>OX465406.1:8682310-10107812 GCA_950005105.1 Lycophotia porphyrea | reverse complement strand
AACAAGATGTTCCAGTTTCACGACCTAGAAGAATGGCACACAAACTGCAACAAGAAGAAGGGCAAGCCAGAACAAGCAGGCGAGCATGTGTGAACTGCTACAAAATTAACGCAGCTACTTACGGCAGAAAATTGTCTAAAAACAAGACTAAAAAAGTGAGAACGTTTTGTCCACAATGCCCGGAGAAGCCTTTTCTTTGCATATCTTGCTTCAATGTGCTTCATCATTGACCAATTTTTTACCCGATTGCGCGACGCAAAGTAGGGAAATGTGTTTATTTTGTTGTTAAGACTGATTTCATTTATTTGCCAAATATTCATGGCAAAGTTTAATTTCTAATAAAACATACTTTTTTAATATTTTCTAATAAAACATATATTTTGTAAACCTTCTTTTATTTTAAAACCACATTCTGGATACTTAGCCAAAAAATCAACTAAGTCTTTTTTTTATACTTAGTGTCGAAACGAGCTAGTATACGTAAACTGTTCTCTAGGGCCGCGCCGGGCACGCTCAATATAGTTTTGTACCAGCACTGTGTCCTCCAGCGAGAAAATTGAGTTAAAACACGAGCCCGTCGCGCGGTCACTGGTGAGCCCCACGGCCTGAACGGAACAGTCACTAAATTTGATTCGGCGTTTAATGTGATATAATACTATGATATTGAGTCTATATAAGCTAAAATTAGCTTGATATACAACTCAACGTACAGTCTGTCAAGAAAGTCATGAAAATAATGATTTGGGAACTACTGCTTTTCCTAATACTGGAAACACCGATTAATTGTCAAAATGAGTACCTCAACTGTGAAATACGATTTGACAGGTACTTTGTGGTTGATGTTCTATATTTTTTTTTGTGCTATTTCGAGTTTTTTAATCGTTTGACCGTGTAGATTCATCAAATTATATTCAAAGTTTTTCAAAAGTGTATGGCCGAATTACGAGCTGGGACGAGCAAAGACGATGTTTACGGTCGAACAGCAAAGTTAACCGGTATGTAAGAAAATATAACCTCTTGATAATCTTCTGTTGTTTTTAAGTATAATAATATCTATTTTTCATCATTGTTTATATTTCGTTGAGGTTATGAAATAACTTACGATTTATTATAACTACCACACAACGGTTTTGATCTTTTTGTGTTATTTATTTACATATAATTAAGGTATTTATTAATTAACATGTCTTTATTGATTTCAGGAGTTTCCGAAAGCACATTTCGGCGCATAGTGGACGAAGCCATGACGGCTTTGACGCGGGCGATCTATGTATTTGCCGGCCTGCGGCTTGAGGGTGATGAGGAAGGAGCGTCTAACGATGGCGTTCCCTTCGTCAATCTGTAAAGTCCTGCAGGCCAACTTCCACGACAGAAGTCAGACCACGACGGCTCAGCTGCAGAAGTGGTTGGAGGTTTAACATACGGCCATTGCCTTGATCCAAGAGCCGATGGATAGAGTGGATTAGGGCTGGCCGAATACAAGGTCTGGTCTTGGTGGTAACCTTCTAGGTAGTACAGATAACGATAAGCCAAGATCCTGCATTTATACGACACGTAACATCATAACACCGACTAACAGATTTCTGTTGCAGGGATATCTCTGTATCTAGGCTGCTGATACAGCGTGGTGACACAGAAGCAGCTATGGTCTTTTCTTTTGTAGTGCTAGTTTGCCTGTCTTAAAATCGATGATATTTGAAAATTCAAGAAATGTGCCATCATTGACGGGCTGGGTAAAAACCATTGAAAACATTAGAGAATTGATTCCTTCATGAAAAAAGCATGAAGACCATATTGTTGCGCAAATTAAACGAAGATGTCCTCGAATTTCTTTGGAGCCATAAGAGCCCATGGATAAGCGAATATCATGCCAAATTGCTCGTACTTTGAAGCCTCGTATAAGACATTATTATTAAACAATTTAACATCCAAGCACTGTAGGTGTAAATTGCGAGGCTGACATTGAGACTTTTATTTAGATTCATTAATAATGTCTTTCTATATGAAGAGGACGTCCAAATTAGCAACAAGGGCATCAATGTCGTGGACTATGAACACATGTATATCGAGCTCGTAGACACGACGTCGCTGATAAATAATAAAGATAAAGGTAATATAGAAAAATGCGTGGGTGGTTAGCACGCCAAGCCAAAGCAAAGTATACAAAAAATGTCAAACATGCCTCAAATCCATGGAAAGTTACTATACAGAAGATTTCCATTGATTTATAAAAATAAAAGAATATGATGGCAAAAGATGTGTGCTCTCGTACGAGGTGCTTGTTTGACTTCTTTGCACAAGTGGAAAACCTAACTATTAGCATTATAAAATCATCACTTTAAAAAAATAATATCGATGAATATATACAATTTGTGGTAATTATTAATATGAACGTTAATTTTGTGACGTTTGAGGTGCATTTTCGTTTAGTCTTGTGTATCCTTCATATAATTTGTAAGTAAATTTTGTGAATTGATCATTAGATGGTTTTTTAGAGATAGTCTAGTATAAAAATGGACGCCAATCCATACATTTTCTTTTAAATTTTTCAATATAATCTAAAACCGCTTGTGAAAAGCCAAAATGTATTTAATAAATAATGACTGTTCTCAAACCTCCTGGTCAATTGCAATCATTGTCTGAAGTTGAAATATAATTGAAAATGAAATTAAGATTTGCCAGAATCGTGCCTTTTATAAAAATTATGAAACTAGGAAGCAGTTTCGGACAAAAAGGTTTTAAAGGACAGGCGGTGTTGTTTACTCAGCAAGTGGAAGAACTTTCAGAAAAGCTTCCTTTGTTCATTGAACAGTGTGCTATTGTCGTAGAAACATTGCAAAATGTTGACAGGGTCAGGGAATATTGAGTCAATTGACATAACATCCGTTCAGCTTTAAATTGGCTAGTCCACTATAACCATTTATACAGAAACGTTAAACTGAACTTTGAACACCTCCAAACATCAAATAATAATGAACACATAATTGAAACACCAGTCCGGATAGTACGTAATAAGTCATGTCACAGTCAGGAGCCAAATCAACATTTCAAACTCTTGATTAATTCAGAACGTAAAATTCTAAGAGGGAATTTTAATCAAGGGTATGTTTGATTATGATATGTTTTCAGTAAATAGTGGCGGAAAACAATGTACTTCCAATGCAGCAGCAGCCACAGCATATTTGTTAACTAAAGAATTAACGCAATAGGATCCATCAGACATTGGTACAGTGCTAATATTTTGAGACGCAAATTATTACCAGTGTCTTAAAGAGTCTGCCGATACAACCGGATTATTTAGTACTGATGATTTGCTTTACAAATCAGTCATCGCAAATATCTTTTATAAACTTGAATTTGATATTGATTGTGTTACTGGACTAATGAATATAACCGGAGAGGTGCTCGAAGCATTTTAAAGGCATTGCGTCACTTTTTTTCTGACTATTGATCAGAACGCAGGCATGAGACTCAATATATTATTTGATTGATTCCCAATCATGGGGTCCTAAAGGATTTGTGGCATTAACTACTAGAGGAAGCGCAAAACTTATGATGTTAAGCAATTATGAATTTCTAGCTGAACACTTACCTATAGTTCATCTAGCCAGAGGATGCACCAAGTTGACGAAAAGATCTTGCCTAGCAATCAAGATTATAATGGAACCCCTCTTCATTCCTCCACTAATAATGGCGAAATAAATATCACTATGTTAATGACGAACGACTATCAGATACCGAATATAACAGATATTATAAACAATGATAAGGAGAATGATACGACTCTTACAGTTCACAATATTCGTCGCAAGACGGCTCCTCCCATCAGCTTCTTTGTGGAAAAAAGACCTGAGGCATTAGCGTTTATTAAACTTTTCCGAAACGGATAGATAAAATGTGAGAATAGTAACAACAACTATCGCTGCTGCTTCGATTCAAGTCTACCTCCAGGTTCCATCTTTGGCCTCAAATCAAAAATTGAGAGAACTTGGTTGGGAAGAGTTAATGCATCGACCATAAAGTCCTGACCTTACAACCTCAGATTTTCACCTGTTTCGGTCTCTTCAGAATTCTTTGGATAGTGTTAGGTTAGCACCAATAGAGAACTGTCAAAAATACTTAACATTTTTTTTATCTGTGATTTTTATGCTAGTAGCCACTTATTTGTAGTGGCTAAAAAGACCAGATTCCGACTTTTGATAGATACAGGATCTGACATTTGCTGTTTTCCTAAAAAAAATTAGGTAGCAAAGTAGCAGATTTAGGTAGCAAAGTAGCAGATGCTAACTACAACTTGTTTTTATGGAGCTGCAAATGGCAGTTCCATAAAAACTTATGGCTGTCGTATATTCACACTGAATCTTGGTCTCCGCCGCGGATTCAAATGGAACTTCATTATAGCTGATGTCGATACCGCCATCATCGGTGCTGCAGATTTTATGGCTTTTTACAACCTACTTCCCGACTGAAGAAACAAAATAATACGCTGTCGAGTTACTGGTCTTACTGCTCCAGCCTCTGTAGCCTCTGGAGAATGAGTAATGGTGGACTCACCTCTTAATAGAAATAAAATATGAATGAATAGGTATTTTTATGCAGAATAAAACTTAGTATTACCACTAAGGTTAAAAGTCAGTACTTTCGGAGTTATACTAGCTATTATACTGGCATAAAAGTGATCCCAATCTAATAAACACTAACCAGATTAACATCAAGATTAAGCAGACGTCAACCTCCTAGGTTGAAGTGCAAGATGCCATTAAAAAAATATATATATAAATAAAAAAAAATAAAAATTGAAATGGTGAGCACCGGCCAGTGACACGCAAGCGCTAGACGTCACCAGAGTTTTGTGTGTTGCTTTGAACTATCGATAACTGTTTTCTGTACTTGTTGACCCGGCTATTCCTTGGACACTGATTGTTGTTGTTTTTATCGTTGACCCCTGCTTTGTTTAATGGACTACTGATCTGCATCTCGATTGGTTTTGTAGAAAATGGAAAAACATCGTAACTGTATTGTGTGTAGACGCGGGTTATATCACAATAGATATCAGCGTCATGTTTTGACTGAAGATCTTCCGCAAATACGACCGGAGTTTGCAAGACTTGCCAACAAAATGCATTATTAGAGGTTGATAACAAGAGTAATTCAATTTATGTTAAGTACACACGGCGGCACATCAAGCTTTACATTTCCAGTATAACATGGCCTCGCTTTGTATATATTTGCTATGCAATGAAAGATCCGCATAAACTGGTTTCGTATAGTTTTATGAGCCGTCGTATGTACCTATAGCACAGAACCGATAAAAGTAGCCGTTCGTTTCAATCAAACAAAATAACAAATACAAGTCGATTTTGCGTCTCGTTCTGTTTTCTCTTATACATTTGTATGTTTGGGCTTGGCCAACTGCAAATACAGATGATAATAATAGAGAAAATAGGAGGTGGCGAAACGTGAGCGGCAGAGAACCTCACGTCCCAGCCGCCGTGGGAGACGCCCCGGGCGTCAGAGGCTACGAGTCTACACTCGGACATGTGGACGGTGAGTAATGGGCTAGCTCGCCGTCAATTTAAGTAGTACCGACATAAGTAGCCTGGCGGGTCAGCGGCCACCCTGTGAAAAGTGGTTTGCAAATTCGAGCCTCGGTCAGAATATTTACTTTTTTGTATTTATTTAGATTTCCAAAAATAAAAAGCATGGTTCTTGAGTTCGATCCCTAACCAGTTTTCACTTTTTGTAACTAAGTATGTTGTTTTTTTTTAAAGCTGTAAGATTCCTAAATAATTAATGAATCAAAAGTTTTATAGCTGCGGCGGACAAAAAAAAGTTGTTAGGTTAGTTAAGTTTTTTTCAATAATGTTCAGTAAGTAGACCTATTCGACTTGAAATGAATAGAGAACCCTGGGACAGAATTTGATTCGCTTTGGCACAGAATTACTTGGCTGTGATACCTTCCAAACAAGAGTAGTCTAAGCTGTGGCGGACAAAAAAAGTTTTTAGGTTGGGTTAGGCTTAGGTTAGGTTAGGTTAGTTAGGTTTGTTTCAATAATGTTCAGTAAGTAGACCTATTCGACTTGAACTAACTCTCGCAGAAGCACTAGCCGTCGATTCAGGCAGTGAAAATGACGAAGAGGGAGCAGATTATACAGAAATATAATTACAATAAATTATAGAGGAGGGCATTATTGACGAAGAAGAAGTGCAAGAATTGGATCCTGGAGCCGAAGCTATAAGGGATTTGACATGGTCTGACAATTTTGATACTTTCACGGCGACGGAAGAAATTTATACTGAGCAATGTGGACCTAGGATAAGCTCTATTGACCCTTTTGAATTATTCAGCGCGATTTGGGACCGGGGTAAAATGGAAAATATAGAAATGAAACCAACGAATATGCGTGGCAGTTAACTGTACGCGCTACTGAGTTAGATTCTGGTATTCCCAATAAATCGCGATTACACGACTGGTATCTAGTGATCGTCGAAGAAATGTACAAATTTTTTCAATTTTAATTTACATGGGTCTATCAGTCTATGTTACAGGGGGAGATGAAAGGAATACTGGACCACGGGGATTTTAGGCATTCCAGAATTTAGGAAAATTATGAGTGTAAATAGATTTTTGATAATATTACGTTTTTTACATTTTGTCTATAACTACAATATTGATAGGGATATACGAGGAACTGACCGAAAGATAATTAAAATTGCGCCGATCGTGCAACATTGTTGCCAAAAATTCCAAGAAATTTACAAATCTCGTCGATATATTAGCCTCGATGAATCTCTGCTGCTTTGGAAAGGTAGATTGAACTGGGTCCAATGTATTCGTTCCAAAGCAGCGAGATTCGGCATCAAGTCGTACGATTTATGTGAGGCCGAGACGGGTTACCATTTTAAAATGTTAATATATACAGGAAAGGGTACAAGTTCGTCAGAACCTATTCATGGATTCAGTGGCGCAACAGTAACAAATTGTCCTTACTTCTATCGAGGATTATCTTAATAAAGGTCATTGTGTCGTTATGGACAACTTTTACAATAGCGTATCACTTGCACAATATTTGAAGCGAAATGGCACCGATTTGATGGGAACTTTAAACAGACGAAGAGTGGATACTCCTGCAGAAATCAAATCTTTGAAGGAAAAGTCAATGCAGCGCGGGGCAATCGTGGCAAGACATTGTGGAAATGTAACAGTTTTGGCGTGAAAAGACGTCAAAATTGTAACAATGATTTCCACATACCATAACGCCGATACAGGACCAGGTCAGCGAGCGGGTGTCGATTGTGACGAGCCACTTTTAGTCCACACCTACAACCAATACATGGGTGGCGTCGATATGAAAGACCAGAAGCTATCCATGTATTTGTTAGAGCGGAATCGTGGGCCAAAATGGTACATTAAAGTATTCAGGCGCCTTATCAATTGCAATGTCCTAACACTTATTATATATATTGCAACAACCAGAGCAAAAATCGTTAAACCATCGACAATTTCGATATGCTTTGGAATCTTTATCAAAACAGCATTCTTTTATTCAACGCATCAGACCATCTGCCGTTATCGCCGACGAGCAAAGACGATTAGACGGAACCGATCATATTCCTGATCATCAGTTAAATAGTGATCGTGTTAGTAACCAAAGAACGCGATTTAAACGAGGACGTTGTGCACGATGCCGTGCAATTAAAAAGCGTACTGAAACTAACGTTACTTATACCAAATGCCAAAATTTTGCTTTAATTTCATAAAAACCGACAAAATGCATTTTGTTAAGTAAACTTTACAAAATCCGAAAATAAAAGTTGACACACATTTTCAACATTTGATAAAATGACTTGAGAGGACAGTGTTGTAAGGACGAATTTCCAATTAGCAGAGAAACACCCATTATGATGTTCGGCCTCAGAAACGCTGGACAAACATTCAAGTACCAGATCAGGCTGGTGAAGTCTAGCCTGCTATGATTGTATGCTGCCATGATTTAAATCCAATAGTGGACCTACAAATTTATTGAAAGAAAATTAAATGTATGGAATCAATTTCTAAATTGGTTGAAGTTTTATAACCCCCAAATACACAGTCTAATTTTTACAGGGTGTCTAGTAGATTGCTGATGCTGCAGGTAAGTATAAATAGTCCTGAGATTAAAACTTACACCCATATCCATAAAGAAGTCAAGTCGCCGTTCCCGGAGAATAAAATGATAACTGCCGTTATCTTAGTATTAGTGTTATGTCATTTTTGAGATCTGTGGGTGGTAATACATCTGCTCAATTTTTTCGTGATTTTTATACCGTTATTTGACAAAGTTACAATTTTTTACAATAGTATTCAAAGATTTAACACAGGTCTTAAATTACGAGAATAAAATGTTAATATAATATTATTGAAATGTTTTCCTACTTGTTAGTATGACAAACAGTCATACATTTATGTTCTCGTGAAAAATATTCGATTAGATAATGATAAAAGCAGTTATCATTTTATTCTCGTTCAAAACCAACTAGTCGCTTCGTTTATAGATGTGTAAGTAAAACGACTGTTATATTTTTTAACAGTAAGACATATTGTCATCCTCTTCCTTCACTTAGATTTTGCGCACACGCAATTGCAATATAAATACTCTAAGCATTTCACATCAAACTGTTTATACAGCACTGGAAAAATCGAAACCTGAAGAAAATTTTATAGACAAACGAGGGCAACATGAAAATAGGCCACGTAAAATGCCCATTGCGACAGATGAAAGCATCATAAAGCATATTGAGATGTTCCCCACTGTGGAGTCTCATTACATAAGAAAAGATTCTACAAGGAATTACCTCTCAGAACTACTTAATATATCTAAAATGTATCGCCTCTACACAGCTTGGTTTGGACAGCAAAGATTTGACTGCCCTTTGGCCACTAAACGTCAATACGTGACAATATTCAACACCAGGTTTAATTATTCATTTTTTAAGCCAAAAAAAGACCAGTGCTCTCAGTGTACTCGTTATCGACAGGCTGATTCAAAAACTCAAGAAATTTTGCAAGAAAAATATGATAATCATCAAAAAAACAAAGAAAGAATACGGCAAATTAAAAAAGAAGAAAAGGAATCTGTTGATCCTTCAGAAACAACTGTAGCAATCTTCGATTTGGAAAAGGTTTTGAGCATCCCACAATCTGAGGTCGGATCGTTCCACTACAAAAGAAAGTATCCTATTTATAATTTCACTGTGTTTGATGCTACTCAGAGTAAAGGTTATTGTTATGTTTGGCATGGTCAGATTGCGAAAAGGGGGGCGAATGAAATTGGTAGTTGCTTATGGCAATTTCTACTTAATCAAAAACATCATCCATAACATATCGTTTTACTCCGACGGTTGTTGCGGACAAAACAAAAACAGATTTATATTCGCTCTATATATTTTTGCTGCACAGAAGCTTCAATTGAATATCACCCATAGATTCTTTGAAACGGGCCACGGCCAGAGTGAGGGGGATTCTATGCATTCCAACATTGAATTAAAACACAGAGTTGTATACACGCCAGATCAGATGTACACAATCATTATGAACGCGAAGGTACAGACAAATACCAAGTTAAAGAGATGACGCAAACAGAGTTTTACAATATAAAGGAGTTAATAGAGAATAAAAACTGGTTAAAAAATGAGGAGAGCCAAAAAATATCATGGGACTCAAATCATGGAAGTAAATACCTCACATTCAAATCCTTCAATTTTAAAATATAAATACGATTTTGATTCCGAATTTTTTCAATAAAATACAGAGTCTCTCAGAAGAATTAGAACCTGCCTCTAATTCTTCTGAGAGACTCTGTATTTGCCAGAGTTTGGGGTACTGGCCAGTTACCAAACCCAAGTCCTGGTTATATACCCGCACTCCAAACGTTATACACTGAGCCTATTCCAATAAGTAAGGCTTTCTATGATGATATTATGAGCCTCTGTAAAGCAGGAGATATTCCAAGTTACTATCATGGTTTTTACGAGTCCTTGACTTATGAAAGTAGCGGTTCTGGTAGCTATAACGATAATGAGGAAGATTAATCACCCACCTTTATTTAATTATTAACATTAATTTATAAGAAACTGATGTTATGTGATTATGAGGCTGTGTTATTGATAACAAATTAGGTGTGTAATAGATTATATTAATAATTTCTTTGGTATCTTAATAATATGTCTTTATATTCATAATAATTCAGATCATACGTGATCATTATTTAAGGCTGACCTTAATAGTCATGCTAGCGAAGGAGGTGGAGGAGCGTGAGAGGGAGAGAACCTCTCGTCCTAGCCGCCGCGGGAGACGCCTCGGGCGTCGGGGGTCACGTGGTGGCTTCCGGCCACCGTAGACGCGGACCTGTGGACGGTGAGTAATGGGTTAGCTCGCCGTCCGTCCGTCTTTTGACGACAGGCCGTGTTGACGGCGTGTTCGTGTTCCACGCGCGCCTCAAAGAGATGTCAGCAAATAGGGAGGGGCCCGCAAGGGCCGATGCCTGCCAGGGCTGCGGGCTGTTCGAAAGAGATACCGCGGCCCTGGAACACAACGGGCAAGGAAGGAACATGGATGGGTTTTAGTCAGTACAAGTCTGACACTCCCAGAGAAGTCATTTGATGATTTAACATCCGTAAAAAAAAAAAAAGGCTGACTTTAATTAATACCAAATAGGTAGAAAGAGAGTTAATTAAGAAGAATTCTGTTTTTTTTTTTCTATTGTTTTTATTGTATTTTTTTAATGTTTTCATTTTTGAAGAGTTAAAACCTATTTTTTTTTTATATACAGCGATTTGGAAGAAGTTTGTCACTAAGTTAATTTTTAAACACTCTTGAATTGAATAAAATTAATGTCATAGTTTTATTGGGAAACTAAGTTCAAAGCCCTTATCAGAAACAAAGTTTTACAATATTTACGAGAATAAGACGATATTAAAGTATTATCATCATTACTTGCACCCTAAAAACCCGTAGAATAAAATGATAAGTAAAGAGTGCAATATTAGATTCGTGTCAGGCTGTACGGAGAATAAAATGATAATCAACATTAGACAACATAGACGATGATTGATTTTGACTAACTTCTTATTTTTCAAATAATATCTCTATTTTAATAATTGGACGTGTTTCACTAAAACATTTGGAACACACAAAAAATTACAATTCTTCAAAGCTAAAAATCATCAGTCTACGTCCAGTATTTAAGGAGCAATCAACAAAAACATGTTTTTTATTTTTCCTGAAAAGTAGCGGTTTTGCAGTTATCATTTTATTCTCCGGGGACGGCGAAGTGATTACTTGAGTAAAAGTAATTATTTGAGGAACAATTTCTATTCTGTAGTTCAGTAATTGCTTGAAGTTAGAACTGTCAAAACTATAATTGTTAGCTTTGCTTTCTTTGACGGTCCTTACTTTGTTTAAATTCTGGTTTAATGCATTAAAATATTTGCATAAGTAATTACTTTAACTCAAGTAATTACTTTAACTTGACTATAGATACGGGTGTAAGACTACAATGCAACCATTCCTAAAATACAAGAATTGCATAAATCAACAAACATCGAGACGGATACATAGAATATTCTTTATTATGTACACCATACAAATTTCAATATAAGTACATAAAAGAAAACATTTCACATAGGGTGACACAATGGGCTGTCTTATTGCTAAAAGCAATCTTTTCCAGATAACCCTTTAGATGGATTAGACGAAGAGTGAGAAACGATACTGCTGATAATTTGTGGTATACTATCTATCGATCTAACCCATATTGACTATATTTTTTAAAAGCGGACAACGTTTGAGCGCACCTCACTGACATGGGCAGGGTATTCCATAGTCATACTGCATCAACTGTCATTGACTTGTCATACAAACAGGAAGAATGCAGTGGCATCTCTAGTCTCAAGTTTTCCAACCTCAGATATCTATTAAGAGTTTTGCCAAACTTCAAAAACCAAGATCTCGGTCTTTCTTCTAGTCTTGTAGTAAACAGCAACCATACTAAGATTTAACATTTTGACCGCAATGGATCTATAGACGTAAACACAAAAAGTGCTCACGATGCCACGGAGGGCATGGCACATCGAACATAAGACTTTTTCACAGTTGCTTGGCATAGAGAACACAGATTTTCGTTATTAATGTGGCAGTCAAAAGGTTAAAATAAAATTATATTTTACTTGGAAATACCCAACTTATAGTTTAACTATCACCTACAACGTTTCAAGACCGAAAAAACAACCACAATGTACCAAATATACAAGGAGTTTGCAACATGACACATTTTAAATGACATAAGCCAACAATAACTTGCAATATCTGTATTGCACAAAGAACTTTTTATGAAACCACAATTTAAGATGACCCTCTGCCTAAGATCTGCCGAGTAACCTATCAATAAACCATAAACAAAGGCAGAAGCTTGTTTTTCTAGTGTTTTGTCAGTAAAACTTCACATAAAGACCCATACATACACAAGTATGGAAGTTCAAAAGCCAATAATGGAACTTCCTCTCACTGACCGACCATTTAAACAAGAAAGATCCTCTCTGCCCTGCTCGACAAAGGAAAACGAGTGTTATAGATGTCATGTTTTCAGAAAACTTAAAGTTTGCTTAGCTTTTTCCCAACTAAACTATGTTAGCGTCGGCTTCCAGTATAAACGGGAGCAATATAATACCAGAATTTTCCGTGGAATGGTTCCACGTAAAATTCCGCTTTCTATTTCTAACATCGTGGAGTATTTTATCTTTTTTCGATTTTGTCTCTTGATGAACCGAAGCGAACAACGAGAAAAGCTTAGAAGTAAGCCTAGTAGTGCAAAGCTAAAGAGGAAAGATTATAAAAATGAGCTATTGAACAAAAACAAGTAGAGAAACAGCACGAGTAAAGGCAACCTTGGATTCGTAAACTGACATTTGACACTGACAACTCATGAAAACTGACACTTTGTGACATCATTTCCACTGTAGCAACAGTGCATGGAAATAAAACTTACTTAGCCCCTTACCGCATCGCGCATGGGTTTTTATTTTTCCCGGAAAAAATATATTTGATAGTCCTTGATACGTGCTATTAAGTTAATTTCGGCAGTTTTCCAAAATCTGATTACTTTCGAAATATACCCTACCTACCTACCCTACCTACCTACCTACCCTACCTACCTACCTACCCTACCTACCTACCCTTTTTGTTTTTAAACCTTCCCTGTATTCAGAATAAAAAAATAAAAAAAGAATTATTCAAATCGGTCAAGCCGTTCTCGAGTTTTAGCCAGACTAACGAACAGCAATTCATTTTTATTTATATAGATAGATAGATAGATACCACATCTTGCTCCTCACTTTGATGCGATACGATATTTCATTTGTGAGACTAATATCTCCTAGAAAGGCGTAATTATCTTCGCTATACTACTGACCAGTTTCCCATTTATATGTCTTCTTAGAATTTTCCCTTTGTTACCCCCCCTCCCCTGTCGACTTGTGGAAGGCTGGTCGCTTTGGTCTTCCAATTCAATATCTGACTGTGAATATACGACACTATTTTCATCAGACTCAGACAAATATAACGGGGTCTAACCCTCGATTATCTCTCCATTCCGTATCTTCATCAGAAAGCTCTTCGTCTTCACTCTCATCTGGAAAGTTGACCACATGCACTTGTTTCCGTCTCGATATTCTTGTTCGTAAACTGTTGGTGAAAAAAGCAAGCGTAAGGTGCAAAATAAACAAGCGAGCAAGCCTCATCAAACCAAGAAAACACAAAATAATATTGCAGCCGCTTCTTCAAAATGTTATGCAAATATTTTTTCTTAAAATTAACCAAATTGCATAGTATCCCATATATGGTTTTCTCATTTTTGTTGTTATTCTGCATACAATCCCATATCTGCCAAATACTTTTTCCTGCGACTGCATTCTATCTCATAAATGGGTACTAACTTCAGTAACCAAAATATTGATTCTAGTTTTTATTTGCCTATTGCCTTTCAATAAATGCTTATTGTATGCAAAATAATTATCGTGGTTATATATCGTGAAAATCCACGCAAAAATACCCCGAAAGCTGAGTCCGCTTACCTCTTATCGACCGTTAAGATCCCTCTATACTTACTTTACTCTTTGGTTAAGATACAAACTGACATCTCTTAAAGGATTCGGCCACCGTGTTTGTTGGATAGCACGTGTGTTTAGAATTTGATTGCTGTTTTTAAGTGTTTTTCGATATTTTAGTGACTTGTCATTCTGTAATTGTGTTGTCCTTGTGATCGTAACCAGGTTTGTATTGTGATTGTTTTATTTTAAGTTCCCTTTTACGCCTTATCCATAATGGATAAAAACAAACCCCCTGACAAGGTCCCTCCCGATATTCAATGCTCAAGTTCTCTCGACCATCAATATGCACTGAACCCACTATCGCAATTGGCGGATGTTTTGAACGCTTCAGCGATGGATGTATCGCAAATTCACCAATCCCAACCAAACCCGCGAAAACGTCCTGTTGACGAACGAATTTTGCCTTCTTCTCTGCCAAGCAAGCAGCAAAAAAACCAAATTGGACGCACCAAATATTCTGTCATGGATAAAGCCCCATACGTTGTCCACGTTTCGCGTATTGAGACACAACCAAATTCTGGCACCACTCTTCACCCTGTTAATTTTGGAAAATTCCTCATGAACAACAACATCGCGAACATTGTTCGTGGTGGTGTTAATAGAGTTGGCAGAAACCGGGTCTCGGTGGAGTTTGCTTCCCCTCAGGATGCTAACTCTTTCCTAATAAACAGTTGTTTGTCTAAGGACTGTTATACAGCATCAATCCCAACATTCAACATCACAAGGATGGGTGTTGTCACAGGTGTTCCCTCAGAACTCACTGAAGAAGAAGCGATGTCGTATTTGACTGTGCCCTCAGGTTGTGGACAAATTTTGAAAGTGCGACGCATCAATCGCAAAGTGCAAAGAGACGGGGTCAATGAATGGAAACCCACGGAAACATGTGTCTTGACCTTTGATGGGCAGGTGCTACCAATTAGGATTTATTGCTGCTACACATCTCTTCCAGTAAAGCAATACATATATCCTACTATTCAATGCCGCAAGTGTTGCAGATTTGGACATGTGGCAAATCTGTGTAGGTCTAAACCACGCTGTAACAAGTGTGGCCATGACCACCCGGGTGACGGATGTAATATTTCAGTAGCTGAGGCTTTCTGTGCGCTTTGTTCAGGAAATCACTTTGCCGATAGCCAGTCATGTCCTGAGTACGGCAGGCAGAAGGCGATTAAGACGATCATGGCCGAAAAAATCATCCCCTATGCAGAGGCATGTAAAATGATCCCAATAGCTTCCCGCAACTATGCCAACATAGTAAAATCCTCTCCAACTACCCAGTCATACCGCAAAACTGTCACTCTCAAACCCAGGACCCATGCCCCCCTTTCTCCATCATACGACAAAGTCGCTCATCAGCAGATAGTCAGTTCTCCACAACCCTCACAGCCCAATGGCTGTGCTTATAACAACAACCCTACATCAAATAATATCAGTTCAATTATTGAACTCCTGGTAAAACTCCTTCCCACTCTTATTTCTTCTACTTCTTCCAGCTTACAATTACCGTCCAACGTTGCCGACCAACTTATATCTATACTCTTATCTATTAAAAATGGCGTCCCGCCTAGTATTCCTTCAGTGGAATGTGAGGAGCGTGTGGCATAAAAAGCACGACCTCATATTCCTTTTAAATAAATACAAGCCTTTGGCTTGTTCCATAGCTGAGACTTGGCTCACCCCAAGTCTTAGCTTTCGCATGCCACACTTTAATATTCTCAGATGTGACAGATCTGATGGATATGGAGGTTCAGCTCTCCTTATCAATAATCGGGTCCCACTTCTGCCCCTTCCGCTGCCTTCACTCACAGGTGAAATGAGTGTTGTGGCGGGAGGGGTGGAAGGTATTACAGTGTTTTCCAGCCTGCATTTTTGGATATTTTAAAAACCACTTTTTCTAATACTCAAGGACCAATTATGGTCATGGGTGATTTTAACTGTCACCATTATAGATGGGGGTCCGAACGCTGTGATGCCTTTGGTGTGGCTTTGGTTGAGATTTTGGATGATCTGGATCTTTGTATCCTTAATAATGGTTGCCCGACTCGCAGATCCCTTCCTGGACAACAAAAGAGTTGTGTTGACCTAACATTTTGTTCAGTTGAGTTAGCGGCTTCGGCCCATTGGGAATGCACATCCTTGTCGCATGGTAGTGACCACTATCCTATAGTAATATCTTTGTTTAATAAGACCTATTTAGAGAAAAGTTCTCCTCCACTTCTGAGATATAATTTGTCCAAACCAAATTGGGTAAGTTTTGTATCATTATTGGAGGATAAAATTGAAGTTTTGCCAAATTTAAATTTAAGTTTGTTTGATCCTCCTGGTCACCGCCATGCCAAGACCTGCTATGAGGGTTTTGTTACAGCCATCACCTCCAGTGCTGATTCCTGCTTTCCATTGAAAAACAGTGCCCGCAATAAAATCCCATCACCACCGTGGTGGGATCCAGAGTGCACTTCGGCAGTCAAGGACAGGAATGAGGCCGAGGTTTGTTACAATGAAGACATGACCACCGAAAATCTGTTGGCATACTGTCAGATTAATGCCAGAGCCAAACGTCACCTTCGCAAGAAGAAACGTGCGGGTTGGGTTAAATTCTGCACATCCTTGTCTCCCTCTACACCTGTATCAGCAGTTTGGAAGAGTATCAATAGGTTCAGACATGGGTGTTCCCCTTCAGTTTCTTCTCCAATCGCTAGGGAGACAGCTGAACTTTTTTTTGATAAAATAGCTCCACCATACGTTCCACTTTTTTTTGAATGTGTAAACATGCCCCTCCAAAACATTTCAGAGGACCCTTTTGATGCGCCATTTACTTTGGAGGAACTGAGTGTGGTACTCAATCATGTCCGGGATTCAGCTCCGGGTATTGATGGTGTGCCATATTCTTTTATAACCCACTCTGGTGACAAGGCTAAAAACTATTTTTTAAATATTCTAAATTTTGCTTATCTTCATGGTTGGGTTCCAGAACAATGGAAATTGCAAGTAATTATTCCACTTTTGAAGCCAGGCAAACATGCAGATGATCCGAATGGTCTTAGGCCTATTGCTTTGTCTTCAGTCTTAGCCAAATTACTGGAGCACCTAATTAAAAACCGTCTCGAGTGGATTGTTGAGTCGAGAGACATACTGCCGAACTACCAATTTGGTTTTAGGAAAGGACTTGGTACTATGGACAGCGTGGGTACTTTAATTGCGGACATACGCCTAGCTTTTTCCAAAAATGAATCGGTTGTAGCTACCTTCCTGGACATTTCCTCTGCGTATGACAATGTACTTCTTCCAGTACTCAGGCAAAAATTGCAACAGCTGAGTCTACCGGTTAAGATGATACGATGTATATGTGAGTTACTGATGTCCCGCTCGCTGGTCCTGAGAGTCCAGGGAGAGGTGTTCGATGAGAGGCAGATATGGAAGGGACTCCCACAAGGATCTCCCCTCAGTCCTATACTGTACAACCTTTATACGGCGGATATTGGGTCCTGCTTAAACAACAATTGTCAGATCTTACAATATGCCGATGACATTGCCCTGTACGTGACAGATTCCTCTATAGTCGAGGCCGCCTCATCTTTGTGCCTCTCTCTGGATTCTTTGAATCAGTGGCTTTTAAGCCATGGCCTGTCGCTATCTGCGCCAAAAAGTTCGGCAGTAATCTTCACCCGTAAAAGAAGCACTCCTCATGTAACAATCGACATTTTAGGACAAACTATTCCAATAGTTAACAAAGTAAAATTTTTAGGCGTCATTTTGGACGCAAAGTTGACTGGCAAACATCACATTTTTCCTTACACAAAAATGTGAAAGAGTTATTTCGATTTTAAAAGTTCTTGCGGGCGTTTGGTGGGGGGCTCACCCCTACACCATGAAATTGGTCTACAATGCTTTGATTCGTAGTGTTTTGGACTATGGAACTTATCTTTTGATCCCATGCAACAAAGGTGCCTTAGTTGGACTGGATAAGATTCAGTCTAAATGCCTGCGAATCATCTTAGGGTGTATGAAATCCTCCCCCATTAACGCGTTGCAGGTTGAGTGTGCTGAACCCCCTCTGGCCCTTAGACGTCAATATCTGGCCTCCAGATTTTTATCTAGGCTTATATGCAGAACTTCACACCCCCTTATAGCAAAATTGTATGAGTTAGATGCCATTTGTACAAATTCAAAGTATTGGAAAAATAAAGAAATACCCCTAATTCTAAAATCTTTTCGAGAAATTATAAATTTAGCATCCCCTATTATTCAGTTCCCCAGATTGCCCCTTTTTCATTTTACGTATGAAGTTTTAAGTTATGTTCCAAATATTATCTTTAACATTGGTATATCCAAAAAATCCCCGTCAGCGAACTCAGCGTTCAACGCGGTGGTGGGCGAGCGATGGAATGGGTTTCAATTATTTTTTACGGATGCTTCGAAATTAACTGAATTTAACCACATTGGAGCGGCGGTTTATTACCTGAGCTCTAAAATAATTTTGCAGTTTAAGTGTCCTAAGGAGTCTTCTGTATTCACTGGTGAGTGTGTGGCTGTATTGGAAGCTTGTCGCTTTATACAGTCTCACTATAATATAAACAAAGCCGTAATCTTTACAGACTCTCTTAGCTGCCTGCAAGCCTTAAAACAAAACCCTTTTAAAAGTAAATTGCACAGCTCCCTGGTTTTACAAATTAAAGAGTCCTTATTATCTTGTGCTACCAGTCAGAAAGAGGTTCAGCTGGTCTGGATACCTAGTCATTGTGGTATTAAGGGAAATGAGTGCGTTGATGCATCGGCTAAAGATGCTTGCTCATCGTCAGTAGCTGATCTTTCCCACAATAGCCTTCAGGGGTATGACTTATTGAGTCTCCCACGAATTAACCTCCAGTCATCGTGGCAGGATCAATGGAATATCAACGGAAGAAAAAAAGGCAGGTTTTATTACGCAGTGCAACCAACCATAAAACCAAAACCTTGGTTCTATGGCTACAAAAAAGTCTCCAAACCTATTATATCAGTTTTATGTCGTATTCGTCTAGGTTTCTGTAGCACTCCTGTTTTCTTGCAAAAAATCCGGGTTAGGGACTCTTCTCTCTGTGAGTGTGGGTTGGAAGAAGGTACTCTGGATCACATCTTCTTTGAATGCTCAAACAACATTCCTCCTTTAGATCTGTATAGACGTCTCCCTAAATTTAAAATCCCTCTTCCGACTAATTTCCCCTCCCTGCTAACATATTCCTCCCCCGAACTGCTTGTGGCGCTGATGATTTTCATCCGCCACAATAACATTAAGTTATAAATTTAAATGTGTAGGTGTGGTATGCGTGTAATCTATGTTTTAACAATTTTAATATTTATTTATTTATATTTTTTTGTTTGTTTCAGTCCCGTACTAACCCGACAAGATCCACGTCGTGTCGAAGAATTTTATTTGCGACCTTAAATAATAACTAACATTATATTCATATTTTTACCTCTTATTTTACTGTGCACACTTGCTTTTCCAACTCACTGGACATTGGCAGAATAGTCGACATCGGCTTTAATTGCCATCAAACAAAAATAGAATAGAATAGACATCTCTTAAAATCCACTAGTGCTGGACACATTTTTTTTCACAAACGTCAAATCATATAACCGGTTTTTGATTTAAGAGTTGCAAGCAGAAAAAATATGTACCAAATTTAAATGACGTGCCAAAAACCCTAGATGCCCGATATGTCATGCTATGCACTAAGGGGTTAACCCTATTTAATGACTTTTTCATAAAATATTCTGTCCATCCATCTGTCACGTCATGTCATTGATACATAATAAAGACAAAACCAAAGGAAATCTTTGATTTATTCTACAATAAAATTACGTAGCGTATTAGAAGCAGATAAATTGTTTGACACTACAAATATAACACATAACATAGTTGACGTAGATTTATATCTATGGTAATGTCATAATATTGTCAATGTGTCATAGTCTAGTTTCTAAATATTTAAGCTTATTTCGACCAGATAAGCGACCAGACTGTCAGACCAGATAAAACAAAGGTTCAACCTTTATTAGATTTACCTGTTCCAAAAGATGCCAAGTCCCTCAAAAAGGTTTTGGGGTTATTTGCTCACTATAGTCCATGGGTTAAGAATTTCTCACATAAAATAAGGCCCTTGATTGACGTAAATAGTTTTCCACTAACTAAGGAAACGATTTTTCATTTCAACGCTCTTAAAACTGAATTAGCAGAGTCAAGTCTTAACACGATTGATCATAATGCGACACTTACGGTCGAAACAGACGCCTCAGAATTTGCAATCGGGGCTATTTTATCACAAAATGAACGACCTGTAGCCTATTTTTCACGTTCATTATCTGCACCCGAAAGACGTCATTCATCAATTGAAAAAGAAGCGCTCCGTAAATGGCGACATCTACTTTCTGGAAAGCATTTCATCTTAATAACTGATCAACAGTCTGTTGCTTTTATGCTCTCGCATCACACAAGTAAAATAAAAAATGAAAAAATAGAAAGATGGAGACTCGAACTTTCTTGTTTTAAATATGACGTCGTATACAGGCCCGGAAAGCTCAATTTGGCGGCGGACGCTCTATCTCGTGTATCACATAAATACAAATAATTTAGCTAATCTGCACAACGCTCTTGGACATCCCGGTATCACGAGAATGACACACTGGGTTAGAACTAAAAATTTGCCATATTCCGTCAATGATATTAAAGCTGTAACATCATCATGTAAAATATGTGCTGAAATTAAGCCACGATTTAATAAAAACCAAGGAAGTCTTATAAAAGCAACGACCCCTTCTGAACGTCTAAGCATTGATTTTAAGGGACCAATACCAACAAATACGAAGAATAAATATATATTAACTATAATTGATGAATATTCAAGATTTCCGTTTGCCTACCCCTGTCCAGACGTGTCAGCAGAGTCTGCCATAAACAGCCTTAAGGATCTTTTCTTTATATTTGGAACCCCACTATTTGTTCATTCTGATAGAGGATCTGCGTTTATGTCAGAACGTGTCCAACAATTCTTGCTGTCTCTGGGAATTGCTTGCAGCCGGACTACCCCCTACAACCCGCAAGGAAACGGACAGGTGGAGCGCCTGAATGGCACTTTATGGAGGACTGTACAACTTTTCCTTAAATCAAAAAACTTGTATGTAGCTTATTGGGAGAAGGTCCTTCATGAGACACTGCATGCAATTCGGTCATTGTTGTGTACATCCACAAACACCACTCCTCATGAACGGTTATTCTACCACCCACGACGGTCAATGAATGGCCAATCAATCCCATCATGGCTTTCAACCTCTAGTACCGTCCTCTTAAGAAAGAACGTCCGACAGTCAAAATATGACCCTCTTGTAGAAGTGGTCGAGCTTTTACAAGGTAATCCTGCGTATTCATTTATAAGATATTCTGACGGTAGGGAATCTACCGTTTCAAATAATCAATTAGCTCCTTTACCTAATGACGAAGACAGTATCTTTGATGAAGCACCTACAGGCATAGAAGCTACTCAGCGAGAGTCTGAAACTCCTCAAGAATCTGAGGTTGCTCAAATCCAACAAGAGGTGGCCCAGGAAGAACCTGGCATAGACGAGAGGCGTCACTCAAGCAGATCCCGGAAACCGCCGGGCTACTTGAGAGACTATGTTTGCGATATATAAAAACCCTGCTGGGAAGAATGACGTAGATTTATATCTATGGTAATGCCATAATATTGGCAATGTGTCATAGTCTAGTTTCTAAATATGTAAGCTTATTTCTTTAAGTAGAATAAAGCCTTAATTTCCGAAAGGCTTTGCGTTTTCCTTATATCAATAGTCTATGATGGAGTATCGATATGATCTCCTTACTACATAGGAAGGTTTCATATCAGTCATTAAAGGACTTTCCTCGCTCTTTCTGGTCCTTATAATGTGGAAGCGTCAGGGTAGCCCGTGAAATTCAAATTCTATTAGGATTTTTGCAATTTGCAGGTCAGTGTCTGGTTGTAGGTTGCTGAAATATGAGTCGCGCTACTAACGTCTATGTAATTACAGAATTATAATCCAGACACTGACCTGCAAATCGCAACAAACCTAAGAAAATTTGAATTTCTCGGCCAACCCTGACGCTTCTACCATAGACAGCTTACTCAATTTACAAAAAAAACATCGCCTTTGGTTTCAGCGTTGATAGATTAGGAATTTCTCCCTCTGTTTTGGTGAAAAAATATCTTTGAATGATCTATACATATAGTAACAGTAGCAACCCTGTTTTGTCTATGACTCAGAACTCTGCCTCGCTAGAGTATATAATATGTTCTGTGCCATAGATAATACACTCCAAAACCGATACCTCCGGAAAATCACCGGAGCCCCTCCTTTTTTTTTTTTTTTTACGTATGGGAAATCATCAAATGACTTCTCCCGCTCTGGGCAGAGCGGAAGGGAGTGTCAGACTTGTACTGACTAAAACCCATCCATGTTCCTTCCTTGCCCTTTGTGTTCCAGGGTCGCGGTATCTCTTTCGAACAGCCCGCAGCCCTGGCAGGCATCGGCCCTTGCGGGCCCCTCCCTATTTGCTGACATCTCTTTGAGGCGCGCGTGGAACACGAACGCGCCGTCAACACGGCCTGTCGTCAAAAGACGGACGGACGGCGAGCTAGCCCATTACTCTCCGTCCACAGGTCCGCGTCTACGGTGGCCGGAAGCCACCACGTGACCCCCGACGCCCGAGGCGTCTCCCGCGGCGGCTGGGACGAGAGGTTCTCTCCCTCTCACGCTCCGCCACCTCCTTCGCTAGTATGACTGCTTCGCAGAAGGAGGTGACGGCGTCCTATTCCCTTTCGCTCCGGACCATGGACTGGACCAGGGTCGGACGCGATAGGTCGCCGCCGCCGATCGCCGCTACGAGGACACGGCGGTGCTCCGCCCAAGCGGGGCAGACCTCTACCGTGTGCTCCACCGTATCCTCTGGGCGGCCCTCACAGTGGTAACACCCGGGCGTTTCCTCCCGCCCGATTCGGTGCAGGAACCTCCCGAAACAACCGTGTCCGGTGAGGACCTGCGTCAGGCGGAAGGTGAGGGTGCCGTGGCCCCTCTCCAGCCATTCCTCAAAGAGGGGACTTATCGCCACTATTGTGGCGTGCCCTGCACGGGGTTGCGATAGTCGCTCTCTCCATGTCGCCATGAGATCGCGCCGGAAGTCTGTCCGCAGTGCGACAATTTGCCGCGGCAGCGGAGTTTCCCCCCGGCGTAGTGCCTCTGCGCGCCACTCATGTAGGCGCGCGAGGACTATCGCCTCCAGATCCCATGGCGGCAATCCAGCAAGGAGGCTCGCCGCCTCGCCGGAGATCGTGCGGTACCCCCGGACTAGCCTTACGGCTACCACCTTCTGGGGCGCGTTCAGGTAGTGGGCGGCTCGCCGCCTCAAGGAACGCGCCCACATCGGGGCCCCGTAAAGGGCCATGGACCGCACGACCCCCGCGTAGAGCCTCCGGCAGGAGGCGCTTGGACCCCCCAGGTTGGGCAGGAGCCGCCTGAAGGCAGCCCCGGTCCATTCCAATTTGGGGGCCAAACGTCGGAAATGCTCCACGAAGTTCCACCGGCTATCGAGGACGAGCCCTAGGTATTTCAACGTCAACCGGAGCCCCTCCTTACGTCCGCAACGAGATCCTCCATCTAGACCTCAGAATCCCTACCATCCAGCAGTTTATGAAGCGCCTCTCCACGCGCTTCTTTGACAGAACTGTAAAACATAACAACCCCCTGATCGCATCGGCCGCCTGATACGTCCCATCGCGTATTAGTATCGTTCGCCCTCCAAGGCATGCACAAGTAGCCCCCGATGACCCCATCACCCTCCTCCAGGAGAGCAATAGGGAAACCAGTACCGTTAACAAACACAGACACAAACCGCCGTTTTTCCGACCTCGCCGCCGTGGTCCGTCGCGACGTCCCCGTTCGAACCCCCCCCGACCCTTGCTAGAGCCAGCTCGCGATGCTGAGCCACTAGTAATAAATCAACCCCTAATTAATCTTATTCAGATCCAGCCTGTCCCCTTGCTGCCCTCCCCAGCGACGCCCTAAGCCGAGGCTCGTACCCCACAGGGAGTGCCGTTAGCGTGTGGTCGCTTAGTTTATAGTTCATTGCCCCTGGCTGGAGGCCTTAACTTCAAGGCATCCACAGGATTAGACCGGTTAAGCAGTAGCCAGCCTCCTAGGCTGAACTGCGAGATGCCATTATCAAAAAAAAAAAAAAAATTGATAATACACTATGTGCTCTATGCCCACGCCGCCGAGACGCCGATCGATGGCATCAGCATCAGCTGGTTGTCTCTGAAGTGTGATTGTGATTCGTTCCCGGAATATATTTGAATTCTATACTAGTTAGCCATTGTTGTTTGTATGATTTCGTGTTATTAACGATGAATCAAGAGACTAACGCCTGTATACCTGGAATCCATCAAATCGAAACCTGCGGACCTAGTGTGGGTCGTTGTTCCGTTGTATCAATCATAGTGTTCTTTTGTCGATAAAAGCGAATTCCATTCTCATGTTCCTAAAATGTTCATCCACTTAAACGAAGGCCTCGCCGATACGCGTTCCTCGGTCATTATGTAGTTTGGTCAGTGGGTCGTCTTAGGGGCGGACTAAACGTCTCAGACCAACTAAAAAAGGTTTTTGTTGGTCTGAGCTAAACGTACAATATTTATCTTGGTTATCCGTTGTGTTCTGCAGATAAACGTATTTTTTTGACAACTTGCACCTAATAATTGCAAAAATCGCTAGGACTTATTGTTGTTCTAGTTCCTAAAAGAAAGAAGAGCTCAAAGGGTTGGTTTAGTTGTTCTCAAAAATGTGTCACTTTGTACACTTACTGTGTCACTATGTATTCGTATGCCGCGTCCAGCGGCGCATATGTACTGAACCATGTAATTGTAAATACCGATCCTACGAATAAATGTCTTATTCTTTGTTGATAGTCTCGTTTATTATAAATCAGAATCGCTTTTCGCAACTTACTTTTGTTGACATGTTTAACTTACTGTTTCCAAATATGCAGAAATTGCTAGGATATCATTTTTGAAGTTCTTATACTGTTTCCAAATATGCAGAAATTTCTAGGATATCATTTTTGAAGTTCTTATACCAAAAAAAAGGGTTCAAATGTGTTTCATTTATTGCTAGTCTAAATCTGCAATTATAAGTTCACTATTCACAGGAAAACGTGTTTTGGTGGTATTAGAAACTTGCTGTTACCAAATGCTGAAATTGTTAAGGCTTGTCGTTATGCTAGTTCCAAAAAGAAAAACTTAAACGGTTGATCTCATTATTTTACACAAATGAGGGGTCTAAGTGCAAATCCACGTCTCTTGGGTTTTCGAAAATGTTCACAAGAGTTGAAAAGTTAGAATGTTAAAATTTTCACAGGAGTTAAGTTATTGTTATCCTGGCTCTAGTACGCTGTGTAAGGCTAAAGCCTCCTTGCGAAGGGGACCTAATCTTCCAGTGTGTGGTTCGTGGTTTCTATGTGTATGTTGTGAGTTAAGGACTCATTGGACTTGATGAGGCGATTTGGGAAGATATTGTCCCTGCCCCAAATAGTTCAGTGCAGAAAACTGTGAATCAACTTGGTTTAACTTATTTTATTGGCTATGTTTAACTTGCCGTTTCCAAATATGCAGAAATTGTTGTTTTACACCAAAAAAAAAAGAATTAAAATATAAAATGTGTTTACTTTATTGCTAGTCTAAATCTGCAATCATAAGTTTACTATTCGCAGGAAAAACTTATTTTGTTGGTAGTTGGAACTTGCTGTTACGAAATGCTAAAATGGTTAAAGCTTGTAAATTGTCATTCTGCTGGTTCCAAAAAGAAGACTAAAATGGTTGATCTTATTATTCTCCATAAATGAGGGGTCTAAGTGCAAATCTGCCTCTATCTAGTTTATGAAAATGTTCACAACAGTTAAAAAACATTCCGCGGCTTACTTATTGTTATCCTGGGTCTAGTACACTGTGTGAGTCTGAAGCCTGCTTGTGAAGGAGACCTAATATTACAGTGTGTGGTTCGTTGGTTCTATGGCTTTGTTGCAAAATTACCACTTCTCTAAATTACAACAGGTAGCAAAATGCCCCTTTCTTAGAATGTCCCTTTCGCAAAATGTCTAATTATTATTATGTTAATTAATTGTCCTCAAACAGACATTAATTCCTTTCATCAGTTAAAAAACTGGTCAAGAGCTGGGGTACTATAGTAATGTTTGATCATTAAAATGGGTAGGTGCATGCACATTAACTAAAATAAATAATAGAAATCGAATTTAGATTTACTGTCAAGAAATTGTAAATGATAATGAAAATATCTGTAAGAATTGTGCAAAGCGCTTAAAAATAGCCACAAAAGATAATTCAACGTGCACGAAAAGAAGATGGACAATAAAGATCAAGTTCCGGAGGTTCTCGATATTCATGGGTGCAATTATTTTGGGCAGTTCGTATCAAATGAATTGCTACAATTTGATATTCGATAAAAGATATGTTATTATGCAGAAAATTATAGAAATGCTAAAGACAAAATAAGCAGAAACGGGTTGATGCGTATTAACTACTTTGTTTTGTTAGTTGTATTGTTAAATTAAAAGGTAGTGCAAAGGGTTGTTTTAAATAAAAGTTGTTTATTTTAATATATATATTTATTAAAACGTTAATTACAACATTGTACCGATGTATAAGGGTTGAATTTAGAAATGATCAAACAGGCTGATTTTTTTAAGTAAGAGACTGATTATTATAAACATCAACATGTGACTATTATTCAATAAACATTTATTATATATGTATGTGTATTCATTGATAGCTGAGCGACAGTTCTGCCGCAAAACTTAAAATATCAAAATATTTTAATCATAGCCAAATCAAGAGCTTAGTAGGCAATATCGCTTGGTATAGGTTTTGCAAGGGAGGTGTAATAAATAAAACATTTTTAATATTGGTGGTACTCCCGGAAGCATGGGGTGAGGCATAACCCTGGGCATTGTGAGCAATTAGGACAACCATATAAAACGAGAACTCTTTTTTTTGGTTTTAGCGTAACATACTCGACAGCGTTTTCGCATAAGGGGCAACGCAAATAGAAGACGGCGAGACGAAGGTACGGTACAGACACGGCGCAGATACGGTGCAGGCGCGATATCTGCGCAAACAGACGCGGGGACGATACGGCAAGTTAAGTCATTATAGAGCGTGATATTGACGGGATAAGACATGTATTCCTCTTCAGACGAAGATGAAGATGCACTGGCTTTGCTACAGATTATTAATTTACAGCAAAGACCAAGAAGGTATTGGATACATCCAGTGTGGAGAAATGCAGAAGAGCACAGGTACTATAAAATAATGGAAACATTATATGAATATCCTGATCGTTTTCGCACAGTTTATAAAATGTCACTGGAATGTTACCATATCGTATTGTCAAAAGTAAGAGAAGGACTTCGGAAGCAAGTTACAAATTGGAGAAAACCAATCAGCCCTGAAGAAAGACTACTGATAACTTTAAGGTAAGTGAAACTATTTTTTACAGATCAAACTTTTATTGACAAATCAAAAGATAATATTCATTGAAAATGTTTTTGGTTTAGCATCTTTGCTACAATTAGTATTTATAAATTGCTCTCAGTGTTACAGCTAATTTGAGTATCTGTCAAGCTGTCATCATGTGCTGTCCTTATCTCACAATACAGAATCAGCGCATGCGGACAGGGACAGCACATGACTACTCAAGCTAGCTGTCGCACTAAGAGCCATTTATAAATAAAGTTCAAGGCATTGGATAGTTCTCATTAAAATCACTTATTTCGTCTTCATGAGATTGGATAGATGTCTCTGGATTCGGGTGAGGTGTAGCTGGAGTTATTGGTGAAAATATTGGCAAACATAATGTAGTTGGAGTTGCCGGAGGTGCTAAGGATTGTGCTCTTTCATAAGCTCCCGGTGTCCGCGTTTGCTGATATTCTGAAATGCTGAGTTGATAATAAGCTTTCTCATCATAAGTTCGGTGTCTTGAAGGCCCAGCTATTTGTTCAATTACAGCCACTGCCGCCGGTGGTGCTGGATTTATATACTCTCCGGATATCAAAGTCAGCTGAGTTTCCGGATTTTTGTTAGCTGCTGCAGTATGTTTAGCTGTCTGCTGAGTCGAGGTAAACGAAGGTGCTGGACTTGTATTAGCTCTGGATGTAAGAGTCTGCTGGGTTGCACCTTCATTAGGATCATAATCTGTCTCTCGAGAAGGTGTTCGTGGATAATACGGCTGTGTCCTAGGATAACTAGGTACTGGGTCATTTAAAATTTGCTCTGATAAATTGAGAACGCCCATTTTAAATCTTCGTTTTTGGGCTGGTGTCATTGATTTCATATCTGGAAGCATGCTTTGAAAAAAAGCTAGATCGCTGTCTGTTTCAGGCTCAGCTCTATGTATGGTCTTCATTTGTAATGCTCTTTGACTGAAATATTCATGTGCTGATTTATTAACATCTTTTAAAGAGATTGCCCTAGATTTATTTAATAGTGGTAGCAGTGGCGGTGTTGGCGTGGATTGATTGGAGATGGAATCCGAATTTGTGTTTTCAGAAGCTAGTTGACCAGTAAACAGTGTCTCATCGACTTCTTCACTATCATTACCGTCTGTGCAATCATATTTGCTTAGATTGCTTTTGGTTGGTCGGGACTTCAAGTAATTGTCTAAAAAATGTAGATGTGGTGAAAGGTAGTACTCTTTAATCGTCTTTGCACCTGATCCAGATGGCAAATCTAGCCTTTTCTTGTTTTTGCTGTAACTACATCGAATATTCTTCCACCGTTCTTTACATTCTTGGGCTGAAAAATATTTAAGGAGATTAGTTACAATGTGTGTTTAGATTGAGGTGCCACTTTTCGCATCGTAAAGTGGCTAATGGAGTTATTTAGTAGTAGTTTAGAAAATTTTGTAGAACGGATATTGGATTTTGTATTAGAATACTTCAAAAGTTAAATGAATATAAAGGTGGCACCTCAATCTGTTTGGATTGAGGTACCACTCAGAACTGGGAATATTATGGATGAGTTTTCATCAAAATTTCGTAGTACTCCAGAATTCTGGAGTACTACAAAATAATACAAAATTTTGATAAAATTTCATCCCTAATTGAAACCCTACCCGGTTTCATATTGACAGGAATAATAACTTAGCAGTTGGTCGTGTATGTCAATTGCTCTCATATATTTATTATATTTTATTTGCACCGACGGCTTGTATTTTGGAGTGCGAATACGGCGACTCGATGTTGATTCATAATTGCTAGTATGCTCCGAGCTCAGGAGCAGCACTTCTCTCTTATCTTGCCATTTGGTAAACACTTTTTTTTTTTATTATGTAATATTATACTTTCTCTGGCTTTTAATTTACTGTTAAATAAACTGAGACTGGGATTACCAGCGCGGTTTGCCCGAAGTGTACCTGTTACATAAGTATTTTTGTCGAACAGTTCCTCTGCTATACTTTAAATCTGTTATAGTCAGTTGTGGAAATCCATCTAAATGTGGATTATTGCTGTCAATCATCTGAAAATTCACTCTTCTTCTATTGAGATCGCCAGTGCAACATAAGTTGCCAAATGGTTCTCAAGTGAAAGCCTATCTTTAGCAATTCTTACATATTCCAAGGCTTCTGGTGGATCTCCTATAACAACATGAAACTTATTAATTAAGGCACAATCAATTCTAAAATCATCCTTTTGGTGACTGGCTGCTCTATTATTAAAAACTTGACGAAAGAGTCTAAAATCCCTTTTCACCCTCCCATTAACAACTTCTACAACCCAGCGACACATAGTAACAAAACGAGACCGATTTGCCTGCTGGATTGTTAATTGATGTTCATTCTCAAGTAGACTCTGGCATATGTGCTACAAAGCCATATCCTTGGAGTTCATTAATTACATCCCTAAATCGTCTATCGAGGATGACAACCTCTCCATGGCTGTTCCTCACGACTCGATAGCACATAACGCGGGATGCCGTAACTATTCTCGTGGGCACATTGGCATGCGAGATTAAGCGGCCTTGCCCAGTTATATACTGGCTGTGTCGGTCGTAAACGGGCTCCTCGGGTGACCACGCTAGCTGTTGCGCAATGCTTCCGTTTAATGATGTTGGTAGAGCTAAGAGCTTATACCTCTTCGCCTCCCTGAGTCTGTTAAACACGAACTCAAACATGCGCGGATGGATTTGATAGCGCGTGTTCGTAAACTCTATGTCATTAAGGTCTTTAAGGATTTTGACCATGTTAAAACGCTGGTTCTTATTCAGCGGTTTCGGTGCGCGCCAACCAAGCATATTCGCGGTAGGCTGGTGTCTAGGTGGTGGGGGTTCCAGTTCTGCATCCTCCTCGTCATCGTCCGATTCTTGAATGCCTCTCAAGTGGCTCCTGAAGTGGTCGGCCATCTTGTTGGTCTCTTAGAAGAGCTAACTCGTTGCGTCTTCCCCTGCCTCGACCCCTTCCTCTTCCTCGTCCTCGGGCCGGTGCTGCGGGTTGCGCTTGAGCGCGTCCTTCCTGTGGCTGTGGGGCTGGTCTTGGTGGGTCTGGTAGAACGCCATCTGGCATCCTGACCTCGTCGTCGTTACCGTTTGCTTCGATGTCCGAGACTATGCGGTTGAATGATAGAGCGGGTGCGATTTTGGTCTCATAATCGCGGTGTGTGCGCTCCGTTATCAATCCGAAATATCCGTCTATTCCGGGTTCTATAGCAGTAAGGTAGTGGGTTACCCCTCTGACGTCGGTGTAATCGCCCATACCAGCTAAGTAAGTAGCGGCTCCTGCCCCTAACACTATGTCGTAGCTTTCGATGAAATGGATAAGTCTATCCTGATCTTGGCTCGCCTCACCTCTGCGTTTTGCCATTAAGGCAATGCGGTACCACCATAACGTATGGTGATAGTACGCGTAAGCGCTAAGCGGGACGTCTTTTACGACAAACTTCTCACAATCGCCGATAGCCTCATACTCTCGCTCCACTAACGCGACGTAACCTGCTGCGTCTGCAATGAACTTCTTAATGCCCTCTGCATTAACCAGTCCTCGTTCTCCCTCATTGACGAAAGCCTGTTGCCAAAGCGGATCGTTTGTTAGCTGTGTTGATGTTGTAGATAAATGTTGCGGCTTAGGCAGCTCTCGTGAGGTGAGTGTCGGTTTCTTGCGTAAGAAAGGCTTCTTCTGCTTGACGTGTGGTTTCTTCTCTGCATTTTGTGGTTGTTGCTTCGTTGATTGTGTCGCCTCCATGGCTTCACACCTTTTTAGTTTTACTTAAAAAGGGTCGAGGTGGCTTTGCATAAGTCCGAGGCCATGTGCTTTCATGGGCCTCGGAATGCGCCACCGTCGGGATCCATGGTAACGGCGGGAGGGGTTCCCATCGGCGTCGAGTCGACGTTGAAATACCTAGGGCTCGTCCTCGATAGCCGGTGGAACTTCGTGGAGCATTTCCGACTTTTGGCCCCCAAATTGGAATGGACCGGGGCTGCCTTTAAGCGGCTCCTGCCCAACCTGGGGGGACCAAACATGCGACATGGAGAGAGCGACTATCGCAACCCCGTGCAGGGCACGCCACAATAGTGGCGATAAGTCCCCTCTTTGAGGAGTGGCTGGAGAGGGGCCACGGCACCCTCACCTTCCGCCTGACGCAGGTCCTCACCGGACACGGTTGTTTCGGGAGGTTCCTGCACCGAATCGGGCGGGAGGAAACGCCCGGGTGTTACCACTGTGAGGGCCGCCCAGAGGATACGGTGGAGCACACGGTAGAGGTCTGCCCCGCTTGGGCGGAGCACCGCCGTGTCCTCGTAGCGGCGATCGGCGGCGGCGACCTAACGCGTCCGGCCCTGGTCCAGTCCATGGTCCGGAGCGAAAGGGAATGGGACGCCGTCACCTCCTTCTGCGAAGCAGTCATGCTAGCGAAGGAGGTGGCGGAGCGTGAGAGGGAGAGAACCTCTCGTCCCAGCCGCCGCGGGAGACGCCTCGGGCGTCGGGGGTCACGTGGTGGCTTCCGGCCACCGTAGACGCGGACCTGTGGACGGAGAGTAATGGGCTAGCTCGCCGTCCGTCCGTCTTTTGACGACAGGCCGTGTTGGCGGCGCGTTCGTGTTCCACGCGCGCCTCAAAGAGATGTCAGCAAATAGGGAGGGGCCCGCAAGGGCCGATGCCTGCCAGGGCTGCGGGCTGTTCGAAAGAGATACCGCGGCCCTGGAACACAAAGGGCAAGGAAGGAACATGGATGGGTTTTAGTCAGTACAAGTTTGACACTCCCTTCCGCTCTGCCAAAAAAAAAAAAAAAAACACTACTATGACTATCATAAATGGTTTGACCAAATTATCTAGTTTTTGCAAACTGTTTGTTTGTTTTTGAATTAAGTAATGACAACTACTCTGGATAAATACATAAGTAGACACATGACTATTGCTGGTTTTGAAATATGTGGCAAATCAGGATTACCAAATAATCCTTCTGGCAATATTCTATTTCTAGAAGCAACATCTTCAACAGTCATGATTAAATCCTAAGTACAATGGAACAAACTCATTAATTAAACACATTCTGGCCTTGTTCATTTAGCGTTCTAAGGTGACACGAGGTTTATTAAATAGAGTCGCCAACCTCTCCTTGCTATCATCAGTTCTCAGTTGAACTAAGTAAATGCTTAAAGCAATTGTGGTATTTGGTACTTCTCCTGCTAGATTTGGGATACAGTTAAACAATTCATAAAACTGATCTGAGTTCATGCCAAGCCAAAAGTGACATACGAGGTGCATTCAATAAGTACCTAGCCTCATCGCCAGAGGGCGCTGTAGTTTCATAAGAGTTTTACCACAGTGTAGCACATTCTTTTTTAATTCTTTTTAAAATTTTCATTCCAATCCCTTCATTAGTTATAATTAATTTGACAACTTATGGAAGCGAACGTGTCGATCGGTTTTACAAAAATGGAAAAAGAGCAATATCGTTCGGTGATTCGATTCCTATTTTTGGAAGGGAAAACGCGCATCGAAATCAAAGAGCTGGATGCTGTGTACGGTGACTCTTCACCATCGATGGCCACCGTCAAGAATTGGTTCAACGAGTTTGCACGTGGCCGTACGTCCGTTTTTGATGAACCACGTCCAGGTGCACCGAAAACAGCTGCTACGGAGGAAAACATTAAAAAAATCCATGATCTCGTATTGGCAGATCGCCGATTGAAGGTTCGGGAGCTAGCTGAGACTGTAGGCATTTCAGAAGGAACAGTGCATCATATTCTTCACGAGGAACTCGGCATGAGAAAGCTGTCGGCGCGATGGGTGCCGCGTTTACTCACACCGGAAAACAAGCGCAACCGTGAGACCTCATCGGAGACGTGTTTGGCGCTGTTTAAGCGGAATCCAGCGGAGTTTTTGCGTCGTTTTGTGACCGTCGATGAAACCTGGATCCACTGGTACACACTAGACCCCAAGGAGCAATCAAAACAATGGATCCAGACCGGGGAACATGCTCCAAAGAAGGCGAAAACTGTAAAATCGGCCGGAAAAGTTATGGCCACCGTTTTCTGGGATTCACAAGGTGTGATCTACATCGATTACCTCGAGAAGGGTAAAACAATTACAGGGCTTTACTATGCCGAGTTATTGGGCCGATTCGACGCCGAATTAAAGAAAAAATGACCCCATCTGGCGAAGAAAAAAGTTCTGTTTCACCACGACAACGCACCGGTTCACACGTCTGCCGTTGCCATGGCCAAATTGGTCGAATTACGCTACGAATTGCTGCCCCATCCACCGTATTCTCCAGATTTGGCCCCTTGTGACTTCTTTCTGTTTCCTAATCTGAAAAAATCACTCGCCGGGAATAGATATGGATCAAATGAGGAGGTCATCGCCGCCACGGAGGCCTATTTTGCAGAGTTTGACAAAAACTATTTTTCGGACGGGTTAAAAAAGTTGGAGCATCGCTGGGCTAAGTGTATCGAACTAAAAGGAGACTATGTTGAAAAATAAATTGCCACTTTTCTAAAATTTTCGTTTACTTTTTGTAGGCTAAGTATTTATTGAATGACCCTCGTAAATTAGGCATAATTAAAATATTTGAGAAATCTATATGGTACTTGGCAGCTCGCTGCATCATATTAACAATTATGTCAAATTGACTACCAGTAAAATCTCTTAGCTGGGAAGTTAATTCGTTCCAACGGACATGATCTAAGTGGTGACGACAGATACGTGCCGCCGGTGGAACATAGAATTTATAATTAAGTAACAGCCCCGGATTTACGATTTTTTCGAACCAGGGCAAAACCCTGATAGTGGCACCCTTCAGTGTTTGAGAAGAACTGTTAAAACTGCCAATGAGTAGCATTTTCGTGACCATTTGATAAAATAATAATCCTTTAATAAATTTAATCTCTTTATTATATTATATAATAACTAATAACTTTCATTTGTGACATAAAACAGAAACACAGAAAAATATATAACCACTAAAGACTACAAATTAACACGGCGTGCTTTCTTTTCTGCGAAAGAATCTATCAGCTCCTCAAAGTCCGTCAAATATGCAGTGTTGTTGTCGACGGTGACGATCCTGACTCATTGTAGAACGTAGATATGTTTTAATTATTTTAGTTTGCTGAAGCTTCACTCACAGCTTGCTGATGTTGTTGGCAGTGTTAGTATAGCAATAAATTCTTAATGCTATACTAACATTGGGAAACGCTTCTTGCAAGTCATGCTTGTACAGATTTTGTAAAAGGTCGAGGGCACTAGTCATGTCATTCTCTTTAAATACGGCAAGTTCCTGGTAAAAACCAACTGCATTCAAGTATTTTGAATATTTTAAAGCTAAATCGGCTCCATTTTTTTGTAGATCTTTTGTCGACATAATTATTTAAAAAGGCGTGGCCACTGAGGAAGGCAAATTTTTAATGTAGACTCTTTGCACTCTCTACTCTTATCTCAATTTCTGTTAAAGTTTTGTCAAAAACTAACGGGTGATTTTTTAAGAGGATTTGATTTAAAAAAAAAACACTTAAAATTTGAAAAATTTGATGAAATCTTTATTGGAATCGATAGAACGATCAATATAATTTAATGTTTGAAGATGATTTCATGCAAATGCTGGCCGCGGCTCCGGTTTAGATGGCCCATTCGCAAGGCCCAATTTCGGCACACTCTCCAACAAATCACGAATAAATGCTTACAGCCGGTATATCACGAATAAATGCTTCAATATTGGCTCCCAGTGCGTCAATCGTTGCTGGTTTATCCCTGTAGACATGAGCCTTAACATGGCCCCACAAGAAATAGTCCAAAGGCGTTAGATCACACGATCTAGGCGGCCAATTGACGGGCCCAAAACGTGAGATAAACTGTTCACCGAAGGCGGCTCTCAATTGGGCCATTGTTTCGCGTGCCGTGTGGCATGTGGCACCGTCTTGTTGAAACCACATGTCAGGCATGTCCAATTCTTCCATTTTGGGCAAAAAAAAATCACCAATCATCACACGGTAGCGCTCGCCATTCACAGTAACGTTTCGGCCATTGTCGTCTTTGAAAAAGTACGGCCCGATGATGCCGCCGGCCCATAATCCACACCAAACAGTACATTTTTCGGGATGCAGTGGTAGCTCTTGCAATGCTTCTGGCTGGTCTTCACTCCAGATGCGGCAATTATGCTTATTGACATATCCATTCAACCAGAAATGAGCTTCGTCGCTGAACACAATTTTTCGATAAAAAAGTGGATCTTCCTCCAACTTTGCCAATGCCCATTCACCACATGTTATACGTTGTGGGAGGTCGTGTGGCTTCAATTCGTGCACCAGCTGTATCTTGTAAGGTTTTACACCCAAATCCTTTCGCAAAACTTTCAACAACAGAGGCCCAATTGCTGCGAACGGCGGCGAATCGACATTTCACGGTCATCACTAACACTGGCGGATACAGCCGCAATATTTTCTTCGGTCCTCACTCTACGTATGCATGTTCGTGGTTTAATGTCCAATAATGTAAACTGGGTTCGAAATTTAGTCAAGCTTCCGAATAGCTGCCTCAGTAGGCCGACCAAACTGCCCATAAATTGGAAGAAGTGCGCGATGCCCTCTCTTAACTGAGCATGCATTTTGATAGTAAAATTCAATAATTTGCAAGCGTTGTTCGTTCGTAAGTCGATTCATGGTTAAATTATAGACCAAACTGAACAAGTTTGACAATGACACAAGACACGATTCACGCGTGATCTGTCAAAAACAGTGTTGCCAAAAAGATACCAGCAAAAAAATCACCCGTTACTTTTATATCTTTGGAAAATAGCCTAGTCGGAACTAGCATTCTTGTTTCGTCTTCACAGATTTCGTCATGTTGCTTTTCTTTTTGGGAATTCGTTTGTTTTTAAAAACCGGCTCAATTTCGAACTTTACTGATACAGGTATAGCTTCTTTGATCCAATATTCTACCGGTCTCATTTCTTGCAAGATTTTACCAAGGCCTTGCATTAGCGACTCAACGCGAAATGATAATAACCTCTTTTTGTATTTCAACGTTCACTCTATTAATCTCTCGAAGAATATTATACCACATTGTCAAGCTGAGGATAAATTTAAAATCCATTACCGCATGTAGCAAATGACCAGCTTAGTACTTACATTCTGCGGCTAGAGAGGATTCTTATATTTCTCCCTGAGCTTTGACAACTTCCGGTAAATTATTTAATAGAGCAGTTACATCTTGATGTTTAGCCGACCATCTGGTTTGACTAGTTCCTTTTAAGTTTGTTTTTGTACACTTTTGCATTATTTTGCACCGCGTGGTGAATCCGAAAAAGAAACAATAAAGTTTTTGTACAAGCCCAAATAGGCTAACTGCTTGTCGAAGCTGCATGCACGCCAACAAGATTTAAAGAATGCTCTAGACACGGTACAAACTCTGCCAGCTCGTTCATTTGCATAACTCTGGATTGGACTCCTTTGTATATGATTAAAAACATACTATTCTATGACCAGAAGCAGGCAAAGATAGACCTCCTGCCCTTGCTTGTGTTTGCTCGATCTTGAAGCAGTGTCAAACACTCTGTACAGAGCACACATTCTGAAGTAAGCTGTAATAGGACCAGGAATGAAAAAGCGTGTGTGTAACTTATTCATAGAAGTTCCAGGGCCGCGGTATCTCTTTCGAACAGTCCCGCAGCCCTAGCATGCATTGTTCTTCTACAGCGTTCATGCGTCCCATGTTCCTGTCGCTTCGTCGTTCTGGGCTGGGGATGGTAGGCTGTCGTTCGCTTTTGTTCGAATCCGGCTATCTTCGACAGACATTGAAACAAAGTCGATTCGAACTGGCGACCACGGTCGGATACAATATCTGTCGGTCAACCGAACCGAGATATCCAAATGGACAGGAAAGCCTTGGCCACCGTTTCCGCTGTAATATCTTGTATCGGTACTGCCTCTGGCCACCGTGTAAATCTATCCACGGCCGTTAAGCAGTACCGATAACCTTGGAAAAGTGGAAGAGGACCCACCAGGTCGATATGGATCTGCTTAAACCGAGCGCGCGGTAAGTTATAAGTGCCGAGAGAGGAAGCCACGTGACGGTTGACTTTCGTCCTCTGACACGGTATACAAGCACGCGCCCAGTTCCTACAGTCTTTTCTCACGCCCGGCCACACAAATCGCTCGGCTATCAGCTTGGCCGACGCATTGGCACCAGGGTGGCTTAAAGAATGTAAGCTATTAAAGATTTACTTGCGAAGTGGTACAGGTACGTATGGCCTGGAAGCTGGAGTACTGACGTCGCAGTACAGGGGAATTTGACTTCCAGGGACATTGAATTTTTTTAAGCTGCAGAAAAGAACCTTTACTCAAAACTTCCTTAGTTTTAGCTAGTTTTTCGAGGTCTACGGGGTCTGCTAGCTCTTCAATTCGCGACAAGGCAACCACATTATCCTTACCAGAAATGTGGCGGATATCTATCGTGAATTGGGAAATAAAATCTAAGTGCCTATACTGCCTAGGCGAACTGTGGTTCTTCCTTTCGTTGATGACCAAGCTTATAGGCTTATGGTCGGTATAGACTAGAAAATGGCGAACTTCAAGCATGTACCTAAAATATTTAATGGCCTCATAAATTGCTAGAAGCTCCCTATTTGGTGAAACACTCACCAAATGATAATGTGAAGGGCTCAATTTCCTTGAAAAAAAAAGCTAAGGGCTGCCACGCATCATCTTTAAATTGTTGAAGGACCGCTCCGATAGCTTTATCGGAGGCGTCTGTAACAACTGCAAGTTTAGCGGAGCAACCCGGATGCGCTATTAGAGCAGCGTTGGCCAGGCTTTCTTTGCAACTTTTGCAAGCCTCGAAGGCGGCTAGTGTGTCACCTGTCAAGGTAATTGGGTGCGAACCTTTTACGGAGTCTGTTAGTAAGGCGTGAATTTCATGGCGTGGCGTGGGATTTCGGCTGCGTGAGGAAGAAATGCTGGCGGACATTGGTTGGAGGGGGAAAATCCTTGATCGTCTGAAATTTGGCATCAAGTGGCTTCGTACCGCTCTCGGTAATCCGGTAGCCTAGGAACGCTACCTCCTCCATACTGAAAACGCATTTCGAAGTGTTCACCAACATGCCATATTCCTGCATGTTGAAGATCTGACGTAGGTGGTCCTCGTGCTCCTCAGGACTTCTAGAAAATACGAGAAAATCGTCTAGGTAACAATATACGTTTGGCCAGCGTTCCTAAGACCAAAAATCTCATCAGTCACAACTTTAACAGAAGAAATGTTATTATAATAAGCTACAGAAAACAAATCTGACATCGGCTGGCATTTGAATTAATTATTACAAAATGGGCACGGTGTCTATTTAATTGATGTTCAATTACATGGTCGGCTAAGTAATTGGGAATATTTCGCCTTTCTAAAGCTCTGATTAAAATCAACTGGGCATATTTCGCCTTTATAAAGCTCTAATTAAAATCAACTGGCATCAATACGGTCGGTTATAACGGAATGAAAATGGTTGATGATTACAGCTGCATTTCGGAGGAAATCTGTCATAAGAAGTCTTGACATTCTGTTAAAATATTCAGCTCTAAAAATCTTGTAATCCCGTTGGATGCAAAAGTTTACAACTTCTACGACCCAGTTGCACATTGTGACTAATGAGGATGCATTCGCTTGTCTCGTTGCTAATTGGAGTGTTTTGTATATAGAATACCCAAAAGAGGCAAGTAACAGGGAGTCCCGAAATCCTCTGCCCAAAATGAAAATATCATTAGGCTGGAAATATTGCCTTAACTCCGATGCCTCATTTCTAAATAAACTATTCATAATGTCAGCATCAGTGTCTGTTGCAGTATACGACCCATACACATCTAATATGTGTCCATCTGTTGTCACAAACATCATTGGTTTCACTAAGTTTCTATACTTATGATTTTTTTTTTTTTAATAAATAATTTGACGCCGGCATTAATATTTTTTTTTGCATATAAATATTACTGCCGTCACATCTTACGATAGGGTTCCACGCCTGTGTACCAAAAATGCCTTGAGGAATTAGTTTTCTGGTCTAAATTCCATCTCTGGTAATATACTGAAAAACCCTAGGTGCAGCGGTACAATGATGTCTCATACAATTTCATAATTTTTTTACATAAATTTGCGTCATTGTGTTTGATAGAGAAAAAATACTGGCGATTTGAAAATAAATCGGCGGTTCTAAGTTCTAACTAAATAACACCAGAGCTTTTTTGGGTCTCTTGCACAATGTGTTAAGCTGCTTTTGAATTATATTAAGAATTGCCAAAAAATAATTACAGTTTAACCTGTCCAGTATTGACAGACAGTCTCGCTCATGTGCTCTACATTTTTAAAGTTAATAGTGTCTTCATTATTTTTTGTCAATTCTAATATGCTTTCTACATGCATTCTACATTCTTCTGCGTTACGTTCCGTGACGAGGCAAACGGAAGTTGAAGTTAATGAAGATAAAAAGAGAGTTCTGTTTTTGAATTTGACAGACGATTGTTCGGCATTTGTTTAAGTTTTATTTCAGTCGTGTGGTCTAGAGTACACTGGTTTATTCATTACTGTTAATTATATATAGAACAGCTGGGAAAGCAGCAATAGGAACGCGTATGGTATACCCAAATATCGACGCCATCGCCATAATTATTGTCTTGACATGACATGATTCTTCATTGTTGATAGACCCAGTCACCTGAGTGGGTGGTTGAAATCACATAACATTGACTCAAACTCCAAACGTTTATTTCTAATAAACCATTTAGGTACAGACACTTATAAACTTTCTCAGAAAATAAGTCATTTTCCCATTTCCATTTTTTTATTTTTCTATATAGATCTGGGAATTTATTGCACGTTGAAAGTCCACTCGTCGAAAAAAAGACTTCATCTTTCACTTGCATTTTTAAAATCTTTCAATTCTGCACTTACTCGAACTGAATTCGTCTTTTTTTAAAAATGCGATAAAGGTCGATCATCAATTCTATACCACAACTGTGATCCGCCTCGAATTTCTGACTAAGATCGCTTACGGGATTCGCGTGCTGGTGTCCTCGCAGTTCCGACAAATACTGATTTATAAGGCCCGGTGCCCATTATCGGCATCGGCAAGGAAAAGGATCGTTCGGCATCCTACATGCAAGCGCACACTATCGGCAATTATGCTTTGGCATGCTGCAAGGTTCCGAGGCGTCCTTAAGGATGCCGCACCGTCCTGTAGCTTGCCGAAGCTTCTCAATATCGTATTTCTCATCATAACAGTCTCAGAGTTGTTACAAGCTAGTTGTCTGAATTGTATTTAATATGGTGGACTGGGATCTAGTGTTCATAGCAACTCTTGCTGAAGAAGAGAAATCTAATCAATCAAGAAGATTTTGGGTGAACAACATTTGGAAGCAACGATATATGTCCGGTGAATTTAACAATTTATTCAATGAATTGCGTTATGACGTTCGAAAATTTTATGATTATTGTAGAATGAGTTAAGAAAATTTTGAAAGTCTGGTTCATTTGCTTCGACCTTACATGGAGAAAAAACAATCAAGATTTCGCTCACCTATAGGTACCTGTTGAAGAAAGATTGTCTGTGTGCTTGAGGTGAGTAATAAAAAATACTTTAATAAGTTTAATCATATTTATTATTTTTTAATTCACATATACTCGTACAGGTACGAGTATGATTATCGGGTATCGAGGGCCCACCGCTTGCTGAGCTACGTGAAGTCCCCGGTTTTACCTCGTCCCAGGGAGTACATTTTCGTTTCATGGCTCGTGAGGTAGATAGGTCCTTTGCCTCGGCCCAGATACTACCCTCAGGCGCCCAAACGTTTGAGGACACCTTAAATCTTTCATTAAACTTTTTGAGGCTTAATGAAAGTAACATTGCCTGAATAATTTAAAATCTGATAATATCCTGCTAAACAAAATGTTTGTTCAAACCGTGCCGAGAGCTCCTTGTGTATTTCCTGTCCTTTCGAGGGCTCACCGCTTGCCGAGCTACGTGAAGTCCACGGTTTTGCCTCGTCCCAGGGAGTATATTTTCTTTTCATGGCTCGTGAGGTAGATATGTCCTTTGCCTCGGCCCAGATACTGGCCTCAGACGCCCAAACGTTTGAGAACACCTTTAAATCTTTCATTAAACTTTTTGAGGCTCTATGAAAATAACATTGCCTGAATAATTTAAAATCTAAAAATATCCTGCTAAACAAAATGTTTGTACTTACCGCTCCGAGAGTTCCTCGCTAAAATGTGTATTTCCTGTCCTATCGAGGGCCCACCGCTTGCCGAGCTACGTGAAGTCCCCGGTTTTGCCTCGTTCCAGGGAGTATATGTTCATTTCATGGTTCGTGAGGTAGATAGGTCCTTCGCCTCGGCCCAGATACTGGCCTCAGGCGCCCAATTGTTTCAGGACACCTTAAAATCTTTCATTAAACTTTTTGAGGCTGTATGAAAATAACATTGCCTGAATAATTTAAAATCTGATAATATCCTGCTAAACAAAATGTTTGTTCAAACCGTGCCGAGAGTACCTCGTGTATTTTCTGTCCTTTCGAGGGCCCACCGCTTGCCGAGCTACGTGAAGTCCCCGGTTTTGCCTCGTCCCAGGGAGTATATTTTCTTTTCATGGCTCGTGAGGTAGATAGGTCCTTTGCCTCGGCCCAGATACTGGCCTCAGACGCCCAAACGTTTGAGAACACCTTAAAATTTTTCATTAAACTTTTTGAGGCTGTATGAAAATGACATTGACTGAATATTTTAAAATCTGAAACTATCCTGTTAAACAAAATGTTTGTCCTTACCGCTCCGAGAGTTCCTCGCTAAAATGTGTATTTTCTGTCCTATCGAGGGCCCACCGCTTGCCGAGCTACGTGAAGTCCCCGGTTTTGCCTCGTTCCAGGGAGTATATTTTCATTTCATGGCTCGTGAGGTAGATAGGTCCTTTGCCTCGGCCCAGATACTGGCCTCAGACGCCCAAACGTTTGAGAACACCTTACAATCTTTCATTAAACTTTTTGAGGCTGTATGATAATAACATTGCCTGAATAATTTAAAATCTGAAACTATCCTGCTAAACAAAATGTTTGTACTTACCGCTCCGAGAGCTCCTCGCTAAAATGTGTATTTCCTGTCCTATCGAGGGCCCACCGCTTGCTGAGCTACGTGAAGTCCCCGGTTTTGCCTCGTCCCAGGGAGTACATTTTCTTTTCATGGCTCGTGAGGTAGATAGGTCCTTTGCCTCGGCCCAGATACTGGCCTCAGGCGCCCAATTGTTTCAGGACACCTTAAAATCTTTCATTAAACTTTTTGAGGCTGTATGAGAATAACATTGCCTGAATAATTTAAAATCTGGTAATATCCTGCTAAACAAAATGTTTGTTCTAACCGTGCCAAGAGCTCCTCGTGTATTTCCTGTCCTATCGAGGGCCCACCGCTTGCTGAGCTACTTGAAGTCCCTGGTTTTGCCTCGTCCCAGGGAGTATATTTTCTTTTCATGGCTCGTGAGGTAGATAGGTCCTTTGCCTCGGCCCAGATACTGGCCTGAGACGCCCAAACGTTTGAGAACACCTTACAATCTTTCATTAAACTTTTTGAGGCTGTATGAAAATAACATTGCCTGAATAATTTAAAATCTGAAACTATCCTGCTAAACAAAATGTTTTGTACTTACCGCTCCGAGAGCTCCTCGCTAAAATGTGTATTTCCTGTCCTATCGAGGGCCCACCGCTTGCTGAGCTACGTGAAGTCCCCGGTTTTGCCTCGTCCCAGGGAGTACATTTTCTTTTCATGGCTCGTGAGGTAGATAGGTCCTTTGCCTCGGCCCAGATACTGGCCTCAGGCGCCCAAACGTTTGAGGACACCTTAAATCTTTCATTAAACTTTTTGAGGCTGTATGAAAATAACATTGCCTGAATAATTTAAAATCTGATAATATCCTGCTAAACAAAATGTTTGTTCTAATCGTGCCAAGAGCTCCTCGTGTATTTCCTGTCCTATCGAGGGCCCACCGCTTGCTGAGCTACTTGAAGTCCCTGGTTTTGCCTCGTCCCAGGGAGTATGGCTTAAATACGGTGTCATATTATGGGGAAATAGCACTGACTCACCCTTACTATTCACCCTACAAAAAAAACTTATCAGGATAATAGTAAATATTGAACAAACGGATAGCTGTAAGCCCCACTTCCAGGAACAAAAAATTTTAACCCTACCGTGCCTCTACATCTTTGAGATCTGTAAATTTGTACGTAAATACCCGACTTTCTACACAAAGAGAGAAGACATACAAGCTAATATTACTTTAAGACATGGAAATAGACTAAACATACCTACATCCCGATTAAAAATGCATTCCTCAAGCACATATGTCATGTCAATAAAAATATAATAATATAATAAGTTACCGGAAGAAATAAGAAATATAAATAGATACAACATCTTTATTAATAAGTTAAAATTATTTCTATTAAACAAAAGTTATTATAATGTGAATGAATATTTGAATGAAAGATTATAATTAAATATATTGATACTTATAAAGACGACTGTTTAGGTAAACATAACATGGAAATAGCCTCTTATAATATTCTCGTTTATTATATATTATGTTTTTTGTAAATTATACGTACTGGTTTAATTTTTCATGTATACCTTTACTTATTTTAATTTTAATTTTTATAATGGCTTGACATGTCTTTTGGTTTTTTATTTTTTTTTATTTTTTTTCTTTTGTGAATGTTTTTATTTAGTTTTCATGTATATTTTAGTTTAAGCTTTACAAATTAGATTTTTAAGCAATAACTTAAAAAAAAAACACTAATATTTGCTGTGCCCTGACAGGGTTTACAACGGTTCTTAGCTCTAAGCCTTTTGTTAACACCATGTTTTTACCTTGTAAATCGCAATTAAATGAATAAATGAAATGAATATATTTTCTTTTCATGGCTCGTGAGGTAGATAGGTCCTTTGCCTCGGCCCAGATACTGGCCTGAGACGCCCAAACGTTTGAGAACACCTTACAATCTTTCATTAAACTTTTTGAGGCTGTATGATAATAACATTGCCTGAATAATTTAAAATCTGAAACTATCCTGCTAAACAAAATGTTTGTACTTACCGCTCCGAGAGCTCCTCGCTAAAATGTGTATTTCCTGTCCTATCGAGGGCCCACCGCTTGCTGAGCTACGTGAAGTCCCCGGTTTTGCCTCGTCCCAGGGAGTACATTTTCTTTTCATGGCTCGTGAGGTAGATAGGTCCTTTGCCTCGGCCCAGATACTGGCCTCAGGCGCCCAAACGTTTGAGGACACCTTAAATCTTTCATTAAACTTTTTGAGGCTTTATGAAAATAACGTTGCCTGAATAATTTAAAATCTGATAATATCCTGCTAAACAAAATGTTTGTTCAAACCGTGCCGAGAGCTCCTTGTGTATTTCCTGTCCTTTTGAGGGCCCGCCGCTTGCCGAGCTACGTGAAGTCCCCGGTTTTGCCTCGTCCCAGGGAGTATATTTTCTTTTCATGGCTCGTGAGGTAGATAGGTCCTTTGCCTCGGCCCAGATACTGGCCTCAGACGCCCAAACGTTTGAGAACACCTTAAAATCTTTCATTAAACTTTTTGAGGCTGTATGAAAATAACATTGCTTGAATAATTTAAAATCTGATAATATCCTGCTAAACAAAATGTTTGTACTTACCGCTCCGAGAGCTCCTCGCTAAAATGTGTATTTCCTGTCCTATCGAGGGCCCACCGCTTGCTGAGCTACGTGAAGTCCCCGGTTTTGCCTCGTCCCAGGGAGTATATTTTCTTTTCATGGCTCGTGAGGTAGATAGGTCCTTTGCCTCGGCCCAGATACTGGCCTCAGACGCCCAAACGTTTGAGAACACCTTACAATCTTTCATTAAACTTTTTGAGGCTTTATGAAAATAACATTGCCTGAATAATTTAAAATCTGGTAATATCCTGCTAAACAAAATGTTTGTTCTAACCGTGCCAAGAGCTCCTCGTGTATTTCCTGTCCTTTCGAGGGCCCGCCGCTTGCCGAGCTACGTGAAGTCCCCGGTTTTGCCTCGTTCCAGGGAGTATATTTTCATTTCATGGTTCGTGAGGTAGATAGGTCCTTTGCCTCGGCCCAGATACTGGCCTCAGGCGCCCAATTGTTTCAGGACACCTTAAAATCTTTCATTAAACTTTTTGAGGCTGTATGAAAATAACGTTGCCTGAATAATTTAAAATCTGATAATATCCTGCTAAACAAAATGTTTGTTCTAACCGTGCCAAGAGCTCCTTGTGTATTTCCTGTCCTATCGAGGGCCCACCGCTTGCTGAGCTACTTGAAGTCCCTGGTTTTGCCTCGTCCCAGGGAGTATATTTTCTTTTCATGGCTCGTGAGGTAGATAGGTCCTTTGCCTCGGCCCAGATACTGGCCTGAGACGCCCAAACGTTTGAGAACACCTTACAATCTTTCATTAAACTTTTTGAGGCTGTATGAAAATAACATTGCCTGAATAATTTAAAATCTGAATCTATCCTGCTAAACAAAATGTTTTGTACTTACCGCTCCGTGAGCTCCTCGCTAAAATGTGTATTTCCTGTCCTATCGAGGGCCCACCGCTTGCTGAGCTACGTGAAGTCCCCGGTTTTGCCTCGTCCCAGGGAGAACATTTTCGTTTCATGGCTCGTGAGGTAGATAGGTCCTTTGCCTCGGCCCAGATACTGGCCTCAGGCGCCCAAACGTTTGAGGACACCTTAAATCTTTCATTAAACTTTTTGAGGCTGTATGAAAATAACATTGCCTGAATAATTTAAAATCTGATAATATCCTGCTAAACAAAATGTTTGTTCTAACCGTGCCAAGAGCTCCTCGTGTATTTCCTGTCCTATCGAGGGCCCACCGCTTGCTGAGCTACTTGAAGTCCCTGGTTTTGCCTCGTCCCAGGGAGTATATTTTCTTTTCATGGCTCGTGAGGTAGATAGGTCCTTTGCCTCGGCCCAGATACTGGCCTGAGACGCCCAAACGTTTGAGAACACCTTACAATCTTTCATTAAACTTTTTGAGGCTGTATGAAAATAACATTGCCTGAATAATTTAAAATCTGAAACTATCCTGCTAAACAAAATGTTTTGTACTTACCGCTCCGAGAGCTCCTCGCTAAAATGTGTATTTCCTGTCCTATCGAGGGCCCACCGCTTGCTGAGCTACGTGAAGTCCCCGGTTTTGCCTCGTCCCAGGGAGTACATTTTCTTTTCATGGCTCGTGAGGTAGATAGGTCCTTTGCCTCGGCCCAGATACTGGCCTCAGGCGCCCAAACGTTTGAGGACACCTTAAATCTTTCATTAAACTTTTTGAGGCTGTATGAAAATGACATTGCCTGAATAATTTAAAATCTGATAATATCCTGCTAAACAAAATGTTTGTTCAAACCGTACCGAGAGCTCCTTGTGTATTTCCTGTCCTTTCGAGGGCCCACCGCTTGCCGAGCTACGTGAAGTCCCCGGTTTTGCCTCGTCCCAGGGAGTATATTTTCGTTTCATGGCTCGTGAGGTAGATAGGTCCTTTGCCTCGGCCCAGATACTGGCCTGAGACGCCCAAACGTTTGAGAACACCTTACAATCTTTCATTAAACTTTTTGAGGCTGTATGAAAATAACATTGCCTGAATAATTTAAAATCTGAAACTATCCTGCTAAACAAAATGTTTTGTACTTACCGCTCCGAGAGCTCCTCGCTAAAATGTGTATTTCCTGTCCTATCGAGGGCCCACCGCTTGCTGAGCTACGTGAAGTCCCCGGTTTTGCCTCGTCCCAGGGAGTACATTTTCTTTTCATGGCTCGTGAGGTAGATAGGTCCTTTGCCTCGGCCCAGATACTGGCCTCAGGCGCCCAAACGTTTGAGGACACCTTAAATCTTTCATTAAACTTTTTGAGGCTGTATGAAAATGACATTGCCTGAATAATTTAAAATCTGATAATATCCTGCTAAACAAAATGTTTGTTCAAACCGTACCGAGAGCTCCTTGTGTATTTCCTGTCCTTTCGAGGGCCCACCGCTTGCCGAGCTACGTGAAGTCCCCGGTTTTGCCTCGTCCCAGGGAGTATATTTTCGTTTCATGGCTCGTGAGGTAGATAGGTCCTTTGCCTCGGCCCAGATACTGGCCTCAGGCGCCCAAACGTTTGAGGACACCTTAAATCTTTCATTAAACTTTTTGAGGCTGTATGAAAATGACATTGCCTGAATAATTTAAAATCTGATAATATCCTGCTAAACAAAATGTTTGTTCAAACCGTACCGAGAGCTCCTTGTGTATTTCCTGTCCTTTCGAGGGCCCACCGCTTGCCGAGCTACGTGAAGTCCCCGGTTTTGCCTCGTCCCAGGGAGTATATTTTCGTTTCATGGCTCGTGAGGTAGATAGGTCCTTTGCCTCGGCCCAGATACTGGCCTCAGACGCCCAAACGTTTGAGAACACCTTAAAATCTTTCATTAAACTTTTTGAGGCTGTATGAAAATGACATTGACTGAATATTTTAAAATCTGAAACTATCCTGCTAAACAAAATGTTTGTCCTTACCGCTCCGAGAGTTCCTCGCTAAAATGTGTATTTCCTGTCCTATCGAGGGCCCACCGCTTGCCGAGCTACGTGAAGTCCCCGGTTTTGCCTCGTTCCAGGGAGTATATTTTCATTTCATGGTTCGTGAGGTAGATAGGTCCTTTGCCTCGGCCCAGATACTGGCCTCAGGCGCCCAATTGTTTCAGGACACCTTAAAATCTTTCATTAAACTTTTTGAGGCTGTATGAAAATAACGTTGCCTGAATAATTTAAAATCTGTTAATATCCTGCTAAACAAAATGTTTGTTCTAACCGTGCCAAGAGCTCCTCGTGTATTTCCTGTCCTATCGAGGGCCCACCGCTTGCTGAGCTACTTGAAGTCCCTGGTTTTGCCTCGTCCCAGGGAGTATATTTTCTTTTCATGGCTCGTGAGGTAGATAGGTCCTTTGCCTCGGCCCAGATACTGGCCTCAGACGCCCAAACGTTTGAGAACACCTTACAATCTTTCATTAAACTTTTGAGGCTTTATGAAAATAACATTGCCTGAATAATTTAAAATCTGAAACTATCCTGCTAAACAAAATGTTTGTACTTACCGCTCCGAGAGCTCCTCGCTAAAATGTGTATTTCCTGTCCTATCGAGGGCCCACCGCATGCCGAGCTACTTGAAGTCCCCGGTTTTGCCTCGTTCCAGGGAGTATATTTTCATTTCATGGTTCGTGAGGTAGATAGGTCCTTTGCCTCGGCCCAGATACTGGCCTCAGGCGCCCAATTGTTTCAGAACACCTTAAAATCTTCCATTAAACTTTTTGAGGCTGTATGAAAATAACGTTGCCTGAATAATTTAAAATCTGATAATATCCTGCTAAACAAAATGTTTGTTCTAACCTTAACAAGAGCTCCTTGTGTATTTCCTGTCCTATCGAGGGCCCACCGCTTGCTGAGCTACTTGAAGTCCCTGGTTTTGCCTCGTCCCAGGGAGTATATTTTCTTTTCATGGCTCGTGAGGTAGATAGGTCCTTTGCCTCGGCCCAGATACTGGCCTCAGACGCCCAAACGTTTGAGAACACCTTACAATCTTTCATTAAACTTTTTGAGGCTTTATGAAAATAACATTGCCTGAATAATTTAAAATCTGAAACTATCCTGCTAAACAAAATGTTTGTACTTACCGCTCCGAGAGCTCCTCGCTAAAATGTGTATTTCGTGTCCTATCGAGGGCTCACCGCTTGCCGAGCTACGTGAAGTCCTCGGTTTTGCCTCGTTCCAGGGAGTATATTTTCTTTTCATGGCTCGTGAGGTAGATAGGTCCTTTGCCTCGGCCCAGATACTGACCTGAGACGCCCAAACGTTTGAGAACACCTTACAATCTTTCATTAAACTTTTTGAGGCTGTATGAAAATAACATTGCCTCAATAATTTAAAATCTGAAACTATCCTGCTAAACAAAATGTTTTGTACTTACCGCTCCGAGAGCTCCTCGCTAAAATGTGTATTTCCTGTCCTATCGAGGGCCCACCGCTTGCTGAGCTACGTGAAGTCCCCGGTTTTGCCTCGTCCCAGGGAGAACATTTTCGTTTCATGGCTCGTGAGGTAGATAGGTCCTTTGCCTCGGCCCAGATACTGGCTTCAGGCGCCCAAACGTTTGAGGACACCTTAAATCTTTCATTAAACTTTTTGAGGCTGTATGAAAATAACATTGCCTGAATAATTTAAAATCTGATAATATCCTGCTAAACAAAATGTTTGTTCTAACCGTGCCAAGAGCTCCTCGTGTATTTCCTGTCCTATCGAGGGCCCACCGCTTGCTGAGCTACTTGAAGTCCCTGGTTTTGCCTCGTCCCAGGGAGTATATTTTCTTTTCATGGCTCGTGAGGTAGATAGGTCCTTTGCCTCGGCCCAGATACTGGCCTGAGACGCCCAAACGTTTGAGAACACCTTACAATCTTTCATTAAACTTTTTGAGGCTGTATGAAAATAACATTGCCTGAATAATTTAAAATCTGAAACTATCCTGCTAAACAAAATGTTTTGTACTTACCGCTCCGAGAGCTCCTCGCTAAAATGTGTATTTCCTGTCCTATCGAGGGCCCACCGCTTGCTGAGCTACGTGAAGTCCCCGGTTTTGCCTCGTCCCAGGGAGTACATTTTCTTTTCATGGCTCGTGAGGTAGATAGGTCCTTTGCCTCGGCCCAGATACTGGCCTCAGGCGCCCAAACGTTTGAGGACACCTTAAATCTTTCATTAAACTTTTTGAGGCTGTATGAAAATGACATTGCCTGAATAATTTAAAATATGATAATATCCTGCTAAACAAAATGTTTGTTCAAACCGTACCGAGAGCTCCTTGTGTATTTCCTGTCCTTTCGAGGGCCCACCGCTTGCCGAGCTACGTGAAGTCCCCGGTTTTGCCTCGTCCCAGGGAGTATATTTTCGTTTCATGGCTCGTGAGGTAGATAGGTCCTTTGCCTCGGCCCAGATACTGGCCTCAGACGCCCAAACGTTTGAGAACACCTTAAAATCTTTCATTAAACTTTTTGAGGCTGTATGAAAATGACATTGACTGAATATTTTAAAATCTGAAACTATCCTGCTAAACAAAATGTTTGTCCTTACCGCTCCGAGAGTTCCTCGCTAAAATGTGTATTTCCTGTCCTATCGAGGGCCCACCGCTTGCCGAGCTACGTGAAGTCCCCGGTTTTGCCTCGTTCCAGGGAGTATATTTTCATTTCATGGTTCGTGAGGTAGATAGGTCCTTTGCCTCGGCCCAGATACTGGCCTCAGGCGCCCAATTGTTTCAGGACACCTTAAAATCTTTCATTAAACTTTTTGAGGCTGTATGAAAATAACGTTGCCTGAATAATTTAAAATCTGATAATATCCTGCTAAACAAAATGTTTGTTCTAACCGTGCCAAGAGCTCCTTGTGTATTTCCTGTCCTATCGAGGGCCCACCGCTTGCTGAGCTACTTGAAGTCCCTGGTTTTGCCTCGTCCCAGGGAGTATATTTTCTTTTCATGGCTCGTGAGGTAGATAGGTCCTTTGCCTCGGCCCAGATACTGGCCTGAGACGCCCAAACGTTTGAGAACACCTTACAATCTTTCATTAAACTTTTTGAGGCTGTATGAAAATAACATTGCCTCAATAATTTAAAATCTGAAACTATCCTGCTAAACAAAATGTTTTGTACTTACTGCTCCGAGAGCTCCTCGCTAAAATGTGTATTTCCTGTCCTATCGAGGGCCCACCGCTTGCTGAGCTACGTGAAGTCCCCGGTTTTGCCTCGTCCCAGGGAGAACATTTTCGTTTCATGGCTCGTGAGGTAGATAGGTCCTTTGCCTCGGCCCAGATACTGGCCTCAGGCGCCCAATTGTTTCAGGACACCTTAAAATCTTTCATTAAACTTTTTGAGGCTGTATGAAAATAACGTTGCCTGAATAATTTAAAATCTGATAATATCCTGCTAAACAAAATGTTTGTTCTAACCGTGCCAAGAGCTCCTTGTGTATTTCCTGTCCTATCGAGGGCCCACCGCTTGCTGAGCTACTTGAAGTCCCTGGTTTTGCCTCGTCCCAGGGAGTATATTTTCTTTTCATGGCTCGTGAGGTAGATAGGTCCTTTGCCTCGGCCCAGATACTGGCCTGAGACGCCCAAACGTTTGAGAACACCTTACAATCTTTCATTAAACTTTTTGAGGCTGTATGAAAATAAAATTGCCTGAATAATTTAAAATCTGATAATATCCTGCTAAACAAAATGTTTGTTCTAACCGTGCCAAGAGCTCCTCGTGTATTTCCTGTCCTATCGAGGGCCCACCGCTTGCTGAGCTACTTGAAGTCCCTGGTTTTGCCTCGTCCCAGGGAGTATATTTTCTTTTCATGGCTCGTGAGGTAGATAGGTCCTTTGCCTCGGCCCAGATACTGGCCTGAGACGCCCAAACGTTTGAGAACACCTTACAATCTTTCATTAAACTTTTTGAGGCTGTATGAAAATAACATTGCCTGAATAATTTAAAATCTGAAACTATCCTGCTAAACAAAATGTTTTGTACTTACCGCTCCGAGAGCTCCTCGCTAAAATGTGTATTTCCTGTCCTATCGAGGGCCCACCGCTTGCTGAGCTACGTGAAGTCCCCGGTTTTGCCTCGTCCCAGGGAGTACATTTTCTTTTCATGGCTCGTGAGGTAGATAGGTCCTTTGCCTCGGCCCAGATACTGGCCTCAGGCGCCCAAACGTTTGAGGACACCTTAAATCTTTCATTAAACTTTTTGAGGCTGTATGAAAATGACATTGCCTGAATAATTTAAAATATGATAATATCCTGCTAAACAAAATGTTTGTTCAAACCGTACCGAGAGCTCCTTGTGTATTTCCTGTCCTTTCGAGGGCCCACCGCTTGCCGAGCTACGTGAAGTCCCCGGTTTTGCCTCGTCCCAGGGAGTATATTTTCGTTTCATGGCTCGTGAGGTAGATAGGTCCTTTGCCTCGGCCCAGATACTGGCCTCAGACGCCCAAACGTTTGAGAACACCTTAAAATCTTTCATTAAACTTTTTGAGGCTGTATGAAAATGACATTGACTGAATATTTTAAAATCTGAAACTATCCTGCTAAACAAAATGTTTGTCCTTACCGCTCCGAGAGTTCCTCGCTAAAATGTGTATTTCCTGTCCTATCGAGGGCCCACCGCTTGCCGAGCTACGTGAAGTCCCCGGTTTTGCCTCGTCCCAGGGAGTATATTTTCGTTTCATGGCTCGCGAGGTAGATAGGTCCTTTGCCTCGGCCCAGATACTGGCCTCAGACGCCCAAACGTTTGAGAACACCTTAAAATCTTTCATTAAACTTTTTGAGGCTGTATGAAAATGACATTGACTGAATAATTTAAAATCTGAAATTATCCTGCTAAACAAAATGTTTGTACTTACCGCTCCGAGAGTTCCTCGCTAAAATGTGTATTTCCTGTCCTATCGAGGGCCCACCGCTTGCCGAGCTACGTGAAGTCCCCGGTTTTGCCTCGTTCCAGGGAGTATATTTTCATTTCATGGTTCGTGAGGTAGATAGGTCCTTTGCCTCGGCCCAGATACTGGCCTCAGGCGCCCAATTGTTTCAGGACACCTTAAAATCTTTCATTAAACTTTTTGAGGCTGTATGAAAATAACGTTGCCTGAATAATTTAAAATCTGATAATATCCTGCTAAACAAAATGTTTGTTCAAACCGTACCGAGAGCTCCTTGTGTATTTCCTGTCCTTTCGAGGGCCCACCGCTTGCCGAGCTACGTGAAGTCCTCGGTTTTGCCTCGTCCCAGGGAGTATATTTTCGTTTCATGGCTCGTGAGGTAGATAGGTCCTTTGCCTCGGCCCAGATACTGGCCTCAGACGCCCAAACGTTTGAGAACACCTTAAAATCTTTCATTAAACTTTTTGAGGCTGTATGAAAATGACATTGACTGAATATTTTAAAATCTGAAACTATCCTGCTAAACAAAATGTTTGTCCTTACCGCTCCGAGAGTTCCTCGCTAAAATGTGTATTTCCTGTCCTATCGAGGGCCCACCGCTTGCCGAGCTACGTGAAGTCCCCGGTTTTGCCTCGTCCCAGGGAGTATATTTTCTTTTCATGGCTCGTGAGGTAGATAGGTCCTTTGCCTCGGCCCAGATACTGGCCTCAGACGCCCAAACGTTTGAGAACACCTTAAAATCTTTCATTAAACTTTTTGAGGCTGTATGAAAATGACATTGACTGAATATTTTAAAATCTGAAACTATCCTATTAAACAAAATGTTTGTTCAAACCGTACCGAGAGCTCCTTGTGTATTTCCTGTCCTTTCGAGGGCCCACCGCTTGCCGAGCTACGTGAAGTCCCCGGTTTTGCCTCGTCCCAGGGAGTATATTTTCGTTTCATGGCTCGTGAGTTAGATAGGTCCTTTGCCTCGGCCCAGATACTGGCCTCAGACGCCCAAACGTTTGAGAACACCTTAAAATCTTTCATTAAACTTTTTGAGGCTGTATGAAAATGACATTGACTGAATATTTTAAAATCTGAAACTATCCTGCTAAACAAAATGTTTGTCCTTACCGCTCCGAGAGTTCCTCGCTAAAATGTGTATTTCCTGTCCTATCGAGGGCCCACCGCTTGCCGAGCTACGTGAAGTCCCCGGTTTTGCCTCGTTCCAGGGAGTATATTTTCATTTCATGGTTCGTGAGGTAGATAGGTCCTTTGCCTCGGCCCAGATACTGGCCTCAGGCGCCCAATTGTTTCAGGACACCTTAAAATCTTTCATTAAACTTTTTGAGGCTGTATGAAAATAACGTTGCCTGAATAATTTAAAATCTGATAATATCCTGCTAAACAAAATGTTTGTTCTAACCGTGCCAAGAGCTCCTCGTGTATTTCCTGTCCTATCGAGGGCCCACCGCTTGCTGAGCTACTTGAAGTCCCTGGTTTTGCCTCGTCCCAGGGAGTATATTTTCTTTTCATGGCTCGTGAGGTAGATAGGTCCTTTGCCTCGGCCCAGATACTGGCCTGAGACGCCCAAACGTTTGAGAACACCTTACAATCTTTCATTAAACTTTTTGAGGCTGTATGAAAATAACATTGCCTGAATAATTTAAAATCTGAAACTATCCTGCTAAACAAAATGTTTTGTACTTACCGCTCCGAGAGCTCCTCGCTAAAATGTGTATTTCCTGTCCTATCGAGGGCCCACCGCTTGCTGAGCTACGTGAAGTCCCCGGTTTTGCCTCGTCCCAGGGAGTACATTTTCTTTTCATGGCTCGTGAGGTAGATAGGTCCTTTGCCTCGGCCCAGATACTGGCCTCAGGCGCCCAAACGTTTGAGGACACCTTAAATCTTTCATTCAACTTTTTGAGGCTGTATGAAAATGACATTGCCTGAATAATTTAAAATCTGATAATATCCTGCTAAACAAAATGTTTGTTCAAACCGTACCGAGAGCTCCTTGTGTATTTCCTGTCCTTTCGAGGGCCCACCGCTTGCCGAGCTACGTGAAGTCCCCGGTTTTGCCTCGTCCCAGGGAGTATATTTTCGTTTCATGGCTCGTGAGGTAGATAGGTCCTTTGCCTCGGCCCAGATACTGGCCTCAGACGCCCAAACGTTTGAGAACACCTTAAAATCTTTCATTAAACTTTTTGAGGCTGTATGAAAATGACATTGACTGAATAATTTAAAATCTGAAATTATCCTGCTAAACAAAATGTTTGTACTTACCGCTCCGAGAGTTCCTCGCTAAAATGTGTATTTCCTGTCCTATCGAGGGCCCACCGCTTGCCGAGCTACGTGAAGTCCCCGGTTTTGCCTCGTTCCAGGGAGTATATTTTCATTTCATGGTTCGTGAGGTAGATAGGTCCTTTGCCTCGGCCCAGATACTGGCCTCAGGCGCCCAATTGTTTCAGGACACCTTAAAATCTTTCATTAAACTTTTTGAGGCTGTATGAAAATAACGTTGCCTGAATAATTTAAAATCTGATAATATCCTGCTAAACAAAATGTTTGTTCAAACCGTACCGAGAGCTCCTTGTGTATTTCCTGTCCTTTCGAGGGCCCACCGCTTGCCGAGCTACGTGAAGTCCCCGGTTTTGCCTCGTCCCAGGGAGTATATTTTCGTTTCATGGCTCGTGAGGTAGATAGGTCCTTTGCCTCGGCCCAGATACTGGCCTCAGACGCCCAAACGTTTGAGAACACCTTAAAATCTTTCATTAAACTTTTTGAGGCTGTATGAAAATGACATTGACTGAATAATTTAAAATCTGAAATTATCCTGCTAAACAAAATGTTTGTACTTACCGCTCCGAGAGTTCCTCGCTAAAATGTGTATTTCCTGTCCTATCGAGAGCCCACCGCTTGCCGAGCTACGTGAAGTCCCCGGTTTTGCCTCGTTCCAGGGAGTATATTTTCATTTCATGGTTCGTGAGGTAGATAGGTCCTTTGCCTCGGCCCAGATACTGGCCTCAGGCGCCCAATTGTTTCAGGACACCTTAAAATTTTTCATTAAACTTTTTGAGGCTGTATGAAAATAACGTTGCCTGAATAATTTAAAATCTGATAATATCCTGCTAAACAAAATGTTTGTTCTAACCGTGCCAAGAGCTCCTTGTGTATTTCCTGTCCTATCGAGGGCCCACCGCTTGCTGAGCTACTTGAAGTCCCTGGTTTTGCCTCGTCCCAGGGAGTATATTTTCTTTTCATGGCTCGTGAGGTAGATAGGTCCTTTGCCTCGGCCCAGATACTGGTCTCAGACGCCCAATTGTTTCAGGACACCTTAAAATCTTTTATTAAACTTTTTGAGGCTGTATGAAAATAACATTGCCTGAATAATTTAAAATCTGATAATATCCTGCTAAACAAAATGTTTGTTCTAACCGTGCCAAGAGCTCCTCGTGTATTTCCTGTCCTATCGAGGGCCCACCGCTTGCTGAGCTACTTGAAGTCCCTGGTTTTGCCTCGTCCCAGGGAGTATATTTTCTTTTCATGGCTCGTGAGGTAGATAGGTCCTTTGCCTCGGCCCAGATACTGGCCTCAGACGCCCAAACGTTTGAGAACACCTTACAATCTTTCATTAAACTTTTTGAGGCTTTATGAAAATAACATTGCCTGAATAATTTAAAATCTGAAACTATCCTGCTAAACAAAATGTTTGTACTTACCGCTCCGAGAGCTCCTCGCTAAAATGTGTATTTCCTGTCCTATCGAGGGCCCACCGCTTGCCGAGCTACTTGAAGTCCCCGGTTTTGCCTAGTTCCAGGGAGTATATTTTCATTTCATGGTTCGTGAGGTAGATAGGTCCTTTGCCTCGGCCCAGATACTGGCCTCAGGCGCCCAATTGTTTCAGGACACCTTAAAATCTTCCATTAAACTTTTTGAGGCTGTATGAAAATAACGTTGCCTGAATAATTTAAAATCTGATAATATCCTGCTAAACAAAATGTTTGTTCTAACCGTGCCAAGAGCTCCTTGTGTATTTCCTGTCCTATCGAGGGCCCACCGCTTGCTGAGCTACTTGAAGTCCCTGGTTTTGCCTCGTCCCAGGGAGTATATTTTCTTTTCATGGCTCGTGAGGTAGATAGGTCCTTTGCCTCGGCCCAGATACTGGCCTGAGACGCCCAAACGTTTGAGAACACCTTACAATCTTTCATTAAACTTTTTGAGGCTTTATGAAAATAACATTGCCTGAATAATTTAAAATCTGAAACTATCCTGCTAAACAAAATGTTTGTACTTACCGCTCCGAGAGCTCCTCGCTAAAATGTGTATTTCGTGTCCTATCGAGGGTCCACCGCTTGCCGAGCTACGTGAAGTCCTCGGTTTTGCCTCGTTCCAGGGAGTATATTTTCATTTCATGGTTCGTGAGGTAGATAGGTCCTTTGCCTCGGCCCAGATACTGGCCTCAGGCGCCCAATTGTTTCAGGACACCTTAAAATCTTTCATTAAACTTTTTGAGGCTGTATGAAAATAAAATTGCCTGAATAATTTAAAATCTGATAATATCCTGCTAAACAAAATGTTTGTTCTAACCGTGCCAAGAGCTCCTCGTGTATTTCCTGTCCTATCGAGGGCCCACCGCTTGCTGAGCTACTTGAAGTCCCTGGTTTTGCCTCGTCCCAGGGAGTATATTTTCTTTTCATGGCTCGTGAGGTAGATAGGTCCTTTTCCTCGGCCCAGATACTGACCTGAGACGCCCAAACGTTTGAGAACACCTTACAATCTTTCATTAAACTTTTTGAGGCTTTATGAAAGTAACATTGCCTGAATAATTTAAAATCTGATAATATCCTGCTAAACAAAATGTTTTGTACTTACCGCTCCGAGAGCTCCTCGCTAAAATGTGTATTTCCTGTCCTATCGAGGGCCCACCGCTTGCTGAGCTACGTGAAGTCCCCGGTTTTGCCTCGTCCCAGGGAGTACATTTTCTTTTCATGGCTCGTGAGGTAGATAGGTCCTTTGCCTCGGCCCAGATACTGGCCTCAGGCGCCCAAACGTTTGAGGACACCTTAAATCTTTCATTCAACTTTTTGAGGCTGTATGAAAATGACATTGCCTGAATAATTTAAAATCTGATAATATCCTGCTAAACAAAATGTTTGTTCAAACCGTACCGAGAGCTCCTTGTGTATTTCCTGTCCTTTCGAGGGCCCACCGCTTGCCGAGCTACGTGAAGTCCCCGGTTTTGCCTCGTCCCAGGGAGTATATTTTCGTTTCATGGCTCGTGAGGTAGATAGGTCTTTTGCCTCGGCCCAGATACTGGCCTCAGACGCCCAAACGTTTGAGAACACCTTAAAATCTTTCATTAAACTTTTTGAGGCTGTATGAAAATGACATTGACTGAATAATTTAAAATCTGAAATTATCCTGCTAAACAAAATGTTTGTACTTACCGCTCCGAGAGTTCCTCGCTAAAATGTGTATTTCCTGTCCTATCGAGGGCCCACCGCTTGCCGAGCTACGTGACGTCCCCGGTTTTGCCTCGTTCCAGGGAGTATATTTTCATTTCATGGTTCGTGAGGTAGATAGGTCCTTTGCCTCGGCCCAGATACTGGCCTCAGGCGCCCAATTGTTTCAGGACACCTTAAAATCTTTCATTAAACTTTTTGAGGCTGTATGAAAATAACGTTGCCTGAATAATTTAAAATCTGATAATATCCTGCTAAACAAAATGTTTGTTCAAACCGTACCGAGAGCTCCTTGTGTATTTCCTGTCCTTTCGAGGGCCCACCGCTTGCCGAGCTACGTGAAGTCCCCGGTTTTGCCTCGTCCCAGGGAGTATATTTTCGTTTCATGGCTCGTGAGGTAGATAGGTCCTTTGCCTCGGCCCAGATACTGGCCTCAGACGCCCAAACGTTTGAGAACACCTTAAAATCTTTCATTAAACTTTTTGAGGCTGTATGAAAATGACATTGACTGAATATTTTAAAATCTGAAACTATCCTGCTAAACAAAATGTTTGTCCTTACCGCTCCGAGAGTTCCTCGCTAAAATGTGTATTTCCTGTCCTATCGAGGGCCCACCGCTTGCCGAGCTACGTGAAGTCCCCGGTTTTGCCTCGTCCCAGGGAGTATATTTTCTTTTCATGGCTCGTGAGGTAGATAGGTCCTTTGCCTCGGCCCAGATACTGGTCTCAGGCGCCCAAACGTTTGAGGACACCTTAAATCTTTCATTCAACTTTTTGAGGCTGTATGAAAATGACATTGCCTGAATAATTTAAAATCTGATAATATCCTGCTAAACAAAATGTTTGTTCAAACCGTACCGAGAGCTCCTTGTGTATTTCCTGTCCTTTCGAGGGCCCACCGCTTGCCGAGCTACGTGAAGTCCCCGGTTTTGCCTCGTCCCAGGGAGTATATTTTCGTTTCATGGCTCGTGAGGTAGATAGGTCCTTTGCCTCGGCCCAGATACTGGCCTCAGACGCCCAAACGTTTGAGAACACCTTAAAATCTTTCATTAAACTTTTTGAGGCTGTATGAAAATGACATTGACTGAATAATTTAAAATCTGAAATAATCCTGCTAAACAAAATGTTTGTACTTAACGCTCCGAGAGTTCCTCGCTAAAATGTGTATTTCCTGTCCTATCGAGGGCCCACCGCTTGCCGAGCTACGTGAAGTCCCCGGTTTTGCCTCGTTCCAGGGAGTATATTTTCATTTCATGGTTCGTGAGGTAGATAGGTCCTTTGCCTCGGCCCAGATACTGGCCTCAGGCGCCCAATTGTTTCAGGACACCTTAAAATCTTTCATTAAACTTTTTGAGGCTGTATGAAAATAACGTTGCCTGAATAATTTAAAATCTGATAATATCCTGCTAAACAAAATGTTTGTTCAAACCGTACCGAGAGCTCCTTGTGTATTTCCTGTCCTTTCGAGGGCCCACCGCTTGCCGAGCTACGTGAAGTCCCCGGTTTTGCCTCGTCCCAGGGAGTATATTTTCGTTTCATGGCTCGTGAGGTAGATAGGTCCTTTGCCTCGGCCCAGATACTGGCCTCAGACGCCCAAACGTTTGAGAACACCTTAAAATCTTTCATTAAACTTTTTGAGGCTGTATGAAAATGACATTGACTGAATAATTTAAAATCTGAAATTATCCTGCTAAACAAAATGTTTGTACTTACCGCTCCGAGAGTTCCTCGCTAAAATGTGTATTTCCTGTCCTATCGAGAGCCCACCGCTTGCCGAGCTACGTGAAGTCCCCGGTTTTGCCTCGTTCCAGGGAGTATATTTTCATTTCATGGTTCGTGAGGTAGATAGGTCCTTTGCCTCGGCCCAGATACTGGCCTCAGGCGCCCAATTGTTTCAGGACACCTTAAAATTTTTCATTAAACTTTTTGAGGCTGTATGAAAATAACGTTGCCTGAATAATTTAAAATCTGATAATATCCTGCTAAACAAAATGTTTGTTCTAACCGTGCCAAGAGCTCCTTGTGTATTTCCTGTCCTATCGAGGGCCCACCGCTTGCTGAGCTACTTGAAGTCCCTGGTTTTGCCTCGTCCCAGGGAGTATATTTTCTTTTCATGGCTCGTGAGGTAGATAGGTCCTTTGCCTCGGCCCAGATACTGGTCTCAGACGCCCAATTGTTTCAGGACACCTTAAAATCTTTTATTAAACTTTTTGAGGCTGTATGAAAATAACATTGCCTGAATAATTTAAAATCTGATAATATCCTGCTAAACAAAATGTTTGTTCTAACCGTGCCAAGAGCTCCTCGTGTATTTCCTGTCCTATCGAGGGCCCACCGCTTGCTGAGCTACTTGAAGTCCCTGGTTTTGCCTCGTCCCAGGGAGTATATTTTCTTTTCATGGCTCGTGAGGTAGATAGGTCCTTTGCCTCGGCCCAGATACTGGCCTCAGACGCCCAAACGTTTGAGAACACCTTACAATCTTTCATTAAACTTTTTGAGGCTTTATGAAAATAACATTGCCTGAATAATTTAAAATCTGAAACTATCCTGCTAAACAAAATGTTTGTACTTACCGCTCCGAGAGCTCCTCGCTAAAATGTGTATTTCCTGTCCTATCGAGGGCCCACCGCTTGCCGAGCTACTTGAAGTCCCCGGTTTTGCCTAGTTCCAGGGAGTATATTTTCATTTCATGGTTCGTGAGGTAGATAGGTCCTTTGCCTCGGCCCAGATACTGGCCTCAGGCGCCCAATTGTTTCAGGACACCTTAAAATCTTCCATTAAACTTTTTGAGGCTGTATGAAAATAACGTTGCCTGAATAATTTAAAATCTGATAATATCCTGCTAAACAAAATGTTTGTTCTAACCGTGCCAAGAGCTCCTTGTGTATTTCCTGTCCTATCGAGGGCCCACCGCTTGCTGAGCTACTTGAAGTCCCTGGTTTTGCCTCGTCCCAGGGAGTATATTTTCTTTTCATGGCTCGTGAGGTAGATAGGTCCTTTGCCTCGGCCCAGATACTGGCCTGAGACGCCCAAACGTTTGAGAACACCTTACAATCTTTCATTAAACTTTTTGAGGCTTTATGAAAATAACATTGCCTGAATAATTTAAAATCTGAAACTATCCTGCTAAACAAAATGTTTGTACTTACCGCTCCGAGAGCTCCTCGCTAAAATGTGTATTTCGTGTCCTATCGAGGGTCCACCGCTTGCCGAGCTACGTGAAGTCCTCGGTTTTGCCTCGTTCCAGGGAGTATATTTTCATTTCATGGTTCGTGAGGTAGATAGGTCCTTTGCCTCGGCCCAGATACTGGCCTCAGGCGCCCAATTGTTTCAGGACACCTTAAAATCTTTCATTAAACTTTTTGAGGCTGTATGAAAATAAAATTGCCTGAATAATTTAAAATCTGATAATATCCTGCTAAACAAAATGTTTGTTCTAACCGTGCCAAGAGCTCCTCGTGTATTTCCTGTCCTATCGAGGGCCCACCGCTTGCTGAGCTACTTGAAGTCCCTGGTTTTGCCTCGTCCCAGGGAGTATATTTTCTTTTCATGGCTCGTGAGGTAGATAGGTCCTTTTCCTCGGCCCAGATACTGACCTGAGACGCCCAAACGTTTGAGAACACCTTACAATCTTTCATTAAACTTTTTGAGGCTTTATGAAAGTAACATTGCCTGAATAATTTAAAATCTGATAATATCCTGCTAAACAAAATGTTTTGTACTTACCGCTCCGAGAGCTCCTCGCTAAAATGTGTATTTCCTGTCCTATCGAGGGCCCACCGCTTGCTGAGCTACGTGAAGTCCCCGGTTTTGCCTCGTCCCAGGGAGTACATTTTCTTTTCATGGCTCGTGAGGTAGATAGGTCCTTTGCCTCGGCCCAGATACTGGCCTCAGGCGCCCAAACGTTTGAGGACACCTTAAATCTTTCATTCAACTTTTTGAGGCTGTATGAAAATGACATTGCCTGAATAATTTAAAATCTGATAATATCCTGCTAAACAAAATGTTTGTTCAAACCGTACCGAGAGCTCCTTGTGTATTTCCTGTCCTTTCGAGGGCCCACCGCTTGCCGAGCTACGTGAAGTCCCCGGTTTTGCCTCGTCCCAGGGAGTATATTTTCGTTTCATGGCTCGTGAGGTAGATAGGTCTTTTGCCTCGGCCCAGATACTGGCCTCAGACGCCCAAACGTTTGAGAACACCTTAAAATCTTTCATTAAACTTTTTGAGGCTGTATGAAAATGACATTGACTGAATAATTTAAAATCTGAAATTATCCTGCTAAACAAAATGTTTGTACTTACCGCTCCGAGAGTTCCTCGCTAAAATGTGTATTTCCTGTCCTATCGAGGGCCCACCGCTTGCCGAGCTACGTGACGTCCCCGGTTTTGCCTCGTTCCAGGGAGTATATTTTCATTTCATGGTTCGTGAGGTAGATAGGTCCTTTGCCTCGGCCCAGATACTGGCCTCAGGCGCCCAATTGTTTCAGGACACCTTAAAATCTTTCATTAAACTTTTTGAGGCTGTATGAAAATAACGTTGCCTGAATAATTTAAAATCTGATAATATCCTGCTAAACAAAATGTTTGTTCAAACCGTACCGAGAGCTCCTTGTGTATTTCCTGTCCTTTCGAGGGCCCACCGCTTGCCGAGCTACGTGAAGTCCCCGGTTTTGCCTCGTCCCAGGGAGTATATTTTCGTTTCATGGCTCGTGAGGTAGATAGGTCCTTTGCCTCGGCCCAGATACTGGCCTCAGACGCCCAAACGTTTGAGAACACCTTAAAATCTTTCATTAAACTTTTTGAGGCTGTATGAAAATGACATTGACTGAATATTTTAAAATCTGAAACTATCCTGCTAAACAAAATGTTTGTCCTTACCGCTCCGAGAGTTCCTCGCTAAAATGTGTATTTCCTGTCCTATCGAGGGCCCACCGCTTGCCGAGCTACGTGAAGTCCCCGGTTTTGCCTCGTCCCAGGGAGTATATTTTCTTTTCATGGCTCGTGAGGTAGATAGGTCCTTTGCCTCGGCCCAGATACTGGTCTCAGGCGCCCAAACGTTTGAGGACACCTTAAATCTTTCATTCAACTTTTTGAGGCTGTATGAAAATGACATTGCCTGAATAATTTAAAATCTGATAATATCCTGCTAAACAAAATGTTTGTTCAAACCGTACCGAGAGCTCCTTGTGTATTTCCTGTCCTTTCGAGGGCCCACCGCTTGCCGAGCTACGTGAAGTCCCCGGTTTTGCCTCGTCCCAGGGAGTATATTTTCGTTTCATGGCTCGTGAGGTAGATAGGTCCTTTGCCTCGGCCCAGATACTGGCCTCAGACGCCCAAACGTTTGAGAACACCTTAAAATCTTTCATTAAACTTTTTGAGGCTGTATGAAAATGACATTGACTGAATAATTTAAAATCTGAAATAATCCTGCTAAACAAAATGTTTGTACTTACCGCTCCGAGAGTTCCTCGCTAAAATGTGTATTTCCTGTCCTATCGAGGGCCCACCGCTTGCCGAGCTACGTGAAGTCCCCGGTTTTGCCTCGTTCCAGGGAGTATATTTTCATTTCATGGTTCGTGAGGTAGATAGGTCCTTTGCCTCGGCCCAGATACTGGCCTCAGGCGCCCAATTGTTTCAGGACACCTTAAAATCTTTCATTAAACTTTTTGAGGCTGTATGAAAATAACGTTGCCTGAATAATTTAAAATCTGATAATATCCTGCTAAACAAAATGTTTGTTCAAACCGTACCGAGAGCTCCTTGTGTATTTCCTGTCCTTTCGAGGGCCCACCGCTTGCCGAGCTACGTGAAGTCCCCGGTTTTGCCTCGTCCCAGGGAGTATATTTTCGTTTCATGGCTCGTGAGGTAGATAGGTCCTTTGCCTCGGCCCAGATACTGGCCTCAGACGCCCAAACGTTTGAGAACACCTTAAAATCTTTCATTAAACTTTTTGAGGCTGTATGAAAATGACATTGACTGAATAATTTAAAATCTGAAATTATCCTGCTAAACAAAATGTTTGTACTTACCGCTCCGAGAGTTCCTCGCTAAAATGTGTATTTCCTGTCCTATCAAGGGCCCACCGCTTGCCGAGCTACGTGAAGTCCCCGGTTTTGCCTCGTTCCAGGGAGTATATTTTCATTTCATGGTTCGTGAGGTAGATAGGTCCTTTGCCTCGGCCCAGATACTGGCCTCAGGCGCCCAATTGTTTCAGGACACCTTAAAATTTTTCATTAAACTTTTTGAGGCTGTATGAAAATAACGTTGCCTGAATAATTTAAAATCTGATAATATCCTGCTAAACAAAATGTTTGTTCTAACCGTGCCAAGAGCTCCTTGTGTATTTCCTGTCCTATCGAGGGCCCACCGCTTGCTGAGCTACTTGAAGTCCCTGGTTTTGCCTCGTCCCAGGGAGTATATTTTCTTTTCATGGCTCGTGAGGTAGATAGGTCCTTTGCCTCGGCCCAGATACTGGCCTCAGACGCCCAATTGTTTCAGGACACCTTAAAATCTTTTATTAAACTTTTTGAGGCTGTATGAAAATAACATTGCCTGAATAATTTAAAATCTGATAATATCCTGCTAAACAAAATGTTTGTTCTAACCCTGCCAAGAGCTCCTCGTGTATTTCCTGTCCTATCGAGGGCCCACCGCTTGCTGAGCTACTTGAAGTCCCTGGTTTTGCCTCGTCCCAGGGAGTATATTTTCTTTTCATGGCTCGTGAGGTAGATAGGTCCTTTGCCTCGGCCCAGATACTGGCCTGAGACGCCCAAACGTTTGAGAACACCTTACAATCTTTCATTAAACTTTTTGAGGCTGTATGAAAATAACATTGCCTCAATAATTTAAAATCTGAAACTATCCTGCTAAACAAAATGTTTTGTACTTACTGCTCCGAGAGCTCCTCGCTAAAATGTGTATTTCCTGTCCTATCGAGGGCCCACCGCTTGCTGAGCTACGTGAAGTCCCCGGTTTTGCCTCGTCCCAGGGAGAACATTTTCGTTTCATGGCTCGTGAGGTAGATAGGTCCTTTGCCTCGGCCCAGATACTGGCCTCAGGCGCCCAATTGTTTCAGGACACCTTAAAATCTTTCATTAAACTTTTTGAGGCTGTATGAAAATAACGTTGCCTGAATAATTTAAAATCTGATAATATCCTGCTAAACAAAATGTTTGTTCTAACCGTGCCAAGAGCTCCTTGTGTATTTCCTGTCCTATCGAGGGCCCACCGCTTGCTGAGCTACTTGAAGTCCCTGGTTTTGCCTCGTCCCAGGGAGTATATTTTCTTTTCATGGCTCGTGAGGTAGATAGGTCCTTTGCCTCGGCCCAGATACTGGCCTGAGACGCCCAAACGTTTGAGAACACCTTACAATCTTTCATTAAACTTTTTGAGGCTGTATGAAAATAAAATTGCCTGAATAATTTAAAATCTGATAATATCCTGCTAAACAAAATGTTTGTTCTAACCGTGCCAAGAGCTCCTCGTGTATTTCCTGTCCTATCGAGGGCCCACCGCTTGCTGAGCTACTTGAAGTCCCTGGTTTTGCCTCGTCCCAGGGAGTATATTTTCTTTTCATGGCTCGTGAGGTAGATAGGTCCTTTGCCTCGGCCCAGATACTGGCCTGAGACGCCCAAACGTTTGAGAACACCTTACAATCTTTCATTAAACTTTTTGAGGCTGTATGAAAATAACATTGCCTGAATAATTTAAAATCTGAAACTATCCTGCTAAACAAAATGTTTTGTACTTACCGCTCCGAGAGCTCCTCGCTAAAATGTGTATTTCCTGTCCTATCGAGGGCCCACCGCTTGCTGAGCTACGTGAAGTCCCCGGTTTTGCCTCGTCCCAGGGAGTACATTTTCTTTTCATGGCTCGTGAGGTAGATAGGTCCTTTGCCTCGGCCCAGATACTGGCCTCAGGCGCCCAAACGTTTGAGGACACCTTAAATCTTTCATTAAACTTTTTGAGGCTGTATGAAAATGACATTGCCTGAATAATTTAAAATATGATAATATCCTGCTAAACAAAATGTTTGTTCAAACCGTACCGAGAGCTCCTTGTGTATTTCCTGTCCTTTCGAGGGCCCACCGCTTGCCGAGCTACGTGAAGTCCCCGGTTTTGCCTCGTCCCAGGGAGTATATTTTCGTTTCATGGCTCGTGAGGTAGATAGGTCCTTTGCCTCGGCCCAGATACTGGCCTCAGACGCCCAAACGTTTGAGAACACCTTAAAATCTTTCATTAAACTTTTTGAGGCTGTATGAAAATGACATTGACTGAATATTTTAAAATCTGAAACTATCCTGCTAAACAAAATGTTTGTCCTTACCGCTCCGAGAGTTCCTCGCTAAAATGTGTATTTCCTGTCCTATCGAGGGCCCACCGCTTGCCGAGCTACGTGAAGTCCCCGGTTTTGCCTCGTCCCAGGGAGTATATTTTCGTTTCATGGCTCGTGAGGTAGATAGGTCCTTTGCCTCGGCCCAGATACTGGCCTCAGACGCCCAAACGTTTGAGAACACCTTAAAATCTTTCATTAAACTTTTTGAGGCTGTATGAAAATGACATTGACTGAATAATTTAAAATCTGAAATTATCCTGCTAAACAAAATGTTTGTACTTACCGCTCCGAGAGTTCCTCGCTAAAATGTGTATTTCCTGTCCTATCGAGGGCCCACCGCTTGCCGAGCTACGTGAAGTCCCCGGTTTTGCCTCGTTCCAGGGAGTATATTTTCATTTCATGGTTCGTGAGGTAGATAGGTCCTTTGCCTCGGCCCAGATACTGGCCTCAGGCGCCCAATTGTTTCAGGACACCTTAAAATCTTTCATTAAACTTTTTGAGGCTGTATGAAAATAACGTTGCCTGAATAATTTAAAATCTGATAATATCCTGCTAAACAAAATGTTTGTTCAAACCGTACCGAGAGCTCCTTGTGTATTTCCTGTCCTTTCGAGGGCCCACCGCTTGCCGAGCTACGTGAAGTCCCCGGTTTTGCCTCGTCCCAGGGAGTATATTTTCGTTTCATGGCTCGTGAGGTAGATAGGTCCTTTGCCTCGGCCCAGATACTGGCCTCAGACGCCCAAACGTTTGAGAACACCTTAAAATCTTTCATTAAACTTTTTGAGGCTGTATGAAAATGACATTGACTGAATATTTTAAAATCTGAAACTATCCTGCTAAACAAAATGTTTGTCCTTACCGCTCCGAGAGTTCCTCGCTAAAATGTGTATTTCCTGTCCTATCGAGGGCCCACCGCTTGCCGAGCTACGTGAAGTCCCCGGTTTTGCCTCGTCCCAGGGAGTATATTTTCTTTTCATGGCTCGTGAGGTAGATAGGTCCTTTGCCTCGGCCCAGATACTGGCCTCAGACGCCCAAACGTTTGAGAACACCTTAAAATCTTTCATTAAACTTTTTGAGGCTGTATGAAAATGACATTGACTGAATATTTTAAAATCTGAAACTATCCTATTAAACAAAATGTTTGTTCAAACCGTACCGAGAGCTCCTTGTGTATTTCCTGTCCTTTCGAGGGCCCACCGCTTGCCGAGCTACGTGAAGTCCCCGGTTTTGCCTCGTCCCAGGGAGTATATTTTCGTTTCATGGCTCGTGAGTTAGATAGGTCCTTTGCCTCGGCCCAGATACTGGCCTCAGACGCCCAAACGTTTGAGAACACCTTAAAATCTTTCATTAAACTTTTTGAGGCTGTATGAAAATGACATTGACTGAATATTTTAAAATCTGAAACTATCCTGCTAAACAAAATGTTTGTCCTTACCGCTCCGAGAGTTCCTCGCTAAAATGTGTATTTCCTGTCCTATCGAGGGCCCACCGCTTGCCGAGCTACGTGAAGTCCCCGGTTTTGCCTCGTTCCAGGGAGTATATTTTCATTTCATGGTTCGTGAGGTAGATAGGTCCTTTGCCTCGGCCCAGATACTGGCCTCAGGCGCCCAATTGTTTCAGGACACCTTAAAATCTTTCATTAAACTTTTTGAGGCTGTATGAAAATAACGTTGCCTGAATAATTTAAAATCTGATAATATCCTGCTAAACAAAATGTTTGTTCTAACCGTGCCAAGAGCTCCTCGTGTATTTCCTGTCCTATCGAGGGCCCACCGCTTGCTGAGCTACTTGAAGTCCCTGGTTTTGCCTCGTCCCAGGGAGTATATTTTCTTTTCATGGCTCGTGAGGTAGATAGGTCCTTTGCCTCGGCCCAGATACTGGCCTGAGACGCCCAAACGTTTGAGAACACCTTACAATCTTTCATTAAACTTTTTGAGGCTGTATGAAAATAACATTGCCTGAATAATTTAAAATCTGAAACTATCCTGCTAAACAAAATGTTTTGTACTTACCGCTCCGAGAGCTCCTCGCTAAAATGTGTATTTCCTGTCCTATCGAGGGCCCACCGCTTGCTGAGCTACGTGAAGTCCCCGGTTTTGCCTCGTCCCAGGGAGTACATTTTCTTTTCATGGCTCGTGAGGTAGATAGGTCCTTTGCCTCGGCCCAGATACTGGCCTCAGGCGCCCAAACGTTTGAGGACACCTTAAATCTTTCATTCAACTTTTTGAGGCTGTATGAAAATGACATTGCCTGAATAATTTAAAATCTGATAATATCCTGCTAAACAAAATGTTTGTTCAAACCGTACCGAGAGCTCCTTGTGTATTTCCTGTCCTTTCGAGGGCCCACCGCTTGCCGAGCTACGTGAAGTCCCCGGTTTTGCCTCGTCCCAGGGAGTATATTTTCGTTTCATGGCTCGTGAGGTAGATAGGTCCTTTGCCTCGGCCCAGATACTGGCCTCAGACGCCCAAACGTTTGAGAACACCTTAAAATCTTTCATTAAACTTTTTGAGGCTGTATGAAAATGACATTGACTGAATAATTTAAAATCTGAAATTATCCTGCTAAACAAAATGTTTGTACTTACCGCTCCGAGAGTTCCTCGCTAAAATGTGTATTTCCTGTCCTATCGAGGGCCCACCGCTTGCCGAGCTACGTGAAGTCCCCGGTTTTGCCTCGTTCCAGGGAGTATATTTTCATTTCATGGTTCGTGAGGTAGATAGGTCCTTTGCCTCGGCCCAGATACTGGCCTCAGGCGCCCAATTGTTTCAGGACACCTTAAAATCTTTCATTAAACTTTTTGAGGCTGTATGAAAATAACGTTGCCTGAATAATTTAAAATCTGATAATATCCTGCTAAACAAAATGTTTGTTCAAACCGTACCGAGAGCTCCTTGTGTATTTCCTGTCCTTTCGAGGGCCCACCGCTTGCCGAGCTACGTGAAGTCCCCGGTTTTGCCTCGTCCCAGGGAGTATATTTTCGTTTCATGGCTCGTGAGGTAGATAGGTCCTTTGCCTCGGCCCAGATACTGGCCTCAGACGCCCAAACGTTTGAGAACACCTTAAAATCTTTCATTAAACTTTTTGAGGCTGTATGAAAATGACATTGACTGAATAATTTAAAATCTGAAATTATCCTGCTAAACAAAATGTTTGTACTTACCGCTCCGAGAGTTCCTCGCTAAAATGTGTATTTCCTGTCCTATCGAGAGCCCACCGCTTGCCGAGCTACGTGAAGTCCCCGGTTTTGCCTCGTTCCAGGGAGTATATTTTCATTTCATGGTTCGTGAGGTAGATAGGTCCTTTGCCTCGGCCCAGATACTGGCCTCAGGCGCCCAATTGTTTCAGGACACCTTAAAATTTTTCATTAAACTTTTTGAGGCTGTATGAAAATAACGTTGCCTGAATAATTTAAAATCTGATAATATCCTGCTAAACAAAATGTTTGTTCTAACCGTGCCAAGAGCTCCTTGTGTATTTCCTGTCCTATCGAGGGCCCACCGCTTGCTGAGCTACTTGAAGTCCCTGGTTTTGCCTCGTCCCAGGGAGTATATTTTCTTTTCATGGCTCGTGAGGTAGATAGGTCCTTTGCCTCGGCCCAGATACTGGTCTCAGACGCCCAATTGTTTCAGGACACCTTAAAATCTTTTATTAAACTTTTTGAGGCTGTATGAAAATAACATTGCCTGAATAATTTAAAATCTGATAATATCCTGCTAAACAAAATGTTTGTTCTAACCGTGCCAAGAGCTCCTCGTGTATTTCCTGTCCTATCGAGGGCCCACCGCTTGCTGAGCTACTTGAAGTCCCTGGTTTTGCCTCGTCCCAGGGAGTATATTTTCTTTTCATGGCTCGTGAGGTAGATAGGTCCTTTGCCTCGGCCCAGATACTGGCCTCAGACGCCCAAACGTTTGAGAACACCTTACAATCTTTCATTAAACTTTTTGAGGCTTTATGAAAATAACATTGCCTGAATAATTTAAAATCTGAAACTATCCTGCTAAACAAAATGTTTGTACTTACCGCTCCGAGAGCTCCTCGCTAAAATGTGTATTTCCTGTCCTATCGAGGGCCCACCGCTTGCCGAGCTACTTGAAGTCCCCGGTTTTGCCTAGTTCCAGGGAGTATATTTTCATTTCATGGTTCGTGAGGTAGATAGGTCCTTTGCCTCGGCCCAGATACTGGCCTCAGGCGCCCAATTGTTTCAGGACACCTTAAAATCTTCCATTAAACTTTTTGAGGCTGTATGAAAATAACGTTGCCTGAATAATTTAAAATCTGATAATATCCTGCTAAACAAAATGTTTGTTCTAACCGTGCCAAGAGCTCCTTGTGTATTTCCTGTCCTATCGAGGGCCCACCGCTTGCTGAGCTACTTGAAGTCCCTGGTTTTGCCTCGTCCCAGGGAGTATATTTTCTTTTCATGGCTCGTGAGGTAGATAGGTCCTTTGCCTCGGCCCAGATACTGGCCTGAGACGCCCAAACGTTTGAGAACACCTTACAATCTTTCATTAAACTTTTTGAGGCTTTATGAAAATAACATTGCCTGAATAATTTAAAATCTGAAACTATCCTGCTAAACAAAATGTTTGTACTTACCGCTCCGAGAGCTCCTCGCTAAAATGTGTATTTCGTGTCCTATCGAGGGTCCACCGCTTGCCGAGCTACGTGAAGTCCTCGGTTTTGCCTCGTTCCAGGGAGTATATTTTCATTTCATGGTTCGTGAGGTAGATAGGTCCTTTGCCTCGGCCCAGATACTGGCCTCAGGCGCCCAATTGTTTCAGGACACCTTAAAATCTTTCATTAAACTTTTTGAGGCTGTATGAAAATAAAATTGCCTGAATAATTTAAAATCTGATAATATCCTGCTAAACAAAATGTTTGTTCTAACCGTGCCAAGAGCTCCTCGTGTATTTCCTGTCCTATCGAGGGCCCACCGCTTGCTGAGCTACTTGAAGTCCCTGGTTTTGCCTCGTCCCAGGGAGTATATTTTCTTTTCATGGCTCGTGAGGTAGATAGGTCCTTTTCCTCGGCCCAGATACTGACCTGAGACGCCCAAACGTTTGAGAACACCTTACAATCTTTCATTAAACTTTTTGAGGCTTTATGAAAGTAACATTGCCTGAATAATTTAAAATCTGATAATATCCTGCTAAACAAAATGTTTTGTACTTACCGCTCCGAGAGCTCCTCGCTAAAATGTGTATTTCCTGTCCTATCGAGGGCCCACCGCTTGCTGAGCTACGTGAAGTCCCCGGTTTTGCCTCGTCCCAGGGAGTACATTTTCTTTTCATGGCTCGTGAGGTAGATAGGTCCTTTGCCTCGGCCCAGATACTGGCCTCAGGCGCCCAAACGTTTGAGGACACCTTAAATCTTTCATTCAACTTTTTGAGGCTGTATGAAAATGACATTGCCTGAATAATTTAAAATCTGATAATATCCTGCTAAACAAAATGTTTGTTCAAACCGTACCGAGAGCTCCTTGTGTATTTCCTGTCCTTTCGAGGGCCCACCGCTTGCCGAGCTACGTGAAGTCCTCGGTTTTGCCTCGTCCCAGGGAGTATATTTTCGTTTCATGGCTCGTGAGGTAGATAGGTCTTTTGCCTCGGCCCAGATACTGGCCTCAGACGCCCAAACGTTTGAGAACACCTTAAAATCTTTCATTAAACTTTTTGAGGCTGTATGAAAATGACATTGACTGAATAATTTAAAATCTGAAATTATCCTGCTAAACAAAATGTTTGTACTTACCGCTCCGAGAGTTCCTCGCTAAAATGTGTATTTCCTGTCCTATCGAGGGCCCACCGCTTGCCGAGCTACGTGACGTCCCCGGTTTTGCCTCGTTCCAGGGAGTATATTTTCATTTCATGGTTCGTGAGGTAGATAGGTCCTTTGCCTCGGCCCAGATACTGGCCTCAGGCGCCCAATTGTTTCAGGACACCTTAAAATCTTTCATTAAACTTTTTGAGGCTGTATGAAAATAACGTTGCCTGAATAATTTAAAATCTGATAATATCCTGCTAAACAAAATGTTTGTTCAAACCGTACCGAGAGCTCCTTGTGTATTTCCTGTCCTTTCGAGGGCCCACCGCTTGCCGAGCTACGTGAAGTCCCCGGTTTTGCCTCGTCCCAGGGAGTATATTTTCGTTTCATGGCTCGTGAGGTAGATAGGTCCTTTGCCTCGGCCCAGATACTGGCCTCAGACGCCCAAACGTTTGAGAACACCTTAAAATCTTTCATTAAACTTTTTGAGGCTGTATGAAAATGACATTGACTGAATATTTTAAAATCTGAAACTATCCTGCTAAACAAAATGTTTGTCCTTACCGCTCCGAGAGTTCCTCGCTAAAATGTGTATTTCCTGTCCTATCGAGGGCCCACCGCTTGCCGAGCTACGTGAAGTCCCCGGTTTTGCCTCGTCCCAGGGAGTATATTTTCTTTTCATGGCTCGTGAGGTAGATAGGTCCTTTGCCTCGGCCCAGATACTGGTCTCAGGCGCCCAAACGTTTGAGGACACCTTAAATCTTTCATTCAACTTTTTGAGGCTGTATGAAAATGACATTGCCTGAATAATTTAAAATCTGATAATATCCTGCTAAACAAAATGTTTGTTCAAACCGTACCGAGAGCTCCTTGTGTATTTCCTGTCCTTTCGAGGGCCCACCGCTTGCCGAGCTACGTGAAGTCCCCGGTTTTGCCTCGTCCCAGGGAGTATATTTTCGTTTCATGGCTCGTGAGGTAGATAGGTCCTTTGCCTCGGCCCAGATACTGGCCTCAGACGCCCAAACGTTTGAGAACACCTTAAAATCTTTCATTAAACTTTTTGAGGCTGTATGAAAATGACATTGACTGAATAATTTAAAATCTGAAATAATCCTGCTAAACAAAATGTTTGTACTTAACGCTCCGAGAGTTCCTCGCTAAAATGTGTATTTCCTGTCCTATCGAGGGCCCACCGCTTGCCGAGCTACGTGAAGTCCCCGGTTTTGCCTCGTTCCAGGGAGTATATTTTCATTTCATGGTTCGTGAGGTAGATAGGTCCTTTGCCTCGGCCCAGATACTGGCCTCAGGCGCCCAATTGTTTCAGGACACCTTAAAATCTTTCATTAAACTTTTTGAGGCTGTATGAAAATAACGTTGCCTGAATAATTTAAAATCTGATAATATCCTGCTAAACAAAATGTTTGTTCAAACCGTACCGAGAGCTCCTTGTGTATTTCCTGTCCTTTCGAGGGCCCACCGCTTGCCGAGCTACGTGAAGTCCCCGGTTTTGCCTCGTCCCAGGGAGTATATTTTCGTTTCATGGCTCGTGAGGTAGATAGGTCCTTTGCCTCGGCCCAGATACTGGCCTCAGACGCCCAAACGTTTGAGAACACCTTAAAATCTTTCATTAAACTTTTTGAGGCTGTATGAAAATGACATTGACTGAATAATTTAAAATCTGAAATTATCCTGCTAAACAAAATGTTTGTACTTACCGCTCCGAGAGTTCCTCGCTAAAATGTGTATTTCCTGTCCTATCGAGAGCCCACCGCTTGCCGAGCTACGTGAAGTCCCCGGTTTTGCCTCGTTCCAGGGAGTATATTTTCATTTCATGGTTCGTGAGGTAGATAGGTCCTTTGCCTCGGCCCAGATACTGGCCTCAGGCGCCCAATTGTTTCAGGACACCTTAAAATTTTTCATTAAACTTTTTGAGGCTGTATGAAAATAACGTTGCCTGAATAATTTAAAATCTGATAATATCCTGCTAAACAAAATGTTTGTTCTAACCGTGCCAAGAGCTCCTTGTGTATTTCCTGTCCTATCGAGGGCCCACCGCTTGCTGAGCTACTTGAAGTCCCTGGTTTTGCCTCGTCCCAGGGAGTATATTTTCTTTTCATGGCTCGTGAGGTAGATAGGTCCTTTGCCTCGGCCCAGATACTGGTCTCAGACGCCCAATTGTTTCAGGACACCTTAAAATCTTTTATTAAACTTTTTGAGGCTGTATGAAAATAACATTGCCTGAATAATTTAAAATCTGATAATATCCTGCTAAACAAAATGTTTGTTCTAACCGTGCCAAGAGCTCCTCGTGTATTTCCTGTCCTATCGAGGGCCCACCGCTTGCTGAGCTACTTGAAGTCCCTGGTTTTGCCTCGTCCCAGGGAGTATATTTTCTTTTCATGGCTCGTGAGGTAGATAGGTCCTTTGCCTCGGCCCAGATACTGGCCTCAGACGCCCAAACGTTTGAGAACACCTTACAATCTTTCATTAAACTTTTTGAGGCTTTATGAAAATAACATTGCCTGAATAATTTAAAATCTGAAACTATCCTGCTAAACAAAATGTTTGTACTTACCGCTCCGAGAGCTCCTCGCTAAAATGTGTATTTCCTGTCCTATCGAGGGCCCACCGCTTGCCGAGCTACTTGAAGTCCCCGGTTTTGCCTAGTTCCAGGGAGTATATTTTCATTTCATGGTTCGTGAGGTAGATAGGTCCTTTGCCTCGGCCCAGATACTGGCCTCAGGCGCCCAATTGTTTCAGGACACCTTAAAATCTTCCATTAAACTTTTTGAGGCTGTATGAAAATAACGTTGCCTGAATAATTTAAAATCTGATAATATCCTGCTAAACAAAATGTTTGTTCTAACCGTGCCAAGAGCTCCTTGTGTATTTCCTGTCCTATCGAGGGCCCACCGCTTGCTGAGCTACTTGAAGTCCCTGGTTTTGCCTCGTCCCAGGGAGTATATTTTCTTTTCATGGCTCGTGAGGTAGATAGGTCCTTTGCCTCGGCCCAGATACTGGCCTGAGACGCCCAAACGTTTGAGAACACCTTACAATCTTTCATTAAACTTTTTGAGGCTTTATGAAAATAACATTGCCTGAATAATTTAAAATCTGAAACTATCCTGCTAAACAAAATGTTTGTACTTACCGCTCCGAGAGCTCCTCGCTAAAATGTGTATTTCGTGTCCTATCGAGGGTCCACCGCTTGCCGAGCTACGTGAAGTCCTCGGTTTTGCCTCGTTCCAGGGAGTATATTTTCATTTCATGGTTCGTGAGGTAGATAGGTCCTTTGCCTCGGCCCAGATACTGGCCTCAGGCGCCCAATTGTTTCAGGACACCTTAAAATCTTTCATTAAACTTTTTGAGGCTGTATGAAAATAAAATTGCCTGAATAATTTAAAATCTGATAATATCCTGCTAAACAAAATGTTTGTTCTAACCGTGCCAAGAGCTCCTCGTGTATTTCCTGTCCTATCGAGGGCCCACCGCTTGCTGAGCTACTTGAAGTCCCTGGTTTTGCCTCGTCCCAGGGAGTATATTTTCTTTTCATGGCTCGTGAGGTAGATAGGTCCTTTTCCTCGGCCCAGATACTGACCTGAGACGCCCAAACGTTTGAGAACACCTTACAATCTTTCATTAAACTTTTTGAGGCTTTATGAAAGTAACATTGCCTGAATAATTTAAAATCTGATAATATCCTGCTAAACAAAATGTTTTGTACTTACCGCTCCGAGAGCTCCTCGCTAAAATGTGTATTTCCTGTCCTATCGAGGGCCCACCGCTTGCTGAGCTACGTGAAGTCCCCGGTTTTGCCTCGTCCCAGGGAGTACATTTTCTTTTCATGGCTCGTGAGGTAGATAGGTCCTTTGCCTCGGCCCAGATACTGGCCTCAGGCGCCCAAACGTTTGAGGACACCTTAAATCTTTCATTCAACTTTTTGAGGCTGTATGAAAATGACATTGCCTGAATAATTTAAAATCTGATAATATCCTGCTAAACAAAATGTTTGTTCAAACCGTACCGAGAGCTCCTTGTGTATTTCCTGTCCTTTCGAGGGCCCACCGCTTGCCGAGCTACGTGAAGTCCCCGGTTTTGCCTCGTCCCAGGGAGTATATTTTCGTTTCATGGCTCGTGAGGTAGATAGGTCTTTTGCCTCGGCCCAGATACTGGCCTCAGACGCCCAAACGTTTGAGAACACCTTAAAATCTTTCATTAAACTTTTTGAGGCTGTATGAAAATGACATTGACTGAATAATTTAAAATCTGAAATTATCCTGCTAAACAAAATGTTTGTACTTACCGCTCCGAGAGTTCCTCGCTAAAATGTGTATTTCCTGTCCTATCGAGGGCCCACCGCTTGCCGAGCTACGTGACGTCCCCGGTTTTGCCTCGTTCCAGGGAGTATATTTTCATTTCATGGTTCGTGAGGTAGATAGGTCCTTTGCCTCGGCCCAGATACTGGCCTCAGGCGCCCAATTGTTTCAGGACACCTTAAAATCTTTCATTAAACTTTTTGAGGCTGTATGAAAATAACGTTGCCTGAATAATTTAAAATCTGATAATATCCTGCTAAACAAAATGTTTGTTCAAACCGTACCGAGAGCTCCTTGTGTATTTCCTGTCCTTTCGAGGGCCCACCGCTTGCCGAGCTACGTGAAGTCCCCGGTTTTGCCTCGTCCCAGGGAGTATATTTTCGTTTCATGGCTCGTGAGGTAGATAGGTCCTTTGCCTCGGCCCAGATACTGGCCTCAGACGCCCAAACGTTTGAGAACACCTTAAAATCTTTCATTAAACTTTTTGAGGCTGTATGAAAATGACATTGACTGAATATTTTAAAATCTGAAACTATCCTGCTAAACAAAATGTTTGTCCTTACCGCTCCGAGAGTTCCTCGCTAAAATGTGTATTTCCTGTCCTATCGAGGGCCCACCGCTTGCCGAGCTACGTGAAGTCCCCGGTTTTGCCTCGTCCCAGGGAGTATATTTTCTTTTCATGGCTCGTGAGGTAGATAGGTCCTTTGCCTCGGCCCAGATACTGGTCTCAGGCGCCCAAACGTTTGAGGACACCTTAAATCTTTCATTCAACTTTTTGAGGCTGTATGAAAATGACATTGCCTGAATAATTTAAAATCTGATAATATCCTGCTAAACAAAATGTTTGTTCAAACCGTACCGAGAGCTCCTTGTGTATTTCCTGTCCTTTCGAGGGCCCACCGCTTGCCGAGCTACGTGAAGTCCCCGGTTTTGCCTCGTCCCAGGGAGTATATTTTCGTTTCATGGCTCGTGAGGTAGATAGGTCCTTTGCCTCGGCCCAGATACTGGCCTCAGACGCCCAAACGTTTGAGAACACCTTAAAATCTTTCATTAAACTTTTTGAGGCTGTATGAAAATGACATTGACTGAATAATTTAAAATCTGAAATTATCCTGCTAAACAAAATGTTTGTACTTACCGCTCCGAGAGTTCCTCGCTAAAATGTGTATTTCCTGTCCTATCGAGAGCCCACCGCTTGCCGAGCTACGTGAAGTCCCCGGTTTTGCCTCGTTCCAGGGAGTATATTTTCATTTCATGGTTCGTGAGGTAGATAGGTCCTTTGCCTCGGCCCAGATACTGGCCTCAGGCGCCCAATTGTTTCAGGACACCTTAAAATTTTTCATTAAACTTTTTGAGGCTGTATGAAAATAACGTTGCCTGAATAATTTAAAATCTGATAATATCCTGCTAAACAAAATGTTTGTTCTAACCGTGCCAAGAGCTCCTTGTGTATTTCCTGTCCTATCGAGGGCCCACCGCTTGCTGAGCTACTTGAAGTCCCTGGTTTTGCCTCGTCCCAGGGAGTATATTTTCTTTTCATGGCTCGTGAGGTAGATAGGTCCTTTGCCTCGGCCCAGATACTGGTCTCAGACGCCCAATTGTTTCAGGACACCTTAAAATCTTTTATTAAACTTTTTGAGGCTGTATGAAAATAACATTGCCTGAATAATTTAAAATCTGATAATATCCTGCTAAACAAAATGTTTGTTCTAACCGTGCCAAGAGCTCCTCGTGTATTTCCTGTCCTATCGAGGGCCCACCGCTTGCTGAGCTACTTGAAGTCCCTGGTTTTGCCTCGTCCCAGGGAGTATATTTTCTTTTCATGGCTCGTGAGGTAGATAGGTCCTTTGCCTCGGCCCAGATACTGGCCTCAGACGCCCAAACGTTTGAGAACACCTTACAATCTTTCATTAAACTTTTTGAGGCTTTATGAAAATAACATTGCCTGAATAATTTAAAATCTGAAACTATCCTGCTAAACAAAATGTTTGTACTTACCGCTCCGAGAGCTCCTCGCTAAAATGTGTATTTCCTGTCCTATCGAGGGCCCACCGCTTGCCGAGCTACTTGAAGTCCCCGGTTTTGCCTAGTTCCAGGGAGTATATTTTCATTTCATGGTTCGTGAGGTAGATAGGTCCTTTGCCTCGGCCCAGATACTGGCCTCAGGCGCCCAATTGTTTCAGGACACCTTAAAATCTTCCATTAAACTTTTTGAGGCTGTATGAAAATAACGTTGCCTGAATAATTTAAAATCTGATAATATCCTGCTAAACAAAATGTTTGTTCTAACCGTGCCAAGAGCTCCTTGTGTATTTCCTGTCCTATCGAGGGCCCACCGCTTGCTGAGCTACTTGAAGTCCCTGGTTTTGCCTCGTCCCAGGGAGTATATTTTCTTTTCATGGCTCGTGAGGTAGATAGGTCCTTTGCCTCGGCCCAGATACTGGCCTGAGACGCCCAAACGTTTGAGAACACCTTACAATCTTTCATTAAACTTTTTGAGGCTTTATGAAAATAACATTGCCTGAATAATTTAAAATCTGAAACTATCCTGCTAAACAAAATGTTTGTACTTACCGCTCCGAGAGCTCCTCGCTAAAATGTGTATTTCGTGTCCTATCGAGGGTCCACCGCTTGCCGAGCTACGTGAAGTCCTCGGTTTTGCCTCGTTCCAGGGAGTATATTTTCATTTCATGGTTCGTGAGGTAGATAGGTCCTTTGCCTCGGCCCAGATACTGGCCTCAGGCGCCCAATTGTTTCAGGACACCTTAAAATCTTTCATTAAACTTTTTGAGGCTGTATGAAAATAAAATTGCCTGAATAATTTAAAATCTGATAATATCCTGCTAAACAAAATGTTTGTTCTAACCGTGCCAAGAGCTCCTCGTGTATTTCCTGTCCTATCGAGGGCCCACCGCTTGCTGAGCTACTTGAAGTCCCTGGTTTTGCCTCGTCCCAGGGAGTATATTTTCTTTTCATGGCTCGTGAGGTAGATAGGTCCTTTTCCTCGGCCCAGATACTGACCTGAGACGCCCAAACGTTTGAGAACACCTTACAATCTTTCATTAAACTTTTTGAGGCTTTATGAAAGTAACATTGCCTGAATAATTTAAAATCTGATAATATCCTGCTAAACAAAATGTTTTGTACTTACCGCTCCGAGAGCTCCTCGCTAAAATGTGTATTTCCTGTCCTATCGAGGGCCCACCGCTTGCTGAGCTACGTGAAGTCCCCGGTTTTGCCTCGTCCCAGGGAGTACATTTTCTTTTCATGGCTCGTGAGGTAGATAGGTCCTTTGCCTCGGCCCAGATACTGGCCTCAGGCGCCCAAACGTTTGAGGACACCTTAAATCTTTCATTCAACTTTTTGAGGCTGTATGAAAATGACATTGCCTGAATAATTTAAAATCTGATAATATCCTGCTAAACAAAATGTTTGTTCAAACCGTACCGAGAGCTCCTTGTGTATTTCCTGTCCTTTCGAGGGCCCACCGCTTGCCGAGCTACGTGAAGTCCTCGGTTTTGCCTCGTCCCAGGGAGTATATTTTCGTTTCATGGCTCGTGAGGTAGATAGGTCTTTTGCCTCGGCCCAGATACTGGCCTCAGACGCCCAAACGTTTGAGAACACCTTAAAATCTTTCATTAAACTTTTTGAGGCTGTATGAAAATGACATTGACTGAATAATTTAAAATCTGAAATTATCCTGCTAAACAAAATGTTTGTACTTACCGCTCCGAGAGTTCCTCGCTAAAATGTGTATTTCCTGTCCTATCGAGGGCCCACCGCTTGCCGAGCTACGTGACGTCCCCGGTTTTGCCTCGTTCCAGGGAGTATATTTTCATTTCATGGTTCGTGAGGTAGATAGGTCCTTTGCCTCGGCCCAGATACTGGCCTCAGGCGCCCAATTGTTTCAGGACACCTTAAAATCTTTCATTAAACTTTTTGAGGCTGTATGAAAATAACGTTGCCTGAATAATTTAAAATCTGATAATATCCTGCTAAACAAAATGTTTGTTCAAACCGTACCGAGAGCTCCTTGTGTATTTCCTGTCCTTTCGAGGGCCCACCGCTTGCCGAGCTACGTGAAGTCCCCGGTTTTGCCTCGTCCCAGGGAGTATATTTTCGTTTCATGGCTCGTGAGGTAGATAGGTCCTTTGCCTCGGCCCAGATACTGGCCTCAGACGCCCAAACGTTTGAGAACACCTTAAAATCTTTCATTAAACTTTTTGAGGCTGTATGAAAATGACATTGACTGAATATTTTAAAATCTGAAACTATCCTGCTAAACAAAATGTTTGTCCTTACCGCTCCGAGAGTTCCTCGCTAAAATGTGTATTTCCTGTCCTATCGAGGGCCCACCGCTTGCCGAGCTACGTGAAGTCCCCGGTTTTGCCTCGTCCCAGGGAGTATATTTTCTTTTCATGGCTCGTGAGGTAGATAGGTCCTTTGCCTCGGCCCAGATACTGGTCTCAGGCGCCCAAACGTTTGAGGACACCTTAAATCTTTCATTCAACTTTTTGAGGCTGTATGAAAATGACATTGCCTGAATAATTTAAAATCTGATAATATCCTGCTAAACAAAATGTTTGTTCAAACCGTACCGAGAGCTCCTTGTGTATTTCCTGTCCTTTCGAGGGCCCACCGCTTGCCGAGCTACGTGAAGTCCCCGGTTTTGCCTCGTCCCAGGGAGTATATTTTCGTTTCATGGCTCGTGAGGTAGATAGGTCCTTTGCCTCGGCCCAGATACTGGCCTCAGACGCCCAAACGTTTGAGAACACCTTAAAATCTTTCATTAAACTTTTTGAGGCTGTATGAAAATGACATTGACTGAATAATTTAAAATCTGAAATAATCCTGCTAAACAAAATGTTTGTACTTAACGCTCCGAGAGTTCCTCGCTAAAATGTGTATTTCCTGTCCTATCGAGGGCCCACCGCTTGCCGAGCTACGTGAAGTCCCCGGTTTTGCCTCGTTCCAGGGAGTATATTTTCATTTCATGGTTCGTGAGGTAGATAGGTCCTTTGCCTCGGCCCAGATACTGGCCTCAGGCGCCCAATTGTTTCAGGACACCTTAAAATCTTTCATTAAACTTTTTGAGGCTGTATGAAAATAACGTTGCCTGAATAATTTAAAATCTGATAATATCCTGCTAAACAAAATGTTTGTTCAAACCGTACCGAGAGCTCCTTGTGTATTTCCTGTCCTTTCGAGGGCCCACCGCTTGCCGAGCTACGTGAAGTCCCCGGTTTTGCCTCGTCCCAGGGAGTATATTTTCGTTTCATGGCTCGTGAGGTAGATAGGTCCTTTGCCTCGGCCCAGATACTGGCCTCAGACGCCCAAACGTTTGAGAACACCTTAAAATCTTTCATTAAACTTTTTGAGGCTGTATGAAAATGACATTGACTGAATAATTTAAAATCTGAAATTATCCTGCTAAACAAAATGTTTGTACTTACCGCTCCGAGAGTTCCTCGCTAAAATGTGTATTTCCTGTCCTATCGAGAGCCCACCGCTTGCCGAGCTACGTGAAGTCCCCGGTTTTGCCTCGTTCCAGGGAGTATATTTTCATTTCATGGTTCGTGAGGTAGATAGGTCCTTTGCCTCGGCCCAGATACTGGCCTCAGGCGCCCAATTGTTTCAGGACACCTTAAAATTTTTCATTAAACTTTTTGAGGCTGTATGAAAATAACGTTGCCTGAATAATTTAAAATCTGATAATATCCTGCTAAACAAAATGTTTGTTCTAACCGTGCCAAGAGCTCCTTGTGTATTTCCTGTCCTATCGAGGGCCCACCGCTTGCTGAGCTACTTGAAGTCCCTGGTTTTGCCTCGTCCCAGGGAGTATATTTTCTTTTCATGGCTCGTGAGGTAGATAGGTCCTTTGCCTCGGCCCAGATACTGGTCTCAGACGCCCAATTGTTTCAGGACACCTTAAAATCTTTTATTAAACTTTTTGAGGCTGTATGAAAATAACATTGCCTGAATAATTTAAAATCTGATAATATCCTGCTAAACAAAATGTTTGTTCTAACCGTGCCAAGAGCTCCTCGTGTATTTCCTGTCCTATCGAGGGCCCACCGCTTGCTGAGCTACTTGAAGTCCCTGGTTTTGCCTCGTCCCAGGGAGTATATTTTCTTTTCATGGCTCGTGAGGTAGATAGGTCCTTTGCCTCGGCCCAGATACTGGCCTCAGACGCCCAAACGTTTGAGAACACCTTACAATCTTTCATTAAACTTTTTGAGGCTTTATGAAAATAACATTGCCTGAATAATTTAAAATCTGAAACTATCCTGCTAAACAAAATGTTTGTACTTACCGCTCCGAGAGCTCCTCGCTAAAATGTGTATTTCCTGTCCTATCGAGGGCCCACCGCTTGCCGAGCTACTTGAAGTCCCCGGTTTTGCCTAGTTCCAGGGAGTATATTTTCATTTCATGGTTCGTGAGGTAGATAGGTCCTTTGCCTCGGCCCAGATACTGGCCTCAGGCGCCCAATTGTTTCAGGACACCTTAAAATCTTCCATTAAACTTTTTGAGGCTGTATGAAAATAACGTTGCCTGAATAATTTAAAATCTGATAATATCCTGCTAAACAAAATGTTTGTTCTAACCGTGCCAAGAGCTCCTTGTGTATTTCCTGTCCTATCGAGGGCCCACCGCTTGCTGAGCTACTTGAAGTCCCTGGTTTTGCCTCGTCCCAGGGAGTATATTTTCTTTTCATGGCTCGTGAGGTAGATAGGTCCTTTGCCTCGGCCCAGATACTGGCCTGAGACGCCCAAACGTTTGAGAACACCTTACAATCTTTCATTAAACTTTTTGAGGCTTTATGAAAATAACATTGCCTGAATAATTTAAAATCTGAAACTATCCTGCTAAACAAAATGTTTGTACTTACCGCTCCGAGAGCTCCTCGCTAAAATGTGTATTTCGTGTCCTATCGAGGGTCCACCGCTTGCCGAGCTACGTGAAGTCCTCGGTTTTGCCTCGTTCCAGGGAGTATATTTTCATTTCATGGTTCGTGAGGTAGATAGGTCCTTTGCCTCGGCCCAGATACTGGCCTCAGGCGCCCAATTGTTTCAGGACACCTTAAAATCTTTCATTAAACTTTTTGAGGCTGTATGAAAATAAAATTGCCTGAATAATTTAAAATCTGATAATATCCTGCTAAACAAAATGTTTGTTCTAACCGTGCCAAGAGCTCCTCGTGTATTTCCTGTCCTATCGAGGGCCCACCGCTTGCTGAGCTACTTGAAGTCCCTGGTTTTGCCTCGTCCCAGGGAGTATATTTTCTTTTCATGGCTCGTGAGGTAGATAGGTCCTTTTCCTCGGCCCAGATACTGACCTGAGACGCCCAAACGTTTGAGAACACCTTACAATCTTTCATTAAACTTTTTGAGGCTTTATGAAAGTAACATTGCCTGAATAATTTAAAATCTGATAATATCCTGCTAAACAAAATGTTTTGTACTTACCGCTCCGAGAGCTCCTCGCTAAAATGTGTATTTCCTGTCCTATCGAGGGCCCACCGCTTGCTGAGCTACGTGAAGTCCCCGGTTTTGCCTCGTCCCAGGGAGTACATTTTCTTTTCATGGCTCGTGAGGTAGATAGGTCCTTTGCCTCGGCCCAGATACTGGCCTCAGGCGCCCAAACGTTTGAGGACACCTTAAATCTTTCATTCAACTTTTTGAGGCTGTATGAAAATGACATTGCCTGAATAATTTAAAATCGGATAATATCCTGCTAAACAAAATGTTTGTTCAAACCGTACCGAGAGCTCCTTGTGTATTTCCTGTCCTTTCGAGGGCCCACCGCTTGCCGAGCTACGTGAAGTCCCCGGTTTTGCCTCGTCCCAGGGAGTATATTTTCGTTTCATGGCTCGTGAGGTAGATAGGTCTTTTGCCTCGGCCCAGATACTGGCCTCAGACGCCCAAACGTTTGAGAACACCTTAAAATCTTTCATTAAACTTTTTGAGGCTGTATGAAAATGACATTGACTGAATAATTTAAAATCTGAAATTATCCTGCTAAACAAAATGTTTGTACTTACCGCTCCGAGAGTTCCTCGCTAAAATGTGTATTTCCTGTCCTATCGAGGGCCCACCGCTTGCCGAGCTACGTGACGTCCCCGGTTTTGCCTCGTTCCAGGGAGTATATTTTCATTTCATGGTTCGTGAGGTAGATAGGTCCTTTGCCTCGGCCCAGATACTGGCCTCAGGCGCCCAATTGTTTCAGGACACCTTAAAATCTTTCATTAAACTTTTTGAGGCTGTATGAAAATAACGTTGCCTGAATAATTTAAAATCTGATAATATCCTGCTAAACAAAATGTTTGTTCAAACCGTACCGAGAGCTCCTTGTGTATTTCCTGTCCTTTCGAGGGCCCACCGCTTGCCGAGCTACGTGAAGTCCCCGGTTTTGCCTCGTCCCAGGGAGTATATTTTCGTTTCATGGCTCGTGAGGTAGATAGGTCCTTTGCCTCGGCCCAGATACTGGCCTCAGACGCCCAAACGTTTGAGAACACCTTAAAATCTTTCATTAAACTTTTTGAGGCTGTATGAAAATGACATTGACTGAATATTTTAAAATCTGAAACTATCCTGCTAAACAAAATGTTTGTCCTTACCGCTCCGAGAGTTCCTCGCTAAAATGTGTATTTCCTGTCCTATCGAGGGCCCACCGCTTGCCGAGCTACGTGAAGTCCCCGGTTTTGCCTCGTCCCAGGGAGTATATTTTCTTTTCATGGCTCGTGAGGTAGATAGGTCCTTTGCCTCGGCCCAGATACTGGTCTCAGGCGCCCAAACGTTTGAGGACACCTTAAATCTTTCATTCAACTTTTTGAGGCTGTATGAAAATGACATTGCCTGAATAATTTAAAATCTGATAATATCCTGCTAAACAAAATGTTTGTTCAAACCGTACCGAGAGCTCCTTGTGTATTTCCTGTCCTTTCGAGGGCCCACCGCTTGCCGAGCTACGTGAAGTCCCCGGTTTTGCCTCGTCCCAGGGAGTATATTTTCGTTTCATGGCTCGTGAGGTAGATAGGTCCTTTGCCTCGGCCCAGATACTGGCCTCAGACGCCCAAACGTTTGAGAACACCTTAAAATCTTTCATTAAACTTTTTGAGGCTGTATGAAAATGACATTGACTGAATAATTTAAAATCTGAAATAATCCTGCTAAACAAAATGTTTGTACTTACCGCTCCGAGAGTTCCTCGCTAAAATGTGTATTTCCTGTCCTATCGAGGGCCCACCGCTTGCCGAGCTACGTGAAGTCCCCGGTTTTGCCTCGTTCCAGGGAGTATATTTTCATTTCATGGTTCGTGAGGTAGATAGGTCCTTTGCCTCGGCCCAGATACTGGCCTCAGGCGCCCAATTGTTTCAGGACACCTTAAAATCTTTCATTAAACTTTTTGAGGCTGTATGAAAATAACGTTGCCTGAATAATTTAAAATCTGATAATATCCTGCTAAACAAAATGTTTGTTCAAACCGTACCGAGAGCTCCTTGTGTATTTCCTGTCCTTTCGAGGGCCCACCGCTTGCCGAGCTACGTGAAGTCCCCGGTTTTGCCTCGTCCCAGGGAGTATATTTTCGTTTCATGGCTCGTGAGGTAGATAGGTCCTTTGCCTCGGCCCAGATACTGGCCTCAGACGCCCAAACGTTTGAGAACACCTTAAAATCTTTCATTAAACTTTTTGAGGCTGTATGAAAATGACATTGACTGAATAATTTAAAATCTGAAATTATCCTGCTAAACAAAATGTTTGTACTTACCGCTCCGAGAGTTCCTCGCTAAAATGTGTATTTCCTGTCCTATCAAGGGCCCACCGCTTGCCGAGCTACGTGAAGTCCCCGGTTTTGCCTCGTTCCAGGGAGTATATTTTCATTTCATGGTTCGTGAGGTAGATAGGTCCTTTGCCTCGGCCCAGATACTGGCCTCAGGCGCCCAATTGTTTCAGGACACCTTAAAATTTTTCATTAAACTTTTTGAGGCTGTATGAAAATAACGTTGCCTGAATAATTTAAAATCTGATAATATCCTGCTAAACAAAATGTTTGTTCTAACCGTGCCAAGAGCTCCTTGTGTATTTCCTGTCCTATCGAGGGCCCACCGCTTGCTGAGCTACTTGAAGTCCCTGGTTTTGCCTCGTCCCAGGGAGTATATTTTCTTTTCATGGCTCGTGAGGTAGATAGGTCCTTTGCCTCGGCCCAGATACTGGCCTCAGACGCCCAATTGTTTCAGGACACCTTAAAATCTTTTATTAAACTTTTTGAGGCTGTATGAAAATAACATTGCCTGAATAATTTAAAATCTGATAATATCCTGCTAAACAAAATGTTTGTTCTAACCCTGCCAAGAGCTCCTCGTGTATTTCCTGTCCTATCGAGGGCCCACCGCTTGCTGAGCTACTTGAAGTCCCTGGTTTTGCCTCGTCCCAGGGAGTATATTTTCTTTTCATGGCTCGTGAGGTAGATAGGTCCTTTGCCTCGGCCCAGATACTGGCCTCAGACGCCCAAACGTTTGAGAACACCTTACAATCTTTCATTAAACTTTTTGAGGCTTTATGAAAATAACATTGCCTGAATAATTTAAAATCTGAAACTATCCTGCTAAACAAAATGTTTGTACTTACCGCTCCGAGAGCTCCTCGCTAAAATGTGTATTTCCTGTCCTATCGAGGGCCCACCGCTTGCCGAGCTACTTGAAGTCCCCGGTTTTGCCTCGTTCCAGGGAGTATATTTTCATTTCATGGTTCGTGAGGTAGATAGGTCCTTTGCCTCGGCCCAGATACTGGCCTCAGGCGCCCAATTGTTTCAGGACACCTTAAAATCTTCCATTAAACTTTTTGAGGCTGTATGAAAATAACGTTGCCTGAATAATTTAAAATCTGATAATATCCTGCTAAACAAAATGTTTGTTCTAACCGTGCCAAGAGCTCCTTGTGTATTTCCTGTCCTATCGAGGGCCCACCGCTTGCTGAGCTACTTGAAGTCCCTGGTTTTGCCTCGTCCCAGGGAGTATATTTTCTTTTCATGGCTCGTGAGGTAGATAGGTCCTTTGCCTCGGCCCAGATACTGGCCTGAGACGCCCAAACGTTTGAGAACACCTTACAATCTTTCATTAAACTTTTTGAGGCTGTATGAAAATAAAATTGCCTGAATAATTTAAAATCTGATAATATCCTGCTAAACAAAATGTTTGTTCTAACCGTGCCAAGAGCTCCTCGTGTATTTCCTGTCCTATCGAGGGCCCACCGCTTGCTGAGCTACTTGAAGTCCCTGGTTTTGCCTCGTCCCAGGGAGTATATTTTCTTTTCATGGCTCGTGAGGTAGATAGGTCCTTTTCCTCGGCCCAGATACTGACCTGAGACGCCCAAACGTTTGAGAACACCTTACAATCTTTCATTAAACTTTTTGAGGCTTTATGAAAGTAACATTGCCTGAATAATTTAAAATCTGATAATATCCTGCTAAACAAAATGTTTGTTCTAACCGTGCCAAGAGCTCCTCGTGTATTTCCTGTCCTATCGAGGGCCCACCGCTTGCTGAGCTACTTGAAGTCCCTGGTTTTGCCTCGTCCCAGGGAGTATATTTTCTTTTCATGGCTCGTGAGGTAGATAGGTCCTTTGCCTCGGCCCAGATACTGGCCTGAGACGCCCAAACGTTTGAGAACACCTTACAATCTTTCATTAAACTTTTTGAGGCTGTATGAAAATAACATTGCCTGAATAATTTAAAATCTGAAACTATCCTGCTAAACAAAATGTTTTGTACTTACCGCTCCGAGAGCTCCTCGCTAAAATGTGTATTTCCTGTCCTATCGAGGGCCCACCGCTTGCTGAGCTACGTGAAGTCCCCGGTTTTGCCTCGTCCCAGGGAGTACATTTTCTTTTCATGGCTCGTGAGGTAGATAGGTCCTTTGCCTCGGCCCAGATACTGGCCTCAGGCGCCCAAACGTTTGAGGACACCTTAAATCTTTCATTCAACTTTTTGAGGCTGTATGAAAATGACATTGCCTGAATAATTTAAAATCTGATAATATCCTGCTAAACAAAATGTTTGTTCAAACCGTACCGAGAGCTCCTTGTGTATTTCCTGTCCTTTCGAGGGCCCACCGCTTGCCGAGCTACGTGAAGTCCCCGGTTTTGCCTCGTCCCAGGGAGTATATTTTCGTTTCATGGCTCGTGAGGTAGATAGGTCCTTTGCCTCGGCCCAGATACTGGCCTCAGACGCCCAAACGTTTGAGAACACCTTAAAATCTTTCATTAAACTTTTTGAGGCTGTATGAAAATGACATTGACTGAATAATTTAAAATCTGAAATTATCCTGCTAAACAAAATGTTTGTACTTACCGCTCCGAGAGTTCCTCGCTAAAATGTGTATTTCCTGTCCTATCGAGGGCCCACCGCTTGCCGAGCTACGTGAAGTCCCCGGTTTTGCCTCGTTCCAGGGAGTATATTTTCATTTCATGGTTCGTGAGGTAGATAGGTCCTTTGCCTCGGCCCAGATACTGGCCTCAGGCGCCCAATTGTTTCAGGACACCTTAAAATCTTTCATTAAACTTTTTGAGGCTGTATGAAAATAACGTTGCCTGAATAATTTAAAATCTGATAATATCCTGCTAAACAAAATGTTTGTTCAAACCGTACCGAGAGCTCCTTGTGTATTTCCTGTCCTTTCGAGGGCCCACCGCTTGCCGAGCTACGTGAAGTCCCCGGTTTTGCCTCGTCCCAGGGAGTATATTTTCGTTTCATGGCTCGTGAGGTAGATAGGTCCTTTGCCTCGGCCCAGATACTGGCCTCAGACGCCCAAACGTTTGAGAACACCTTAAAATCTTTCATTAAACTTTTTGAGGCTGTATGAAAATGACATTGCCTGAATAATTAAAAATCTGATAATATCCTGCTAAACAAAATGTTTGTTCTAACCGCTCCGAGAGCTCCTCGCTAAAATGTGTATTTCCTGTCCTATCGAGGGCCCACCGCTTGCCGAGCTACGTGAAGTCCCCGGTTTTGCCTCGTTCCAGGGAGTATATTTTCATTTCATGGTTCGTGAGCTAGATAGGTCCTTTGCCTCGGCCCAGATACTGGCCTCAGGCGCCCAATTGTTTCAGGACACCTTAAAATCTTTTATTAAACTTTTTGAGGCTGTATGAAAAAATTTAAAATCTGAAACTATCCTGCTAAACAAAATGTTTGTACTTACCGCTCCGAGAGCTCCTCGCTAAAATGTGTATTTCCTGTCCTATCGAGGGCCCACCGCTTGCCGAGCTACGTGAAGTCCCCGGTTTTGCCTCGTTCCAGGGAGTATATTTTCATTTCATGGTTCGTGAGGTAGATAGGTCCTTTGCCTCGGCCCAGTTACTGGCCTCAGGCGCCCAATTGTTTCAGGACACCTTAAAATCTTTTATTAAACTTTTTGAGGCTGTATGAAAATAACATTGCCTGAATAATTTAAAATCTGATAATATCCTGCTAAACAAAATGTTTGTTCTAACCCTGCCAAGAGCTCCTCGTGTATTTCCTGTCCTATCGAGGGCCCACCGCTTGCTGAGCTACTTGAAGTCCCTGGTTTTGCCTCGTCCCAGGGAGTATATTTTCTTTTCATGGCTCGTGAGGTAGATAGGTCCTTTGCCTCGGCCCAGATACTGGCCTCAGACGCCCAAACGTTTGAGAACACCTTACAATCTTTCATTAAACTTTTTGAGGCTTTATGAAAATAACATTGCCTGAATAATTTAAAATCTGAAACTATCCTGCTAAACAAAATGTTTGTACTTACCGCTCCGAGAGCTCCTCGCTAAAATGTGTATTTCCTGTCCTATCGAGGGCCCACCGCTTGCCGAGCTACTTGAAGTCCCCGGTTTTGCCTCGTTCCAGGGAGTATATTTTCATTTCATGGTTCGTGAGGTAGATAGGTCCTTTGCCTCGGCCCAGATACTGGCCTCAGGCGCCCAATTGTTTCAGGACACCTTAAAATCTTTCATTAAACTTTTTGAGGCTGTATGAAAATAAAATTGCCTGAATAATTTAAAATCTGATAATATCCTGCTAAACAAAATGTTTGTTCTAACCGTGCCAAGAGCTCCTCGTGTATTTCCTGTCCTATCGAGGGCCCACCGCTTGCTGAGCTACTTGAAGTCCCTGGTTTTGCCTCGTCCCAGGGAGTATATTTTCTTTTCATGGCTCGTGAGGTAGATAGGTCCTTTGCCTCGGCCCAGATACTGGCCTGAGACGCCCAAACGTTTGAGAACACCTTACAATCTTTCATTAAACTTTTTGAGGCTTTATGAAAATAACATTGCCTGAATAATTTAAAATCTGAAACTATCCTGCTAAACAAAATGTTTGTACTTACCGCTCCGAGAGCTCCTCGCTAAAATGTGTATTTCGTGTCCTATCGAGGGTCCACCGCTTGCCGAGCTACGTGAAGTCCTCGGTTTTGCCTCGTTCCAGGGAGTATATTTTCATTTCATGGTTCGTGAGGTAGATAGGTCCTTTGCCTCGGCCCAGATACTGGCCTCAGGCGCCCAATTGTTTCAGGACACCTTAAAATCTTTCATTAAACTTTTTGAGGCTGTATGAAAATAAAATTGCCTGAATAATTTAAAATCTGATAATATCCTGCTAAACAAAATGTTTGTTCTAACCGTGCCAAGAGCTCCTCGTGTATTTCCTGTCCTATCGAGGGCCCACCGCTTGCTGAGCTACTTGAAGTCCCTGGTTTTGCCTCGTCCCAGGGAGTATATTTTCTTTTCATGGCTCGTGAGGTAGATAGGTCCTTTTCCTCGGCCCAGATACTGACCTGAGACGCCCAAACGTTTGAGAACACCTTACAATCTTTCATTAAACTTTTTGAGGCTTTATGAAAGTAACATTGCCTGAATAATGTAAAATCTGATAATATCCTGCTAAACAAAATGTTTGTTCTAACCGTGCCAAGAGCTCCTCGTGTATTTCCTGTCCTATCGAGGGCCCACCGCTTGCTGAGCTACTTGAAGTCCCTGGTTTTGCCTCGTCCCAGGGAGTATATTTTCTTTTCATGGCTCGTGAGGTAGATAGGTCCTTTGCCTCGGCCCAGATACTGGCCTGAGACGCCCAAACGTTTGAGAACACCTTACAATCTTTCATTAAACTTTTTGAGGCTGTATGAAAATAACATTGCCTGAATAATTTAAAATCTGAAACTATCCTGCTAAACAAAATGTTTTGTACTTACCGCTCCGAGAGCTCCTCGCTAAAATGTGTATTTCCTGTCCTATCGAGGGCCCACCGCTTGCTGAGCTACGTGAAGTCCCCGGTTTTGCCTCGTCCCAGGGAGTACATTTTCTTTTCATGGCTCGTGAGGTAGATAGGTCCTTTGCCTCGGCCCAGATACTGGCCTCAGGCGCCCAAACGTTTGAGGACACCTTAAATCTTTCATTCAACTTTTTGAGGCTGTATGAAAATGACATTGCCTGAATAATTTAAAATCTGATAATATCCTGCTAAACAAAATGTTTGTTCAAACCGTACCGAGAGCTCCTTGTGTATTTCCTGTCCTTTCGAGGGCCCACCGCTTGCCGAGCTACGTGAAGTCCCCGGTTTTGCCTCGTCCCAGGGAGTATATTTTCGTTTCATGGCTCGTGAGGTAGATAGGTCCTTTGCCTCGGCCCAGATACTGGCCTCAGACGCCCAAACGTTTGAGAACACCTTAAAATCTTTCATTAAACTTTTTGAGGCTGTATGAAAATGACATTGACTGAATAATTTAAAATCTGAAATTATCCTGCTAAACAAAATGTTTGTACTTACCGCTCCGAGAGTTCCTCGCTAAAATGTGTATTTCCTGTCCTATCGAGGGCCCACCGCTTGCCGAGCTACGTGAAGTCCCCGGTTTTGCCTCGTTCCAGGGAGTATATTTTCATTTCATGGTTCGTGAGGTAGATAGGTCCTTTGCCTCGGCCCAGATACTGGCCTCAGGCGCCCAATTGTTTCAGGACACCTTAAAATCTTTCATTAAACTTTTTGAGGCTGTATGAAAATAACGTTGCCTGAATAATTTAAAATCTGATAATATCCTGCTAAACAAAATGTTTGTTCAAACCGTACCGAGAGCTCCTTGTGTATTTCCTGTCCTTTCGAGGGCCCACCGCTTGCCGAGCTACGTGAAGTCCCCGGTTTTGCCTCGTCCCAGGGAGTATATTTTCGTTTCATGGCTCGTGAGGTAGATAGGTCCTTTGCCTCGGCCCAGATACTGGCCTCAGACGCCCAAACGTTTGAGAACACCTTAAAATCTTTCATTAAACTTTTTGAGGCTGTATGAAAATGACATTGCCTGAATAATTTAAAATCTGAAACTATCCTGCTAAACAAAATGTTTGTACTTACCGCTCCGAGAGCTCCTCGCTAAAATGTGTATTTCCTGTCCTATCGAGGGCCCACCGCTTGCCGAGCTACGTGAAGTCCCCGGTTTTGCCTCGTTCCAGGGAGTATATTTTCATTTCATGGTTCGTGAGGTAGATAGGTCCTTTGCCTCGGCCCAGTTACTGGCCTCAGGCGCCCAATTGTTTCAGGACACCTTAAAATCTTTTATTAAACTTTTTGAGGCTGTATGAAAATAACATTGCCTGAATAATTTAAAATCTGATAATATCCTGCTAAACAAAATGTTTGTTCTAACCCTGCCAAGAGCTCCTCGTGTATTTCCTGTCCTATCGAGGGCCCACCGCTTGCTGAGCTACTTGAAGTCCCTGGTTTTGCCTCGTCCCAGGGAGTATATTTTCTTTTCATGGCTCGTGAGGTAGATAGGTCCTTTGCCTCGGCCCAGATACTGGCCTCAGACGCCCAAACGTTTGAGAACACCTTACAATCTTTCATTAAACTTTTTGAGGCTTTATGAAAATAACATTGCCTGAATAATTTAAAATCTGAAACTATCCTGCTAAACAAAATGTTTGTACTTACCGCTCCGAGAGCTCCTCGCTAAAATGTGTATTTCCTGTCCTATCGAGGGTTCACCGCTTGCCGAGCTACGTGAAGTCCCCGGTTTTGCCTCGTTCCAGGGAGTATATTTTCATTTCATGGTTCGTGAGGTAGATAGGTCCTTTGCCTCGGCCCAGATACTGGCCTCAGGCGCCCAATTGTTTCAGGACACCTTAAAATCTTCCATTAAACTTTTTGAGGCTGTATGAAAATAACGTTGCCTGAATAATTTAAAATCTGATAATATCCTGCTAAACAAAATGTTTGTTCTAACCGTGCCAAGAGCTCCTTGTGTATTTCCTGTCCTATCGAGGGCCCACCGCTTGCTGAGCTACTTGAAGTCCCTGGTTTTGCCTCGTCCCAGGGAGTATATTTTCTTTTCATGGCTCGTGAGGTAGATAGGTCCTTTGCCTCGGCCCAGATACTGGCCTCAGACGCCCAAACGTTTGAGAACACCTTACAATCTTTCATTAAACTTTTTGAGGCTTTATGAAAATAACATTGCCTGAATAATTTAAAATCTGAAACTATCCTGCTAAACAAAATGTTTGTACTTACCGCTCCGAGAGCTCCTCGCTAAAATGTGTATTTCCTGTCCTATCAAGGGCCCACCGCTTGCCGAGCTACGTGAAGTCCCCGGTTTTGCCTCGTTCCAGGGAGTATATTTTCATTTCATGGTTCGTGAGGTAGATAGGTCCTTTGCCTCGGCCCAGATACTGGCCTCAGGCGCCCAATTGTTTCAGGACACCTTAAAATTTTTCATTAAACTTTTTGAGGCTGTATGAAAATAACGTTGCCTGAATAATTTAAAATCTGATAATATCCTGCTAAACAAAATGTTTGTTCTAACCGTGCCAAGAGCTCCTTGTGTATTTCCTGTCCTATCGAGGGCCCACCGCTTGCTGAGCTACTTGAAGTCCCTGGTTTTGCCTCGTCCCAGGGAGTATATTTTCTTTTCATGGCTCGTGAGGTAGATAGGTCCTTTGCCTCGGCCCAGATACTGGCCTCAGACGCCCAATTGTTTCAGGACACCTTAAAATCTTTTATTAAACTTTTTGAGGCTGTATGAAAATAACATTGCCTGAATAATTTAAAATCTGATAATATCCTGCTAAACAAAATGTTTGTTCTAACCCTGCCAAGAGCTCCTCGTGTATTTCCTGTCCTATCGAGGGCCCACCGCTTGCTGAGCTACTTGAAGTCCCTGGTTTTGCCTCGTCCCAGGGAGTATATTTTCTTTTCATGGCTCGTGAGGTAGATAGGTCCTTTGCCTCGGCCCAGATACTGGCCTCAGACGCCCAAACGTTTGAGAACACCTTACAATCTTTCATTAAACTTTTTGAGGCTTTATGAAAATAACATTGCCTGAATAATTTAAAATCTGAAACTATCCTGCTAAACAAAATGTTTGTACTTACCGCTCCGAGAGCTCCTCGCTAAAATGTGTATTTCCTGTCCTATCGAGGGCCCACCGCTTGCCGAGCTACTTGAAGTCCCCGGTTTTGCCTCGTTCCAGGGAGTATATTTTCATTTCATGGTTCGTGAGGTAGATAGGTCCTTTGCCTCGGCCCAGATACTGGCCTCAGGCGCCCAATTGTTTCAGGACACCTTAAAATCTTCCATTAAACTTTTTGAGGCTGTATGAAAATAACGTTGCCTGAATAATTTAAAATCTGATAATATCCTGCTAAACAAAATGTTTGTTCTAACCGTGCCAAGAGCTCCTTGTGTATTTCCTGTCCTATCGAGGGCCCACCGCTTGCTGAGCTACTTGAAGTCCCTGGTTTTGCCTCGTCCCAGGGAGTATATTTTCTTTTCATGGCTCGTGAGGTAGATAGGTCCTTTGCCTCGGCCCAGATACTGGCCTGAGACGCCCAAACGTTTGAGAACACCTTACAATCTTTCATTAAACTTTTTGAGGCTGTATGAAAATAAAATTGCCTGAATAATTTAAAATCTGATAATATCCTGCTAAACAAAATGTTTGTTCTAACCGTGCCAAGAGCTCCTCGTGTATTTCCTGTCCTATCGAGGGCCCACCGCTTGCTGAGCTACTTGAAGTCCCTGGTTTTGCCTCGTCCCAGGGAGTATATTTTCTTTTCATGGCTCGTGAGGTAGATAGGTCCTTTTCCTCGGCCCAGATACTGACCTGAGACGCCCAAACGTTTGAGAACACCTTACAATCTTTCATTAAACTTTTTGAGGCTTTATGAAAGTAACATTGCCTGAATAATTTAAAATCTGATAATATCCTGCTAAACAAAATGTTTGTTCTAACCGTGCCAAGAGCTCCTCGTGTATTTCCTGTCCTATCGAGGGCCCACCGCTTGCTGAGCTACTTGAAGTCCCTGGTTTTGCCTCGTCCCAGGGAGTATATTTTCTTTTCATGGCTCGTGAGGTAGATAGGTCCTTTGCCTCGGCCCAGATACTGGCCTGAGACGCCCAAACGTTTGAGAACACCTTACAATCTTTCATTAAACTTTTTGAGGCTGTATGAAAATAACATTGCCTGAATAATTTAAAATCTGAAACTATCCTGCTAAACAAAATGTTTTGTACTTACCGCTCCGAGAGCTCCTCGCTAAAATGTGTATTTCCTGTCCTATCGAGGGCCCACCGCTTGCTGAGCTACGTGAAGTCCCCGGTTTTGCCTCGTCCCAGGGAGTACATTTTCTTTTCATGGCTCGTGAGGTAGATAGGTCCTTTGCCTCGGCCCAGATACTGGCCTCAGGCGCCCAAACGTTTGAGGACACCTTAAATCTTTCATTCAACTTTTTGAGGCTGTATGAAAATGACATTGCCTGAATAATTTAAAATCTGATAATATCCTGCTAAACAAAATGTTTGTTCAAACCGTACCGAGAGCTCCTTGTGTATTTCCTGTCCTTTCGAGGGCCCACCGCTTGCCGAGCTACGTGAAGTCCCCGGTTTTGCCTCGTCCCAGGGAGTATATTTTCGTTTCATGGCTCGTGAGGTAGATAGGTCCTTTGCCTCGGCCCAGATACTGGCCTCAGACGCCCAAACGTTTGAGAACACCTTAAAATCTTTCATTAAACTTTTTGAGGCTGTATGAAAATGACATTGACTGAATAATTTAAAATCTGAAATTATCCTGCTAAACAAAATGTTTGTACTTACCGCTCCGAGAGTTCCTCGCTAAAATGTGTATTTCCTGTCCTATCGAGGGCCCACCGCTTGCCGAGCTACGTGAAGTCCCCGGTTTTGCCTCGTTCCAGGGAGTATATTTTCATTTCATGGTTCGTGAGGTAGATAGGTCCTTTGCCTCGGCCCAGATACTGGCCTCAGGCGCCCAATTGTTTCAGGACACCTTAAAATCTTTCATTAAACTTTTTGAGGCTGTATGAAAATAACGTTGCCTGAATAATTTAAAATCTGATAATATCCTGCTAAACAAAATGTTTGTTCAAACCGTACCGAGAGCTCCTTGTGTATTTCCTGTCCTTTCGAGGGCCCACCGCTTGCCGAGCTACGTGAAGTCCCCGGTTTTGCCTCGTCCCAGGGAGTATATTTTCGTTTCATGGCTCGTGAGGTAGATAGGTCCTTTGCCTCGGCCCAGATACTGGCCTCAGACGCCCAAACGTTTGAGAACACCTTAAAATCTTTCATTAAACTTTTTGAGGCTGTATGAAAATGACATTGCCTGAATAATTAAAAATCTGATAATATCCTGCTAAACAAAATGTTTGTTCTAACCGCTCCGAGAGCTCCTCGCTAAAATGTGTATTTCCTGTCCTATCGAGGGCCCACCGCTTGCCGAGCTACGTGAAGTCCCCGGTTTTGCCTCGTTCCAGGGAGTATATTTTCATTTCATGGTTCGTGAGCTAGATAGGTCCTTTGCCTCGGCCCAGATACTGGCCTCAGGCGCCCAATTGTTTCAGGACACCTTAAAATCTTTTATTAAACTTTTTGAGGCTGTATGAAAAAATTTAAAATCTGAAACTATCCTGCTAAACAAAATGTTTGTACTTACCGCTCCGAGAGCTCCTCGCTAAAATGTGTATTTCCTGTCCTATCGAGGGCCCACCGCTTGCCGAGCTACGTGAAGTCCCCGGTTTTGCCTCGTTCCAGGGAGTATATTTTCATTTCATGGTTCGTGAGGTAGATAGGTCCTTTGCCTCGGCCCAGTTACTGGCCTCAGGCGCCCAATTGTTTCAGGACACCTTAAAATCTTTTATTAAACTTTTTGAGGCTGTATGAAAATAACATTGCCTGAATAATTTAAAATCTGATAATATCCTGCTAAACAAAATGTTTGTTCTAACCCTGCCAAGAGCTCCTCGTGTATTTCCTGTCCTATCGAGGGCCCACCGCTTGCTGAGCTACTTGAAGTCCCTGGTTTTGCCTCGTCCCAGGGAGTATATTTTCTTTTCATGGCTCGTGAGGTAGATAGGTCCTTTGCCTCGGCCCAGATACTGGCCTCAGACGCCCAAACGTTTGAGAACACCTTACAATCTTTCATTAAACTTTTTGAGGCTTTATGAAAATAACATTGCCTGAATAATTTAAAATCTGAAACTATCCTGCTAAACAAAATGTTTGTACTTACCGCTCCGAGAGCTCCTCGCTAAAATGTGTATTTCCTGTCCTATCGAGGGCCCACCGCTTGCCGAGCTACTTGAAGTCCCCGGTTTTGCCTCGTTCCAGGGAGTATATTTTCATTTCATGGTTCGTGAGGTAGATAGGTCCTTTGCCTCGGCCCAGATACTGGCCTCAGGCGCCCAATTGTTTCAGGACACCTTAAAATCTTTCATTAAACTTTTTGAGGCTGTATGAAAATAAAATTGCCTGAATAATTTAAAATCTGATAATATCCTGCTAAACAAAATGTTTGTTCTAACCGTGCCAAGAGCTCCTCGTGTATTTCCTGTCCTATCGAGGGCCCACCGCTTGCTGAGCTACTTGAAGTCCCTGGTTTTGCCTCGTCCCAGGGAGTATATTTTCTTTTCATGGCTCGTGAGGTAGATAGGTCCTTTGCCTCGGCCCAGATACTGGCCTGAGACGCCCAAACGTTTGAGAACACCTTACAATCTTTCATTAAACTTTTTGAGGCTTTATGAAAATAACATTGCCTGAATAATTTAAAATCTGAAACTATCCTGCTAAACAAAATGTTTGTACTTACCGCTCCGAGAGCTCCTCGCTAAAATGTGTATTTCGTGTCCTATCGAGGGTCCACCGCTTGCCGAGCTACGTGAAGTCCTCGGTTTTGCCTCGTTCCAGGGAGTATATTTTCATTTCATGGTTCGTGAGGTAGATAGGTCCTTTGCCTCGGCCCAGATACTGGCCTCAGGCGCCCAATTGTTTCAGGACACCTTAAAATCTTTCATTAAACTTTTTGAGGCTGTATGAAAATAAAATTGCCTGAATAATTTAAAATCTGATAATATCCTGCTAAACAAAATGTTTGTTCTAACCGTGCCAAGAGCTCCTCGTGTATTTCCTGTCCTATCGAGGGCCCACCGCTTGCTGAGCTACTTGAAGTCCCTGGTTTTGCCTCGTCCCAGGGAGTATATTTTCTTTTCATGGCTCGTGAGGTAGATAGGTCCTTTTCCTCGGCCCAGATACTGACCTGAGACGCCCAAACGTTTGAGAACACCTTACAATCTTTCATTAAACTTTTTGAGGCTTTATGAAAGTAACATTGCCTGAATAATGTAAAATCTGATAATATCCTGCTAAACAAAATGTTTGTTCTAACCGTGCCAAGAGCTCCTCGTGTATTTCCTGTCCTATCGAGGGCCCACCGCTTGCTGAGCTACTTGAAGTCCCTGGTTTTGCCTCGTCCCAGGGAGTATATTTTCTTTTCATGGCTCGTGAGGTAGATAGGTCCTTTGCCTCGGCCCAGATACTGGCCTGAGACGCCCAAACGTTTGAGAACACCTTACAATCTTTCATTAAACTTTTTGAGGCTGTATGAAAATAACATTGCCTGAATAATTTAAAATCTGAAACTATCCTGCTAAACAAAATGTTTTGTACTTACCGCTCCGAGAGCTCCTCGCTAAAATGTGTATTTCCTGTCCTATCGAGGGCCCACCGCTTGCTGAGCTACGTGAAGTCCCCGGTTTTGCCTCGTCCCAGGGAGTACATTTTCTTTTCATGGCTCGTGAGGTAGATAGGTCCTTTGCCTCGGCCCAGATACTGGCCTCAGGCGCCCAAACGTTTGAGGACACCTTAAATCTTTCATTCAACTTTTTGAGGCTGTATGAAAATGACATTGCCTGAATAATTTAAAATCTGATAATATCCTGCTAAACAAAATGTTTGTTCAAACCGTACCGAGAGCTCCTTGTGTATTTCCTGTCCTTTCGAGGGCCCACCGCTTGCCGAGCTACGTGAAGTCCCCGGTTTTGCCTCGTCCCAGGGAGTATATTTTCGTTTCATGGCTCGTGAGGTAGATAGGTCCTTTGCCTCGGCCCAGATACTGGCCTCAGACGCCCAAACGTTTGAGAACACCTTAAAATCTTTCATTAAACTTTTTGAGGCTGTATGAAAATGACATTGACTGAATAATTTAAAATCTGAAATTATCCTGCTAAACAAAATGTTTGTACTTACCGCTCCGAGAGTTCCTCGCTAAAATGTGTATTTCCTGTCCTATCGAGGGCCCACCGCTTGCCGAGCTACGTGAAGTCCCCGGTTTTGCCTCGTTCCAGGGAGTATATTTTCATTTCATGGTTCGTGAGGTAGATAGGTCCTTTGCCTCGGCCCAGATACTGGCCTCAGGCGCCCAATTGTTTCAGGACACCTTAAAATCTTTCATTAAACTTTTTGAGGCTGTATGAAAATAACGTTGCCTGAATAATTTAAAATCTGATAATATCCTGCTAAACAAAATGTTTGTTCAAACCGTACCGAGAGCTCCTTGTGTATTTCCTGTCCTTTCGAGGGCCCACCGCTTGCCGAGCTACGTGAAGTCCCCGGTTTTGCCTCGTCCCAGGGAGTATATTTTCGTTTCATGGCTCGTGAGGTAGATAGGTCCTTTGCCTCGGCCCAGATACTGGCCTCAGACGCCCAAACGTTTGAGAACACCTTAAAATCTTTCATTAAACTTTTTGAGGCTGTATGAAAATGACATTGCCTGAATAATTTAAAATCTGAAACTATCCTGCTAAACAAAATGTTTGTACTTACCGCTCCGAGAGCTCCTCGCTAAAATGTGTATTTCCTGTCCTATCGAGGGCCCACCGCTTGCCGAGCTACGTGAAGTCCCCGGTTTTGCCTCGTTCCAGGGAGTATATTTTCATTTCATGGTTCGTGAGGTAGATAGGTCCTTTGCCTCGGCCCAGTTACTGGCCTCAGGCGCCCAATTGTTTCAGGACACCTTAAAATCTTTTATTAAACTTTTTGAGGCTGTATGAAAATAACATTGCCTGAATAATTTAAAATCTGATAATATCCTGCTAAACAAAATGTTTGTTCTAACCCTGCCAAGAGCTCCTCGTGTATTTCCTGTCCTATCGAGGGCCCACCGCTTGCTGAGCTACTTGAAGTCCCTGGTTTTGCCTCGTCCCAGGGAGTATATTTTCTTTTCATGGCTCGTGAGGTAGATAGGTCCTTTGCCTCGGCCCAGATACTGGCCTCAGACGCCCAAACGTTTGAGAACACCTTACAATCTTTCATTAAACTTTTTGAGGCTTTATGAAAATAACATTGCCTGAATAATTTAAAATCTGAAACTATCCTGCTAAACAAAATGTTTGTACTTACCGCTCCGAGAGCTCCTCGCTAAAATGTGTATTTCCTGTCCTATCGAGGGTTCACCGCTTGCCGAGCTACGTGAAGTCCCCGGTTTTGCCTCGTTCCAGGGAGTATATTTTCATTTCATGGTTCGTGAGGTAGATAGGTCCTTTGCCTCGGCCCAGATACTGGCCTCAGGCGCCCAATTGTTTCAGGACACCTTAAAATCTTCCATTAAACTTTTTGAGGCTGTATGAAAATAACGTTGCCTGAATAATTTAAAATCTGATAATATCCTGCTAAACAAAATGTTTGTTCTAACCGTGCCAAGAGCTCCTTGTGTATTTCCTGTCCTATCGAGGGCCCACCGCTTGCTGAGCTACTTGAAGTCCCTGGTTTTGCCTCGTCCCAGGGAGTATATTTTCTTTTCATGGCTCGTGAGGTAGATAGGTCCTTTGCCTCGGCCCAGATACTGGCCTCAGACGCCCAAACGTTTGAGAACACCTTACAATCTTTCATTAAACTTTTTGAGGCTTTATGAAAATAACATTGCCTGAATAATTTAAAATCTGAAACTATCCTGCTAAACAAAATGTTTGTACTTACCGCTCCGAGAGCTCCTCGCTAAAATGTGTATTTCGTGTCCTATCGAGGGTCCACCGCTTGCCGAGCTACGTGAAGTCCTCGGTTTTGCCTCGTTCCAGGGAGTATATTTTCATTTCATGGTTCGTGAGGTAGATAGGTCCTTTGCCTCGGCCCAGATACTGGCCTCAGGCGCCCAATTGTTTCAGGACACCTTAAAATCTTTCATTAAACTTTTTGAGGCTGTATGAAAATAAAATTGCCTGAATAATTTAAAATCTGATAATATCCTGCTAAACAAAATGTTTGTTCTAACCGTGCCAAGAGCTCCTCGTGTATTTCCTGTCCTATCGAGGGCCCACCGCTTGCTGAGCTACTTGAAGTCCCTGGTTTTGCCTCGTCCCAGGGAGTCTATTTTCTTTTCATGGCTCGTGAGGTAGATAGGTCCTTTTCCTCGGCCCAGATACTGACCTGAGACGCCCAAACGTTTGAGAACACCTTACAATCTTTCATTAAACTTTTTGAGGCTTTATGAAAGTAACATTGCCTGAATAATTTAAAATCTGATAATATCCTGCTAAACAAAATGTTTGTTCTAACCGTGCCAAGAGCTCCTCGTGTATTTCCTGTCCTATCGAGGGCCCACCGCTTGCTGAGCTACTTGAAGTCCCTGGTTTTGCCTCGTCCCAGGGAGTATATTTTCTTTTCATGGCTCGTGAGGTAGATAGGTCCTTTGCCTCGGCCCAGATACTGGCCTGAGACGCCCAAACGTTTGAGAACACCTTACAATCTTTCATTAAACTTTTTGAGGCTGTATGAAAATAACATTGCCTGAATAATTTAAAATCTGAAACTATCCTGCTAAATAAAATGTTTTGTACTTACCGCTCCGAGAGCTCCTCGCTAAAATGTGTATTTCCTGTCCTATCGAGGGCCCACCGCTTGCTGAGCTACGTGAAGTCCCCGGTTTTGCCTCGTCCCAGGGAGTACATTTTCTTTTCATGGCTCGTGAGGTAGATAGGTCCTTTGCCTCGGCCCAGATACTGGCCTCAGGCGCCCAAACGTTTGAGGACACCTTAAATCTTTCATTCAACTTTTTGAGGCTGTATGAAAATGACATTGCCTGAATAATTAAAAATCTGATAATATCCTGCTAAACAAAATGTTTGTTCTAACCGCTCCGAGAGCTCCTCGCTAAAATGTGTATTTCCTGTCCTATCGAGGGCCCACCGCTTGCCGAGCTACGTGAAGTCCCCGGTTTTGCCTCGTTCCAGGGAGTATATTTTCATTTCATGGTTCGTGAGCTAGATAGGTCCTTTGCCTCGGCCCAGATACTGGCCTCAGGCGCCCAATTGTTTCAGGACACCTTAAAATCTTTTATTAAACTTTTTGAGGCTGTATGAAAAAATTTAAAATCTGAAACTATCCTGCTAAACAAAATGTTTGTACTTACCGCTCCGAGAGCTCCTCGCTAAAATGTGTATTTCCTGTCCTATCGAGGGCCCACCGCTTGCCGAGCTACGTGAAGTCCCCGGTTTTGCCTCGTTCCAGGGAGTATATTTTCATTTCATGGTTCGTGAGGTAGATAGGTCCTTTGCCTCGGCCCAGTTACTGGCCTCAGGCGCCCAATTGTTTCAGGACACCTTAAAATCTTTTATTAAACTTTTTGAGGCTGTATGAAAATAACATTGCCTGAATAATTTAAAATCTGATAATATCCTGCTAAACAAAATGTTTGTTCTAACCCTGCCAAGAGCTCCTCGTGTATTTCCTGTCCTATCGAGGGCCCACCGCTTGCTGAGCTACTTGAAGTCCCTGGTTTTGCCTCGTCCCAGGGAGTATATTTTCTTTTCATGGCTCGTGAGGTAGATAGGTCCTTTGCCTCGGCCCAGATACTGGCCTCAGACGCCCAAACGTTTGAGAACACCTTACAATCTTTCATTAAACTTTTTGAGGCTTTATGAAAATAACATTGCCTGAATAATTTAAAATCTGAAACTATCCTGCTAAACAAAATGTTTGTACTTACCGCTCCGAGAGCTCCTCGCTAAAATGTGTATTTCCTGTCCTATCGAGGGCCCACCGCTTGCCGAGCTACTTGAAGTCCCCGGTTTTGCCTCGTTCCAGGGAGTATATTTTCATTTCATGGTTCGTGAGGTAGATAGGTCCTTTGCCTCGGCCCAGATACTGGCCTCAGGCGCCCAATTGTTTCAGGACACCTTAAAATCTTTCATTAAACTTTTTGAGGCTGTATGAAAATAAAATTGCCTGAATAATTTAAAATCTGATAATATCCTGCTAAACAAAATGTTTGTTCTAACCGTGCCAAGAGCTCCTCGTGTATTTCCTGTCCTATCGAGGGCCCACCGCTTGCTGAGCTACTTGAAGTCCCTGGTTTTGCCTCGTCCCAGGGAGTATATTTTCTTTTCATGGCTCGTGAGGTAGATAGGTCCTTTGCCTCGGCCCAGATACTGGCCTGAGACGCCCAAACGTTTGAGAACACCTTACAATCTTTCATTAAACTTTTTGAGGCTTTATGAAAATAACATTGCCTGAATAATTTAAAATCTGAAACTATCCTGCTAAACAAAATGTTTGTACTTACCGCTCCGAGAGCTCCTCGCTAAAATGTGTATTTCGTGTCCTATCGAGGGTCCACCGCTTGCCGAGCTACGTGAAGTCCTCGGTTTTGCCTCGTTCCAGGGAGTATATTTTCATTTCATGGTTCGTGAGGTAGATAGGTCCTTTGCCTCGGCCCAGATACTGGCCTCAGGCGCCCAATTGTTTCAGGACACCTTAAAATCTTTCATTAAACTTTTTGAGGCTGTATGAAAATAAAATTGCCTGAATAATTTAAAATCTGATAATATCCTGCTAAACAAAATGTTTGTTCTAACCGTGCCAAGAGCTCCTCGTGTATTTCCTGTCCTATCGAGGGCCCACCGCTTGCTGAGCTACTTGAAGTCCCTGGTTTTGCCTCGTCCCAGGGAGTATATTTTCTTTTCATGGCTCGTGAGGTAGATAGGTCCTTTTCCTCGGCCCAGATACTGACCTGAGACGCCCAAACGTTTGAGAACACCTTACAATCTTTCATTAAACTTTTTGAGGCTTTATGAAAGTAACATTGCCTGAATAATGTAAAATCTGATAATATCCTGCTAAACAAAATGTTTGTTCTAACCGTGCCAAGAGCTCCTCGTGTATTTCCTGTCCTATCGAGGGCCCACCGCTTGCTGAGCTACTTGAAGTCCCTGGTTTTGCCTCGTCCCAGGGAGTATATTTTCTTTTCATGGCTCGTGAGGTAGATAGGTCCTTTGCCTCGGCCCAGATACTGGCCTGAGACGCCCAAACGTTTGAGAACACCTTACAATCTTTCATTAAACTTTTTGAGGCTGTATGAAAATAACATTGCCTGAATAATTTAAAATCTGAAACTATCCTGCTAAACAAAATGTTTTGTACTTACCGCTCCGAGAGCTCCTCGCTAAAATGTGTATTTCCTGTCCTATCGAGGGCCCACCGCTTGCTGAGCTACGTGAAGTCCCCGGTTTTGCCTCGTCCCAGGGAGTACATTTTCTTTTCATGGCTCGTGAGGTAGATAGGTCCTTTGCCTCGGCCCAGATACTGGCCTCAGGCGCCCAAACGTTTGAGGACACCTTAAATCTTTCATTCAACTTTTTGAGGCTGTATGAAAATGACATTGCCTGAATAATTTAAAATCTGATAATATCCTGCTAAACAAAATGTTTGTTCAAACCGTACCGAGAGCTCCTTGTGTATTTCCTGTCCTTTCGAGGGCCCACCGCTTGCCGAGCTACGTGAAGTCCCCGGTTTTGCCTCGTCCCAGGGAGTATATTTTCGTTTCATGGCTCGTGAGGTAGATAGGTCCTTTGCCTCGGCCCAGATACTGGCCTCAGACGCCCAAACGTTTGAGAACACCTTAAAATCTTTCATTAAACTTTTTGAGGCTGTATGAAAATGACATTGACTGAATAATTTAAAATCTGAAATTATCCTGCTAAACAAAATGTTTGTACTTACCGCTCCGAGAGTTCCTCGCTAAAATGTGTATTTCCTGTCCTATCGAGGGCCCACCGCTTGCCGAGCTACGTGAAGTCCCCGGTTTTGCCTCGTTCCAGGGAGTATATTTTCATTTCATGGTTCGTGAGGTAGATAGGTCCTTTGCCTCGGCCCAGATACTGGCCTCAGGCGCCCAATTGTTTCAGGACACCTTAAAATCTTTCATTAAACTTTTTGAGGCTGTATGAAAATAACGTTGCCTGAATAATTTAAAATCTGATAATATCCTGCTAAACAAAATGTTTGTTCAAACCGTACCGAGAGCTCCTTGTGTATTTCCTGTCCTTTCGAGGGCCCACCGCTTGCCGAGCTACGTGAAGTCCCCGGTTTTGCCTCGTCCCAGGGAGTATATTTTCGTTTCATGGCTCGTGAGGTAGATAGGTCCTTTGCCTCGGCCCAGATACTGGCCTCAGACGCCCAAACGTTTGAGAACACCTTAAAATCTTTCATTAAACTTTTTGAGGCTGTATGAAAATGACATTGCCTGAATAATTTAAAATCTGAAACTATCCTGCTAAACAAAATGTTTGTACTTACCGCTCCGAGAGCTCCTCGCTAAAATGTGTATTTCCTGTCCTATCGAGGGCCCACCGCTTGCCGAGCTACGTGAAGTCCCCGGTTTTGCCTCGTTCCAGGGAGTATATTTTCATTTCATGGTTCGTGAGGTAGATAGGTCCTTTGCCTCGGCCCAGTTACTGGCCTCAGGCGCCCAATTGTTTCAGGACACCTTAAAATCTTTTATTAAACTTTTTGAGGCTGTATGAAAATAACATTGCCTGAATAATTTAAAATCTGATAATATCCTGCTAAACAAAATGTTTGTTCTAACCCTGCCAAGAGCTCCTCGTGTATTTCCTGTCCTATCGAGGGCCCACCGCTTGCTGAGCTACTTGAAGTCCCTGGTTTTGCCTCGTCCCAGGGAGTATATTTTCTTTTCATGGCTCGTGAGGTAGATAGGTCCTTTGCCTCGGCCCAGATACTGGCCTCAGACGCCCAAACGTTTGAGAACACCTTACAATCTTTCATTAAACTTTTTGAGGCTTTATGAAAATAACATTGCCTGAATAATTTAAAATCTGAAACTATCCTGCTAAACAAAATGTTTGTACTTACCGCTCCGAGAGCTCCTCGCTAAAATGTGTATTTCCTGTCCTATCGAGGGTTCACCGCTTGCCGAGCTACGTGAAGTCCCCGGTTTTGCCTCGTTCCAGGGAGTATATTTTCATTTCATGGTTCGTGAGGTAGATAGGTCCTTTGCCTCGGCCCAGATACTGGCCTCAGGCGCCCAATTGTTTCAGGACACCTTAAAATCTTCCATTAAACTTTTTGAGGCTGTATGAAAATAACGTTGCCTGAATAATTTAAAATCTGATAATATCCTGCTAAACAAAATGTTTGTTCTAACCGTGCCAAGAGCTCCTTGTGTATTTCCTGTCCTATCGAGGGCCCACCGCTTGCTGAGCTACTTGAAGTCCCTGGTTTTGCCTCGTCCCAGGGAGTATATTTTCTTTTCATGGCTCGTGAGGTAGATAGGTCCTTTGCCTCGGCCCAGATACTGGCCTCAGACGCCCAAACGTTTGAGAACACCTTACAATCTTTCATTAAACTTTTTGAGGCTTTATGAAAATAACATTGCCTGAATAATTTAAAATCTGAAACTATCCTGCTAAACAAAATGTTTGTACTTACCGCTCCGAGAGCTCCTCGCTAAAATGTGTATTTCGTGTCCTATCGAGGGTCCACCGCTTGCCGAGCTACGTGAAGTCCTCGGTTTTGCCTCGTTCCAGGGAGTATATTTTCATTTCATGGTTCGTGAGGTAGATAGGTCCTTTGCCTCGGCCCAGATACTGGCCTCAGGCGCCCAATTGTTTCAGGACACCTTAAAATCTTTCATTAAACTTTTTGAGGCTGTATGAAAATAAAATTGCCTGAATAATTTAAAATCTGATAATATCCTGCTAAACAAAATGTTTGTTCTAACCGTGCCAAGAGCTCCTCGTGTATTTCCTGTCCTATCGAGGGCCCACCGCTTGCTGAGCTACTTGAAGTCCCTGGTTTTGCCTCGTCCCAGGGAGTCTATTTTCTTTTCATGGCTCGTGAGGTAGATAGGTCCTTTTCCTCGGCCCAGATACTGACCTGAGACGCCCAAACGTTTGAGAACACCTTACAATCTTTCATTAAACTTTTTGAGGCTTTATGAAAGTAACATTGCCTGAATAATTTAAAATCTGATAATATCCTGCTAAACAAAATGTTTGTTCTAACCGTGCCAAGAGCTCCTCGTGTATTTCCTGTCCTATCGAGGGCCCACCGCTTGCTGAGCTACTTGAAGTCCCTGGTTTTGCCTCGTCCCAGGGAGTATATTTTCTTTTCATGGCTCGTGAGGTAGATAGGTCCTTTGCCTCGGCCCAGATACTGGCCTGAGACGCCCAAACGTTTGAGAACACCTTACAATCTTTCATTAAACTTTTTGAGGCTGTATGAAAATAACATTGCCTGAATAATTTAAAATCTGAAACTATCCTGCTAAATAAAATGTTTTGTACTTACCGCTCCGAGAGCTCCTCGCTAAAATGTGTATTTCCTGTCCTATCGAGGGCCCACCGCTTGCTGAGCTACGTGAAGTCCCCGGTTTTGCCTCGTCCCAGGGAGTACATTTTCTTTTCATGGCTCGTGAGGTAGATAGGTCCTTTGCCTCGGCCCAGATACTGGCCTCAGGCGCCCAAACGTTTGAGGACACCTTAAATCTTTCATTCAACTTTTTGAGGCTGTATGAAAATGACATTGCCTGAATAATTTAAAATCTGATAATATCCTGCTAAACAAAATGTTTGTTCAAACCGTACCGAGAGCTCCTTGTGTATTTCCTGTCCTTTCGAGGGCCCACCGCTTGCCGAGCTACGTGAAGTCCCCGGTTTTGCCTCGTCCCAGGGAGTATATTTTCGTTTCATGGCTCGTGAGGTAGATAGGTCCTTTGCCTCGGCCCAGATACTGGCCTCAGACGCCCAAACGTTTGAGAACACCTTAAAATCTTTCATTAAACTTTTTGAGGCTGTATGAAAATGACATTGACTGAATAATTTAAAATCTGAAATTATCCTGCTAAACAAAATGTTTGTACTTACCGCTCCGAGAGTTCCTCGCTAAAATGTGTATTTCCTGTCCTATCGAGGGCCCACCGCTTGCCGAGCTACGTGAAGTCCCCGGTTTTGCCTCGTTCCAGGGAGTATATTTTCATTTCATGGTTCGTGAGGTAGATAGGTCCTTTGCCTCGGCCCAGATACTGGCCTCAGGCGCCCAATTGTTTCAGGACACCTTAAAATCTTTCATTAAACTTTTTGAGGCTGTATGAAAATAACGTTGCCTGAATAATTTAAAATCTGATAATATCCTGCTAAACAAAATGTTTGTTCTAACCGTGCCAAGAGCTCCTTGTGTATTTCCTGTCCTATCGAGGGCCCACCGCTTGCTGAGCTACTTGAAGTCCCTGGTTTTGCCTCGTCCCAGGGAGTATATTTTCTTTTCATGGCTCGTGAGGTAGATAGGTCCTTTGCCTCGGCCCAGATACTGGCCTCAGACGCCCAAACGTTTGAGAACACCTTACAATCTTTCATTAAACTTTTTGAGGCTTTATGAAAATAACATTGCCTGAATAATTTAAAATCTGAAACTATCCTGCTAAACAAAATGTTTGTACTTACCGCTCCGAGAGCTCCTCGCTAAAATGTGTATTTCCTGTCCTATCGAGGGCCCACCGCTTGCCGAGCTACGTGAAGTCCTCGGTTTTGCCTCGTTCCAGGGAGTATATTTTCATTTCATGGTTCGTGAGGTAGATAGGTCCTTTGCCTCGGCCCAGATACTGGCCTCAGGCGCCCAATTGTTTCAGGACACCTTAAAATCTTCCATTAAACTTTTTGAGGCTGTATGAAAATAACGTTGCCTGAATAATTTAAAATCTGATAATATCCTGCTTAACAAAATGTTTGTTCTAACCGTGCCAAGAGCTCCTTGTGTATTTCCTGTCCTATCGAGGGCCCACCGCTTGCTGAGCTACTTGAAGTCCCTGGTTTTGCCTCGTCCCAGGGAGTATATTTTCTTTTCATGGCTCGTGAGGTAGATAGGTCCTTTGCCTCGGCCCAGATACTGGCCTCAGACGCCCAATTGTTTCAGGACACCTTAAAATCTTTTATTAAACTTTTTGAGGCTGTATGAAAAAATTTAAAATCTGAAAATATCCTGCTAAACAAAATGTTTGTACTTACCGCTCCGAGAGCTCCTCGCTAAAATGTGTATTTCCTGTCCTATCGAGGGCCCACCGCTTGCCGAGCTACGTGAAGTCCCCGGTTTTGCCTCGTTCCAGGGAGTATATTTTCATTTCATGGTTCGTGAGCTAGATAGGTCCTTTGCCTCGGCCCAGATACTGGCCTCAGGCGCCCAATTGTTTCAGGACACCTTAAAATCTTTTATTAAACTTTTTGAGGCTGTATGAAAAAATTTAAAATCTGAAACTATCCTGCTAAACAAAATGTTTGTACTTACCGCTCCGAGAGCTCCTCGCTAAAATGTGTATTTCCTGTCCTATCGAGGGCCCACCGCTTGCCGAGCTACGTGAAGTCCCCGGTTTTGCCTCGTTCCAGGGAGTATATTTTCATTTCATGGTTCGTGAGGTAGATAGGTCCTTTGCCTCGGCCCAGATACTGGCCTCAGGCGCCCAATTGTTTCAGGACACCTTAAAATCTTTCATTAAACTTTTTGAGGCTGTATGAAAATAACATTGCCTGAATAATTTAAAATCTGGTAATATCCTGCTAAACAAAATGTTTGTTCTAACCGTGCCAAGAGCTCCTCGTGTATTTCCTGTCCTATCGAGGGCCCACCGCTTGCTGAGCTACTTGAAGTCCCTGGTTTTGCCTCGTCCCAGGGAGTATATTTTCTTTTCATAGCTCGTGAGGTAGATAGGTCCTTTGCCTCGGCCCAGATACTGGCCTGAGACGCCCAAACGTTTGAGAACACCTTACAATCTTTCATTAAACTTTTTGAGGCTTTATGAAAATAACATTGCCTGAATAATTTAAAATCTGAAACTATCCTGCTAAACAAAATGTTTGTACTTACCGCTCCGAGAGCTCCTCGCTAAAATGTGTATTTCGTGTCCTATCGAGGGTCCACCGCTTGCCGAGCTACGTGAAGTCCTCGGTTTTGCCTCGTTCCAGGGAGTATATTTTCATTTCATGGTTCGTGAGGTAGATAGGTCCTTTGCCTCGGCCCAGATACTGGCCTCAGGCGCCCAATTGTTTCAGGACACCTTAAAATCTTTCATTAAACTTTTTGAGGCTGTATGAAAATAAAATTGCCTGAATAATTTAAAATCTGATAATATCCTGCTAAACAAAATGTTTGTTCTAACCGTGCCAAGAGCTCCTCGTGTATTTCCTGTCCTATCGAGGGCCCACCGCTTGCTGAGCTACTTGAAGTCCCTGGTTTTGCCTCGTCCCAGGGAGTATATTTTCTTTTCATGGCTCGTGAGGTAGATAGGTCCTTTTCCTCGGCCCAGATACTGACCTGAGACGCCCAAACGTTTGAGAACACCTTACAATCTTTCATTAAACTTTTTGAGGCTTTATGAAAGTAACATTGCCTGAATAATTTAAAATCTGATAATATCCTGCTAAACAAAATGTTTTGTACTTACCGCTCCGAGAGCTCCTCGCTAAAATGTGTATTTCCTGTCCTATCGAGGGCCCACCGCTTGCTGAGCTACGTGAAGTCCCCGGTTTTGCCTCGTCCCAGGGAGTACATTTTCTTTTCATGGCTCGTGAGGTAGATAGGTCCTTTGCCTCGGCCCAGATACTGGCCTCAGGCGCCCAAACGTTTGAGGACACCTTAAATCTTTCACTCAACTTTTTGAGGCTGTATGAAAATGACATTGCCTGAATAATTTAAAATCTGATAATATCCTGCTAAACAAAATGTTTGTTCAAACCGTACCGAGAGCTCCTTGTGTATTTCCTGTCCTTTCGAGGGCCCACCGCTTGCCGAGCTACGTGAAGTCCCCGGTTTTGCCTCGTCCCAGGGAGTATATTTTCGTTTCATGGCTCGTGAGGTAGATAGGTCTTTTGCCTCGGCCCAGATACTGGCCTCAGACGCCCAAACGTTTGAGAACACCTTAAAATCTTTCATTAAACTTTTTGAGGCTGTATGAAAATGACATTGACTGAATAATTTAAAATCTGAAATTATCCTGCTAAACAAAATGTTTGTACTTACCGCTCCGAGAGTTCCTCGCTAAAATGTGTATTTCCTGTCCTATCGAGGGCCCACCGCTTGCCGAGCTACGTGACGTCCCCGGTTTTGCCTCGTTCCAGGGAGTATATTTTCATTTCATGGTTCGTGAGGTAGATAGGTCCTTTGCCTCGGCCCAGATACTGGCCTCAGGCGCCCAATTGTTTCAGGACACCTTAAAATCTTTCATTAAACTTTTTGAGGCTGTATGAAAATAACGTTGCCTGAATAATTTAAAATCTGATAATATCCTGCTAAACAAAATGTTTGTTCAAACCGTACCGAGAGCTCCTTGTGTATTTCCTGTCCTTTCGAGGGCCCACCGCTTGCCGAGCTACGTGAAGTCCCCGGTTTTGCCTCGTCCCAGGGAGTATATTTTCGTTTCATGGCTCGTGAGGTAGATAGGTCCTTTGCCTCGGCCCAGATACTGGCCTCAGACGCCCAAACGTTTGAGAACACCTTAAAATCTTTCATTAAACTTTTTGAGGCTGTATGAAAATGACATTGACTGAATATTTTAAAATCTGAAACTATCCTGCTAAACAAAATGTTTGTCCTTACCGCTCCGAGAGTTCCTCGCTAAAATGTGTATTTCCTGTCCTATCGAGGGCCCACCGCTTGCCGAGCTACGTGAAGTCCCCGGTTTTGCCTCGTCCCAGGGAGTATATTTTCTTTTCATGGCTCGTGAGGTAGATAGGTCCTTTGCCTCGGCCCAGATACTGGTCTCAGGCGCCCAAACGTTTGAGGACACCTTAAATCTTTCATTCAACTTTTTGAGGCTGTATGAAAATGACATTGCCTGAATAATTTAAAATCTGATAATATCCTGCTAAACAAAATGTTTGTTCAAACCGTACCGAGAGCTCCTTGTGTATTTCCTGTCCTTTCGAGGGCCCACCGCTTGCCGAGCTACGTGAAGTCCCCGGTTTTGCCTCGTCCCAGGGAGTATATTTTCGTTTCATGGCTCGTGAGGTAGATAGGTCCTTTGCCTCGGCCCAGATACTGGCCTCAGACGCCCAAACGTTTGAGAACACCTTAAAATCTTTCATTAAACTTTTTGAGGCTGTATGAAAATGACATTGACTGAATAATTTAAAATCTGAAATAATCCTGCTAAACAAAATGTTTGTACTTAACGCTCCGAGAGTTCCTCGCTAAAATGTGTATTTCCTGTCCTATCGAGGGCCCACCGCTTGCCGAGCTACGTGAAGTCCCCGGTTTTGCCTCGTTCCAGGGAGTATATTTTCATTTCATGGTTCGTGAGGTAGATAGGTCCTTTGCCTCGGCCCAGATACTGGCCTCAGGCGCCCAATTGTTTCAGGACACCTTAAAATCTTTCATTAAACTTTTTGAGGCTGTATGAAAATAACGTTGCCTGAATAATTTAAAATCTGATAATATCCTGCTAAACAAAATGTTTGTTCAAACCGTACCGAGAGCTCCTTGTGTATTTCCTGTCCTTTCGAGGGCCCACCGCTTGCCGAGCTACGTGAAGTCCCCGGTTTTGCCTCGTCCCAGGGAGTATATTTTCGTTTCATGGCTCGTGAGGTAGATAGGTCCTTTGCCTCGGCCCAGATACTGGCCTCAGACGCCCAAACGTTTGAGAACACCTTAAAATCTTTCATTAAACTTTTTGAGGCTGTATGAAAATGACATTGACTGAATAATTTAAAATCTGAAATTATCCTGCTAAACAAAATGTTTGTACTTACCGCTCCGAGAGTTCCTCGCTAAAATGTGTATTTCCTGTCCTATCGAGAGCCCACCGCTTGCCGAGCTACGTGAAGTCCCCGGTTTTGCCTCGTTCCAGGGAGTATATTTTCATTTCATGGTTCGTGAGGTAGATAGGTCCTTTGCCTCGGCCCAGATACTGGCCTCAGGCGCCCAATTGTTTCAGGACACCTTAAAATTTTTCATTAAACTTTTTGAGGCTGTATGAAAATAACGTTGCCTGAATAATTTAAAATCTGATAATATCCTGCTAAACAAAATGTTTGTTCTAACCGTGCCAAGAGCTCCTTGTGTATTTCCTGTCCTATCGAGGGCCCACCGCTTGCTGAGCTACTTGAAGTCCCTGGTTTTGCCTCGTCCCAGGGAGTATATTTTCTTTTCATGGCTCGTGAGGTAGATAGGTCCTTTGCCTCGGCCCAGATACTGGTCTCAGACGCCCAATTGTTTCAGGACACCTTAAAATCTTTTATTAAACTTTTTGAGGCTGTATGAAAATAACATTGCCTGAATAATTTAAAATCTGATAATATCCTGCTAAACAAAATGTTTGTTCTAACCGTGCCAAGAGCTCCTCGTGTATTTCCTGTCCTATCGAGGGCCCACCGCTTGCTGAGCTACTTGAAGTCCCTGGTTTTGCCTCGTCCCAGGGAGTATATTTTCTTTTCATGGCTCGTGAGGTAGATAGGTCCTTTGCCTCGGCCCAGATACTGGCCTCAGACGCCCAAACGTTTGAGAACACCTTACAATCTTTCATTAAACTTTTTGAGGCTTTATGAAAATAACATTGCCTGAATAATTTAAAATCTGAAACTATCCTGCTAAACAAAATGTTTGTACTTACCGCTCCGAGAGCTCCTCGCTAAAATGTGTATTTCCTGTCCTATCGAGGGCCCACCGCTTGCCGAGCTACTTGAAGTCCCCGGTTTTGCCTAGTTCCAGGGAGTATATTTTCATTTCATGGTTCGTGAGGTAGATAGGTCCTTTGCCTCGGCCCAGATACTGGCCTCAGGCGCCCAATTGTTTCAGGACACCTTAAAATCTTCCATTAAACTTTTTGAGGCTGTATGAAAATAACGTTGCCTGAATAATTTAAAATCTGATAATATCCTGCTAAACAAAATGTTTGTTCTAACCGTGCCAAGAGCTCCTTGTGTATTTCCTGTCCTATCGAGGGCCCACCGCTTGCTGAGCTACTTGAAGTCCCTGGTTTTGCCTCGTCCCAGGGAGTATATTTTCTTTTCATGGCTCGTGAGGTAGATAGGTCCTTTGCCTCGGCCCAGATACTGGCCTGAGACGCCCAAACGTTTGAGAACACCTTACAATCTTTCATTAAACTTTTTGAGGCTTTATGAAAATAACATTGCCTGAATAATTTAAAATCTGAAACTATCCTGCTAAACAAAATGTTTGTACTTACCGCTCCGAGAGCTCCTCGCTAAAATGTGTATTTCGTGTCCTATCGAGGGTCCACCGCTTGCCGAGCTACGTGAAGTCCTCGGTTTTGCCTCGTTCCAGGGAGTATATTTTCATTTCATGGTTCGTGAGGTAGATAGGTCCTTTGCCTCGGCCCAGATACTGGCCTCAGGCGCCCAATTGTTTCAGGACACCTTAAAATCTTTCATTAAACTTTTTGAGGCTGTATGAAAATAAAATTGCCTGAATAATTTAAAATCTGATAATATCCTGCTAAACAAAATGTTTGTTCTAACCGTGCCAAGAGCTCCTCGTGTATTTCCTGTCCTATCGAGGGCCCACCGCTTGCTGAGCTACTTGAAGTCCCTGGTTTTGCCTCGTCCCAGGGAGTATATTTTCTTTTCATGGCTCGTGAGGTAGATAGGTCCTTTTCCTCGGCCCAGATACTGACCTGAGACGCCCAAACGTTTGAGAACACCTTACAATCTTTCATTAAACTTTTTGAGGCTTTATGAAAGTAACATTGCCTGAATAATTTAAAATCTGATAATATCCTGCTAAACAAAATGTTTTGTACTTACCGCTCCGAGAGCTCCTCGCTAAAATGTGTATTTCCTGTCCTATCGAGGGCCCACCGCTTGCTGAGCTACGTGAAGTCCCCGGTTTTGCCTCGTCCCAGGGAGTACATTTTCTTTTCATGGCTCGTGAGGTAGATAGGTCCTTTGCCTCGGCCCAGATACTGGCCTCAGGCGCCCAAACGTTTGAGGACACCTTAAATCTTTCATTCAACTTTTTGAGGCTGTATGAAAATGACATTGCCTGAATAATTTAAAATCTGATAATATCCTGCTAAACAAAATGTTTGTTCAAACCGTACCGAGAGCTCCTTGTGTATTTCCTGTCCTTTCGAGGGCCCACCGCTTGCCGAGCTACGTGAAGTCCCCGGTTTTGCCTCGTCCCAGGGAGTATATTTTCGTTTCATGGCTCGTGAGGTAGATAGGTCTTTTGCCTCGGCCCAGATACTGGCCTCAGACGCCCAAACGTTTGAGAACACCTTAAAATCTTTCATTAAACTTTTTGAGGCTGTATGAAAATGACATTGACTGAATAATTTAAAATCTGAAATTATCCTGCTAAACAAAATGTTTGTACTTACCGCTCCGAGAGTTCCTCGCTAAAATGTGTATTTCCTGTCCTATCGAGGGCCCACCGCTTGCCGAGCTACGTGACGTCCCCGGTTTTGCCTCGTTCCAGGGAGTATATTTTCATTTCATGGTTCGTGAGGTAGATAGGTCCTTTGCCTCGGCCCAGATACTGGCCTCAGGCGCCCAATTGTTTCAGGACACCTTAAAATCTTTCATTAAACTTTTTGAGGCTGTATGAAAATAACGTTGCCTGAATAATTTAAAATCTGATAATATCCTGCTAAACAAAATGTTTGTTCAAACCGTACCGAGAGCTCCTTGTGTATTTCCTGTCCTTTCGAGGGCCCACCGCTTGCCGAGCTACGTGAAGTCCCCGGTTTTGCCTCGTCCCAGGGAGTATATTTTCGTTTCATGGCTCGTGAGGTAGATAGGTCCTTTGCCTCGGCCCAGATACTGGCCTCAGACGCCCAAACGTTTGAGAACACCTTAAAATCTTTCATTAAACTTTTTGAGGCTGTATGAAAATGACATTGACTGAATATTTTAAAATCTGAAACTATCCTGCTAAACAAAATGTTTGTCCTTACCGCTCCGAGAGTTCCTCGCTAAAATGTGTATTTCCTGTCCTATCGAGGGCCCACCGCTTGCCGAGCTACGTGAAGTCCCCGGTTTTGCCTCGTCCCAGGGAGTATATTTTCTTTTCATGGCTCGTGAGGTAGATAGGTCCTTTGCCTCGGCCCAGATACTGGTCTCAGGCGCCCAAACGTTTGAGGACACCTTAAATCTTTCATTCAACTTTTTGAGGCTGTATGAAAATGACATTGCCTGAATAATTTAAAATCTGATAATATCCTGCTAAACAAAATGTTTGTTCAAACCGTACCGAGAGCTCCTTGTGTATTTCCTGTCCTTTCGAGGGCCCACCGCTTGCCGAGCTACGTGAAGTCCCCGGTTTTGCCTCGTCCCAGGGAGTATATTTTCGTTTCATGGCTCGTGAGGTAGATAGGTCCTTTGCCTCGGCCCAGATACTGGCCTCAGACGCCCAAACGTTTGAGAACACCTTAAAATCTTTCATTAAACTTTTTGAGGCTGTATGAAAATGACATTGACTGAATAATTTAAAATCTGAAATAATCCTGCTAAACAAAATGTTTGTACTTACCGCTCCGAGAGTTCCTCGCTAAAATGTGTATTTCCTGTCCTATCGAGGGCCCACCGCTTGCCGAGCTACGTGAAGTCCCCGGTTTTGCCTCGTTCCAGGGAGTATATTTTCATTTCATGGTTCGTGAGGTAGATAGGTCCTTTGCCTCGGCCCAGATACTGGCCTCAGGCGCCCAATTGTTTCAGGACACCTTAAAATCTTTCATTAAACTTTTTGAGGCTGTATGAAAATAACGTTGCCTGAATAATTTAAAATCTGATAATATCCTGCTAAACAAAATGTTTGTTCAAACCGTACCGAGAGCTCCTTGTGTATTTCCTGTCCTTTCGAGGGCCCACCGCTTGCCGAGCTACGTGAAGTCCCCGGTTTTGCCTCGTCCCAGGGAGTATATTTTCGTTTCATGGCTCGTGAGGTAGATAGGTCCTTTGCCTCGGCCCAGATACTGGCCTCAGACGCCCAAACGTTTGAGAACACCTTAAAATCTTTCATTAAACTTTTTGAGGCTGTATGAAAATGACATTGACTGAATAATTTAAAATCTGAAATTATCCTGCTAAACAAAATGTTTGTACTTACCGCTCCGAGAGTTCCTCGCTAAAATGTGTATTTCCTGTCCTATCAAGGGCCCACCGCTTGCCGAGCTACGTGAAGTCCCCGGTTTTGCCTCGTTCCAGGGAGTATATTTTCATTTCATGGTTCGTGAGGTAGATAGGTCCTTTGCCTCGGCCCAGATACTGGCCTCAGGCGCCCAATTGTTTCAGGACACCTTAAAATTTTTCATTAAACTTTTTGAGGCTGTATGAAAATAACGTTGCCTGAATAATTTAAAATCTGATAATATCCTGCTAAACAAAATGTTTGTTCTAACCGTGCCAAGAGCTCCTTGTGTATTTCCTGTCCTATCGAGGGCCCACCGCTTGCTGAGCTACTTGAAGTCCCTGGTTTTGCCTCGTCCCAGGGAGTATATTTTCTTTTCATGGCTCGTGAGGTAGATAGGTCCTTTGCCTCGGCCCAGATACTGGCCTCAGACGCCCAATTGTTTCAGGACACCTTAAAATCTTTTATTAAACTTTTTGAGGCTGTATGAAAATAACATTGCCTGAATAATTTAAAATCTGATAATATCCTGCTAAACAAAATGTTTGTTCTAACCCTGCCAAGAGCTCCTCGTGTATTTCCTGTCCTATCGAGGGCCCACCGCTTGCTGAGCTACTTGAAGTCCCTGGTTTTGCCTCGTCCCAGGGAGTATATTTTCTTTTCATGGCTCGTGAGGTAGATAGGTCCTTTGCCTCGGCCCAGATACTGGCCTCAGACGCCCAAACGTTTGAGAACACCTTACAATCTTTCATTAAACTTTTTGAGGCTTTATGAAAATAACATTGCCTGAATAATTTAAAATCTGAAACTATCCTGCTAAACAAAATGTTTGTACTTACCGCTCCGAGAGCTCCTCGCTAAAATGTGTATTTCCTGTCCTATCGAGGGCCCACCGCTTGCCGAGCTACTTGAAGTCCCCGGTTTTGCCTCGTTCCAGGGAGTATATTTTCATTTCATGGTTCGTGAGGTAGATAGGTCCTTTGCCTCGGCCCAGATACTGGCCTCAGGCGCCCAATTGTTTCAGGACACCTTAAAATCTTTCATTAAACTTTTTGAGGCTGTATGAAAATAACGTTGCCTGAATAATTTAAAATCTGATAATATCCTGCTAAACAAAATGTTTGTTCAAACCGTACCGAGAGCTCCTTGTGTATTTCCTGTCCTTTCGAGGGCCCACCGCTTGCCGAGCTACGTGAAGTCCCCGGTTTTGCCTCGTCCCAGGGAGTATATTTTCGTTTCATGGCTCGTGAGGTAGATAGGTCCTTTGCCTCGGCCCAGATACTGGCCTCAGACGCCCAAACGTTTGAGAACACCTTAAAATCTTTCATTAAACTTTTTGAGGCTGTATGAAAATGACATTGACTGAATAATTTAAAATCTGAAATTATCCTGCTAAACAAAATGTTTGTACTTACCGCTCCGAGAGTTCCTCGCTAAAATGTGTATTTCCTGTCCTATCAAGGGCCCACCGCTTGCCGAGCTACGTGAAGTCCCCGGTTTTGCCTCGTTCCAGGGAGTATATTTTCATTTCATGGTTCGTGAGGTAGATAGGTCCTTTGCCTCGGCCCAGATACTGGCCTCAGGCGCCCAATTGTTTCAGGACACCTTAAAATTTTTCATTAAACTTTTTGAGGCTGTATGAAAATAACGTTGCCTGAATAATTTAAAATCTGATAATATCCTGCTAAACAAAATGTTTGTTCTAACCGTGCCAAGAGCTCCTTGTGTATTTCCTGTCCTATCGAGGGCCCACCGCTTGCTGAGCTACTTGAAGTCCCTGGTTTTGCCTCGTCCCAGGGAGTATATTTTCTTTTCATGGCTCGTGAGGTAGATAGGTCCTTTGCCTCGGCCCAGATACTGGCCTCAGACGCCCAATTGTTTCAGGACACCTTAAAATCTTTTATTAAACTTTTTGAGGCTGTATGAAAATAACATTGCCTGAATAATTTAAAATCTGATAATATCCTGCTAAACAAAATGTTTGTTCTAACCCTGCCAAGAGCTCCTCGTGTATTTCCTGTCCTATCGAGGGCCCACCGCTTGCTGAGCTACTTGAAGTCCCTGGTTTTGCCTCGTCCCAGGGAGTATATTTTCTTTTCATGGCTCGTGAGGTAGATAGGTCCTTTGCCTCGGCCCAGATACTGGCCTCAGACGCCCAAACGTTTGAGAACACCTTACAATCTTTCATTAAACTTTTTGAGGCTTTATGAAAATAACATTGCCTGAATAATTTAAAATCTGAAACTATCCTGCTAAACAAAATGTTTGTACTTACCGCTCCGAGAGCTCCTCGCTAAAATGTGTATTTCCTGTCCTATCGAGGGCCCACCGCTTGCCGAGCTACTTGAAGTCCCCGGTTTTGCCTCGTTCCAGGGAGTATATTTTCATTTCATGGTTCGTGAGGTAGATAGGTCCTTTGCCTCGGCCCAGATACTGGCCTCAGGCGCCCAATTGTTTCAGGACACCTTAAAATCTTCCATTAAACTTTTTGAGGCTGTATGAAAATAACGTTGCCTGAATAATTTAAAATCTGATAATATCCTGCTAAACAAAATGTTTGTTCTAACCGTGCCAAGAGCTCCTTGTGTATTTCCTGTCCTATCGAGGGCCCACCGCTTGCTGAGCTACTTGAAGTCCCTGGTTTTGCCTCGTCCCAGGGAGTATATTTTCTTTTCATGGCTCGTGAGGTAGATAGGTCCTTTGCCTCGGCCCAGATACTGGCCTGAGACGCCCAAACGTTTGAGAACACCTTACAATCTTTCATTAAACTTTTTGAGGCTTTATGAAAGTAACATTGCCTGAATAATTTAAAATCTGATAATATCCTGCTAAACAAAATGTTTGTTCTAACCGTGCCAAGAGCTCCTCGTGTATTTCCTGTCCTATCGAGGGCCCACCGCTTGCTGAGCTACTTGAAGTCCCTGGTTTTGCCTCGTCCCAGGGAGTATATTTTCTTTTCATGGCTCGTGAGGTAGATAGGTCCTTTGCCTCGGCCCAGATACTGGCCTGAGACGCCCAAACGTTTGAGAACACCTTACAATCTTTCATTAAACTTTTTGAGGCTGTATGAAAATAACATTGCCTGAATAATTTAAAATCTGAAACTATCCTGCTAAACAAAATGTTTTGTACTTACCGCTCCGAGAGCTCCTCGCTAAAATGTGTATTTCCTGTCCTATCGAGGGCCCACCGCTTGCTGAGCTACGTGAAGTCCCCGGTTTTGCCTCGTCCCAGGGAGTACATTTTCTTTTCATGGCTCGTGAGGTAGATAGGTCCTTTGCCTCGGCCCAGATACTGGCCTCAGGCGCCCAAACGTTTGAGGACACCTTAAATCTTTCATTCAACTTTTTGAGGCTGTATGAAAATAACGTTGCCTGAATAATTTAAAATCTGATAATATCCTGCTAAACAAAATGTTTGTTCAAACCGTACCGAGAGCTCCTTGTGTATTTCCTGTCCTTTCGAGGGCCCACCGCTTGCCGAGCTACGTGAAGTCCCCGGTTTTGCCTCGTCCCAGGGAGTATATTTTCGTTTCATGGCTCGTGAGGTAGATAGGTCCTTTGCCTCGGCCCAGATACTGGCCTCAGACGCCCAAACGTTTGAGAACACCTTAAAATCTTTCATTAAACTTTTTGAGGCTGTATGAAAATGACATTGCCTGAATAATTAAAAATCTGATAATATCCTGCTAAACAAAATGTTTGTTCTAACCGCTCCGAGAGCTCCTCGCTAAAATGTGTATTTCCTGTCCTATCGAGGGCCCACCGCTTGCCGAGCTACGTGAAGACCCGGTTTTGCCTCGTTCCAGGGAGTATATTTTCATTTCATGGTTCGTGAGCTAGATAGGTCCTTTGCCTCGGCCCAGATACTGGCCTCAGGCGCCCAATTGTTTCAGGACACCTTAAAATCTTTTATTAAACTTTTTGAGGCTGTATGAAAAAATTTAAAATCTGAAACTATCCTGCTAAACAAAATGTTTGTACTTACCGCTCCGAGAGCTCCTCGCTAAAATGTGTATTTCCTGTCCTATCGAGGGCCCACCGCTTGCCGAGCTACGTGAAGTCCCCGGTTTTGCCTCGTTCCAGGGAGTATATTTTCATTTCATGGTTCGTGAGGTAGATAGGTCCTTTGCCTCGGCCCAGTTACTGGCCTCAGGCGCCCAATTGTTTCAGGACACCTTAAAATCTTTTATTAAACTTTTTGAGGCTGTATGAAAATAACATTGCCTGAATAATTTAAAATCTGATAATATCCTGCTAAACAAAATGTTTGTTCTAACCCTGCCAAGAGCTCCTCGTGTATTTCCTGTCCTATCGAGGGCCCACCGCTTGCTGAGCTACTTGAAGTCCCTGGTTTTGCCTCGTCCCAGGGAGTATATTTTCTTTTCATGGCTCGTGAGGTAGATAGGTCCTTTGCCTCGGCCCAGATACTGGCCTCAGACGCCCAAACGTTTGAGAACACCTTACAATCTTTCATTAAACTTTTTGAGGCTTTATGAAAATAACATTGCCTGAATAATTTAAAATCTGAAACTATCCTGCTAAACAAAATGTTTGTACTTACCGCTCCGAGAGCTCCTCGCTAAAATGTGTATTTCCTGTCCTATCGAGGGCCCACCGCTTGCCGAGCTACTTGAAGTCCCCGGTTTTGCCTCGTTCCAGGGAGTATATTTTCATTTCATGGTTCGTGAGGTAGATAGGTCCTTTGCCTCGGCCCAGATACTGGCCTCAGGCGCCCAATTGTTTCAGGACACCTTAAAATCTTCCATTAAACTTTTTGAGGCTGTATGAAAATAACGTTGCCTGAATAATTTAAAATCTGATAATATCCTGCTAAACAAAATGTTTGTTCTAACCGTGCCAAGAGCTCCTTGTGTATTTCCTGTCCTATCGAGGGCCCACCGCTTGCTGAGCTTCTTGAAGTCCCTGGTTTTGCCTCGTCCCAGGGAGTATATTTTCTTTTCATGGCTCGTGAGGTAGATAGGTCCTTTGCCTCGGCCCAGATACTGGCCTCAGACGCCCAAACGTTTGAGAACACCTTACAATCTTTCATTAAACTTTTTGAGGCTTTATGAAAATAACATTGCCTGAATAATTTAAAATCTGAAACTATCCTGCTAAACAAAATGTTTGTACTTACCGCTCCGAGAGCTCCTCGCTAAAATGTGTATTTCGTGTCCTATCGAGGGTCCACCGCTTGCCGAGCTACGTGAAGTCCTCGGTTTTGCCTCGTTCCAGGGAGTATATTTTCATTTCATGGTTCGTGAGGTAGATAGGTCCTTTGCCTCGGCCCAGATACTGGCCTCAGGCGCCCAATTGTTTCAGGACACCTTAAAATCTTTCATTAAACTTTTTGAGGCTGTATGAAAATAAAATTGCCTGAATAATTTAAAATCTGATAATATCCTGCTAAACAAAATGTTTGTTCTAACCGTGCCAAGAGCTCCTCGTGTATTTCCTGTCCTATCGAGGGCCCACCGCTTGCTGAGCTACTTGAAGTCCCTGGTTTTGCCTCGTCCCAGGGAGTATATTTTCTTTTCATGGCTCGTGAGGTAGATAGGTCCTTTGCCTCGGCCCAGATACTGGCCTGAGACGCCCAAACGTTTGAGAACACCTTACAATCTTTCATTAAACTTTTTGAGGCTTTATGAAAATAACATTGCCTGAATAATTTAAAATCTGAAACTATCCTGCTAAACAAAATGTTTGTACTTACCGCTCCGAGAGCTCCTCGCTAAAATGTGTATTTCGTGTCCTATCGAGGGTCCACCGCTTGCCGAGCTACGTGAAGTCCTCGGTTTTGCCTCGTTCCAGGGAGTATATTTTCATTTCATGGTTCGTGAGGTAGATAGGTCCTTTGCCTCGGCCCAGATACTGGCCTCAGGCGCCCAATTGTTTCAGGACACCTTAAAATCTTTCATTAAACTTTTTGAGGCTGTATGAAAATAAAATTGCCTGAATAATTTAAAATCTGATAATATCCTGCTAAACAAAATGTTTGTTCTAACCGTGCCAAGAGCTCCTCGTGTATTTCCTGTCCTATCGAGGGCCCACCGCTTGCTGAGCTACTTGAAGTCCCTGGTTTTGCCTCGTCCCAGGGAGTATATTTTCTTTTCATGGCTCGTGAGGTAGATAGGTCCTTTTCCTCGGCCCAGATACTGACCTGAGACGCCCAAACGTTTGAGAACACCTTACAATCTTTCATTAAACTTTTTGAGGCTTTATGAAAGTAACATTGCCTGAATAATGTAAAATCTGATAATATCCTGCTAAACAAAATGTTTGTTCTAACCGTGCCAAGAGCTCCTCGTGTATTTCCTGTCCTATCGAGGGCCCACCGCTTGCTGAGCTACTTGAAGTCCCTGGTTTTGCCTCGTCCCAGGGAGTATATTTTCTTTTCATGGCTCGTGAGGTAGATAGGTCCTTTGCCTCGGCCCAGATACTGGCCTGAGACGCCCAAACGTTTGAGAACACCTTACAATCTTTCATTAAACTTTTTGAGGCTGTATGAAAATAACATTGCCTGAATAATTTAAAATCTGAAACTATCCTGCTAAACAAAATGTTTTGTACTTACCGCTCCGAGAGCTCCTCGCTAAAATGTGTATTTCCTGTCCTATCGAGGGCCCACCGCTTGCTGAGCTACGTGAAGTCCCCGGTTTTGCCTCGTCCCAGGGAGTACATTTTCTTTTCATGGCTCGTGAGGTAGATAGGTCCTTTGCCTCGGCCCAGATACTGGCCTCAGGCGCCCAAACGTTTGAGGACACCTTAAATCTTTCATTCAACTTTTTGAGGCTGTATGAAAATGACATTGCCTGAATAATTTAAAATCTGATAATATCCTGCTAAACAAAATGTTTGTTCAAACCGTACCGAGAGCTCCTTGTGTATTTCCTGTCCTTTCGAGGGCCCACCGCTTGCCGAGCTACGTGAAGTCCCCGGTTTTGCCTCGTCCCAGGGAGTATATTTTCGTTTCATGGCTCGTGAGGTAGATAGGTCCTTTGCCTCGGCCCAGATACTGGCCTCAGACGCCCAAACGTTTGAGAACACCTTAAAATCTTTCATTAAACTTTTTGAGGCTGTATGAAAATGACATTGACTGAATAATTTAAAATCTGAAATTATCCTGCTAAACAAAATGTTTGTACTTACCGCTCCGAGAGTTCCTCGCTAAAATGTGTATTTCCTGTCCTATCGAGGGCCCACCGCTTGCCGAGCTACGTGAAGTCCCCGGTTTTGCCTCGTTCCAGGGAGTATATTTTCATTTCATGGTTCGTGAGGTAGATAGGTCCTTTGCCTCGGCCCAGATACTGGCCTCAGGCGCCCAATTGTTTCAGGACACCTTAAAATCTTTCATTAAACTTTTTGAGGCTGTATGAAAATAACGTTGCCTGAATAATTTAAAATCTGATAATATCCTGCTAAACAAAATGTTTGTTCAAACCGTACCGAGAGCTCCTTGTGTATTTCCTGTCCTTTCGAGGGCCCACCGCTTGCCGAGCTACGTGAAGTCCCCGGTTTTGCCTCGTCCCAGGGAGTATATTTTCGTTTCATGGCTCGTGAGGTAGATAGGTCCTTTGCCTCGGCCCAGATACTGGCCTCAGACGCCCAAACGTTTGAGAACACCTTAAAATCTTTCATTAAACTTTTTGAGGCTGTATGAAAATGACATTGCCTGAATAATTTAAAATCTGAAACTATCCTGCTAAACAAAATGTTTGTACTTACCGCTCCGAGAGCTCCTCGCTAAAATGTGTATTTCCTGTCCTATCGAGGGCCCACCGCTTGCCGAGCTACGTGAAGTCCCCGGTTTTGCCTCGTTCCAGGGAGTATATTTTCATTTCATGGTTCGTGAGGTAGATAGGTCCTTTGCCTCGGCCCAGTTACTGGCCTCAGGCGCCCAATTGTTTCAGGACACCTTAAAATCTTTTATTAAACTTTTTGAGGCTGTATGAAAATAACATTGCCTGAATAATTTAAAATCTGATAATATCCTGCTAAACAAAATGTTTGTTCTAACCCTGCCAAGAGCTCCTCGTGTATTTCCTGTCCTATCGAGGGCCCACCGCTTGCTGAGCTACTTGAAGTCCCTGGTTTTGCCTCGTCCCAGGGAGTATATTTTCTTTTCATGGCTCGTGAGGTAGATAGGTCCTTTGCCTCGGCCCAGATACTGGCCTCAGACGCCCAAACGTTTGAGAACACCTTACAATCTTTCATTAAACTTTTTGAGGCTTTATGAAAATAACATTGCCTGAATAATTTAAAATCTGAAACTATCCTGCTAAACAAAATGTTTGTACTTACCGCTCCGAGAGCTCCTCGCTAAAATGTGTATTTCCTGTCCTATCGAGGGTTCACCGCTTGCCGAGCTACGTGAAGTCCCCGGTTTTGCCTCGTTCCAGGGAGTATATTTTCATTTCATGGTTCGTGAGGTAGATAGGTCCTTTGCCTCGGCCCAGATACTGGCCTCAGGCGCCCAATTGTTTCAGGACACCTTAAAATCTTCCATTAAACTTTTTGAGGCTGTATGAAAATAACGTTGCCTGAATAATTTAAAATCTGATAATATCCTGCTAAACAAAATGTTTGTTCTAACCGTGCCAAGAGCTCCTTGTGTATTTCCTGTCCTATCGAGGGCCCACCGCTTGCTGAGCTACTTGAAGTCCCTGGTTTTGCCTCGTCCCAGGGAGTATATTTTCTTTTCATGGCTCGTGAGGTAGATAGGTCCTTTGCCTCGGCCCAGATACTGGCCTCAGACGCCCAAACGTTTGAGAACACCTTACAATCTTTCATTAAACTTTTTGAGGCTTTATGAAAATAACATTGCCTGAATAATTTAAAATCTGAAACTATCCTGCTAAACAAAATGTTTGTACTTACCGCTCCGAGAGCTCCTCGCTAAAATGTGTATTTCGTGTCCTATCGAGGGTCCACCGCTTGCCGAGCTACGTGAAGTCCTCGGTTTTGCCTCGTTCCAGGGAGTATATTTTCATTTCATGGTTCGTGAGGTAGATAGGTCCTTTGCCTCGGCCCAGATACTGGCCTCAGGCGCCCAATTGTTTCAGGACACCTTAAAATCTTTCATTAAACTTTTTGAGGCTGTATGAAAATAAAATTGCCTGAATAATTTAAAATCTGATAATATCCTGCTAAACAAAATGTTTGTTCTAACCGTGCCAAGAGCTCCTCGTGTATTTCCTGTCCTATCGAGGGCCCACCGCTTGCTGAGCTACTTGAAGTCCCTGGTTTTGCCTCGTCCCAGGGAGTCTATTTTCTTTTCATGGCTCGTGAGGTAGATAGGTCCTTTTCCTCGGCCCAGATACTGACCTGAGACGCCCAAACGTTTGAGAACACCTTACAATCTTTCATTAAACTTTTTGAGGCTTTATGAAAGTAACATTGCCTGAATAATTTAAAATCTGATAATATCCTGCTAAACAAAATGTTTGTTCTAACCGTGCCAAGAGCTCCTCGTGTATTTCCTGTCCTATCGAGGGCCCACCGCTTGCTGAGCTACTTGAAGTCCCTGGTTTTGCCTCGTCCCAGGGAGTATATTTTCTTTTCATGGCTCGTGAGGTAGATAGGTCCTTTGCCTCGGCCCAGATACTGGCCTGAGACGCCCAAACGTTTGAGAACACCTTACAATCTTTCATTAAACTTTTTGAGGCTGTATGAAAATAACATTGCCTGAATAATTTAAAATCTGAAACTATCCTGCTAAATAAAATGTTTTGTACTTACCGCTCCGAGAGCTCCTCGCTAAAATGTGTATTTCCTGTCCTATCGAGGGCCCACCGCTTGCTGAGCTACGTGAAGTCCCCGGTTTTGCCTCGTCCCAGGGAGTACATTTTCTTTTCATGGCTCGTGAGGTAGATAGGTCCTTTGCCTCGGCCCAGATACTGGCCTCAGGCGCCCAAACGTTTGAGGACACCTTAAATCTTTCATTCAACTTTTTGAGGCTGTATGAAAATGACATTGCCTGAATAATTTAAAATCTGATAATATCCTGCTAAACAAAATGTTTGTTCAAACCGTACCGAGAGCTCCTTGTGTATTTCCTGTCCTTTCGAGGGCCCACCGCTTGCCGAGCTACGTGAAGTCCCCGGTTTTGCCTCGTCCCAGGGAGTATATTTTCGTTTCATGGCTCGTGAGGTAGATAGGTCCTTTGCCTCGGCCCAGATACTGGCCTCAGACGCCCAAACGTTTGAGAACACCTTAAAATCTTTCATTAAACTTTTTGAGGCTGTATGAAAATGACATTGACTGAATAATTTAAAATCTGAAATTATCCTGCTAAACAAAATGTTTGTACTTACCGCTCCGAGAGTTCCTCGCTAAAATGTGTATTTCCTGTCCTATCGAGGGCCCACCGCTTGCCGAGCTACGTGAAGTCCCCGGTTTTGCCTCGTTCCAGGGAGTATATTTTCATTTCATGGTTCGTGAGGTAGATAGGTCCTTTGCCTCGGCCCAGATACTGGCCTCAGGCGCCCAATTGTTTCAGGACACCTTAAAATCTTTCATTAAACTTTTTGAGGCTGTATGAAAATAACGTTGCCTGAATAATTTAAAATCTGATAATATCCTGCTAAACAAAATGTTTGTTCTAACCGTGCCAAGAGCTCCTTGTGTATTTCCTGTCCTATCGAGGGCCCACCGCTTGCTGAGCTACTTGAAGTCCCTGGTTTTGCCTCGTCCCAGGGAGTATATTTTCTTTTCATGGCTCGTGAGGTAGATAGGTCCTTTGCCTCGGCCCAGATACTGGCCTCAGACGCCCAAACGTTTGAGAACACCTTACAATCTTTCATTAAACTTTTTGAGGCTTTATGAAAATAACATTGCCTGAATAATTTAAAATCTGAAACTATCCTGCTAAACAAAATGTTTGTACTTACCGCTCCGAGAGCTCCTCGCTAAAATGTGTATTTCCTGTCCTATCGAGGGCCCACCGCTTGCCGAGCTACGTGAAGTCCTCGGTTTTGCCTCGTTCCAGGGAGTATATTTTCATTTCATGGTTCGTGAGGTAGATAGGTCCTTTGCCTCGGCCCAGATACTGGCCTCAGGCGCCCAATTGTTTCAGGACACCTTAAAATCTTCCATTAAACTTTTTGAGGCTGTATGAAAATAACGTTGCCTGAATAATTTAAAATCTGATAATATCCTGCTAAACAAAATGTTTGTTCTAACCGTGCCAAGAGCTCCTTGTGTATTTCCTGTCCTATCGAGGGCCCACCGCTTGCTGAGCTACTTGAAGTCCCTGGTTTTGCCTCGTCCCAGGGAGTATATTTTCTTTTCATGGCTCGTGAGGTAGATAGGTCCTTTGCCTCGGCCCAGATACTGGCCTCAGACGCCCAATTGTTTCAGGACACCTTAAAATCTTTTATTAAACTTTTTGAGGCTGTATGAAAAAATTTAAAATCTGAAAATATCCTGCTAAACAAAATGTTTGTACTTACCGCTCCGAGAGCTCCTCGCTAAAATGTGTATTTCCTGTCCTATCGAGGGCCCACCGCTTGCCGAGCTACGTGAAGTCCCCGGTTTTGCCTCGTTCCAGGGAGTATATTTTCATTTCATGGTTCGTGAGCTAGATAGGTCCTTTGCCTCGGCCCAGATACTGGCCTCAGGCGCCCAATTGTTTCAGGACACCTTAAAATCTTTTATTAAACTTTTTGAGGCTGTATGAAAAAATTTAAAATCTGAAACTATCCTGCTAAACAAAATGTTTGTACTTACCGCTCCGAGAGCTCCTCGCTAAAATGTGTATTTCCTGTCCTATCGAGGGCCCACCGCTTGCCGAGCTACGTGAAGTCCCCGGTTTTGCCTCGTTCCAGGGAGTATATTTTCATTTCATGGTTCGTGAGGTAGATAGGTCCTTTGCCTCGGCCCAGTTACTGGCCTCAGGCGCCCAATTGTTTCAGGACACCTTAAAATCTTTTATTAAACTTTTTGAGGCTGTATGAAAATAACATTGCCTGAATAATTTAAAATCTGATAATATCCTGCTAAACAAAATGTTTGTTCTAACCCTGCCAAGAGCTCCTCGTGTATTTCCTGTCCTATCGAGGGCCCACCGCTTGCTGAGCTACTTGAAGTCCCTGGTTTTGCCTCGTCCCAGGGAGTATATTTTCTTTTCATGGCTCGTGAGGTAGATAGGTCCTTTGCCTCGGCCCAGATACTGGCCTCAGACGCCCAAACGTTTGAGAACACCTTACAATCTTTCATTAAACTTTTTGAGGCTGTATGATAATAACATTGCCTGAATAATTTAAAATCTGAAACTATCCTGCTAAACAAAATGTTTGTACTAACCGCTCCGAGAGCTCCTCGCTAAAATGTGTATTTCCTGTCCTATCGAGGGCCCACCGCTTGCTGAGCTACGTGAAGTCCCCGGTTTTGCCTCGTCCCAGGGAGAACATTTTCGTTTCATGGCTCGTGAGGTAGATAGGTCCTTTGCCTCGGCCCAGATACTGGCCTCAGGCGCCCAATTGTTTCAGGACACCTTAAAATCTTTCATTAAACTTTTTGAGGCTGTATGAAAATAACATTGCCTGAATAATTTAAAATCTGGTAATATCCTGCTAAACAAAATGTTTGTTCTAACCGTGCCAAGAGCTCCTCGTGTATTTCCTGTCCTATCGAGGGCCCACCGCTTGCTGAGCTACTTGAAGTCCCTGGTTTTGCCTCGTCCCAGGGAGTATATTTTCTTTTCATAGCTCGTGAGGTAGATAGGTCCTTTGCCTCGGCCCAGATACTGGCCTGAGACGCCCAAACGTTTGAGAATACCTTACAATATTTCATTAAACTTTTTGAGGCTGTATGAAAATAACATTGCCTGAATAATTTAAAATCTGGTAATATCCTGCTAAACAAAATGTTTTTTCTAACCGTGCCAAGAGCTCCTCGTGTATTTCCTGTCCTATCGAGGGCCCACCGCTTGCTGAGCTACTTGAAGTCCCTGGTTTTGCCTCGTCCCAGGGAGTATATTTTCTTTTCATGGCTCGTGAGGTAGATAGGTCCTTTGCCTCGGCCCAGATACTGGCCTGAGACGCCCAAACGTTGAGAACACCTTACAATCTTTCATTAAACTTTTTGAGGCTGTATGAAAATAACATTGCCTGAATAATTTAAAATCTGATAATATCCTGCTAAACAAAATGTTTGTTCAAACCGTACCGAGAGCTCCTTGTGGTTTTCCTGTCCTTTCGAGGGCCCACCGCTTGCCGAGCTACGTGAAGTCCCCGGTTTTGCCTCGTCCCAGGGAGTATATTTTCTTTTCATGGCTCGTGAGGTAGATAGGTCCTTTGCCTCGGCCCAGATACTGGCCTCAGACGCCCAAACGTTTGAGAACACCTTAAAATCTTTCATTAAACTTTTTGAGGCTGTATGAAAATAACATTGCCTGAATAATTTAAAATCTGAAACTATCCTGCTAAACAAAATGTTTGTACTTACCGCTCCGAGAGCTCCTCGCTAAAATGTGTATTTCCTGTCCTATCGAGGGCCCACCGCTTGCTGAGCTACGTGAAGTCCCCGGTTTTGCCTCGTCCCAGGGAGTACATTTTCTTTTCATGGCTCGTGAGGTAGATAGGTCCTTTGCCTCGGCCCAGATACTGGCCTCAGGCGCCCAAACGTTTGAGGACACCTTAAATCTTTCATTAAACTTTTTGAGGCTTTATGAAAGTAAGATTGTCTGAATAATTTAAAATCTGACAATATCCTGCTAAACAAAATGTTTGTTCCTTTCGCTCCGAGAGCTCCTCGCTAAAATGTGTATTTCCTGTCCTATCGAGGGCCCACCGCTTGCTGAGCTACGTGAAGTCCCCGGTTTTGCCTCGTCCCAGGGAGTACATTTTCTTTTAATGGCTCGTGAGGTAGATAGGTCCTTTGCCTCGGCCCAGATACTGGCCTCAGACGCCCAAACGTTTGAGAACACCTTACAATCTTTCATTAAACTTTTTGAGGCTGTATGATAATAACATTGCCTGAATAATTTAAAATCTGAAACTATCCTGCTAAACAAAATGTTTGTACTTACCGCTCCGAGAGCTCCTCGCTAAAATGTGTATTTCCTGTCCTATCGAGGGCCCACCGCTTGCTGAGCTACGTGAAGTCCCCGGTTTTGCCTCGTCCCAGGGAGTACATTTTCTTTTCATGGCTCGTGAGGTAGATAGGTCCTTTGCCTCGGCCCAGATACTGGCCTCAGGCGCCCAATTGTTTCAGGACACCTTAAAATCTTTCATTAAACTTTTTGAGGCTGTATGAAAATAACATTGCCTGAATAATTTAAAATCTGGTAATATCCTGCTAAACAAAATGTTTGTTCTAACCGTGCCAAGAGCTCCTCGTGTATTTCCTGTCCTATCGAGGGCCCACCGCTTGCTGAGCTACTTGAAGTCCCTGGTTTTGCCTCGTCCCAGGGAGTATATTTTCTTTTCATGGTTCGTGATGTAGATAGGTCCTTTGCCTCGGTCCATATACTGCCTCAGGCGCCCAAACGTTTGAGGACATCTTAAAATCTTTTATTAAACTTTTTGTGGCTGGATGAAAATAACATTGCTTGAATAATTTAAAATCTCTTTTAAACCTGCCATTTACAGCTTCTACGACCCAACGGTAAATGGTGACTACTCTCGATTTATTTGCGTCAAGTGTTGACAGCCTGCTGGTTTCACCCTGCACCATGGGTACATTTTCTCTTCACGGCTCGTGAGGCAGGTAGATCCTTTCCCTCGGCCCAGATACTGGCCTCAGGCACCCAAACGTTTGAGGTCACCTTAAAATTTTTCATTAACCTTTTTGAGGCTGTATGAAAATAATATTGCCTGAATATTTTAAAATCTCTTTTAAACCTGCCATTTACAACCTCTACGACCCAACGGCAAATGGTGACTGCTCTCGATTTATTTGTGTCAAGTGTTTACCCTGCGCCATGGTACCTGGCACGTACATATGTCCTATATCCACATTGATTTAATAATGGTAATGAATCTCGGAAACCCCTGTCTAGTATTAATTCATCACCAACTTGGAAAAATTCCCGGAGTGGATAATTTTCTTTTAAAAATTCATGTTTCATTATATCTGAGTCTGACGTGGTGCCTGGATAGAGGCCCAAAACATCAACAATATGGCCATCTGTGTACACCATTAAAAAGGGTTTGGTTAAGTTTCGATATTAATACAAACTGAATGCAGTATGTTCTATCAAATATATCAATAGGCCTAGAATCTCTTCAAATAAAGCACTAGGTATGGCTAAGTTTCTTTCTTTAATTAGTTCCCTCGTGATGTATCTTCAACTTAAATGCTGGGGGCACAAGATGTTTAAAAAATATCTCAAGGGCTTGATACAGCCACGTGTTAAGAGTTTTTCTTGATGTATTAAATAAAAAAATCTGCATTTATTTAATAAAAGAGGTGACAGGCACCACTATAGTACTAGAAACAGGGACGAACTAGTACAGCCAGGTTTTAGGTTAGCTAAAGTAGACTCATCTTTCATGGGGTACTGTTTAAAATGTTACAATAAAATACCTCCCCACATTCTACAACTAAACGAGACGAAATTTAAATCTTGTATAAAACGCACACTATGTAGGCAAGCATATTATAAATTGGGGGATTACATTGATGATAAAAATGCTTGGCTCACTGCTGGTCCTGCTCCACAAGCATAGGGGCAAACTAATTTATTACCATGTGAAGTTATTGTGGAAGCTGCAGAAGATTGTAATAATATCTTTGCATTGTATAAATTCAATCTCTTAGTATTATACAGGGTGTTTGGCAGAACGTTGAACATACGAAAATGGTGGGTAGGTGGGGTCATCTGCTACTTACTCAGCCCTAATTTATTTGGCCCTGGCCGACTGGGTATTTAAAAAAAAAAAAAAAAAGTTTTTTTCTTGTTTCACCACTTTCCTAACTTTAAAGTGTATTTTTTTTATTAAAAATGGGCAATAAAACAGGCAATTTTTTTTTTTTAATCTTTGATGTTGGCAGATTCTTATAAAATTATTGCTTTGTTCAGATGTTAGCTAGAAAAAAAGTTACGAGTCCTCAAACTTACAGAAAGATGTAAAAAATACTTGAATGTTAATTTCAACTTGCATTTAAAAAAAAACAAAAAATGATTGAGGAGTTCCAATTCTAGCAAAACATCCCTAGTGTGTGAGCTTTCTAATGGTACGTAATTTGCTTTTATAAAAAAAAAACTTTAAGAGTTATTTCATAATTTTATCAAGTAGGAAATTTTTGACTAAACTCTACCTTTACGGAAAGTTAAATGTTTTGCGAAATTTAATACTGCAAAGTTGGTAAAAATTAAATGATCGATTGAAATTATGCTGTACCAGTTAGGTGCGTTAATGAAACAATTAAATAATTTTAAATAATTTATTTAAATAATAAATCATATTAGATGTTCAAATTGACGCCCTTCATTCGCAATACAGGTGCGGCATCTACGTCTGATTTCTACAGTTGTTGTGCGCAGCAGCATCTCCTGTCGCATAACTTCGAAAGCAGCATTAATTCGATTTATCAAATCTTCCCGACTTTCTACTTCTGTAGTGTAAACTAGTTCCTTTGCCCTTCCCCACACGTGAAAATCGAGCGGAGTGAGGTCGGGCGATCGCGGAGGCCAGGGAATTGGTCCTCCCCTGCCAATCCACGAATTTGGGAAACAATTATCCAAATGCTCACGTACAACTAGACTAAAGTGAGCTGGGCAACCATCGTGTTGAAAGACAATAGGCCTGTTTATGTCTACTTGGAACACTTCTTCCACTAATGGTGGTAAATCATTTATCAAAAAATCCAAGTAGTTGTTCGCGTTGATGTTGTCGGGCAAATAATGAGGCCCTATTAGCTTATCGCCAATCACTCCTGCCCAGACATTCACACTGAATCTCCTCTGGAAGCCTCTTTGTCTCTTCACGTGTGGGTTTTGATTTGTAAGTGCCCAATGGTGAAGATTGTGATAATTGACAATCCCTTCTTTGTCAAATTTGGACTCGTCTGTCCACAAAATACTTTTAAAAAAGTTAACGTCGTCCACATCGGTATGCAGCAAATGGCGACAAAATTGCACACGTCTCCCAAAATCACTGTCATCGAGACCTAGAACAAACAAAACATGTCTAAGAATTGATTTCAATACTGAATCTTTTCTTCCTCCGAGTTCAAACTCTACAATTATCCAAATTTTTCATCTTCAATTTTTAAGTACACTAATTGGCTTTATGGCTTAGCCATAAAGACGTAAGACCAAATTCACAAAAGGGCGTGCGACTTTCCAATTTTGTTCTAAAAAGGACCCATAAGTGCTGGCAAGTTTACCTACGCTGACCACCTGCGCAAACCGAATCCGAAATCCGAATCCTGTAAGCGCTGGCCGCCTGATTGTTACGTGAATGCGGCCGAATAGGAATAGTTTATTGAATTTAATTTGAAATTAGAATTGAATGCGCTAAAAACAACATGAGGCAAAACAACTAATAAAGAAAGTGACGAAATCAAGGTTAAATGGAACGATCAATTGAACTGTCTCATAATTTACTACATTCCACAAAATCGTATCAGATGCAGTGCATAAACGGCTTAATCTTACCTTGCACTGGAGTGTAGTGAAAAGCATGTCTACCATCTTGCCGGAGAACAGACCACACTTTCCATATGCTTAAGCCAAGTATTGAAGCTATCTGTCTAATGCTTTTGGTAGGATCCGCGTCAAACTCGGCAAGAACTTGTTCGTCAATGGTAGCATCGGGTCGTGCTGCGTTCACTCGTGGTTCTTGTAAGTTCAGGTTACCGGTTTGTCGTAAACGTCGGTAAGTACTCGCAAACGTCTGATGACTGGGTACTCGGCGGTTGGGATAACGCTCTTGATAAATTCTTCGCGCTTCACGCGAATTTGTATTAGCGCTTCCATACGCTAACAACATGTCCGCGTATTCCTCACTGGTAAAAGCAGCCATTTCTTTACCAATAACAACAGGTAACAGTAATAACAAAAAACTTAACAAACTTAAACTTAAACTTAACTAGTGATAACAATAAAAGAAAACGAAGTGAACAAAAACAAACGTAAGCGTAACGGGCACGTGAGATCGCAGAGGCAGTTAAGTCTCGACTGAATAAAAGAAAAGAATTCATTCTGAGGCGTCACGGTGCCACGAGAGCGAAAGAGAGCAAAATACGCTATGACTGCGCAAGAGTGAAACAAAATTTCTACCTGCTTTGTGTAACCATCTCAAGGGAATAGTGAATGTCAATTTGCACCACTGCTACTGGCAAGCCGTCGATCCATAATTTTTACCAACTTTGCAGTATTAAATTTCGCAAAACATTTAACTTTCCGTAAAGGTAGAGTTTCGTCAAAAATTTCGAGGTTTTGGTCAACTCATCCCGCTTAAAACTTATCCCGCGGGATAAGTTGTCCGCATTAATATTTTTATTATTTTTCTTTGGTCAACTCATACCGCTTTAAAGAAAAGGTAAAATGTATTCTATTATTTGAAATATTTGTACATTCATGAACAAAAGTGTTTGGGGAAAAAATTAAACACCCATAGCTTGGTTAAGCTGATATAATCAAAAATCACAGTAGTTTCATTTATAGAAATTAAAAAAAACAATAACTATTAAAATTGCCCTTGATTAATATTATTACACTGTAAAGTATTTAAACAATCAGAAATCACAGTTTTAACTATCAAAATCAATAAATTAAACATAAAGAAACTAGTCAAAATCTCAATAGTTTCATTAAAAGTTACGTATAAAAATCTAAATTTTCTAAAAAGAATATTTAACAATCAAATCTATAACATTTATCAATCAAACTAAATAATTAACAACTAGTTTTTAGATTATAACTGGTTTACTTAAAATTAGTTAAAATCACAGTCGTTTGATTAAAAATCACGTATTAAAAAATGTAAATAGTCTTAAAATTTGAAATAAAACTAAAAAATTAACAATTATTAACAACTATTTGGATTCTTAAGATTTACTTAAAACTAGTTAAAATTATACTCTATGATTATAAGTCCCAAATAAAAATGCACGAATATAAAAAAAAACTTACAATTAAAATCTGAATAAATAATCATTAAAATCAACAAGATTAAATATTTGACATACCTATATAAAATAAAATTATAGATACAAAATTTACGACGTCATTTAAACATAGTCAACTTTTTAGTTTTTCTAAACAATGTCCTACTGTGATTTGACCGGTGATTAGTTGGTTTATGGCATAGTCAATTTTTTTCTTGTTCTCTATAGTTTCAGGCAATCTCGTCGAAATTTTGAAGCCGCCTGTAGATTTTCTTATAATGGAGGCGAAGAAATGTATATCTTTGATTAAGCCCTCCGAAAATTGAGCAATATTCGGTTTTGATTTAATATATTTTTTGATGTGCCCGTTCCATATTTCTACAACATTATTTGTCTTATTCATTTGCCGGAATGTACACCAAGTGTCTGCGAGAACCGAATTTTCGAGCCAAGTTTTCACGAAGTAGTCATTAAATTGTGTGACACAGTTGCTGTTTGGAGCTTCCTCCATCACGTAGAGCCATCCTTCATTAACTAACTCGGATGGGAGATGAGACAAAGCAGCACAGAGTTTTACATGAATTTTGCCTAATTGTGTTTTGCATACACCTAGCGCCTTAGCTTTACGCCAGAGACTGCGATTGAAGTGGAAATAGCAGCCCGTTATTTTCACACCCGGGAAGTTGCTTCGAATTGCCAATATAGCTGGAACTTCAAAATCAACTGTAATGTCATTGGGGTCCCACTCAGTTATTTGACTTTTTATTATTTGAAATAACAGCTCGTACGTGGACATTTTCTTATCAGGTAACAGAGCGTATATTACTGGAATGACATTAAGATATTCTTGACTGCTTCCAAGCTCAGCGTGAATAGTGTACAATTGATAGAATGGCTTTGGACAAACTTTGAATGTACCATCCATGTAAAATTTCTTACAAGTTGCCATGTATTTTTTCAATTCATTATCAGCAAATATCAGAATACGCGTTTTCCCATGTGCGTAATCAGCAAATAATATCTTTTCAAATTTTTTCGGCACTTCAACATCTTTAGCTTTTGCAAAAGTTAATTTTCTTGCTCCTATTGATTTATTTCTTTTTCTATACAGCATTTTTTGTACACTATTTAGAGCTGGCAACTTCTTTATTAGATCTAAACCACGATCTTCCAGAGAAGCCATATTTTCTTCAAATATTTTTGAGATCGGATCAGACAAATTCTCCTGTACAGCCTTTGAGCACTTCTCCATTTGCATTTTTATCTCAACTTCTGTTGTATTTAAGGGTTCATGACTATGACTCGTTTCATTCATTATCACATTAAAATCAGAGTTAGTTTTTATCGTCGCAGAGCATGTTTTCATTTTCGCACACCGCCACAAGATTGATTTGTCATTATTTTGTCTTTTAATAACGTATTCATAGCCATGTCTTGTTAACTTTTTGGAACCTCTTTGAGTAGTACTTATATTTAGAGATAGATTGCCACGTGAAGTTGAAGGGCTATCTTCATACATTTTGATGGTTGATTCTAAGGGGAAAAATAATAAGCATTAAAGATTATTAAGTACTACGTATAAAATTCAGTACTTAAATAATTTATTGGGAGAGAATGCTTTAAGATATTCAGTTCAAAATTTGTATTTTTGATTCTGCGGGACAAAAAAAAGCTAATAAAAAATAAATTCAATAGCTAAAACCCGACTACTGAAAAATCACGCTCTCAAAAGTTTGAAACAAGCATTCTCATCTGAAATAGTTATGTACAAACTATTCAATATTTAACGTCTATTAAATAAACAACTTACCAACAAGTAATATATTTTAATGTGATGTTTAGAGGATAGCCATGGTCGTATGCTTTTATATGCGTATAACAAAAATTAAAAAAAAACCTACTTTAGTAAAAACAATTATTAAATTTACTCACCCAAGGAACGAATTGAAAGCACTTATAACTTGATATTGATAAATATGTATTTAACTGTTCACAAAAAAATCACACATTCACACACATTTAATCACTTTAACACAACTAAGTACGAAAAAATAGAAAGATGCACTCAACCCTTCCTATTGTGATAAGTTTCTTGTCTGTGATTGGCTGGAAGCAGCTAGTCGTATTCGCATTTCCCGATGAGTTGACCTTGAACTGTCCTTTACTCAAGCAATAGATTAAATGCAATTTGTACGTTTGTGGTTGCGTTGTTGTATTACACATAAAATATGCACCAGGAAATCATTGAATTTAGTTTTAAAGCACTTTTCTTCATGTCCGTACAAGACGTAAAATATATCAGCGGGATGAGTTGTCCGATTCAAAAATTCCACTAGGACAACTCATCCCGCGGGATGGGATTGAGCGGGATGAGTTGACCAAAGACTCAAAATTTCCTGCTTGATAAAATTATGAAATAACTCTTAAAGTTTTTTTTTTATAAAAGCAAATTACATACCATTAGAAAGCTCACACACTAGGGATGTTTTGCTAGAATTGGAACTCCTCAATCATTTTTTGTTTTTTTTTAAATGCAAGTTGAAATTAACATTCAAGTATTTTTTACATCTTTCTGTAAGTTTGAGGACTCATAACTTTTTTTCTAGCTAACATCTGAACAAAGCAATAATTTTATAAGAATCTGCCAACATCAAAGATTAAAAAAAAAAAAATTGCCTGTTTTATTGCCCATTTTTAATAAAAAAAATACACTTTAAAGTTAGGAAAGTGGTGAAACAAGAAAAAAACTTTTTTTTTTTTTTTTAAAATACCCAGTCGGCCAGGGCCAAATAAATTAGGGCTGAGTAAGTAGCAGATGACCCCACCTACCCACCATTTTCGTATGTTCAACGTTCTGCCAAACACCCTGTATAATTGCATAGCACATGTGTGAGTACTATGTACTGTAAAGCTACCATTTACATTTAGTTATCTTTCATTGACTTGAATTTGCCCTGGTGGCTGAGAGAATGTCATGCTCACTCAAATGTCTCGCTGATGGTGGCGGGTGTGTCGGGTCATTTAGCTCCCTTCAATATGGTTGAGCTGAATGGGTCTGATCCATGCGTCATGTTCGTGAACGGGCGCTGTCAGTTGGGACTGGTCATCTCTAGGCTGCCATGGTTTATTTTAACTACTTACTTTGTTTTTAAATTGTTGATATAATGTTTTACTCTGGACGCTCTTAACGTGCACGTATTTCTACATCGTTCTCACATATGTTTAATCTCAACATGAATGATGTAACCAAGATTTTGTATAATATTTTGATTGAAAAGAGTGTCCATGGAGTTTCTTGCCCATTCTTCTCCATAGAGATCTACGCTTTGGAATGGGCAACTACAGTACTTTCACAAGTTATTATGCCTTGTGTCTGTGACTTTAGCTTAGCCTTATTTGTTTTTCTGACATTCAAAAGTGCCTGTAATGGTCTAATTGAAATAAATGCTTTTGAGTTTGAGTTTGAATGTTGCCAACCTTTCCTAAAAACCTTCTTTACTCTTACTTCACTTCTAAATAAGATAGGCTGCTAAAGCTAAAGTTGCAATTTTTTTGCAAGAAATACAGTATGTTCAAGTTGGAGAAAGAAAATAAACAATTTCATTAAAATGATCAGTACTTATTTTTTTAATGTTTTAAAAACATTTCTTGGTGCTTCTCGCACAACTTGGCAACGAGAGCGAAGCCGCGGCCGAATTTAACAATCAATTTGGGTTGTACTTTGCTTGTTATAATATAATTCATTCACGATTCGAAAAACACGTGGCGCCATCTAACGGGTGATTTTTTAAGAGGTATAGGATTTGATTTAAAAAAAAAAACACAAAAAAGGCGAACGGCAGGGTTGTATGGGAGTTTCGTACACCTAATAAAATGTCGTGTTTTGGGATATTTTTGTTTTAATTGGTAGTCAATACGATAAGCAAGCCCTTTTAAAATTCTTAGATTTTTAGAAGTTGGGACCTAAAAGTTATAACCAGTTTTATTTTTGAGGTTATGTCCCAATAAATATTATTACGTGTAGGCACAAAAATATTGTTTTGGTGAAAAAGGATATGTTCTAGATAGCTGTTGCTATATTTGTAGTGATTTACTAATCATTAAGTTGGCAAATTGACATGAGAATTGTAACTATTCAGTAGGGTGCTTTAGGAGAGACCTACGTCCAGCAGCGGTCTGCAATAGTTTGATGATGATGATGATGAATGATGAAGTGCTGATGGAGTTTTGAGTGTGGGTAAATAAAACAACTTTGTTTTTGAAGGAACTTACATTTATTTATTGTTCTTATAATTATCTAATCAATTCTTAATATTATTTCATCTAAGAAAGGGGCAGGTCGGGTCATACCTTCATGGCGAGCGTAACTGAGGTACCAAATAATGCTCATAACATGAGAGCAGCATCCCACTGTTCTTAACCCTACAATGCAATTACAGCAATAACTTTTGATTGCGTCCCGACCATTCATATTTGTTTCTGCAACTATAAAAACAAAATAAGTTCTAGCAGAAGAATGGCGGGACTTTATTTTAGCACGAAGCAACATTGGGTTTATTCCCTCTAAGCCATGTATTCTCTCTCGAGATACCTCTAAAGTATATACTCCATAAAAGCGGAAATGCTCACCCACATATGAACGAGCCTGGCGAATTTGGTATATACCACAAGCAAATAATATCAATTCCTCCATGGATAGCCGCGGAAAGGAGAGGGTTGTCGCATCTATGGGTACAAACCAGGAACCACGCCTGTTTAAATTATGTAACCTAACTAACTCAGCTACAGTATTTGTTAAAAACAGGCGTTCAAATATTATTGATACAAACTGCTCTGCATGTATATTTTCTGTAAATGGCGGAGTAAACGCATTCAGCAGAGCAGCTGCTATTTTAAAATCTGCCATTAAGTTGCGACAACCACGGTTAAAATATTCATGGCGGAATATTTTGAAATCTCTCTTAAAACGGCCATTCACAGCTTCTACTACCCTACCTGTTAATAGTGACACAGCGCGTACGGTTGGCATCAAGAGTAGATAGCTGTGATTGGCCGTCTTCTTTGGTTTCAGGCATATGACCTATGTATCCTTTCTGATGCAGACTATCCATGCAATCACGAAAACCTCTATCTACAATGAAGATATCGTTTTCTTTATAAAAATCATTAAATTCAGTTTCGTTTAATAAATCATTCATTATGGTGGCATCATTTGTAGTGGCACTATATGGTCCGCGTACATCTATAATATATCCATCAGAGGCACAGAGGATAAATGGCTTTAATAAATTCCTATATTTATGAAGGGAATATGTATCCTTTTGGAACAAGTAATTACTACTTTTTTGTGTATACAGCGTTAAATTTTGATCGTTTTAATCCCTTGGACGGGTGGTTTAACTTACAAAATAGTATTCATCAAAAGCTTGCACAGCATCGTATCTCATAAGATAAAAAAAATAGGAAGTGATAACGTTATATTCGCAGAATGCATGAAACCGGTAGTAGTGCCACGATTTAGTAACCTACGATTACGTCGCGTCGTCGTCGGTGCCTACCTAACTACCTACACTTCGCCCGATCAACTTTAGGTTATTGACTCGCTCAGCTGATGTTCACGCAAACAAATTAAATGATTCCAAATTTTCCTTCATACTTTTACGGGCTTAGGACCGTCATAATTGCTTTGTGCCTAGGTTTTAGGACTTGGCTAATAAAATTAAAAGAATTATGCTAGAACCGGTGGGTACATAATTAGTCCTTACAGGCCTGCTAGTTATGGCGTATTTAAAAATGTGGAATCAAAATTATTTACAATGATTTTAAAAAGAAAAAAGTTCTAATTACACGATTTAAAAAAGTTCTGTTACATACCTAAATCACCTTTGATTTATTTAACACAAAACACTTCGCGATACGTTATAATTGTTCATAAAAATGTGTAATCAAAATTATTTACAACGATTAAAAAAGAGTTGTTACAAACCTAATAATAAATCACTTTTGAATCATCAGTTCATCACCTAAAGGGCTACACTTCACGATAGCGTAATAATTGTTCAAAGTGCAAACCATTCCTTTCGATACATAATCTTGCACGTTTAAATAAATTGACTTTTAATTTCAACAATGTGTCTCTGTCACTTTTTAAAACATCGAACGCGTCCACTATCGCACTTTTCATTTGTTCACGAGTTTGATGCTCGGTTCTGTACACCAATCGCTTCACCTCACTCCACAAATAAAAATCCAGCGGGGTAAGGTCCGGGCTCCTTGCTGGCCAAGCAACTGGACCACCCCGTCCAATCCACTGATCTCCAAACACGGAATTAAGATGATTACGTACATTACGCTCGTAATGTGCTGGACATCCGTCATGTTGATAATAAAAATTATTTAAATACGCCAGTGGTATGTCTTCCATTAAGTCTGGAATTATACTTTGCAGCATGTTTAGGTATGTCCCACCGGTCAGATTTCCTTCGACAAAATACGGGCCGATAATTTTATCATTAATGATGCCAGCCCACACATTAATGCTGAAACGCACTTGATGTCTACACTCACTAATCACGTGTGGATTATTAAATGCCCAAAAATGTTCATTACGTTGATTAAATAGTCCTACACGCGTAAACGTCGATTCGTCAGTCCACAGAATATTAACTTCGCGATTGTTTAATATCCACTGGCAAAATGCGACTCTAGCCATCCCATCATTCTCGTGGAGAGCGTGTACTTTTCGAAAGTGATACGGATAGAGTCCTTCTGTATTTAATAGCTTCCATACGTAGTATTGACTTACGTTAAAGCTAATTGCAGCCATATTAGTACTACGCCTGGGATCTCGTTCGAAGAACTCGAGGATTTGTTCGTCTAGTTCAGGTGTGTAGACTGGTTGGCGACCGCGGCCCTGAGCGTGTGTTGGTGTACGGAATTGTCCGTGATCTAACAAACGCTGCGTAGCCGCCACAATTGTCTGCCCAGATGGAATTTGCGGGTTGGGTATACCACGCAGTCGCAAAGATTGCAAGTGGTTTGGTTCACTGTACAGACGACGAGCCGCTTGCGCATCAAAACCCGCGATCGCGTAGAATTGCACCATGGCAACAAACTCCAGGTTGGAGTACGCGTAATTACGAGACGCCATTACTTTCGCGCGACAAGGATAGTTTTTATCAACTACACACTGATGACGTCTTTGAGAAACTGAGTTGTTTACATGCCGTGTTCCTGCGCAGTGCGCTGCCCTTATAGCGCGGGGTGCGCGGGGCGCGCGCCTTTGGCATTGCCAATCAAATGGGGTAAGGGGCGGGGTTTGGTCTAGGATTGGCTAATTTTTGTGAGTCCACGTTGACTGCGCTTACGCGTCATTGTTGTTAGTTTCGAATGGTGCCTACTAATGGTTCGGATTGTTTTTTCACTCATGCGAGAATTAATTCGAGTTTAAAAAAAAAAGTATTTTATTATTTAATTTTATCTTTACAAATCGATAGTGTTTCATGCACCGGATCGACCCTCCACGGGATTAAAACGATCAAAATTTAACGTTGTATATATATGTTGCATCAGCTATTGTGATTGCAGGTTTTTGATCAGCTGGTGCATTAGGCTCACCAAAAATGTGATCGGCAATGTATGAATTCCTTGCCGCCACTTGCTCCCTTCTTAAATGAGAAAAACCAAGAAATTGTGGAGCATAATCAGTTAGCAAAATATATCTTGCTACAGACATTAATGTCTCTAGGGTCCTTCTCGGAACTCGAAATAGACATGACAATCTATCCCCTGAATCCCCAGTCCTTAATTTACACAATAAGGCTGTTAATGCAAAACTACCCCGATGCATATTCCTAAGCCTGGGTGTTACATCTAATATTTGTTGATGTTGTAGTTTATTTATGCCTATAAAGTATTGTACTTGGTTATCGGGGTAGTTTTGAATATTCTCATAAGAGATGTTACTTAACCCTTCCATTAATATAAAAATGATCTCCTCTATGTGTGTGGAAGAAAAGCTATTAAGGCTATACTCAGCAGTATACAGGTTTTCAAAACTAGCGTCCTGTCTATGTAAGGAGCAAATACGAGCTCCTCTTGGTATAAAATATTGATACCTAACCAATACATGTTTCCTGGTTTCTTCAGGCACAATATTTCGCTCTGGTTCCATGCACTCTTGGAAAATGCAGTGTCTTGGTGTTTCAGCCGCTCTTCTTATATTGGGCAACACAATATGTTGGGGTATTTCATGTGGTACTTCTGGAACATAGAAGCTCAAATCTCGAGCTTGGCCCCAGCAAACTCCACAAACTTCATTCATGGATGACATCTGTAAATAAATAACATTGATGAAATACAAATTAAACACTAAGGGCGGCTTGCGCATCGTCGTTAAATACAGTTTAAGAGCGACGTAAACGCATTTAGTCTGCTAATTATAATTAGCGTCTTGCACAACAAAAATTTAGGCACTAATCACGTTTAACGAACTGTCAAAGTTAAATACCCAAAGATGGCTATTTAGCGTCGCTAAATACGTTTAGTAGCAATCGCGCGTCATCTGGCGTCATCATTTTGAGGTTATAGACATTTTACTATTATTTTATAAAAGATTTTAAAGAGTTCGGTAGGAAGTTTGTAAGATGGATTTGTGGGAATTGTATTCTGACGACGAAGAGGAGATTATAGAATATCTCAACAGACCGAGGGAATTGTTTGAGAGAGCAGACTTATTTGGAATGTATTCGGACGACAAATTCTTCAGAAGGTTTCGTCTAACGAAAGAAACCACTACAATTTTGTTACAGCAAATAGCTCCACATTTAAAAACCAGCAACAAGTAAGGAAATATACTTATTATTAATGAATATTCAATAAATAGATAGGTAGCTAATTAGCTATTTCTGTTTGTTTTGCAGGATCAAATCAGTCACTCCTATGAACCAACTTTTATGTACGCTGAGATTTTATGCGACCGGAAGTCAGTTAATAACTTGTGGTGACATGATTGGTGTACATGAAAGCACAGCTTGTAGAATAGTGCATCGTGATACTCATGCCATTGCATTATTGTATAAGATGTATATAAAATTTCCAAGCACAACAGAAGAGCAAAATAAAACAGTGTTTGATTTTTATAGAATTGCAAAGTTCCCTAGAGTAATTGGTGCGTTAGATTGCACTCATGTGAGAATATTATCTCCAGGTGGTGATAACGCTGAAATATATAGAAATAGGAAAGGATATTTTTCAATAAACACCCAATGTGTAGCTGCTGCAAACCTTATGTTTTTAGACGTTGTGGCAAGGTGGCATGGATCAGCACATGATTCCAACATTTGGGATAACTGTGCATTAAAACGCAATTTTTTGCAGGGCAAATATAATGATAAATTGTTGCTAGGTGACAGTGGCTATGCCCAAACTAACTTTATGATGACACCTCTGTCAGAAAATAATGTGAATACACGAGGAGAGACACTTTACCAAGAGTCACAAATAGGGGAAGGTTGCTATGAATGGACCACTTAACTTTACGACTTCATATCTCAAACAGTGTTAGTATTAAAATGAAAGCAGTTCATTATTTTTATTCCGTAGAACCTTTATTTATAATAATCAAACGCACTAACAATTCAGGCTTATACTTTTTAATTTATACGATGAAAACAAAATCTTGGGCTGTCGCCTTCTTTGGACCATAGGCACTTTCAATGGACCACCAGGTTGCCATCATTGGACTTCGAGAAATTTGTTCTAAAGGTCCAATCGAGGCAACTTATTATAATTAACAATATTACACAACTATGACATACGAAAAGAGACAAACAATACTCATACACATACGACAAACAAACAAACTACAGTCTTATAATACTTAATTAGTAATTAAATTTTAACTTTGGCACATAATGAGATCAACGCGTCATCAAAATTAAGAAACAATCTAAATAAAAGTAACATTAAGAGTGAATAAATCATATTTTCTGCTTAATATTAATTTAACAAATATAAAAATCAACTTATTAAAAATCTAAGGTCACTTGTAGTATATAAGTAATAGCAAGTTAACAAGTATTAAAAATTAAATCTTATAAAAAAAAATGAGATCAATAAAACTTTTATAAAGATCTAGATAAAGTCTTAAATTTGTAGCTACTGCTAACTCTTTGAAGTAATATAGTCACTTACGGCACCTAAAACAAGATCAACAAGTTATAAAAATCACATTTTATAAAGGCACAATAGATTACAATTATTAATGTAAGTGATGTCTATGATGTGCAATGAGGGCACAGATACTTTTTGATATGTTTCTTAACACAAGCACAATCAACATGTACCCAGGCTTTACAGATCATACATTGAATCATGTCTTCTATTTCACATTTTAAGCAGATTTTGCAAAACCATTTTTCTATATTCTCGTTAGCTTGCTTACTGGTTGATGGTTGAGGTTCTTTTGTAGACAGTTTTGGCTTCTCCTGCTTTGGAACCTTTGCATTCTCATCTAGGGCAGTTTTGTACGGCGACGAAGTCAATTCTATGCTACTTTGGGCTTTTCGACTTCTTTTTCGTAATTCCTGTGCTATCTTCTTGGCTCCAGGAGATATTTGAGGAATGTGGAATTCAAAGTTGGTAGAATTACTCTCCACTATAGGCGTTTGGACATTGTCACTTCGACTTATTTGAATTGGTGCTGCAGCTGGAGATCCAACATTTACGTTGCTCACCTCTGCATCTCTAGGTGAGTAATCAGTCGGTTTTGCTAGCATTGATGCTGTAGGTAGCGGCTCTGCATGGGGCATTGGTTCTTCTATGATTGGGTCTATAGATTCTTCTTGTGATGATGCATTTACAGACAATGGGTCTATCGGGTCTTGGACATGCAACACCGTTCCAAAATAATCTTCTGCGTTTTCTTGTTCGGCTGCTTCTATAAATTCATAGTCTGCAAACACATCTTTGTTGAGAGGGTAAATGCCTGTTTTCAGAAATCCATTCGCAGCCGTGCCTACGGAAGCAGCTCGAAAATAGGCCTTTCCGAAGAGCATAGACACTTGGAAAACAGTCACAGTTCTTCCAGGATTTAGCCGGAGCCATTTTTCAGTTTCGTCTATGTAATAAAGACTCAACGGTTTGAAGAATGACACATCAAGGGGTTGCAGCCGGTGCGTTGTGTGAGCTGGAAACGAAAACATAACTACGCCATGTCTTCTTGCATAATTTATAGCCTCTAGGTTTTTAGTATGGCTTGCATGGCCATCCATCAGAAGCAAAACCTTTTTATCTGGTGTTGGCTTCACAGTCTCAACAAAATGTTGCAACCACAGATTAAAAATCTCTTTGTTTATATATCCACTGTCTGGATTGAAAGCAAATATGGTGCCAGGTGGTGCCCCATCCCTCAGTTCATCTTTAGCGCGTTTGCGTTTGAAAATTATGAGTGGCGGTACGAAATTTCCAGCAGCATTAGCGCAACATACGGCTGTTGTTGTTACACCACGTTCTCCACTAGTGATGGCTCCAACTTGGCGTTTACCTTTTAACGCCAGCACTTTTCTAGTCTTTTTCTGCACAGTTGACAAGCCTGTCTCATCCATATTATATATCCGCTGCGCATCTTTTATGTCATGTTTGTCTAAGACTGCTTCTAATTTGTTAAAAAAATCGTCAACAGCTGGCTTATTGAATCCTGTAGCCCTGCTCATGGATGTTTCTCTTGGTTGTCGTAAACTTAAATTGGGATGCCGCTTCATAAACGCGTAGTACCATTTTTTTCCCGCAGATTGTTTATTTTTGTTAAAACGATGCTTTATTTTATTTTTCTCCGCTAACTCAAATGCCAGTCGTCTAATATCTGTAGGAGTAATGCCATACAAGCAACCTTCCATCTCAAGCACGTGTTTACACAGCTCAGCTTCTAATTCTGGAGGGAGGTCACTTTCGGAACCTGGTATTTGGACGTGTTCTTTGGCCTTTTGGTTTACACCATCTAACCTCCGTTTTAGTGTCGCTTTCGGGACTCCGTATATTCTGCTTGCTTCATTTAAGCCCACTCGTTGTTTCCTTACTGATTCTAAGGCAAGGTTCATACTCGTTTCATTCCATGCGAAGTACTTCCTTTTGTTTAGCGACATTCTGGAATTTCAAATTTACAGTGATTTTTCTATGATTTATTTCCAGAAAGTTAAATAATCGAAATCTATTCCCATAATTATGACCAGAAAATAACAGTAAAAAAGTTGCTATGATTGGACCGGTCCAATGGTGGATCTCTCTTGGAGTCCAATGATGGCAACAAGGTATTCGTTAAGAAAAAACTAACTAAAATATACATGACCACGATAAAACAAAATTGAATAACACTCTAGGAATCACAATTAAATTCTCTAATATGTCATAACATTGCCTGAATATAAATATGGATGCAATTATACTTACGTCAAATTATCCAGAGTGAAATTATTAGATTTTGACTGCCGCAAACACAACAACGCGCGTCCTTCCTCGCCACGTGCCGCAGCGTCACTGAGGTAAGGGGGGGGGGTGCAACTGAGCCGCTAAGGACTCGTTTCGACTAGTTTAGGTACAGGTATCATGCACAGTTTTGGAAATACGTTGGTGGTCCAATGAAAGAGCTGGTTCAATGATCGCAACCTTCCCCTAAAGACGAGGAATGTGGTTGAACGGGCATTTGGTATATGGAAGAGGAGATTCCCTATATTATCCAGGGGCATAAGTATTCACCTTCATAGAGTACCTGGCATAATCATAGCAACAGCTGTACTTCATAATTTAGCTATATTACGAAAGGAAAACATACCCCCTGAAGACCAAGAGTTTCCTGTTATTATGGAAGTTAGGGATGATGATGTTGCACCAGAACGGTATGGAAGAGGAAGTGCTAATTTGCAACGAAGATTACTAATAGAGGGATATTTTGCATCATTGTAAAAAAAATAAAAACAAAAATATTATAGCTCTGATTGTTTCTTTTTTATTTCTAAATCCTTAAGTAAGTTCTTTTTTGTACATTTGTTCATTAAATTCCTTTTTTTTCATTAAATTATCCAACTCTATTTCATATATTTTTTGTTTATGTTCTATTTCCGTTTCCAATGACAGTTTTTGTAATCTAACCAGCTCCAACTTCTCTTCTGACAATATTTTGAAGCTCTCATTTGCTGTCTTACTTTTCTTAGTCGCTAGTTCTTCAGTAGTGTTATTTTCTGGAATAGAGAAAAGTAGTTTAATATAATATTACTATAAGCCAATTGTGAATTCGCAAAAAGATATGAAACTGAATTACTTGAAATAATAATTTAGGTACCTTTGTTAAAGAGAGCAGATGCCTTCCTTTTTCTTAAAATGTCTATCCTGCTTAAATTTTCTCTGACTTGAGATTGTGATAACGGTGTGGTATTAATGCCACTCGTAGAAGGTCCATGGTCATTGTCAGTTAAATCTAAAACAAAAAATATAATTAAAAAACTGCTATAAATATATATAATTATTAATTATGGTGCTAATTAATTGCCCTTGTTTGTCAGCACAGTTCCTTTCTTTCGTATTATCTCCATCTTACTAAATTTATCTCCAGCTCGAGATTGCAATGGTGTGCTTGGAGTAGAACCACCATCATTCTCAGTAATAACTAAAAATAAATATATGAGTAATATAGGTATTTAATAAATGTACATTATGTTACATGATTGGTTTTTAAAAGCATCAAAAAGTATTTTTGTGTACTATTTAGTTACCTACCAGTATTACAATCAACCACAAATGTAGTTATGTTTTCAAGACTTTTTAAGTAATCTTCTTCAATGGGTGCAATTCGTTGTTCTTCAGGAACGCTCTCTTGAAATTGCTTCATGAGTGTGGCATCTCCATCATACATACTATAAAGTCCATCCATTTGTGGCTCTATTAACTTTCTAACTGCATTAAGTGGGTTGTCATCATCTGAAGGAGGAGGGCCTCCACCTAAAAATAATAAGTTTAACTTGTTTACAATTGTCTCTTTTGGACGAGAATGTGAATCTCACTCTCCGAAAGAATTAATGTCATGAACTTATGATTTTAATCAGTATTGATAGGCAGCTTATAAAACACCCATAAATTAAAAAACACAACACTACTATGATATTTTATATGTACCTGTTCCCATCACAACCTTCTTATACTTGGCTTCTTCTTTTTTCAATTCTACTTGCAAACTGTCGAAGCTTTCCTGGCAAACCTCAATAGGCCTATTTATTGTGGAGGCGATTGCTTCCCAGTCTTTGCCATTTTCCTCTAAGGCACTTAGAAAAGCCTGTTTTTGATCAGGATCTGTAACATAAATAGACATCTGTGTTATAAATAGCAAATACCAGCGGTACTACGGTTAATAAAAGACATTACTGAGCAGTATATACAAGGGTATGGTAGTCTGTGTCCAGAAAAATAAGTTCATCATGTTACTAACCTTTCAACAACATTTTTGATTCTGAATGCTTTTTTTTCAATTTGCTTTTAATGTTTCTATAACAACTTAAAAGGTTTTCGGCACTTCTTGAAACACCTTTTGTGTTGGCATTAAAAACATGAGCGATTTTGACCCAGGCATTTTGCTTTTCAGTCTGATTGATTTGGTCGGTCTTTTTGCACTCAATAATATGGGTGTATGGTTCCATCGCTGCAATCAGCAATATCTGTTCTTCTTTTGTAAAATTAGGCCCCCGAGCCCTAGAAGAAACACTTTTGTTTGCCATGGTAATTATCACTGAACTCAACTAAAACAACTATTTAACAATAAAAATTACCACGAGAAATAGCACGAGAACACTTCACAAACAAATCATAACAAAACTTTGTGTGACTTGACAGCTCGGTTGACTTGATGTGACAGTTGAAAGCTCGTCGGTCCATTTCACGAATTTTTTTTCTAAGAAATGCAACCATTTTGCTCTAAGTCAAGTGTACAACGCACGAAAACGTAAAAAGGAACGCAAGAAACTGCTTTACCGACTCCCTAACTACGATTAGTTAAATTACCATCCAAACGGACGTGAGCAAGACCTTTTTAATTGTATTTAGGCTAAACATATTTAGCAAGATAAACGCATTTAACTAAATTCTGTTTAGACCAAATGTTGCGCAAGCCGCCCTAAGTTTGATATACATAAATTGCGCCCAACATGACCAAGCTACAGAATAGTTCTTGACATAAAATGATTGGTTTTCACCTTACAGAAACCCTTTACCAAAAATATCTATGTTGTGTTAATATGAGAGAGAAGGGCTATGTGACAATGGAAAAACCAGTATCCTTTTGTTGTTAGTAGAGCCAACATCATGGCTGTCCCAGATTTAGCAACATAAAATAGTAATTGCCCTTTGCATGACACGTTTATATAAGCTAATTACTATAAATATATTATTTCATATTATATACCTGCTGGTGCTCCAACAAACGAGCAGTGTTGTCGGGATTCCACTCTTGACCTGATGTTGGGGTGGATAGACTCTGACCACATACAGCACACATCAAATCAGAATGATCACCCTCCAAATGATCAGGTACAATGGGTTGAATGTCTTCATTTGGTGAAACAACCCTAGTTCTTCTAGCTCTTAGCCAACACGGCACACAAGCTTCATCTTCAGAACGAAGCTAAAATAAAGATATAAATAATAATTATATTAATGAATAATATAATTTAATATAAATCATTATCATCATCAATAATAAATAATAAAATATAAATAAAGAAAAGCTTGCATTTAAAAATGCATGGTATTAGTGGGAAATAATTTACATTGTTTTAACACATACATCAAATCAAGTTACCTAATTGATAAAAGTTATAATAGGTAGGTACATGTTGTTATACCTCTCGTGGTTGGATCCAAGTAGCAACTGTGTTAGCCATTCTTTGTTCTTCTTCATTTGCACCTTCAATCAAAATCCTGAGTCGACTGATTCTTAGTATGGATCGTCCGCATACAACACAAACACTTTGATGTCCTATGCGTCTCCTCGGCATATTATCAGAAGTACGTGGATGAGTAGCTAGCTGCCAGCATGCATGGCAAACATGGTCAGCAGGTGTTATCTGGAAATAATGAAGTGATTTTGAGTACGACTCAACATTGCTTTATATGACTATGACACTATGACAGTCATACTAACAGAGTAATAACTATTATAACAGTGTTAGGCAAACGAAGTTAGGCAACCAAGTGTTAGGCAAGTAAACAATACATGTAAACGATCTCTTATGTGTTTGTACATTATATAGGACAAATTGAAAATATTTACATAACCACAATGGTGTTTATTATTTTTTCAAATAATGTTTTAATAGATCAGTTTTAATACGATAGATTTTAGTATGATATCGTATAGTTTAAATAATAAAGAATAGAATAGAATAGAATAGAATAGTTCTTTATTTGCACAGAAAGTAGGTACAAGTTGCAGATGTTCATTAAAAATTAATTTAGAGAAAACAAAAGTAATAAATTTCAAAACATTCAAAAGCACATATCAAGATTTAGACATTACTTTTAATAATGAAACAATAGAACAAATTCGAAATACCAAATTTTTAGGCATAATAATTGACGAGCATCTCACGTGGAAGGAACACATTGACAGCATTTGTAAAAAGATCAACAAATTCGTATTCGCTTTAAAGAAGGTCAAAGAAACGACTTCTAAACAAACCGCACTATTGGTGTACCATGCCTATGTGTGTTCCATAATTCGCTATGGTATAGTTGTATGGGGATACACAGCAGAGCTGTCACGAGTCTTAGTAGCACAAAAAAAGTGCTTGCGTGCTATTTTTAATATGCAGTGGTCAGATTCCTGTCGACCCATATTTAAATCTGAAAAGCTATTGACCGCCCCTAGCATATACATCTATGAAATAGCTAAATTTGTTAAAACTAACATGAATCTTTTTCAAAATAAAAATAACTTTTACAAACGTAAAATCACTCACTCAAATTTAGAATTACCGGTACCCAGAATAGAAATGTTTAGACACAGCAGCGTGTATATGGCACCATTAGTTTATAACTCGCTACCTAAAATAATTGTAGACCTGCCCTATCGCAAATTTTGTTTTAACTTACGAAAGTGGTTAATAAAAGAAAATTTTTATACTATTAACGAGTTCCTCAAAAAATACTCAACGCATTCTTATCACTTTAAAAATGCATTGTAAGTTTTAATTTTGTTAATTTTATGTTAGAATTTTACAAACTGTATAAACCAAACCCACCTTCATTTTATATTATTACCTATTTGTTAAGGATTTATTTTTTATGTTGATTTGTTTTGCTGTTTAATTCAAGTATCATTTGATGGTTTATAATATATGTACGGTGTTCTTTTATTGTGTTTTTGTGCGTATTTATAATACTCTTTATTATTTTGTGTTAAATATGGTTTCAGTTAATATTTAGATGTGTTTATGGTGTAGATGTTTCAGTATTATTGTTTTGTTTGTTTATTTAGATGTATGTACGGTTTTTTCGTATTAACTATTATTGTTTTGTTTGATTATGGTCTGCTTAGTATCATTACATAATTGTATGTATAAATGTCTGTGTTAGATAGGCACGTACCTATGTTGTTCATTTTAATGTGCCTTCCTAATGTAAAAAAATATTTTAAATTTGCATGCTATAATTATGGCGGAATGTGTCCTGCTCTATAACATTTTTATAACATCCTGTATATACCATATTTTATGCGAATAAATATACTTACTTACTTACTTACTTACACAGCACAAATTAATAAAGCGTCCTTTCGCGAAAGTACTATCAACAGATAGAGTACGGAGGAGCAGTGGCTCAACTCAACGTAAAGATGGCCAGACAATTTGCTAAATTGCTCAGATGCAGTTACAAACCACAATCCAAAACAACAGCAAAGAACTGAACCACAGAGTACTTTGTAATATACTGACTGAAATAGAGACCAATCTTGTTCCGTGAAACGGGTCATTTGCGTTCGTGTAGAAACTAGCGCCACCTGATTGTCGAAGTTAGAACTACACCCTTGTGCACTATAGCTATAGATAGGTAGCTTCTGTCGTATAGGTAGCTATGCTAGTATGCTTCACTATAATAAATTTTATTCTACATTCATTTTAATGTTTATTTAAGGATGTTAAATAAAATACAATGTAGTAAACTTCATTCTGTTTATTTAAAACGTTTTAAATTATGTATATACATGATTGGGAACTTAATGTGTATAGATTGTAGACATTTTATTGATATTAGGATAGGTAAGTTACAAATTAAATTATAAAGGACCATAACCTTGATTAAATACACAATCTCTACACAATGAACACTTTTTTAACTGGCCATTTTAAAAGCTTTTATAATTTTCAATTACTAGGTAAGTATTTATCGCATAAAATGTTATAAGGTAAACGTACCAATACTCGTCGGATTTCGGAAATCACTGACTTTGAAGCGCTACTGTGTGTTAAATATTTAATAGAAAATGACAATTTTAGCATGACGTGATAGAGAATTTATTCGTTATTCTAAGTAACTATTTTTTTTTAATAATTTTGATGGGTTTATGTATTTATTAAGGCAAAAGTAAAAAAAGGGCGATTTGTACCAATAGTCGTCTGATTTGTACGGATACTCGTCAAATATTCCCAGTACTCGTCAACTTTTAATGCTAATATAAACTCTCTGTTCTTGAACATAAAGTTCAAGTTATGTACATTTTTTTTGTGCTTGAATTTGTTAAGCATACTTGTGCCTTTGAAACATTAGGTAAGTAGATAGATAGAAAACCAAATCCCTATTTAGAATAGCAGGTTATAATCTGTTAGAAGAGCAGGTATTCAATAAAACAGATAGGTACATAGTTTCATTTTAATTTATATTCCTAAAATCAAACGCTTGGAATCACAAAATCAGTCTATAAAATATATGTTATATTTCTTAATCATAATAACCATGCAGTCATGTGCATATGTAGCACGAGTAAAATTATTACTATTAAAATATTTAAATTGTAAAATCAGTTCTCTTATACCTAATAAAATAATCAGTTTTAACAAAAAATAAAAGCCACATTCATTTATATAGCTTTCCGCGAAATAATTACTAACATTCATAAATATGTAGGTAAGGTTGTCATTCATCAAAACTTCTGAACTGCTTAGCTAAGTACGATTTGCAAAAATCTCTATAGAAAGTTTGAATTCAAAATCTGTTTTAAAGGTATCAAAATTATGATTACAACTAAGCGTTCAAACCCAATAATAATATATCTAATAATAATCTTAATTATTTATAATCAGTCAAACAGGTACCTAAACTAAGTGTTACTTTTGACTTATACAATAATATTACACAGTAGTTTTTAAATTGACTAGCAGTAAATCAAATAAAAGACCCTGTCCTATAAAAAACAATTAAATATTTTAACAACATGCAATTTTCAGGTGAAGCTCAACATGCAATTGTCTAACAAATTGCAAACATTTTTATGTTAAAGCTACACTTAAATATTCCAAAAATAATTATGTCTGGGCGATGCAATAGACACAATGAAATATTTTCTCTGTTGGATCTATTTCTGCACAAGTTGTATGGTACCAGATTGAACAAGTAAGACATCGTATCATATCCATTTCTGCACTTGTTTGACACAATCGACAGAACCAATCTTCGTTTTTGGCTTCTTGCACCGAAATGCTTGTTTTATTGCTTTCTTTTTTCGTTTTATTGCGTCCTGCTGTCTGCGCTCTTTTAGCTTTCCCAATTTTTCTTGTTTCGACTCTTTTCTTCTTTATCTCTTCCTTTTCGGTCTTGGCATCGATCTTTCGTTGTTCGAAGATTTGCCACCGGTCTGAGGTTATAACACTGGGCTTTTTTATTTTTGGTATGGATGTCTGTGGGGTCTGGTGTTGAGGTGGTGGCCAAAATAAAACATCTTTAAAAGGCGTTGGTATCGTAAGATTATCACAGCACATCTTAGCAGCTGGCTGTGGCTGTGATTCGGTTAAATTGCAATCTGTTCCATCGTGTTGTGTCGTGTTATTCATAATTCCCGCAACAGTTACGGGCATGGAATATGATGTAACTGTCGAAGTCACTTTTGGTTTTTTTATGGAAGGTGCAGGATATGTGATTTTGTGACATGGAATAGGCGATAATTGTCTGCGAGGCGTCAAATATATAGTTTGAGGTGGTTGTGATTGCGACATGGTTGGTGTAAAATTTGTGTCGCCATGTGGAGGTGTGGTTTCCGAAATTCCAGAAAAAGTGCTTGATATGGAAGTGGATGTTACCGTCGATGTTACATTAGTTTTAATTGTATTGCGAGGCTTTAAATAAATAGGGTTTGAACCTGTTGTCCGAATTATATCCCCTATTGGGATGACTGGAGGTGTTGTTTGGTGTAATTCAAAATTTCCAATCTGCTCTAAAAATACTGGCATTTCTGTGTTCTTTGTCACAGATGATTGAGGATTTGTATTGCGAGGCTTTAAATAAATAGGGTTTGAACCTGTTGTCCGAATTATATCCCCTATTGGGATGACTGGAGGTGTTGTTTGGTGTAATTCAAAATTTGGCATCTGCTCTAAAAATACTGGCATTTCTGTGTCGTTTGTGACAGATGATTGAGGATTTATTTGGTTAAGTGTTCCATTAACAACTTCATAAAATTCTACCTTTCCTTCAGTTTCCGATTTATTTGTGAAATTAAATTCGGGAACATCGTTTAACGAATAGTCCATTATTTCACTTAATCTAAAATCGCCAATCGTATAATTACTAAAATTATCTTCAACTCTATTACTAATAGGAAAGGTTTCTTGCATATTTGCGTTTTCGATACCTGTATTCTCCTTATCACAGTCGTCTTCAGAACTAGTGGAAAATTGAGTAACCATAGACTTCCAGACATTGAACAATCCCTCCAACGATTTTTCACCATTCCATGTTGACATTCTATTATCATGGAAAGTTTTTAGTGTCCTGGGACTGATCTGAGATTCAAAAAATTTTATGTGATTAAGTTTGTCGGACAAGGAAACTTTATCAGCTGTTTTTGTTTTCTGGGTGGACTGGCTTAACTTTTTGGTGACACATTTAGTATAATCGACGTTATTAACATCAAATGGTGACAGCCCACATTTACGAAATCCATTTACAATAGAGTTTCTGTTTAATTGTTTGAGAGTCTTGTCTAACAAGGGACAGAAATTTTCCTTTTTTAGTTTTACAAAGTGATTCTCATTGCGCCAATCATATACAGATTGTTTCCATATTCTTTTGAGAGGCCTAAATACTGCTACATCCATGGGTTGAAGAATATGTGTAGCATTTGGATAGAGCGCGATGAGTATAATTTGATTTTCTCTACAGAAATTGCTCAATGGTAGCGTGGTATGAGAGCAGTGGCCATCCAAATAAAATATTATCGGCAGCTGGATGCCACTTCTTATAACCCAAGGGTAGAACACATTTGCTATATATTCATAAAAGGCTTCGCCAGTCATCCAGCCTCTTTTTGTGTGCCCTAATCCCCAATCATTAGGTGCTGATTTCGAAATTTTGTGAGGGATTGACTTAAGTTTAAAAAGAACCATCGGCGGTGCCAATTCACCTGATGCATTAGCTGTTAGTAGAACTGTTACGCACTCTTTTTCTCCACTTGGTATTATATTGTAAACATTTTTAGACCCACGTTTCGCTAAGACTCGGTTGTCAGCGGGGGACAAGAAAAAGGCGCTCTCATCGCAGTTAAAAATTCTCCGCGGGTCTTCAGAAGTTGCCTGTAGCTGAGCAGTACAAAAATAATCCTTAACTTCTTTGAACCAGGTACGAACATCATCTTCCGTGACTAATGCTCGAGATTGTGTCAAATTTTGGGACACCCTTCGACCCACTTCAGGGTGACGCTTTATGAATGACTCGAACCAATGTCGACCTGGTCTATTGTTAGTAAATGGGTTACTACGTTTGAATTTTGTAACTAATAATTTAACGCTATCTAATAACTGATCTGATGTTACAGGAAAACCACTTTCTGCCATGAAAATTAACCAGTTCTTTAAATGTTCTTCTTCTTCCGGAGTTAAAACAGTCGTTGGTCCTTTAGAGCAGCCGACTAAACTACGCCCTTTAATCTTGTCATTTAATGTGGTCCTTGGCACTTTAAATTTTCTTGCTGCATCTGATGTTGTGGCCCCTTGATTTACAGCTTCTATGGCTTTTAAAAGGTCCTCTTGCTTGTAGTTTCTTTCAGTCATGATCTGTAATTAAAATTACGACCATGCAATCACTAGGTACATACAATCTTAAATAAAAAAATCTTACTTAAGATTACTCTTTACCCATCAATATCGAATACGACAAGCAAAGAAGTGACAGCGATGGAAGCTATGTCATCTTAGTTTTAAAACTGATTTTAATAATTTTTGCGTCAAAACTAGTTGAATGACATAATTTTTATACAGGCGCTATTAAGGCACGTTAGGGAGACGCGGTACAATACGCGTGACGACATGCAGTTATTTCGAACAAAAAGCATAGTGTAAGAACAGTCAATTTTTGCTTGCCACAAATTGTAATCAAAGCGTAGTAGAAATAAAGGCGAGTGGTAGACCTACTTGTACCCAAAGCGGTAGATATGTATCGCGTGTCCTTAATCGAATGGCGGAGGCCTACAGTGGCCAATATATACCTAAAAAAAACACTCGTAGAAAGTGCATACTTATAGAAAACAGGGGGTTTAACCATTATGAAACAAAATAATTGAATCGAATAATTATTAATGATCGAAGATCGAATAACATGACTGTGTACGTGCATCTAGAACCAGCAGAGTAAAATATACCCCTGAGCAAAAGCTTAAAAGAAACGCAGTTTTATCAACAAATGTAGTCTAAATTTTAAATATGTTTGTTCTAGAGAGTTAACAATTTTGTAAAAGTCCCGATATTAGCTATTTATTCGCATTTTGTACTGTAAAACACAAAATATCCTCATTATGACGAGTTTAGGTGCAACTTTTGAGCATGTCCCAGTAGTCGTCATAATAATTCTAAAATGACGGGTTTTGGGTCAAATGGGAGTTTTAAAGTGCCAATAGATGTCACATTAAAAAAATATATCTTCTATGTTAAAAGTATTCCAAATTGCATATTACATCGTTAGCAAATAAACTTAACTAACTCATTAAACAAAGAAACTTACCGCAGACCCCACTGGAGTTATGTAAATCAAAACACAAAACCACGTGCTGAGTTTCACTTTTGACAGCTGAACTTCACGAAAAAACGTTTTTGTTAGGGCACACACGTTTCGACTAACATATCTCCGACGCCATGACTGTTAAAACTCAGTGTTGTCATTTCAATTGTGCAATATGTTACCAACAATATGTTGCCATATAAACCGGCCCATTTTAAGTTCAGTAGAAAATAAAATTAAAGTTTTTAGATTAATTGTCGACTATTGGGGCATGACGACTTCACCCGCGTTTACCTTATTACTGAACTGTGGAAAACGATAATATTATTCAATTATCGGATTTCACAGTTCAGTAGTACACAATTTAGTTTACAGACACTGGGGACGATTGGGGGGAAGGAAAAATCATTACTTAAACTTTCCTATACCATGGATCATAAATAATTCTAGACCGAGTGGATGGAATTCCTAGCACTGAAATTTTACATCGTTTTTTACTGATATTTGCCTTATTTCTTTTTATTAATATAGATAATATCACAAAAATCAGTAAATAGTACCAATAAGTAAAAAATAACCAATTATTATCATATTAAACAGCGATTTAATTATATTTTAAAAGTGCTCCCATCAGCTGTTTCGCTGAAGTTTACTTTTGCACGAGAGGTAAACTTTAACGAAACAGCCAATACGTAAATTACAAGAAAAACTGGCGAACTGTTTTAGAAACATTCACTGAATCCGTAAATAAGTTTAAATAATCAAGTTCCTCCCACCTGTTATATTCCAAAATATTCAAGTTGCAAAATAACATACGGTTGCAAAACGTTCATATCTCAAAAGAATTGCATATGAGATGGAAGTTTTGAGACTAAAATATTCTGCAATTTGAAGTTTTTCAGATGTAGGTATTTTGCAACTTACAACATTTTGAGACTTTTCTCTTCTGAGATATGCACATTATGCAACCATGTTATTTTGCAGCTTGAATGTCTTGAGACACATAGATACATTACTTTTTTCTTTTAAAACATTTATTACAGTATTTTTTAGCCTTTATTTGTATCTTATCGTCTTCGTCATCAACTTGTCTTCTCCCAGATAAAATTTTATTAATTATTTTACAGTAATTAAAATTCATAAATCGGATTACAATATTAATCAAATAATCAATCATCCTACTTTTATGAGTATTACATTTTATAAAATCAAAATTTATTACTGATAAAATAGACGGGTAATTCTTATGAAATCTCGAAATTTGGGATATTATTGATTTTTTTTTTTTTTTTATAAACTTAGATATTTTTTCGCGGAGATCAGAAAAGTTGCTTTTAGAGATCTGTCCAGGGGTATTGGTCTTCCATATTTTTGTATATAACCTATATAAAATGAGGTTTAAAAAAATAAAGAAATGAGGGAATGATTAACGGAGTGAGGGAATGATTTATTATTATATTATAGTAAAAAAACAACATGTACAAATGACAGAAATTATATATTTTTTATTAATATATATCAAACAATGAAATATCATATTCTAAAGAAAATCAACTCATAACTTCGTACTTATAGAACATAAACAATATTTTGTACTTATAGAAAATGACCAACATAAATATAATATAAACCCAAAAAAATAACAAATATACGAGTACTACTCACTATAGAGGTAACAAATGTTTTTAACTTTTAAATACTTATTACTATTTATTTTTAAACTTTGTACTTAGCACTTCTCCAAAACTTAAATTAAAACATCTTCATATTTATTTATTAAGTATTAATTATTATTAATATTAACCTAAATAAGTCTTTTCATAGAGTTTTTTGGTCTTTGAGATCAATGAGTTATTCAATCTTAATTTTAACATCGCTTGTAGAGTCATCTAACTCTGTAATAACGTAATTCCCCCTTTTAACTAACTTTGGCGGCTTTATTTTCTGTATCACATCTTCCCATTTATATAATTGCTCATCTTTAATATTAGGCCATCTCCAAAACTTCACACCTTGCTTCATACACCTAACCATCAAACCATCTTCAAAAACAGATAGAACTTCTCCGGGATACTTTGATGTGCCCCATTTTATCAGGACATGATCTCCAATGGTAACATTCTTATCACTGTCGGAGACAACAGTAGATCCCTCATTTTCTAAATCAATTGTATCATTTTCTTTTAACATTTTAGTATGATCTTGAATGCGCGAAGACGACGCTGAAGACAGTTGGTAATTATCCTTCATTATATCCAATTCCATATACTTTTGAGGGAATTTGCTACGCCTCTTAGTAAATCGATTACTGCGCTGTTGTTGAAAATACCCCAAATGATAGTGGGTACAAACTTCTTCGCAATCTATGCATGAAAGTCTTCTGCACTGTAAGGTGTTGTGAAAAAATACGAACTGGCGTATTTTTTGTGTTCCCCGGAAAGTAGGAATAGTCTTGGACTGTTTTATGAGATCATCCATCAGCGAAATATCTGCTGTGGTAACTTCAAACAATAAAATAGAAGGACACCTGGATTGAAGGATAGGTTTCAATGAATTCAGGTCTACGATATCATGGCCTTCTGCCACGACTTTATCAGCTGTCCGTTTCAGGGTTCCACCGACACCGTCAGGCGCTCCCTTACCGTGCCCGGGTTCAGAATAATGCCATGAAAAGTATGTGATTTCTGGATAGAGATCTTTTAGATGGCGACACACCATTTCGAACATAAATTTATTTTTGTATTGATTAACAGGCCCATCACTCAACATATGTAATCGGGAAATAGGTAAATGTTGTGTTTTTATCCACTCAAATATGGGTTTCAAGTGAGCCCAAACAGCCATTGTGTCATGTCTATTGTTACTAGAGAGAGAACAAAAGGATACAGGTTTGATTGCATTATCCTTGCGCAAGTAAAGCACTCCTGTATGCATTGTTATCTGCTTCCTTCCTCCACCAAAGTGGACAGCTTGTATTTCCTCGTTATACTTACAGCAATAGTTTTCACTGTAATCTACATGAATTAAAATGTCGTTTATTGTTAATTTTTTCTTTATATGTTGAATGGCCTGATATTGATGTGCTATAGTGCCAATATGTGAAAAAAAAAGTGGTAATGCTGCTTCCAGACTTTGAACAAGCAATTTCAATTTAACCCTATACTCTTTCTTCACGGGTTTACGAACTGTCTTTTTTTTCCCATCCTTTTCAAATGAACTGACTTCATAAATCCATTGTTGATAAGTCACAAACTGATTAGGCATTGGTAAATAGTATTCCAAAGAGCGTTCCTTGCAGGTTGAACATTCCCTAAATAGACATTTTGTGGAATGCACATCGCAGGTTATTGTCGCTAAAATTGAAGTCACGTTACGATATTTCAATGCTTTGACTTCATGCAATTTAGATATCATCAATTGAATATTGGCATGCTGTATGCATTGACAAGTATTTCGGGTATTCACGTTTTGCCAAGTAACCCAAAAGGGTCTGAATCTGCAAAAGGTTGATAAGCTTATCTTATAATTGACCGTGCTTAAAAACTTTTTGTGTAAATTTTGAAGTGTATCATATAAAACACGCTTTTGTTTAGTTTTACCATTTTTTGATTTAAGATAGTCTTTTTTCCCCGGGCACATCCTTGAGTTTTCATCTTTCTCCAAAAATTTAATTACATCGTCCTTTACCTTCATAATTTTATCGCTTATTTTTCGAGGCTTTTGTCTTTTGAAAGTATCATGTTTAAAAAAAGGTTTCGATGCATGAAGTAACTTATATTTCTGCAATGATTTCAATTTCAACATTTCGTAATATTTTTTCTTTTTTTCATGTTTCTTTCCAAGATCTTTGTAACTAGTCTCTAGATCTCTTGTTAACGCTTCTCCAAAAAGTAATTTCTTCTTCACACTCTCAGGAACGTTTACATTCTTTAGAAGCGCATCTACTTTAGTTCCAGGCGATTCGGGGTCAGTTTTTTTGTTTTCATTCTGAAATATCTCTTCTTATATTTTTCTCTTAACTTCACTGCATTCTTCAATTTTTTTTCCAAATTTGCAATCTTTGCATACAAAATAGCTCGTCGCCTTCGCATCTGTCGTCTATTTCGAGCAGCTACATCTTCTCTAATTTGCTGCACAACTGATACTGGACTTGGCGGAGGTGTATCATCAATTATTCTTTGTAAATTTTGGTGTGCTATGGCTTTATTAATCCTATACACTTTACTATTTTCTTTCCATTGTTTTCGCTTTCGTCTAAGTTCTCTCGCATTCATATTAATAACTGGTTTAACTTGACCTTTCTCTTTTTTCTTTAAATATTTTAATCTTTCTTTTTCCCGCAGTTTTTCTAAAGATTCAGTATTATTTTTCATTTTTTCTCGCCTTTTTCTATCATACTCTTTCTTTTTTATTTTTTTTTCTGCATCACTCAACTTCTTTTGTCGTGCCATTTTGCTTCCACATACATGCACCTGTTTTAAATTAAATACCGTGAAATACAAGTTGCAAGAAATAAATAAAAAATCTAAAAAAACCGCAAAATACTGGATAAATCATTCCCTCACACGGCCGTCATTCCCTCACTCATTCCTCACTCCTAAATGCAGTGGGGGAATGACTGTGAGGGAATGACGAATTTTAACTTAAGCTACAACAAAACCGACACATAACCTCAATTTGCTTGTTACATTTCGAATATGTATTTTACTCCCAAAAACGCATAAAACCAACAAATTTTAATGATAGATATTAAAATGCTTAATACATTCATATAACGTGAGGTAATGATCGTCATAAATTTAACTTTTAACAATTTTTCACAAAATATTTTTTTACACGAACTCACCTGCGGTTAAGAAGAAATCGCCATCTTGAATCATTTGAGAGTGTTGCCAGGTACTAAAAACTTAAGGTTGCGTTCCTAAATATCGTTTGACACGTTCAGAAATCGAATATTCGTAATAGGATGAAGGAATGATTTTATTTGGCGGGACATATTTAAAATCGAATTATTGTTTTTATAAATTCGTTGTTGTAAGATGGAAGCTTTTATAGACAATAACAAACATCTATCTAATATATTTGCATAATTTTATTATTAAGAATATTGATATATTTCAGATAAAAAGGCATTTTAGTAATATTTTTGAACTAAGGGACAAGGTGAGGGAATGATTTGCACGGTAACAAAGGAGCCATATCTTTTTTTAGGAAAGACGTTTTCTTTTTAAACAATAGCGGTATAGACAGCGTACATTCAAATGAAAAAAAGACCTATGTAGTTAATGCATATCACTCGGCACTAATGGCTCGGGAATCAAATTTCGAAATTTGATGAGAATTACCCAGACATTTTAATTATGTCCTTTAAATAATATGCTTCAATATTTTCTTTTAGCACATGATGAATGCAATCTTGGAGATTCGAAATCAGCTTTATTAAATTTTTACTGGGAGTACAAAGCCATCGTCGACCTGCATATTCCCTGTATCTTATATACTCGATTTCATCTTCGCTGGTGAAATCATTCACACACCGAGCAATTCTTAAAAATGTTGGTTTTTGATTTTTTCAAAAAATATCCGCTGACGTACTGTAAAGGTGCCAGTATTCTCGGGTCTTTTTCTTTATTTTCTATACTTTCAAAATTTCAAAAATATTTTCGATACTTATTGTACAGGTCAACGTGGCTTCTGTATTTTCGTTGAGGACGAAGGAACATAAAGCATCACATAAATCTTCTTCACAATTTTTACTTTGGGTTTGGACACTGTTTAAATTATTTATAAGCAGCGTGGCAAACGCGGACTCAAATTGATCACATGTCGGGTTAACGTTGCGGCACCCGTGACTTCTAACCGCCCCAAAAAAGTTTTCTAGGGGATCCTGATTAAGGTGCCGCAACCAGACTGATGTTACCCCATATTCGAATGAGCTTCGTCATGTAGGCACGATATTGTGAATAGATATTGGGGATCTGGATATTGTCCGCATACTGTGTTGCTACGTAGGTAAGGTGTGTGGTTCCAAATCCAATCCCGCGCGTAGTAACAGATAGCATGTTGGCACGCAATGTTTGCTGCTCTGCTAATTTTGAAAACTCGTCCTCTACGCCTGCAAACAGTTCCGCTTTAATCTTTTCCCTGTTTGCTTCGTTCGTTTCGAAGATCTTCTTCTCTCGATGGTCTTCCATACGCTGACCTGAACGACGCTGATGCGCCTTACTGCTTCGAGAACCTCGGTTAACCTGAAAATGTTGCGGCTCATGACCGCTATAGTTGTCTCCAAAGGGCCCCTCCCTGTTTACTGACATGTCTTTGGGCGCGCGCGAAACACGAACGCGCCGTCTACACGGCCTGTCGTCAAAAGACGGATGGACGGCGAGCTAGCCCATTACTCACCGTCCACAGGTCCGCGTCTACGGTGGCCGGAAGACACCACGTGACCCCCGACACCCGAGGCGTCTCCCGCGGCGGCTGGGACGAGAGGTTCTCTCCCTCTCACGCTCCGCCACCTCCTTCGCTAGCATGACTGCTTCGCAGTAGGAGGTGACGGCGTCCCATTCCCTCTCGCTCCTGACCATGGCTTGGACCAGGGCCGGACGCGATAGGTCGCCGCCGCCGATTGCCGCCACGAGGACACGGCGGTGCTCCGCCCAAGCAGGGCAGACTTCCGCCGTGTCCTCCGGGCGATCCACGCAGTGGTAACACCCGGGCGTTTCCTCCCGCCCGATTCGGTGCAGGAACCTCCCGAAACAACCGTGTCCGGTGAGGACCTGCGTCAGGCGAAAGGTGAGGGTGCCGTGGCGCCTTTCCAGCCGCTCCTCAAAGGGCACGCCACAATAGTGGCGATTAGTCCCCTCGGACTTATCGCCACTATTGTGGCGTGCCCTTCACGGGGTTGCGATAGTCGCTCTCTCCATGTCGCCATGAGATCGGGCCGGAAGTCTGTCCGCTGCGCGACGATTTGCCGTGGCAGCGGAGTTTCCCCCCGGCGTAGTGCCTCCACGCGCCACTCGTGTAGGCGCGCGAGGACTATCGCCTCCAGATCCCATGGCGGCTTCAGGTGAACGGAAGGAACGCTCAAGGAACGCGCCCACACCGGGGCCCCGTAAAGGGCCATGGACCGCACGACCCCCGCGTAAAACCTCCGGCAGGAGGCGTTTGGACCCCCCAGGTTGGGCAGGAGCCGCCTGAAGGCAGCCCCGGTCCTTTCCAATTTGGGGGCCAAACGACGGAAGTGCCTCTAGGAGGGGGCGGTCTTCGCCACTCTGTATCCCTCGTACAGCTCCGCCTCAATGGCTGCCGCATCCGGAGGGCGGATGCGGAGCCTGCGATGCCTGGCGTACAGGTGGTTCGCAGCAACGCACGCCTCGCGCAGAGACGTCAGCTCCCGCGACCACCAGTACACCTGCCGCCGGGCGCTTTCTGGCCGAACTCGGGACATTGCCACGTCACAGATATCAGGCATGGCCTCCTGGAACCAACCCGCCTCATCGTTGATGTCGGCAGGCCTGACCGGTGATGTCACCCAGGCCTGTACTATCGAGGCTTCCAGGAGTAGCTCCCGGTCCAGATGCTTCAGCGCCCATCGCGGACCACTCGGCGCCTGTAGGACCGGCGCGCTTGAGGCCTGGGCAGAGACATCGAACCAGATATACCAGCGGTCGGAATATGTCTCCACCCCTTCCATGACGCGCCAGTCAACGACACGCGTTGACAGAGCGGGGCTAACGAACGAGATGTCCACTACCGACTCACCCCGCATCCGCACACACGTGGGGGCAGAACCCCGATTTAGGACGACTAGGCCTGTCTCCAGAGCCCAATCCTCCACCATCCTACCCCGCACGTCAGTGTGACGAGAACCCCAAGCCAAGTTCTTGGCATTGAAGTCCCCGAGCGCAAGCACGGGGAGGGAATAGCTACGGACGACGACTCAACTCCCTGAGGGAGTTGTGGAACTCGGTGAGAGTTCGGCTCGGGGAGAAGTAGACACCCACCACGACGATCTCCCCGAACCGTGCTGCTACGCACCCCTGACCCTGCCTGACACTCTCAAAGGTCGGGGTACCGGCGGCGGCCGACGAAATGATGGTCACTGAGCCACTAAGGTCCTTCACCCAGTCTTCCCTGGGCAGGACAAAGTAGGGCTCAGCGACCACGGCGACGTTAATCGACCACTGCGCCATGCTCTGGAGCAACAGATCCCGAGCGCAGGCGCAGTGGTTGATGTTCGCCTTGAGGAGACGTAATGGGACCGTTATTGGCCTCCCGGGCCCCCTGGGGCGGTTCCGCTGCGGAGGTGGCGGCAGCGGCGACAGTGACAGCGGCTGCGGCGGTAGCGACGGTGGGGGTGATGGCGGAGGGCCTTTCCCTGCCCCTGGCCTGTGCGGGTGGAGCGCAAGCCCTACTCCCTGCCCGGTGATTGGCCGGCTTGCCAGCCGCCGCACATGCAAAGCAGTGCGGCGTGGCGAAACAAGCCGCGGCCATGTGACCAGGCTGACCGCAGCGGAAGCAGAGTCTGCTCAACTGACGGGCCTGGACACTCGGGCCTCGTCCGCATCTAAGGACGCTCTGAGCTTTTCAGCCAGAGCGTCAGCGGACGAGCCACTGGATTCACCGGGGATCTCCAACACGTTGCGGTAGGTCACGCCCCTCTTTTTCGCGTCCGGCTATAGTGTAATCACTACAGCTGCGGTCTTCGGGGCGCGAAGCCTAGCCGAATTATCAGAGGCAGAGGAGGATGCCTCTGACTCTGCTTCCGAGTTGGAGGTATCCATCTAGGTAATCGGAGTTGGGACGGAGGGGACTGGGGTCGGGGTGATTGGGGTTTCGAGCGCATCGCTGAAGTCAGCGATGGCTTGTGACTCGCTTAAGGCGATCACACTAGGGGCCCTGATGAGGTCGTGATCTACTCCATACGTCTTCCAGAGGAATGGGTTTTCATCCTGCACTATTTTCTCCAGAAGCTGGAGAACGTGGTTGGAGAACTGGGGAGGGGTGGCCATTATAGGTCCAGGGTTCAAACTTGGGGGGGGGGGGGGGGAAACTAGCTCCTAATCCTAAGTCTCGAGGAGACACGTGAACGTGAAACCCCGGGCAGATAGCACCCACAAAGAGCCCAAAACCGTGAATTTTCCTAGTGTTACACTGGCGAGAAGAAAGTTCCAAACAAACTCGCCAGCTACACAGCTGTCTGTTTGGCCAGAAGGGCCGCTAAAACCTAACCCCCCGGGTGGACAGGCCCGGGGGTGAGTAGCCTCCCTGTCGGGTGTAGAGAGGGAGGTGAGTACCTATGGTGTGCCCTAAGCTTGTAAACCTGTCGCCAGTCTTATTGTGCGACAGGGCCCTACGCCCGTGAAAGGGCTTCTAGTGCGAAGGGGTAGACAAACCCAACCGACACTAGCTGCAAGCTGAAAGGGAAACCAGAGACTAGGTTAGACTAGGGTCCTAGCTCCCGACTCCAATGGGTTGCCTCACCCTGAAGGGGCTTGGCGGGCGGATTGGGTCACCACCCTCTTGGCTTCGTTAGCACCGTTAGGTATCCACCAAGAACCACGAAACTGTGGCTTTTACTCCTAAGGAGTCAAACGAGGAGTGAGGAGGAATGAGGAGGCACTGACGGAGCCGGCGGCCGGCGGGTGGAGCATACACCACCGTGTGCTTCGACGTAGCACACAGTGACAATGCAGGGGTGCGCGGGAGCAGTCGGGCGTAGCAGCAGAACCCACGTGTGCACTCTACGGCGGCCGAGAGCGGAATCGTGACTACTTTGTTTTTTTTTTTTGTGAAGGGCATCTCGCAGTTCAACCTAGGGAGGTTGTCGACTGCTTAACCGGGCTTTTCTGTGGATGCCTCGAAATTAAGGTCTCCAGCCAGAGCAACTTACAAACTAAACTATAAACTAAGCGACTACGCACTAAGGGTCCCTGTGGGGTCGGACTTTGGCTTAGAGCGTCGCTGGGAGAGGACAGTAAAGGGACAGGCTGGATCTGAGTGATATACACACTTCGCGTGCAAACTTTGTTTGAATTTGTCCATTAATCTTTGGAACATAGCTGGCGCGTTTCTAAGACCGAACGGCATTCGCTTGAAACGAAACGTTCCAAATGGTGATACAAAGCTTGTTTTATCGTAATCATCTGGATGTACCATAATTTGCCAGTAACTTGACTGTAAATCAATTGTTGACATGTATGGCATCGCTTTTGCCTGATTTAATAAGTCGTAAGTGCGGTCTGTCTGGTTTAGTTATCTCGTTGAGTCGTCGATAATCTACGCAAACTCGAACATCGGTTTCTCCTTTTGGAACATGGGGAACATTCCTCGATAACGTCATCATTTATCATATCATCCAACTTTTCTCTTAATTGCTTTTGCCTTGTTGATGACAACCTATAGGGAAAACACTAATAGGAGGATGTTTGCCTGTGTCGATTCTATGTTGTGTAAATGGAGTTGGTTCCGTGTTTTTCTCAAAGATGTCGCTGTGCTCAATTAACAATTCATTGAACATCTTTTCCTCATTATTTGTAAGTAAGGTTCCTTCATCGGGTTTTAAATAAATATCAACAGAAAACAAAGAAGTAGGGTTTATTGGTAAATAAATAATACGTGGATCAACACAAGATTTGTTGTCAGCGGGTTCTCGCGGACGTGTAGGACCTGGTGGCGTGTCTAGTTTGTGTAATGTCCATTTTGGCCGTTTGTTTGCTGATGGACTGTCTTGTACGTCAGATACTGCCGGTGTTATGGGTAACGGTGATAACATGTTCAGCTCGTTTGCCCAATGGATGAACTCCGACACAGCCTTCATTTCCACTGGCTCCTTTTTATCTTCAAATGTCATCCGCTTGACTGCCTTCATTGGTATGGCATCATTGTTAAGTTGAATGAAGTTGTATATTGTTTGTGGTTCGCCAATAAAATTCCAACTGCGTTGCGGTGCATTGAGATATAATGATTCCTGCCTGTTCTAAGAATTCGATACCTAACAGCGTTCGGTTGTCAACAGCTTCAGGTATGACTGACAATGTTATTGATAATGTGTGTTTTCCAATACGTATGTCAGTTGACGTTGTCAACAAGTTTGACGTTTTCACCGTTCCATCTGCTAATTTGATGTCAGTTACTTGGTGGTCAAACTGTGTTCCCTTACGTAACAACGTCTTATACAGTTGCATACTGGCAATACTGCGTCGGGCAGCAGTATACATGTATGCATAGCCTTCTTCCCCTTTAATGTTTACCTTTATCGTCGGTATCTTGGCTTGTATCTTAAAACTGCAACGGGCTTCGGTGGCGTTTCCTTTGTTTAACAGGTATTGCAGTTGCTTCTGTAATCACCAGGTGCTCCACATCCATAGCACGTGATGACTGGTTTCTTGTCTGCTTGATGGACTGCCGGTTCCTTTTCTGCCAACCTTTTGCGGCATACGTCAAAAAGGTGGCCCTCCTTGCCACAAAAGAACATCTTTTGAGCGGCTTTCGTTCCGATTGTGTTGATGTTGTTACCTCACCAGCTTCCTTGAGCAGACTCTCAATAAGACGACCACGATCCAGAAGTTCAGCGAACGTCTTCACTTCCGTGCGAGCAAACTCCTTTTTGTAGGTTATATTGAGAAGTCCGTAAACATAGTCCAAATGTTCCTCTTCCTTATGTCTTTTATTTATTTATTTATTTATTTAACACTTCAAGCACAAAGTACAGAGGCGGACTTAATGCCATAGGCATTTTCTACCAGTCAACCTTTGGGTGATGGAGAGACAAACAGCGGTAGGTGTATAAATTAGAAAATATTTTTAAATTTTATACTAAGATAGACTACAAGGATATATAAAATACTATAAATATATATTAAAATACTATAAATGTATATCAAAGTATATCTATATGTAGATAGACAATTACACGGGTATACTAAAATAAGAAGACAAACAATGGAGAATCCATTAACGTTGTGACGAAACTGCCAGCTTCTTTCGAATGTACTCACGAACTTTAAATTTAAAAGATAGACGATTGGTGGCCATCCTGATTTCCTGGGGAAGCGAATTCCACAGAGAAATAGACTGGACGAAGAAAGATCGGTGAATGAAGTCAGTGCGGTGAGAGGGACATAGAAGAACTCGGTTTTGCGATGAGCGCAGATTCCTATTGTGGTTGGCACAAATGTACTGAAAGTGGGGAGCAAGGTAACTAGGGGAAGAGGGAGAAACAAGGAAAGAAAACAAGGTGGTGAGCGCCCTTTGCTCTCTACGCTGACGTATGGGCAACCACTTAAGAAGAGACCGGTGCTCTGAAACATGATCGTATTTACGTAGATTGAAAACGAATCGAATGCAGTAATTTAGAAGACGGTCAAGCTTGTCGAGGAGATCCGCATTCAGGTCAAAGTAGCACACATCACCATAATCGATGATAGGAAAAATTAAGGACTGTACAAGCATTGCTTTCGTATTTGACGGTAAAAAGTTTTTCAAACGGTACAGAGCCCGCAGCGTACCAGTAACCTTCTGGCTGACACGAGCGACTTGTGTATGCCATTTCATAGTGCTATCAATGTGCAAGCCTAGATCCTTTACGTCAGCGCTAAAAGGAACGACTGTACCGTCAAAAAGAACTGGTGGCAAGGTTGTACCATCCAATTTATGGAGACTGCGAGAACTCCCAATGATGATTGCTTGGCATTTATTGGGGTTAACTGCCACACCAAATTTATTAGACCAGGTTTTTATTGCCATCAGGTCCTTATTTAAACTGGCTATCAGATCTGGTATATCGTCAACCCTCCCCTGACAGTACAACTGCAAGTCATCGGCATACAGATGATACGCACACTGAAGCTCAGAAGTTAAGAGATTAATAAAGATAGAAAATAGGAGAGGAGATAGAATGCCGCCTTGAGGAACACCAGCTGCCAAATCACACCAACAAGATGCGGAATCCCCGACATGAACTGACTGCTGACGTTCCTGAAGGTAAGTGGAGAACCATTCCAGTGCTCCGGGAGAGACCATAATATGGGATAAAATGGCTAAAAGGATGTCGTGACTAACGGTATTAAAGGCATTCGAGAAATCTACCAGCACTAGCACCGTTACCTTGGTGTCTTCCAGTCCTACCCTTATATCGCCAGTCACTTTAAGGAGGGCGGAAACAGTGCTGTGCCCGGGCCTGAAACCAGACTGAAGAGGGTTGATAAGAGAGTTACGATGGACAAAATTGGAGAATTGTTTGTGCACACAGGCCTCAAGCACTTTGGATAGAAAGGGAAGGATCGAAATGGGACGGAAATGGGTAGGAAGAGAGGGATTAGGGACCTTGGGTAGTGGACTTTTAGCAGGTAATTGAGCGAGTAAGGCACGTTTTTCACACACAAACTTGTCAATTGTTTCCTTCTTCGAGTAAACTTTCAAATAAATTCGTGTGGCTGCATTTTCGGTGCAAAAGTAGACTTAATGGCGTCGAGAGCTTGGCTCCACTTTTTAATTTCGCCTTTCACACCGTTCCACCACGTAGCAGCAGCTCCAGACAATAACAAAGTCAAACCTTCCAAGGCGTCTTCGTCACTGATTTTCTCAATTTTATTGTAAACCGAGATACTGGTCACAAATTCTTCAACTTTATCAAAATTTCGTTCACCGTCGTAACGCTTTGTGCACGCAGCAAAACTTTTAAAATGTCTATTTCCACTTCGGTCGCCTCTGTCACTTTTGTTATGAGTGCTGTGAACTGTTCCTGCGTCATCATCACCTTTTCTTGTTTTTTCTCAGACATGTCAATACTGTCAAAATAATATAAATTATCTTGAGGGTAGGCTCCTGTTTATCCGCCAATATGTGGGTATTCCGTCAAAAATGTGGGTACTCCGATAAAATTGTTGCGGGTAGAAGAAGATTTTTACGTTAAGCGCCAATGTAATGGTGGCGATGGAATAAAACCAATGTTGGATGACAGATAGGAGTTTATTCTCTTCACATAAAACACTTGACAGATTTTAACAAACAAAGTTAGACTAAGGTTACACCTATGAGTGGTCTTAGGGATGGACTGCGGGGCTATCCTATCCCTTCACCTCCTAGTTATGCTATTCCTGAGGGCGAAGGGGCCTCCGCTCAGGTCAAGCTTTTGACAACAGTGGTGACCACTGTGCCTTCTAAGTAGCGAGTGACTAGTTCCTTTTTTTTTTTTTGATGTGACACAGTCGCAGTTCAGCCTAGAGACGCTGTCATCTGCTCAACCGGGCAATACTGTGGTGGCCAAAAATTACTTTAAGGCTCCCAGCCAGGGCTTACAAACTAAGGATTCACATTAAATGACCGGTCACTGAGGGCACCCCCTGTGGGGTTCGGACCTAGGCTCAGTGCGTAATTGAGGGGAGGGCAGCAAGGGTTGGCTGGGTCTATATTATTTAAAGGGGAATGCCGTTCGGTCTTAGAAACGCGCCAGCTACGTTCCAAAGATTAATGGACAAATTCATACAAGGTTTGCACGCGAAGTGTGTATTAAGCTATTTAGATGACCCAATTATAAGATCTATTACTTTCAGTCAACATATAAAAGACTTAAGGGAAGTATTTATTAAACTGAGAGAATACAAGCTACGAGCCAACAGAAAGAAATGTAAATGTATGTGTTCAGAGGAGGTGTGGTAGAGCAGCGGTGGCCCAGTGGTAGCGACCCCGACTTACGAACAGTAAGTCGTGGGTTCGAACCCAGGCAGGCGCATTACTTTGTGTAATTTATTTCATCACCACTGCTCTCAAAACGGTGAGGGAAAACATCGTGAGGAAACCGGCATGTCCTAGAACCAAAAATTCGAAGACATGTGACATCTACCAATCCGCATTGGGCCGGCGTGGTGGGTTATAGCCCATTCCCTCTCATAGAGAGGAGGCCTGTGTCCCAGCAGTGCGAACATTAAAAGGCTGATGATGATGATGTGTTCAGAAATTAAATATCTAGGCCACCTTATAGTTTCTGACGGTATCAAAACAGACCCAGAGAAAATCTCTGCTATTGAAAACTGTCAGGCGCCTAAAAACTTAAAACAATTAATATCATTTTTACAAACCGCATCATGGTATCGGAGATTTATTCATAATGCGTTCATAAGGCGTTTGTGTATACCATTTAAATTTAAGGGATGCTTATATTTAAGTTGCTTTTAGATGATTATGAGATTTAAGTGGCGTTCCAGTATTCGGCCCAAAGTCAAAACCGCAGGCCGTAAGTAAACTTACCACATTTTTCCGCGACATTATAATTTTATTTTGTATTTGCACTATAATAATGTTGGCTCACAACTCAAAGAAAACAAACAGCCGGTTTTTTTACTGCTCACAGATAAAAAAATGTGTTACATTCCGTTTCAACTTTGACATTAGGGCAAAGACACATTGTTGGTCATATAATAATTAACATGTTGTGGGATACATGTAACTTTTGACGGGTTACAGACTCTTAAAATGATGTGGGAAGCATTCTCCTTTAGTCCAATTAAGGGTTATCAGTTTTGGATCCGAATTTCGGCCAGAATGTAACCGAAGAGTCGTCTGTCACCATGCTGTCTTCATCAATTCTAAGTAAAGTAAGGTCGTGTATTCTTCTACCAGATGCTAAAAGTAGTAATAGAGCTAAATGGCGCGATATTTGAAATAGATTTTCTTTTAGTACTGTAACATTTTTCATCCATTTAATTAGATCTTTGACATCCTAAATTTGCTTTTTACCTGCTGGAGGTTTTGACAATTCAATAGCTTTAATTATTTGTTTAACAACTGGACAGTTTGTGATAGAATCCCCAATAATAAGATCAGCAAATGTAGCAATTGCTGATTTATGTAATTTTATAGTACTAGGTGACAATTTTTTTACTCTGAATAGAAAACTTAAATGTTGTGCTATTGATGCTGCGTCTGGTTTATTTGGATTAACCCTTAATCAAACGGAAAACTTTTTAAGAGATAAATAAAAACTGAGACTGGTTTTAGGTAAGTTTTGTCTATAGATTTCATAATTTTTGATAAAATTTTGAAAAAAGGGTGGGGAAAGGTGGGTTTTACAGTGGGAAATAATTTCCTGTTATTTGTTACTGCATATCAAAATATTATCAAGTGGGAAAATAATTCCCATTATTCGGTACAGATTACAGCTTTTCAAGACATTTCACTACAAGTTTTAGACCAGATAATCACCCCGGTTTTGCTTTTGAATTTATGGAAATAAAATACAAATAATGAAAAAAAAAAAAAAAAAATATCTTAAATGAAAGAACAAAGTAAGAGACTAGTTTTAAATCACATACAATTAAAATTATTGAGATGGTATAGTATGAAATGTTTTGAAGCAGTTTTAAGCGCACAGAGCTACTTCACAGGTGGAACATTGAATTCTGGTCCGCTGTTCCTTCTTCTTTGTGCTGCAGTATCTGCATCGTTTGTATGTATTTATTTCCTCTGGCAAGTGTATGCCCACATTCAGTAAACGGATTTCATACGGGACCCCGAAGACACCGCCTTTTTTATTTTTAAAAAGCACGCCTTGTTGTACTTGTGCTTTCCGAGCAGTATAATTATTTATTAGTGCACGTGCTAAACGCAACCTGAATTCTCGGTGCCCGTGCAATGTCACAACATGTGTGTAATTATAGGTGATGTACGTGTTTATGATAGATGCATCAAATAAAAAGAAGAAGAGATCCAGAATTTTCTTTGTTTTCCGATTGATTGGATATGAAGACCTAAAATAGTCGAACAGATCTACCCCACCCATACTAAGTGTATACGAAGCAATAGCTGTCTGGCAAAGAATCTCTCTTCTAGAACCATCTTTTTGTGTTCTTTTCACAAACATTACGCCACGTGGCTGATGTGCTGTGGTGAGAACTGCCACTTCCTTAGTATCAAGCCATTTAATGGCCGTGATTGGCTCTGCTGTAACAGCTGCAAATTCATGTTTTTGTAATCTCAATGCTTTCGGTTGCTTTTTTTTTATCATATCCGGGAGATCTTTTCGGTTGCTTCTGACTGTTCCTACTGCATAAATTTTCTTTTTATAAAGATCTTCCATAAGATTGCAGCTGGTGAAAAAGTTGTCAAATGCAACTAAGGTATTTCTTGGTACATTATTACAAAGTTTCATAACAGTATTATAACCGAGTCCTTCATTCTCAGTACTGTCGCCTTTACCAGTATAGACTTCAAACTGATACAAATAGCCCGTTTTTGGGTCGCACCTTGCCCAAACTTTAAAACCTCTTTTAATTGGTTTCTTAGGCATATATTGTTTCATTGAGCTACGGCCTTTAAATTTCACCATGCACTCATCAACAGATTGCACGGCAGAATTATGTGCTTCATTCTTATACACCTTGTTCAGTTCTGTAATTCAAGGTCTTAGTTTGTAAAGTTTATCGTGGTCAGGTGATCCCCTTGCTGGTTCCATTTCATTATCGTTTACGTGAAGGTTTTCCGTAATTTTTTTAAATCGCACGATTGGAAAAACCTGGGTGACTTCTTTATTGCAATAAAATGGATCAGACGACCAGTATAACTCCATATCAGGTAGTGGATTTAAGCCCATCATGATCAAAACTCCTAGATACGCCCTGATGTCTTGTTCTGTAACTGGGTTCCAATTAGTGCTATTTTTCTGACGGGCGTATCTATTTGTTTGTTCCACGATTGTCATTATCAGTTTATCCGGAAAAAACCGTTCGAAAATACTTTGCGGTGAAGTTTTGTGTGTGTAATTAGCCTTGGGTTTAAAACGCTTTTCAAAAACAGGAACATCGTGAGATATGTGTGCCGTCTTCCATTCTCTTGGATGAGAGGGATCCCTGAGTATTTCATTGTGATCTTGAGACTCTTGCTGATCATTTTCCAATAATTCGTCTATAGAAATGCCATCACGATAATAGTTGTCTTGTCTGTCAGTAGTCACTACTTGCTCAAAGAGTGGAATAGAGGAAAAATCATCCGGTATGTCTACTGGTTCTTGCTGAGTATGTGATGACTGACTGTCTTGTTCCTCAGAACCTAATTCTTGTACTTGGAGTTGGCTATGATAAATATCCTGTTCAGAATCTAAAGTCATGGATGTAGTAGTATCAATTGTGTTGGTTATTCGGTGATTGACATAAAACATTAAATAGTGATTCCGTTGTCGGTATTGGTTCGTCTTCTATGGAATCGTTATTATAATTATCTTCCAAGCCAAAAATCTGTTCAAGACGCTGTTCTATAAGGTTATCGTCCGGTTGATTCAAGCAGCTATCGTATGGAGAATTTATACTATCGGCGTAGCAAGGGTCACCTTCTGAATCATTATCGGATAAATCCGACAAATCAGCTAAGTTTTCAACGGCTTTTTGTAGATTCTTTATATTTAAAGGTACCCTAATATTCTTTTTCTTATCCATTCTTCAAAATTGCTAGAAATAAATAATACTAATCAGAAGATAGAAACCTAAAATGCAACAGTAATGTAATATATAAGCACTACTATGCGAGCCAACTAAGAATGCGCCTGTCAAGACGCCATTTTGTTGCCATTTTGACAGTTTGCAGTACTATATCTGTCAAAATGGCAACAAAATGGCGTCTTAACAGGCGCATTCTTAGTTGGCTCGCATAGTAAGTGTATTATCTATGTATTATCCTTTAACAAGCACTAAGCTAAGAATTAGAAGTATAGACAGAATTCTCTTTTTAACGTATAGCGCTATTTCCCTTTGTCGGTCTGACGGTTCAATCATCTGTTACATTTTATTCAGTGGACAAAACTTTATATAGATATTTTATTGTTTTTTTTTTGTATTGCAGGAACGAACAATGGGAAATAATTTCCCACTTATTGGAGACTAAAATTTTCCAATAAATATTACATCACTCAGCGTCATTTTCAAGAAAAACGTTGGGAAAATAAGTCTAGTTGACGACAATGTTGCGTCCATGCACTTACCAGATTTTTTTTATCAATAACACACACAAAGACCGAAGACAACCGTTAGTTTTCACAAAAGTTCATTACTTGTGACTTTGACATTGACGTCCAATGGCATTTTATGGACTTTAGGAAAAGTGTTGCCATATATTATGTCAATAATTTATCAATGATTTTATTTCTTTACGGTTAAAACTGTTAAGTATTGCCATTAAAATAATAAAATTGATTTTGTTATTTCAAACTAAGTGCGAAATAATTTCCCAGTATTTGATTAAGGGTGGCCAAGGACTTTACATCTTGCTAACCATGTTTTAAGTAGTAGTTTTAAGTGAAGAATTACGCCATGCTTTTTGAATTAAATTGCAATCTTCTTCGGCCCAGTCCGTCGTTAGTTAACAAAGACCACCCTGTACCCTCCAAGCCTCCAAGGTTTAGAGTTTCCGATGGATTCATTGGGGTTGCTAGGTCTTTGAGGTGATGATGTAGGTTCCGTATTTGAAATGGATGGTCGACGGTCGGTTTTCTTGAATGGAATGCTTGAAAAATACACTTCATTACCAATGAAGTGTACGAAGAGACGGAGCGATTGAAAGACGTATCGTGATTATAATTAATATTTTTTAGATAACCTTACACTTCTTCTTAACAAGTGTAAAATTTTCTGAGAGTTTTTTTAAGTGTACTGTCTAGAAGATGCTAGAAAGCCGACCCGGGTACTGACGAAGTACCTCGTGGTACTCCGTGTTTCCGCCTACAGACTTCACTGAGGCGATTACTGCTGCAGAACCGGCCGCAGACGACGCCGGCGAAGACAGCTGCGTCAGCCCATCGATGAGGCGGTAACTCATGAGGTCTATGAGGATGATGTAGTGTGACAAGAAATCAGCGCCTATATATATATAGATAGCCTTGGTTACGTCCGCGACCACGAACTTCCACGAGTACACGCGGCGGAGGCCTAAATTTAGTTGGAGTTCAACCCAGCCGTACGTGTCGATGGCAGTCCCGTTTGCCGCGTATAACTGGTACGCCGTCCTGCTGTGCCGCTGTCGTAGTGCTGCACGTGGGTACACGCACAAATCGGACCCTGTGTCCACTAAAAACGTGGTTTTGGAGTCCAAATCTGTCACGAATAGGCGGCGGGGTTTGTTAGGGCAGCCATTTGCCGCTACTTCCGGCTGCCGGCGGCGTTTCCCGCATACGCGCATGGTGACCTGCACCGCGTGGCCTTGCTACCAAAGTTCCAGCAGTGAGCATCGTTCCACGTGCTGCTGGAGCGAGCGACTGCGTCGTCGGCCTGGGGTCGACTCTCTGCCGCCCTGGCGGTACCTCTCTGAGGAGCGCGCGCGATGGTGTACCTGATTTTGTTTCTGAAGAGCCGCTACTTGTAGACTCAATTCCGCTATACACTGTTTCAGCTCCGTGATGTCACTGCTGGTGCCCGCGCTGGCCACGGCGGGAGGTGTCGTAAGCACAGGGGGGGGGGCGCTGGCGCAATCTTGTGCACGCGGTCAGCCAAATCTGCTACAGACTGAAGCGGGAGATTAGACTGTGAAGCAATCACCGTTTGAATGTTCGTCGGTAATCTGCCCGCCCACAACGTGGCCAGGAATGTGTCTGGGACATGCGGTCCGGCCAAAGTCTGTAGGTGCCGTAAGAACTGCGACGGCTTCCGGTCGCCGAGCCCCTCTTGGGTCAGGATTTGCTGCGCCTTCTTCTCGCGAGAGTCGTATAGCCGACGTATGAGCTCAGCCTTCAGCTTGTCGTACTTGTCCTGCGCAGGTGGGTTCTCAATGATGTCGCGAGCCTCTACCATGTAGCGATGGTCTAGCTGGCCCACGACCGTATAAAATTTTGTAGTGTCTGCAGTAATGCCGGCTATCGCGAACTGACCTTCAATCTGGGCAAACCAAAGTGTTGGCTCCTCAGGCCAGAATGGCGGCAACTTCACGCTGACTCTGCAAACGTCCTGCTTCTCCTCCGCTGCGCCTGCCTGTTCTGCCTGTGTGTGCTCCTTTCTCCGTTCCAGTAGGCATCGTAGCTCCACGTCAGGCTTCTGTGCTCTTTGTCGGGGTCACAAACTCAACCATTTTGAAGGGAACCAAATGACCCGACACACCCGCCACCATCAGCAAGACATTCGAGTGAGCATGACATTTTCTCAACTGCCAGGGCACATTCAAGTCAATGAAAGATAGCTAAATGTAAACGGTAGCTTTTCAATACATAGTACTCACATATGTGCTATGCAATTATATAATACATCATTCGATTCGTTCCATCATCGATTCTAATTTGTGCTGACCCTGCTCCAGCTTGTCCAGGCGACTCGGTTTCTTGGTTCTCCCAGAGGTTTGTGTGGACGGAATATATGTATCATTTTCAGATTGGTCGGTCTGCCCTGTCAGCTCCCGATTTGCTTCCTCTCTACTTTTCAGGAGAGGTTTCATATCCGCTATCGATGCTATAACAAGTTCATTTTGAACTGCGGAACCCCGAACTCTTGCAGCCAGTGACATGGGGTGGATAATAAGACCAACACATAGCGGCCAATTCAAAAGTTTTAGTTTTATATCCCTTTAATTTTTTTCTCTTAAGCAAGTGCAGTCAGGTGAAAAGGCCCTTGCTAGGTCCAGTAGTTGGAATGGCAAATCGAGTTCGCTTCCCAGCAAATCTTCTTTGTCCAGGATTCTAATCCTCCATTGTTGCCATCCTTCCGGTAGGTGTCCGCTAATCAAATGACTCGAGGGTGTGCATATCCACAGGGGATGAAACCTAAAACAAACAAAATAAGCTTCAGAATATTATTCCACTAAGTTCATCCCTTATGGTTCATGAGTTAAGCTGGTAAGGTTCATGGAATTGTCTCATTCGTCTCGTGAGTTTGAGTCGTGCAGCTTTAGACGTTGACCCATACGGCTCATAGGATTGACCCGTACGGCTCAGACGGCCGTAAGGCTCACAAGATCGACCCGCACGGCTCGCGATATTGGCCCGTTCGTCATGTTTACTGACAATGACGCGTTAAGTATAATACCCAAGTGTTTATTGTATTAGACCATAACTAAAATATTGGGATGAACTCACAAATCTGGGCTGTGTGGCACGCAGATTGTATATTAAATAATAACTTCTTCCTGTACGAGGGAGTGAAGTTGATACATGATCAAATAAATCATTGTAATAACAACAATAGTATTATAACGACAACGTTATGGTACTGTTTTGTACTTTCCTAGTTCATACATAAGAATTTATCGAAAAATTACAACCACTTACAAATAAAAAAATAACTTACCATGATACAATGTCAATCCGTTAATTCACAATAATAACACTGACGATCCACACTTTAACTAAGTCGGTATTCTGCGTAGTAGCAGAGTCACGCGTGCACAGGGCTCGGATACCGGTATATTTTTCCAAACGGTATCGTCTTAAATACCTAAGAAATGATTTGTATCGGTTACGTTCGAACGGAACGTTATAAAAAAACGTTTTTGACGAGGAACAACATTTAAATCGTTTTTGGTTAATAAAACGTTTTAAACCGTTTTTTTTCCATTTTTTGGGTTCGATGCGAAATAACGAATATCACGAATTTCATTCAGTTGATATTACACGGCCGCGCGGCTTAGTTTTGTCGTTCGTAAAATTAACTATTTTTATGCGAGTACGACTAGGTAAATAGTGATTGGAAGTGTAAGTAAGCATGGATGATTTTGGTGAGTACCATTACGATACAGATCTGATTGTTAATGCTTCTATAAGTTTTTATTTATTTATTCAAATGTTTATTTATTAATTTATGTACAGTACACGCAGAACACGAACACAGCAAATAATATCCTTATCCTTATCCTTACTTAATATTATAAATGCGAAAGTAAGTTTGTTTGTTTGTTTGTTACCTTTTCACGCCTAACCCACTGAACAGATCATCCTGCAATTTTGCATATACGTTGTCAGGTGTACAGAAACGGACATAGGGTACCTTTCATCCCGAAAAAAAGTACTGTTCCCGAGGAAAACAACAATAACGTTAATTTCACTCATAGATGGCGCCACGTGTTTTTCGAATCATGATTGATTCGAAAAACACGTGGGAAAGTTGAACCCGAATTGATTGTCAAATTCTAAATAAACGCGAGCGAAGCCGCGGATAAAAGCTAGTACGGAATAAAATGAGCACAAAGGTACTGCTTATTTCATTACGAAATCTCTTCCAGCAGACCAGCGATAGATTCAATAGATAAGAAACGAAGACCCAGTGTGTGAAATGAATAAAGTAAAGATAGACATACATACTAATAGAATAAACATTAAAAAATATGTACCTGTAATATAAGTATAATGCACAATAAAAAAATATATATATAAATATATGATTTTTATAATATAAACTAACAAATACATATTAAGGTTTATCTATTCATACACGAAATCTCTTAAGGGGTCATTGTAAAAAAGTAATCAGCTGTTACCTACATTTTGACGAGTTATGGGAACACAGGTTTGGTCTCATAGTGAAAGTTGTTCGTAATGATGAGTACAATGACCCCTTTAGACCTTACATAGGGAATATCATAGAGGATAGGTAATGCTCTTTCACTTGTTTTATGCACACAAAGGTATAAAGGCGGACTTAATGCTTTAGGATCAATAATAGGTGTATGATGGTAAATTGGTAATCATATGAAGTTGATTTCAGATGTGAATCCAATTACCGGTGCACCAGACACTCAACCATTTTTTACTGAAGAAGAGGAGGACATAATAACACGTAATTACCCTTATAAATACATAAGTACTCTAGTTAAAGCCCACGTTCGCATATCGCGCATATACATTATACAGTATGGATAAGTCATGGGTATGTGCAATCAATGAAAACACTGGCAATACTCATTATAATGAACAACTTTTGTATGGGACCAACCCTGGAATCGCGTAAAAAAAATCTACTATCATTTTGTCGACTTAGGCACACACAAATGTATGGCAGTCGATTTTTTTTACCGATTTCAGGGTTGGCCCATAACAAAAAGTTGTTCATCATGATGAGAAGAGTATTGCTAGTGTTTTCATTTATTGCACATTTATATCGTATCCATGGGGCACGTAAATATTTGGTATAATTCGTCCGTTTACATACGGCATCGTCAGTTTAAAAACGCTCGCAGTTATATAATATGCCGAACATGGCGGTTAGGTTAGGTTAGGTACATGTTGCCGCGACAATGACACGGCAATATACATTTTGTGTTCGGCATATTATATTTAAATATATAATACGCCGAAGGCAAAATGTATATTGCGGAAGATGGTGGCTAGGTTAGAGACATATTTATTGCCTTTGACAATGACACGGCAATATACATTTTGCGTTCGGCATATTATATAATTAAATATAAAAGTGAAGAATAAGTAATGTGAAGTGATTAAATAAGTTAATGTGAAGTGAAGTGAAAAGTGTCTTCGACATATTACATAACTGTGAGCATTTTTAAACTATTTGCCTGCGACATCCATATTGTATAAAATATCGCCGCGTGATACAGTGGTTTAAAGTACGTGTACAGTACCACTGTACTGTTGCGTGTAGATGTAGAGTTGAAGTTATTTTGATAGTGCTCATTTACAATGCAACTAAAAAGAAACAAGACTGGACAAGTTTAACTCCAGCGCCACGTTAAGCCGGGTCCAGACGAGTGTAACGTGTAATGTAAGATTACGTGTAATTTAGCATCAACAGTGTGGACGGCACACGAACTCAAAGCGAATTGTGAACGCGAAAATATTTCAAAAGCTGTTTCCACTCAGTTGCTACGAATAGGAAGGTCGTGATAGCTGGTGCGGCTTTTATTTTCATGTATTTACTAACTGAAGACCGCAAAAGTCGGAAGCGTCGATGGTGGAAAACTAATTTGTATAAAAGAAGATCTTCTTTACTTGTGGAAATCAAACATATAAGTGTAAAATCTCAACATATAAGTGGTCAATATAAAAATTTTACCCGGATGTCGCCTACTGACTTCGACTATTTTTTAACAATCATTGCGCCTAAAATATCAAGACAAGACACTATAATGAGATCTGCAATTTCGCCGCAAGATAGACTGGCTCTAACACTAAGATTTTTGGCAACAGGAGATTCATTTACAAGCCTTCAATACACCTTCAGAATTTCAAAACAGTCAATGTCTTGCATTGTACCAGAAGTTTGTGAAGCGATTATAAAATCATTGAAAGAAAACATTAAGGTGAGTTTTACATATTTTTATTTATTTATTAAAATAACAAATTAACACGTTAACTGCCATTAAAAAAGTGCATATTTTCCGTTCAGGCCATGGGGGACAATGTTGAGCGACACTGAAGCTTTCCATTCAAGCCGCGTCTGACAATGTTGACCGCGCGTCAGGCCTGTGTTCAAAACTCTCTATTGCGCCAACGGACAGCAGTATCGAGATAATTCGCCTATAATGTGACCCGCGCGGCCCTCTAGTTTATCTTATATAGCTTGGTTTTTACAAGGGCCAAACTTAGAAAAAAATAGTGTTGATTTTTGAAACACATCACTCTTGAAAAATTTTATCACTAAGGATTTTAGAGATTATAATGAAATTAAAAAAAAACGTTTTTTAGATAAGTAACTGTTTATTAAAATAATTAAAAAGACATTAAAACCGTGTCAATAGGGCCTCTCATTGGCATTTAAACTGAACTTATACAAAAAAAACCTCAAAAGATTATCATCGTAGGGCAAGAAGGAGGTACTCGTATATAATTATTTTCCGCTAATGGATTTTTGTGAAACATTCAACACAAAGATAGGGTTCATCAGGACAGTTGGCACAAAAGGTGTTAACTTTTTTAGTTTTGTTTTTAGCGATTAAACGTCCTTGGGAAGCTACCATATTTTTATAGCATTGTTGGCACGCACGGCGAGTTTTACTTGAAGGTCCTTCCTTTTTCTTCAATTGGTGCTTTACTCTTCTCGTTCTTTGATTTGATGAAGTATCATCAATATCGAAACCTACAAAACTCTTCATAATTTCTTTTCTAAACTCAAGTACTGATATCTTCTTCTTGGCCACGCTTTGATAAAGAATTAAAGCATTTACCATAGCTGTATTTAAAAGTAAATCTATGCCTAGTTTTTTGTACCATTTGATGCTCTTTCTCAGAGGTGTTTGATATGCTGTCATTTGGTCGGATAAATCAACTGCACCCTTAGCTTTATTATAATCAAGAACTATTTTAGGTTTAGAGGTTTGTTTGCCATGTTTTATGATATTTTGAAATCGCACAGAATGTTTTGTTGAGAGAACCAATACATCTCGCTTATCCCTCCATCTCAACACAGTGATTCCATCATTACTCTCTTTTGCTACATATTGCCCTCTTTTCAATTTTGTAGAAACAATTTCTTTAGGAAAATGCTTGCGATTCTTCCTCAAAGTGCCAACTAAATGCGTCTCGTTCTTTAAAAGTTCTCTAGCTAATCCGACGCTTGTGTACCAATTGTCGGTATATAGAGTATGCCCTTTATTTAGCAACTCATTGCATAGCGCCATAACAACCTTAGTAGGCGTAGTATTGACGTTATCGTTCTGTTTTCCACCATAAATGCTTATTTTGTATGTGTATCCAGGCAAAGTACATAGTTTGAATAATTTAATCCCATACTTATGGCGTTTTTGCTTATTGTACTGCCGAAATATAATTCGCCCGCGAAAAGGAACCATACTCTCATCTATACATAAATCTTCGCCAGGCGTGTAAGATTTTTTAAAATTTGCATTCATTACTTCCACTAAGTCTCTGATGCGGTGTAAACGATCGGTCGTATTCTCTTCATCTTCTTGTGAAAAATGAAGCATTGCGAGTAGAAGCTCAAATCTATTGCGAGACATAATAGTTCGCGGAAATTGCTGTCCAATGATTTTATCTGTGGTCCAGTAATCAGCTATTTTCGGAAGCCTTACTATACCCATATATAAAATCAGCCCAAATAGTTTTTTAATTTCAGTTACGTTAGTAGGGACCCAGCTACGAATACGCGCTGCTTTCGAAGCTTCATTAGACATTGTTATTTTATTGAAGGCATAGGCATTAGTGCATAAAACAATTTTATTTAAGACCTCGTCCGTCACCATAAGCGCAAAAAAATCAGCTGGACATTTGTTTATCATAGCCATGCGTAAGTTGAGCTGCATTCCAGGACACTCAGTAAAAGCAATAAGTCTGCGCTGATTACCTTTTGGGTCAGTCCATGTTGAAGGTGGCGAACTTCTGTCTAGGTCTTGGATAGCACGATTGATTTCAGCATCACTGTTTTCACTTTCAGATTGTATGACACGACGTCGCTTCGAATGAGTAGGCTGAATATTATCTTCTTCATCCGAACTTAAATGGAGACTTCTATTCAGCAAATCGAACTCGATATTTTCGATCTGTGTTATATCTTCTTGCGTTATGTCAAAGTCGCCAAAACTATCCATGTTGACCATAACAATTTTATAGTAGTACCACGTAAACAATCAGTCAAATTTACAACGTCATGTGCACGTCACTAATCGGAAATCACGACTGCGAGTGCAACGAGACGAGCGGCGAATGCGCGGGGAGGGAGTCGCGGGCGGCGGTGGGCGGCAACCTGACCGCGCGGCTCTATGCAACGAATTTTTGATATTTCGTTCGGCAAGGCCATGGGGGTCATTGTTGTGCGATGCGTAATAACTAATAATAACGGGTCAAAATCAATGTGTGTTAAGTAAAAAACGTTATTTAAGTATATAAGATGACTAAATAATGAATAAAAACAATCTGTGAAAAATGATAAAAATGAGGACTTTTAGTTAGCTTGATAGCGTATAAAAGCATCGGACAACATTGACCGCGTTGGCAGTGAACGTGTTAAGCTATTGTATTAAGTAGGGTAAGCAAAATTAAAATTATTCCAAAATTAAAATTAGAAAGTTAAATCAAATTGTATCTTCAAATCATGTAGTACAAAATTTATTCTTTTCAAATCAGGTCATTCACAAAATCTACATCTTCATATGAAGTTTGAGATAATTCTGAGGGAACAGGTGAAGCATATGGAGCAGTAGGGCAACTTGTCTGATTCTGACCTGTTGAATACCCTGAAGTAAGTTCTGAGCGATTAGACAAAGAAGGTGGTTCATTGCAGTATCTTGATGAAGGAACCGAGCCTGTTGTATACCCACTGTAATTGAATGCCGATGGATAATAATGTTGAGAAAAGTTAGTGCATCCTTCATCGGCTTTGAATATTACGTCCATTATTGCTCGCTGCACGGCATTTTTAGTACTTCTGTTATATTGTTGCATCTTGCTGCATATAAAATTTGAAAAGAAAAGGGTTTCACTGTCAAAATTGTTTGGATTATTGTTTCGGGGTTCAGGAGTAGGACTAGAAGCAGCACTCTTAAGCAGGCCAAGAGCCTCCGAAAGCATACCCATTTTTTTATTTTCGTCTGATTTCTTTTTTTTGGGGGCCTGACCAGTTGGTGATATAAATTCTGAACTGTTATCATTTTCTACACTTGTAGATGCACTCTGTTCCGGTTCATTTGTAATCTGTAATTAAAAAGAAATTCATTGTTTCAGCTGCCAAAAACAAAGTCAGAATGGATCCAGATCTCAAACAGATTTGATGAATTGTGGAATTTTCCCCATTGTGCCGGAGCCATGGACGGTAAACATGTCATTCTCGAGGCTCCGGTACATAGTGGCACAGAATATCGTAACTACAAATCGAATTTCAGTATAGTGATATTTTTGCTTTAGTAGACGCGGAATATAATTATATATTTCTGGATGTCGGATGTCAAGGCCGCATTTCAGATGGTGGAATTTTTAAAGAAACTGAATTATATAAAAAACTAGAAAATAATTCGTTAAGATTGCCTGCACCTGAAGCACTGCAAGGTAGAAACAAAGTAGTACCATATGTTTTTGTAGGAGACTCTGCCTTCCCTTTACAAAACAATATAATGAAACCCTATCCAGGAGAATACCCCAAGGGATCGCCGCGAAGAATTTTTAATTACCGGTTAAGCAGAGCTCGCAGGATTGTAGAAAATCTATTTGGTATCACAGCATCTGTGTTCAGAGTTCTACGAAAACCTATGCTCCTTCAGCCCAAAACCGTGGAGACTATAGTCATGGCTATTGCACACTTGCATAATTTTTTGAGAAACACGGATTCATCTAAAAACTTGTATGCACCCCCTGGCTCACTTGACAGCGACCAAAACGGAAGATTATGTGAAGGTAGTTGGCGGAGAGATTGTGAAATGTCATCTTTACTTCCATTGAATAATGTACCTAGAAGAGCTGCCTCAAAACAAATTAGGGATGAGTTTAATGACTATTTTATGAACGAGGGTACAGTTTCTTGGCAGAATACATATTGTTAAGTTTTTTTTATCAAGTCGAAGGAAACTAGTTCAATGCAGTTACCTCTGTGTTGCGTCGTTTCCTTGGATTATTTCGATCTCCTAAAAATGCCAGCGCCTCGTAAGCAAACCATGTACTTTTGTACGTTTCATCCCCACCTGTAAAATAAATTACAATAAATAAACAATACATTAGAATATAGTACATATCGCTACTTCGGGGAAGAAAGGGCGTAAAAGCCAAAATAGCAACTTTACAGGGGAGCGAAAAAACGTTTTTTTTTTTAAATTTTGGAAAATAACTTTTTTTGCAATAGAGTTAAATTCGAATGAATTGGTGATATTTACTTGCATTTAAGTGCTCTTTAATATCAAGAAGCTTAATTTTAAGTAGACCTTATGGTTTAGAAGATAGGATGGATTTACGACCCAAAATTTTAATAAAAATGGCTTTTACACCGTCTATAAATACGTACTATAGGACGTAAATCCACAAATATCTATAATGCTAACATACATCGTGTCGTATAAACCATCTTTAGACAGTGAAAAGGTCGTAATGACTGCACCACTTATAACAATTATCGTGAGTAAACCTACAATTATTATAATTTTGTAAGATTTAATGTGGTGAATATTGAAATTAAGGTGCATAGAAGCTCAAAATAATAGCATAATAATTATTATTATCTGATTTATCATAGTTCTATATTACAAAATTTATTATAACGAATTAGGTTACCTACCTGTTAAGTTAAATGCACACGATTCATGAATAGTGAAACAAAAGAAAAGATTTAATTGAATTGAACTTTGATTATTTTCATTAATTTAAATTTTAAGTTAACTGTGATAAATAATTACTATCATCTAATATTAATTAATTAAGAAATAAATTAACTAAAATTGATAAAATAGTATAAAATAATGGTATGTTTGTAATTTATTCTACTAGGTAGGTATTGGTGTATTAAATAAATAAATTTAGTTAAGATGCAAATCAGTTTTATTCATTCATAAATCAAATCAAATTGACAATAATTAGTAATCTTCTTTTTTTTCTATTTCCTTTTCTGTTTTTTGTTTCGTTTTCTTACTTTTTTAATTTTATTGCTTGTAATCGTATTCTTCTTTATTTTTTTTATCTTTTACTTTCTTTTTATTCATCTTCTTTCTCTTCTTATATATTTTTTTCTTTTTCTTATTTGTTTAACCTTTTTTTTTAATTATAATTTGTAAAATAAATCTTTCTTCTACTTATTAATCATTCATGCATTATTCTAATGAAATTAAAATGTAGATAAGTACCCATTCATTCTAATTCCTCTACTACATCGTCTTCTTCGTCGGTATCTAGTAATTGGTCTACTACTGTTTTAAAATGAGGCAGCGACAAAAAATCTTGTTGGAACGGTCTGGGTATTGTGTGATTGTCACAAAGAAGTTTTAAATCGTTATATTTTGCAGTCGAAATTGGTAATCTGGCGTCATATAACTTACGCAACACAAATTCGTTTGATTTTTCAGCTTGGCAGTGATTATTAGTTGTATCTAAACAAATATTTTTTTTAGGTCTTCCTCTCGCTTTAGATTTCCCTTTTGTATTTGGCCTTTTTTCAGGTACTTCAAATAGAATGACTTTTTGTACTGATGTGTCTGCATGGAGTACTTAATTTCAACTTGATCAACATTCTTCTTCTTAAATGTAGCAATCCGAATATTTTTAAATTGCATGTTTTTTAGCGTTTCCTTAGTGAAAGTCTTTGTAGCTAGTTCGTCCCAACTAATAAAATCACTATGCTCCATGACAATAGCACGATAAGGTCGTGGCCGTTTTCGGGCAGAAGCAATGTAAGGCATCCACTGGGAAGGACTCCAGACGGTGAGTTTTTTTATTTCTCGTTCTATTGTTGCATGCACTGAATCAACAGGCATGTATGTATGTCCAGGCAACAAAAAGTTAAGCTGTATTGTTTCTAAATTTACGGACTTTTTGAGGTAATAGTTTATGGCAGATAGAACTACTTTATTTTTATTTTGACCTGTACAGGAATCGCAGTATAAAATCAATTTTTTTATTTTTCTTTCGTCAACTTCTTGTAAATACTTAAAGAGACAAGTTGCTATTTCTTGGCTACCTCGTTTTCCGTCACACTCTCCCCAAATGTAGCAATTCACATTTTGAGTTCCACTTTCATAAATGGTGAAATTAAAAACTGCATACTTTCTTGAGTACCCTAACAACATGCTATCTCCGTGGGGTGTTGTCAATACCTTTTGTAAATCAAAGCTAGCTGTCAAAGTACCATTAATATTATAATGATTACTTAAATTTTGATGTGCTAGAAACCTTTTATAAGTAGATTTTTTTTCTTTAATGTGATTTTCTAAAATGGTTTTATCTTCTTCGCTGCTTATTTCTTTTCGGTCGGCTCTTGTACACAGAAGACATTTGTCTTTTTTTGGACAATGAAAGCTGATATTATATTCATTATTAAATATATTTCTAAATATAGTATCTCCAACTGCATCTTGATTTTTATCTTCACATTCTTTCACATAAAGTCTATACAAATTGGATACATTTTTTAATTCTTGGGGAAGATACACCCTGCTGGTTCGTTTCCGGTTATAGTGTGAAGGGACTGCTGGCAATTTTTCAATAAAAGACTTTGCATGTGCTTTTGCTTCTGGAGAATACTTATCCGGAAATGTACGTGTCCTCCGATCATCCTGAGACATATTATATTCTTTAGAATGAGACAGATTGTATAATAAATATTTCTGGGTCACATTCAATGTCTCAAGCAAGAACTTTTGACAAACTTTTTGACGATCTTCACCATTATTGATAAAGTACTCGTATGTTAAATTTCTCCTACTATTTGGAGAGTCCGTTCTTTTCCTGGAAATTGATACCTGGCGAGTACAATTAATAAGCCAATCTTTCCTCCGTTGTGAACTTATGCTCCAAAAGAAGTCAAACAGAGACTTTCGCCTTTCTTCCGTTATATTAAAACAACCTCTTTTACATTTATCCTGCTTACATGGGTTTTCTCCCATAGATTTTTCTTTAACTATGTCCCCTTTCTTGGTTTGGTAGGATTTTCCGTCATCTTTTAATTGTTTTCGTTCTTTCCGTTTATTTATTAGTTTCTGTTTCTTCCTTGTTATATTTTTACTTGTATCATCCTTTTGGGCTTTCTTCTTTTTTTCTTTTTTCTTCTTTTTCTTTTCAGGTGAACCACTAGATTCAGATTCATTGCAAGTCCAATCATCAGAACTACCACCAGAAAAGTCTAAAGCTTCCTCGTCAGATAAGAAGTCTATATAATACATCTTGTATTTTGAAGTTGAAGTTTTGCGTGTTCTTTTAGTCCGATCTTTTTCAACTGTGTGTGTAATATTTAAATTGGCCAGTGCTGTACTTGTAGATGGATTAGGAAGTCCAAGCTGAGTTTCATCGTGAGATGCAGCCAGTAAAGGACTCAGTTCTAAAAATGGCGTCTTGGAGGTGGTAGGTATACAACTATCAGATTGAGGTATATATTTATCCAACGGCAGAAGGTTGGTCTTCAAGTCAGATGATTCAGGGATCGGTACAGAAGGAACTTCGGGTTCATCAGCGGCATAGTCATCTTGTGGCACGAGATTAACATATAAAGTAGGTAATTCAGCAGTCAATACGGAAGAAGATTCAAGCTGCGTGCTATTGTCGTAGGTAGACAATGTATTAACAATTAGAGACGAATTAGCGATCGGAACTGATGTAACTTTGGTTTCTGGAGCATAGTCAGCTGGCAAAAGGTTTGAAGAAAACGACTCAACGGTCGGCACAGCACATGAGATTTCATTTTCAGCAATTACTGGATCTGCAGGGAGGGCAGTAATATTTGGATGTGGTAATACAACAGTCGACGAACTATCAGCCTGTTTTAAGACTTCCATAGAAATAATATTTATTTTGTTACTATTGTTTTTAAACGGGCTTTTTGGTGGTATAAGGCTACCAACGTTGTCTCCAAAGAATGAAGCATGTGCTCGGGGTAAAGAAATCATAGAGGTATTGATATCGCCATCACTGCTTGAATTAATTATGATTTTTTTGTGTGTTGCTTTTGATATTTTTATTGGTTGCATTTCTGTGTCGCTGTTTTCGATTATAATATCATTGCTTTGATCCGAACTACTATTTTGATCAAAACTCCTAGTCGACTGACTCGGCTCGTAATCAGATCTGGAAATAAGATGATAATAGAATTACTTATACAAAAATTATACAAAAAAGTCGTCTTTATTTTTAATGCTAGTAAGAGTTAGGGCGTAAAAGCCATTGTAGTTTTAGTTCCCTGTAATATTGGGGTCGTAAAAGTCACGCACGGCATCGAAAAATCAGAAGACATTAGTCATTAGGGCGTAAAAGCCAGTCTAACAAATCAGTTTCATGGAGTTTATAACGGAATAAATAAAAATGCATGTAATTTGAATAAAGAAAAATAATGATTAAACAAAATAACTGAATAAAAATATTGTGAATAATTAGATAGGTACCTACGTAACATGACCTTTGTGGTAAAGTTAGTTAGCACTTAGGTACGTAAGCACCCATCTATACAACTATACATACAACCATAATAAACCCGACCGTTTTTACACCGTGAGTACCTAATATTTTAAGTAGTAAAAAAATAGGTAAGTACCTATCTTCCTAGAAATTACTACGACGAATGCACTCTTAATATTTATTATAAAATAAATACGAATATCTCTAACTAAAGAAACATCACATTAGGTAAGCACGTCTAAACAGTTTGAGCCAAGAATAATAGATAGGTACTGTACTATTACTTAAAACTTACCTTTGTGATGAACGACGACGGCTTTGTAATAATGCATTAACGATATTCCTTCTTTTTAGCAAGGAATCCAAGGCTTTCGGCTTCGTATTATCCATTTTTTTAATTAAACAAGTAACTTATTCGCACTGTATTAATATTCAAACGGAACGTAAACAATAACAATCCGGTAAAGAAACTGCGATTGACAGACTGACAAGATTGGACACGTGGACTTCACTTGTGGTAAGTCGTGTACATGCAGGTTGCGATTGTGTTTGTGCGTGTGTCGTCGGCAGCGCGCGCGCTTTATTGGCTAAATAAATTATGTTTCTATCTCACTCCATTGTAAGACTGTTTAACGTACGCATAAGAGACAACGATAAATGACATGATTATCTCTCCGATTTTTAGACTAAAGAAATTGTTATTGTTACGATTTGAATGCTGTAACTCCAAGTTTTTATTTTTGTGCAAGGGCGTAAAAGCCAAATCATATTTAAATTGCCAAGTAAAAATGTCGTAAAAGTCATTACGTAATAAATATTGTATTTACGACCAAATATTCTTTCATACTATGGTGATACGCCCTTATTAATTTGAAATAATTAAATAATGTCATATACGTCAATTTTTTTTAATAAAAATGGTTTTGGTGAGAAAAAAATCATGGGGGTAAAAGCCATTTTTTTGGGAATATTGAAATTTTAAATATACAGATCGATAGAGCGTCGAAAACTAAACAAAGTTGCATTATTAACTCATTTTGGCCAAAAGTGGCTTTTACGCCCTTTCTTCCCCGAAGTAGCGATATATGTATAGTAAAATATAGTAGAATATAGTAATATAGTGGGTATACAATAGAAGTAATAATTGTACTAATAGCAAGTAAGTGATAATACCTAAGTAAAAACTAAATTAATAAATAAAAGTGTGTAATATGTAAAGCAACAGAAATTTATAATAAAACATACCTTTTCCGGAACTATGGCTCTTCTTTACTTTTCCTTTTTCTTTTCGATGTGAAGCAAGCAAACTAATCATTATATTATATATTAAAATCATTATATAATAATTTTTGCATTCTTCTACATCTCTTTCCAATGAATGAGCAATATCACTCCAAGCATCGTGTTTCAGTTTTTTTTTATAGTATTGCGGGTTTTTTGGATCCCAAATAACAAGTTTTTCTTGACACAAACTAATAAGTTCAAGCGATTGTCCGTCACTCCACATCATGAACGTACATACGACACAACCGTCACGAACGCCGTCCAAACGAGCACTGCGAGCGTCTTTGTGTTCGCGCGAAAAACCGACAGCCGATGGATCAACCCCGAGCGCCGCGCGAGCGTTACATGTAATGCTCGTAGTGCCGTCCACACGTAGAATTCGTGTTACATTACACGGTGGATTACATTACACGTTACACTCGTCTGGACCCGGCTTTAGGTGTACGAAGAGTTCTCACTGCACGACGACACAACTCGAACAGGGGTTCATGTTCTTTGCAGGCATCTCTCACTGCAAGCTGCAAAGTGTGTGCGGCACAACGTACGGCTGTCACCATAGGTTGTGATACATTTTCGCTTTCGAATTTCAAACTTTCCACCAGATCAAGCATTTCCTGGTCATCTTCCTGAGTAAAATTAACCTGAGATTCATCAGCGTGTTCAGTACCATTCAAATCTTCTAGTGAATCTTGTATTTCCTCTTCAATTTGTCGAGACATTGCAAGCATATTACTTCCATTATCCGAGGTAATGGAGTATAGTTGCTGAGCTTCGATTCCGTAACGGCTTAAAACCATTAACACAGTATCTTTTAGGAATACTGCAGTATTTCGTTCGCGTAACTCAATAACGCCCATGTTATGCAGCTGAAGCTTATCTTGTGAAATTAACTGCAAATTGATGCCAAGAAATCTTCGTGATTTTACGGAAGCCACAGCAATTTTCAGACATATTTATTTATTTATTTATTTAACACTTCAAGCACAAAGTACAGAGGCGGACTTAATGCCATAGGCATTTTCAACCAGTCAACCTTTGGACATACAAGTTTACTTTTTAATTCATCGTGGATCTTCTTTCGGACATCGTAGGCTTTATTCTCAATGCATGTTCTTATGTTTCTAACATTAGGTTTTAACCCACAATTAGGTATCATTGTAATTAAATTTTGAAATGCCTCGTCTTCCACTAAAGTTAATGGCCTGCCATGAATTGCTACTAAATTGATACAGCATTCAAGAACTCTACTATGTTCGGCAGGGGGGTGTACATCTTTGTCAGAAAAAGTCCTTGCTTGAATTCTGTCGTACTCAACGGTGCTGCGTAAAAAAATGTCGTAGCAAATTTCCAGCGTGATGTCCCTGTAACAAATGTAGCTTGTCTATTGATACAGTTCCATAGTAGCTATTCTACAGAATGATCTAAATCTAACCGTACGAACCGTGGTTGCAGCAGTAGGTCGCTGTCACCAAATTATTGCATTGTCGTCGGGTTTGTAAATGACTATCACAGCTGAGTACTATTAATCATCATAAACTATCTTGACCGTTAAGAATTATCTCGAAATGAGATGACGCTTGCTGCATCACTACCGTGAAACTGAGTTTTTGGAATAAGCTTATTGAGATCTATGTATATAGGGTGACTGGTAATTAACAGTGAGAATAAATAATAATAAATAATTAATTATCCGGTAGGAGTCTTAACCCGAACTGGCTCTATTGTCTGACCAATGCACTAAATCTCGACAGAAATGATGATGTGGTGCTGACTAGGCACTAAAGGATACACCCTTTTCTAGGGATGTAACAGTACGCTGAACTCGATGGACATTTTAAAACAAAAGTTAAAACTTGCTCGCGAGTAAGTATTACAACTAACATACACAAGTAGAACTACTTACGCCGGTGCCGAGGTGTCGGATGCGGAGGGGTTCGACGCGGGAGGGCACTGTGCGGGGGGAGGGGGGTGTAGCCCAGCCCGGACTAGATGGACATTTTAAAACAAAAGTTAAAACTTGCTTGCGAGTGAGTATTACAACTAACAAACATAAGTGAAATGCAACATTGTTGTATAAGTTGATTTTAACATTCTACCAGCTGATACCATGTATGCCACACTGTCTGTACATAACATTCTAACATTATCTACTTTGCTCTCAAATGAACTTACCCACATATTTTTTAAAGAATCTTGAACAAATTGTGATATAGTTGTTCCATTTATAGTACTTAGCATTTTACATACCTCTAAGTAAGGCCGATAGCACCTATTAGGTTCTAATGGTTTTACCAACAAATGTACGACAGCTCTTCCTAAAAAATCCGTAGTGTCGTCTACTGAAACCCATAGTTTATTATCTACAATCTTACTTTGCATCTCTTGTACTTTGATTTTAAAAAGCTGATCCAGGTAAACTTTTCTCAATAAGGATTCACTAGGTAGTTTAATATTTTTGCAATTGCAACATATGTATGTACTTTTGAAAAAATGTTTTAAATGCATTGTTGCACAGTTGGGGCCATGGTATGTTACAAAGAATCATAAAGGAATTCGATTGAGTCGAAGTAAAATTCTAAATGAGTGTGGTGTTCTTTCTTCTTGCCTATATGTATATATTGCCTATAATACTCCTTTTACATGTCTTTTGACGTCGCTCTAACGAGTTGCACTCAAATGTGCTTCGCATTTAGAGCAGTAAATTAATCCACTTGCATTGTCATAAAGAAGCTGCAGATTATCTTTGATCCACTTGTTGACGGTGGCCTCTTTGATTGATCTCTGCGCCATGGTAATACTTTTTAATCAACGGATTAATATGGAGCAAAAAAAAATAGTGAGTCTTAGAAAACCGTATGAGTGTGTTTGTAAATGTGAGAGAAATAGAGATCTAACCGTGCATACATTCATACAGAGGGACAGACAGAATAATTTAAAGAAAATTTAATAAAAAAATTAACAAGACACTTACCGGTCAGTGGGTCGTCTTAGGGGCGGATGTATATCACCAACTTCAAATATCCAATCATCCAATACAGTAAGGCTGTTTGTCCACCGCCGCCGTCACCGGACCGTCACCGAGAACGAGATTCATTGTTATTACAAACTCGAGTGGGGTCTAACATGTTAAACTCGACAACAGAAATCAATTCTTTCGGATTTACCGAACACTTAGCGCAATTAGATCGAATTACACCGATAGCGCCACAACCGTAACACCCCACACTATTTGACTCGGAAGTCCCACTTTTATCGAAGTATTTAGAATATTTTTGAGTCACGAGTATGTCCGTTTTTACGGCAATATATACAGAAAAGTCTTTAACCTTTATTGTCCGAATTGTTTACCACAGAAGGCGGGCGTCATCGAGTGCTACTCGTAGCACTCGACGACGCCATAGGCCGTTTGTCCAACGCCGCCGTCACCGGACCGTCACCGAGGACGAGATTATTTCGGGCCGAGTTTAAGATGACGTGACGGCGATCGTGTGTCCACCGCGCCGATATATCGGTGGCTCAGTTCTAGAGCTTTGTCGCGTTTTCCTTTTTAGTAGAAATAAATCAAACTAGGAGGATGGCGAGTTTCAACTGGCGACAATTGCTTCTTCTGCTATTTTACGTTCGAAGGCGTAGGCGATGCAAAGAATTTTGGATTCATCCGCTAATACGTGAAGGATACAACACAGGAGCGTTTTATGTACGTCACGACAAGTTGCGGCAGTACGAACACAAGATTTAAACTACTATAGGATGTCCACGACTACATTCGGTTATATCCTATACCACATAAAAGGTGCCATCGCACTCCAAAACACGAACTACAGGGCATGCACACCACCAACTGAAATGTTGGCTGTGACGTTGAGGTAAGTAAGGTGCAAGTTTTGTGTATTTCAATATATTTATTATTTATTTATTTTATTCATTAACACATACAATTGTTTTTACAGGTAACAAAAGTAGTCATTAATTGCTATTAGAAGTTACCCAGTTACCATTAAATGTAAGGTCCCGTAGTAGTTGACACCTTACACTTGCAGTTTAAGTAAGAGGTGAAGGAAGTAAGTGCTTGGAGTTAGGTGAGTTGACGTAAATACACACAGATTTGGTAACACTAAAAGTTTATTAGAGTAACGATCACAACAAAGTAAGAGTAGGTTGGATGCTAATCCGCGGTGTTCGCGTAAGTATGTAATTTGTCAACTAACTTAAAATGATATTAAACATTGTTTTAAATACGAAAGATAAAAGTAGGTTGCTGCGTTTACAGCCTGACGGTATGTACGTAAACCGTACATGCTCCCGAGGGCAAAAGGTGGGATGAGCATCCAGTACATAAAACGTATAAAAGTAAAAATCCCAAAACGTAATAATAAAAAGTACAGACAGTATAAAAGTAGGTAAAGTAAGTAAAATATAAAAGTAAGAAATCCTAAAAGGTATTAATTAAAAAGTACAGATAGTAAGTAGAATTAAACATGTACACATCAAAATGATAGGTTTTACTGCCTCAAAGTGGAATAGTTGTTTCGGCCTCGCGTCGCTGTATAGTGGCTCCTGCGGGGTCGAATAACGTATTTCTTGCATCTCAATTTCGACTTTGTTGTCGATTCCTGTTGGTTGTCTTGTAGGTGGCTTTTTAGTTTTCTTATGCCATAGTCTCCTAATCCAAATGTAGACAGCAAACGAAGTAGCTCCTCCCAACAGCAAAGAAGTCACAGAGTAGAGATATATGTCGTGACTTGATATCTCTGTCATTTGTAGTAGTCTTTCCTGCTCTTTCTGCTGAGTTATTTGCTTATCTATGTTTTTGATACTTATTTTAGACGTATCCAGTTCCGTCATATTGAGCTGTGCGTTGTTCCAACTTAGATCAAATAAATTGTTGATAGTGGTGTTAAGTACAGGTACTTCAATATCCGCTTCCATGTAAAATTTGCTTCCTAAGTGGTTGTAGGTGAATATTGTCGCATCTTTCTTTTGTACTATGCATTTTGGTTTCAAGGCAGTCACGCCTGTACCGTTGATGACCGCTCTGGCGTAACTTGATCGCTACATATGACGCGCATCAGCTGTCTGTCGCACAATGTAAACAATCACCAGTTAGGTTTATGTAATTGGATCCAAGTTTCTTTACAAGTTACATCATTGATGACACAGAATACTGACGTTTGTTGGCTGAATACCTTGGCCTCGCAAGGTGCGTCCTTGTCTTGTAAGCTAAATACCGGCTGTCGTGAAATGCATGTGTACTCGTCTTCTCCGTAAGGCGTACATTGGCGCATATCTTGTTCTTCCATAGTGATGTATGAATTTTTCACAAAGTTTATGGCGATATAATTGGATGAAGGCTGCACGATTTTCAACTGTCCTTGTTTCTGGAATGGTATAGGTATTACCCGGTATATTTTGTAGTCCTCATCGAAAAGTAGAAAGTTGTTTGTAATCCAAGCCTTGACATGGATTAGTTCGTAGATGTCACGGAAATCCTTTTGTGTGTCCTTTATTGGCAAGGTTAGTTCCTGTGGTAGTTTTCCAGAGATGATGTTCACCTGTTCTATTATTTGAGAAGCAGGGAACAAGTGTGTATCCAAATGACCTCGGTAAATGTTGGCGAGAGCATTCATTAGCATTTCTTGAATTCTATGTAAATCGCTCAAAATTAAAGTTGATGATAAAGCGGCAGAATTCACGTCATTTGCTGTGTATAGTATTTGCACTTTGTTTTCAATTTTTGTAGTTACGTTGCATGTTTGATTTATGTAGGTTTGTATTGCATGAAATTGTTTGTCCATGAATTCCGTATTGTTTTTAATTACGTTGTTTTCCGCCTCTATAATTAGTTTGATTCTTCATCAGCTGTAACAGATAATTATCGTTGATTTGCAATTATTATTATTTTATTTTCGTTGATTTATTTTAATAGTAGTACATGCATATTGTGATATAGGCCTATATTTATTGTAAGATGATTTATGCACCTACATTGTAGAAAAATCTTGGGAAATTAATTGAGTATGACGATTGTATGACAACTTGGGTATCTAGCTCGGATGAAAACTGTGGGGTTTCTTGCTCGGATGAAAACTGTGGGGTTCCTGGTTGGGGCGAAAACTGTTGGATCCCGTGCTGAGGTGAATACTGATGGGTTTGCTGGGGTGAAAAAGCTTGGTATTAACTGTGGCAACTCTGGCTCCTTCCATCTGCGACACTGGTCCAATACAGACGTGCTTAATTCTAGACCGCCCTTTTATTTATCTTCCTCGGCATCAACGCACCAGCCCCTCATCAGCATCTACCACCTCAAACTCATAGCTCGGCCGTGACGCAGCCATTTTGGTTGGCAACGCGTGTGGGCATGCATCGCTCTTGGCTTGGTCGTCGCCACGCAATCGCAAATCATTTTCGACGACTCCAGCTACACATTCCTTCAAACCCACCCAATTGATCATAGTGGCAATAGTCCCCCTCCAAAGGCTCACCATCTTCGCCTATTTTGGGTGGAGTTAACCTGGATCCAAGGAGAACCATGCATCTGTTAAACCAGAGGTGGGAATCTGCGTGTAGGTTCTTTCTTCCATGAAAATTATTTCCATGGAAATTATCCAGTTCCATAAAGATATATTTATTCAGGTCATGTCTCTGTAATTGGTTCCAGTTCATGAGATCTCAGGTTCAATTCCCAAGGCAGTGTTGTTAGGATTTTTGTAAACTCTCGTTTGCAGGACAGATTTGAAGCTTTCCCAGTAAATTGCAATATGATCGCCCTCATGCAAAGACTTCTATGCCTCCATGGCACCTAATAACATGTCGATATGTGAGTGTAACACACCTTTGCCTAGCTCCATTATGTTAATATGTTTATTTTCAAGTGTTATGTGGAGTAATTGGGGTTATTCTTGAAACTCACTATTTTCTGTAGCTTCTGAAACTTCAGAGTGCACCTGTATTGTTGCAGAAATTGGCTGAATGTCCTCCTGTAATTTTATTATTAAATAAAGTTAGAAGTATAAAAATAATTACTAACAATTCTGTTATGCTGGACCTACAAAATGATGAAGATGTAAATACACATACTTATTATATTATTCAGGTTTTAACAATACTAGCATATTATCAAAACTAAATATAATAACTATAAATACTAGCTGCGCTCTGCGATTTCACTGGAATATCAGAATAAAAGATATGCCATGTCCTTCTCCAAGTCATGGTCTACCCATGTGCGACACTCACTTTCTCATTTATAATATCAGTTAGGGTTAGGATTAGGATAATGCTGATCAATAAATTAATATTAAAATTTAAGAAAATTGACAACCTGAGACAATCCAACTTCATTAATTTCAGGTATTCCAGTAGCTGCTTGAGAGCCTACAATATTTTGGACTCTTTCCTCCAAATCGGTTAATTTAACTTTACTAGCAGGACTACCACCAGTTCCAGTAGCATCTTTGTATATGCGAGCATATTTCTTTTTGGTATTATTTTTCAGATCACTCCACACCTGCACACCAAGCATAGACCATCACCAAAGTTGCAAATGCCAATTAAATTGCATGAAATTAAAAAAAAAAAACAATTTAAACACTATAAAACCAAAATAAATTAAGGTGAGCAAAAAATGCCAAAACTATATTGATACACACCTTTCTCCATTTTTCAGCTGATTTTGTATCGCCAGTTGAAGCGGCATTCAACATTTCTGATACTTGAGCCCAACATTGCATGTTGTGCATCCTTCCTTGCGGACCTTCGGTGGGTATGCTAAGATCACCGTGCCTGAAAAATATGCATTTTGTTACCTACGATATGATATGTTTTAGACATTTTACCTAGACTACACACATCAAAAGTGTCTAGGGGTCATGCACATTTATTAGCATAACTTTAAAAGTAATGGACCTTTCAAAAAGATTTAAACGCGAATATGTTCCTGGTAAATTTATTTTAATCTTTATGTAAAGTGTAGGGACTCCCTGATTTATTAGACTGTCCCATATCGCTTCATGGCTAATGCTGTCGAAAGCTTTGGTGTAGTCTATGAAGGCCATATACAAAGGTTTGTTATATTCATTATACTTCTCCACTATCTGTTTCACGGTGTGTATATGGTCTACAGTGGCGAAGTTTTTCCTGAAACCAGCCTGTTCCATTGGTTGATTTTCGTCTAGTGTCCTGCTTATTCGATCTAAGATAATCTTAGAGAAGACTTTATAGATATTGGTCATGAGGCTGATTGGTCGGTAATTCCCGTAAATAAATGTCTTCTTTTAAGGCCTTTCTTGTATATGAGAATTATGTGTGATGTTTTCCACTCCTCAGGGATATATCCCGATAGTAGAATGTCATTGTAGATCTTGGTCAATAAAGGAACAACGGATACCAGAGTTCCATTTAGTATTTCGTTTGTGATCTCATCTGGGCCGGGCGCCTTGTCTGATTTTTGGCTAAGGATTGCTTTTCTTACTTCGTCGGGTAATATTTTGGGTTCGGTAGTCGATGATTCAGAGCTATATCTTGTTATCTTGTTCTTTGTTCTATTGCATATTGGTTGGAGTAGAGACTGCGATAGAATCTTGTAGCTAAACTATTTATTTCTTTTCGGTTTGTAATTTTGACGGAGTTATTGCAGTTCTGTTTTATGTTTGGTATCCATGGGGATGTCTCTCGCAGTTCTTTAAGTGCTTCTTTGGTTCCGCCTGTTCTTGCGATATGTTTTTCAAGGATATGCAGTCTATTGGCTTTTCTGTCCTTTATCCCTTTTTAAGGCAGTGGCTGACTATACTGCCACCAATTTTAGAATTATTTTTTCGGGCATCTTTTTATCTTTCTGGTATTTTTTTTTTTTTACTGGCATGCTTGAGATGTCCTGTCAACGTATATTTTTTGTTGTGTGGGAATTGTCAAATTCAATTGACACTTTTCAAACTTTGAAGGGTAAAAACCGGTGATTTTGTGTAACGTGTAACAAATCTAGCTCAATCTTTAAAATCTTTTGGGAAACTGGTAAGAGTTTGCATTTATTTCAATAATTACGTATGTCACTTGTACGATCGAGTAGTATTTTGTAAAATTACGTTTATTATTTTGATAAAATTTTGTATTTAACTGGTGGCAATATATCTGCCACTGCCCGTGTAGATAATAATATTACAGTATTTACTGCAGGTGAAAATGCCGAAAATATTGTCTGATGACGACATAGAAAATGCACTGGACGAGTTATTTGGCTTACCCGACGACCCCGACATTTCGGAGGACGAAAATGAACAAGAACCGGATAATTTAGATACGTATGAAGGTATGACGCTATATGATATTCTTAGTGGTGCGAACGAAACCGATTCTACCCAGGAGAAAAACGACTCTAATTTAGAAGAATCTTTTAATCAGCCGTCTACATTTAGACAGCCGCAACAATGAGTCTACTCAGGTGACACACGACTCGGACGACGAACGTGAGACATCAATTCATTCCTCAACATCTGGTCTGCATTTAGACAGACGCCGTAACCGTTTACTTGTCTCTCCTCCTGAACCACCATTCAGCCAACTTCCTACAGCTGTTGATACATTTTCTGAAACTGATGATTCGGATGGTGCAGAAGATCAGTGAAAAAAAGTTATTTGGTCTCAACAACCAAACATGGATGATTTTGACCGTGTTCGTTTACAAGGAACTCAATTCCTTTCATCCCAGACAAGGCCTACAACATATTTCACACGTTTCTTCGATGACGATATTTTTACACATATAGTAACACAAACCAATCTCTATGCAGAACAAAATCAAAGTCGTAACTGGACACCTGTTTGTTGTGATGAAATTAAAGTTTTCATAGGCATAATAATTCTAATGGGGCTCCATCCATTACCGACTGTTGATTTATATTGGGCTAGCGAACCATTTTTCCGCGTAGATGAAATCGCATCCATAGTGCCAATCAAAAGATTTAAAAAAATCCTCGAAAACCTGCATTTGAATAATAATGAGCAAACGCCTCAAAGAGCTGCAAAAAATTTTGATAAATTATTCAAAGTAAGACCAATACTGGATTTGCTGAATATTGCATGTCAGCGAGAAGCGAAAACAACATCGTCACAATCAATTGATGGGGGGACGTTCAACACTAAAACAGTACATGCCCCTCAAACCCATCAAGAGAGGATACAAAGTTTGGGTAAGAGCTGATAGCAAAACTGGTTATGTTTACGAATTTAGCATTTACACTGGTAAACGTGAAGACCAAGCTCCTGAAGTCGGTCTAGGAGTCAAAGTAGTGAAATCTCTCACACAAAAACTTATTGATCAAGGCTTCCGAGGACATGTAGCTTTTGACAATTTCTTTGCATCTTATGAGCTCTTGCAATATTTGTTTGAAAACGGAATATATGCCACCGCAACCGTCAATTCTGGGAGATCTGATTTGCCACTAATACTAAAAAACATGTACGTTTGCCCAGCACGGCCCCTCAGAATTTGCATTTATGGTGTACACCATTGCAATGTACTCGCCTCTAGCAGTATATGTACCGATTTCTTTTTCAATGTACCTCTATACTTTTGAAGAAATATGCAAAAAAAGGTGGCCGTGCCAGCCAAACGCTTTCAGCACGGCCCCCCATGTAACTTGAATAATACATACCGTATTAACAAATGTCTATAACTCAAGAAATGTACTCTATTAATACGTTATATGTGCCGCAACAGTTATTGTGAATTCATAATAACAAATAATATATAGATGTGGATAAGGGGCCGTGCTGGAAAAAATCATTTTAAGAAATATCTAAAAAAGACAAAACATACTTAGCCAAAAACTATTAAAAAATAATTGATGTTTAGCAAGTAACATATGTACCGCATTGATTTCTCATACAACTTGTTATATTGTGAAAAATAAATCTATTTTAGTTCATTCAGCACGGCCCTCTATAGTTGCCTATATCTTTTTAAATAAGCCGTGTATGTTTACAAAATTCGACTTCCTGAATAATATATAGGAGTACATTCCTTTCAACTAAATTGCAATTCTGCTGTATCAATACTTTAGAAGATAAATTCAATCTAAAATATACATACATTAAAACTGATGGGGTGACCATGATTCTACATGAAAATAGGATAAAAAATACTGCTTAAATTGAGATCTTTAATAAAATAAACAAATCAACAATATGGTAAACTATATAAACGATAACTAGGTACTTATACATAATAGGTCGATAATCGTACAAGTGTCAAGTTAGTGTCGCTAAGACTACATAGCTCAAAGTCTTAAAAATCATACATTACAATAAAATCACAGATTCATTACATTTCACAGATTAGTTCGTTTACATGGAATAACAACCTATGTCTCAATAACACTACAGAGCTTAAAAATCTTAAAAAATCACAGATACGCGTTCAATAAATCATATTGATTGAACCTTACATTACACTAATATTAATTTGCATGAATCGCTTTAATTATTTGGTATAATCACAGGCAATTAATTAAATCCACGTAATCACAGATGTTTTTCAACGACTATAACAATTAGAATATTGTTCGTTTATGTTACTAATATTATGTTACCTATGGAATAATCATAGAAAAACTAGTACATAAATTAACTTATTAAAAGTAATCACAGATGACATTACAACAGTATTGACTTCTTATTAAACAGTTCACAGTTTCATATGCATATTTTTAGCAACTAGTCTTTACCAGATTCTTAAATAGTGTAAAATTAACTTTAAATTATTACAAAATACATGTATTTAAAAACCATGGCTCAAAAACATATTCTGGTTTCACTGTAATTACCAGAGCCGTCACTCATAGGATCATATTCAGCAAACCCTGAGCTCCGCTCCGACGTGAAAGCGGAATATTCGTAAAAGTTATTATTTTTAGTTGTATAAAATATCACATATCACTCACTAAAACGTAAGTAAGAGTGTGTAAAAATATCGACTCCACTGTACTGTTGTTAATTTTCAAGGCCAAATCATCATAACATAGCCACAGATCATGGCTAAGCGTATGGCACTTATAATGGCCCAGAGTTCCCTCTGAATTCCCTACATATTCAATGGCACCAACGACACCATAAATTTGATTTTGAATATTAATAGTGACCGGGATATTACACAAAACTATTGCATCTGTTCCATTTAAATCAAAGGTTATAATCCTTTGTAATTTATAACTTGAAATGACAGTTCCACCGCAATTATTTTTACAAATTTGAGAAGTAGTTTCGATAGCAAGTGATTCTTCTAATGCCAAAATACCAAACGTGTTAATTATGTTAATATTCAAAGCTATAAAAGGTCTTATGATTTCTACATAATATTGACATTCTTCTTTTGTGCAAACTTTTATAAACTGAGCACTGTAAAATAAATTGGTAAACATTTGCTCATACAAATTAGCGACATTGCATTCACAATCTGTTATTATCTTTACATGCGCTGGCCGGTCAAAATATTCATGACAAACGTAATTTCTCATTTCATACACAGTACCTTTGTCAACATTTTCATTTAACATGAGATTTATATAGTCTCGAAGATTATTATCTTTTGACTCAATTTCCATTTTGAAATTAGAAAACGACTGAAAGCCAAATGCAATCAAAAACATTATTGCATCAAAACCGCATGTGTTAACGACTGTTGAATTTTTAATCATGTTACCATTTTTTATAAATTTTATACCGGTATGTGGCTTTACATTAACGGCCTTGTCTGCTTGACCTCCCCAATTTTCTACAAATGTTGGTTGATCGCTAAATATTGAGTCTTGAACAAATTGTCGTTTCGGTTTTTGTTGTTTTTTACTTATGGGTTTTGTCGTCCTGCGATTTGTTTTTTTTACAGTGTTAGGTTCTATATGAAATTTACTCGCTGCAATATTTAACTCTCCTTTTAAATAATTAATATGTCTTTGCAGGAAAACGTCAATTCTATGTTTTGTTATTTTAGATTTCAGCAGCAAGTGTTTTAAAGTTTTAAAATGATCCTCTGATGCACTGGACGAAGGATTTTTATTATCTGATTTATATAATGGCATCATGACATTCGACCACAGGGGCAATTTTCGCAGTAGTCGTTTTATTGTCGTTAATAAGGGCGGATAATAAAAATCATTTAGAGGGCCAGTTACACAAACTTCTTCTTTATGATGTGTAACAGTTTCCTCAAACCACTTCGCGAAATTCAGCTCATTAAACGTTGTATCAACATGAACGTCATCATGTAAACAGTAACGGTCATCACTTGATAAAGAGTCATCTTCAGTTATATTATCATGTATTTCCTTAATATTTACATTTTGAAGTACACTTCTCAGGTAATATTGGGCTTCAGTACAATCCTTGGAATGATATTTAGACAGGATTATAGCCAGTGCCGGTTTTAGTACTAACAGCGCCCTGGGCGAGATTTCTACGGCGCCCCCTAATTGCAATTCAAACCCATACGAAAAAAGGCGAAGGATAATAATGAAATAACCATTTATGAAAAGAAATAAACATTTATTAAAAAAACTAATAAAATTTTACTTTTCTAGCCTTTTTATCGGCGAACTCTTTTATTAAGTTATCAAAGTCGATGTTTTCAGCTATTTCATTTTCGATCGACAAAGTTGCCAAGTTTGTCAATCTACATTGTGATATCGTCGATCGCAGATAGGTTTTTATTAGCTTAAGCTTAGAAAAACTCCTCTCTCCACTAGCAACCGTTACGGGAATAGTTAATAATATTCGTAATGCTATCCAAACATTTGGATATAGTTCTTTTAAGTTGCGGTCTTTAATAAAATTTAAAACAAAAACAGGAGTAACCACTTTCTGATCAGGCAAAAACGATTTCAGACTTATGAGTTCATCGCACAACATACATCCATCTATATCTGATTTGGAATTTACATTTAATTTCAATTGAAGATCACTACAGAGTTTGATAAGGTCGTGTTTTTCTGGAATCTGTTTTAAATTGTACAAAAAAGACCAAGATTCCGAGTACTCACATAACTGTTCAAATCTTTCGTTGAGTGAAGTTAACGTCGTGTCCAAAAGACAGTTGAAAAATTCAACCTCAAATTTTTTTTCTGGAGAAGTTATAGGCTCATCTTGGGCAATTTCACCAGCTTGGCGCTTAACACGTCGAATTCTTGTTGTCGCTCTAAACACAGGTTCTATTTCTAACTCTTCAGCCAATTCCTTCGCAGTTAGAATGGCGCTTTTAAAGCCTGTATTTCTATATTCTTCCAAGAAATTGCAGCATTTTTTCAGCATGTCTGTGCATTTACCGAGATCCATGTCTGTTGATTGTAGAGATTTACTAACGACATTAATTTGAAAAAGTATGTCATACCAGACAACCAATGAAACTATGAAGCCGAAATCTTTTAGTTGTTCGGCTAGAGTAGTAGCCTCGTGAGAGACTTGAACATCAGTTTGCTGAGTTTCGATAGCCAAAGTGATTAAAGCGTCATGGACGGCGCTAATTTGATAACGGACTGCTTTAACACTGCCTATTCTTGCTTCCCAACGCGTGTCACTGAGTTTTTTTATAGTGTACAATCCCAAGTGATCGGTCAGAATTTTCCATCGATGAACAGAAGCTGAAAACAACGTAAACAACCTCTGAAGTACTCCAAACAAAGTGACAGATTTTACAGATGACTTAGCGGCATCGCATAGTACGAGATTGTAGCTATGACAGCCACACGGCACATATACAGCTAAAGGATTTATGTCCAGAATTCTTCTTTGAACTCCAATATTTTTTCCTTTCATGTTTGCTCCGTTGTCATAGCCCTGACCTCTACAATCGTTCAATTCCAGTCCGTATTTATTTAAAATATCAATAATAACTTCAGTCAGCCTTTCACCAGTCGACTCATTAACAGGTATAAATTCTATGAAATGCTCTTTTACTGATATTTTATCGACATCTGATGATAAATCAACAAATCGTATTGTCAGTGAAAGCTGTTCTATATGACTAATGTCCGGAGTACAGTCAGCTATAATAGAATAATATTTCGATTTCTTTGCACGTGATATGATTTCTGACTTCACTTTTTCACCCATCAGCTCTATTAATTCATTTTGAATGTCTTTTCCGCAGTAGTGGTCAGAAACATCACCCTTTACAGCTAAACGCAAGTGCTCCTCCATAACTGGATCAAATTTGGCTAGTAGTTGTACTAAACCCAAGAACTTTCCATTATTTGGCGTATATAGTTTGTCGGAAGTACCTCTAAACGCCATATTGTTTTCAGCTAAATACAGTGTAATATGCATTAATCTAGACAAAATATTATTCCACCTTGTAGTTTCCTTTCTAATCAAATGTTGCTCTTGACAATCTATTGTTTTTCCCGTTTTTAATCTTAGTTCAGCCTCAATCCATGAGAGGTAAAACTTCTTATGAAAAGTGCTACTTTCATGAACTTTTAACATTTCTGATAAGTGTTTCCAGTCGTTATATCCTTCAGATGCTAAATTCGACGTTGAGCTGCTATCAAATAGCCGGCAACAAAAACAGTAAACTCGATTTTTAGAAACTGAGTATATTAACCAACGACGCTGAATTATTTCATTGTTTGCAAGTTTTTTTGTAAAATGAGAATTTGAGAAATGTCGCCCTGTATCATTTTTTGGATAATTATCAATGTGAGTTTGCACTGGGCCATTAGTTATTATATGATCAATAACTTTGCTATTTCGAGTGAGTGGCCAAGTGGCTGGATCCGATATATTTGGAGCAAGAGAACTAATGTCATCTAGAATTTGTATTTGTTGTACATCACCAATAGTGTCATCCTGAGCAGCATCTGTAATTGTAACACAACTTGTCTCCTCACTTCGGGAAACTTCGTCCACAATCTCTTCAACAGCTAACTGATCTGACTTGTCAGACAGAGACTCCACTACCGATGCATTCGCTTGTATTTCAGATGTAGATGCCACATTAAGGTCTTGATTTTTTGTTGTGATATATTTGCCTATATTCATAAACTTTTTTGTTTTTTCAAATTCCTTCTCTTTTTCTGCTTTTCGCTTTCTATATTTTGATCCAGATGGTTTTCTTTTGAAAGGATCAACGTGTTCAGACATTTTGTACTAATCAAATCTGCAACAAATTAAATCTGCGTAAGTCCGATCATTTCTATAAATTAATTAAATATAGCGCTATTGAGGGAGGACGACCAAAAACGCTTTATATTCAGTAGCCTTACCATGAGTTTGTAAAAACGTTCTCTTCTCGCTATCGAAAACTATCGCTTTGTCCCTGTCATTGTGGTGCACGTGAAAGAGACAAAGCTATAGTTTTCGATAGCGAGAACGTTTTTTCAAACTCATGGTAAGGCCACAGGAAAGCGTTAGCATACACGTGAACTACGATCGAAAAATCTAGGTAAGGTAATATTGTCATGGCAGCGGAATAATTGTGAAATGTTATATTTAAAAGCTTGTGTTACGTGATAGTGCTTAGATTTGTATGAAAAAAATCACGATCATCCACTCGTTCCCGAAAAAATGACTTCTATGTACAGTCAGATGCAAAAGTCGGTGGACACTTTTCACCTTTAACACAAAGGCTTACGAATGAACAGGCTTCATCCACTTTTACACTTGACCGTACCTCCTCGACATTCATTTATTATCTCCGTGTTAAAATTTCATCAACATTATATAGTCAGTTCTAGAGATATTTTATAATATACTAGCTGTTGCCCGCGCAGCTACGCTCGCGTGGTATCCCTATTTAAACCTATAACCCTTTTTTGTCGCATCGCAATCGGTTAAAAAGTAGCCTATAGCAGTCTCATGAGTTCCAACTATACATATGTCAAATTTCATCACAATCGGTTTAGTGGTTTAGGCGTGAAGGGAAGACAAACGAACAAACAAACAAACACACTTTTCCATTTATAATATTAGTATGGATAATTTACTTTAAATAGATTACCCCACTCCAAACATAACAAACAAACAAATGTTACCTCTTTAGTATAATAAGTAAAGATAGTTAAAATAAAATTGTACTTACCTAATTAGTGAAATAATCCGTCATGAAGCAAATACCTACTTAAACACTATTTGAATTTCAACTTTTTGGATAAAACCTATGTCACTCTGTAGTCGGCGACAAAAAGTAAAAAACATGCACTTCGTAACTTAGCGTGGACCGCCTGATTACTGCGTCTGTTTGTTTTAAAATATGTAATTACGATAACTGTTTTTAAGTGCGTGCACCGATTGAATGAATAAGAATGAGCTGTGTTCCGCTCCATCAAAAATAACGTCAACTCTTCTGAACTAAAATGTTAAAAAGAGATAGATAATGTGTTTCTCTGTGGTCGGGGATTCCCAGTTTTAACGGATTGAGCACTGCGTTCCATTCTAGTGTTGCCAACACATCGTTTTTTTTTTTCACTTACAGAGATGGGAATATAAAGGGGCGCCGCTTCACGGCGCCCCTTAAAGTCCGGCGCCCCTGGGCGGTCGCCCAACCGCGCCCTACCCTAACGCCGGTACTGATTATAGCTAGCAGTTTATCGATGATGTTTTTGATGACATTAATATTTTCTGCTTTTTTAATGTAAAGAATACACTGAACAAATAAGAAATTCACTTTTTTTGGTGCGTTTTCTAAAGAAATTTTACGAATAGATTTAATAAAATGGCTCGTATCAATTCTCATATATAAATTAGGTACAATGAAGTTGCCTTCTAATGCTTTAAAAGAAACCTCTAAATAATCCTTGGTTGAGTTAAATTTTGTAAAACAATTAATTACAGCCGCAATCAAAGCCGATGAGTCGTCAGTTATAACTTCTGCGGGCGAAGTGATATTCTTTGCCCATTTAGATAACCAATCCGCAATAGTTTCTTTGGTATGGGAATTGCTAACCATTTGGGCGACGGGTACAGATTTCAAGCTATTATTAGCAGTTAACATTACTACGTATAAAAATAATTTCTTGGTTAGGTTGTTAGTTTTATAAATAGAACCAGTAGCATCTAGGGAAATAGTTATTCTGTCAACTACTTTAGAATAGTGTCTATAATAATTGAGTTGTTCTTCTAACCAATAGTGTACATGAAATGTTGGTTTTATAAGTATTTCTTGAATTATATTAGAGAACTCGACGCTCTCAGCTAAAATTATCAAAGACATTAATTCATTTTTGTGATACCAATGTTGACTATTAGATTCATAACGGATTATCCTGAGTGCTCCAAGAGATGGCAATGTAGGTGGTTCTGTATCTCCGAATGACATTGTGCGACGTGCCAGATCTTTATGAACAATGGCTGCTGGCTTTTCTTTTAAATTATCTGATAATTTTCGTCTCAAGTACGGAGTACAACGAACTTTCTTTCGTGGGTCATGCTTAAAGTTATTATCTAAGTTGATAATTTCACAAAGAAATTCGACGACCTTGTCTGTCTTCTCGGTGTCATGAATACGCACTTTTGCGTTGCACTGAGTACATTTTCCGTGGAAGGTAATTCCATTGCTATTAATGTTATAATTTTTAAAAGATATTGTACATGGCAATTTAAAATGTTTCCAAAGCTTTTGCCTCAAAAGGCAGGACCATTTATACTTAGGAATGGTTTTGTATGTTTCATATCTCAGGTATGGCTTCTTTTTATCGTTTCGTCGAAAAGTGCTGCGTATTGGCTGTATTTTTTTCCACTCGTGAATATCCACAGGAAATTTAAAAATAACTCTATTTCTATCTTCGTTTTTACTATGTTCGGATGATTCAGGCAAAGGTGTCGATTTCTTAGACGAATTCAAAGGTGTCGTTCCAACACTAATGTTTCCTAGTTTGTCATCAATTTTTGTTGGCTCCGGTGTGAGGTCATTAGTGCCCAGAAAATTTCTTTTATAACTTAGGTACAATGCTTTCGGAGACATAGCATAATTAAGCTCTTCAGCTAGTTTCTGGTACACATTTCTATCATATTTCGGTCCTTTGAGCTGATGTCGATTTTTCATAAATAGTTGTTTCTGTACATCTAATGCTACATCACTTTTCTTGCCCATCCTCACCATTAATTGTATCAATCTGAAGAAAAAAAAATCTGTACAAATATTTATAGTGAATTACGTAACTTCTTTTTAGATTTATATATAATTTTGCTACCTATTTATTTACTAAATATATTAATAAATAACGGTTAATATAAAGTGATAATTATTTTTGATACCCTAATTATTCAACATTTTTTATAATTACTGCTCAGTATGATTACACCAATTCTTAAGTGAAAAATGCTGAATGAATGAACGATGCTGCCAACGGGCCGCTTTAAGTTTAAAATAGCGTCCGAAAATTGTATATCTCAACTTTTGCGTGTCACATTTACGTACTCTATATATGTATAGTGGGTAAAGTAGGTATATTTCCACTATATTGAAGAGTTCCTTAAAATTTTAAAAGATGGTAGGTAAATTTCTATGGATTCTGGGCGTAAAATCAACAGAAATGTAACTCCTAATAATTGTAAAGGCTTAATACTACTAGATACACAAGTATTTTCTTTTATATAACTATGAAGCACTCTTGGGTTTTGCTTGTAAATGAACAGAACACAATTAAACAAAAACTATGATTAATTATGTAAGGTAACATAATAATCGTAGGCTCATTACACAGTTTGCTATCATATATTATGGTTAGCAAAATAAATTTAATGTAAGAAATAATTAATAATAGAACTACTCATTAGACATGGATATGCACTGCGGTTGATATCACAAAGTACATATTCACTGAGCAGTGTATACATTCACTCGCATTGCCCGAGATATCGAGATATGTACTATACACCGCATTGACTATGGCATCGCATTCATTCGTATCACACGGGCAATGAGTGAGAGAAAGAGTGCATGTAATATGTATGGCTCGCCAACTCTGACGTGAAACGCATTACCCGCGACAGCTAATACAAATTATAATGAGAGTGAATGAGACCGAAGCATAGCTTAGCCACAACAAGTTAAAATGAACCCTATTCCATTGCGTTACAGTTTATATCTCAAGAAGTGATGTTCTGCATAGTGTATACACATGTCTGTAAGTGACATGGGTATGCCCTATGTACTATTAATCGCAGTATATATTATATACTGCGGTTGCTATTATCAACCGCAGTGCATAGTGTATAAATCGTATTTATCGACCGCCCTCATGGCCGGTTGATATGTACTAAAGTGCATATCAAAAGTTGATGTACTTTGGAACCGGTGCATATCATATGGCATTGACTTTCGATGCACTGTTATGCGCATGTCTACTACTCATGCAAAGATTTGTAAAAAAAGAAAATTTGCAAAGATTTGTGTCGTAAGCTGGTGCTTCATACATTTTGGTATTTTTAAATAACATTAAATAAATCTAGCATACTGATTTAATGTGCTTTGCATTATCTTATGTGCATACAACGTGTAACTTTAATATTTACGCAATCTTCTTTAGGGTCAAGTTCAATTCCTACATGCACTTACCTAGATATTATACTTACATCAAATCTATTTTTTAAATACAAATAAATTATATTATAACTTAAAACTTACTTACCCGTTTATTTTAACAATCCATTTTCGTCCTTGAAATAGAATTCACTGCACAAACACACGACCCATGAATATTCATATTATTTGAGCAGTATTTATATTTACTACTGTCTGTTATGCGCGTAGAGATGTGACTGTCAATAAACACTCAAGCGCAACATGAAGTAACCGCGACACCAGCGCCACATTAAAAATTACGGTAGCGTCAGTGAACTAATAGCGATCGCACACGACAAAATTAACTGATAATATATTATTATACTTAATGATTATTTTTTAAGATGTAATGAATAAACACATAATTATTTAAATAAATTACCCAATAGCGGACAAATTTTAAACTTTGAGAAACATTGAATATTTTGTTTTTTTTTAGCATTTCTCATTCTGAATAACATTTATTTAAACATATTATAAGTTGTGTTTTTTCTAGGGGAAGGTTATAAGCACGCTTTATATATTTTTTATTTCTACCACGCGAGCCGAACCGTAAGTTAAAGCTAGTCCACTTAGAAATTCGTTTATTTAATATATTATCCCACTAGATAGGCTTTGAGGAAAAGAAAACGATTAATTACCTACTTGACGCCAAGAATCAGTTATTTTTATTTTTATATACCTACCCTGTGTCATTCTCACAATTAAGACGAATCTAACGACATCTCTCAAGTTGAAATTAATAAAGCCGTTTAGACTACAAAGCGTGCCAAAGAAATGAAGGTTGCTACATATCTACATTCATTCACTCGAAAAACCTTACCGTCCTTCTGGTACAGTCGGGTAAAAAGAATGTTTATTTCAATGTAGTCACATAATTTAATTAATATAAGTACATAAATATAGAACATTTATGTACCTACCTACCAAATATATGAAATCAAGGTCACCCCATCAGTTTTAATGTATGTATATTTTAGATTGAATTTATCTTCTAAAGTATTGATACAGCAGAATTGCAATTTAGTTGAAAGGAATGTACTCCTATATATTATTCAGGGAGTCGAATTTTGTAAACATACACGGCTTATTTAAAAAGATATAGGCAACTATAGAGGGCCGTGCTGAATGAACTAAAATAGATTTATTTTTCACAATATAACAAGTTGTATGAGAAATCAATGCGGTACATATGTTACTTGCTAAACATCAATTATTTTTTAATAGTTTTTGGCTAAGTATGTTTTGTCTTTTTTAGATATTTCTTAAAATGATTTTTTCCAGCACGGCCCCTTATCCACATCTATATATTATTTGTTATTATGAATTCACAATAACTGTTGCGGCACATATAACGTATTAATAGAGTACATTTCTTGAGTTATAGACATTTGTTAATACGGTATGTATTATTCAAGTTACATGGGGGGCCGTGCTGAAAGCGTTTGGCTGGCACGGCCACCTTTTTTTGCATATTTCTTCAAAAGTATAGAGGTACATTGAAAAAGAAATCGGTACATATACTGCTAGAGGCGAGTACATTGCAATGGTGTACACCATAAATGCAAATTCTGAGGGGCCGTGCTGGGCAAACGTACATTAAAAAACGCTAAGAAAAAGAATGTATCAAGACAAGAAAAAATACATTTAGAGAGAGGTGAATATAAATGGCGTACTATAAATAATGTTTCCTTTATCATGTGGCAGGATACAAAAATAGTTACAGTTTTAACCACCGCATTTCACCCCAAAATTTGCCAAACTACATGTGAAAGAAAGCAGAAAGACGGTACAAAAAAAACGTATCCTTGTCCAACAGCGGTACTTGAATATACAAAACGTATGGGCGGTGTGGATATTTCGAGGTGACGTCACGTACGTCAAGTTGCTCGGATCGCCCTTTTGTTGCTTAACCTTTTAACCGCCCGACTTCAGAACAGTTGGCGTGTCCCTAGCGCCCGGCACAGTGAATCGAAAATTAAATACCTAAAAGATAGAGAGATGTGCAATACTTAACTTTGCGATGTCGATATTTCGTTTTAATAACGACATTTGCATTTGCGAGCGTGGTTAACTAACAACTACATCTCACCAAGCTAAGTTTGCACCTCGCGTCGTTTACGTCACACTGAGGCTTAGGTACGGGCTGTAAAAAAGGATTCGTTATGACTTTAAAAAAGTAAACAAATGTTTGTTAGATTTTACTTTGTATTTGTTGTTTTTAACATTATATTATACGTAGGTACACGGGTACACGCCGCATTCCAGCGAGGTGTAAACTTAGCTTGGTGGAGATATAGGTACCTACCTACTTGAATACTGCTTAGGTACCTTACGAAATTATACGACATTTTTCGCAAGCCAGTAAAACAAAAAGTGTTTAAAAATTTGAACGATTTATTAATTATTACTTAAACTATTCACAATAAAATCAGTCCAGAGAAGAGTTTGGCGAGTTATACGAACATAAATGTAGGGAACAGCTGATTTTTTTTTTCACGATTTTAGGTTTGGTCCCATAGTTTACTATTTAGAGGTTGTTAATGATTTACCAATAACCCTGTAGATAGTTCAACTCATCTGTGCGCGCGGCGCTATGTGTGGGTAAAGTGATAAGGACACGTTTTGCTCGGACGACGACTGCCGCTTACGCTGCCACACAAATGAAAGCTGTATAAATAAGCGCACGCACACATGGCGCTTCGTGCACAGATGAATTGAACTATCTGTAACGATATTTATCACAATCACAATAATTTGTATCACACTAATTAACAACAAACATAAAAATAAAAATTTTACTTGACAATGTCATTATCAGTTTACCTATTGACTTAGATGTAACGATATATCACAATCACAATAAAATTTGTATAACACTAATTTCAATAAAATCAGTCAAATAATCACAGATATAATTTCTTATTACTAAAATCAGTCTAACAATCAGAGGTAATATTTTTCATTAATAGTATGATCCGTCGAAAAATTATTTATGCTCGCTATAGACGAGGCGAATTATTGACGAGACCACATTTGTGTAACATTCGATAAACTTATTTTTACGAGTTTCATCGCCAACAAAATAACTGTCCGCTAAAATTTTGGCACTTTCTTTGATTGGATTATCAATTTGCTCGTATTGTGTACTTGCATTTGTTGTTTTGACTAAAGTTTGTGTCGCCGTAGATCTATATAAATCTGGCGTACTATCACAACTTCTTAAATGCGACTGACCCTCATTTAAATAAACCATATACTCGTCGTTGGTCAGCGTTGATGGAAAGTTAACATCTTGGCTACAGTCTATGTCTACTTCATCTTGGCTATAGTCAAAGGGAGCCAAAATTGACTGGCTCTCTTCAAATTTCCCTATAAAACAAATCAAACATGAGTTTTTGTAATGATATCACCATTTACATGCAATACGTTTCGAAGACCACTTACTTTTGGACCCCATCTTGATATTAAAAAATTGTGAAATGTTCACTTGATTTTACAAACGTCGTGCCACTAACAGTCGTCACTGTCGAATACGGAATAATGGATATTGTCGAGTATCGACAACGTCTAGCTGACCATAGACATAATAGACTAAACGCAAAAATAGTGATGTGGGATTACGATACCGATTGTTTTGTAGAATTGTGGTACTCAACAGCACATGGATCTATGCACAGATAAACTTTGCATTTTTGGCACATAAAACGAGTCTCAGACCGTTTTCTTTTTGCTGCGCACATTTTGCATCGCTGACTTTTGCCGGTTAGTATTCTAACAGGAAAGTGCTCTAAGGCACTATTATGTAAAAAACGGTTAGGGTCAAGGACGCCGCGCGAAGTTGACTGTTGAGTTAAAGAACATTGTTTGTATTATTATTCTATTATTTGTCTGATAACGTTTAATTGGAAATCAGCTAAACTATAATTTTGTTTATTTTTAATCACTTTAATCAAATAGAATGCATTAAGTAAAAACATGTCAAATATGTGAAACCCAAGCTTTTTATGCCATTTTTTTGATTTTCTTATACAGCCCAATGTGCTAGTCATCATATCAGAAGTGTCAACCGACCCCATATTTTTTGTGTAGTCTACCACATACTGTGGTTTCATTTTGGGTAGCCCAGTTGAGTAGTCTACATTGTCTGATGGTATTATTTTGTCATCGTGCATTGTAGACAACATTACGACCGGTTTCTTATCTTGCCATTTTAGGGCTAAGAGGGGAGGAGACGAGTAAGCGGCTATTTGTCCACGTTTCAGTTTTTGGAATTTCGGCATCCCTTTCCTATTTGATCTTACGGTACCACATGCATAAGTCGCCCTTTCTTTTAAATATATAAAAAGCTGAGGACTGGAATACCAGTTATCTACATACAACTCTCGGTTGCAAAAATAGTAGTCTTTCAAAAGTTCAGTCCCAACTGATCCAGTTAAGCCTAAATTTGGTACGGTCTCTATTTCTGTTTCCGATCCACAGTACACTATAAAATCCACGATATAACCGGTTTCGACATCACATAAAACAAATAACTTAATGCCAAATCTATTACGTTTTTTAGGTAAATATTGTTTTATAATTAGACGACCTTTAAAAGGCACAATACTTTCATCAATGCACATTTTTTTACCCGGGATAAATGTTGTTTTGAAAGTTTCACGAGCGTGGTCAATCATCATTTTTATTTTGTGCAATCTCGGTACACTACTTGTCCCTGCAGGTGCTTCACAAAAAGATAACATTGCAAGAATTGAGCAATATCTATTTCGAAACATAGTATTACTGAACACCGTACTATGTAATAACGGGTCTGTAGACCAGTGTTCTTCAATTGTTATTCTTTTGTTTCTAGTGAAAAGCATTGTTACTGCTAGGAAAATGTACAGGTCGTCAATAGTCACGTCGCGCCATTGTTGCAGTCTTGAATATATTCTGAGATCAGTATGTCTTACGAAGTGTTGATGATATTTATTCGTACAATTGGCTATTTTCTGTAACAAGTCTTTGCTACAAAAATGTTCGAAAAATTCGAATTCAGTGGAGGTATCATCTAATTTGACAGCAGGCGACAGTCCACAAACAAAGTCGTCGAATTCTTCTAACATTGGGGTAGCAATTTGCGTTGTCCAATTAGTGGTTGTGACATTGTTTCCTTGAATCTGAAATAATACAAAAAAATAATTGTAGAGTAATAAAAATACATCGGTCTCCAAGGTAGGAAATTTGAATAGCCTACAAAAGCAAAATTAGCAGTGCGATTCAGTGCGGTGTGTGGCAGCGCGGCGGCACGCACAAAATAAACTCTACCTATGTAGGTATCTACGAGCGAGTCAGCGCGCCCACATGTGACTCGCGCTCCAACCAATCAGAATCACCGTTCCAGAGTGGCCGCGCGCGCATTCTCATCGCACGGCGCGCTCTCGCCATCTCACTCACTCTAAGTTTAAAATTTCCTTTCAAACATCACCACCATACTACACAATAAATTAAAATACATTTATCTAGATATGTAATAAAAAAAATAATTACCTCTACATCAATGTCAAACTCTTCGTCTGCTAAAAATTCTTCATTTTCATCGCCTTCTAGAATTCGTATTAACTCTTCAGTAGTCGTCATGATACATTTCTATCATGTACATTTATCGACATACGAACGTAAAACTTCATGCACAAGCACAACACTGATGGAAAATTCCAGAAGTCGGCACTCGTTTATGACGTAAGAAGCGGTCGTCTTTATCCGACCGTAGCGCAGGACGTACTAACAAAGTAAGTTTCGGAACATGTAGGCTAGGGATGGGAACCATCAATTCAATCGCTGACATTTCATATGTAAATTTACTTAATTTTAAAGGAATTAAATGAAATACTCACAAATATTTGTAAAAAAATGTTTTATTAACAATTGCTGTATTTGTTTTAAAGTTAATTAGTCAGTATAACGAGAAATATTTTGATTTATGTTTATTTTTGTATCGGTAAATCTTGGCATATGTCCCGTCCCTCATGTCGGATTTTGTCGTCATGGGCGTTGCACATCAATACAATTTTCTAAAAATTATGTTAGTAATTCATCTAACTTTGGACATTATTTTTAGGACTTCTAATTAAGAGACTAAAGTGTATTAAACTGTAAATGATTACTTAGTTAACTATTTACCTAATATAAACATATTTTTGATAGAATACAGCGTAATTAAATAAAAAAGCTGATTAAACGAGCAGTGATATTTTGGTCGTAAATATACGACTCTGGCGAAATGGGCCCGAAAATATTTGTCGGATTAATCCGACGTAGGCGGTTAAAAGGTTAAAGTGTTACAAATAAAAAAACCCATCTAATAAAAACAATAACTATACAAAAACTTTATTCATACAATAATACTAAACACGGAACGTTATCTGGTGCGAAAGTGCAGTGTATCATTAGAAATTACTGTATAAACTTATACCAGTTCGTAAGTGGAAAAAATCTACCCTAAACATTAAAAATATAAAATCAATACAGTGAATTCACTTAAAACTAGCTGTGAAGTGTCGCCCAAAAGTGATAAGCAACTCTGTCTACCCCAAGTGCCGTTCTATGGTGTGAACGAACCATAAAACTCCCATCAAAACATCATTTAAAGCAGCGCCATCTACTGATAGAGCGCGGTACTTCTTAGGTGAATCGATATCAGCTGTCACTTGCGTTTCGTGCGAAATACACTATGCCAGCGGCGAAGTGTGGTGGTTACGCCAAATTTTTATCACCGATAGAGGCCGCTCAATGTCGTCAGTGTAAGACTTTTTACCATCGTGTTTGCGTCCGCCTGCCAGTTACGGGTACTGTTGCTCCAACCTGGCGCTGCCCTGACTGCCTAAAAAATTTGGTTAGGGACAACAAGACGGAGACGCCTGTTCGAGGTGGGTCGGATCCTGCCCAGCCAAAGGAGACCAGCAGCCCCGAGGAGCTTATGGACATGGATAGTTCATTAAACTGCACGGCCCTGGATACCACAGTTAATTTCTCTCCCGACTTCGCAGACGAGCTGCGGTTATTCAAGGAGGAGTTGCGTGCCGAGTTTCGTCTGATGCACATGGAGTTCCAAGAGTTGCGCACGGAGATGGCTCAGCGGAAGGCTTCCCTGAAGACATCTGATGAGCGGTTGGATAACCTGGAGGTGCTAGTGGGCGCCCTCTAACATAAGTTACAGCAACCAGTTCAGCCGGACAAGGATCCGTTAGGTAACACGATCGCTGAACTGAAATGCCAACTCAACGAGCGCGATCAGGAACTCTTGCTTAATGATATTGAGGTGACCGGTATCCCGATTTTTGAATATTCTATTTAATGTTTATCGAACGCAAGTATTCTCCCTCAAAATTACTATCATAAATGTCTTGTTTAACTGTTGGAGAAGCAGGTGTGCAACGAATGTATTGAGAGTGAGTGTTGGCCTCTCTAAAGTAATATTGGTTACTTTGTTTTTTTATCATAAGCTTTCTCTTGTTTTGGCAGGTGTGTCCCATGGCGCACCTTAGTAAGCTGCATATTTACCAGTTTTTCAACACTACACATCATTATTATCTACACTTACTCATCGTAAAACTTCTCTCACATTTTATAAACTTATTATTTATATACCACAGTTTTAAATCTTTGTATCATTTAATATTGCACATTATCTATTCTATTATATCATATATTTTAATCTCGAATCACAAATGATCAAAACTAAGAACCTAAAAGTTGGTTTGTTTAACGCGGGGTCGCTGGGATCGCGCCATGACGAGTTTCTTGTAGCTATGGAGAATATCGACGTGGATATCATGGCGATAAATGAAACTTGGCTCAGGCAGGGCGAGGAAGGCCGTGCACCGACAGTACCGGGCTACCGACTGCGGCACGTGCCGCGCCCGGCCGGAGTGCGCGGCGGGCGGGGCGGCGGCGTGGGTTTTTACCTGCGCCAGGGAGTGCGCGCGAGCACCGCTCCGCACCCCCCTGCGTCGCAGGTCGAGCAAATGTGGCTCAGACTTAACATAAACTCGCAATCAGTCATCATTGGCACTGCATACCTACAGACCACCTTGGCTTGATGTTAATGTTTTTCTGGATGCCATCACTGATTCATTGTCCTCTTTTGCCAACGCAGACAAGGTTCTCTTGGTGGGCGACTTAAATATAAATGTTTTGAACCCTGCTGACAACAAAACCAAGCTTCTAAATATTTTTTTACATTGTTGCAAGCTTAGACAGATTGTTAACCTTTTGACCGCCAGAGCATAAACGCTTCGCTGTGCCCTCCACGCCAAGCCACAAATTCAACGAAATAACCCTGAAAATATTAGGGATTCCAAAATGTTATCGATAAACCAAAGTGAGTAATAATTTTCGTCTGAATTTTTTTTGAATAAACTGCTTATAACATAAAAAGAATCTTTATTTAACCTAATCTCCCACTGTAATAAACTTAAGACCACATTAATAGCAACTATCAATAAAATATCAACCTTTTGAGACACAAAAATACATATAAAATTGCAGCAAGTTACAGCACTATTATCTATCAGTTACGCGCGTTATGGCGCGGGCAACTATGCATTTTTTTTTAATCTCTCGTTTATGATTAGGGATGTAGCTGAATAATGTAACTTATCGAGTTCATTTATGTATTAGGTAATCAAATTTGAAAACTGCTAAATAGGTACAGATTTTAGTGATATTATTTATACACTTTCATATTCTTAAAATAGTTGCCTTGTATTTGTAAAATGTCACATGAAACTTAAAAATATAAAAAAATCAACAATCGTATTTATTTATTATGCTCATTAACAGCCTTGTAATTGAAAAAGGTTACATGAAACTTAAAAATATAAAAAAATCAACAATCGTATTTATTTATTATGCTCATTAACAGCCTTGTAATTGAAAAAGGTTACGTGAAACTTAAAAATATATAAAAATCAACAATTGTACCTATAAAACATTATGCTCACTAACAGTCTTGGAATTGTAAAATTTAAAACTAAATTGTATATTATCTATAATTATTATCAATAACAAAAATTTCTGATGTTGATAGTAACCTACAAAAATATTTTATAATTATCCACTATGCTGGGCTGTGATATTTTTGAAAGCAGGGTGCAGCACACAAATATACATTACATATGCTGCACATATATCGCGTCATCTTGCGTCTTTTTTCATTTGCACATGATTTACATCTTGGGTATTTTCCCATGATTGTGGGCATATGGTCTTTTGAGTTACCTGGTAATATACGCAAGGGATTTCTCGCACTTTCCCTATTTCGAATGGGTCTCTCTAAAACATTGCTATTGTGATAACGTTCTATTATTTGCCGAGTTACGCACAACTGAAATTCGGCAAATTTTAAATTTGGAGTACCGTTTATCTTTTTAAAACAATAATATGCATTTAAAACGTGCATATCGCATATGTGGAAAAATAGCTTCTTGTACCATTTTATGGTTTTTCGTATACACTGTAGAGATGATAGCAACATATCTGCAGTGTCAACACTTCCCATATTTTTAGAATAATCTAAAACGGCTTTAGGCTTGATTACTGGCAATCCCGTACTTCTACAGGTTCTTGCCGATGGTTCCATGTCATTATCATGTATGGTTGTTAGCATGTATATATATTTCTTGTCCTTCCATTTACAAGCCATAAGGGGACCAGAAAACTGAGTTTCCATTTCATGTAAATTTAGTTTTCTACCTAAATTGGGCATACCTTTTCTATTTTTTTTTACGGTGCCGCAAGCATAAATTTGATTATTATATAAATATTTAAATAATAAGGGACTTGTGTACCAATTGTCCACATACAAATGACGATTTGAGCCAAAAAAATCTTTCAATAAAGTGGAAACAACAGCTCCCCCAACGCCTAAATTAGCTGGATCATTTATATCTGTATTTGCACCGCAATAAACTATAAAATCTATAATTACTCCGGAATCTACATCACACAAAACGAACAATTTAATTCCAAATCGATTTCTTTTTTTTGGCATATATTGTTTTATTGATAAGCGACCCTTGAATGGCACAATGCTTTCATCAATGCATACATTTCTATGTGGTGTAATAACATTTCTAAATTTTTCCCTCGCGTGAGTTATACATGACTGTATTTTCGACAAAATATAATTCTCTTCATTTGGTCGGGAAAAATGTAACATCCCAAGAATTGTACAAAATCTATTTCTTGACATTAATTTTGAAAATATAGGAGAACTCAATAATATATCGGTAGACCAGTGTTCTTCTATAGATAAATGGCGGTTTCTGGTCATCAGCATCATAATTACAAAAAATATGTACATTTCTGGGACAGTTACATCATACCATGCACGTAATCGTGAATGCATTCGCAAATCAACATTTAAAACAAAATAATTGTGGAATTTGTTTGTCATTTCAACTATAAATGACACGAAATCAGAGTCCATAAAATGCTGAAATATATCTAACTCCGTAACAATTTCAGCTGGGGTGAAATGTATACCACAGGGAAACTCGTCAAAAGCAGCAACTTCGGGTGTACGTCGTTCAGCAGTCCACTCAAAAACCTGCTCTGTCTCAGAATTTCTGTTATGACGAGCTTGTCCAGATGTTGAAGGCGTATCTTCAGGCAATTCTTGATGCTCATCAGCAGTCGTCGGCTGTAAAATAATAAATGTTTTTTATTTAACTTTAAACTTATAAGAAATAAAAAATCGATTAAAAACACCCTGCGTAAAAATACTAAAAAGCTAAAAAGCTAAAAAAGGTTCATTATTAAAACAAAATCTAAACTGGTAATACTGAAACAAAAGTGTCAATTTTATTCACCATAATATTATCGTTAGATGTTATGTTACATGGTATTTGTTATTTCGGTTTTAAGTCCAAGCATAAAGAAAGAAAGAAAGTTGCAAATATTTATATAGTCGAAGGTCAACTGTTTGACCCAAACGTATTAAGTTACCTATTGACTACAATACAAGTAAGTATAATCTTGAATATTATTATGTATAAATATTTAATAATTATTAATATTATTATCATTTCCTTTATTTATTTATTTTATAATTTTTATTACTTATTGAAGATGATATTAGGATTAGCCTTTAACTTTAAAAGTATAATTTAAGTCAGATACAAGATAGTTTTGAACGTCAAAAAAGTAACGAACATTTACGTGTTGGACCTATTTTTAAATACTTTGTGATTAAAATTAATTTGTTATAATTACAAAGTGTTTTATGTGATATGATAAAATTGAAAAACTTTTTATAATATCACTGTTTCTTTCATTTTCATTCCAATCAAATGAATTTCAGCTTTATTACAAAGTAATAAGATTGAATTTTTCGAGTATAGTCAGGTACCTTCCTACTTATCTCATCAATTTGTTTAATTTCAGGTGTAAAAACATGTCTTCCAAACGACCAGGATCCCCGTCCATACTGAGTGGATTTTTAAAGATGAGGTGTGTAGAAAAATCCGGTCAAACTAAAAAAGAAGCTGCTACACAAACGCTCGTCGAGCCGTATGTTGGCCGTTTGGGCGGTAATATATATTATGCTTCGGAAATGTTACCAAAGCTAGAATATGAAAACGAACCTTCCGATGAACGGAATAAAAATTTTTCAAGATTAATAGCTTTCGAATTAGAGAGAGTGCCAGAAGATAAAAGGAGCAATTTATATGCTCATATTCTCAATTTAATTAGAATATATAGAGGGGATTCCGATTTGTCGGAAAGCATTGATGTAATACCAGAATGTTCCTCGGACACCCCAGTAGCATTAAATATAAAATTCAAGAAAATTGATTAAATAATTTTTCTATTACGTACCTATCAATTTTCTTGTAGCGAATTGTATCGATAAATTAATGTGATGACAAGTAGGCACAGGTTCCTACATAATTATACAGGCCGCTGGCCAGCAAGCCGGCAAACTTATAGGTCGCAGTAGTTTAGTTGTGTATGTTGTCTATTGTCTCAACACACTGGCACAGTATAATAATAGTATTACATACAGTAACGTGACTGGGCCTTGGTCGAGAGTTATTTACCTACAGCCGCGGAGTACGTAAACACGCGAAAGGGCTGCGAACGCGGCCGAGCTTAGCCGAATGGTGGCACGCGGCGCGCAGCTCAAACAGGTCGTAACACGTATCGTTGATACCGTCGTAAGGGCTAAAGGTGGTGATAGTGTTATTTATACTTACGTATTGTACATAAATTGTGAATAAGTAGGTTTCAAAAGTGTATTTATTATGTTAGATTATGCTAATAGTATAATGCTAGTACTAATAGGTAGGTACTATGTGCCTGTTCAGATAAAGAATGGGACTGGGATTGAACTAAAAGCCTTTATATGTAGGAACCTGTGCCTACCTACTTGTCATCACATTAATTTATCGATATTAATATAATTGATTTTATGTGATTATTTTGTTTATGATTAGGTGCCTATTTATTGATTATTGTTTTACATTTGTTGATTATTGAATATGTTAATTATTAAATTAGTTGATTAGTACTTAAGAGAATTTTTAAATTTGTTCATTAGATACGTAATAATAATATAATAGCAATCCGACTATCGGATCAGGTGCGAGTCAACAACGACTATCGGATCAGGTGCGAGTCAACAACGACTATCGGATCAGGTGCGAGTCATCCAGCGTAATCGTATGTTGGATGACACCGTGCTTGATCGCTTGCGGATTGAAATGCAGAGTAGCCATGTCATTGCCACGCCGTCGCAGGGTGTGGTCCCACTACCATCTACCACCACAATACGAAATCGCGATAACGACGTGAGTAATGACATGGTTACTAATGTAAGTACCCAGTGCAGTGAGGATATGAGGAGTGCTTTGGAGGGTGCGATTCGAGAATATAGGTTCATGACACCCGAACTTAGACCACGCTTACCTCGTTTGCCCATGCATAATAAAAATAGGATGCTGGTGGCTGTTCTGGATTCGCAGTTGTCAAACTATTTTGATAACTGCGAAAACCTCACTGATGCTCATTCAATCCTGTATTGTGCGGCTGTTGCGGCATGTCGTTTAGCTCAAGTCAAATTTCCAGATGACAGAGCTAAACAACCGAAACCAGCCGTACCAGCTTGGCAGTACAGGATTGAACGACGTATTGGTGGGGCCAGAGCGCTCATCGGCAAACTAATCTGCTTCAGGGGGGGCAACACTCGCCCTCGAGTTATGCGCTTTGTGAAGCGGGCATTTGCGGGGACTGAAATCAGTCCTCAAGACTATATGTCCCGTATCACAGAGCGCATCGACTTCCTGAAGCAGAAAGTGTATGCATGGGCAAACCGTATTCGTAGGTATAAACGGCGGGTGGAACGATACACTCAGAATCGCACATTCCAAAGCGATGAAAGGTGGGTTTATAGAGCATGGGAGCGACCGGACCAAGGTGTGTCTGACACGTGTCTACCGGATGATGACGCCATGTGCTCTTTCTGGCGCAGCATCTGGTCGGTGCCTGTCAGTCATACCGAGGGTGAATGGACTCGGGAGGTCGAGCGAACGTGCGATTCAATACCAGAAATGGGGGCGATCACAATCAGCCCCCAAGATGTAGCTCGTGCAGTCCGTCCGTTACCCAATTGGAAATCTCCAGGACCGGACGGGCTGTATAACTTCTGGATTAAATGGATCCAGAGGTCGCACGCTCGCTTGGCAGCCCTATTTCAGTCAGCCTTAGAGTCAGGGTCGCTTCCCGAGTTCCTGACGACTGGAATAACCCACCTGCTCCATAAATCAGGTAGTACTGCGGAACCCAAAAATTATAGACCTATTACGTGTCTCCCGACGGTCTATAAAGTTCTTACCTCCATTTTGAGAGCTAAAATCTCTAAACATATTGACGAAAATTCTGTTATGTCTGCTTCTCAAAATGGATGTAGGAACGGGTCCCGCGGTACTAAGGAGCTACTCCTCATTGATATGGCCATTAGTCAACAGGTTCGCCGTTCACGAAAGGATCTGTCGACATGTTGGATAGACTATAAGAAGGCCTATGACTCGGTGCCACATACATGGCTCATGAGGGTGCTAGAGTTGTATAAAGTTGATGCAACTCTGCGCACCTTCCTGATATCATGTATGGGGCAATGGAGGACAGTTCTTCGCTATCCAGGATGTCGGCAAATCCAGAGGAATAGCGAACCGATAAATATAGAGCGAGGGATATTTCAGGGCGATAGTTTGAGTCCGCTTTGGTTCTGCTTGGCCTTGAATCCTCTAAGCACACTGCTGGAGGATTCAGGGCTAGGCTATCGGTTGAAGAGAGGTGGTCAAGTTATATCTCACCTCCTTTACATGGATGACCTGAAACTCTTTGCCCCCAACGATTTGCAACTGATGGAGCTACTGAAGGTAACTGAAACTTTCAGTAGTGCCATCAGGATGGAATTTGGTGTGGACAAATGTGCGGTCATGCATGTAAAGCGAGGGGAGATTGTGGAATCTGTGGGAACCAAGCTCACGGATTCCATAAATCTTAGATCCCTCTCAGCAACCGAAACCTATAAGTATTTGGGTATGTCAGAAGCGCTGGGCATCAATGTTGCTGACATGAAGCAATCGTTGATGGAGCGCTTCTTTGGCCGCCTGAAAAAAGTATTTAATAGTCTTTTGTCAGGCGGAAATAAGGTGCGTGCCTTCAACGGTTGGGTCATGCCGGTTTTGATGTACTCTTTTGGCATACTCAAATGGACTCAAACAGAACTAGACGCCTTGGATGTGAAGGTCCGCAAATTGTTGACGGCATTTCGAATGCATCACCCACGTTCTTCGGTTATGAGACTGTATATCCCGCGGAAGTGTGGGGGTCGAGGCTTTTTAAATGCTAAGACTCTTCACAATCGCGAGATATGCAGTCTCAGGGAATATTTCCTAGAAGCCGACGTGGGGATGCATCGAGATGTGGTCGCGGTGGACAAGGGCCTCACCCCGCTCTCCTTGGCTAAAGAGAACTGGCGCAAACCTGTAGTACTTGACACTAACGACCGCAGGGGAGTATGGCAGAGTAAGGAGCTTCACGGACGCTTTTTCCGGGCACTGCATGGGCCCGATGTAGACCTATCAGCGTCCGTAGCCTGGCTACGTTCCGGGGACCTCTTTGGAGAAACCGAAGGTTTTGTCTGTGCAATTATGGATGAAGTTATGATGACGAATAACTACCGGAGATTTATTGTGAAGGACGGCACGGTTGACATATGTCGGGCATGCCACCGTCCAGGCGAATCAATCCGTCACATTATCTCCGGGTGTTCTCGTCTGGCTAACGGAGAGTACTTGCATAGACACAACCTTGTAGCCAGGATTATCCATCAGCAACTTGCTCTAAAATACAGCCTTGTGGAATCGGAAGTGCCGTACTATAGGTATGTGCCCGATCCAGTTCTCGATAATGGCAATATCACACTGTACTGGGATCGATCCATCATCACTGACAGGACTATTGTAGCCAATAAGCCTGATATAGTGGTGGTGGATCGATCAGAGCGGCGCGCAATGATTGTTGACATTACGGTCCCGCATGACGAGAACCTCGTGAAAGCCGAGAAAGATAAACAAATCAAGTATCTTGACTTAGCTCGCGAGGTTGTCGACATGTGGGATGTGGACTCAGCGATCATTGTGCCGGTAGTCGTATCAGCCCATGGCTTAATTGCCAAGAGCCTCGACCAACACCTGAGGTGGCTCTCGTTAGGCAGCTGGATCAAGGGCTTGATTCAGAAAGCGGTACTCCTGGACACGGCTCGTATTGTTAGGAGGTTCCTCTCTCTGGAGCCCTGACCGCCGGTAGCTTGGACCCTATTCCCGATACCGGTGGGCTACTATTTTTTATATTTTTAAATGTTTTTGTATATTGTAATTTTTGTTAGTAAAATATTTAAAAATGTAAATAATAAGGATAAAAATGAATAAAGGACTTATATAATAGCAAGTAGGAACAGGTATATACATAGTTCGGCGTGCAAGTTAACTTGTTATTGGTACCTAGATGTTAATTATGTCAACCATGTCCAAAAATGATACTTTTTAAATAATAATAAGTACTATGTAAATATCTGTGGTGTTTCCTTTATTTAATCCTAAAATGACAACTAAATCATAATAAGCAATATTATATATAAACGCGAAAGTTTGTTACCTACGCGTACGCTTCCACGCGAAAACCAGGTACCGAAATTTAAATGAAACTTAAATAATTAAGCAGTAGGTAACATAGCATAATTATTAAGAGAATGACATTATAAATCTATATACCTACCAAAGTTGTGCACTAAGTATATACCTAATTATTTAAACTCGTCATATTAAAATGAGTCGTCTTTATATGAGTACATATAAACTTACATCATACCTACTTGTATCTATATATTTACCCTAGACTGTACTCGTACTTACTATTAAAACATCTGACATTAAATTAGAATTAACTTACCCCAAAATCATTTTCATTCATTGATTCCGAATCAGAAAACTCATCATCTTCAGTGCCTTCTAGAATGCGCAATAGTTCTTCTGTACTATAAACCTCTTCACTCGCCATTTTTGCAATTATAATGTAGGTACTCGATAAAATATTTTTTGCAACTTCCCCGCATTTAAAAACACGGCACGCGCTTACGACGTCACGAGTCCGACATCTATACATGTCAATGGCGCAGAAGGGATTGCATATCGGTAGTATGCTAGGGATGCGCATGATTGGCGAAAAGGGAATGTCGATAATATTGAAAATATAGTAAATATGCTATTATACTCAAGAATTTTTATGTCCGTTTCAACCGCGCGGCCACCTCATAGTATTTGATGAAACTTTGCCAGGAATTAGTGTTAATTTGTTACTTTACACACTTCTTTTCGTGAATTTGTTACAAAAAAAACTAAGACGCTATGACAAAAAATAGTTGGCCGCTAGAACCGCCACTTGCCGTAATCATCGCCCGTGATTACACAGAAACTATATAATGCAGATAGACGAATGATGGATCAAAAGAAAGGCCATAATTTGTTCAATTTGTTACAAAAATAAAAAACGTCAAAACGTAAATAAACAAAAAGTTATGCAATATTTAGTTTTCAGGTTATGAGTAGGTAGTTATGTCACCATACATATCAAATTAATAGAGGCTAATGTGTATGGACAATTAGTTACTAATTTGTTACAGCGAATAAACAGAAAAAATATATTAGAAAGTAGGTTCAATAATTTGTTAGAGTCGATTTTAGTTGGCCGCTCGGACAACAATATGCCTAAAATACAATGGCGTTTATCTCGTTATTAAAAGTAGGTTTAAGCTTAGTTAAAGTACTAAGCGACGCACGGTGGGCTGAAAATCGGCTTTCATAGACTTAGGGATTTCAATTTGCAGGTGCTTGTTTTTATGCCGGATATCGCTTCTATTAGTCATTACTATGTACAAAAATGACACCCGAGTTAATTCTACCCAAAAACGAAGGAAATATAATTTTTTTACGAAAAATTTGTATGAAGCTAGTATGAAAAATCGAATTATCTCCTAAACGGCATGTTTAACCGTAATATCCTTGGAGATGGTCATAGTGCTAATTATTTATGATTTTTTGGTTGGCGATTGGACGAAAAATTTAATGCCGTTTTTTTTTTAAAAATCGTCAAAATATTTTTATTTGTTTTTACGTATGAAACGATTCCTTTTGGTGTTTATGTTGAAGAACACGGACCTTTCTGAAGCTAGATCAAATGCATCGTGCTACCTGTGCTTAGCAAAGCCTACAGAAATGAACCGCTTAGATGCTGTAACATCAAAAATTGTGTGTTCGGACCTGTATGAGTTTGGCTTGTCATCCCTACACGCCCGTATAAATTGTATGGAATGTCTGTTACACATTGCATACAGACTGGACTTCAAACGGTGGGCAGCGAGAAGTGATGAGCACAAAGAAATGCTACAGACAAGAAAGAAAATAATTCAAAATAAATTCAAAGATGAGCTCAATCTGTTGATTGATATAGTAAAACAAGGCTCGGGAACCACCAATGACGGGAATACTGCAAGAAAATTCTTTGAGTTTTCTAATAAAACCGCAGCTATAACCGGTTTGGATGAAGACCTCATCAAAAGATTTGCTGTAATTTTACAAGCAATTACATCTGGAGAGCAGATCGATATAATAAAATTTAGAGATTATGCTCGCAAAACAGCAGAAAAGTACGTATTACTATACGACTGGTACTACATGTCGTCAACCGTTCATAAGTTACTAATCCATGGGGCTGACATAATCGAGAAAAATAATATTGTGCCGATTGGGACTCTCTCGGAAGAAGCCTCAGAGTCTCGAAACAAAGATTTTAGGAGGTTTCGAGAACATCATTCGCGGAAAAGAAGCAGGCAGGATTCCAATCAAGACATTTTAAATATGCTTGTTGTTTCTTCGGACCCTTTGCTAAGTGCACAAAGGCCTAAGTTAGATGCCAAGAAAAAGCAGAGCTTTTTTGCTGAAACTCTCGACTTAATTCAATTTCAGGAAACTGAGTTCGAATTTTTGGATATATCCAATCTGGATGCTGACTCAGAATTGGAGTCTGACAACGAGAGTGATAAGGAAAATTTGTAAAAAAGATATATATGTACATATTTGTAAATTTGTATTTGAGTGTGTTTGGGTTTTTTTGTAATATTTAATGATATGTTTTATTTTTTTTATTTATTTTACTTTATTTTACGAATGCTTAGTATTAATTCCTTAAATTAACTTATTTTGTATAAAATATAACTTCATATGTTACTTCAATATAAATCTTTTTTTATTTAAATTAATATAAATGTGTCAAAAACAGCATTTTTTTTATTTTATTTTTCTTGTTTCTTGTGTTCTTAATATTTGGGTTAATAACATAACGAACTTTTTAACTTAGACACTAAAAGGGATCGTTTTACATGTAAAAATAAATAAAAATATTTTGACGATTTTTTAAAAAAAAACGGCATTAAATTTTTCGTCCAATCGCCAACCAAAAAATCATAAATAATTAGCACTATGACCATCTCCAAGGATATTACGGTTAAACATGCCGTTTAGGAGATAATTCGATTTTTCATACTAGCTTCATACAAATGTTTCGTAAAAAAATAAATAAATTATATTTCCTTCGTTTTTGGGTAGAATTAACTCGGGTGTCATTTTTGTACATAGTAATGACTAATAGAAGCGATATCCGGCATAAAAACAAGCACTTGCAAATTGAAATCCCTAAGTCTATGAAAGCCGATTTTCAGCCCACCGTGCGACGGGTAACGTAACCTAGTTTGGATAAATACGGCGAATATAACTGCAGCATTCATATTTTAAAAGATATTTACAAAAAACAGTAGTATGAAACCGTATGAGAGTAGGGTGACCATGATCACATTAGTACAAAGGCATGTTTTTAATGTTGTACTCTGTTTGAACGAATATGCGGTACGTTTTGCGGCCATATTGATGTCTATTGTTCTTAATTCTTTGAAGTATTTACTGATAAGATTTTCGTTTCATTGACTTTCCGCAGGTGTTTTATGATGGGAACGATTCCAGAAAAAGGATCTCTTTTGTTCCCAAACTATTGTTAAAAATATTTGTCGCACGGGGTTTAAAAAGCCATAATTTTTTGTTGTGAATATTGTCATTACTGTGCTGAATTTTGAAGTGTGTGCTCGTACGTATTTAATTCCCGTGATTTTCATACTACTAAGTTACTGAGACAATTAAAACTAAATTCAGAAGTGTCTAAAACTGCTTAGCTATGAGTTGTGCCCACTTATAATTATATTGGATTTGTTAATGTAGAACTCACCACCAAAAAGTGTATTGCAGACTCAGAGGGATCGAAATCGACTGCGGTAAGTTTAATTTTTACAATTTTATGATGAGTTGAATAAAGTAATGAACTGTAGTACGTATCATAATATCTTCGGAAATAATTATTAAGTATCTATAAAAAGACATGAAATTCGTCTCTGCCACATTTTAATGTGATTTCACTTCACTTTACGCGTGGTCATATCGAAGAAGTCTTAAAAATATTCTTAGCTTAATAACTTACATTAATTTACCTGTATAATATAATTGTGGTAACCACACTCCTTTCGTTATTTAAAAAGTAATATTCGGCGCCAATTTCAAATCGGATAATATAGAACAGGATAAATCACGGCTTTTAAGTATTCTTTTTTTTAAACCAATGGCAGAGCTCTATTTAAAGGGCTCTTAAGTTCTGTCCAATCGCAAGCCTGCTTTTATATATGCGTTTCCCGCCAATTGTCTAGGTATAGTAAAAGAGTGACAATTCAGCCCACCCACGTTTCGTGTTTTCAAACAGTGAATACGTAAAATTTAAATTAACAAACTTATTAACTGCTATAGTGATTCCCTAGGGAAGAATTAACTGATAATTCACTTAACTGTGAACATTCTGTGTGAAAGTGCATCAACGTGCATCTTGAATCTTGAGACCTAGATCCAGGCAACCCCTAGTGACGAGCGTAATATCCAATGTAAGGATTTCTGTCTTAGGGACAGATTCTTAAGCGCTATAACTGGTCTCTACAATCCGGTGGCTGCTCCCAAATGAAAAAAATCTCCTTTTAAAAATTTTATTAATGTATTGTCGCTGTTAAATGAAAAAAAAAAAATGGGGAATAAAAAAAAAATGATATCGTTAATATTTACAAACATCAAAGAAATCTTTTTAAAATAACTCGCTGCATCAGTAACGTCGACTTTTCTTAATTATAGAAAGTTCTTGCCCTTAGTATGTAGGATGTGCTGGTAAACAGTGAACCACTAAAAGTTTGAACATTTATAAATCCACCGTACGTGAATGTAATTAAGAACTATTGACATTAAACGAAAGGAAATTTATTAAACTTGTGTTTTGCATATCAATTTCAGCACCAATTCTAATAGTTCATTAGTAATATTGTTTTTTTTTAAAGATGGCGAATAGTTCACTGTGTACCAGTATAAGTACACAGTGAATCGGGGGTTAAGTCGACAGTGGACCAATGTGTATACAGTGAACCATCACTTTAATTACCTACGTTTATAGCATATTTAAACAAATTTATTGATAGAAATGTCGTTAAATAAAACTATAGTAATGTAATATTTAATCATTTGTATTTAATTTTGTATTTGTCAGCAACAATCACATAAAATCACAAAACTAACTATTAGGCACAATTTATCTTACAAATAACTTACACATCTAGTAAGGAACACTACAATTACCAGTATTACTTAACATTAACAGTCTTTAACGTTATTACCAGTATAAGATAGTACCTCAATCAACTTAGTGCTACTTCTGACATTAAAATCTTCAAAAAGAACAAAATCTTCATAAACTATTTTCCAACAAAATCAAAAAGGAAATGACAAAAGTGACAAATTTATTGGGAATGTATAAGTTGCTTGCCGGCGACTACTGCCTACAACTTTTGGGTCAGGAAGTATAAATTTTACGTCATTTTTCCAAACTCCTGCCATATCTGGTTCCACAGGTTCAGCAAATTTATAAAAAACTTTACTCTTTAGTTTTAAATAGGATACAAAATAGTCATATCCCGGTTCATTAGACTCTTCTAAAATCTTTGCGACGTAATAATATTTTTTCTTTTTATTAGTCTCTATCAAAATAACCACATAGTCACCCACTTTAGGGTTTCTTGGCAGAGGTTTGGAAATGATGTCATCATCCAGAATCATTGTGTCGTCGTCTTCGCTATCGCTTAAAAATATCTCTCCCCCAGAAGACGATCCACTGGCACAAAAAGTTTCATCGCCACTGCTGTCACAGTCATGTTTCTCCAATTTCTGTTCTTTCTTCAGTTTCTTGTCTTTAAAAATATCACTTTTCTTCACTTTCTTTAGTCCCTTTACTTGCTTTAGTCCCTTTGCCTTCCTCTTTTTCTCTTCTATCTTATCCTTCTCGGGAGTGTCTGTCGCTATCATACTTTTGCCCAATGCCCTTCGTCTTTTAGTGTTTCGAGGACGTGCTTTCAGAGGGAGTCTAATTTCTTTAGGTGTAATGAAAGCTACCCCTTGTTTTGAAGTTGATGGTCTTGGCGAAATAGTAATTCTGGGCACTGAATCCTGTCGCTTTGGTTCTAGTGTGGCCATGGTAGGACGAGCTGACTCTTCTTGAGCATTGGCGTTTATTTCTGGCTGTTCAAAATTTGGAAGTTGGTAAGAGTCATTTAGAGCACCAAATGGAATCTGAAGACTTCCTGTTTCTAGATCCCAAAAAATAGTAGGTGAAGAGGGCGCTTCATCGTCTTCAATTTGTAGGTCTGGCCTGTCTGTTACAGTACTCGGTAAAAAGTTTTCTTCTGTGAAAACTGATTGTGGGTCTGGCCTATCTGTTACAGCACTCGGTAAAAAGTCCTCTTCTGTGAAAACTGATTCATCAAACTGAAATATACCGCATTTTTTAAATGCACTGATGATATTTACCGGTGTCATTGCTTTTAAATATGCAATACCTACACATTCAGCTATTTGATAGATTGTAACTGCATGTCCTGCATTCCGGAGCATCCACGAGTCCATTGCTGCATTATAAAACGTTTTAAAAGGTCCATTCAGCCCAACATCTAGGGGCTGAAGTTTTGCAGTAGTGTGGGGAGGTACGGTTAGTATTGTCACACCAGAAGACTTTGCAATATTTAGAGCTTCTATTGACAAATGGCTTTCGTGATTATCAAGAATGAGAAGTGCCGGATTTTCCTTTGATGCAGAGGTCTGCTTTATAAAATGATTCATCACCTCAATAAATAACTCTGCGTTCATCCATCCTGTAGGTGTGGCTAAACCAAGTGTTCCAGCTGGTGCACCATGTAGCATATGAGATTTAAAGTTTTTCCTAGGGAAAACCATGGCGGGAGGCAGGGCATGTCCGGTGGAGGAAACGATACAGCAAGTAGTTACTAAAACGCCTCTTTCGCCACTAGTTACTTTGCAGACGTTGCTTTTTTTTGCCGCTAAGACTTTTTGAGGTTTATGCACAGTCGTCGTAGAGGTTTCGTCGAGGTTGTAAACACGAGTACCATCTCCAAATCCGGGATATCGTTGATAAGCTTCTTTTAAATTATTGAAAAATAATTGTACATTCGTTCTGTTAAACGCTGTAGCACGCCCTAAACTGCACGCCTCTGGTTTTCTAAGACTTATATCACTGTGCCTTTTTCTGAACGATCTCAGCCAATCAACTCCTGCCATTTGGTTGGACAACCAAGAAGATGGTACTTTCAACTTGTTTGTAATTGCCAGTTGGTAAGCTAATTGCCTCGTCTCCTTAGCTGTAAGCCCGTAGAACATGAGAGCACATTCGATTATATAACTTTTTAATATTTCTTCCTGTTCGCGTGAAAAAATTGCATTTACCTCGTAATTGCGAACAAATCCAGCATTAGCTTCAGTCTCGTGTTTTTTCACGTATCTTCTGACGGTTGAATATTTTAAATTGCATTCCTGTGCTGCTCTGTTGATACTTTTTCCATTCTTTACAAGATCTACAGCTTTTTTCATGTCGTTTGCATCATGTCCGCCAATTTTGCGGACATGGGTTTTAGTTCGACCCATTCTAAAACAAAAAGATTATTATTATTAGTATTAGATCTTCTATTAACGCCTTTTTTATTGATTACAATCACAGTTGAAAAGTTTATGAATAAATTGTATCGAACCGAATGAACAACATTATTGGTACACAATGAACCATGGCTCAAAATCATAGGGTACACAGTGAACTATGGTTTACTGTGTACCCTATGATTTTGAGCCACTGTGTACAGCCACCACTTTTTAACCTTTAAGGTTACATAACTATTAAAAATAACAAATTCAAAGGATATTTATATATCTAAGTTACTAAGGAATAGTTACTTTACAACGATTCTAGAAAAAAAATAAATGAAAACACGTGTACTTACTTTTTTGGGCTCCAACGACAAAACAATACACTGTACGACCGTTACGGGCGGGAGCGCGCACGGTGGTAGAAGGCAAGTTGTTTCGCGTTTGCAATACGGGTTGGCAACGTCGCGTTTTCGGGATATGACTGGTGGTGCACTGTGTACTACTGGGCCACTGTTTACCACCTGACCCTACTTACATAGCAGTAATTGGTAGTACCTATGTATATTTTGTGTGTGATGCAGTCAACGGATGTTTGACCTTTGTATTCATATTATCAATTGTTTTATTGCAGCAAAAATGGGTAAAGCTGGACGAAAACCTATTGTTGAGAAATCAAAACAGAGAGAAGTTTTTATGAAATATGCCGACAAACTACTGGATGTTAAATTGAGAGACCCTATATTTGATACAATTGCAAGTGATTTGGATAATCTTATGACACCGGCAGCCCTTTACATGTCACTGAAAAGGAATTTCAGGGAGTTTCTAAACACTGAATGTAAGCAGCAAACTGTATGTCTGTCCTCGTCATCTTTATCATCATCCTCAAGCAATAGCCCGAGAACCTCATCCAAAATATCACATTCTCATGTCGAGTCCAACCAGCATCATAGTGAAAACGACACAAAGAACTTCAAGTTTGAATTAGATATCTATGACTGGAAAAAACTGCAACCATTAAATGTCTTGTATAAAAGAAATGACTTGAGAACATGTACTCCATTTAAAAAATATAAAATACTGCCTAAGTACAAATGGGTGGATATTTTAAGAGAAAAGATTTGGCTTATTTCTAGATTACCATGCACATGGAATTTCAAAAGTTACAAAGTGGAGTCTGAGCATCATATTTTAGTAAAAGGTCAATGCAGTCAATGTAGCGCTTTTACAAAAATAGCGTGTCAAAAAATAACAGATAATATTATTGAAGGACAATGCCAAATCACAGTCGGAGAAAAAAATAAAAAACATGATCCGAGAAAAAAATATAGAATGAATGCATTGGTCAGACGAAAATTAGCTAAAAAGCTCAAACACGATTCAGCTTCTTTGGTTCATAAACAACTGGCAGCAAAAATGTCTAAACAAGGAATTACAGATACAGCACCAGTAATCCCAACACTCAATGCATTGCGAAAAATTAAGTACGAAGAACGAAAAAGAATGTGGTTACACAATAACGTTATTATGAGCATTCTTACGATGGCTGTGACCAAACCAATTTTTTTACGTGATATACACTTTTTTCCTCGAATTCACATTTATTACTGGACTGATGAACAACAACAATACTGCCGTGAATATCAATCTTGTTTTCAAAGATTAACTATCACATTGGATGCTACAGGTTCAATCTTTCAACCTCTTAAATTACCAAATGGTTATGAATTGAGTAAGAGACTTTTCTTATACGTAATAATATTAATAAATCAATTCGATGTGTGTGTACCTTTATGTCAGATGATAACCGATTCACATGACACTGCGTCTGTTTGCATGGTTATTACAGTGGTTGAAAAATGTTCGTTGTCATCCTGACGAAGTTATAACAGACGATTCTTCTGCGTTAGTAGCAGCAAATGTTAGAACATTCAGTGATTTTACATGTGTGAAAGACTATTTACTTCGTTGTTTTAGTATTTTGAATGGAAATAAAGAAGAACTACCAAAAACATTTATTAGATTAGATACCAGTCATTTTATAAAGACTCTGTATAATTTGAATTGCTTCGAAAATGTTGACACAAAAATTAAAATGTATTATATTCATTGTATCCGCTACATTAAAGAATGTCAAGACTTTGCACTTGTAAAGGAAATCATTACAAAAATGATAAAACTTTGCCTACATCAAAATGATTTTGAAAACGATGATTCAGGTTTGAAGGAGAGCAAGCAAAACCTTGACAATTTGTTAAACAGTCATAAGTATGCTGATTTTAAAAATGTGGATCAAAATGAAGAATTTGAATATGATCAAATTGTCATTGATGATGCCGGCGTTCGAGACATTGTCGCATGGTTCGATCTGTTGGTAGATAATGAAAAAAAAAGTAACCCTGCAAATTCCTATGTTGGTAAAAGTAGTTCATATTATTTACCACTTTTCATCCCTACTTTAAAAAGATTATTTATAAAACTTCCTTTGTGGAGCAACGTAATGTGCTCTTATTTCAAATCGGAAACCTTAAACGCATCGTCTTCATGTGTAGAAAGCTATTTTCGCACTTTAAAACAGTTAGTTTTTAAAACAAAAATAGCGAGACAACGAATTGACGAATATTTGCAGCATCATTACGATTATATCAAAGGAGAATTGCATTTAGCATTAAATCAATTAAAAAACTTAGGTTCCACTACTTTACTAAAATCTAAATCACGCCGAACTAGGCGTGCCATGACTAAAAATATTTATAAAAAAGAAAAGGTAAATCCTAAAAAACAAATCCAACAAAAACAAAAAGAATTATATTTTTCCAGTGATTCTATATTTAGTGATAGACCATCCTATTTGGAGAACTGGCGAGGAGAATCGAATACACATAATTGCCTGAAAAAAGATGATGAAATAGTAATTATAAGAAACGGGAATTTAGCTTTGAAGGAAAGCTCGGGTTATTTCAATACATGTGCCTTCGATTCGGCATTTTATTTAATAGGTCAAGCCTGTATTAGAAGTTCTGCTTTCAAAAGCTTTTTGAGTGAATTAAAAGGAGATTGTGTTATTAATTACATTTTTATGCTTTTGAACGGAGCACATGATATAGAGCAAATTTACAATTGTAGATCAGAAATAACAAAAACTTTTTTCCAAAATAAAGACTGCAGTTGCAATGTGGCTTACATATTTGAAAAAATATTTATAAAATATTTTACAAGTGCTCAATACTTGAAAACCTGTACAAATTGTAATTACATACAATTGAAAAGAGACCATGTATTTATTTTAATTAACCTTGATATTTTAAAGTTATTTGGAATATCAAGTTTAGAAGAAGCAATTTGTTTCGATGAAAAAATTAACACAATGTGTCAGAAATGTGACACACAGTTGAAAGGAGAACTTAAGTTAGGCGAGATCATAACATTTGATTTAAACGGAGCTGCAGACTCAGTCTTACTCACTGAGCTGCCGATTACTATTAACATTAAGGATAATTACTATTTCTTAGTTGGTACTATAGAATTTATACCAGGCACAAAAATAGGCCACTATAAATGTCATTTTTTAAATAACAATACATATTTTTGTTACGACGACAATTCTTTTAAAATCGACATAAGTACCTCTAAGAAATTTTTTCTACATTCTGTGTCATATATTCGAGTCAGTTAATTTATAAATATTATGTTAGTTTATAAAGTTTTTATATTTATCTTGTTGACTTTAATTACTTGATTGTTTTGCCTTTGTGTTGATTTTGAATAAAGAAATTTTAATCGATAACTGACTTTTACTTTTATGAAGTATGCTACAGGATGCCTTAACTTAAAATGTATTTATATAAGCACTCGCCCTAAAAAAATAAGATATAAATATCGAACATTACAACAGTCACTATTCAGTCTCACTTCATTGTGAAAATGCATGGTCACCCTACTCTCTTAAGGTTTCATACTACTGTTTTTTGTAAATATCTTTTAAAATATGAATGCTGCAGTTATATTCGCCGTATTTATCCAAACTAGGTTACGTTACCCGTCGCTTAGTACTTTAACTAAGCTTAAACCTACTTTTAATAACGAGATAAACGCCATTGTATTTTAGGCATATTGCCGTCCGAGCGGCCAACTAAAATCGACTCTAACAAATTATTGAACCTACTTTCTAATATATTTTTTCTGTTTATTCGCTGTAACAAATTAGTAACTAATTGTCCATACACATTAGCCTCTATTAATTTGATATTTATGGTGACATAACTACCTACTCATAACCTGAAAACTAAATATTGCATAACTTTTTGTTTATTTACGTTTTGACGTTTTTTATTTTTGTAACAAATTGAACAAATTATGGCCTTTCTTTTGATCCATCATTCGTCTATCTGCATTATATAGTTTCTGTGTAATCACGGGCGATGATTACGGCAAGTGGCGGTTCTAGCGGCCAACTATTTTTTGTCATAGCGTCTTAGTTTTTTTTGTAACAAATTCACGAAAAGAAGTGTGTAAAGTAACAAATTAACACTAATTCCTGGCAAAGTTTCATCAAATACTATGGCCGCGCGGTTGAAACGGACATGAATTTTTCAGTTTAAAATATAGTATATTTACCTTTTTTCTCAGAGACTAAGGTATATATATACTTTTTAATAGTTATTACAAAAAATAAGCGAGTCATTTAGCTGAAGTTTTAATATTACTTGAATTACACTACATCACTAGTAGGCATGTATACATGCCATTGGCGCGAGAGAACATGCTTTTTTAGCCGATATTTAAGTTGTTTTTATCAATCAAATATTAGAATAACTATATTGCAATTTTGTTCACTGTGTACAATTATGTAATAACTGGGTATTCAGTTCTTAAGATACAACAATAAAACACGTGAAAGTAATGATTTAATGTGTTTATTTTGTTTTTCTCTGTGATCTGTTTCTTGGCATCTATAGATGTCGGTGGCGCACAGGGCACGCTTGCGCATGACATCTATTCATGCCATTGGCGTTCAAAAGGTTAATGAGCCAACCCATTTCACAGATCACAGCGAAACTCTGATTGATATAGCGTGCACTGGCGCCCGTGTGTGTGGGCACTCAGTCTCTCACATTCCGGAACTTGGACAGCACGCAATTATAAGCATTGAATAAAATTTTAGAATAGAGAAGCCTATCCCGCATTGGGTTACCTATAGACCACTCAAAGACATCCTCCCTGAGTTTTTTAATGACGACCTAAATAAAATTGACTGGGAACACATTCAAAGCCTACAAGATTCTGATGTGAACTCAATGGTGGAAATGTTCAATCAGTACGTTCTGGCGCTGTTTGATTTGCATGCACCTATCAAAAGGGTCTTAATCAAAGATAACCTACACTGTTAAGGAAATGATGAAGTTGCGTGACAGGTCCCATCGAAAGTCTAAAACCATAAAATCAGACAGTCATAGGAAGGCTTACACAGATTTAAAACACCTCGTAAGAACGGCAATTGAGACAGAAGCGCGTATATTTCAAAACTTATATCAATAATAATATTAAACAGCCAAAGAAGTTATGGAGTCACTTAAAGTCAACTATTGCCTACACAAAACAATCAGAGCATGGCCTGCCACACTTCTGTAACAACCCTGATATTATTAATCAGCACTTTTTGAATGTACCCGGCAGTGGGGAGGTTGATACTGCAGATTTAGCATATTTTGAACATCATTGGCATAATGACAGTATTTTCCAGCTGGAGTCTGTACAGAAGGAAGCCGTGCTGCAGATATTACGTGATCTTTAATCCAACGCACAGGGCTCTGACCGGATCTCTCTGGAGATGCTGATGCTGACACTTCCTCGTACGCTCGCAGTTATTACAGCTATCATCAACAGATCAATAGAGACCTCCTCCTTCCCTGACCTGTGGAAAATGGCAATTGTTAGACCAATTCCTAAAGTGTCTAATCCTACTAGCGTGAGGGATCTTCGCCCAATTAGCCTGCTCCCTTGCTTATCTAAGATTTTGGAGAAAGTAGTCTGCAACCAGCTTAGGTCCTATCTTGAGCGCCATGGGATTTTACCACCAGCTCAATCTGGATTTCGTAGGGGCCACAGCACAACAACTGCTCTATTGGATGTAGTTGGGAACATTCTTGAGGCCAGAGATCGAGGCATGGGAACCCTCCTTGTCCTACTGGATTTTTCTCGTGCTTTTGATTCTATTAATACTTCGCTGCTTCTCGCCAAGTTGTCTTATTATGGCTGTAACACTGAAACAGTTAAATGGTTTGAGAGTTACCTCACTGATCGTTCACAGCTCGTCCAGGTGTCAAGTGACAATGGAGATATCATGTCTTCTAGTCAGGAACACGTAGGTAGGGGCGTGCCACAGGGATCAATCTTGGGCCCACTCCTCTTAATTTTGTACAGTGTCGATATTACCAAATGTCTTATTAACACCAAGTTCCATCTGTACGCTGACGATCTGCAGATGTACCTCTCATTTTGCTCCCAGGATAATGCTGAAATGGTCAAAGGTATTAACGACGACCTGGAGAGAATCTCTGAATGGTCCCGAAGAAACTCCCTAGTTCTGAACCCTACTAAGTCAAAGTATATTGTGATGGGGTCCAGAGACTTCCTGAACAAAATGCTTGCTTACAGTCTGGACATTAGGATTGATGGTTGTGGTATAGAGGGTTCTGGAAGCACGTAATCTTGGGGTAGTTTTTGATGGGCAGCTCAAAATTGAAACCCATATTTTGGAAGCTGTGCGCAACTGCTTCTACCGACTCAAGCTCTTGTATCGTATCCGTCCCTACATAAGTGTGGATATGCGAGTCATGCTCTGTGAATCTTTGGTGTTATCCAGACTGAACTACGCTGACGCTGTGTATGGGGTATGCATTCTCGGTAGAAGTCAGAAGCTAATTCAGCGGGTTCAGAATGCCTGTGCAAGATTCTGCTATAATGTGCCACCCAGAACCCATATCACCCCTTTTCTGAATGAGGGTAATTTGATGAGAATGTCAGCGCGGAGAACGCTTCACCTGGCTACCCTACTTTTTGGCACTATTCCCACAAAACAACCAGACTATCTTTATAAGAAACTGACTTGGTCACGGGATGTGAACCAAATAAAAACTAGAGCATCTTCATACCTGATGTTGGCGTCCTCTCATCGAACTGCTGCTTTTTGTGGTAGTTTCAAATTCGCCGCCAGCCGCTGCTGGAATGACCTCCCGCCACCTTTTCGTGCTATAAAAACAGTTGGTACATTTAGAGTGGCATTTAAACGATACTTAGTTCAACAACAGAAAAATACCTCTGTTTAAACTTACCCTTGTTCTGCACGCATTTTGCAATGGTGACCGGAGCGTCTAATAATGCTGACGACTGACGGTGAATAGGTAGTTGTTCGCACTTACGACTTTCGTTACATGCGCTGGCCACTATGTTTTATAGCACTTTTCTGCAAAAATGCGTCAGAGTCCTTTGCAGAGCAACAGTTGTCAGCCAAATGTATAATTTAAAAAAACAGATTTTTATTTTGATGTTCATAAAGGGTACTTTAGTACAGCCTTTAATGCCTTTCCAGGTTAACTGGTTAAGGAGTTCGTCTGTGAATAAACATCTCGTCAACTGTAATCCAATCTTTGATATTTTTAACATTCCACTCGTACCGCATATTCTAGAATTTTTTGTGACCTGAAATAGTAATAAAAACAAAATATATACCCTATAGAAAAACAACCACGATAAATATTGTATTAAAAGAACAATATCCAAACCAAAACTTTTTCGAAATCCGTGTCAATGAGTTGATCTTCTAGTAATTCTAATTATAATAATTTTTTTATAGAATTTATTGGAAATTCAATATTCCTCTGAGCTATTTCCTCATCAATCTTTGTTGATACGGAAGTACCTGCAGCGCTTACAGTAGTATATTACAGTAGTGTTGTATTGCAGTAGTATATTAGATTGCTTATGTTTTAGAAGATCATATAATTTGTCCAGTTGTACTTGTATTGCTTTAAAGCCTCTCTCAGTTTCTTCTTTAACTAGAAAAAATATTTGTTATTATTATTATTTTTCTAGTAAGTAATGGATTCACTTACGATTTTGGAAATTTAGATTAGATTCTTTGAGAATTTTGTTTTATTTTATTTTATTTATTTGGCTCACCAACAATTGAATACACTGCTTCATAGACACGATATACATTCAATAGAAGTTACAGACAAGTGTATCAACCTCTTACAGGTAAGCACATCATGTACCACTTATTTGTCGTTGAGTGCCTACTCAAAATCAGATAAGTATTTGAATACTCACCGCACCCAACTGTGGTTTTTAAATATGGGGAAATATAGTATTCTGCTATAAAGCAGATACGATAAAAAATAAATATACGTACAATTTACAGACCATGTGTCCTTCGTCTCATTTTTATCATAAATATGCCTTCTGTGGTAGCAGAAAGTAGGTATAAATCACGGCATCCATTATCCATGCAATTTCATCCATTTATTTTCATTTTAACATTGTAATTTGAGCACTTTTATAAACTTTAAATAATATTTTTCACTAATGACAAGCAACGTCAAGCTTACTTATTCTTTCTTAATATTTTTCTATATCGGCCTGTTAAATGAAGGTTGTATTAGAGTGTATTACTAAAAAATGATTTAAAATGGTTTGGCTAGTTTAAATCTAGTTTTTATATTGTATTACGTTTGTATACTGACTAATAGAATACTAAATGTTAATTTTAAAATTCATAACGCACTCTTGGATTGTGAGGTTTTATACGTCTTGGCCAACTATACCTGGCAGGTCAGACGAATTGTGGCTACAACAAATATAATCGTAAAGTGAGGCAAATAGTTCTGGAACACTAAAATAGTTCCTTATAAAAGACGCCGCTTACGAACTAAAACTAGTTTACGACGAGATTTCAGTAGCGACCAGTACAGTGCAGTCCACCCCACTAAAAGTGGACTAGTGCAATTTTATTGTCAAGTGGTAGGGCGCCGACGCTCTGACGTGTCCCTCCACCACGTGGAAGTCGCATCTCCATCCCGGGGCTCCCCTAAACGGATATTGGTCCGGGACTCCTGTTCTCTTCAAGCTTCCCGGGGCTCCGCTAAACGGACTCGCCCGGGAACTCATCTCCGCTTCTGCGATCGCCTGCCACCGAAACAGCCAGGACTGACCTGACGCCTGTTCGGTGGAGCCGCAGGACCAGGTGCTCCAAGGGTCTACCCCCTTCGGAAAACAGCAAGTACTTTCTCCACCTATTACCCCAGTTCTTGAGTGCGTGTAGATAGGTGTGTTTTTTAGCAGACTTGTATTTCATATCTTCCCTCTTTATCTTATTAAATTTAATTGTACTGTCTACCTCCTATTTTATTTATTTGGAATAGTAGACATGACAGTTTGGCGCCTAACGTAAACCAAAATAAATTCTGCTCAATTATTTTCAAAATTCAGAAAAATTACTATTACTAGTATAACGATTTATTTTGACTCACTTATTTGGCTTAGATTCTCTTTATAATTCCTCCTTACTATTTCTTTATTATTCTCTATCACTAGCTTGTTTTGTCTTTGTTTTTTATGGAAACATTAAGTACTACGGTGTAAGCCACGGGTATTTTACTTAGTGGGATTTTTCGGAACTATTCGTCCGAGAATTTTTATTGTGCGATTTTTTTTTTTTGGAATTACTCGACTGAGGAATAAAGGAGGTTACAGCAAACTTAATTTAGGCCTCCATCGGTTAAATAACTAATCGTGGATCTCTTTTAAATATTTTTTTTAAAGAAAATAAGTGTTCTTCTCACGTGTCCCTCTTATAACTAAAATACACTCTTCATAACTGACTCTTTTGAGTCCTGCTTCTAATTACTTCCTTGTTTACTCTCTTTTTGCTATTATTAATATTACTTTTGGCATGGATACAAAGGATTCCAGCGAAGTAAACCCTCTACCTATCGAAGTCAACCGTCCCACTTCGACACCAGCTAGCCCTAATGAAACCATGTTCCATAGATTACTCCCCGATACTCCCCTACCGTTAAATACAAATTCTCTTAACGAATTGAAACGCATAAGATTTGATGGAAACTCCTGTCCTCGTTCTTTTATTCAAAGAATCCAGGAGTTCAGCATTTCCAGGAGTATCGTGAGGGACAAACTTTTGGATCATGCATTTGAGTTGTTAACAGATAACGCTCTGCATTGGTACCGCTTTAAACGGGACTCGTTTTTTTCATGGAACGATCTTTGCGAAGCGTTAATAACAGACTTTAGCGGGTTTGATTACGATTTCAAATTAATCGAAGCAATTAACGCTCGAACCCAAGGGAGGGATGAAACAACCATTATTTTTATCTCTATATTAACCGGTATGTTTTCCAGACTATCGGAAAAATTAACAGAGGAAAAAAAACTCCAGATAATGATACGCAACATCCGACCATGTTATTCGCCGTACATCGCGTACAATAACATTAGTTCCATTCATGCTCTAATATCATATTGTCAAAAGTATGAAGACGTTTTAACGATCCACAATCTTCTACTAATCCACTAACAGTTCAATTTAACTACAAATCAACTAATCTAACATCAAAACCCCCAACCTCTAACGCGTTCCCTCCGAGAACAAATTTCAATAATCGTTATGTTAATAAACCTCAAATAAATACAATCAATGAATTTAACTCTAACGCATTTTGTGTACTTTGCCGCACTAATGGTCATACACTAACTAATTGCTCGCAATCTCGAACATTAGTTTGTTTTAAATGTGGCTTAAAAGATGTTAAATCTACTAATTGTCCTAATTGTAAAAAAACTAACAACTCAAAAAACTAAACAAAGACTTGGTTAATAAAAACTTTAATCAATCAGACTGGCATGATTGGTTACTAACTATAAAAAATTTCTTTCATTGTTACAAAATAAGTTCACTATACGATGATGAAAAAGATTTTAACCGTCCTTTTATTGATATTTCTATCAATAGCAAAATATTTTCCGGCTTACTAGATAGTGGAAGTTCTATTACAATGTACGTAATAACTCTCACTTAGAAATTTTAAAATTAGGCTTCACGTTATCCAAGTCTGTTTCAATGACGATTACTACTGCCAGTAAACATATAAATAAATCCATTGGCTCAATTGACATTCCGATTAGATACAATAATCAAACTCATCTAATCCAAGCCTTCGTGTTTCCATCTCTATCTCCTTCAATTATTCTAGGAGTTGACTTTTGGAAAAAGTTTAATCTTGTTCCACACATACTCTCTTCGGCTTTTAAGCCAAATACTAAATGTTCATGGTTACTGAAACTACTAAACAAGTACTAACCTAATTTAATCTAACTAATAATAATAATATTTTTTTTTTTGCATGTTTTATATTTAAACTTATATTTTAACAGTCTGGCACATCCTCTCCCTTTTTTTGAACATATTAGATTTCCATTTCTTCAAAAACAGCAAGATAAACCCATGTTATAACAATATACTTTTTACAAGAAATTTGTGGATACCAAGCGACATACGACATGAAATGAAAATGATAAAATTAATAACTAACAGAGAGATGAAAATGAAATGATGAAAATGTTGACGAGATCAGCTGCTCGACGTGCACGCATACCACCTCCGGACCCGCCGCTCAGCTCCGCGTCGCCGCCGCCGGAATCCAGCCCCATCGTGAGTGCTGTGACACCGGCCGTGGCAGTTGCGTCGAGCTCCAGCGACGAGTATTTCTCTCCGCCAACGACGCCACCACCTGCTCGTCGACGGGGAGGACGCCGGCCACCGGACGGCTTAGGACCTCGAGGCCCACCGGCCTCTGATAGGGTCCCAGCTCCCGGCGGAAGTGTGCAGCGCATGCGATGGACGCAATCCATTAATGAAAACGTCATGCGCGCATACTATGGGGCTACAGAGGGGGGAAACAATCTGACCGCGTACCGTGTTCGGATGCTCTCTCTGTTTCAGGTGCTTGAGCCAGCTGTCAACGTGTCGGCACAACGACTATCGGATCAGGTGCGAGTCATCCAGCGTAATCGTATGTTGGATGACACCGTGCTTGATCGCTTGCGGATTGAAATGCAGAGTAGCCATGTCATTGCCACGCCGTCGCAGGGTGTGGTCCCACTACCATCTACCACCACAACACGAAATCGCGATAACGACGTGAGTAATGACATGGTTACTAATGTAAGTACCCAGTGCAGTGAGGATATGAGGAGTGCTTTGGAGGGTGCGATTCGAGAATATAGGTTCATGACACCCCAACTTAGACCACGCTTACCTTGTTTGCCCATGCATAATAAAAATAGGATGCTGGTGGCTGTTCTGGATTCGCAGTTGTCAAACTATTTTGATAACTGCGAAAACCTCACTGATGCTCATTCAATCCTGTATTGTGCAGCTGTTGCGGCATGTCGTTTAGCTCAAGTCAAATTTCCAGATGACAGAGCTAAACGACCGAAACCAGCCATACCAGCTTGGCAGTACAGGATTGAACGACGTATTGGTGGGGCCAGAACGCTCATCGGCAAACTAATCTGCTTCAGGGGGGGCAACACTCGCCCTCGAGTTATGCGCTTTGTAAAGCGGGCATTTGCAGGGACTGAAATCAGTCCTCAAGACTATATGTCCCGTATTACAGACCGCATCGACTTCCTGAAGCAGAAAGTGTATGCATGGGCAAACCGTATTCGTAGGTATAAGCGGCGGGTGGAACGATACAATCAGAATAGCACATTCCAAAGCGATGAAAGGTGGGTTTATAGAGCATGGGAGCGACCGGACCAAGGTGTGTCTGACACGTGCCTACCGGATGATGACGCCATGTGCTCTTTCTGGCGCAGCATCTGGTCGGTGCCTGTCAGTCATACCGAGGGTGAATGGACTCGGGAGGTCGAGCGAGCGTGCGATTCAATACCAGAAATGGGGGCGATCACAATCAGCCCCCAAGATGTAGCTCGTGCAGTCCATCCGTTACCCAATTGGAAATCTCCAGGACCGGACGGGCTGCATAACTTCTGGATTAAATGGATCCAGAGGTCGCACGCTCGCTTGGCAGCCCTATTTCAGTCAGCCTTAGAGTCAGGGTCGCTTCCCGAGTTCCTGACGACTGGAATTACCCACCTGCTCCATAAATCAGGTAGTACTGCGGAACCCAAAAATTATAGACCCATTACGTGTCTCCCGACGGTCTATAAAGTTCTTACCTCCATTTTGAGAGCTAAAATCACTAAACATATTGACGAAAATTCTGTTATGTCTGCTTCTCAAAATGGATGTAGGAACGGGTCCCGCGGTACTAAGGACCTACTCCTCATTGATATGGCCATTAGTCAACAGGTTCGCCGTTCACGAAAGGATCTGTCGACATGTTGGATAGACTATAAGAAGGCCTATGACTCGGTGCCACATACATGGCTCATGAGGGTGCTAGAGTTGTATAAAGTTGATGCAACTCTGCGCACCTTCCTGATATCATGTATGGGGCAATGGAGGACAGTTCTTCGCTATCCAGGAGGTCGGCAAATCCAGAGGAATAGCGAACCGATAAATATAGAGCGAGGAATATTTCAGGGCGATAGTTTGAGTCCGCTTTGGTTCTGCTTGGCCTTGAATCCTCTAAGCACACTGCTGGAGGATTCAGGGATAGGCTATCGGTTGAAGAGAGGTGGTCAAGTTATATCTCACCTCCTTTACATGGATGACCTGAAACTCTTTGCCCCCAACGATTTGCAACTGATGGAGCTATTGAAGGTAACTGAAACTTTCAGTAGTGCCATCAGGATGGAATTTGGTGTGGACAAATGTGCGGTCATGCATGTAAAGCGAGGGGAGATTGTGGAGTCTGTGGGAACCAAGCTCACGGATTCCATAAATCTTAGATCCCTCTCAGAAACCGAAACCTATAAGTATTTGGGTATGTCAGAAGCGCTGGGCATCAATGTTGCTGACATGAAGCAATCGTTGAAGGAGCGCCTCTTTGGCCGCCTGAAAAAAGTATTTAAAAGTCTTTTGTCAGGCGGAAATAAGGTGCGTGCCTTCAACGGTTGGGTCATGCCGGTTTTGATGTACTCTTTTGGCATACTCAAATGGACTCAAACAGAACTAGACGCCTTGGATGTGAAGGTCCGCAAATTGCTGACGGCATTTCGAATGCATCACCCACGTTCTTCGGTTATGAGACTGTATGAATGGCATCCGTCGTTCCCCGACCAGGCATAAAACCGAATTGATTTTGTGAAATTTCACTCTCTTCTCTCAGTCGTCTTTCAATAACTTTCTCCCAAACTTTCATACTATGCGCCATTAGCTTTATTCCTCTATAGTTATTGCACTCCAGCACATCACCTTTATTTTTAAAGATTGGTACCAGCGAACTGTTGCACCATTCATCAGGTATGGCTTCTTCCAGCAACAATTTATTGAAGAATAAAGCTAACCACGTCCATCCGTCCATCCGCAATAACTTCCACACTTCAACTGGTATTCCGTCCGGTCCTAATGCCTTACCATTCTTCATTCCACTTACTGCAATCCTCACTTCATCCACACTAACCTTTCTCACTAGTCCCTCATTTACTGGTTTATTTCCAAGCTCACCACCACTCCAGTCATTCTCCTCATTCATCAGTCTTTCAAAGTAACCCTTCCACCTATCCTTAATTTTCTCATCATCCGAAATAACCAGTCCTGTTTCGTCTTTTATGCATTTGACCTGACAAACATCCTTCGCCTTTCTCTCTCTAGCTCTAGCAAGCCGGTATAGCTGTTTTTGGCCTGCTGGACTATCCAGTGTGTCATAGAGTTTATTCTGGGCGTTTGCTCTTGCTATAGCCACAGCTCTCTTGGCCTTTTTCTTGAGAGCATCATACTCACTCTTCTTTTCAGCCTTCAAACTACCACTCTCATTTCCAACACACTGCCATTCACTGCCATTCTTTGAACTTCTTCTTTTTATCCTTCAGCACATTCTGTATCTCTGTCGACCACCACCATGTATCCCTGTCTATCGTGCCCCTTCCTTTTGTCTCTCCCAAAATACCTTTTTCTGCGCTTCTAATACACTGAGCCATCTCATTCCAACATTCATTTACACTTTGATCAGTCATATCACCCATCTCTATCATTTTATCCACCACTCGCTCTATTAATTTCTTTGCACTATCAGACTTCTCTAGCATATGCCATTTTATTTTAGGGGGAGGTCGCTCTTTTTGTTTAAGAAGCCTTATTTGTACGACTACTTCCATAACCAGGAGTCTATGTTGTGAGACCAAGTCTTCTCCTGGCAGCACTTTGCAGTCTTTGATGTGCTTTAGGTTGTTGCGTCTGACGAGGAAGTAATCGATTTGCGTGTTATGCAAACCACTTTTATAAGTTATAAGGTGTCCATCGGCTTTTTGGAACCAAGTGTTGGCTACTGCGAGATCAAATGCAGTAGCCGATTGCAATAGAGTTTCCCCCTCTTGTTGAGGTTCCAAAAAATGGCGTATTATGTTTCTTAACTATTTTTTTTTCTTTTCAGATAAACCCACATGATACAGTTTGTGATATTGGATGATATCAGAGATATGGAAATATAGCCAATGGTTATAGGAATAGAACAGCAACAACCACCTCCAATGCCTGCGCCTGATGCCAGATGTTTTGCATATACATATAATGTATGTAGTGTGGTTGTTATCTTGGGCACGAGATCAAGATGAGGTCTAACCACCTGCATCTTTTTTGGATGAAATACTATTACTAATAAAAGCAATAAATATTTTTGAAGAATAAAATGTGTTTTTTTTTTCCATACACGGCCAGCTTAGAACATCTTGCCTAATATTTATCAGTTTATAATATCATACCTAAATAAATATCTTTGATAATCTTCTAGTCATAATGGCTTTAAGGATGTTTGGGATGCCCGTATGCTTACTTATTAATCAATAAATATTACAGTAAATACCACACCGTGTCTGTCTGTCATTCCTAGATTAAATTCGTAACTTCTTACTAAAAGTATTTTGATGCGTTTATAACGCTTAAATAAATTGATTCACGAGGAACGTTTCAATGTAATGGCTGGGCGATGCCGCGCTATTTCGAAATGAATATTTTAAATCTTTTCTCTTAAATCAGTCTATCCAATTGTTGTAATGATATCTAGAATATAAGGCTAGTGCAGCCATGTATGTTGTCTATGTGTCAAATATGTTTTATGAAATAAAATTAGTCTTTGGTCATCTTTACAAAGTGATGTTTTTTTATTTCAGGTTATGGGCCGCTCGCTTATAATTTAATCGCGATATTTGTCTTTAACCAGTATTTTGCAGTGTTAGCAAGTGTTCAAAGACGTTTTCGAGACGCGATTGAACTGTGTCGTGACGGATTGTTGTTAGAATCGCAGTGGACTAGTTTAGTGAAAAGAATTTTAAAATGTCAACGAACTATCTAGTCAACGTTCCCAAGTTAACGGGACGCGACAATTACAGAGAATGGTGTTTCGCGGCAGAGGATTTCTTAATCCTGGAGGGCATGAAGTAGTGCGTGAAACCAGAAGCCGGAAAATAAATAAAAACTGCAGGCGATTAAAAAACCAAAGCGAAATTGATAATGGCAATCGACCCGTCATTATACGTACACGTGAAGAATGTTGATTCTTCAAAAGAATTATGGGATAAGCTAAAACAATTATTCGACAACAACGGATTTTCACGAAGGATAAGTCTACTGCGGAATATGATTTCGATACGCCGAGAGAATTGCAGTTCGATGACGTCTTATGTGACGCATATTATCGATACAGCACAGAAACTCAGTGGAACAGGGTTCGAAATAAATGATCAGTGGACAGGATCATTGCTGATAGCGGGATTGCCTGGGGGCTTAAAATGGTAACATTGGCAGAATCATATTAGGATAATAATATGAATCACATTTCAATTCCTAAAATGGCCACAAATTGACAATTCATAATATTAACTGCATCCAATTCATATTACGTAATTCATCTGTCAGACACTGGTTTGACAGTATTGTATGGAGAATCGTAAAATGGTCCACTTATTATGAATTGCTTTGCTGTCAATAAGCAGATTCATAAAAAGATTGTCAAGAGCAAAATCTCACAATTCATTTTACAGATTTTGTAAAGAAATATTGAAATAATGATATATTTTGGACTTTACGAAATGGAAAAAGGTAAAAAAAAAAATTGGGACAAGAATATAACATCTGCAAAAAGAGGTTACAACAAAAAAAAGAGTCCAATAATTATATTGAATTTAAACGAAAAAAGTAAGGTTACCTACTTTATTTTCGTGTAAAATACGCAACATAATTGGCGAATAAAGGATATCTATCGATTTAAAAAATTGTACATGGGTTTAACTTTAACAGATATTTTCAAAGTCTGACAACCAATCTTACCAAGGGGTATCATACAACCCAGTACTAACTGGGTCATGGAGGTCAGATAGGCAGTCGCTCCATGTAAAATACTGGTATTCAGCTGCATCCGGTTAGACTGCAAGCCAACCCCAACATAGTTGGGAAAAGGCTAGGGAGATGAGGACTAATTTAAATGTCAAAAATCAGAATAATCTCACATTTTTAAGTCTATGTACTGTTTAAAAGTAAATGTATAAAACATGTAATGAAAGTCATATGTACTTAAGCATCTTTATTTGCATAAAATATGAAGGAAAAGGATGTTACAGTTATTTCAGTGCAGAACACATTCCGTCATACTCATCAATCTCTTTTCAATGGCATGAAAATTACAAATTACAATACATCACATATAATACATACATAGGTACAAAAAATATATAGGATAGGTCAACTACTTTCATTATAATATGGTACTCCTAAATATTAAAATTCTGTGTACGGGTAATTCTACGAGTTCACACATCGCACACCTAGATCTAAACAGCGATTAACTCAAAAAAACACTTTTTTCAGAATAGTTGAAAAACTGATTATCATCTACCTGTGCACTGCAGGAGTTTGCTGTATTGATCAATACTTCTTAAATTCAGATAGAACAATGATGTTATAAGAGCCTTGTGGTTTAATCGTATATTTGGGCTGAAAATCGACTTTTTGTAGTTATTTCCGTATTGCTTAACAATGTTTGTATATTTTTTTTGTTATTTTGAGTTGACCCTGTGTTGCTGAAGTTAGTTTTTAGTTGACTCTCTTTTGAAGGTTCAATATAAATTTAAATTTAACATCATTTTGGATTATTTTATAACAATTCAACTCATAGACGGGTTTATGACCAACAGTATTGGTTGATAAACTAGCAAGAAAACACTGAATTAAGTACTCAAATGAATAATTTTTATTTATTCATAATTTCTTGATAATATTTAACGAATAACAGCTTCTTATGTCTCGTAATTATGTAAATATTTCAAATAAAATTATCTTCTAAAACAGAAACATGAAACAAACAAAATAATTATTGGAAACTTTCAAAATACACATCTAAAATCACATTTGGCTTAAATACTGAACATAAAGCCGCGTTTCCATCTACAAGCAACTTGCATGCAAGTTTCATTACATTGCGAACTACTATGATATAGTGTGATCGATCGCTGGATCGTGCCCTGCAATGTAATTAAACTTGCATGCAAAATGCTTGTAGATGGAAACGCGCCTCAACAAATAGTCGGTAAGTGCATACTGACTTAACTACAAAATATACTCAACTTTATATTTAGCATAACATTATAAACTAATAATGGCACTTCGAGATCACATTGCAAATTACAATCACTATATCTATGTATTCGATAATATGTGAAGAATTTTGGTTTTTCAGTTTTTCATCTGAACCATTTTTTGAAATAATAATAAAGCGGTCAATTGTCATTATCGCCCAAAACATCTTTATAATAAACATCATAATAGGATTTTGGAATTACATTCTTATCAATCAATTCTTGTATGTCTCTTTTTTTTGAACCAGACAATGCTATCTTTTCAGTGTATGCTCGTGTTAAACCGACTGAAAATATGGCAGATCCGGATTCTCTTACGCGGAGATTCCTCTTTCGCACACAAACTTTTCTATACATTTCCATTTCCTCTGTAAATGAGGTTTTGAAGAAAAAAGTTTCAGGGTGTTCTTTTTCAACCCTGAGAACCTTAATCTCATGCCACTTGACTTGGTTTCTCTCCTCGTCTATGTTGAAATTTGTGCCCCACGATTCTTGTAAAGCCTTGACGTCGTAAAAGTTGTCATGCGTCATTTCCACGACTGTGTAAGGTTTTCCCGTCTTTTTTGCTGTACCAATTAAAGTTTTATATTGCTCTGGTATATAGATGGGGCCCGACTGCAAGTATCTCTTAATTTGCTTCTCTATGACGCTATGAACGTTGTCTCCTTCGTTTTGAGAGTGTCCACGTATTAAAAACTTGTGAGTAATTGTCTTGACTCTTAACTTGTTTACAGCGTAGGCGTAGACAGACAGCAAAAACTTATTTTTTTGTTGACCGCCACAATTGTCCGAGTAGAAAATTATGTCAATTTCTTTATTAGGATATTGGTCTACCTGAGCTTTAACGTAGTTGAGTATGCAGCTGCCAATTTCAACAGCTCCTCTCTTTCCTTGGGTTTCATCCCAAAAAAAGCACATCACTTCTTTTACCCTTAAATCGCTGATGGTAAAATTGAGGCAGTTGATCCTGGATTTATAAAAAAATAAGGATATTTGTCCCTTTGGAATCTGCAATACCGCCTGCAAGTCGTAAACTGCTACGATAGTACCATCGGTCTTATTTTTGTCATTTTCTTTTTCAGATCTTGCTAAAGATTTTTCTATTTGATGCTGTTCATATTCTTGGCTTAACTTGCGTTTTTCTTCTACGTCTGAGTTCTTGTACCTTTCGCACAGATCACACTGATCTTTTTTCGGTACGAAAAAAGAAATGTTGAATTCGGTGTTGAATATCCTGTTGAATGTGGAAGAAGTAGCAAAACTTAAACCATCCTTTTCACGCAGTTGTTTATAATCTTTGTAGATATCGGCCAATGATTTGTCACTTGGAATAAACTCCCTAGTCGTTTGAGCTCTCAAATAGTGAGATGGAATCCTTGGAATAGAATTTATAAAATCTATAACGCTCTGTTTAATTTGTGGGTCAATAGTTGGTTGATGGCCGTGTTTTCCTCTCAAATCAGCTTGTATGACTCCTGATTCCGACTTCTTTGAAAGTGCCGTTTGTATTGCTTTATAACTCAAGTCAAGAGTGGATTTGAAAAACGGTTTGCATACCCTAATTTTGGATCCATCAACTTCAAAATAAAAGGCGTTGTTAAGAGCTCTGAAATCTTGTGTGCTTGAGTATCGATATTTGGGCTTAATTTTTTGGGAGTGTCGTACTACAAATTCTCTCTGCCTTTCAAGATTGCCGAGTCCCCAAAATGCATCAAAAAGCTGTTGCCTTGTTATTGCATCGATCTTATCTTTACATTTCAGCCGACATTTTTCTCCACAGGGGGGTCCAACTTTTCTCTCTGCTATATGTATCTTCGATTTCGACAAAGACTGGTACGCTTTACCAGAATTTCTCAGCACTTTTGCAACTTTCGATTTCCACATTGTTGGTTTTCGTACTCTCTTTTTACCCTTTTTTTCTTCTATCACGCACTCTTGCGCATTAAATTCAGCAACCACAGCATCTTGAGATTGAGGTTGTATATTTGCACTATTATCTTCAGAGTCCGAAGAGCTACTAGAAGTTGATGAACTCTCGGAGCTGCTACTGCTGGTGCTCGACGAAGATGACGATGAACTAGAAGGCACAACCTTGGCTGGTGTCTTACTTTTATGAGTTAATCGGAAATTGGGATCCTCATCTGAGTTGTCAAAGTCACTTTCGTCACTTCGGATTGGTGAAATGTAATAATTTGATGTACGAAGCTGTTGTTGTTTAGACGTGCTCGGAATAGATTTATCAACCACGGATAAGGGAGCATGAGGTTCTGTAGACGAGTCTTCATCGCTTAATGACATATGGAGCTCATCTTCTAGTTGTGTTCTGTTTACAAGTATCTCTTTCTGTGACATTTGTTCAAACTCCTGTTCTAAAGGTCGCGTAGTAGTATCTGGTTGCGTATTTTCATTTTGAGTCAGTAAGCTAGGGCTGATGTTTTCTTTGTCCCTTTCTTCAACCATATTTACTAAAAAACGTCCACGATTCATTCTTTTTCTGAAAAAGAAAATGTAAATTTCACAAACCGAAAAATAATAAACCATCGATGAAACGTGTTGAGCTTCGATGTAATGAAATTTGATGTGGCATACCGGAGTCCATCTAAACAGCTCTAACTTAAAAACTGTTCTATAAAAACACAATAGCTGTGTAAGTCTAGGACGAAACGATAAAATAGAATTAACATGAAAAAACTCCAATCGCCACTAGCAAAAAAGTTCAATTTCATTTATTTTTTAAAGAAACATAAGAGTTTAAACAATGAGTCAACAAAACAGACTCAACTACAATTTTTTAAAAAAATCATCAATACGGAAACAATTCTAAATTAAAACAGAAACTTTACTCACCTTACCATCAAAACTGTTTTAACTCAAAATGGAACTATAATTTACCCAGCACTAACCACAAAAAAGGCGACAACTCGAAATAATGTTAGTACAATGTCGTAATTAACTCAACAACACGGAATCAACTCAAAATGACTCTAATTTGTTTACGACAGGTACGTGCGTTCCGCATGTTATTCTGGCTGCAACTAGCGATGTCCCGGTTTTGGTGGGGGAGGAGCGCGGCTCGCTCGTTCAACAAAAAGGGCTTCCAACGTCATCTAGCGTTGAGTAGTGGGACTATTTTTAAATCTGTGTTGTTGGTCGCTAGGTAGTAAGTTAAGGAATTCGATGGTGAGCATACCTCAAAAATTGAGATTTTAGAGTTAGCTCTCTTTAGTTCCAGGTGTGCGACATGTTTAAGTTATTTCTATTTTGAAACAGTTTCATTTTACACATAACAGGTTTGGATAATGCAAAAATGTAATCCTCTTCTATTCCTTTTAGTTAAAAGGTTCTGTGATTTGAAGACAGGTTGACAAGATTCAAACCTTTGTATATTGAATATTTTTGTTTTTTTACACACAAGCATTTCTTATGTGCCATTTTAGCTCGTAATAGCTCTGCTGTGTAGGTATCCCCTTCAATTATAATATGGTAATATCGAATATTGGAACACAACAAATACACGCATTGGTATTGAAAAATTCTGACCAATATTACACACACTACACTATTTCACTCGGTTTGATTTTCTGCTTGTGCTTCGTCATTCCTTAGTCCCAGCCCCTGAGAGGTCTTCTGTGGTGTGAACAGCTCGCTACATGCTGCCTTCAATAGTTTTGGTATGGTTCGACACATCACACGAAATCAGCGTGAAAATGGAAAATCCCTTGAATTTGCTTATTTCTATATCCTGACGGAATAACAAGAGAATTTTTCAAGCAGCTCCTTTATGATTTTCAGCCATCTCTTCAAACACAACGACCTTACGGCCTTTTTGTCGAATTCCAGTATCATTTAGTAGCTACATATACGTGAATGTAGAAGTATATCCAGTGGGGTCGCAGCTTTAGCCAGAAATAGGTTAGCAGAGGTACTGTACGCCTAGTTATCAATAAATACTGCTTGAGAAAATACCATTGAAAACAAAAATACAACAAAACAATTGGTTTCCAATAACAACAAATAGACAAGACCAATTGACAGTTGACATGACGTCTTGACATCTCCATCAAGGATAGACATCTATGCGCATGTTGCCAGGCTAAAAAGTCAATCTTTATCGTTTCAAATTCCCTTTCTAAGACCTTATTTGCAGTGTTTTAACTGTGCCATATTTGTCTTTTATTGAAATAGTGTTTAAATCACTGGAATGCTTCCAATAAAATGAATTTAATTAATAAAATCTGGAGAGAAAAAATAACCGGTAAAAATACGGTCTTTTATTTTTCACGTGGCAACATTTACAACAAATCTGATTCTGGATATGAAATGAATTGAGTATGATTCAGCTACCATGTGTCACCATTTTACGAAAATTAGCAGAATTGCTAATGATCTGCTGGGAATTCAGAAAATGAATTACTTTTAGAGGAATTGCTAAAAGTGGCCATTTTAGATCCCCTGATCGTTTCTCCCCTATGATCATGGCAAGCGAGCATTCTGGGATTCCTATAACGGCAGATTCCATCAAAACAAAATTGCTGGACATGGATTTGCCAAGTCACGACGAGAGTGAACTTAGCGGTACTTTTGCCATTCGTTCAAAGTACAAGGGAAAAAGTAATTTGTCTATGGTCCAGAAAAATGATGTTGGTAACACTGGTTTAACAAAGTCAAACGTCACGCAGATAAATAAATATTATCGATGCAAACAAATCGACCATTACAAAAATCAGTGTACAAATAACGAAAGCAACTCGTCAAATAGAAAAATAAGGATAGAATCCAGTCTAATGCTTTTAGCGCAATGTTCCTGAGTGGAAACTTTAGTAAAGATGAATGGTACATCGACTCGGGCGCGAGTGTACACCTTACAGCCAAAGAAAGTTGGGTTATGAATGCACAGTATGAGGAAAACAAAAAAAATGGTGTGCGTCAGGATTGCTCCGCCAAGTTATCAAATCAGAAAATGGTTTCAGCCAAAAATTTGTCGATATTTGTCAAAATCGAAAGAAACAAACCCCGTATTTGTCAAAGCAGAAATAAAGAAGTTATAAGCGTTTTAAGTTGGCCGCGCAATCCTGACGTCAAGGACTGCGCGGCCACGGAGATCTCAGCAACTACTTGGGATAGAGAAATAATTCCTTTTGTCAACTCAAGTCTGTATTTGTCAAGATTTGTCGAAAAATGAATCAAAGCTCTATATCAATATTATAATTAAATATTCGCCTTGAAAGTCATGGCCGCGCAGTCCTTGATTTGCTATTTTGTTTTTAGTATTTTTTTTATTAAAATTGAAGACTTCATATAGTATAGGAGTTAAAAGGAGAAAGGTCTTGATTTGTCGAAACTGACAAAAGCTTTAAAATACGACTAAAGTGTAATTAAACAGACGAAATCAATTTAAAACACAAAACTCGTGGCCGCGCAGTCCTGACGTTACTTTAAACCATGATATCTCAATAACTATAGTAGCTAGGATTTTGCTGTAGACGTCCATATAATCCTCATATTAACCCCATTAAAATGACATATCCTTTTACCCTCAACACTGTTTGGGACGCGAGTAATCTCAAGAATTATGTTACCCCATACAATGTTCTAGTAGAGTGACCATAATTTCGATTTGTTTTTAATCTTTGTCAAACTGGCTATGACAGCACAGTTCAAGGGTATTCTGTTCTGTTAGTCAAAAACTTAAATAAAATACTAAATAAGACGAAATAAAAAACTTGTTTAATATTTGAATATTTTTATTCATTGCACAAATATTAGAGATTTCAAAAATCAACAAAATCATTATTCTTCAACTTTAAATGTTTTTCATCGGCTCTTACACCTCTACTAAAACATAAGTTAAAAAATGGATATATACAGAATCGTTTGTACTCTCTTCTAATTTACTCTTGTTATCGTCGTAACAAAGCATTCCGCTATTTCTTATAATATGACACTTATAATGCCCTATTGTTCCAAGTATTGGAGGAACATATTCTACGGCACCTAATAATTTATAAATGTTTTGTTTAATTATTATACTTTTAGGTACCTCATGTAAAAACACCATTTGCGTGCCATTTAAATCGAATGTAACAATTTTTGACAAGGTATAATGAAATAGAACTACTTCATTGCATTTTCTGCATTGCTTGTTTTCCCAATCATGAATAATAATAGAATCTTCCAAGTTACTGATGGTGAAAATATTAATTATATCTAAATTTAACGGTATAAACACATGTTTTCTTCTTGATGGGGTAGAATTTATGCATGCACTATTTGAACAGTTACTTACAGAAGAAGCACTAAAAATAATATCATTTAAGACGTGCTCATAAATAAATGCAGCGTTACATTCACAATCATAATGATTGTTTTTGAAATGTATCGAAGCAATTCTTATTCTTAATTTGTTTGCTTCTTCACTGTTATTATCAGAGTTACAGAGGATTTGTAAAAACGCTGTTATATCCCTATTTCTGCAATTATTGTCAAATAAATCGCGTATGCATGAATACTCTTTAAATCCGTGGGCCAATAAAAAAAATACGGAATCAAATGCACAAGTGTTTGTTAATTTAATATTTTTTTCAGATATATCTTGTACAGTAAAATTACTATTTTTTAAAAACATTATATTTACAGGTTTATTTGCAGAATCATCTTTAGGAACACCTTCGCCTCTCCAGTTTTCAACATACGTAGGAATTACTGAGAATACCGAATCATTTAAAAACGTTTTGGTTACACTAGGTTTTTCTTTTTTGCAGCATTTGTTTTCAAATGGTAACATTTTTCGCTTCCTAGTCTTACCTCGTTTTCTTTTAATGTTTTTCTCCTTTTTGTCTACAATGTCGGCGAAATTATTTAAACAATTTAAAGCAATTTTTATTTCACCTAATAAATAATCATAATGCATATTTAAATATTCATCAATGTTATATTTCTTCGACCTTGTTGTGAATAACAAATTTTTCATAGTTTTAAAATAGCTCTCTATAGCTGAAGATGTTGGTACTTTGTTTTGTGATTTATATAATGGGCACATAATATTACTCCAGAGGGGTAACTTTAGGAGTAACCGTTTGAGCGTTGTTATTAAATGAGGCATGTAGAAAGAGTTTTGTGATTCTGACGAACTTTTTGTTTTATCTAGGCTTTTTTCCCTCTCAACAATTTCATCAAACCATGAGAGCAAACCGTCATCATCGTCGAGGATTATGTTTTCGTGAATATTTTCCTTCTCATCGGTGTCTTCATTAGGTTCCGTATATGTAGTATTACCTAAGGTGCAACTTATTTTCTGAATATAAACAGAAACAGGGTTTTCTGGGTTATCGTATTCGGTTAGACATAGTCTTACAACATCAGTAATGAGAGTTTTAATTTGCTGAAACGATTCACATTCTTTCATATACAAAATGCAACGAACGTATAACATTTTAACATTTATATCCCTATTTTCAAAGCAACGTAAATTATAAATTGTTTTGATAAAATGACTTGTATCTAGCCTAATAAATACTTCAGGTAATGCATAATTGCGGCCACTTAAGACTAAAACAGATCGTTTAACATAATCTTTTATACTGCTAAACGTAGTAAATGCTGAAACATTAGCTGCAATTAATGCTGATGAGTCATCGGTAATAATTTCATGTGGCGGGCTCCTTACTTGAATTAACCATTTTTTTAACCACGCTGCAATTGAATCTTTATTGTGAGAATCGGTAACCATTTGAAAAATTGGAGTAGATTTAATTGAATCCGAAGCAATCATGCCAATATATACAAATAGTCGTTTTGTTAGTGTAGTTCCATCGGGAAGCTTTATAGCCTGAAAAAAAGATCCAGTTGCATCTACAGTAATGGTCACTTTAGAAAAACTATTACAATAGTTAGTATAGTACTCTATTTGCTGATCAGACCAATAATATAAATGAAAACACGGTATCAATGTCACTTCACGGATAAAGTTCTGTACCTCTTGAGTCATCATGAGTATACTTAAAATTGGGTGAGCATGAAGTCTCTTGCTTTGTCGTTTCTCATACTTGATCTGGCGGAGAGCTGCTAAACTTGGCAGCACTGGTGGGCAAACTTGATTTGGGTCTTTAATTAATTTGGCCGCAAGTTCTTTTTGTACGACTACGGCAGGCTTATACTGTAGAATTTTTGCTAATTTACCTCTTTTGTATGGAGTTAATTTTGATTTTTTTTTAGGATTGTGTGGTACATTCTCTTCCTTACAAGTAAGTATATCGCATGTAAATCTTACAGTTTTTTCAGAAATTGCTTCGGTTTTTATTATTGTTTCTCTTTGACATTGTGAGCACTTTCCAAATAACGAAATGTTATTTTCACCGTCAACTTTCTTATTTTTAAAGTTCCAAGTACATGGTAGCTTAGATAACTCCCAGAGCTTTTCTCTCAAAAAAGTCGCCCACTTAAACTTTGGCAGACTCCTGTATTTTTGGTGTGTCGATGAGGTCCTTATATCTCTTCTAGCATAATGTACCATCACGGGTTGAATTTTTTTCCATTCATGCTCGTCCATTGTAAAACTAAATGTTTTCACCTTGTGTTGATATGTCAGCGATAATGAAGCCACACTATGACGCGACGGTGAAGAAGATGAACTACTCTGAACTCGGGGTGAATAAAGGTTATCATCTTCATCATTTTGAAAATACTCGTCGTAGTGCCTTTTCAATGCTTTGTAGATTGCATAAGGAGCTATCGTATTATCTAACTCATTAGATATTGTTTTAAATACTGGATCATTATATTTAATACTGCGATTTCTGCATACATCTCCGTACTTAAGAAATATTTTTTTTAATTTTTCACTATTGACTTTTCCTTTGCGACCCGCTTTTATCTGAAAATTAAATTAAAAAGTATATTTTTAAATATCTATTTATTTATAACTGCTTTTTAATAATTTGAGATTACCAGGAGTTAAAAGTTGCGTCTGGTTTAGGCAAAACTTTAAACGCTCTATTTAGTTTTTAAATAGAGAGCCTGGGAAAGGTTTACCTTACCCAGGCTTTATTTATTATTATTAATTATATAAAACACAATAAATTCCATCCTTGTTCATTAAGGCCTAATTTGTTAGGACTTTATTCCGATCTACTTTTTAACTAGGTACCTATGTAAAAGTACTGACTACAGCAAAACTGGTAAAAGTTTTAACATGGTATGGTGGTAGATAACACAAAATAAATATCGTTAACAAATTTAATTCAAAAATAAATAACTCACCATATTGATTAATATCACGTAATTATTTATATCACGTTTAAATATACACTAAGTCTCTCACTGAATACACACTTATGTCCTTTTTATCGGAATATCACTGTCGGATCCACAACGTACAGCAGTAACAGTCCGTTGAGATATAATACTGGTATCGTGACGATTCGACGCGAGCGCGGTGGTCCGCTGACCAGCAGTTGTGCGAATGAAAAGCAATATTAGAAAGAGAGCGCAATAGGCAAACTCGAAACTGTAGTGCGGCCGAAGAGACCAACTTAGAATAATGTTAAAATAGTAATTTTACTGATTTATCTGTAAAAAATATTAAATTTACTCGTGCATTTGATTCAGTGTTTTTTTTTACTGACCCTGGGAATAAAGAGTATTTATGTATACTCAATTTATTTGACAATAATCACAGAAATAACGATATAACAGCGTTATATTAACAGTGAAGAATCAAACAGATTAAGAATAAGAATTGCTTCGATATATTTTAAAATATATCATTATAATTGTGAATGTAACGCTGCATTTATTCTTGAACACGTCTTAAATGATATTTTTTTTTAGTGCTTCTACTGTAAGTAATTGTTAAAATAGTGTATATCTATTTATAACGTTATTTTAGATATAATTAACATTTCCACGAGCAGTAACTTGCAAGATTCTATTAATATAATTCTGTACATTTTGTTTATAATGTATAAGAATATCTAAATATTAAAAAAGTTTTTTATCAGTTAACAATAGAAACCAGAACAGAAATGCGCTTAGACTGTATTGTCTTGAACTTATGGTCTTGAAATTATGGTCACTCTACTAGAACATTGTATGGGGTAACATAATTCTTGAGATTACTCGCGTCCCAAACAGTGTTGAGGGTAAAAGGATATGTCATTTTAATGGGGTTAATATGAGGATTATATGGACGTCTACAGCAAAATCCTAGCTACTATAGTTATTGAGATATCATGGTTTAAAGTAACGTCAGGACTGCGCGGCCACGAGTTTTGTGTTTTAAATTGATTTCGTCTGTTTAATTACACTTTAGTCGTATTTTAAAGCTTTTGTCAGTTTCGACAAATTAAGACCTTTCTCCTTTTAACTCCTATACTATATGAAGTCTTCAATTTTAATAAAAAAAATACTAAAAACAAAATAGCAAATCAAGGACTGCGCGGCCATGACTTTCAAGGCGAATATTTAATTATAATATTGATATAGAGCTTTGATTCATTTTTCGACAAATCTTGACAAATACAGACTTGAGTTGACAAAAGGAATTATTTCTCTATCCCAAGTAGTTGCTGAGATCTCCGTGGCCGCGCAGTCCTTGACGTCAGGATTGCGCGGCCAACTTAAAACGCTTATAACTTCTTTATTTCTGCTTTGACAAATACGGGGTTTGTTTCTTTCGATTTTGACAAATATCGACAAATTTTTGGCTGAAACCATTTTCTGATTTGATAACTTGGCGGAGCAATCCTGACGCACATCTTATGAAGACGAAAACAATATAAATATTTTTTTGTCGATAAATAATGACCGATTACGGGCCACAAGAGAGGCTTTTTATGTGAGGAATGTATTCTGTGATTTTTTTAATACTACTGGTGCACTCCCAGGCCTCAACGTTTGAAATGTAATAAATAATATGATTATTTACTTACTGTCTGTTATTCCGGGTATCCAGATATCCACAATCTTTTTCCATTTCATATCTTTTTTGTCAACATGACGATAGTCTTTGTGGTTGGTGTCCCACAACAACGGGTACTGCCGCACTGATTCAATGAACAGCTCCATGCCGACACGTTGCGCGTTCTGAACTGACAGACGAAAGCGGTCAAGTAAAGGGGAAGGGGAGGCGACGGGGGGCGGAGGTGAGCTGAGTCCGTTCAAAACTCGCGTGCGACGCCATGACGCAGCGGACCCATTTTAACTCGCTCAATCCGTTCCGCTTTATTCGCTCGCAGTGGAAGCACTTGTATGAAATTTTGCGTTGCGAGTTGAACTGGATCCGTACGGAGTCCGTTGGAAATCCGCTCAACTCTGCGACCAATTTTGTGACTCTTTGTACTCTTTTGATCCGCTCAGTCCGCTCATTTAGGGCGCTTTCAATTTATGCGTTTCGTGTCGGACCGCTGCGGAGCCGAAGCGGTGCGTTAGACGTACTGCGCACGGACGATCCTCTTTTTTCATACAAAACGCTCGGTGCGGCAACAGTGCGGCGCCGGTACCGCGAACGCTCGACAACAGGACGGCAACGTCGCAAGCATCACGTGTTCATTTCCGTGTTGAATAGTGCAGTGAATAGACGTTAGAGCTAATTGCATCAAATTTTCATTTACATATTTGCTAAAAATGGATGATATAAACGTGGAAGATTTTATAAATGAAATTGAAATACATCCTGCTATATGGAACTCCAAAAGTGACAAACACAGCAATCGCACGGAAACAAAAAATGCTTGGGAAGGCGTCTGTGAGAAATTTGTGGAAGATTTTAAAAATAAAACTAGTGGTGAAAAAAATTCAGCAGGTATTTATTCAATCAAATTTTGTTATTTTGCCATGATAATTGTCCTTCATTAACAAAGTATTCTGCAAATTTATCGCGAATTGATGTTGCTGACAAATTCTGTTCATTTTGAACCTCCTCATTTATTTGATTGGCTTGAATTAAGAGATTACTATTAGAAAGTTCTTCACCGTCACGTTGTAAGAAATTATGTAAAACACAGATAGCTTGAACAATATCTGTCGCTAACGATATGTTTACATTTATTGGTCGATGTAATATTCGCCATTTATTAGTCATAATTCCGAACGTACACTCTATGTATCTTCGAGCACGTGACAAGCGGTAGTTAAAAATTTTTTGTTGGTTATTCAAAAAATTGCCACTATAGGGGCGTTGTATGAAATTACTGATGCCGAATGCTTCATCACCGACAAAAACAAACGGTAGTGGTGCACCATTTTCTGTTATTGCCGTAGGACTTGGTATATTTAGACCGTTTTCTTGCAATTTCTCGAAAAAATCACTGTTTCTAAATATTTGTGAATCAGAAGATTTTCCATATGAACCGACATCAATGAATATGAATTTGTAATTTGAATCACAAATGGCCAACAATACAATAGAAAAAAAGTTTTTATAGTTGTAATAAAGCGAACCGCTTTTAGGGGGCTTAATTATTCTTATATGTTTACCATCTATGGCGCCCAAACAATTAGGGAAGTTTGCATTGGTTGCAAAACCGTGTGCAATTCTTAACCAATCCTCTTTTTTCAGTTCAGGTAAACAAATTTCTCGTAGGGTTAGGTAAATCTGTTGACACGTATCTTTCACAATTCCAGAAATTGTTGAAATACCATGCTGATAAGAATGGTGCAATTCAGTCATACTGCAACCAGCGGCTAAGTATCTGTAACAATATTTTTATTTTTATTTCAGCAATTGTTCTTCAAAAAAAATGGAGACACATAAGAGATGCATTTGCAAGAGAGTTGAAAAAACAGCGACAGTCAAAAAGTGGATCTGCAGCAAACAGACATCGACCCTATGTTTATTTTGATCGGCTGCAATTTTTGTCGCAACTATATGAAACAAAACCTGATTCAAATGAAAAAAATAAACAGTCTGGTGACGGTCCTACTGCGTCGACATCGAAAACTACAACTAAAAGTTCATCTGCTAACGATACAAATGAAACTAACACGCTTTTAAAAATACTCGCAGAAAGACTACAAAACAAAAAAGATGCAAGAGAAGATGTTTCCGAAGATGGGGACAGATATTTTTTATTGTCTTTGTTAAACGATTTTAAAAGAATCCCAGAAAGTCGTAAAATGGATGCCAAATATGACATTATTGGAATTATCCGAAAATACGCGATGCCACAATCGTATACTCGAGATTATTATAACTTAGGTTCGGAATTGTATGAACAACCCGGCTATTTTACGAATCAATCTCCAGGATCTCAGACACTGACAAATGCTCAGCTTCAGTCCACATCAGATGAACTTGCAGCAACCTCATCCGTATCTAATTTTAGTGGAGATTCTGATGCTTCCATATATAGTGACCTTTTTACAGATGATATTTCTAAATAATAATTTTTGTTTTGATTTTTCTTTCCGCGGTTTGTCAGGGATTTCTATTTGAAAGTTGTTTGTATTTAATGATTGATTAAGTACAGTTCAATTCACGAGTTATGGCGGGTGTGAAGTTAGCCGCTAGCAACTTTAGCGCTTATATACTCGTAAAAAAGTTTAAAAAAATAAATGCCATTAGCAGTTGTTATTGCTGTTATCAACGGTTATTTGCATTTATTTTTTAAAACCATTTCTTTTTTTTACGAGTACACAAGCGCTAAAGTTGCTAGCGGCTAACTTCACGCCCGTCATAATTCGTGACTTGAACTGTAATTCTGTACTAATTATATATTGATCGTACTGATTCTTCTTATCATTATCTTATTTAGATACTAAAAGATTTTATGAAAAAAAATAATAACCATAAAAATAATTGCAGTAATAAATAATAACTCAATATCAAAATACAAATTGTTTACTTTACTTACCTCAATGTTATTACCAGTCTTTCTTCAGCTGATATAGTATGCTTAAAAACAGATTCTTGCCGCTGAATTCTAGTTTTAAGTAATTCAAGTAGTTCGTAGAAACATTCTCTAGACATTCTTAGATAATTAAAAAACCTGCTTGGATCTTGTTTTATCCTAGGGTAAAGATTATGGAAATCACCAGAATTACATGTTAAAGAAAACATCGGTGCTGCTCTTTTACGGGGGCGTCGTTTTTGCTTCTCTTTGATGATCAACACGAGCACTAACAGTAATGTTTCTTCGTCAGAGTCCATGGCTTGACTGATGTCACATCACTGGGATAAAAACGCACGGCTGTAAATTACGCTTTCAATTTAGACGTTCGGTGTCGGACTGCAACCGTACCGCAGCGGCCCGACAGCGAGATATAACCAGCGGCACGTTAAGCGTGCGGCAGCGGTCCGACACGAAACGCATAAATTGAAAGCGCCCTTACAGTGGAAGCACTTCTATGAAAAAAGCCGTTGCGAGTTAAACGGAGTCCGTACGGAGCCCGCTCCGCTCGCAGTGGAAGGCGGGCATAAACGCGCGTTATCAAAACGCGCGTTGAGCGCTTGTCATCTGAACCTACCCTAAAGCTATAAATATAACCCACGTACGCCTTAACTTCAAGGCATCCACAGGATTAGACCGGTTAAGCAGTAGCCAGCCTCCTAGGCTGAACTGCGAGATGCCATTCAAAAAAAAAAAAAAAAAACGATCCCGGAGCTACCATTACACCTCTGACCGTCGCAGCAACAACATCTATATACTTATGCCTTATGTATGACAGAAGTAAGTATTTTATACTTGGTTACCATATACACCTTGGGAGAATAACTTTACCTTAGTGTGGTATCTTTTTAATGCGGTTACAATGGAGTTTTACATTTATTGTAGACAATTTGTTTAACAGAATTCTACTTAAGTTTATACATAACTTCACGACTATAATATTACATGGGGTAGGCAGGGAATAAGGGTGTGTGAGTCAGTTTTTCCATATAATTTAATGTTCTTATTCTAAGACTAGGTACGTGTTTCGTACGTTAATGAGATAAAATTATGAACTAGACATTATGTACATGCATGAGGTACTAAATTATGTGGCGGGGTTTCCGCTTGCGTGGTGCTGTCGTGCACAATATCCATGGCTTCGAATACACCCAAAAAAATTCTCCGGTTGGGTCCAGGGGTCCTGGTTGAAATGTCTCATCCATAAAGACGTCAAGTTATACTGTTTAGCTAAAACATTGACAAGATATTCAATATTTTCAATTGTCTGCAACCAATTGGTAATTGTTGGTACAACACCAACTTTGTCTTTACTGCAAAATTTCATTGAGCTGATAATTTTCTTTGCTTCAGCCCACACTTTTTTATGTGTTGAATTTGGAGTTACTGGTCCAAGCAGAGGCTTCCCAGCCCTTTTTTTGGAATTCTCGTAGCTGCCATTAACAGAGTCGAACAAGTTGTCGAAAAATAAAAGCAAATCTGCTGTTTCTTGGCATTCCTTTGGCAGAATTCCCATACCTGGAAAAGAAATATAAATTTATTATCATCAAATTAATCAATCAATTTGTTAAATTATAGCATATATATATATATAATTATAATTAACATTTATAAATTAATTACTGTGAAATATAATTATGAATTACACTGTGAATCTAAATGACTATATTTTATTTTTTAATTTCAGTTAAAATTTGTCAAGTAGGAATCGTGTAAAGTATCGTTTTTTTTAATTCACTAATAAGAAATATCAATTTAATTGTTCTCTACTTACTTGCGAGGTATCCCATATTTGCTGCAACAGAGCGACTGAAAACCTGCGTGGCACATTTTACTTTCATTTTTTAAATTTTATTTGGGACAACATGTCTATCAGTCAATTTAGGCATCAGCCGTATTCCCTTGTAAGCAGGATTTTCATTATACAGTTCCATTACATGACCCCATTTAGCAGTCTTTTCTTGACCATCTATTTTAAATTTTAAATTTTTAGTAATTAAATTGTTCCTTATTCCTTTGATAAGGTGAGGAGGATCATAAAGTGGTATTACTTCTTCTCCGTCTACCTCAAATGTTTTATTCTTTTGCACTTTTTCTTCTCTTAGATGTCCTTCCATTGTGTCTCTGATAAGCAAATTAATTGCACTTACATTTGTAGCACCTTGGTCACATACAGTTGCTATAACTCTTAGCCCAATTGCATGCAATCTTCTTATGACAAGCTTTATTTGTGAAGCCAATTCCAAAGCTGGTGTGGTGCTTGCACAAAATGTGTATGAAATTGGTTGTTTGTAGTTCTTTTGCACACCTCTCACCATAAACACCAGGGCGTGGTCTGCAATTTTTTCTGATGTTGTAGTGCCATTATTCACGAAACCACTCACGTAATCCGTTCTTTTATTGTAATCAAAGTGTGGGGTAAGTGCAACTTCATCAAAAAGTAATATGCATAACTTTTCTAATGATTTCATTTTACTCACTTTTTTTTCTAAATGTTTAAACAAGTTTTCATTGATCCCTGGATGCAATGAAGCTCGTGCTATCATTCTGGTTAGTGTTAATGGAGAAAGCAGTACAAAAAATTTTCTTAGCCACCGGTATGCTCTAGGTCCCTGCTTATAGAGGGCTAAAGCCATAATTTTTTCACTTTTCGTGAATCTGCAACCTAATTTATGTTTCCCTGCCTCTCGAAATTGTAGCATAGTAAATATATTTGCTGCTGACGAAAATTTGCTGACTGCTTTCTTAAATGTCTCATTTTCTGACAGTTTTAAGGCTTTCTTTAGTCTTGTCATTGCAGAATCTTTTTGCCCTTGCAATTTTTTTATTTTATTCTTCAGCATTATTGTGTCCGAATCAAAACTTCTGAAAATTGTTCTCTTGACATCTTGTTTGCCTGCAAGTACAAATTATGACTTGATTTTAGTATAAATAATAATTGCGTTTAGTGAAACTAAATAGTACTGATGGTAGAGTAAAATAATGATATGTGCCCGGTTTGTGGCAATAGGCTTGCCACATGGGACTCAAACATAATGGGCAAAATGTAGGTGTACTATTGTACACCTCTGTCTAACCCTGCGGGGATTACAGGCGTGATATTTAGTATTTAATCTTTTTTTGCATGAATATGACATATTTTTTTCCATTTCACTATTTTTGTTAGTGTGCTACAAGCAGCAACGAAATAATTCTAATGTGTACCTTTAGACGTTGATGGGGCAGGTTGCTCAAATACTGATGGAGCAGGCTGATTTGGAGATATAACAGCTGGTTGTAACACTTGTTCACATCTCTGACCCGAAAAGATAGTTTGTCTTATTCTTGTTATATTGGTTACATTTTGTAAAGGCAAGGATGAGCGGATACCTGAAATAGAATTGAATATATTTGTTAATACATATTATGTCACAATTATTTCAAGTGATGATCACCAATCATATCAATTACGAGGACGAGGCATTTCTAGAATTACTAATAACAGGTGTAGACACCCGATAATGGTTTAAAACTTAAATTGCTCTGTAATTTTAATCTCCATAATAAATCCATAAGACCTACCAAATAGGCTACTACTTGTATAAAATTATTGATGAACATGTTGGTGTGTTGTAATTATGGCATAATTCACTAGTTTATTTACTGTAGCAGTTATGTTAGCAGTTGGTGATCATCACTTGAAATAATTGTGACATAATATGTATTAACAAATATATTCAATTCTATTTCAGGTATCCGCTCATCCTTGCCTTTACAAAATGTAACCAATATAACAAGAATAAGACAAACTATCTTTTCGGGTCAGAGATGTGAACAAGTGTTACAACCAGCTGTTATATCTCCAAATCAGCCTGCTCCATCAGTATTTGAGCAACCTGCCCCATCAACGTCTAAAGGTACACATTAGAATTATTTCGTTGCTGCTTGTAGCACACTAACAAAAATAGTGAAATGGAAAAAAATATGTCATATTCATGCAAAAAAAGATTAAATACTAAATATCACGCCTGTAATCCCCGCAGGGTTAGACAGAGGTGTACAATAGTACACCTACATTTTGCCCATTATGTTTGAGTCCCATGTGGCAAGCCTATTGCCACAAACCGGGCACATATCATTATTTTACTCTACCATCAGTACTATTTAGTTTCACTAAACGCAATTATTATTTATACTAAAATCAAGTCATAATTTGTACTTGCAGGCAAACAAGATGTCAAGAGAACAATTTTCAGAAGTTTTGATTCGGACACAATAATGCTGAAGAATAAAATAAAAAAATTGCAAGGGCAAAAAGATTCTGCAATGACAAGACTAAAGAAAGCCTTAAAACTGTCAGAAAATGAGACATTTAAGAAAGCAGTCAGCAAATTTTCGTCAGCAGCAAATATATTTACTATGCTACAATTTCGAGAGGCAGGGAAACATAAATTAGGTTGCAGATTCACGAAAAGTGAAAAAATTATGGCTTTAGCCCTCTATAAGCAGGGACCTAGAGCATACCGGTGGCTAAGAAAATTTTTTGTACTGCTTTCTCCATTAACACTAACCAGAATGATAGCACGAGCTTCATTGCATCCAGGGATCAATGAAAACTTGTTTAAACATTTAGAAAAAAAAGTGAGTAAAATGAAATCATTAGAAAAGTTATGCATATTACTTTTTGATGAAGTTGCACTTACCCCACACTTTGATTACAATAAAAGAACGGATTACGTGAGTGGTTTCGTGAATAATGGCACTACAACATCAGAAAAAATTGCAGACCACGCCCTGGTGTTTATGGTGAGAGGTGTGCAAAAGAACTACAAACAACCAATTTCATACACATTTTGTGCAAGCACCACACCAGCTTTGGAATTGGCTTCACAAATAAAGCTTGTCATAAGAAGATTGCATGCAATTGGGCTAAGAGTTATAGCAACTGTATGTGACCAAGGTGCTACAAATGTAAGTGCAATTAATTTGCTTATCAGAGACACAATGGAAGGACATCTAAGAGAAGAAAAAGTGCAAAAGAATAAAACATTTGAGGTAGACGGAGAAGAAGTAATACCACTTTATGATCCTCCTCACCTTATCAAAGGAATAAGGAACAATTTAATTACTAAAAATTTAAAATTTAAAATAGATGGTCAAGAAAAGACTGCTAAATGGGGTCATGTAATGGAACTGTATAATGAAAATCCTGCTTACAAGGGAATACGGCTGATGCCTAAATTGACTGATAGACATGTTGTCCCAAATAAAATTTAAAAAATGAAAGTAAAATGTGCCACGCAGGTTTTCAGTCGCTCTGTTGCAGCAAATATGGGATACCTCGCAAGTAAGTAGAGAACAATTAAATTGATATTTCTTATTAGTGAATTAAAAAAAACGATACTTTACACGATTCCTACTTGACAAATTTTAACTGAAATTAAAAAATAAAATATAGTCATTTAGATTCACAGTGTAATTCATAATTATATTTCACAGTAATTAATTTATAAATGTTAATTATAATTATATATATATATATGCTATAATTTAACAAATTGATTGATTAATTTGATGATAATAAATTTATATTTCTTTTCCAGGTATGGGAATTCTGCCAAAGGAATGCCAAGAAACAGCAGATTTGCTTTTATTTTTCGACAACTTGTTCGACTCTGTTAATGGCAGCTACGAGAATTCCAAAAAAAGGGCTGGGAAGCCTCTGCTTGGACCAGTAACTCCAAATTCAACACATAAAAAAGTGTGGGCTGAAGCAAAGAAAATTATCAGCTCAATGAAATTTTGCAGTAAAGACAAAGTTGGTGTTGTACCAACAATTACCAATTGGTTGCAGACAATTGAAAATATTGAATATCTTGTCAATGTTTTAGCTAAACAGTATAACTTGACGTCTTTATGGATGAGACATTTCAACCAGGACCCCTGGACCCAACCGGAGAATTTTTTTGGGTGTATTCGAAGCCATGGATATTGTGCACGACAGCACCACGCAAGCGGAAACCCCGCCACATAATTTAGTACCTCATGCATGTACATAATGTCTAGTTCATAATTTTATCTCATTAACGTACGAAACACGTACCTAGTCTTAGAATAAGAACATTAAATTATATGGAAAAACTGACTCATACACCCTTATTCCCTGCCTACCCCATGTAATATTATAGTCGTGAAGTTATGTATAAACTTAAGTAGAATTCTGTTAAACAAATTGTCTACAATAAATGTAAAACTCCATTGTAACCGCATTAAAAAGATACCACACTAAGGTAAAGTTATTCTCCCAAGGTGTATATGGTAACCAAGTATAAAATACTTACTTCTGTCATACATAAGGCATAAGTATATAGATGTTGTTGCTGCGACGGTCAGAGGTGTAATGGTAGCTCCGGGATCGTTTTTTTTTTTTTTTTTTGAATGGCATCTCGCAGTTCAGCCTAGGAGGCTGGCTACTGCTTAACCGGTCTAATCCTGTGGATGCCTTGAAGTTAAGGCGTACGTGGGTTATATTTATAGCTTTAGGGTAGGTTCAGATGACAAGCGCTCAACGCGCGTTTTGATAACGCGCGTTTATGCCCGCCTTCCACTGCGAGCGGAGCGGGCTCCGTACGGACTCCGTTTAACTCGCAACGGCTTTTTTCATAGAAGTGCTTCCACTGTAAGGGCGCTTTCAATTTATGCGTTTCGTGTCGGACCGCTGCCGCACGCTTAACGTGCCGCTGGTTATATCTCGCTGTCGGGCCGCTGCGGTACGGTTGCAGTCCGACACCGAACGTCTAAATTGAAAGCGTAATTTACAGCCGTGCGTTTTTATCCCAGTGATGTGACATCAGTCAAGCCATGGACTCTGACGAAGAAACATTACTGTTAGTGCTCGTGTTGATCATCAAAGAGAAGCAAAAACGACGCCCCCGTAAAAGAGCAGCACCGATGTTTTCTTTAACATGTAATTCTGGTGATTTCCATAATCTTTACCCTAGGATAAAACAAGATCCAAGCAAGTTTAGAGAATGTTTCTACGAACTACTTGAATTACTTAAAACTAGAATTCAGCGGCAAGAATCTGTTTTTAAGCATACTATATCAGCTGAAGAAAGACTGGTAATAACATTGAGGTAAGTAAAGTAAACAATTTCTATTTTGATATTGAGTTATTATTTATTACTGCAATTATTTTTATGGTTATTATTTTTTTTCATAAAATCTTTTAGTATCTAAATAAGATAATGATAAGAAGAATCAGTACGATCAATATATAATTAGTACAGAATTACAGTTCAAGTCACGAATTATGACGGGCGTGAAGTTAGCCGCTAGCAACTTTAGCGCTTGTGTACTCGTAAAAAAAAGAAATGGTTTTAAAAAATAAATGCAAATAACCGTTGATAACAGCAATAACAACTGCTAATGGCATTTATTTTTTTAAACTTTTTTACGAGTATATAAGCGCTAAAGTTGCTAGCGGCTAACTTCACACCCGCCATAACTCGTGAATTGAACTGTACTTAATCAATCATTAAATACAAACAACTTTCAAATAGAAATCCCTGACAAACCGCGGAAAGAAAAATCAAAACAAAAATTATTATTTAGAAATATCATCTGTAAAAAGGTCACTATATATGGAAGCATCAGAATCTCCACTAAAATTAGATACGGATGAGGTTGCTGCAAGTTCATCTGATGTGGACTGAAGCTGAGCATTTGTCAGTGTCTGAGATCCTGGAGATTGATTCGTAAAATAGCCGGGTTGTTCATACAATTCCGAACCTAAGTTATAATAATCTCGAGTATACGATTGTGGCATCGCGTATTTTCGGATAATTCCAATAATGTCATATTTGGCATCCATTTTACGACTTTCTGGGATTCTTTTAAAATCGTTTAACAAAGACAATAAAAAATATCTGTCCCCATCTTCGGAAACATCTTCTCTTGCATCTTTTTTGTTTTGTAGTCTTTCTGCGAGTATTTTTAAAAGCGTGTTAGTTTCATTTGTATCGTTAGCAGATGAACTTTTAGTTGTAGTTTTCGATGTCGACGCAGTAGGACCGTCACCAGACTGTTTATTTTTTTCATTTGAATCAGGTTTTGTTTCATATAGTTGCGACAAAAATTGCAGCCGATCAAAATAAACATAGGGTCGATGTCTGTTTGCTGCAGATCCACTTTTTGACTGTCGCTGTTTTTTCAACTCTCTTGCAAATGCATCTCTTATGTGTCTCCATTTTTTTTGAAGAACAATTGCTGAAATAAAAATAAAAATATTGTTACAGATACTTAGCCGCTGGTTGCAGTATGACTGAATTGCACCATTCTTATTCATTTTATTTTAAGGGGACGCGGGGCCTTCGTTTTGTCGGTAGGCCACCGCCTGTATCCTTTTTTGTTTCGGTCATACAGTATATCACCCATTCTGTGATTAACTATGAGGGGGTTAAACTCGCCGCGTGCCTGGTAGGCGTCCCCAGGGGACTCAAGGTCTTCTATATCTAATTTAGCAATGTTTTCTAACATTTTGGTGTTGAGATCCTCGGCGCGTAGGTGCCAGGCTTCTATGTCAGCCATCTCCCAGATGATTTCCGTGGGTGTTCGTCTTGGTAGTTGAGCGGCATTTTTCAGTGCCAGTCTGTATTGACGTTCGATTTTAGTTAGGTTCGTTGCGCTATACCTTGAGAGTAGTTGCACCACTCCGTAGTCCATTAGCGGTAGAATGCAGGCCTGAATGATGGCCAGTTTCGTGTCTAGTTCGGTCTTCGCATTGTATCCTATTATTGGACCGAGAGCTCCTCTGACTTGTTTCAGCCTTTTGACGACCCTTTCGGTGTGCTGGTTCATCTTCATCTGTTGGTCGAAGATGACACCGAGGTATTTAATCTGTTTTTGATAGTGCAACGTTTGTTGTTTCAGTTTCACCGTTGGTCGGTATTTTTTCTTTTTCGAGAACATGATGCATTCTGTTTTCTCTATGTTACACTTTAGCCCCCATCTCGTGTAGTAGTCAACGATGGCTTCCGCTGCCCATTCAGCACGCATGGTCGCGTGTTCTGGGTTCGTGGCTCTGTTGATTATACAGAGGTCATCCGCGTACTGTGAGAGTTTTAGACCTCTGATGTGGTCTCGTATGTCCCAGATATCATGGACGTATAGATTGAAGATTATCGGTCCCAGGATAGACCCTTGGGGCACGCCGTGCGGTATCGGTTTGTCTTTGGTCATGGTAGTTCTGAATCTACCTCTCAAGTTTCTGCCTTCGAGGTAGTTCTCAATTATTTTAATGATGTTGTTGGCAACGTCTTGATTCTGAAGTTTTTTGATTAGACCCTTGTGGTTGATCGAATCGAAGGCCTTCGATAGGTCCGTAGATATCATAGAGACGCTGTCTTCCGCGGCTAGTGCATCAGTGATTATTTTTCCAGTACGTAGAATCTGGGTTGCTGTGCCTCTTGCCCTTGTGAAGCCGTGCTGGAATGTTGGTTGCAGTCGGTTGACCGTAGCGCTAAGTCTTCTCAGGATCAGTCGCTCGCACAGCTTGCCCATGATGTTGAGCAGTGTGATCGGGCGGTACGATGATGCCTGACGGTGATCTTTGCCGGCCTTGTGCAGGAATATGCACACGCCGGTTTTCCATCGCTTAGGAAAGTAACCTGTGGACAATACAAAGTTAGCAAGAGGCACAAATGCCTCAATAAAGACTTCTCCCCCAAGTTTGAGGGCGTCTGCTTTTATTCCATCTGGCCCTGGTGCCTTTTTATTTTTGAATCTGCTCAGTGCCAGTTGCACTTCTTTTTTTGACGTTAGGTCGAGCGGTTGGAATGGTGTCGTCTTTTCAGTCCCCTCATCGTTTTTCGCTATTTTGGCCTCTTTAACTATGGCTGTATCGGTGAGCTTTTCGATCGTGTCTAATTCTGTACTGCATCCCGTAATGTTTGGTAGTTTAACAATAGGCTTCTTCATGTTTCGTTGGATCCGCCACATTTGTGACCTATTGTCCCGTTGGTCTTGGAGTTGGTCGAGCCAGCCTTTTTCGGAGTATTCTTTCAGGACTGTTTCTGCTTCTCTCTTAGCGTGGTTGTAAAGAAAGCGTGTTTCATTTTGGAGTTCGGGGCTGCAGTGTCTCGCTTGCCATACAATTTGTTTTAGTTTGTTTCTAATGTCTATTTTGTCGTTTATTTCCTTTGGTAGTCGTTCCTGCCTTGTTGAATTTTTCAGGGGTGCGTGAGTGTCGAGGGCTGCGACAACGGCATTTTCCATTGTTTCAACATACTTCTCGCAATCGGCTTCTGTTATGATTTCTTTGTTAAGGTCGCAGAGACCTTCCCACATTGTCTGTTGGTATGCCGCTCTCAGTTTCTCGTCCTCATAGATTTTCTTTGTGTTGCGGGATAGGTGTTCCTCTATATTGTGTTCAATCTTCACCGTTAGCAACCACGGGAGGTGATCCGAACCGACATCCTCGACCTGTTTGGCCTGCGCTTCTAGTTGTTGGTGTGTTATTATAGCCAGGTCTAGGATGGTGTTACCTTGGCTGAAAGGTCTAGATGGTGCATCGGCGTGTTTCAGCGAGCAGATTCCGTCTCTCGTTGCTTTTTTAACAATGTTGCCGAGGCCCGAGTTCCTGCTGTGGCCGAGGGTTTGCATGCGTAAGTTCATATCGCCGATGATGATTGATGGCTCGTCGGCTAGGGTTTCCTCCAGTTCTTCTCTAGCATGATGTTGGTTTGGAATTTGAATATATATTCCTTTAATTTTAATATATTGTCCACTTGCGTGGTTAGTAAAAAGTTTGATGCCTACGCCTTCTATCTTCTTGTTTTCATCATGCCAGCCTGGGGTGACTTCTGTTTCAACCCACCTTAGTCCCTTCTGTACATACATGGCAGTGGCTAAGTGTTTCTCCAATGTATGGGTGAGTTTATCGTACCCTTTTATAGCATATTGTTGTGTCTCAAAGTCGATCTTACACTCGTTCAATATAATTATAGCCGGTCTATATTTCTCGACTAGTGCTTTTATTTCTTTGAATTTGTTTCTTACTCCTTGGGTGTTCAGGTGTAAGATTTTGAGGTTCTGTATCTTTTTACTTTCGTGGTTAGCTATTGAGAATTTAGATGTGAGTGTATCCTATTTATAGTATCCATCAGCATCATCAGTGTCTGTTGCATTTGTGTCTGCATCTGAAAGAGGCCCTCTAGTGTGAGACCACCTGTTGTCGGTGGTACTTGTTCTGTTTGTGGTTGTGCTGATTCTTTTTGTGGTAGAGTTGGAAATAGTCTTGTATTCGTAACATCTGAATATTTAACACCCAGTCTTACCACTGAACGTTTAAGTCTCTCCTCTCTCTTTGTTTGCTTAGCCTGAACTTGTTCCATTTGCCTAGCTATTACATTTTTAAATACAGGGCATTTGGCGTTGTTCGCGCCGTGATCTTCTCCTTTACAATTCCTGCAGACTTTCGTCGTGGTACCCTCTAGCGTGGTAATAACTATCTGTGGTTCCTCTTGTTTGCCGTAGCATGATTGTTTCGAGTGATCGAAAGCATAGCATTTCTTGCATTGTATAATGTGCTTCGGGTTTTCTTTAAATGGCTCAACCTTGATAGAGGGTGCGCAGAAGAATTTTCTTTCCGAGGCTTTGAAGTTCTCCAAGAGATCTCTCGATTTGTGTTTACCATCAAAAATGAGTAGGTGTGTTTTCCCTGCTCTTCCGAGTGGCTTAATTGATGTTGGTTTAATGCCAATGCAGTCTGCTATCTCGTTAGCAATGGTGTCGGTGGACTCTCCATAAGTCTCATTTTTGAGCACGATCTTGGTTGCTGGTTGTCTATCTGCTTTCGGTTTTGGTGCAATCATTCTGGTTATCCCACAAGCTTCAATCGTAGTGAGTAAGTTCAAGCGCGCTGTCGCGTTATCTGGGCTAATTTTCATTTGTCCTTTCATAACGTTGAGCGTTGAGCTGTTCTTCGCTACTGATTCTCTGATTTTCTTTAGTGTTTCTTGATTTTTAATTGCATTTTCATCCCTGATAATTATATTAGGGATATGGGTGTTTTTCTGTGTTGGTGTCGTATAACTGGATGTGCCTGTACGCTGTCTTTTGGCTCCTCTAGTTACCAGTTGATACGTCGCTTGATTAACTTGGGCAGTGCGGTTGTTGTCGCTCACTGGTTTTTGTTGTCTGGGCTTGTCTACGATAGATGGCGGTTGAACGGGTCGAGGAATTTTCCACGCGTCTAGCGTAGTCTGCACTTTGTCTACGATCGCTTGAGTAGGCAGACCTTGCCGGACGGTGGCGGGATCCGGAGCGCCGACGCTCATTTCTGACCTCACTCCGTGCACTTGCAGCGGCGCTTGTGGGAGTTGCTGGCCCACATTCACATAGGCACTCGGGGCAAGAGGCGTTCTAGAGTCTTCGATGTTTTTAATCGCTTTGCTTCCGCGCTTATTCTTTTTCCTTGATCTTCTGGCAGCCAAAGGCAGTTGCTCACTTTGTGGAACGAATTCAATGAGTGCGCACTGGTTTTTGCCGCACTTACAGATGAACCACTCTTCGGATGTGAAGGTCTCGATGGGTATGATATTCAATTCCTTCTTTATTTTACAGCTGATACATGGCCGGATGTTTTTCACACCGGTCGCTAGTCCTGCCGTATAAATTGTTACAGACGACTCAATTTTTAGTGTGCCGTTATCATATTTTGGCTCTGTTTTAAGCGCAGCCTTGATAAGAAAGGATTTCATACATACTTTGCACTGAATCTTCTTAGTGTTCATTTGATTTATACCCCACAGGGGAGTATCCATCTGGAAGGTACCTTCACATTCCCAGCACTGCACTATGTTTTTATTAAAGTCAGATAAATCTACTTTCACTGATTTCACTTTGTCCTTCACTATTTCGCTGTCTGATCCCGAGTTATTCGGGTCCGTGTCCATATCACTGTTATTTACCAAAGTTACATTATTGTTCTCCGAAAACATTTTACACTGTTTTTAATTCTATCTCACTTACACTAATAATTATCACACTATTTCTAACGTTTTCCGGGGGTTACGAGACCCCCCGCGGTCTTCACAGTCAACAATTTACTATAAAAGTTCACTTTATAACTCGCGTCGGTGTGGAATGTTTTGTTTCGCACATTTATAAATGACGGTGGCTTATCGGTCGTGCGCGTGAGTCACGTCCAGTGAGCGCTCGCTCCGTAGGCACGTCCGCTTGCCACCGCGGCCCGCGGTCCTCCAAAAAAGTGGAACTGAATTCTACAACTATAAAAACTTCTTTAGCATCGTTCTTTTTGCTTTGGTTGACGCCGATTATAATTTTCTATTTGTAGATGTGGGACAGGGGCGTGCCGTCCATAGAGGCAATTAGGCCTAGCCTACCCTACCAACAACGCCAAATGCATTTATTATAACTATGTAATAAAATAACACAAAATATTAAAAAAGAAAGTTAAAACTCCTGAGCAACACTTATAGCAACTTGTCGCGCCCGTGAGACGTATTTCACAATACTACGATTATAAGACAAGAAGTCGTACGGCCTACCTATGCATTCATAAATTTACGCATACTGATGCATATTTTCGCGTGTATGAACGGCACACATGTATAGATATGGGAGTCACCTCCTTGGACTGTAGACGGCCATCGTGTGTTGTGATTGGACGAATGGCTGCCCCACAAAAGTCAAGACGTAAGTCACGGTAGCCCGCGAAATTCAAATTGTCTTACGTTTTTTGTGATTTGTATCGCAATCTTGAATGTTTTGATTTTTCTAACTTACTAAGTTATAAATAATTAGTTTCAAAACGTACAGTTACTGTAAATATTATTTATTGTGTTTATTATTTGTTTATTTACATAAAAATGGTGATCTGTGAACTTTGCGCTGATAATGGTGCCGATTCTCTTGTCACAAATACCTCTAAATTAGACTAAAAATCACCAAAAATTAGATTATTCCTGTCAAACGACAATTTCCCATTCTGAAATTGACTTAAGTGACACAAATTAATATTTTAGTGTGACAGCACTAAGATGGCACGGAGATATTAATTTATTGAAAATGGCAAATTTTGCTATTCTGAATTTGACGTTTTTCACCCAAAATTTTGCGATTAAAAAGGTGTGGAATAAAATTAGTTGTCATGGACTAAAATTCATACCAACACCTCGAGTTCAGGTGCAAAACCAGTACTGTCTTTTTTTTTTTCTTTTCTTTTGCTTATATCTCGAAAATAGTGTATCCTATCGCAAAAATAATGAAAATTTCGACCCCATTTATAAGACCCAATAAATTTAAAATATTATAAATCAATAAAGGTGACTACTTTGAAGGTCATCTTAAGTAGAACGAAACTGCAATGTTGCGCGACTCTTTTTTTCGGAAGTCAGTACACGTGGCCTACCCTCCGTGGAGAACCACTGCACGCCACTGATGTGGGATGCCAAGGAAGGATTTCAGATGGTGGCATCTTTAAAGATACAAAACTCTGTGAAATGATAGAAGATCGTACAATAAACCTTCCATCACCTGATTCACTCCCACGGAGACATATTCCAATACCATATTTCTTTGTGGGTGATAGTGCCTTTGCTTTAAGTGAAAATCTGATGAAACCATATGCTGGGGCACATCCAAAAGGCACTTCAAAGAGAGTATTCAACTACAGGCTAAGCAGAGCCAGAAGAACTGTTGAAAATGCATTTGGTATCATATCGTCTGTCTTTAGAGTTCTCAGAAAACCAATGCTTTTACAGCCTGATAAAGCTGAGCTAGTGGTTATGGCAATTGTCCTTTTACATAATTATTTGAGACGTCACTCTAGAAATACATATATGAATGACACTGAAGATGAAGTTACGAATGAAGACACACGTAGGCAAAATAATGAAGATATGAGATCACTACTACCTATGAGAAATATTCCTCGACGATCGCCTGCACATTTGAATGCGTTAAGAGATGAGCTCTCCGATTATTTTATGAAAGAAGGGAAGGTTCATTGGCAAGACAGATGTTCGTAAAAGAATCAATCCAGTTTTACTTACCGTGTTCGTTCTCTTTCTCGGTTTGTTACGGTTGTCCAAGAACTTCAAAGAATCAAAGGCAAACCATCGACTTTTGTATGTCTCCGAGGCACCTGAAAAAATAAAATAATAATCATGAAAAAAATTAAATAAAAAACATAATTCAGTCAGTTTTAAACATAGTTGTTTTTAAGTAAACTTGACTAATAATAATTAATAATATTTAATAATTAATTTGTGATTTCAATCCATTAAAATATTGTAGTTGTTGTCAAAGTTGTCATTTTGTAGAGAAAAAAGCCAATTTCAATATTAGTCGGCTATGCCAATTTACATTTCAATACACAAACATTTTTGCGGTTTCCAACCTACGATTGTACTAAGAATAAAGTATATGAATAAATAATAAATAGTAAATTATTATTATTTATTTACCTTTTCCTGTTCCTTTCGATTTCTTTTCCTTCGCTTTTTCACGACGGTAGGATGATAAAATACTAATCATTTTACTGTAACATTTTTCTTGTGTTGTTTCCATCAAATTAGCAATTTCCATCCATGCATCCTCTTTAAAATGTTTTTTATAAAAATTCTCATGTTGTGGATTCCACAAAATTTCCTTTGATCTGTACACTTCAATTAATTGAAGCACTTTTTCTTCACTCCACGTAAATGTAACCGCCTCCTCCGCCGCAGTAGCGTCGTCTTGTTCCATGTTCGCGCGCGTCTAGCCGTACACACCACACAACCTGTCCACACTGACGCTCCGCGCATACTGCGCGTCTTTGTGTTCGGGGAAAAAACCGACAAATTTCGGGTCGCTACGCGCAAGAGTTGCAACAATCTGTTCGTGCGCGTAGTAGACGCGGTTCGTGCGCGCAAGGCGTCTACACTATGGGAATTCTGTTACTTTACATGATACATTGCAGCAATGTGGACGTCAAATTCTTGCATTGCATGTTGCATTACATGTTACATTGCACCAATGTGTACCCGGCTTAAAGCTATAAATATAACCCACGTACGCCTTAACTTCAAGGCATCCACAGGATTAGACCGGTTAACCGATTCCGTGCGGAGGTCTTTTTAGTAATCTTTAGTTCCTGGCGTCAAACATAAATTCCGTGATGCCTCTGAGGCACCAAGCGCCAGAGACATTGATGATTCCCCTGGGGAATCATCCGCCATGAATTGTAACTTGTAGCTTGTTCTCGTGTTTCTACTTGCTAAAATGTCATTTGCCATTGTGTATCTAACGTAAGCAGTCAGTAAATTCGTTCAGTGCGTTTAAAAGTGACGATCTGTGTGTTTTTATGGAAATGGAAGGTAAGTGATTAATTTCTATCAGGTGTTGTAAACCTTTTTGCATTATTTATTGATTTATTCATTCAAGAGTGTTATACAGAATTTATTCACGTACCATTTGCGTTTGCAGCGCGGTGATATTTATTTATTATTATTTATAATAGTGTTTTGTAACATATAACTGAATGGGAAGTCCGATTCTAATGAATCAAAAATATTCTACTCGTACCTACAAACACTTATGTGTATCTATTTAAAAATGTGGATTTTTGTTAAGCGTTTAATTGACAACCTTTTTATTTTGTTGTAGAGTCACCCAGAAAAAAAATGAAATATATTCCTCAATCAGAAGTCGAGACTCAATGCGACGACGACGACGTGTTTTATGAGAATTCACAAACTTATGACGATTGGGAACCAATACCGAATAATGTTAGTGGAACTATAAAAAAAACAACGAAGGATTGTGCAACATGCACAGAAAAAATAACAAAAGATAATTCCACGAGCACCAAAAAGACCCGGGAAGAAATAGATGAGCGGCAGATTCCAACAATTACTGATTTGCATGGTTGCAAATATTTTGGACAATTCGTGTCCAACGAATTGCTACGATTTAGTATAAATGAAAGATATGCAATCATGCAAAATATTATAGAAATTCTGAAATAATCATTTACCAACATTATAGTAATGTGTGAGGATAGAGCTGATGAATAAGAGTAAAATGAAACCAAGTTTAGTGTTTATATAGATTTATTAATATTTTACGTACAACGTGATACTTATGAATAAGGCTAATTATTATAATTATTTGAGAGACTGATTTTTCATTATGTAAGCCCCTGATTTTTGTGATAGAACCATTTCTAATTAAAAAAAGTAATCGTTTTAATGTGTTTCCATTTTTCATTGAGCCTAGACACTTATAGCTACACATGTCTACCTCGAAACATTACTCACAAAGCCAAATAACATTTTTAATATTTATGGTATTCCCTAAAACATGGGGTAAGACACAACCCTGGGAATCCTGGGCAATCAGGACACCCATACAGAACTTGGTTGTTTTTCTTTGTTTTTTTGTAGCATATCCTACACCGTTTTCTACTTACCCTTCCGCCATGGCTTGGGAGTAGTATTGGCAAATGTATTCTTTCATTCGGAGATTGAGCAAGCCCTGGGACATTTGGCAATAAATTTTGTAATATACCCTTTCTAAAATCGTAAAGTTCTATAGTTGAATTGTTAATTTTTCGATATAACAAAAAAGCGTTCACTAAGCATATTTGGATGATATGTATAATAATTTTTTTATACCAGCGCATCGTTTTGTGTTCACACGAGTAATAACTTAAGAGTTGATCGTGCCTGTCAATTGCTCGCATGTATTTGTTATACTCTACTTGCGGCGCAGGCTTATATTTTACACTGCGTATGCGGCGACTAGTAGTCTTTTTATAATTACCGTCATGTTCAGAGCTCAAAAACAAGATTTCTCGTTTATCCAACCATTTGGTAACAACAATATTTTTTCTATTGTGCATTATACAAGATTCCCCGGCTTTTAATTTATTGTGTATTAAATTAGGATTGCCAGCGCGATTTGCCCGAAGAGTCCCTGTTACATATGTGTTTTTATTTAATAACTCCTCTGCTAATACCACACTCGTATAAAAGTTATCAACATATAGTGAATGTCCCTTATTAATATATTTTTCCAACAATAACATTACCACTTTATTCACGTGGTTTCTGCCACCCACCGTTTGATCCCCAGAACCAGCATAAAGGTGTATTTTTTGTATAATCCCATGCATGTCAGCTAATATATATAATTTAATGCCATAACGATGTCTTTTCCCTTTTAGATATTGGCGGAAGGACAGACGACCTTTCCATAATATTAAAGATTCATCAATCGCGATGTTTTTTGCCGGGTAATAAATGGATGGTTAAATAAATCAATCAAAGGTTTTATTTTAAAAATGCTTTCGGGTCTTTCGTCAGTTTAGACGTTTAGTGCCCTTAAAATTAAATAAAATCTGTCTCTTGACATAAATAAATGTGGGCTAAGCCGCATTAAGTAATTTGTTGACCAATAATCAGCCATTCTGTTTAATTTAACGGTACCCATAAACAATATTACGCCGATAAACACTTTTAATTCAGGTATTGTTAAATCTTTCCATTTAGTAAACCTAGCGCGAGAGGTCTTTGCTTCGGTTTTTAATTTGTTGCCACGCTTATTTGTACTCTCTACAATCAAATTACATAAATTTACGTTAAGAAATAGAAAGAAAAAATCGATATAATTTTTACCATGCATGTTATGAGGCGGTAAAAGGCCTGGTGTACCGCTAAAAGGAATCTTAATCATACTGGTAGGATTACCGGGATACCAGGTATTCGGTGCTTCAGGCGTGTTCTCGAGCGTCTGTGTTGGCAATTCTTCGTCATAGTCGCCTGTTTCGGCTTCAGGGTTTTCATTGACCCATTCGTCAATTATGTTGTCCATATTATCTGCTAAAATCCCGTAGAGATCAGCGTCACTTAGTTCAACATTTAAGCCTGACATATCTTGTAAATCAATGTTTTGGGGAGACATTATGCCAGACAACTCCGCAGACAAGACATCCCAGTTTGACGGCCCAGGTTGAGGAGATGGTGGACTCGCAGCCATTTCCGTTAGGAACTGAAAAATAAATTCCAGAATAAGCTACCAGCACCAAAATTCACCTAAATTGTCAACTCCGATAATTAAAACTGCACAAAAGTTTCTCCCTTTAATTTTTCATCCTAACAATCACACTTTCTAACTAAGTAGGTACTCTATTTCTAATGTAATATAAAATGTACACAATAAATAATTTTCCGATTCATTTAACTTCATAATGTCGCAGTAAACGACTTTAATATACATTTTTAAACATACAAATACAAAATATTTACCTATTAAATCACTGTAATATCGTTTCGCTATTTGTTTATTGAACTTATTACTTTTATTTTTCGTTTTATTCTATACCTGCTGTGTGTGGTGTGAGTGAAAATGGTCATAAACCTTGATTATAAACATTGCAAAAGAAAGTTAATACTTATAAAAAATAATATATTTTATTTAGTAAAAATATGTTTTTTTTCGCAATTACTTACGGAAAATAGGTTAAATCAAATAAATAGGTAAAATGTATAAATTATGGGTTTCTGGGGAGCATATTGTCTTTTATTATAAATATAAGATCAAAAACTTACCTTTAATGCACGGTACGTAGCGGAATTTGTGAAAGGCAATCTCAAATCTCGGAGTTCAGGTAAACAGGATACAGTCGTCACATTGTATCAAAGAGTCCATTATCACAAGCCAATGTCGTCACAAATGTATAATTACGGAGTCCAAGTGCACAAGCGAATGTCGTCTATAATATCAGCAGTAAGATCACGTCTGTTTACTAAGGGCAGCAAGACAGAAGTGCGGGATGGAAAAGTTATGCGCCGGCGCAAACAATTATGAACGGTGCGTAGTTTTAAACAATAATCAACCGTATACGCAAGGAAATACGGAACTTCGTAGGCGAAGGGCCGAGGAAAAAATGGGTAAGTCCATTTTTTGTGAAGTCGCCGATCCGCCCCACACTCTTTGTATGTTTTGGGGCAAAAATGAACCTTATGACAAAAGCTTTTGATTTTAGAGAAACATTCCAGAAGGTTGGCTGTTAGAATTATCACTACATAGTATAAAACAAAGTCGATTCTGCTGTCTTCATGTCCCTTTGTTCGCTTAGATCTTTAAAACTACGAAACGGATTTAGATGCGGTTTGTTTTTAATAGATAGAGTGATTCAAGAGGAAGGTAACAATAACATGCTATGCTGGGGAAGGTTATAATAACATGCTTAATATGGTTTATAATAACATGCTTAATATATTAGAGAACCACTAATAATTTCAAGATTTCTAATGCGAAGTCGTAAATAAACACATTTTTTTTTGCGCTTACATTGCAAACGCTGGCTGAACTCTACGAGAGAGATCAAAATAATGTACTACAATATTGTATACCTTAAAAGGTCTAACAAGAAAGTCCGCGATGTTATATGTTTATCTCTTAGGGTTAACCCACAATAACCAATTTTTATCCTACATTTTACGAGAAATAATGGCTTATTTACGAAAGCGATTTCAAGTAATACAGCATTAATCCTTATCTAATTAAGTACCATAAATACATTTTACATTTAATATGGAACAATATAGCCCTTTACAGCATGTAATTTAAATGAATATTTTCGAAGATATTACAGATTTAAAATATAGGGATATCGCGGTTGCGGCCGTGAAAAATGCAAAAAAATAAATAAGCAAAAATGTGGAAGTCTTCACAATGTAGGAAAAGGGGAATTGTTTTACTACGAATTTACGCGTGCGAAGACGCGGGCAAAAGCTAGTAATCAATAATAAAATGTGACTCGGCCCTTGGTTTACAACCCCTGAAGTCTGCAAATTTGCGAAATTACTTGAAACGAACACTGTGGGCATGATATGGGTGACAAATAAAGACACTTTTATTTAGGGAACTCTTTTGACAAATGTCGTTTTAGCCGAGTTTTTTATGTCTTAGTATTGTATCCTCTCGGGCACCATACGCCATACGCAATAGTTTTACATGGTGCCTGTGCGGCATCATCCGCACGGAAACGGTTAAAATTAATTTGATTACACACACTTTTCCAATCATAAAAATCTTCGAAACACATTTCATTGACGTGTATTGGCTCACTCTTTTTCCTGGCTGTTTTTATAGCACCGATAAATCCGTCGGGAGTGTATATAGGACCGGATCTTAATAGCCTCTTTACTTGTCTCTCAATCTGGGAATGGGCAGAGTCGCCTTCGTTCTGGGTATGGCCTTTTACAAGATATTTGTGTGTTATGGATTTCAGGTTAGGCAAGGTCTGTACGGCATATAAATACAGGGCAATCATGAATTTGTTTTTATTTTGCCCTGCGCAGTTGTCTGAATAGAAGACAACCTCTAAATCTTCAGCTGAATTTGACATTTTGGTAAGGTAATTAAATACACAAGTACCTATTTCATTTATGCCTCTATTTGCATGTGACTCGTCCCATACGTAACTTTCAACAACATTATTCTGAATATTATAAATTGTTAGATTAAGAACATTAAGTTTGCATTTGTAGTAAAATACAGAAATATCGCCCTTAGGGCACTGGAATACAGCTTGGAGATCGTAAACAGCAACTAAAATATTTTTATTGTTCTTGTCATTTGTCTTTTCAATGCGTGATAATTCTTTTTCTATGATATGTTTTTCGTAGTCTTCTTTTTTCAATTCTTTTTCTTCGGGCGTACTATTTTTATAAACTTCGCATGTATCGCACAAATCTTTCTTCGGCACAAAAAACGATATATTAAATTCTTGTGTAAATATACGATAAAACATTAAATAACTTGCATAGGGTATATTTTTAGATTTACATTGTTCAACGTAGTCTCTATGCAGGTCTGTAATTGCTTTGCTGCCGTCAATGTAATGTCTTTTCGAGTTTGCTCGAATATAGTGCGATTCTATTTTTGGTATCGCTTCTATAAATTTTCTTATGCTTTCTTTAATGTTTTCATCAACTTTACTGTGATTTAGATGAGTGCCACGGTAATCTTTCATTGACGAGATATTAGTGTCATTATTTTTCTTTTTCAACGCGGTCTCTATAGGGCGGTTATTGATAGCCAAAGTGTTTTTGAAAAACAATTTACATACTCTGATCTTTGCACCAGAAATAGTCAAAAAGAAAGCGTTGTTGTTTTCACGCTTTGCAGCAATACTTCCGTCTGAGTCCACTTTCACATATCGCTGTTTTGGAATAACTAAATCGACATTATTAGCTATAAACGTCCATTGTTTCTCAATTTGTCCTAAACCCCAATATTCGTTTAAAATTTTCTCACGTTCAAGCTCTGAGAAGTTAGAGCTACATTTAAATTTACAATTTTCTCTGCAAGGTGGTTTAAGCTGGCGTTTTGGAAAGGGCTTATTAGTTTTTGTTGAAATATATTATGATAGTCCACTATTTCTTAATCGCTTAGCGATGTTCTTCTTCCAATTTAACTCTTGCCTTGGTCTTTTTTTTCCTACTTTAGTTGGGGTGATGTTGGAAGTGGTTGGCTCTATTGGCATAGTGGTATCATTCCCAACTACAAGCGAATTATTCTCTGTTGCGACCAGATCTATCTGATTTGTATGGTTAACTATTATGTCTCGATTTTCTGCTGAATTACTTACCAATAACATGTCAACTTGCTCTATGGTGTCAACTGAAGCAATATTATTATTTAAATTAAACAAGTCTTGGTCTTTTGAGAAGTTGTAGTTAGTGCTGGCACCTTCTTCTTCAGAGTCTGAAGTATGTATATTATTACTTTTTGACTTCTCCTCTTGATAATTGGGATCCTTTACGGAATCATCACTATCTGGGGAAAAGTTAAAAGAAAATTAGTCCCAAATAATTACGTTGCAAACGTTCGGCATCCGAAATGCACAGAATTGAACACAAATTATTACATAAATTGAATAAGTGCATTTATTAAGAAATAGTAGTCTCTGCCTACCCCAATGGGAAAAAGGCGTGACAATAATAATGTATGTATGTATTAAGAAATATAATAAATGCATTTATATAAAAACTTACTACCTTCATAAAAAGATGGTCCACTGCTTGAGGAGGAACTCGAAGAAGAACTCGAAGAGCTACTTGAAGAGCTACCGGTACTACTAGTTGACTCACGTCGACGATGTTTTGAGTCATCGTTACTTTTGTCTAAAAGAAATATAAATAATAATAACTTAAACAATAGAAAAACTTTATGAAACATAAGTACCTAATAGTTTAAATTTTTGTTTTAAATTCTTAATTTAAAACAAAAATTTAAACTAAAATCGAGGTGTTTACATAATTATCTGTAGAAAACACACTAAGACTCCTTATAATGTTGCTCAATTTGTTTCTTCTTCTCAGCCGATGGACGTCCACTGCTGGGCATAGGCCTCATGTATGGATTTCCAATATTGGAAATCCAATTTGTTTAAAATCTATGAAAATGTAAGCACCTAAGTTCGTTTCGTATTAATAGGTACTCATTTTAAATAACTACATGACAACAGGCTCGCCCCTTGTTACATGGGACCGAACATAGGTGGCATTTAGTCTTTACAAAAATATTCTTTAAAAAACAAAATTATTAAGTCTTACCTTCTGGAATCATTGCGTTTATATTAGAGTCATCAACTTCCTCGGCTTGGCTACTGGAACTATCATTTACGTTACTATCAACTACGTTTTGCATAGTTGCTAATTGTACTAATTTTCTGGACCGCGATCCCATCTGAAAAAATAAATATTTATAATTCATTTGTTTTAGTATTTACAACGTGACATAACGATTTAATTTACAAAAAAACTTATAATTTATCTAGAAAAAAGTAACATTACAAAATACTCCGAATCCATTTTATGGTTTGTAAAATATTTCATTGTCAACAACGCGTCATCTTATGATGGTACAAAACAAAAACGATATCTTTTCAACGAAAACGTGATATCAAAAGTAATAACAAGTTAAAATTGCATACTATTTTCAACAAAACTGTGTCAATTCAACATATCACATTACTTAATAAAAAAATATCAAAGAGTTCAAACTTACCTTAGCAATCGTAATGTGGTATCTTCGTGATGTCACGTTTTTGCACAAATACGAGAGCGCCCTTCCCTCCAAATGGCACGCGCCGACTGATGGGACACGTTGTCGAAACAAATCACGAGGCAGAAAGAGACAGCGCGACAACACAAAATATTGCAGTTGTCTTGTCTCTTTCGCTCATAGACGCACCGTTATTGTCGAAAAAATACCTCGTTTTTATCGAAAATAAAGTTCAATACGGCGGTTTTGATTATGGAATAAAAAAAAAATCGATTTTTCTGAAATATCACAGTATTCTTGCAAAGAGGCGACATAATCTTGCACGTTTAAATAAATTGACTTTTAATTTCAACAATGTGTCTCTGTCACTTTTTAAAACATCGAACGCGTCCACTATCGCACTTTTCATTTGTTCACGAGTTTGATGCTCGGTTCTGTACACCAATCGCTTCACCTCACTCCACAAATAAAAATCCAGCGGGGTAAGGTCCGGGCTCCTTGCTGGCCAAGCAACTGGACCACCCCGTCCAATCCACTGATCTCCAAACACGGAATTAAGATGATTACGTACATTACGCTCGTAATGTGCTGGACATCCGTCATGTTGATAATAAAAATTATTTAAATACGCCAGTGGTATGTCTTCCATTAAGTCTGGAATTATACTTTGCAGCATGTTTAGGTATGTCCCACCGGTCAGATTTCCTTCGACAAAATACGGGCCGATAATTTTATCATTAATGATGCCAGCCCACACATTAATGCTGAAACGCACTTGATGTCTACACTCACTAATCACGTGTGGATTATTAAATGCCCAAAAATGTTCATTACGTTGATTAAATAGTCCTACACGCGTAAACGTCGATTCGTCAGTCCACAGAATATTAACTTCGCGATTGTTTAATATCCACTGGCAAAATGCGACTCTAGCCATCCCATCATTCTCGTGGAGAGCGTGTACTTTTCGAAAGTGATACGGATAGAATCCTTCTGTATTTAATAGCTTCCATACGTAGTATTGACTTACGTTAAAGCTAATTGCAGCCATATTAGTACTACGCCTGGGATCTCGTTCGAAGAACTCGAGGATTTGTTCGTCTAGTTCAGGTGTGTAGACTGGTTGGCGACCGCGGCCCTGAGCGTGTGTTGGTGTACGGAATTGTCCGTGATCTAACAAACGCTGCGTAGCCGCCACAATTGTCTGCCCAGATGGAATTTGCGGGTTGGGTATACCACACAGTCGCAAAGATTGCAAGTGGTTTGGTTCACTGTACAGACGACGAGCCGCTTGCGCATCAAAACCCGCGATCGCGTAGAATTGCACCATGGCAACAAACTCCAGGTTGGAGTACGCGTAATTACGAGACGCCATTACTTTCGCGCGACAAGGATAGTTTTTATCAACTACACACTGATGACGTCTTTGAGAAACTGAGTTGTTTACATGCCGTGTTCCTGCGCAGTGCGCTGCCCTTATAGCGCGGGGTGCGCGGGGCGCGCGCCTTTGGCATTGCCAATCAAATGGGGTAAGGGGCGGGGTTTGGTCTAGGATTGGCTAATTTTTGTGAGTCCACGTTGACTGCGCTTACGCGTCATTGTTGTTAGTTTCGAATGGTGCCTACTAATGGTTCGGATTGTTTTTTCACTCATGCGAGAATTAATTCGAGTTTAAAAAAAAAAGTATTTTATTATTTAATTTTATCTTTACAAATCGATAGTGTTTCATGCACCGGATCGACCCTCCACGGGATTAAAACGATCAAAATTTAACGTTGTATATATATGTTGCATCAGCTATTGTGATTGCAGGTTTTTGATCAGCTGGTGCATTAGGCTCACCAAAAATGTGATCGGCAATGTATGAATTCCTTGCCGCCACTTGCTCCCTTCTTAAATGAGAAAAACCAAGAAATTGTGGAGCATAATCAGTTAGCAAAATATATCTTGCTACAGACATTAATGTCTCTAGGGTCCTTCTCGGAACTCGAAATAGACATGACAATCTATCCCCTGAATCCCCAGTCCTTAATTTACACAATAAGGCTGTTAATGCAAAACTACCCCGATGCATATTCCTAAGCCTGGGTGTTACATCTAATATTTGTTGATGTTGTAGTTTATTTATGCCTATAAAGTATTGTACTTGGTTATCGGGGTAGTTTTGAATATTCTCATAAGAGATGTTACTTAACCCTTCCATTAATATAAAAATGATCTCCTCTATGTGTGTGGAAGAAAAGTTATTAAGGCTATACTCAGCAGTATACAGGTTTTCAAAACTAGCGTCCTGTCTATGTAAGGAGCAAATACGAGCTCCTCTTGGTATAAAATATTGATACCTAACCAATACATGTTTCCTGGTTTCTTCAGGCACAATATTTCGCTCTGGTTCCATGCACTCTTGGAAAATGCAGTGTCTTGGTGTTTCAGCCGCTCTTCTTATATTGGGCAACACAATATGTTGGGGTATTTCATGTGGTACTTCTGGAACATAGAAGCTCAAATCTCGAGCTTGGCCCCAGCAAACTCCACAAACTTCATTCATGGATGACATCTGTAAATAAATAACATTGATGAAATACAAATTAAACACTAAGGGCGGCTTGCGCATCGTCGTTAAATACAGTTCAAGAGCGACGTAAACGCATTTAGTCTGCTAATTATAATTAGCGTCTTGCACAACAAAAATTTAGGCACTAATCACGTTTAACGAACTGTCAAAGTTAAATACCCAAAGATGGCTATTTAGCGTCGCTAAATACGTTTAGTAGCAATCGCGCGTCATCTGGCGTCATCATTTTGAGGTTATAGACATTTTACTATTATTTTATAAAAGATTTTAAAGAGTTCGGTAGGAAGTTTGTAAGATGGATTTGTGGGAATTGTATTCTGACGACGAAGAGGAGATTATAGAATATCTCAACAGACCGAGGGAATTGTTTGAGAGAGCAGACTTATTTGGAATGTATTCGGACGACAAATTCTTCAGAAGGTTTCGTCTAACGAAAGAAACCACTACAATTTTGTTACAGCAAATAGCTCCACATTTAAAAACCAGCAACAAGTAAGGAAATGTACTTATTATTAATGAATATTCAATAAATAGATAGGTAGCTAATTAGCTATTTCTGTTTGTTTTGCAGGATCAAATCAGTCACTCCTATGAACCAACTTTTATGTACGCTGAGATTTTATGCGACCGGAAGTCAGTTAATAACTTGTGGTGACATGATTGGTGTACATGAAAGCACAGCTTGTAGAATAGTGCATCGTGTTACTCATGCCATTGCATTATTGTATAAGATGTATATAAAATTTCCAAGCACAACAGAAGAGCAAAATAAAACAGTGTTTGATTTTTATAGAATTGCAAAGTTCCCTAGAGTAATTGGTGCGTTAGATTGCACTCATGTGAGAATATTATCTCCAGGTGGTGATAACGCTGAAATATATTGAAATAGGAAAGGATATTTTTCAATAAACACCCAATGTGTAGCTGCTGCAAACCTTATGTTTTTAGACGTTGTGGCAAGGTGGCATGATTCCAACATTTGGGATAACTGTGCATTAAAACGCATTTTTTTGCAGGGCAAATATAATGATAAATTGTTGCTAGGTGACAGTGGCTATGCCCAAACTAACTTTATGATGACACCTCTGTCAGAAAATAATGTGAATACACGAGGAGAGACACTTTACCAAGAGTCACAAATAAAGACGAGGAATGTGGTTGAACGGGCATTTGGTATATGGAAGAGGAGATTCCCTATATTATCCAGGGGCATAAGTATTCACCTTCATAGAGTACCTGGCATAATCATAGCAACAGCTGTACTTCATAATTTAGCTATATTACGAAAGGAAAACATACCCCCTGAAAACCAAGAGTTTCCTGTTATTATGGAAGTTAGGGATGATGATGTTGCACCAGAACGGTATGGAAGAGGAAGTGCTAATTTGCAACGAAGATTACTAATAGAGGGATATTTTGCATCATTGTAAAAAAAATAAAAACAAAAATATTATAGCTCTGATTGTTTCTTTTTTATTTCTAAATCCTTAAGTAAAAGTTCTTTTTTGTACATTTGTTCATTAAATTCCTTTTTTTTCATTAAATTATCCAACTCTATTTCATATATTTTTTGTTTATGTTCTATTTCCGTTTCCAATGACAGTTTTTGTAATCTAACCAGCTCCAACTTCTCTTCTGACAATATTTTGAAGCTCTCATTTGCTGTCTTACTTTTCTTAGTCGCTAGTTCTTCAGTAGTGTTATTTTCTGGAATAGAGAAAAGTAGTTTAATATAATATTACTATAAGCCAATTGTGAATTCGCAAAAAGATATGAAACTGAATTACTTGAAATAATAATTTAGGTACCTTTGTTAAAGAGAGCAGATGCCTTCCTTTTTCTTAAAATGTCTATCCTGCTTAAATTTTCTCTGACTTGAGATTGTGATAACGGTGTGGTATTAATGCCACTCGTAGAAGGTCCATGGTCATTGTCAGTTAAATCTAAAACAAAAAATATAATTAAAAAACTGCTATAAATATATATAATTATTAATTATGGTGCTAATTAATTGCCCTTGTTTGTCAGCACAGTTCCTTTCTTTCGTATTATCTCCATCTTACTAAATTTATCTCCAGCTCGAGATTGCAATGGTGTGCTTGGAGTAGAACCACCATCATTCTCAGTAATAACTAAAAATAAATATATGAGTAATATAGGTATTTAATAAATGTACATTATGTTACATGATTGGTTTTTAAAAGCATCAAAAAGTATTTTTGTGTACTATTTAGTTACCTACCAGTATTACAATCAACCACAAATGTAGTTATGTTTTCAAGACTTTTTAAGTAATCTTCTTCAATGGGTGCAATTCGTTGTTCTTCAGGAACGTAGTTTAAATAATAAAGAATAGAATAGAATAGAATAGAATAGTTCTTTATTTGCACAGAAAGTAGGTACAAGTTGCAGATGTTCATTAAAAATTAATTTAGAGAAAACAAAAGTAATAAATTTCAAAACATTCAAAAGCACATATCAAGATTTAGACATATTCGAAATACCAAATTTTTAGGCATAATAATTGACGAGCATCTCACGTGGAAGGAACACATTGACAGCATTTGTAAAAAGATCAACAAATTCGTATTCGCTTTAAAGAAGGTCAAAGAAACGACTTCTAAACAAACCGCACTATTGGTGTACCATGCCTATGTGTGTTCCATAATTCGCTATGGTATAGTTGTATGGGGATACACAGCAGAGCTGTCACGAGTCTTAGTAGCACAAAAAAAGTGCTTGCGTGCTATTTTTAATATGCAGTGGTCAGATTCCTGTCGACCCATATTTAAATCTGAAAAGCTATTGACCGCCCCTAGCATATACATCTATGAAATAGCTAAATTTGTTAAAACTAACATGAATCTTTTTCAAAATAAAAATAACTTTTACAAACGTAAAATCACTCACTCAAATTTAGAATTACCGGTACCCAGAATAGAAATGTTTAGACACAGCAGCGTGTATATGGCACCATTAGTTTATAACTCGCTACCTAAAAAAATTGTAGACCTGCCCTATCGCAAATTTTGTTTTAACTTACGAAAGTGGTTAATAAAAGAAAATTTTTATACTATTAACGAGTTCCTCAAAAAATACTCAACGCATTCTTATCACTTTAAAAATGCATTGTAAGTTTTAATTTTGTTAATTTTATGTTAGAATTTTACAAACTGTATAAACCAAACCCACCTTCATTTTATATTATTACCTATTTGTTAAGGATTTATTTTTTATGTTGATTTGTTTTGCTGTTTAATTCAAGTATCATTTGATGGTTTATAATATATGTACAGTGTTCTTTTATTGTGTTTTTGTGCGTATTTATAATACTCTTTATTATTTTGTGTTAAATATGGTTTCAGTTAATATTTAGATGTGTTTATGGTGTAGATGTTTCAGTATTATTGTTTTGTTTGTTTATTTAGATGTATGTACGGTTTTTTCGTATTAACTATTATTGTTTTGTTTGATTATGGTCTGCTTAGTATCATTACATAATTGTATGTATAAATGTCTGTGTTAGATAGGCACGTACCTATGTTGTTCATTTTAATGTGCCTTCCTAATGTAAAAAAATATTTTAAATTTGCATGCTATAATTATGGCGGAATGTGTCCTGCTCTATAACATTTTTATAACATCCTGTATATACCATATTTTATGCGAATAAATATACTTACTTACTTACTTACTTACACAGCACAAATTAATAAAGCGTCCTTTCGCGAAAGTACTATCAACAGATAGAGTACGGAGGAGCAGTGGCTCAACTCAACGTAAAGATGGCCAGACAATTTGCTAAATTGCTCAGATGCAGTTACAAACCACAATCCAAAACAACAGCAAAGAACTGAACCACAGAGTACTTTGTAATATACTGACTGAAATAGAGACCAATCTTGTTCCGTGAAACGGGTCATTTGCGTTCGTGTAGAAACTAGCGCCACCTGATTGTCGAAGTTAGAACTACACCCTTGTGCACTATAGCTATAGATAGGTAGCTTCTGTCGTATAGGTAGCTATGCTAGTATGCTTCACTATAATAAAATTTATTCTACATTCATTTTAATGTTTATTTAAGGATGTTAAATAAAATACAATGTAGTAATCACTTCATTCTGTTTATTTAAAACGTTTTAAATTATGTATATACATGATTGGGAACTTAATGTGTATAGATTGTAGACATTTTATTGATATTAGGATAGGTAAGTTACAAATTAAATTATAAAGGACCATAACCTTGATTAAATACACAATCTCTACACAATGAACACTTTTTTAACTGGCCATTTTAAAAGCTTTTATAATTTTCAATTACTAGGTAAGTATTTATCGCATAAAATGTTATATTACTGAACTGTGGAAAACGATAATATTATTCAATTATCGGATTTCACAGTTCAGTAGTACACAATTTAGTTTACAGACACTGGGGACGATTGGGGGGAAGGAAAAATCATTACTTAAACTTTCCTATACCATGGATCATAAATAATTCTAGACCGAGTGGATGGAATTCCTAGCACTGAAATTTTACATCGTTTTTTACTGATATTTGCCTTATTTCTTTTTATTAATATAGATAATATCACAAAAATCAGTAAATAGTACCAATAAGTAAAAAATAACCAATTATTATCATATTAAACAGCGATTTAATTATATTTTAAAAGTGCTCCCATCAGCTGTTTCGCTGAAGTTTACTTTTGCACGAGAGGTAAACTTTAACGAAACAGCCAATACGTAAATTACAAGAAAAACTGGCGAACTGTTTTAGAAACATTCACTGAATCCGTAAATAAGTTTAAATAATCAAGTTCCTCCCACCTGTTATATTCCAAAATATTCAAGTTGCAAAATAACATACGGTTGCAAAACGTTCATATCTCAAAAGAATTGCATATGAGATGGAAGTTTTGAGACTAAAATATTCTGCAATTTGAAGTTTTTCAGATGTAGGTATTTTGCAACTTACAACATTTTGAGACTTTTCTCTTCTGAGATATGCACATTATGCAACCATGTTATTTTGCAGCTTGAATGTCTTGAGACACATAGATACATTACTTTTTTCTTTTAAAACATTTATTACAGTATTTTTTAGCCTTTATTTGTATCTTATCGTCTTCGTCATCAACTTGTCTTCTCCCAGATAAAATTTTATTAATTATTTTACAGTAATTCAAATTCATAAATCGGATTACAATATTAATCAAATAATCAATCATCCTACTTTTATGAGTATTACATTTTATAAAATCAAAATTTATTACTGATAAAATAGACATTTTAATTATGTCCTTTAAATAATATGCTTCAATATTTTCTTTTAGCACATGATGAATGCAATCTTGGAGATTCGAAATCAGCTTTATTAAATTTTTACTGGGAGTACAAAGCCATCGTCGACCTGCATATTCCCTGTATCTTATATACTCGATTTCATCTTCGCTGGTGAAATCATTCACACACCGAGCAATTCTTAAAAATGTTGGTTTTTGATTTTTTCAAAAAATATCCGCTGACGTACTGTAAAGGTGCCAGTATTCTCGGGTCTTTTTCTTTATTTTCTATACTTTCAAAATTTCAAAAATATTTTCGATACTTATTGTACAGGTCAACGTGGCTTCTGTATTTTCGTTGAGGACGAAGGAACATAAAGCATCACATAAATCTTCTTCACAATTTTTACTTTGGGTGTGGACACTGTTTAAATTATTTATAAGCAGCGTGGCAAACGCGGACTCAAATTGATCACATGTCGGGTTAACGTTGCGGCACCCGTGACTTCTAACCACCCCAAAAAAGTTTTCTAGGGGATCCTGATTAAGGTGCCGCAACCAGACTGATGTTACCCCATATTCGAATGAGCTTCGTCATGTAGGCACGATATTGTGAATAGATATTGGGGATCTGGATATTGTCCGCATACTGTGTTGCTACGTAGGTAAGGTGTGTGGTTCCAAATCCAATCCCGCGCGTAGTAACAGATAGCATGTTGGCACGCAATGTTTGCTGCTCTGCTAATTTTGAAAACTCGTCCTCTACGCCTGCAAACAGTTCCGCTTTAATCTTTTCCCTGTTTGCTTCGTTCGTTTCGAAGATCTTCTTCTCTCGATGGTCTTCCATACGCTGACCTGAACGACGCTGATGCGCCTTACTGCTTCGAGAACCTCGGTTAACCTGAAAATGTTGCGGCTCATGACCGCTATAGTTGTCTCCAAAGGGCCCCTCCCTGTTTACTGACATGTCTTTGGGCGCGCGCGAAACACGAACGCGCCGTCTACACGGCCTGTCGTCAAAAGACGGATGGACGGCGAGCTAGCCCATTACTCACCGTCCACAGGTCCGCGTCTACGGTGGCCGGAAGACACCACGTGACCCCCGACACCCGAGGCGTCTCCCGCGGCGGCTGGGACGAGAGGTTCTCTCCCTCTCACGCTCCGCCACCTCCTTCGCTAGCATGACTGCTTCGCAGTAGGAGGTGACGGCGTCCCATTCCCTCTCGCTCCTGACCATGGCTTGGACCAGGGCCGGACGCGATAGGTCGCCGCCGCCGATTGCCGCCACGAGGACACGGCGGTGCTCCGCCCAAGCAGGGCAGACTTCCGCCGTGTCCTCCGGGCGATCCACGCAGTGGTAACACCCGGGCGTTTCCTCCCGCCCGATTCGGTGCAGGAACCTCCCGAAACAACCGTGTCCGGTGAGGACCTGCGTCAGGCGAAAGGTGAGGGTGCCGTGGCGCCTTTCCAGCCGCTCCTCAAAGGGCACGCCACAATAGTGGCGATTAGTCCCCTCGGACTTATCGCCACTATTGTGGCGTGCCCTTCACGGGGTTGCGATAGTCGCTCTCTCCATGTCGCCATCGAGATCGGGCCGGAAGTCTGTCCGCTGCGCGACGATTTGCCGTGGCAGCGGAGTTTCCCCCCGGCGTAGTGCCTCCACGCGCCACTCGTGTAGGCGCGCGAGGACTATCGCCTCCAGATCCCATGGCGGCTTCAGGTGAACGGAAGGAACGCTCAAGGAACGCGCCCACACCGGGGCCCCGTAAAGGGCCATGGACCGCACGACCCCCGCGTAAAACCTCCGGCAGGAGGCGTTTGGACCCCCCAGGTTGGGCAGGAGCCGCCTGAAGGCAGCCCCGGTCCTTTCCAATTTGGGGGCCAAACGACGGAAGTGCCTCTAGGAGGGGGCGGTCTTCGCCACTCTGTATCCCTCGTACAGCTCCGCCTCAATGGCTGCCGCATCCGGAGGGCGGATGCGGAGCCTGCGATGCCTGGCGTACAGGTGGTTCGCAGCAACGCACGCCTCGCGCAGAGACGTCAGCTCCCGCGACCACCAGTACACCTGCCGCCGGGCGCTTTCTGGCCGAACTCGGGACATTGCCACGTCACAGATATCAGGCATGGCCTCCTGGAACCAACCCGCCTCATCGTTGATGTCGGCAGGCCTGACCGGTGATGTCACCCAGGCCTGTACTATCGAGGCTTCCAGGAGTAGCTCCCGGTCCAGATGCTTCAGCGCCCATCGCGGACCACTCGGCGCCTGTAGGACCGGCGCGCTTGAGGCCTGGGCAGAGACATCGAACCAGATATACCAGCGGTCGGAATATGTCTCCACCCCTTCCATGACGCGCCAGTCAACGACACGCGTTGACAGAGCGGGGCTAACGAACGAGATGTCCACTACCGACTCACCCCGCATCCGCACACACGTGGGGGCAGAACCCCGATTTAGGACGACTAGGCCTGTCTCCAGAGCCCAATCCTCCACCATCCTACCCCGCACGTCAGTGTGACGAGAACCCCAAGCCAAGTTCTTGGCATTGAAGTCCCCGAGCGCAAGCACGGGGAGGGAATAGCTACGGACGACGACTCAACTCCCTGAGGGAGTTGTGGAACTCGGTGAGAGTTCGGCTCGGGGAGAAGTAGACACCCACCACGACGATCTCCCCGAACCGTGCTGCTACGCACCCCTGACCCTGCCTGACACTCTCAAAAGTCGGGGTACCGGCGGCGGCCGACGAAATGATGGTCACTGAGCCACTAAGGTCCTTCACCCAGTCTTCCCTGGGCGGGACAAAGTAGGGCTCAGCGACCACGGCGACGTTAATCGACCACTGCGCCATGCTCTGGAGCAACAGATCCCGAGCGCAGGCGCAGTGGTTGATGTTCGCCTTGAGGAGACGTAATGGGACCGTTATTGGCCTCCCGGGCCCCCTGGGGCGGTTCCGCTGCGGAGGTGGCGGCAGCGGCGACAGTGACAGCGGCTGCGGCGGTAGCGACGGTGGGGGTGATGGCGGAGGGCCTTTCCCTGCCCCTGGCCTGTGCGGGTGGAGCGCAAGCCCTACTCCCTGCCCGGTGATTGGCCGGCTTGCCAGCCGCCGCACATGCAAAGCAGTGCGGCGTGGCGAAACAAGCCGCGGCCATGTGACCAGGCTGACCGCAGCGGAAGCAGAGTCTGCTCAACTGACGGGCCTGGACACTCGGGCCTCGTCCGCATCTAAGGACGCTCTGAGCTTTTCAGCCAGAGCGTCAGCGGACGAGCCACTGGATTCACCGGGGATCTCCAACACGTTGCGGTAGGTCACGCCCCTCTTTTTCGCGTCCGGCTATAGTGTAATCACTACAGCTGCGGTCTTCGGGGCGCGAAGCCTAGCCGAATTATCAGAGGCAGAGGAGGATGCCTCTGACTCTGCTTCCGAGTTGGAGGTATCCATCTAGGTAATCGGAGTTGGGACGGAGGGGACTGGGGTCGGGGTGATTGGGGTTTCGAGCGCATCGCTGAAGTCAGCGATGGCTTGTGACTCGCTTAAGGCGATCACACTAGGGGCCCTGATGAGGTCGAGATCTACTCCATACGTCTTCCAGAGGAATGGGTTTTCATCCTGCACTATTTTCTCCAGAAGCTGGAGAACGTGGTTGGAGAACTGGGGAGGGGTGGCCATTATAGGTCCAGGGTTCAAACTTGGGGGGGGGGGGAAACTAGCTCCTAATCCTAAGTCTCGAGGAGACACGTGAACGTGAAACCCCGGGCAGATAGCACCCACAAAGAGCCCAAAACCGTGAATTTTCCTAGTGTTGCACTGGCGAGAAGAAAGTTCCAAACAAACTCGCCAGCTACACAGCTGTCTGTTTGGCCAGAAGGGCCGCTAAAACCTAACCCCCCGGGTGGACAGGCCCGGGGGTGAGTAGCCTCCCTGTCGGGTGTAGAGAGGGAGGTGAGTACCTATGGTGTGCCCTAAGCTTGTAAACCTGTCGCCAGTCTTATTGTGCGACAGGGCCCTACGCCCGTGAAAGGGCTTCTAGTGCGAAGGGGTAGACAAACCCAACCGACACTAGCTGCAAGCTGAAAGGGAAACCAGAGACTAGGTTAGACTAGGGAAGCCCCCAAGGCCAAGGTCCTAGCTCCCGACTCCAATGGGTTGCCTCACCCTGAAGGGGCTTGGCGGGCGGATTGGGTCACCACCCTCTTGGCTTCGTTAGCACCGTTAGGTATCCACCAAGAACCACGAAACTGTGGCTTTTACTCCTAAGGAGTCAAACGAGGAGTGAGGAGGAATGAGGAGGCACTGACGGAGCCGGCGGCCGGCGGGTGGAGCATACACCACCGTGTGCTTCGACGTAGCACACAGTGACAATGCAGGGGTGCGCGGGAGCAGTCGGGCGTAGCAGCAGAACCCACGTGTGCACTCTACGGCGGCCGAGAGCGGAATCGTGACTACTTTGTTTTTTTTTTTTGTGAAGGGCATCTCGCAGTTCAACCTAGGGAGGTTGTCGACTGCTTAACCGGGCTTTTCTGTGGATGCCTCGAAATTAAGGTCTCCAGCCAGAGCAACTTACAAACTAAACTATAAACTAAGCGACTACGCACTAAGGGTCCCTGTGGGGTCGGACTTTGGCTTAGAGCGTCGCTGGGAGAGGACAGTAAAGGGACAGGCTGGATCTGAGTGATATACACACTTCGCGTGCAAACTTTGTATGAATTTGTCCATTAATCTTTGGAACATAGCTGGCGCGTTTCTAAGACCGAACGGCATTCGCTTGAAACGAAACGTTCCAAATGGTGATACAAAGCTTGTTTTATCGTAATCATCTGGATGTACCATAATTTGCCAGTAACTTGACTGTAAATCAATTGTTGACATGTATGGCATCGCTTTTGCCTGATTTAATAAGTCGTAAGTGCGGTCTGTCTGGTTTAGTTATCTCGTTGAGTCGTCGATAATCTACGCAAACTCGAACATCGGTTTCTCCTTTTGGAACATGGGGAACATTCCTCGATAACGTCATCATTTATCATATCATCCAACTTTTCTCTTAATTGCTTTTGCCTTGTTGATGACAACCTATAGGGAAAACACTAATAGGAGGATGTTTGCCTGTGTCGATTCTATGTTGTGTAAATGGAGTTGGTTCCGTGTTTTTCTCAAAGATGTCGCTGTGCTCAATTAACAATTCATTGAACATCTTTTCCTCATTATTTGTAAGTAAGGTTCCTTCATCGGGTTTTAAATAAATATCAACAGAAAACAAAGAAGTAGGGTTTATTGGTAAATAAATAATACGTGGATCAACACAAGATTTGTTGTCAGCGGGTTCTCGCGGACGTGTAGGACCTGGTGGCGTGTCTAGTTTGTGTAATGTCCATTTTGGCCGTTTGTTTGCTGATGGACTGTCTTGTACGTCAGATACTGCCGGTGTTATGGGTAACGGTGATAACATGTTCAGCTCGTTTGCCCAATGGATGAACTCCGACACAGCCTTCATTTCCACTGGCTCCTTTTTATCTTCAAATGTCATCCGCTTGACTGCCTTCATTGGTATGGCATCATTGTTAAGTTGAATGAAGTTGTATATTGTTTGTGGTTCGCCAATAAAATTCCAACTGCGTTGCGGTGCATTGAGATATATGATTCCTGCCTGTTCTAAGAATTCGATACCTAACAGCGTTCGGTTGTCAACAGCTTCAGGTATGACTGACAATGTTATTGATAATGTGTGTTTTCCAATACGTATGTCAGTTGACGTTGTCAACAAGTTTGACGTTTTCACCGTTCCATCTGCTAATTTGATGTCAGTTACTTGGTGGTCAAACTGTGTTCCCTTACGTAACAACGTCTTATACAGTTGCATACTGGCAATACTGCGTCGGGCAGCAGTATACATGTATGCATAGCCTTCTTCCCCTTTAATGTTTACCTTTATCGTCGGTATCTTGGCTTGTATCTTAAAACTGCAACGGGCTTCGGTGGCGTTTCCTTTGTTTAACAGGTATTGCAGTTGCTTCTGTAATCACCAGGTGCTCCACATCCATAGCACGTGATGACTGGTTTCTTGTCTGCTTGATGGACTGCCGGTTCCTTTTCTGCCAACCTTTTGCGGCATACGTCAAAAAGGTGGCCCTCCTTGCCACAAAAGAACATCTTTTGAGCGGCTTTCGTTCCGATTGTGTTGATGTTGTTACCTCACCAGCTTCCTTGAGCAGACTCTCAATAAGACGACCACGATCCAGAAGTTCAGCGAACGTCTTCACTTCCGTGCGAGCAAACTCCTTTTTGTAGGTTATATTGAGAAGTCCGTAAACATAGTCCAAATGTTCCTCTTCCTTATGTCTTTTAGCAGGTAATTGAGCGAGTAAGGCACGTTTTTCACAAACTTGTCAATTGTTTCCTTCTTCGAGTAAACTTTCAAATAAATTCGTGTGGCTGCATTTTCGGTGCAAAAGTAGACTTAATGGCGTCGAGAGCTTGGCTCCACTTTTTAATTTCGCCTTTCACACCGTTCCACCACGTAGCAGCAGCTCCAGACAATAACAAAGTCAAACCTTCCAAGGCGTCTTCGTCACTGATTTTCTCAATTTTATTGTAAACCGAGATACTGGTCACAAATTCTTCAACTTTATCAAAATTTCGTTCACCGTCGTAACGCTTTGTGCACGCAGCAAAACTTTTAAAATGTCTATTTCCACTTCGGTCGCCTCTGTCACTTTTGTTATGAGTGCAGTGAACTGTTCCTGCGTCATCATCACCTTTTCTTGTTTTTTCTCAGACATGTCAATACTGTCAAAATAATATAAATTATCTTGAGGGTAGGCTCCTGTTTATCCGCCAATATGTGGGTATTCCGTCAAAAATGTGGGTACTCCGATAAAATTGTTGCGGGTAGAAGAAGATTTTTACGTTAAGCGCCAATGTAATGGTGGCGATGGAATAAAACCAACGTTGGATGACAGATAGGAGTTTATTCTCTTCACATAAAACACTTGACAGATTTTAACAAACAAAGTTAGACTAAGGTTACACCTATGAGTGGTCTTAGGGATGGACTGCGGGGCTATCCTATCCCTTCACCTCCTAGTTATGCTATTCCTGAGGGCGAAGGGGCCTCCGTTCAGGTCAAGCTTTTGACAACAGTGGTGACCACTGTGCCTTCTAAGTAGCGAGTGACTAGTTCCTTTTTTTTTTTGATGTGACACAGTCGCAGTTCAGCCTAGAGACGCTGTCATCTGCTCAACCGGGCAATACTGTGGTGGCCAAAAATTACTTTAAGGCTCCCAGCCAGGGCTTACAAACTAAGGATTCACATTAAATGACCGGTCACTGAGGGCACCCCCTGTGGGGTTCGGACCTAGGCTCAGTGCGTCATTGAGGGGAGGGCAGCAAGGGTTGGCTGGGTCTATATTATTTAAAGGGGAATGCCGTTCGGTCTTAGAAACGCGCCAGCTACGTTCCAAAGATTAATGGACAAATTCATACAAGGTTTGCACGCGAAGTGTGTATTAAGCTATTTAGATGACCCAATTATAAGATCTATTACTTTCAGTCAACATATAAAAAGCACGAGCCAACAGAAAGAAATGTAAATGTATGTGTTCAGAGGAGGTGTGGTAGAGCAGCGGTGGCCCAGTGGTAGCGACCCCGACTTACGAACAGTAAGTCGTGGGTTCGAACCCAGGCAGGCGCATTACTTTGTGTAATTTATTTCATCACCACTGCTCTCAAAACGGTGAGGGAAAACATCGTGAGGAAACCGGCATGTCCTAGAACCAAAAATTCGAAGACATGTGACATCTACCAATCCGCATTGGGCCGGCGTGGTGGGTTATAGCCCATTCCCTCTCATAGAGAGGAGGCCTGTGTCCCAGCAGTGCGAACATTAAAAGGCTGATGATGATGATGATGATGTGTTCAGAAATTAAATATCTAGGCCACCTTATAGTTTCTGACGGTATCAAAACAGACCCAGAGAAAATCTCTGCTATTGAAAACTGTCAGGCGCCTAAAAACTTAAAACAATTAATATCATTTTTACAAACCGCATCATGGTATCGGAGATTTATTCATAATGCGTTCATAAGGCGTTTGTGTATACCATTTAAATTTAAGGGATGCTTATATTTAAGTTGCTTTTAGATGATTATGAGATTTAAGTGGCGTTCCAGTATTCGGCCCAAAGTCAAAACCGCAGGCCGTAAGTAAACTTACCACATTTTTCCACGACATTATAATTTTATTTTGTATTTGCACTATAATAATGTTGGCTCACAACTCAAAGAAAACAAACAGCCGGTTTTTTTACTGCTCACAGATAAAAAAATGTGTTACATTCCGTTTCAACTTTGACATTAGGGCAAAGACACATTGTTGGTCATATAATAATTAACATGTTGTGGGATACATGTAACTTTTGACGGCTTACAGACTCTTAAAATGATGTGGGAAGCATTCTCCTTTAGTCCAATTAAGGGTTATCAGTTTTGGATCCGAATTTCGGCCAGAATGTAACCGAAGAGTCGTCTGTCACCATGCTGTCTTCATCAATTCTAAGTTAAGTAAGGTCGTGTATTCTTCTACCAGATGCTAAAAGTAGTAATAGAGCTAAATGGCGCGATATTTGAAATAGATTTTCTTTTAGTACTGTAACATTTTTCATCCATTTAATTAGATCTTTGACATCCTAAATTTGCTTTTTACCTGCTGGAGGATTTGACAATTCAATAGCTTTAATTATTTGTTTAACAACTGGACAGTTTGTGATAGAATCCCCAATAATAAGATCAGCAAATGTAGCAATTGCTGATTTATGTAATTTTATAGTACTAGGTGACAATTTTTTTACTCTGAATAGAAAACTTAAATGTTGTGCTATTGATGCTGCGTCTGGTTTATTTGGATTAACCCTTAATCAAACGGAAAACTTTTTAAGAGATAAATAAAAACTGAGACTGGTTTTAGGTAAGTTTTGTCTATAGATTTCATAATTTTTGATAAAATTTTGAAAAAAGGGTGGGGAAAGGTGGGTTTTACAGTGGGAAATAATTTCCCGTTATTTGTTACTGCATATCAAAATATTATCAAGTGGGAAAATAATTCCCATTATTCGGTACAGATTACAGCTTTTCAAGACATTTCACTACAAGTTTTAGACCAGATAATCACCCCGGTTTTGCTTTTGAATTTATGGAAATAAAATACAAATAATGAAAAAAAAAAATATTAATATCTTAAATGAAAGAACAAAGTAAGAGACTAGTTTTAAATCACATACAATTAAAATTATTGAGATGGTATAGTATGAAATGTTTTGAAGCAGTTTTAAGCGCACAGAGCTACTTCACAGGTGGAACATTGAATTCTGGTCCGCTGTTCCTTCTTCTTTGTGCTGCAGTATCTGCATCGTTTGTATGTATTTATTTCCTCTGGCAAGTGTATGCCCACATTCAGTAAACGGATTTCATACGGGACCCCGAAGACACCGCCTTTTTTATTTTTAAAAAGCACGCCTTGTTGTACTTGTGCTTTCCGAGCAGTATAATTATTTATTAGTGCACGTGCTAAACGCAACCTGAATTCTCGGTGCCCGTGCACTGTCACAACATGTGTGTAATTATAGGTGATGTACGTGTTTATGATAGATGCATCAAATAAAAAGAAGAAGAGATCCAGAATTTTCTTTGTTTTCCGATTGATTGGATATGAAGACCTAAAATAGTCGAACAGATCTACCCCACCCATACTAAGTGTATACGAAGCAATAGCTGTCTGGCAAAGAATCTCTCTTCTAGAACCATCTTTTTGTGTTCTTTTCACAAACATTACGCCACGTGGCTGATGTGCTGTGGTGAGAACTGCCACTTCCTTAGTATCAAGCCATTTAATGGCCGTGATTGGCTCTGCTGTAACAGCTGCAAATTCATGTTTTTGTAATCTCAATGCTTTCGGTTGCTTTTTTTTATCATATCCGGGAGATCTTTTCGGTTGCTTCTGACTGTTCCTACTGCATAAATTTTCTTTTTATAAAGATCTTCCATAAGATTGCAGCTGGTGAAAAAGTTGTCAAATGCAACTAAGGTATTTCTTGGTACATTATTACAAAGTTTCATAACAGTATTATAACCGAGTCCTTCATTCTCAGTACTGTCGCCTTTACCAGTATAGACTTCAAACTGATACAAATAGCCCGTTTTTGGGTCGCACCTTGCCCAAACTTTAAAACCTCTTTTAATTGGTTTCTTAGGCATATATTGTTTCAGTGAGCTACGGCCTTTAAATTTCACCATGCACTCATCAACAGATTGCACGGCAGAATTATGTGCTTCATTCTTATACACCTTGTTCAGTTCTGTAATTCAAGGTCTTAGTTTGTAAAGTTTATCGTGGTCAGGTGATCCCCTTGCTGGTTCCATTTCATTATCGTTTACGTGAAGGTTTTCCGTAATTTTTTTAAATCGCACGATTGGAAAAACCTGGGTGACTTCTTTATTGCAATAAAATGGATCAGACGACCAGTATAACTCCATATCAGGTAGTGGATTTAAGCCCATCATGATCAAAACTCCTAGATACGCCCTGATGTCTTGTTCTGTAACTGGGTTCCAATTAGTGCTATTTTTCTGACGGGCGTATCTATTTGTTTGTTCCACGATTGTCATTATCAGTTTATCCGGAAAAAACCGTTCGAAAATACTTTGCGGTGAAGTTTTGTGTGTGTAATTAGCCTTGGGTTTAAAACGCTTTTCAAAAACAGGAACATCGTGAGATATGTGTGCCGTCTTCCATTCTCTTGGATGAGAGGGATCCCTGAGTATTTCATTGTGATCTTGAGACTCTTGCTGATCATTTTCCAATAATTCGTCTATAGAAATGCCATCACGATAATAGTTGTCTTGTCTGTCAGTAGTCACTACTTGCTCAAAGAGTGGAATAGAGGAAAAATCATCCGGTATGTCTACTGGTTCTTGCTGAGTATGTGATGACTGACTGTCTTGTTCCTCAGAACCTAATTTTTGTACTTGGAGTTGGCTATGATAAATATCCTGTTCAGAATCTAAAGTCATGGATGTAGTAGTATCAATTGTGTTGGTTATTCGGTGATTGACATAAAACATTAAATAGTGATTCCGTTGTCGGTATTGGTTCGTCTTCTATGGAATCGTTATTATAATTATCTTCCAAGCCAAAAATCTGTTCAAGACGCTGTTCTATAAGGTTATCGTCCGGTTGATTCAAGCAGCTATCGTATGGAGAATTTATACTATCGGCGTAGCAAGGGTCACCTTCTGAATCATTATCGGATAAATCCGACAAATCAGCTAAGTTTTCAACGGCTTTTTGTAGATTCTTTATATTTAAAGGTACCCTAATATTCTTTTTCTTATCCATTCTTCAAAATTGCTAGAAATAAATAATACTAATCAGAAGATAGAAACCTAAAATGCAACAGTAATGTAATATATAAGCACTACTATGCGAGCCAACTAAGAATGCGCCTGTCAAGACGCCATTTTGTTGCCATTTTGACAGTTTGCAGTACTATATCTGTCAAAATGGCAACAAAATGGCGTCTTAACAGGCGCATTCTTAGTTGGCTCGCATAGTAAGTGTATTATCTATGTATTATCCTTTAACAAGCACTAAGCTAAGAATTAGGAGTATAGACAGAATTCTCTTTTTAACGTATAGCGCTATTTCCCTTTGTCGGTCTGACGGTTCAATCATCTGTTACATTTTATTCAGTGGACAAAACTTTATATAGATATTTTATTGTATTTTTTTTTGTATTGCAGGAACAAACAATGGGAAATAATTTCCCACTTATTGGAGACTAAAATTTTCCAATAAATATTACATCACTCAGCGTCATTTTCAAGAAAAACGTTGGGAAAATAAGTCTAGTTGACGACAATGTTGCGTCCATGCACTTACCAGATTTTTTTTATCAATAACACACACAAAGACCGAAGACAACCGTTAGTTTTCACAAAAGTTCATTATGGACTTTAGGAAAAGTGTTGCCATATATTATGTAAATAATTTATCAATGATTTTATTTCTTTACGGTTAAAACTGTTAAGTATTGACATTAAAATAATAAAATTGATTTTGTTATTTCAAACTAAGTGGGAAATAATTTCCCAGTATTTGATTAAGGGTGGCCAAGGACTTTACATCTTGCTAACCATGTTTTAAGTAGTAGTTTTAAGTGAAGAATTACGTCATGCTTTTTGAATTAAATTGCAATCTTCTTCGGCCCAGTCCGTCGTTAGTTAACAAAGACCACCCTGTACCCTCCAAGCCTCCAAGGTTTAGAGTTTCCGATGGATTCATTGGGGTTGCTAGGTCTTTGAGGTGATGATGTAGGTTCCGTATTTGAAATGGATGGTCGACGGTCGGTTTTCTTGAATGGAATGCTTGAAAAATACACTTCATTACCAATGAAGTGTACGAAGAGACGGAGCGATTGAAAGACGTATCGTGATTATAATTAATATTTTTTAGATAACCTTACACTTCTTCTTAACAAGTGTAAAATTTTCTGAGAGTTTTTTTAAGTGTACTGTCTAGAAGATGCTAGAAAGCCGACCCGGGTACTGACGAAGTACCTCGTGGTACTCCGTGTTTCCGCCTACAGACTTCACTGAGGCGATTACTGCTGCAGAACCGGCCGCAGACGACGCCGGCGAAGACAGCTGCGTCAGCCCATCGATGAGGCTGTAACTCATGAGGTCTATGAGGATGATGTAGTGTGACAAGAAATCAGCGCCTATATATATATAGATAGCCTTGGTTACGTCCGCGACCACGAACTTCCACGAGTACACGCGGCGGAGGCCTAAATTTAGTTGGAGTTCAACCCAGCCGTACGTGTCGATGGCAGTCCCGTTTGCCGCGTATAACTGGTACGCCGTCCTGCTGTGCCGCTGTCGTAGTGCTGCACGTGGGTACACGCACAAATCGGACCCTGTGTCCACTAAAAACGTGGTTTTGGAGTCCAAATCTGTCACGAATAGGCGGCGGGGTTTGTTAGGGCAGCCATTTGCCGCTACTTCCGGCTGCCGGCGGCGTTTCCCGCATACGCGCATGGTGACCTGCACCGCGTGGCCTTGCTACCAAAGTTCCAGCAGTGAGTATCGTTCCACGTGCTGCTGGAGCGCGAGCGACTGCGTCGTCGGCCTGGGGTCGACTCTCTGCCGCCCTGGCGGTACCTCTCTGAGGAGCGCGCGCGATTGTGTACCTGATTTTGTTTCTGAAGAGCCGCTACTTGTAGACTCAATTCCGCTATACACTGTTTCAGCTCCGTGATGTCACTGCTGGTGCCCGCGCTGGCCACGGCGGGAGGTGTCGTAAGCACAGGGGGGGGGGCGCTGGCGCAATCTTGTGCACGCGGTCAGCCAAATCTGCTACAGACTGAAGCGGGAGATTAGGCTGTGAAGCAATATCACCGTTTGAATGTTCGTCGGTAATCTGCCCGCCCACAACGTGGCCAGGAATGTGTCTGGGACATGCGGTCCGGCCAAAGTCTGTAGGTGCCGTAAGAACTGCGACGGCTTCCGGTCGCCGAGCCCCTCTTGGGTCAGGATTTGCTGCACCCTCTTCTCGCGAGAGTCTAAGTTCATCCCTTATGGTTCATGAGTTAAGCTGGTAAGGTTCATGGAATTGTCTCATTCGTCTCGTGAGTTTGAGTCGTGCAGCTTTAGACGTTGACCCATACGGCTCATAGGATTGACCCATACGGCTCATAGGATTGACCCGTACGGCTCAGACGGCCGTAGGGCTCACAAGATCGACCCGCACGGCTCGCGATATTGGCCCGTTCGTCATGTTTACTGACAATGACGCGTTAAGTATAATACTCAAGTGTTTATTGTATTAGACCATAACTAAAATATTGGGATGAACTCACAAATCTGGGCTGTGTGGCACGCAGATTGTATATTAAATAATAACTTCTTCCTGTACGAGGGAGTGAAGTTGTTACATGATCAAATAAATCATTGTAATAACAACAATAGTATTATAACGACAACGTTATGATACTGTTTTGTACTTTCCTAGTTCATACATAAAAATTTATGGAAAAATTACAACCACTTACAAATAAAAAAATAACTTACCATGATACAATGTCAATTCACAATAATAACACTGACGATCCACACTTTAACTAAGTCGGTATTCTGCGTAGTAGCAGAGTCACGCGTGCACAGGGCTCGGATACCGGTATATTTTTCCAAACGGTATCGTCTTAAATACCTAAGAAATGATTTGTATCGGTTACGTTCGAACGGAACGTTATAAAAAAACGTTTTTGACGAGGAACAACATTTAAATCGTTTTTGGTTAATAAAACGTTTTAAACCGTTTTTTTTCCATTTTTTGGGTTCGATGCGAAATAACGAATATCACGAATTTCATTCAGTTGATATTACACGGCCGCGCGGCTTAGTTTTGTCGTTCGTAAAATTAACTTTTTTTATGCGAGTACGACTAGGTAAATAGTGATTGGAAGTGTAAGTAAGCATGGATGATTTTGGTGAGTACCATTACGATACAGATCTGATTGTTAATGCTTCTATAAGTTTTTATTTATTTATTCAAATGTTTATTTATTAATTTATGTACAGTACACGCAGAACACGAACACAGCAAATAATATCCTTATCCTTATCCTTACTTAATATTATAAATGCGAAAGTAAGTTTGTTTGTTTGTTTGTTACCTTTTCACGCCTAACCCACTAAACAGATCATCCTGCAATTTTGCATATACGTTGTCAGGTGTACAGAAACAGACATAGGGTACCTTTCATCCCGAAAAAAAGTACTGTTCCCGAGGAAAACAACAATAACGTTCATTTCACTCATAGATGGCGCCACGTGTTTTTCGAATCATGATTGATTCGAAAAACACGTGGCAAAGTAGAACCCGAATTGATTGTCAAATTCTAAATAAACGCGAGCGAAGCCGCGGATAAAAGCTAGTACGGAATAAAATGAGCACAAAGGTACTGCTTATTTCATTACGAAATCTCTTTCAGCAGACCAGCGATAGATTCAATAGATAAGAAACGAAGACCCAGTGTGTGAAATGAATAAAGTAAAGATAGACATACATACTAATAGAATAAACTTTTAAAAATATGTACCTGTAATATAAGTATAATGCTCAATAAAAAAAATATATATATAAGTATATGATTTTTATAATATAAACTAACAAATACATATTAAGGTTTATCTATTCATACACGAAATCTCTTAAGGGGTCATTGTACTCATCATTACGAACAATTTCTACTATGGGACCAAACCTGAAATCGCAAAAAAGTAATCAGCTGTTACCTACATTTTGACGAGTTATGGGAACACAGGTTTGGTCTCATAGTGAAAGTTGTTCGTAATGATGAGTGCAATGACCCCTTTAGACCTTACATAGGGAATATCATAGAGGATAGGTAATGCTCTTTCACTTGTTTTATGCACACAAAGGTACAAAGGCGGAGTTAATGCTTTAGGATCAATAATAGATGTATGATGGTAAATTGGTAATCATATGAAGTTGATTTCAGATGTGAATCCAATTACCGGTGCACCAGACACTCAACCATTTTTTACTGAAGAAGAGGAGGACATAATAACACGTAATTACCCTTATAAATACATAAGTACTCTAGTTAAAGCCCACGTTCGCATATCGCGCATATACATTATACAGTATGGATAAGTCATGGGTATGTGCAATCAATGAAAACACTGGCAATACTCATTATAATGAACAACTTTTGTATGGGACCAACCCTGGAATCGCGTAAAAAAAATCTACTATCATTTTGTCGACTTAGGCACACACAAATGTATGGCAGTCGATTTTTTTTACCGATTTCAGGGTTGGCCCATAACAAAAAGTTGTTCATCATGATGAGAAGAGTATTGCTAGTGTTTTCATTTATTGCACATTTATATCGTATCCATGGGGCACGTAAATATTTGGTATAATTCGTCCGTTTACATACGGCATCGTCAGTTTAAAAACGCTCGCAGTTATATAATATGCCGAACATGGCGGTTAGGTTAGGTTAGGTACATGTTGCCGCGACAATGACACGGCAATATACATTTTGTGTTCGGCATATTATATTTAATTATATAATACGCCGAAGGCAAAATGTATATTGCGGAAGATGGTGGCTAGGTTAGAGACATATTTATTGCCTTTGACAATGACACGGCAATATACATTTTGCGTTCGGCATATTATATAATTAAATATAAAAGTGAAGAATAAGTAATGTGAAGTGATTAAATAAGTTAATGTGAAGTGAAGTGAAAAGTGTCTTCGACATATTACATAACTGTGAGCATTTTTAAACTATTTGCCTGCGACATCCATATTGTATAAAATATCGCCGCGTGATACAGTGGTTTAAAGTACGTGTACAGTACCACTGTACTGTTGCGTGTAGATGTAGAGTTGAAGTTATTTTGATAGTGCTCATTTACAATGCAACTAAAAAGAAACAAGACTGGACAAGTTTAACTCCAGCGCCACGTTAAGCCGGGTCCAGACGAGTGTAACGTGTAATGTAAGATTACGTGTAATTTAGCATCAACAGTGTGGACGGCACACGAACTCAAAGCGAATTGTAAACGCGAAAATAATTCAAAAGCTGTTTCCACTCAGTTGCTACGAACATGCCGAATAGGAAGGTCGTGATAGCTGGTGCGGCTTTTATTTTCATGTATTTACTAACTGAAGACCGCAAAAGTCGGAAGCGTCGATGGTGGAAAACTAATTTGTATAAAAGAAGATCTTCTTTACTTGTGGAACTAAAATCTCAACATATAAGTGGTCAATATAAAAACTTTACCCGGATGTCGCCTACTGACTTCGAATATTTGTTAACAATCATTGCGCCTAAAATATCAAGACAAGACACTATAATGAGATCTGCAATTTCGCCGCAAGATAGACTGGCTCTAACACTAAGATTTTTGGCAACAGGAGATTCATTTACAAGCCTTCAATACACCTTCAGAATTTCAAAACAGTCTATGTCTTGCATTGTACCAGAAGTTTGTGAAGCGATTATAAAATCATTGAAAGAAAACATTAAGGTGAGTTTTACATATTTTTATTTATTTATTAAAATAACAAATTAAGCTATTGTATTAAGTAGGGTAAACAAAATTAAAATTATTCTAAAATTAAAATTAGAAAGTTAAATCAAATTGTATCTTCAAATCATGTAGTACAAAATTTATTCTTTTCAAATCAGGTCATTCACAAAATCTACATCTTCATATGAAGTTTGAGATAATTCTGAGGGAACAGGTGAAGCATATGGAGCAGTAGGGCAACTTGTATGATTCTGACCTGTTGAATACCCTGAAGTAAGTTCTGAGCGATTAGACAAAGAAGGTGGTTCATTGCAGTATCTTGATGAAGGAACCGAGCCTGTTGTATACCCACTGTAATTGAATGCCGATGGATAATAATGTTGAGAAAAGTTAGTGCATCCTTCATCGGCTTTGAATATTACGTCCATTATTGCTCGCTGCACGGCATTTTTAGTACTTCTGTTATATTGTTGCATCTTGCTGCATATAAAATTTGAAAAGAAAAGGGTTTCACTGTCAAAATTGTTTGGATTATTGTTTCGGGGTTCAGGAGTAGGACTAGAAGCAGCACTCTTAAGCAGGCCAAGAGCCTCCGAAAGCATACCCATTTTTTTATTTTCGTCTGATTTCTTTTTTTTGGGGGCCTGACCAGTTGGTGATATAAATTCTGAACTGTTATCATTTTCTACACTTGTAGATGCACTCTGTTCCGGTTCATTTGTAATCTGTAATTAAAAATAAATTCATTGTTTCAGCTGCCAAAAACAGAGTCAGAATGGATCCAGATCTCAAACAGATTTGATGAATTGTGGAATTTTCCCCATTGTGCCGGAGCCATGGACGGTAAACATGTCATTATCGAGGCTCCGGTACATAGTGGCACAGAATATCGTAACTACAAATCGAATTTCAGTATAGTGATGTTTGCTTTAGTAGACGCGGAATATAATTATATATTTCTGGATGTCGGATGTCAAGGCCGCATTTCAGATGGTGGAATTTTTAAAGAAACTGAATTATATAAAAAACTAGAAAATAATTCGTTAAGATTGCCTGCACCTGAAGCACTGCAAGGTAGAAACAAAGTAGTACCATATGTTTTTGTAGGAGACTCTGCCTTCCCTTTACAAAACAATATAATGAAACCCTATCCAGGAGAATACCCCAAGGGATCGCCGCGAAGAATTTTTAATTACCGGTTAAGCAGAGCTCGCAGGATTGTAGAAAATGTATTTGGTATCACAGCATCTGTGTTCAGAGTTCTACGAAAACCTATGCTCCTTCAGCCCAAAACCGTGGAGACTATAGTCATGGCTATTGCACACTTGCATAATTTTTTGAGAAACACGGATTCATCTAAAAACTTGTATGCACCCCCTGGCTCACTTGACAGCGACCAAAACGGAAGATTATGTGAAGGTAGTTGGCGGAGAGATTGTGAAATGTCATCTTTACTTCCATTGAATAATGTACCTAGAAGAGCTGCCTCAAAACAAATTAGGGATGAGTTTAATGACTATTTTATGAACGAGGGTACAGTTTCTTGGCAGAATACATATTGTTAAGTTTTTTTTATCAAGTCGAAGGAAACTAGTTCAATGCAGTTACCTCTGTGTTGCGTCGTTTCCTTGGATTATTTCGATCTCCTAAAAATGCCAGCGCCTCGTAAGCAAACTATGTACTTTTGTACGTTTCATCCCCACCTGTAAAATAAATTACAATAAATAAACAATACAATAGAATATAGTACATATATGTATAGTAAAATAAAGTAGAATATAGTAATATAGTGGGTATACAATAGAAGTAATAATTGTACTAATAGCAAGTAAGTGATAATACCTAAGTAAAAACTAAATTAATAAATAAAAGTGTGTAATATGTAAAGCAACAGAAATTTATAATAAAACATACCTTTTCCGGAACTATGGCTCTTCTTTACTTTTCCTTTTTCTCTTCGATGTGAAGCAAGCAAAATAATCATTATATTATATATTAAAATCATTATATAATAATTTTTGCATTCTTCTACATCTCTTTCCAATGAATGAGCAATATCACTCCAAGCATCGTGTTTCAGTTTTTTTTTTATAGTATTGCGGGTTTTTTGGATCCCAAATAACAAGTTTTTCTTGACACAGACTAATAAGTTCAAGCGATTGTCCGTCACTCCACATCATGAACGTACATACGACACAACCGTCACGAACGCCGTCCAAACGAGCACTGCGAGCGTCTTTGTGTTCGCGCGAAAAACCGACAGCCGATGGATCAACCCCGAGCGCCGCGCGAGCGTTACATGTAATGCTCGTAGTGTCGTCCACACGTAGAATTCGTGTTACATTACACGGTGGATTACATTACACGTTACACTCGTCTGGACCCGGCTTTAGGTGTACGAAGAGTTCTCACTGCACGATGACACAACTCGAACAGGGGTTCATGTTCTTTGCAGGCATCTCTCACTGCAAGCTGCAAAGTGTGTGCGGCACAACGTACGGCTGTCACCATAGGTGATACATTTTCCCTTTCGAATTTCAAACTTTCCAACAGATCAAGCATTTCCTGGTCATCTTCCTGAGTAAAATTAACCTGAGATTCATCAGCGTGTTCAGTACCATTCAAATCTTCTAGTGAATCTTGTATTTCCTCTTCAATTTGTCGAGACATTGCAAGCATATTACTTCCATTATCCGAGGTAATGGAGTATAGTTGCTGAGCTTCGATTCCGTAACGGCTTAAAACCATTAACACAGTATCTTTTAGGAATACTGCAGTATTTCGTTCGCGTAACTCAATAACGCCCATGTTACGCAGCTGAAGCTTATCTTGTGAAATTAACTGCAAATTGATGCCAAGAAATCTTCGTGATTTTACGGAAGCCACAGCAATTTTCAGACATATTTATTTATTTATTTATTTATTTAACACTTCAAGCACAAAGTACAGAGGCGGACTTAATGCCATAGGCATTTTCAACCAGTCAACCTTTGGACATACAAGTTTACTTTTTAATTCATCGTGGATCTTCTTTCGGACATCGTAGGCTTTATTCTCAATGCATGTTCTTATGTTTCTAACATTAGGTTTTAACCCACAATTAGGTATCATTGTAATTAAATTTTGAAATGCCTCGTCTTCCACTAAAGTTAATGGCCTGCCATGAATTGCTACTAAATTGATACAGCATTCAAGAACTCTACTATGTTCGGCAGGGGGGTGTACATCTTTGTCAGAAAAAGTCCTTGCTTGAATTCTGTCGTACTCAACGATGCTGCGTAAAAAAATGTCGTAGCAAATTTCCAGCGTGATGTCCCTGTAACAAATGTAGCTTGTCTATTGATACAGTTCCATAGTAGCTATTCTACAGAATGATCTAAATCTAACCGTACGAACCGTGGTTGCAGCAGTAGGTCGCTGTCACCAAATTATTGCATTGTCGTCGGGTTTGTAAATGACTATCACAGCTGAGTACTATTAACCATCATAAACTATCTTGACCGTTAAGAATTATCTCGAAATGAGATGACGCTTGCTGCATCACTACCGTGAAACTGAGTTTTTGGAATAAGCTTATTGAGATCTATGTATATAGGGTGACTGGTAATTAACAGTGAGAATAAATAATAATAAATTATCCGGTAGGAGTCTTAACCCGAACTGGCTCTATTGCCTGACCAATGCACTAAATCTAGACAGAAATGATGATGTGGTGCTGACTAGGCACTAAAGGATACACCCTTTTCTAGGGATGTAACAGTACGCTGAACTAGATGGACATTTTAAAACAAAAGTTAAAACTTGCTCGCGAGTAAGTATTACAACTAACATACACAAGTAGAACTACTTACGCCGGTGCCGAGGTGTCGGATGCGGAGGGGTTCGACGCGGGAGGGCACTGTGCGGGGGGAGGGGGGTGTAGCCCAGCCCGGACTAGATGGACATTTTAAAACAAAAGTTAAAACTTGCTTGCGAGTGAGTATTACAACTAACAAACATAAGTGAAATGCAACATGTTGATTTTAACATTCTACCAGCTGATACCATGTATGCCACACTGTCTGTACATAACATTCTAACATTATCTACTTTGCTCTCAAATGAACTTACCCACATATTTTTTAAAGAATCTTGAACAAATTGTGATATAGTTGTTCCATTTATAGTACTTAGCATTTTACATACCTCTAAGTAAGGCCGATAGCACCTATTAGGTTCTAATGGTTTTACCAACAAATGTACGACAGCTCTTCCTAAAAAATCCGTAGTGTCGTCTACTGAAACCCATAGTTTATTATCTACAATCTTACTTTGCATCTCTTGTACTTTGATTTTAAAAAGCTGATCCAGGTAAACTTTTCTCAATAAGGATTCACTAGGTAGTTTAATATTTTTGCAATTGCAACATATGTATGTACTTTTGAAAAAATGTTTTAAATGCATTGTTGCACAGTTGGGGCCATGGTATGTTACAAAGAATCATAAAGGAATTCGATTGAGTCGAAGTAAAATTCTAAATGAGTGTGGTGTTCTTTCTTCTTGCCTATATGTATATATTGCCTATAATACTCCTTTTACATGTCTTTTGACGTCGCTCCAACGAGTTGCACTCAAATGTGCTTCGCATTTAGAGCAGTAAATTAATCCACTTGCATTGTCATAAAGAAGCTGCAGATTATCTTTGATCCACTTGTTGACGGTGGCCTCTTTGATTGATCTCTGCGCCATGGTAATACTTTTTAATCAACGGATTAATCTGGAGCAAAAAAAATAGTGAATCTTAGAAAACCGTATGAGTGTGTTTGTAAATGTGAGAGAAATAGAAATCTAACCGTGCATACATTCGTACAAAGGGACAGACAGAATAATTTAAAGAAAATTTAATAAAAAAATTAACAAGAAACTTACCGGTCAGTGGGTCGTCTTAGGGGCGGATGTATATCACCAACTTCAAATATCCAATCATCCAATACAGTAAGGCTGTTTGTCCACCGCCGCCGTCACCGGACCGTCACCGAGAACGAGATTCATTGTTATTACAAACTCGAGTGGGGTCTAACATGTTAAACTCGACAACAGAAATCAATTCTTTCGGATTTACCGAACACTTAGCGCAATTAGATCGAATTACACCGATAGCGCCACAACCGTAACACCCCACACTATTTGACTCGGAAGTCCCACTTTTATCGAAGTATTTAGAATATTTTTGAGTCACGAGTATGTCCGTTTTTACGGCAATATATACAGAAAAGTCTTTAACCTTTATTGTCCGAATTGTTTACCACAGAAGGCGGGCGTCATCGAGTGCTACTCGTAGCACTCGACGACGCCGTAGGCCGTTTGTCCAACGCCGCCGTCACCGGACCGTCACCGAGGACGAGATTATTTCGGGCCGAGTTTAAGATGACGTGACGGCGATCGTGTGTCCACCGCGCCGATATATCGGTGGCTCAGTTCTAGAGCTTTGTCGCGTTTTCCTTTTTAGTAGAAATAAATCAAACTAGGAGGATGGCGAGTTTCAACTGGCAACAATTGCTTCTTCTGCTATTTTACGTTCGAAGGCGTAGGCGATGCAAAGAATTTTGGATTCATCCGCTAATACGTGAAGGATACAACACAGGAGCGTTTTATGTACGTCACGACAAGTTGCGGCAGTACGAACACAAGATTTAAACTACTATAGGATGTCCACGACTACATTCGGTTATATCCTATACCACATAAAAGGTGCCATCGCACTCCAAAACACGAACTACAGGGCATGCACACCACCAACTGAAATGTTGGCTGTGACGTTGAGGTAAGTAAGGTGCAAGTTTTGTGTATTTCAATATATTTATTATTTATTTATTTTATTCATTAACACATACAATTGTTTTTACAGGTAACAAAAGTAGTCATTAATTGCTATTAGAAGTTACCCAGTTACCATTAAATGTAAGGTCCCGTAGTAGTTGACACCTTACACTTGCAGTTTAAGTAAGAGGTGAAGGAAGTAAGTGCTTGGAGTTAGGTGAGTTGACGTAAATACACACAGATTTGGTAACACTAAAAGTTTATTAGAGTACCGATCACAACAAAGTAAGAGTAGGTTGGATGCTAATCCGCGGTGTTCGCGTAAGTATGTAATTTGTCAACTAACTTAAAATGATATTAAACATTGTTTTAAATACGAAAGATAAAAGTAGGTTGCTGCGTTTACAGCCTGACGGTATGTACGTAAACCGTACATGCTCCCGAGGGCAAAAGGTGGGATGAGCATCCAGTACATAAAACGTATAAAAGTAAAAATCCCAAAACGTAATAATAAAAATTACAGACAGTATAAAAGTAGGTAAAGTAAGTAAAATATAAAAGTAAGAAATCCTAAAAGGTATTAATTAAAAAGTACAGATAGTAAGTAGAATTAAACATGTACACATCAAAATGATAGGTTTAACTGCCTCAAAGTGGAATAGTTGTTTCGGCCTCGCGTCGCTGTATAGTGGCTCCTGCGGGGTCGAATAACGTATTTCTTGCATCTCAATTTCGACTTTGTTGTCGATTCCTGTTGGTTGTCTTGTAGGTGGCTTTTTAGTTTTCTTATGCCATAGTCTCCTAATCCAAATGTAGACAGCAAACGAAGTAGCTCCTCCCAACAGCAAAGAAGTCACAGAGTAGAGATATATGTCGTGACTTGATATCTCTGTCATTTGTAGTAGTCTTTCCTGCTCTTTCTGCTGAGTTATTTGCTTATCTATGTTTTTGATACTTATTTTAGACGTATCCAGTTCCGTCATATTGAGCTGTGCGTTGTTCCAACTTAGATCAAATAAATTGTTGATAGTGGTGTTAAGTACAGGTACTTCAATATCCGCTTCCATGTAAAATTTGCTTCCTAAGTGGTTGTAGGTGAATATTGTCGCATCTTTCTTTTGTAGTATGCATTTTGGTTTCAAGGCAGTCACGCCTGTACCGTTGATGACCGCTCTGGCGTAACTTGATCGCTACATATGACGCGCATCAGCTGTCTGTCGCACAATGTAAACAATCACCAGTTAGGTTTATGTAATTGGATCCAAGTTTCTTTACAAGTTACATCATTGATGACACAGAATACTGACGTTTGTTGGCTGAATACCTTGGCCTCGCAAGGTGCGTCCTTGTCTTGTAAGCTAAATACCGGCTGTCGTGAAATGCATGTGTACTCGTCTTCTCCGTAAGGCGTACATTGGCGCATATCTTGTTCTTCCATAGTGATGTATGAATTTTTCACAAAGTTTATGGCGATATAATTGGATGAAGGCTGCACGATTTTCAACTGTCCTTGTTTCTGGAATGGTATAGGTATTACCCGGTATATTTTGTAGTCCTCATCGAAAAGTAGAAAGTTGTTTGTAATCCAAGCCTTGACATGGATTAGTTCGTAGATGTCACGGAAATCCTTTTGTGTGTCCTTTATTGGCAAGGTTAGTTCCTGTGGTAGTTTTCCAGAGATGATGTTCACCTGTTCTATTATTTGAGAAGCAGGGAACAAGTGTGTATCCAAATGACCTCGGTAAATGTTGGCGAGAGCATTCATTAGCATTTCTTGAATTCTATGTAAATCGCTCAAAATTAAAGTTGATGATAAAGCGGCAGAATTCACGTCATTTGCTGTGTATAGTATTTGCACTTTGTTTTCAATTTTTGTAGTTACGTTGCATGTCTGATTTATGTAGGTTTGTATCGCATGAATTTGTTTGTCCATGAATTCCGTATTGTTTTTAATTACGTTGTTTTCCGCCTCTATAATTAGTTTGATTCTTCATCAGCTGTAACAGATAATTATCGTTGATTTGCAATTATTATTATTTTATTTTCGTTGATTTATTTTAATAGTAGTACATGCATATTGTGATATAGGCCTATATTTATTGTAAGATGATTTATGCACCTACATTGTAGAAAAATCTTGGGAAATTAATTGAGTATGACGATTGTATGACAACTTGGGTATCTAGCTCGGATGAAAACTGTGGGGTTTCTTGCTCGGATGAAAACTGTGGGGTTCCTGGTTGGGGCGAAAACTGTTGGATCCCGTGCTGAGGTGAATACTGATGGGTTTGCTGGGGTGAAAAAGCTTGGTATTAACTGTGGCAACTCTGGCTCCTTCCATCTGCGACACTGGTCCAATACAGACGTGCTTAATTCTAGACCGCCCTTTTATTTATCTTCCTCGGCATCAACGCACCAGCCCCTCATCAGCATCTACCACCTCAAACTCATAGCTCGGCCGTGACGCAGCCATTTTGGTTGGCAACGCGTGTGGGCATGCATCGCTCTTGGCTTGGTCGTCGCCACGCAATCGCAAATCATTTTCGACGACTCCAGCTACACATTCCTTCAAACCCACCCAGTTGATCATAGTGGCAATAGTCCCCCTCCAAAGGCTCACCATCTTCGCCTATTTTGGGTGGAGTTAACCTGGATCCAAGGAGAACCATGCATCTGTTAAACCAGAGGTGGGAATCTGCGTATAGGTTCTTTCTTCCATGAAAATTATTTCCATGGAAATTATCCAGTTCCATAAAGATATATTTATTCAGGTCATGTCTCTGTAATTGGTTCCAGTTCATGAGATCTCAGGTTCAATTCCCAAGGCAGTGTTGTTAGGATTTTTGTAAACTCTCGTTTGCAGGACAGATTTCAAGCTTTCCCAGTAAATTGCAATATGATCGCCCTCATGCAAAGACTTCTATGCCTCCATGGCACCTAATAACATGTCGATATGTGAGTGTAACACACCTTTGCCTAGCTCCATTATGTTAATATGTTTATTTTCAAGTGTTATGTGGAGTAATTGGGGTTATTCTTGAAACTCACTATTTTCTGTAGCTTCTGAAACTTCAGAGTGCACCTGTATTGATGCAGAAATTGGCTGAATGTCCTCCTGTAATTTTATTATTAAATAAAGTTAGAAGTATAAAAATAATTACTAACAATTCTGTTATGCTGGACCTACAAAATGATGAAGATGTAAATACACATACTTATTATATTATTCAGGTTTTAACAATACTAGCATATTATCAAAACTAAATATAATAACTATAAATACTAGCTGCGCTCTGCGATTTCACTGGAATATCAGAATAAAAGATATGCCATGTCCTTCTCCAAGTCATGGTCTACCCATGTGCGACACTCACTTTCTCATTTATAATATCAGTTAGGGTTAGGATTAGGATAATGCTGATCAATAAATTAATATTAAAATTTAAGAAAATTGATAACCTGAGACAATCCAACTTCATTAATTTCAGGTATTCCAGTAGCTGCTTGAGAGCCTACAATATTTTGGACTCTTTCCTCCAAATCGGTTAATTTAACTTTACTAGCAGGACTACCACCAGTTCCAGTAGCATCTTTGTATATGCGAGCATATTTCTTTTTGGTATTATTTTTCAGATCACTCCACACCTGCACACCAAGCATAGACCATCACCAAAGTTGCAAATGCCAATTAAATTGCATGAAATTAAAAAAAAAAACAATTTAAACACTATAAAACCAAAATAAATTAAGGTGAGCAAAAAATGCCAAAACTATATTGATACACACCTTTCTCCATTTTTCAGCTGATTTTGTATCGCCAGTTGAAGCGGCATTCAACATTTCTGATACTTGAGCCCAACATTGCATGTTGTGCATCCTTCCTTGCGGACCTTCGGTGGGTATGCTAAGATCACCGTGCCTGAAAAATATGCATTTTGTTACCTACGATATGATATGTTTTAGACATTTTACCTAGACTACACACATCAAAAGTGTCTAGGGGTCATGCACATTTATTAGCATAACTTTAAAAGTAATGGACCTTTCAAAAAGATTTAAACGCGAATATGTTCCTGGTAAATTTATTTTAATCTTTATGTAAAGTGTAGGGACTCCCTGATTTATTAGACTGTCCCATATCGCTTCATGGCTAATGCTGTCGAAAGCTTTGGTGTAGTCTATGAAGGCCATATACAAAGGTTTGTTATATTCATTATACTTCTCCACTATCTGTTTCACGGTGTGTATATGGTCTACAGTGGCGAAGTTTTTCCTGAAACCAGCCTGTTCCATTGGTTGATTTTCGTCTAGTGTCCTGCTTATTCGATCTAAGATAATCTTAGAGAAGACTTTATAGATATTGGTCATGAGGCTGATTGGTCGGTAATTCCCGTAAATAAATGTCTTCTTTTAAGGCCTTTCTTGTATATGAGAATTATGTGTGATGTTTTCCACTCCTCAGGGATATATCCCGATAGTAGAATGTCATTGTAGATCTTGGTCAATAAAGGAACAACGGATACCAGAGTTCCATTTAGTATTTCGTTTGTGATCTCATCTGGGCCGGGCGCCTTGTCTGATTTTTGGCTAAGGATTGCTTTTCTTACTTCGTCGGGTAATATTTTGGGTTCGGTAGTCGATGATTCAGAGCTATATCTTGTTATCTTGTTCTTTGTTCTATTGCATATTGGTTGGAGTAGAGACTGCGATAGAATCTTGTAGCTAAACTATTTATTTCTTTTCGGTTTGTAATTTTGACGGAGTTATTGCAGTTCTGTTTTATGTTTGGTATCCATGGGGATGTCTCTCGCAGTTCTTTAAGTGCTTCTTTGGTTCCGCCTGTTCTTGCGATATGTTTTTCAAGGATATGCAGTCTATTGGCTTTTCTGTCCTTTATCCCTTTTTAAGGCAGTGGCTGACTATACTGCCACCAATTTTAGAATTATTTTTTCGGGCATCTTTTTATCTTTCTGGTATTTTTTTTTTTTTACTGGCATGCTTGAGATGTCCTGTCAACGTATATTTTTTGTTGTGTGGGAATTGTCAAATTCAATTGACACTTTTCAAACTTTGAAGGGTAAAAACCGGTGATTTTGTGTAACGTGTAACAAATCTAGCTAAATCTTTAAAATCTTTTGGGAAACTGGTAAGAGTTTGCATTTATTTCAATAATTACGTATGTCACTTGTACGATCGAGTAGTATTTTGTAAAATTACGTTTATTATTTTGATAAAATTTTGTATTTAACTGGTGGCAATATATCTGCCACTGCCCGTGTAGATAATAATATTACAGTATTTACTGCAGGTGAAAATGCCGAAAATATTGTCTGATGACGACATAGAAAATGCACTGGACGAGTTATTTGGCTTACCCGACGACCCCGACATTTCGGAGGACGAATATGAACAAGAACCGGATAATTTAGATACGTATGAAGGTATGACGCTATATGATATTCTTAGTGGTGCGAACGAAACCGATTCTACCCAGGAGAAAAACGACTCTAATTTAGAAGAATCTTTTAATCAGCCGTCTACATTTAGACAGCCGCAACAATGAGTCTACTCAGGTGACACACGACTCGGACGACGAACGTGAGACATCAATTCATTCCTCAACATCTGGTCTGCATTTAGACAGACGCCGTAACCGTTTACTTGTCTCTCCTCCTGAACCACCATTCAGCCAACTTCCTACAGCTGTTGATACATTTTCTGAAACTGATGATTCGGATGGTGCAGAAGATCAGTGAAAAAAAGTTATTTGGTCTCAACAACCAAACATGGATGATTTTGACCGTGTTCGTTTACAAGGAACTCAATTCCTTTCATCCCAGACAAGGCCTACAACATATTTCACACGTTTCTTCGATGACGATATTTTTACACATATTGTAACACAAACCAATCTCTATGCAGAACAAAATCAAAGTCGTAACTGGACACCTGTTTGTTGTGATGAAATTAAAGCTTTCATAGGCATAATAATTCTAATGGGGCTCCATCCATTACCGACTGTTGATTTATATTGGGCTAGCGAACCATTTTTCCGCGTAGATGAAATCGCATCCATAGTGCCAATCAAAAGATTTAAAAAAATCCTCGAAAACCTGCATTTGAATAATAATGAGCAAACGCCTCAAAGAGCTGCAAAAAATTTTGATAAATTATTCAAAGTAAGACCAATACTGGATTTGCTGAATATTGCATGTCAGCGAGAAGCGAAAACAACATCGTCACAATCAATTGATGGGGGGACGTTCAACACTAAAACAGTACATGCCCCTCAAACCCATCAAGAGAGGATACAAAGTTTGGGTAAGAGCTGATAGCAAAACTGGTTATGTTTACGAATTTAGCATTTACACTGGTAAACGTGAAGACCAAGCTCCTGAAGTCGGTCTAGGAGTCAAAGTAGTGAAATCTCTCACACAAAAACTTATTGATCAAGGCTTCCGAGGACATGTAGCTTTTGACAATTTCTTTGCATCTTATGAGCTCTTGCAATATTTGTTTGAAAACGGAATATATGCCACCGCAACCGTCAATTCTGGGAGATCTGATTTGCCACTAATACTAAAAAACATGTACGTTTGCCCAGCACGGCCCCTCAGAATTTGCATTTATGGTGTACACCATTGCAATGTACTCGCCTCTAGCAGTATATGTACCGATTTCTTTTTCAATGTACCTCTATACTTTTGAAGAAATATGCAAAAAAAGGTGGCCGTGCCAGCCAAACGCTTTCAGCACGGCCCCCCATGTAACTTGAATAATACATACCGTATTAACAAATGTCTATAACTCAAGAAATGTACTCTATTAATACGTTATATGTGCCGCAACAGTTATTGTGAATTCATAATAACAAATAATATATAGATGTGGATAAGGGGCCGTGCTGGAAAAAATCATTTTAAGAAATATCTAAAAAAGACAAAACATACTTAGCCAAAAACTATTAAAAAATAATTGATGTTTAGCAAGTAACATATGTACCGCATTGATTTCTCATACAACTTGTTATATTGTGAAAAATAAATCTATTTTAGTTCATTCAGCACGGCCCTCTATAGTTGCCTATATCTTTTTAAATAAGCCGTGTATGTTTACAAAATTCGACTTCCTGAATAATATATAGGAGTACATTCCTTTCAACTAAATTGCAATTCTGCTGTATCAATACTTTAGAAGATAAATTCAATCTAAAATATACATACATTAAAACTGATGGGGTGACCATGATTCTACATGAAAATAGGATAAAAAATACTGCTTAAATTGAGTAAATCTTTAATAAAATAAACAAATCAACAATATGGTAAACTATATAAACGATAACTAGGTACTTATACATAATAGGTCGATAATCGTACAAGTGTCAAGTTAGTGTCGCTAAGACTACATAGCTCAAAGTCTTAAAAATCATACATTACAATAAAATCACAGATTCATTACATTTCACAGATTAGTTCGTTTACATGGAATAACAACCTATGTCTCAATAACACTACAGAGCTTAAAAATCTTAAAAAATCACAGATACGCGTTCAATAAATCATATTGATTGAACCTTACATTACACTAATATTAATTTGCATGAATCGCTTTAATTATTTGGTATAATCACAGGCAATTAATTAAATCCACGTAATCACAGATGTTTTTCAACGACTATAACAATTAGAATATTGTTCGTTTATGTTACTAATATTATGTTACCTATGGAATAATCATAGAAAAACTAGTACATAAATTAACTTATTAAAAGTAATCACAGATGACATTACAACAGTATTGACTCCTTATTAAACAGTTCACAGTTTCATATGCATATTTTTAGCAACTAGTCTTTACCAGATTCTTAAATAGTGTAAAATTAACTTTAAATTATTACAAAATACATGTATTTAAAAACCATGGCTCAAAAACATATTCTGGTTTCACTGTAATTACCAGAGCCGTCACTCATAGGATCATATTCAGCAAACCCTGAGCTCCGCTCCGACGTGAAAGCGGAATATTCGTAAAAGTTATTATTTTTAGTTGTATAAAATATCACATATCACTCACTAAAACGTAAGTAAGAGTGTGTAAAAATATCGACTCCACTGTACTGTTGTTAATTTTCAAGGCCAAATCATCATAACATAGCCACAGATCATGGCTAAGCGTATGGCACTTATAATGGCCCAGAGTTCCCTCTGAATTCCCTACATATTCAATGGCACCAACGACACCATAAATTTGATTTTGAATATTAATAGTGACCGGGATATTACACAAAACTATTGCATCTGTTCCATTTAAATCAAAGGTTATAATCCTTTGTAATTTATAACTTGAAATGACAGTTCCACCGCAATTATTTTTACAAATTTGAGAAGTAGTTTCGATAGCAAGTGATTCTTCTAATGCCAAAATACCAAACGTGTTAATTATGTTAATATTCAAAGCTATAAAAGGTCTTATGATTTCTACATAATATTGACATTCTTCTTTTGTGCAAACTTTTATAAACTGAGCACTGTAAAATAAATTGGTAAACATTTGCTCATACAAATTAGCGACATTGCATTCACAATCTGTTATTATCTTTACATGCGCTGGTCGGTCAAAATATTCATGACAAACGTAATTTCTCATTTCATACACAGTACCTTTGTCAACATTTTCATTTAACATGAGATTTATATAGTCTCGAAGATTATTATCTTTTGACTCAATTTCCATTTTGAAATTAGAAAACGACTGAAAGCCAAATGCAATCAAAAACATTATTGCATCAAAACCGCATGTGTTAACGACTGTTGAATTTTTAATCATGTTACCATTTTTTATAAATTTTATACCGGTATGTGGCTTTACATTAACGGCCTTGTCTGCTTGACCTCCCCAATTTTCTACAAATGTTGGTTGATCGCTAAATATTGAGTCTTGAACAAATTGTCGTTTCGGTTTTTGTTGTTTTTTACTTATGGGTTTTGTCGTCCTGCGATTTGTTTTTTTTACAGTGTTAGGTTCTATATGAAATTTACTCGCTGCAATATTTAACTCTCCTTTTAAATAATTAATATGTCTTTGCAGGAAAACGTCAATTCTATGTTTTGTTATTTTAGATTTCAGCAGCAAGTGTTTTAAAGTTTTAAAATGATCCTCTGATGCACTGGACGAAGGATTTTTATTATCTGATTTATATAATGGCATCATGACATTCGACCACAGGGGCAATTTTCGCAGTAGTCGTTTTATTGTCGTTAATAAGGGCGGATAATAAAAATCATTTAGAGGGCCAGTTACACAAACTTCTTCTTTATGATGTGTAACAGTTTCCTCAAACCACTTCGCGAAATTCAGCTCATTAAACGTTGTATCAACATGAACGTCATCATGTAAACAGTAACGGTCATCACTTGATAAAGAGTCATCTTCAGTTATATTATCATGTATTTCCTTAATATTTACATTTTGAAGTACACTTCTCAGGTAATATTGGGCTTCAGTACAATCCTTGGAATGATATTTAGACAGGATTATAGCTAGCAGTTTATCGATGATGTTTTTGATGACATTAATATTTTCTGCTTTTTTAATGTAAAGAATACACTGAACAAATAAGAAATTCACTTTTTTTGGTGCGTTTTCTAAAGAAATTTTACGAATAGATTTAATAAAATGGCTCGTATCAATTCTCATATATAAATTAGGTACAATGAAGTTGCCTTCTAATGCTTTAAAAGAAGCCTCTAAATAATCCTTGGTTGAGTTAAATTTTGTAAAACAATTAATTACAGCCGCAATCAAAGCCGATGAGTCGTCAGTTATAACTTCTGCGGGCGAAGTGATATTCTTTGCCCATTTAGATAACCAATCCGCAATAGTTTCTTTGGTATGGGAATTGCTAACCATTTGGGCGACGGGTACAGATTTCAAGCTATTATTAGCAGTTAACATTACTACGTATAAAAATAATTTCTTGGTTAGGTTGTTAGTTTTATAAATAGAACCAGTAGCATCTAGGGAAATAGTTATTCTGTCAACTACTTTAGAATAGTGTCTATAATAATTGAGTTGTTCTTCTAACCAATAGTGTACATGAAATGTTGGTTTTATAAGTATTTCTTGAATTATATTAGAGAACTCGACGCTCTCAGCTAAAATTATCAAAGACATTAATTCATTTTTGTGATACCAATGTTGACTATTAGATTCATAACGGATTATCCTGAGTGCTCCAAGAGATGGCAATGTAGGTGGTTCTGTATCTCCGAATGTCATTGTGCGACGTGCCAGATCTTTATGAACAATGGCTGCTGGCTTTTCTTTTAAATTATCTGATAATTTTCGTCTCAAGTACGGAGTACAACGAACTTTCTTTCGTGGGTCATGCTTAAAGTTATTATCTAAGTTGATAATTTCACAAAGAAATTCGACGACCTTGTCTGTCTTCTCGGTGTCATGAATACGCACTTTTGCGTTGCACTGAGTACATTTTCCGTGGAAGGTAATTCCATTGCTATTAATGTTATAATTTTTAAAAGATATTGTACATGGCAATTTAAAATGTTTCCAAAGCTTTTGCCTCAAAAGGCAGGACCATTTATACTTAGGAATGGTTTTGTATGTTTCATATCTCAGGTATGGCTTCTTTTTATCGTTTCGTCGAAAAGTGCTGCGTATTGGCTGTATTTTTTTCCACTCGTGAATATCCACAGGAAATTTAAAAATAACTCTATTTCTATCTTCGTTTTTACTATGTTCGGATGATTCAGGCAAAGGTGTCGATTTCTTAGACGAATTCAAAGGTGTCGTTCCAACACTAATGTTTCCTAGTTTGTCATCAATTTTTGTTGGCTCCGGTGTGAGGTCATTAGTGCCCAGAAAATTTCTTTTATAACTTAGGTACAATGCTTTCGGAGACATAGCATAATTAAGCTCTTCAGCTAGTTTCTGGTACACATTTCTATCATATTTCGGTCCTTTGAGCTGATGTCGATTTTTCATAAATAGTTGTTTCTGTACATCTAATGCTACATCACTTTTCTTGCCCATCCTCACCATTAATTGTATCAATCTGAAGAAAAAAAAATCTGTACAAATATTTATAGTGAATTACGTAACTTCTTTTTAGATTTATATATAATTTTGCTACCTATTTATTTACTAAATATATTAATAAATAACGGTTAATATAAAGTGATAATTATTTTTGATACCCTAATTATTCAACATTTTTTATAATTACTGCTCAGTATGATTACACCAATTCTTAAGTGAAAAATGCTGAATGAATGAACGATGCTGCCAACGGGCCGCTTTAAGTTTAAAATAGCGTCCGAAAATTGTATATCTCAACTTTTGCGTGTCACATTTACGTACTCTATATATGTATAGTGGGTAAAGTAGGTATATTTCCACTATATTGAAGAGTTCCTTAAAATTTTAAAAGATGGTAGGTAAATTTCTATGGATTCTGGGCGTAAAATCAACAGAAATGTAACTCCTAATAATTGTAAAGGCTTAATACTACTAGATACACAAGTATTTTCTTTTATATAACTACGAAGCACTCTTGGGTTTTGCTTGTAAATGAACAGAACACAATTAAACAAAAACTATGATTAATTATGTAAGGTAACATAATAATCGTAGGCTCATTACACAGTTTGCTATCATATATTATGGTTAGCAAAATAAATTTAATGTAAGAAATAATTAATAATAGAACTACTCATTAGACATGGATATGCACTGCGGTTGATATCACAAAGTACATATTCACTGAGCAGTGTATACATTCACTCGCATTGCCCGAGATATCGAGATATGTACTATACACCGCATTGACTATGGCATCGCATTCATTCGTATCACACGGGCAATGAGTGAGAGAAAGAGTGCATGTAATATGTATGGCTCTCCAACTCTGACGTGAAACGCATTACCCGCGACAGCTAATACAAATTATAATGAGAGTGAATGAGACCGAAGCATAGCTTAGCCACAACAAGTTAAAATGAACCCTATTCCATTGCGTTACAGTTTATATCTCAAGAAGTGATGTTCTGCATAGTGTATACACATGTCTGTAAGTGACATGGGTATGCCCTATGTACTATTAATCGCAGTATATATTATATACTGCGGTTGCTATTATCAACCGCAGTGCATAGTGTATAAATCGTATTTATCGACCGCCCTCATGGCCGGTTGATATGTACTAAAGTGCATATCAAAAGTTGATGTACTTTGGAACCGGTGCATATCATATGGCATTGACTTTCGATGCACTGTTATGCGCATGTCTACTACTCATGCAAAGATTTGTAAAAAAAGAAAATTTGCAAAGATTTGTGTCGTAAGATGGTGCTTCATACATTTTGGTATTTTTAAATAACATTAAATAAATCTAGCATACTGATTTAATGTGCTTTGCATTATCTTATGTGCATACAACGTGTAACTTTAATATTTACGCAATCTTCTTTAGGGTCAAGTTCAATTCCTACATGCACTTACCTAGATATACTTACATCAAATCTATTTTTTAAATACAAATAAATTATATTATAACTTAAAACTTACTTACCCGTTTATTTTAACAATCCATTTTCGTCCTTGAAATAGAATTCACTGCACAAACACACGACCCATGAATATTCATATTATTTGAGCAGTATTTATATTTACTACTGTCTGTTATGCGCGTAGAGATGTGACTGTCAATAAACACTCGAGCGCAACATGAAGTAACCGCGACACCAGCGCCACATTAAAAATTACGGTAGCGTCAGTGAACTAATAGCGATCGCACACGACAAAATTAACTGATAATATATTATTATACTTAATGATTATTTTTTAAGATGTAATGAATAAACACATAATTATTTAAATAAATTACCCAATAGCGGACAAATTTTAAACTTTGAGAAACATTTTGTTTTTTTTTTAGCATTTCTCATTCTGAATAACATTTATTTAAACATATTATAAGTTGTGTTTTTTCTAGGGGAAGGTTATAAGCACGCTTTATATATTTTTTATTTCTACCACGCGAGCCGAACCGTAAGTTAAAGCTAGTCCACTTAGAAATTCGTTTATTTAATATATTATCCCACTAGATAGGCTTTGAGGAAAAGAAAACGATTAATTACCTACTTGACGCCAAGAATCAGTTATTTTTATTTTTATATACCTACCCTGTGTCATTCTCACAATTAAGACGAATCTAACGACATCTCTCAAGTAGAAATTAATAAAGCCGTTTAGACTACAAAGCGTGCCAAAGAAATGAAGGTTGCTACATATCTACATTCATTCACTCGAAAAACCTTACCGTCCTTCTGGTACAGTCGGGTAAAAAGAAGGTTTATTTCAATGTAGTCACATAATTTAATTAATATAAGTACATAAATATAGAACATTTATGTACCTACCTACCAAATATATGAAATCATGGTCACCCCATCAGTTTTAATGTATGTATATTTTAGATTGAATTTATCTTCTAAAGTATTGATACAGCAGAATTGCAATTTAGTTGAAAGGAATGTACTCCTATATATTATTCAGGAAGTCGAATTTTGTAAACATACACGGCTTATTTAAAAAGATATAGGCAACTATAGAGGGCCGTGCTGAATGAACTAAAATAGATTTATTTTTCACAATATAACAAGTTGTATGAGAAATCAATGCGGTACATATGTTACTTGCTAAACATCAATTATTTTTTAATAGTTTTTGGCTAAGTATGTTTTGTCTTTTTTAGATATTTCTTAAAATGATTTTTTCCAGCACGGCCCCTTATCCACATCTATATATTATTTGTTATTATGAATTCACAATAACTGTTGCGGCACATATAACGTATTAATAGAGTACATTTCTTGAGTTATAGACATTTGTTAATACGGTATGTATTATTCAAGTTAGTGCTGAAAGCGTTTGGCTGGCACGGCCACCTTTTTTTGCATATTTCTTCAAAAGTATAGAGGTACATTGAAAAAGAAATCGGTACATATACTGCTAGAGGCGAGTACATTGCAATGGTGTACACCATAAATGCAAATTCTGCGGGGCCGTGCTGGGCAAACGTACATTAAAAAACGCTAAGAAAAAGAATGTATCAAGACAAGAAAAAATACATTTAGAGAGAGGTGAATATAAATGGCGTACTATAAATAATGTTTCCTTTATCATGTGGCAGGATACAAAAATAGTTACAGTTTACAGAAAGACGGTACAAAAAAAACGTATCCTTGTCCAACAGCGGTACTTGAATATACAAAACGTATGGGCGGTGTGGATATTTCGAGGTGACGTCACGTACGTCAAGTTGCTCGGATCGCCCTTTTGTTGCTTAACCTTTTAACCGCCCGACTTCAGAACAGTTGGCGTGTCCCTAGCGCCCGGCACAGTGAATCGAAAATTAAATACCTAAAAGATAGAGAGATGTGCAATACTTAACTTTGCGATGTCGATATTTCGTTTTAATAACGACATTTGCATTTGCGAGCGTGGTTAACTAACAACTACATCTCACCAAGCTAAGTTTGCACCTCGCGTCGTTTACGTCACACTGAGGCTTAGGTACGGGCTGTAAAAAAGGATTCGTTATGACTTTAAAAAAGTAAACAAATGTTTGTTAGATTTTACTTTGTATTTGTTGTTTTTAACATTATATTATACGTAGGTAGACGGGTACACGCCGCATTCCAGCGAGGTGTAAACTTAGCTTGGTGGAGATATAGGTACCTACCTACTTGAATACTACTTAGGTACCTTACGAAATTATACGACATTTTTCGCAAGCCAGTAAAACAAAAAGTGTTTAAAAATTTGAACGATTTATTAATTACTAGCTGACCCGGCGAACTTTGTTCCGCCTTAATGGCAATAAATAAGCAGTTTTTTTTTTTATTTTATTCGAAAAAATACAAAAAAAAAAATTAAATAACTACATTAATCATTCATTATTATTTCTGTATTTTAGTACATAGGTTGCTCTTCACTTAAGCACCTTGTGATACACGACATTTTTTGTTTTATTATCAGGCGCAAAAACAAACAACGCAGATGGTCTTCCGACCCGTGAACATGCCACGTATAATTGACCATGGGAAAAACATGAATGTTCTAGATTTAAACCACAAACTTTTAAGGATTGGCCTTGTGATTTGTTGATTGTCATGGCAAATGCAAGACGTATCGGAAATTGAAGTCTTTTAAATTCAAACGGCATATCGGTTGGGATCATCGGGATCCTCGGAATGAGAACTTCCTCACCTTTGAATTTTCCTATCATTATCGTAGCGTAAATTACATTGTTCATCAATTTACTAACCACCAAACGCGTACCGTTGCACAGTTTTGGTTGGTTTATGTTTCGAAGCATGATTACTACGGAGCCAACCTTTAGGCGTAAATTGTGCGGTGGTAAGCCAGGCACGTCCAAAGAGTTTAAAAATTCAATTGGATAGTTGGTGGCTTCATCTTCATTTGTGACGCAGTCAATAGATTTGAATGAATGCATTGTTCCAATGATCTTATTTTGAATTATGTAGTTCAGGTCATCTACATCTTTATTCTTAGCCGCTAAAATTGCTCGCTCACTCAACCATTCATTATTTTTGTAGTTAGAAATAATATTTGGAAATACATTGTTGATAAGTTCGTCTTTTGATGAGACAAAATTACAGAAATTATTTGGAAATGATATTAATCCGCTCGATTCATCGACAGGTACTTGACCATTACCGATAGTCAGCAATTGCTCCGAGAAATCTTCAGCAGATGTATCATTAAGCAATGTAACTCTCATGTTTGTTGTCAGCTGCAGTTTCTTCACATAGCGCCATAGATTTGACGATTTGAGGCAAGCGTTTATTTCGTCGGCAGCCGTAGATCTTGGAATTACTGGCAGTATTTGGCGGAAATCGCCAGACAGTAAAATCATTGCTCCTCCAAAACATCTCGAGTCATTGCGTAAATCTTTTAATGTTCGGTTAAGTGCTTCTAATGCACGTTTATGCGCCATTGTGCATTCGTCCCAGATGATGATTTTCGATGTCGCTAAAACTTTGGCCATTGCTGAGTGTTTTGCAATATTACACGTTGGTTCTTCAATAGTTTGAAGATTTAACGGTAATTTGAATGCTGAATGAGCCGTACGGCATCCTTCTAACAATGTGGCTGCTATTCCAGAAGAAGCAACTGCAACCGCTATGTTGGATCTCGCCCGAACAGTTGCTAAAACTAATGACATAAGGAATGTCTTGCCAGTTCCACCAGGGGCATCTAGGAAATATAAACCACCATTTTCATCAGCGATTGCCTTCATTAAAGTATCATAAACTTCCTTTTGTTGGTAATTCAACAGGGGTACATTCCTTTGAACTACTAAATCTAATTCCTGGTGATCATATTCACGTTCTCGTTCCAATTCTCGATTAAATGCGTCATTCATTTCACGATTTGGCGCTGGCATTCCTAACCTGATTAATAAATTACCGCACATGAGGTAACACATATCTTCGATCAAGAGTAAAGCACGATTATGTATCTCCTCATTCATCTCAATATCGTGATTTCTGGAACTGACACGACTTTGATGTAAAATATCTTCTGACATACTATCCTTGTATTTGTGCCACAGGTTACATGGGTTTGATGGAAAACATGTCGAAATTATGATAGCGAATAATGTGCGTATCTGACTTGGAGATGCAGAGATAATGGCTTCAGCGATTGTCGTATCCCAATGGGTATCGTTTTCTAATAATTTCAATTCTTCACATGCAGCACGATATGTTGGGAATATTACACCATTAACAGTTCGTAGTGTCTCAAATGAAGTTGGCCCACGCACATTTACCAGCAACAACCGCAAATAGAAACATTCATCATTCTTTGGATGAACTGTATACATACGACCAAGAGCATCAGTAGAACGCACATCTGGATACCCAGGAACCGCATCACCTTGCTTCCGTCTTTGAAAATTCTTGGATGAAGCATTCCAAGTATAATAACGTGGCATCTCCGAGTAAAGCAAAGTTCGTGCAAACTGATCGCTTTGGCAGATTGCAAAAAAACTGGTCAATGTAGTTGCTGGAGGTGTTTCAGCACGTTGCGTAGCATTCGAAGCCGTGAAATATACTCGTTGACCATTCTCCAGATGCACCGCCAAATGTATAACAGTAGGATGACGTTCGTGAATGGGAAATGTGAATATACGCCAAATCGCTTCATTACAGTTCACATAACGACCAACTTGATAGCGTGAAATTTCATCGTTGGTATTCGAGGATTGCAATCCAAAAACCGCCATATCACTGCCTTTCGTGACATATTTGCAAATATATTTTATGGACTTAACTGAATTGCAATATTCAACGTTGCAATGTGTCTTGAACGTTTTAGAAATAAGTGGCGAATATGGAACAATCCAACTGTTGTCGACAACGAAATCCATTCTTTTCACTTTCGTTGTGACAGTTCGACCGTTGTCATCTGGTGATCGACGCCGATACAGCGGATACCCATCGTTGCCAGTGACAGTCTCCGCCGTTAATTTCCGTGGATATCGTTTAGAGCACTTTCCATCGACCATGCAAGGTGATTGGGGGTTGATGGAACCACACGGTCCATGAATCATATTAGTAGTAACAACATCATGTAGGTCTGGATCGACTTCATGATCAGGAATCTCGGCACATATGATATCATCTATTTGGTCAGGCTGAATTCTTTCCACTAACCAAATAAGAATGTGTGCGTGCGGCAGGCCTCGCTTTTGCCATTCGATTGAATACATCCAGCATCGAGTATCTCCAAAGACGCGTTGTTTAACAATAAAGTTCATCAGGGACCGAATTTTTTGCCTGAATATACGTGCTGTGATGTCGTGTCTATCATTTGATGTTTGTCCGGGAAGCAGCAATTGAGTAATTTCTATCCATTTTGGATTACAGGTAAAAGTAATAAAGAGATCTGGCCGGCCGTAATGACGAACATATGTCATTGCATCTTGTGCATATTCATGCATATGACGTGGGCTACCAATGTACGTCGCCGGCAGAATAGTTAATCGACCAATATTAGCTGCATTTCCTTCAGTACTAACTGCATCACGTAAATGGATGTACTCCTCAGAACGCAGTTTGGCTTGGTTCAACCTAATAAATGTTAAACGTTCCGTTTCTATTTTTACATATATGTCAACGCAATACTGCTGAAACAATCGACGAAACCGCAGCAAATAGTTGTCAGCATTTTGACGAATCATCAAACGATATGCATAATAATTCATTGAGCTAACTTTCTTTGTAGTTTCTTCACCTGAAATTAAAAATTTGATAATTAACCATTTCAAAGGCAAATAATACAGACATTAACCATTATTAAGATACTGATACTTTACCATTCAATGGATTTATCATTTTAATATTAAAATAATATCCATCTTCTCCTTGCCAAAACATCAGTGGGTATTGCAATGCGTCATATGATCGATGAGTTTCCGATATTTGTTGCAGTTGCCCAGTATCGCGACGTGTAAGCACAATATCGCGTTTTTCCAATTGTTCACCAACAATCAGGATGGCAACTTCGTCTACTGTTGGAGCATTAAATGTGCGTTCGTGTGTTCCAGATGGTCGTTTATCTGCTTTGATGACAACTTTATAGTCATCATTTGGCATGCGCTCTAAAGCACTCTTAAACAACCTGACCAACGCATGATGTTCATGAAGCAGACACTGCAAGTCTTGAAGAATTGCTCGCTTCATTCCTGCATTGATCCCTAGGCGTCGATCAAGTTGTTCTTCCATGTTGCCCATGAAATATATTTGTAAAAATTTATTCTGTGTATCTTCGAAAGGTAGTAATGATCCAATTCGATGGTGAATCTGTCCTTGTATCTACAAAATAAAAACCAGACAGTATTAACTGGGTTATAAACACTTTTTCTGTGGGAGAGTAGTATAATACATACCAATAGATAAAGTAAGTTATTCTTTAACTACATTCTATGTAAGTACAAAAATAAATACCTTAAATGTCGGATTAAAACCTCCTTCTTCGATAATGTCTGCCCCAAATGACGTCATTTGGAAACAACTATTGTATTTTCGAGTATTTGCAAGAAAGTGGCGTGATTCTTGTGTTTCGCCGCAAAGCAATGAATACAATGGCTCATGTGGCGGAGTCAACACTGGCAATTTCACTTTACCATTAACGCAGCATAATCCAGGCGTTTCTCCGGAAAACTTTAATGCACCACAATACTCGCAAACAACGTCCATTTGCCCAATGCAAACGCTAGGATGCAAGCTGTAATCATTGCTGCAATCGTATCGAAACGCAGCTCGATTCAAATCAGCTAAATATCTTGTTCTGCGTCGCAAATTATCTATTTGTTGACTTCTGTTGTTCGCTCGACGATTCTGCATTGCCAACCGAGCTGTTTCACGGGCTGCTTCACTTTGCTCTCGTGATTGAGAAGCACGAAGTCGAGCCATACTATTGCGGCGCTGTTCACGTGCAATTTCTTGTTCTTCTTCAGTCCTTTCATTTGCAGTATTTTGTATTCTTCTTGCATTACGGCTTTGTCGGGAAAGATTCGATCGTCTTGGTCGCGGCATTATTAATTAAACTTCACTTCACTTCAATCCACTTAATATTATACTTATTATACTTATTAATATTATACTTATTATACTTATTATACTTATACTTATTTAATAGAAATAGTTTTAATATTGATTTCTTACAAATATCAAATTGTCATCCATACGTCATTACATAGCTGTCATTTTACGTCAATTACATAGCTGTCATTTGCGTTTTGTTATTCCAAGTCTGATTCTTTTTTGTTATACCACGTTTTATAGTGACTGACGTTTCATGTCAAGTCACACAGGAACGCTGTCGAACGGGATAAAAATCCTATGTCCGTCTCCTGGCTCTAAGCTACCTCCCTACCAATTTTCAGCCAAATCTGTTCTGCCGTTCTTGAGTTATAAGTGGTGTAACTAACACGACTTTCTTTTATATATATAGATTACTTAAACTATTCACAATAAAATCAGTCCAGAGAAGAGTTTGGCGAGTTATACGAACATAAATGTAGGGAACAGCTGATTTTTTTTTTCACGATTTTAGGTTTGGTCCCATAGTTTACTATTTAGAGGTTGTTAATGATTTACCAATAACCCTGTAGATAGTTCAACTCATCTGTGCGCGCGGCGCTATGTGTGGGTAAAGTGATAAGGACACGTTTTGCTCGGACGACGACTGCCGCTTACGCTGCCACACAAATGAAAGCTGTATAAATAAGCGTACGTACACATGGCGCTTCGTGCACAGATGAATTGAACTATCTGTAACGATATTTATCACAATCACAATAATTTGTATCACACTAATTAACAACAAACATAAAAATAAAAATTTTACTTGACAATGTCATTATCAGTTTACCTATTGACTTAGATGTAACGATATATCACAATCACAATAAAATTTGTATAACACTAATTTCAATAAAATCAGTCAAATAATCACAGATATAATTTCTTATTACTAAAATCAGTCTAACAATCAGAGGTAATATTTTTCATTAATAGTATGATCCGTCGAAAAATTATTTATGCTCGCTATCGACGAGGCGAATTATTGACGAGACCACATTTGTGTAACATTCGATAAACTTATTTTTACGAGTTTCATCGCCAACAAAATAACTGTCCGCTAAAATTTTGGCACTTTCTTTGATTGGATTATCAATTTGCTCGTATTGTGTACTTGCATTTGTTGTTTTGACTAAAGTTTGTGTCGCCGTAGATCTATATAAATCTGGCGTACTATCACAACTTCTTAAATGCGACTGACCCTCATTTAAATAAACCATATACTCGTCGTTGGTCAGCGTTGATGGAAAGTTAACATCTTGGCTACAGTCTATGTCTACTTCATCTTGGCTATAGTCAAAGGGAGCCAAAATTGACTGGCTCTCTTCAAATTTCCCTATAAAACAAATCAAACATGAGTTTTTGTAATGATATCACCATTTTAGCAATACGTTTCGAAGACCACTTACTTTTGGACCCCATCTTGATATTAAAAAATTGTGAAATGTTCACTTGATTTTACAAACGTCGTGCCACTAACAGTCGTCACTGTCGAATACGGAATAATGGATATTGTCGAGTATCGACAACGTCTAGCTGACCATAGACATAATAGACTAAACGCAAAAATAGTGATGTGGGATTACGATACCGATTGTTTTGTAGAATTGTGGTACTCAACAGCACATGGATCTATGCACAGATAAACTTTGCATTTTTGGCACATAAAACGAGTCTCAGACCGTTTTCTTTTTGCTGCGCACATTTTGCATCGCTGACTTTTGCCGGTTAGTATTCTAACAGGAAAGTGCTCTAAGGCACTATTATGTAAAAAACGGTTAGGGTCAAGGACGCCGCGCGAAGTTGACTGTTGAGTTAAAGAACATTGTTTGTATTATTATTCTATTATTTGTCTGATAACGTTTAATTGGAAATCAGCTAAACTATAATTTTGTTTATTTTTAATCACTTTAATCAAATAGAATGCATTAAGTAAAAACATGTCAAATATGTGAAACCCAAGCTTTTTATGCCATTTTTTTGATTTTCTTATACAGCCCAATGTGCTAGTCATCATATCAGAAGTGTCAACCGACCCCATATTTTTTGTGTAGTCTACCACACACTGTGGTTTCATTTTGGGTAGCCCAGTTGAGTAGTCTACATTGTCTGATGGTATTATTTTGTCATCGTGCATTGTAGACAACATTACGACCGGTTTCTTATCTTGCCATTTTAGGGCTAAGAGGGGAGGAGACGAGTAAGCGGCTATTTGTCCACGTTTCAGTTTTTGGAATTTCGGCATCCCTTTCCTATTTGATCTTACGGTACCACATGCATAAGTCGCCCTTTCTTTTAAATATATAAAAAGCTGAGGACTGGAATACCAGTTATCTACATACAACTCTCGGTTGCAAAAATAGTAGTCTTTCAAAAGTTCAGTCACAACTGATCCAGTTAAGCCTAAATTTGGTACGGTCTCTATTTCTGTTTCCGATCCACAGTACACTATAAAATCCACGATATAACCGGTTTCGACATCACATAAAACAAATAACTTAATGCCAAATCTATTACGTTTTTTAGGTAAATATTGTTTTATAATTAGACGACCTTTAAAAGGCACAATACTTTCATCAATGCACATTTTTTTACCCGGGATAAATGTTGTTTTGAAAGTTTCACGAGCGTGGTCAATCATCATTTTTATTTTGTGCAATCTCGGTACACTACTTGTCCCTGCAGGTGCTTCACAAAAAGATAACATTGCAAGAATTGAGCAATATCTATTTCGAAACATAGTATTACTGAACACCGTACTATGTAATAACGGGTCTGTAGACCAGTGTTCTTCAATTGTTATTCTTTTGTTTCTAGTGAAAAGCATTGTTACTGCTAGGAAAATGTACAGGTCGTCAATAGTCACGTCGCGCCATTGTTGCAGTCTTGAATATATTCTGAGATCAGTATGTCTTACGAAGTGTTGATGATATTTATTCGTACAATTGGCTATTTTCTGTAACAAGTCTTTGCTACAAAAATGTTCGAAAAATTCGAATTCAGTGGAGGTATCATCTAATTTGACAGCAGGCGACAGTCCACAAACAAAGTCGTCGAATTCTTCTAACATTGGGGTAGCAATTTGCGTTGTCCAATTAGTGGTTGTGACATTGTTTCCTTGAATCTGAAATAATACAAAAAAATAATTGTAGAGTAATAAAAATACATCGGTCTCCATGGTAGGAAATTTGAATAGCCTACAAAAGCAAAATTAGCAGTGCGATTCAGTGCGGTGTGTGGCAGCGCGGCGGCACGCACAAAATAAACTCTACCTATGTAGGTATCTACGAGCGAGTCAGCGCGCCCACACGTGACTCGCGCTCCAACCAATCAGAATCACAGTTCCAGAGTGGCCGCGCGCGCATTCTCATCGCACGGCGCGCTCTCGCCATCTCACTCACTCTAAGTTTAAAATTTCCTTTCAAACATCACCACCATACTACACAATAAATTAAAATACATTTATCTAGATATGTAATAAAAAAAATAATTACCTCTACATCAATGTCAAACTCTTCGTCTGCTAAAAATTCTTCATTTTCATCGCCTTCTAGAATTCGTATTAACTCTTCAGTAGTCGTCATGATACATTTCTATCATGTACATTTATCGACATACGAACGTAAAACTTCATGCACAAGCACAACACTGATGGAAAATTCCAGAAGTCGGCACTCGTTTATGACGTAAGAAGCGGTCGTCTTTATCCGACCGTAGCGCAGGACGTACTAACAAAGTAAGTTTCGGAACATGTAGGCTAGGGATGGGAACCATCAATTCAATCGCTGACATTTCATATGTAAATTTACTTAATTTTAAAGGAATTAAATGAAATACTCACAAACATTTGTAAAAAAATGTTTTATTAACAATTGCTGTATTTGTTTTAAAGTTAATTAGTCAGTATAACGAGAAATATTTTGATTTATGTTTATTTTTGTATCGGTAAATCTTGGCATATGTCCCGTCCCTCATGTCGGATTTTGTCGTCATGGGCGTTGCACATCAATACAATTTTCTAAAAATTATGTTAGTAATTCATCTAACTTTGGACATTATTTTTAGGACTTCTAATTAAGAGACTAAAGTGTATTAAACTGTAAATGATTACTTAGTTAACTATTTACCTAATATAAACATATTTTTGATAGAATACAGCGTAATTAAATAAAAAAGCTGATTAAACGAGCAGTGATATTTTGGTCGTAAATATACGACTCTGGCGAAATGGGCCCGAAAATATTTGTCGGATTAATCCGACGTAGGCGGTTAAAAGGTTAAAGTGTTACAAATAAAAAAACCCATCTAATAAAAACAATAACTATACAAAAACTTTATTCATACAATAATACTAAACACGGAACGTTATCTGGTGCGAAAGTGCAGTGTATCATTAGAAATTACTGTATAAACTTATACCAGTTCGTAAGTGGAAAAAATCTACCCTAAACATTAAAAATATAAAATCAATACAGTGAATTCACTTAAAACTAGCTGTGAAGTGTCGCCCAAAAGTGATAAGCAACTCTGTCTACCCCAAGTGCCGTTCTATGGTGTGAACGAACCATAAAACTCCCATCAAAACATCATTTAAAGCAGCGCCATCTACTGATAGAGCGCGGTACTTCTAAGGTGAATCGATATCAGCTGTCACTTGCGTTTCGTGCGAAATACACTATGCCAGCGGCGAAGTGTGGTGGTTACGCCAAATTTTTATCACCGATAGAGGCCGCTCAATGTCGTCAGTGTAAGACTTTTTACCATCGTGTTTGCGTCCGCCTGCCAGTTACGGGTACTGTTGCTCCAACCTGGCGCTGCCCTGACTGCCTAAAAAATTTGGTTAGGGACAACAAGACGGAGACGCCTGTTCGAGGTGGGTCGGATCCTGCCCAGCCAAAGGAGACCAGCAGCCCCGAGGAGCTTATGGACATGGATAGTTCATTAAACTGCACGGCCCTGGATACCACAGTTAATTTCTCTCCCGACTTCGCAGACGAGCTGCGGTTATTCAAGGAGGAGTTGCGTGCCGAGTTTCGTCTGATGCACATGGAGTTCCAAGAGTTGCGCACGGAGATGGCTCAGCTGAAGGCTTCCCTGAAGACATCTGATGAGCGGTTGGATAACCTGGAGGTGCGAGTGGGCGCCCTCTAACATAAGTTACAGCAACCAGTTCAGCCGGACAAGGATCCGTTAGGTAACACGATCGCTGAACTGAAATGCCAACTCAACGAGCGCGATCAGGAACTCTTGCTTAATGATATTGAGGTGACCGGTATCCCGATTTTTGAATATTCTATTTAATGTTTATCGAACGCAAGTATTCTCCCTCAAAATTACTATCATAAATGTCTTGTTTAACTGTTGGAGAAGCAGGTGTGCAACGAATGTATTGAGAGTGAGTGTTGGCCTCTCTAAAGTAATATTGGTTACTTTGTTTTTTTATCATAAGCTTTCTCTTGTTTTGGCAGGTGTGTCCCATGGCGCACCTTAGTAAGCTGCATATTTACCAGTTTTTCAACACTACACATCATTATTATCTACACTTACTCATCGTAAAACTTCTCTCACATTTTATAAACTTATTATTTATATACCACAGTTTTAAATCTTTGTATCATTTGTATTATTTAATATTGCACATTATCTATTCTATTATATCATATATTTTAATCTCGAATCACAAATGATCAAAACTAAGAACCTAAAAGTTGGTTTGTTTAACGCGGGGTCGCTGGGATCGCGCCATGACGAGTTTCTTGTAGCTATGGAGAATATCGACGTGGATATCATGGCGATAAATGAAACTTGGCTCAGGCAGGGCGAGGAAGGCCGTGCACCGACAGTACCGGGCTACCGACTGCGGCACGTGCCGCGCCCGGCCGGAGTGCGCGGCGGGCGGGGCGGCGGCGGCGTGGGTTTTTACCTGCGCCAGGGAGTGCGCGCGAGCACCGCTCCGCACCCCCCTGCGTCGCAGGTCGAGCAAATGTGGCTCAGACTTAACATAAACTCGCAATCAGTCATCATTGGCACTGCATACCTACAGACCACCTTGGCTTGATGTTAATGTTTTTCTGGATGCCATCACTGATTCATTGTCCTCTTTTGCCAACGCAGACAAGGTTCTCTTGGTGGGCGACTTAAATATAAATGTTTTGAACCCTGCTGACAACAAAACCAAGCTTCTAAATATTTTTTTACATTGTTGCAAGCTTAGACAGATTGTTAACCTTTTGACCGCCAGAGCATAAACGCTTCGCTGTGCCCTCCACGCCAAGCCACAAATTCAACGAAATAACCCTGAAAATATTAGGGATTCCAAAATGTTATCGATAAACCAAAGTGAGTAATAATTTTCGTCTGAATTTTTTTTGAATAAACTGCTTATAACATAAAAAGAATCTTTATTTAACCTAATCTCCCACTGTAATAAACTTAAGACCACATTAATAGCAACTATCAATAAAATATCAACCTTTTGAGACACAAAAATACATATAAAATTGCAGCAAGTTACAGCACTATTATCTATCAGTTACGCGCCATTGACATGTATACATGCCAATGGCGCGGGCAACTATGCATTTTTTTTTAATCTCTCGTTTATGATTAGGGATGTAGCTGAATAATGTAACTTATCGAGTTCATTTATGTATTAGGTAATCAAATTTGAAAACTGCTAAATAGGTACAGATTTTAGTGATATTATTTATACACTTTCATATTCTTAAAATAGTTGCCTTGTATTTGTAAAATGTCACATGAAACTTAAAAATATAAAAAAATCAACAATCGTATTTATTTATTATGCTCATTAACAGCCTTGTAATTGAAAAAGGTTACGTGAAACTTAAAAATATATAAAAATCAACAATTGTACCTATAAAACATTATGCTCACTAACAGTCTTGGAATTGTAAAATTTAAAACTAAATTGTATATTATCTATAATTATTATCAATAACAAAAATTTCTGATGTTGATAGTAACCTACAAAAATATTTTATAATTATCCACTATGCTGGGCTGTGATATTTTTGAAAGCAGGGTGCAGCACACAAATATACATTACATATGCTGCACATATATCGCGTCATCTTGCGTCTTTTTTCATTTGCACATGATTTACATCTTAGGTATTTTCCCATGATTGTGGGCATATGGTCTTTTGAGTTACCTGGTAATATACGCAAGGGATTTCTCGCACTTTCCCTATTTCGAATGGGTCTCTCTAAAACATTGCTATTGTGATAACGTTCTATTATTTGCCGAGTTACGCACAACTGAAATTCGGCAAATTTTAAATTTGGAGTACCGTTTATCTTTTTAAAACAATAATATGCATTTAAAACGTGCATATCGAATATGTGGAAAAATAGCTTCTTGTACCATTTTATGGTTTTTCGTATACACTGTAGAGATGATAGCAACATATCTGCAGTGTCAACACTTCCCATATTTTTAGAATAATCTAAAACGGCTTTAGGCTTGATTACTGGCAATCCCGTACTTCTACAGGTTCTTGCCGATGGTTCCATGTCATTATCATGTATGGTTGTTAGCATGTATATATATTTCTTGTCCTTCCATTTACAAGCCATAAGGGGACCAGAAAACTGAGTTTCCATTTCATGTAAATTTAGTTTTCTACCTAAATTGGGCATACCTTTTCTATTTTTTTTTACGGTGCCGCAAGCATAAATTTGATTATTATATAAATATTTAAATAATAAGGGACTTGTGTACCAATTGTCCACATACAAATGACGATTTGAGCCAAAAAAATCTTTCAATAAAGTGGAAACAACAGCTCCCCCAACGCCTAAATTAGCTGGATCATTTATATCTGTATTTGCACCGCAATAAACTATAAAATCTATAATTACTCCGGAATCTACATCACACAAAACGAACAATTTAATTCCAAATCGATTTCTTTTTTTTGGCATATATTGTTTTATTGATAAGCGACCCTTGAATGGCACAATGCTTTCATCAATGCATACATTTCTATGTGGTGTAATAACATTTCTAAATTTTTCCCTCGCGTGAGTTATACATGACTGTATTTTCGACAAAATATAATTCTCTTCATTTGGTCGGGAAAAATGTAACATCCCAAGAATTGTACAAAATCTATTTCTTGACATTAATTTTGAAAATATAGGAGAACTCAATAATATATCGGTAGACCAGTGTTCTTCTATAGATAAATGGCGGTTTCTGGTCATCAGCATCATAATTACAAAAAATATGTACATTTCTGGGACAGTTACATCATACCATGCACGTAATCGTGAATGCATTCGCAAATCAACATTTAAAACAAAATAATTGTGGAATTTGTTTGTCATTTCAACTATAAATGACACGAAATCAGAGTCCATAAAATGCTGAAATATATCTAACTCCGTAACAATTTCAGCTGGGGTGAAATGTATACCACAGGGAAACTCGTCAAAAGCAGCAACTTCGGGTGTACGTCGTTCAGCAGTCCACTCAAAAACCTGCTCTGTCTCAGAATTTCTGTTATGACGAGCTTGTCTAGATGTTGAAGGCGTATCTTCAGGCAATTCTTGATGCTCATCAGCAGTCGTCGGCTGTAAAATAATAAATGTTTTTTATTTAACTTTAAACTTATAAGAAATAAAAAATCGATTAAAAACACCCTGCGTAAAAATACTAAAAAGCTAAAAAGCTAAAAAAGGTTCATTATTAAAACAAAATCTAAACTGGTAATACTGAAACAAAAGTGTCAATTTTATTCACCATAATATTATCGTTAGATGTTATGTTACATGGTATTTGTTATTTCGGTTTTAAGTCCAAGCATAAAGAAAGAAAGAAAGTTGCAAATATTTATATAGTCGAAGGTCAACTGTTTGACCCAAACGTATTAAGTTACCTATTGACTACAATACAAGTAAGTATAATCTTGAATATTATTATGTATAAATATTTAATAATTATTAATATTATTATCATTTCCTTTATTTATTTATTTTATAATTTTTATTACTTATTGAAGATGATATTAGGATTAGCCTTTAACTTTAAAAGTATAATTTAAGTCAGATACAAGATAGTTTTGAACGTCAAAAAAGTAACGAACATTTACGTGTTGGACCTATTTTTAAATACTTTGTGATTAAAATTAATTTGTTTTAATTACAAAGTGTTTTATGTGATATGATAAAATTGAAAAACTTTTTATAATATCACTGTTTCTTTCATTTTCATTCCAATCAAATGAATTTCAGCTTTATTACAAAGTAATAAGATTGAATTTTTCGAGTATAGTCAGGTACCTTCCTACTTATCTCATCAATTTGTTTAATTTCAGGTGTAAAAACATGTCTTCCAAACGACCAGGATCCCCGTCCATACTGAGTGGATTTTTAAAGATGAGGTGTGTAGAAAAATCCGGTCAAACTAAAAAAGAAGCTGCTACACAAACGCTCGTCGAGCCGTATGTTGGCCGTTTGGGCGGTAATATATATTATGCTTCGGAAATGTTACCAAAGCTAGAATATGGACACGAACCTTCCGATGAACGGAATAAAAATTTTTCAAGATTAATAGCTTTCGAATTAGAGAGAGTGCCAGAAGATAAAAGGAGCAATTTATATGCTCATATTCTCAATTTAATTAGAATATATAGAGGGGATTCCGATTTGTCGGAAAGCATTGATGTAATACCAGAATGTTCCTCGGACACCCCAGTAGCATTAAATATAAAATTCAAGAAAATTGATTAAATAATTTTTCTATTACGTACCTATCAATTTTCTTGTAGCGAATTGTATCGATAAATTAATGTGATGACAAGTAGGCACAGGTTCCTACATAATTATACAGGCCGCTGGCCAGCAAGCCGGCAAACTTATAGGTCGCAGTAGTTTAGTTGTGTATGTTGTCTATTGTCTCAACACACTGGCACAGTATAATAATAGTATTACATACAGTAACGTGACTGGGCCTTGGTCGAGAGTTATTTACCTACAGCCGCGGAGTACGTAAACACGCGAAAGGGCTGCGAACGCGGCCGAGCTTAGCCGAATGGTGGCACGCGGCGCGCAGCTCAAACAGGTCGTAACACGTATCGTTGATACCGTCGTAAGGGCTAAAGGTGGTGATAGTGTTATTTATACTTACGTATTGTACATAAATTGTGAATAAGTAGGTTTCAAAAGTGTATTTATTATGTTAGATTATGCTAATAGTATAATGCTAGTACTAATAGGTAGGTACTATGTGCCTGTTCAGATAAAGAATGGGACTGGGATTGAACTAAAAGCCTTTATATGTAGGAACCTGTGCCTACCTACTTGTCATCACATTAATTTATCGATATTAATATAATTGATTTTATGTGATTATTTTGTTTATGATTAGGTGCCTATTTATTGATTATTGTTTTACATTTGTTGATTATTGAATATGTTAATTATTAAATTAGTTGATTAGTACTTAAGAGAATTTTTAAATTTGTTCATTAGATACGTAATAATAATATAATAGCAAGTAGGAACAGGTATATACATAGTTCGGCGTGCAAGTTAACTTGTTATTGGTACCTAGATGTTAATTATGTCAACCATGTCCAAAAATGATACTTTTTAAATAATAATAAGTACTATGTAAATATCTGTGGTGTTTCCTTTATTTAATCCTAAAATGACAACTAAATCATAATAAGCAATATTATATATAAACGCGAAAGTTTGTTACCTACGCGTACGCTTCCACGCGAAAACCAGGTACCGAAATTTAAATGAAACTTAAATAATTAAGCAGTAGGTAACATAGCATAATTATTAAGAGAATGACATTATAAATCTATATACCTACCAAAGTTGTGCACTAAGTATATACCTAATTATTTAAACTCGTCATATTAAAATGAGTCGTCTTTATATGAGTACATATAAACTTACATCATACCTACTTGTATCTATATATTTACCCTAGACTGTACTCGTACTTACTATTAAAACATCTGACATTAAATTAGAATTAACTTACCCCAAAATCATTTTCATTCATTGATTCCGAATCAGAAAACTCATCATCTTCAGTGCCTCCTAGAATGCGCAATAGTTCTTCTGTACTATAAACCTCTTCACTCGCCATTTTTGCAATTATAATGTAGGTACTCGATAAAATATTTTTTGCAACTTCCCCGCATTTAAAAACACGGCACGCGCTTACGACGTCACGAGTCCGACATCTATACATGTCAATGGCGCAGAAGGGATTGCATATCGGTAGTATGCTAGGGATGCGCATGATTGGCGAAAAGGGAATGTCGATAATATTGAAAATATAGTAAATATGCTATTATACCCAAGAATTTTTATGTCCGTTTCAACCGCGCGGCCACCTCATAGTATTTGATGAAACTTTGCCAGGAATTAGTGTTAATTTGTTACTTTACACACTTCTTTTCGTGAATTTGTTACAAAAAAAACTAAGACGCTATGACAAAAAATAGTTGGCCGCTAGAACCGCCACTTGCCGTAATCATCGCCCGTGATTACACAGAAACTATATAATGCAGATAGACGAATGATGGATCAAAAGAAAGGCCATAATTTGTTCAATTTGTTACAAAAATAAAAAACGTCAAAACGTAAATAAACAAAAAGTTATGCAATATTTAGTTTTCAGGTTATGAGTAGGTAGTTATGTCACCATAAATATCAAATTAATAGAGGCTAATGTGTATGGACAATTAGTTACTAATTTGTTACAGCGAATAAACAGAAAAAATATATTAGAAAGTAGGTTCAATAATTTGTTAGAGTCGATTTTAGTTGGCCGCTCGGACGGCAATATGCCTAAAATACAATGGCGTTTATCTCGTTATTAAAAGTAGGTTTAAGCTTAGTTAAAGTACTAAGCGACGCACGGTGGGCTGAAAATCGGCTTTCATAGACTTAGGGATTTCAATTTGCAAGTGCTTGTTTTTATGCCGGATATCGCTTCTATTAGTCATTACTATGTACAAAAATGACACCCGAGTTAATTCTACCCAAAAACGAAGGAAATATAATTTTTTTACGAAAAATTTGTATGAAGCTAGTATGAAAAATCGAATTATCTCCTAAACGGCATGTTTAACCGTAATATCCTTGGAGATGGTCATAGTGCTAATTATTTATGATTTTTTGGTTGGCGATTGGACGAAAAATTTAATGCCGTTTTTTTTTAAAAAATCGTCAAAATATTTTTATTTGTTTTTACGTATGAAACGATTCCTTTTGGTGTTTATGTTGAAGAACACGGACCTTTCTGAAGCTAGATCAAATGCATCGTGCTACCTGTGCTTAGCAAAGCCTACAGAAATGAACCGCTTAGATGCTGTAACATCAAAAATTGTGTGTTCGGACCTGTATGAGTTTGGCTTGTCATCCCTACACGCCCGTATAAATTGTATGGAATGTCTGTTACACATTGCATACAGACTGGACTTCAAACGGTGGGCAGCGAGAAGTGATGAGCACAAAGAAATGCTACAGACAAGAAAGAAAATAATTCAAAATAAATTCAAAGATGAGCTCAATCTGTTGATTGATATAGTAAAACAAGGCTCGGGAACCACCAATGACGGGAATACTGCAAGAAAATTCTTTGAGTTTTCTAATAAAACCGCAGCTATAACCGGTTTGGATGAAGACCTCATCAAAAGATTTGCTGTAATTTTACAAGCAATTACATCTGGAGAGCAGATCGATATAATAAAATTTAGAGATTATGCTCGCAAAACAGCAGAAAAGTACGTATTACTATACGACTGGTACTACATGTCGTCAACCGTTCATAAGTTACTAATCCATGGGGCTGACATAATCGAGAAAAATAATATTGTGCCGATTGGGACTCTCTCGGAAGAAGCCTCAGAGTCTCGAAACAAAGTTTTTAGGAGGTTTCGAGAACATCATTCGCGGAAAAGAAGCAGGCAGGATTCCAATCAAGACATTTTAAATATGCTTGTTGTTTCTTCGGACCCTTTGCTAAGTGCACAAAGGCCTAAGTTAGATGCCAAGAAAAAGCAGAGCTTTTTTGCTGAAACTCTCGACTTAATTCAATTTCAGGAAACTGAGTTCGAATTTTTGGATATATCCAATCTGGATGCTGACTCAGAATTGGAGTCTGACAACGAGAGTGATAAGGAAAATTTGTAAAAAAGATATATATGTACATATTTGTAAATTTGTATTTGAGTGTGTTTGGGTTTTTTTTTGTAATATTTAATGATATGTTTTATTTTTTTTATTTATTTTACTTTATTTTACGAATGCGAATTAATTCCTTAAATTAACTTATTTTGTATAAAATATAACTTCATATGTTACTTCAATATAAATCTTTTTTTATTTAAATTAATATAAATGTGTCAAAAACAGCATTTTTTTTATTTTATTTTTCTTGTTTCGTGTGTTCTTAATATTTGGGTTAATAACATATCGAACTTTTTAACTTAGACACTAAAAGGGATCGTTTTACATGTAAAAATAAATAAAAATATTTTGACGATTTTTTAAAAAAAAACGGCATTAAATTTTTCGTCCAATCGCCAACCAAAAAATCATAAATAATTAGCACTATGACCATCTCCAAGGATATTACGGTTAAACATGCCGTTTAGGAGATAATTCGATTTTTCATACTAGCTTCATACAAATTTTTCGTAAAAAAAATATATTTCCTTCGTTTTTGGGTAGAATTAACTCGGGTGTCATTTTTGTACATAGTAATGACTAATAGAAGCGATATCCGGCATAAAAACAAGCACTTGCAAATTGAAATCCCTAAGTCTATGAAAGCCGATTTTCAGCCCACCGTGCGACGGGTAACGTAACCTAGTTTGGATAAATACGGCGAATATAACTGCAGCATTCATATTTTAAAAGATATTTACAAAAAACAGTAGTATGAAACCGTATGAGAGTAGGGTGACCATGATCACATTAGTACAAAGGCATGTTTTTAATGTTGTACTCTGTTTGAACGAATATGCGGTACGTTTTGCGGCCATATTGATGTCTATTGTTCTTAATTCTTTGAAGTATTTACTGATAAGATTTTCGTTTCATTGACTTTCCGCAGGTGTTTTATGATGGGAACGATTCCAGAAAAAGGATCTCTTTTGTTCCCAAACTATTGTTAAAAATATTTGTCGCACGGGGTTTAAAAAGCCATAATTTTTTGTTGTGAATATTGTCATTACTGTGCTGAATTTTGAAGTGTGTGCTCGTACGTATTTAATTCCCGTGATTTTCATACTACTAAGTTACTGAGACAATTAAAACTAAATTCAGAAGTGTCTAAAACTGCTTAGCTATGAGTTGTGCCCACTTATAATTATATTGGATTTGTTAATGTAGAACTCACCACCAAAAAGTGTATTGCAGACTCAGAGGGATCGAAATCGACTGCGGTAAGTTTAATTTTTACAATTTTATGATGAGTTGAATAAAGTAATGAACTGTAGTACGTATCATAATATCTTCGGAAATAATTATTAAGTATCTATAAAAAGACATGAAATTCGTCTCTGCCACATTTTAATGTGATTTCACTTCACTTTACGCGTGGTCATATCGAAGAAGTCTTAAAAATATTCTTAGCTTAATAACTTACATTAATTTACCTGTATAATATAATTGTGGTAACCACACTCCTTTCGTTATTTAAAAAGTAATATTCGGCGCCAATTTCAAATCGGATAATATAGAACAGGATAAATCACGGCTTTTAAGTATTCTTTTTTTTAAACCAATGGCAGAGCTCTATTTAAAGGGCTCTTAAGTTCTGTCCAATCGCAAGCCTGCTTTTATATATGCGTTTCCCGCCAATTGTCTAGGTATAGTAAAAGAGTGACAATTCAGCCCACCCACGTTTCGTGTTTTCAAACAGTGAATACGTAAAATTTAAATTAACAAACTTATTAACTGCTATAGTGATTCCCTAGGGAAGAATTAACTGATAATTCACTTAACTGTGAACATTCTGTGTGAAAGTGCATCAACGTGCATCTTGAATCTTGAGACCTAGATCCAGGCAACCCCTAGTGACGAGCGTAATATCCAATGTAAGGATTTCTGTCTTAGGGACAGATTCTTAAGCGCTATAACTGGTCTCTACAATCCGGTGGCTGCTCCCAAATGAAAAAAATCTCCTTTTAAAAATTTTATTAATGTATTGTCGCTGTTAAATGAAAAAAAAAAAATGGGGAATAAAAAAAAAATGATATCGTTAATATTTACAAACATCAAAGAAATCTTTTTAAAATAACTCGCTGCATCAGTAACGTCGACTTTTCTTAATTATAGAAAGTTCTTGCCCTTAGTATGTAGGATGTGCTGGTAAACAGTGAACCACTAAAAGTTTGAACATTTATAAATCCACCGTACGTGAATGTAATTAAGAACTATTGACATTAAACGAAAGGAAATTTATTAAACTTGTGTTTTGCATATCAATTTCAGCACCAATTCTAATAGTTCATTAGTAATATTGTTTTTTTTTAAAGATGGCGAATAGTTCACTGTGTACCAGTATAAGTACACAGTGAATCGGGGGTTAAGTCGACAGTGGACCAATGTGTATACAGTGAACCATCACTTTAATTACCTACGTTTATAGCATATTTAAACAAATTTATTGATAGAAATGTCGTTAAATAAAACTATAGTAATGTAATATTTAATCATTTGTATTTAATTTTGTATTTGTCAGCAACAATCACATAAAATCACAAAACTAACTATTAGGCACAATTTATCTTACAAATAACTTACACATCTAGTAAGGAACACTACAATTACCAGTATTACTTAACATTAACAGTCTTTAACGTTATTACCAGTATAAGATAGTACCTCAATCAACTTAGTGCTACTTCTGACATTAAAATCTTCAAAAAGAACAAAATCTTCATAAACTATTTTCCAACAAAATCAAAAAGGAAATGACAAAAGTGACAAATTTATTGGGAATGTATAAGTTGCTTGCCGGCGACTACTGCCTACAACTTTTGGGTCAGGAAGTATAAATTTTACGTCATTTTTCCAAACTCCTGCCATATCTGGTTCCACAGGTTCAGCAAATTTATAAAAAACTTTACTCTTTAGTTTTAAATAGGATACAAAATAGTCATATCCCGGTTCATTAGACTCTTCTAAAATCTTTGCGACGTAATAATATTTTTTCTTTTTATTAGTCTCTATCAAAATAACCACATAGTCACCCACTTTAGGGTTTCTTGGCAGAGGTTTGGAAATGATGTCATCATCCAGAATCATTGTGTCGTCGTCTTCGCTATCGCTTAAAAATATCTCTCCCCCAGAAGACGATCCACTGGCACAAAAAGTTTCATCGCCACTGCTGTCACAGTCATGTTTCTCCAATTTCTGTTCTTTCTTCAGTTTCTTGTCTTTAAAAATATCACTTTTCTTCACTTTCTTTAGTCCCTTTACTTGCTTTAGTCCCTTTGCCTTCCTCTTTTTCTCTTCTATCTTATCCTTCTCGGGAGTGTCTGTCGCTATCATACTTTTGCCCAATGCCCTTCGTCTTTTAGTGTTTCGAGGACGTGCTTTCAGAGGGAGTCTAATTTCTTTAGGTGTAATGAAAGCTACCCCTTGTTTTGAAGTTGATGGTCTTGGCGAAATAGTAATTCTGGGCACTGAATCCTGTCGCTTTGGTTCTAGTGTGGCCATGGTAGGACGAGCTGACTCTTCTTGAGCATTGGCGTTTATTTCTGGCTGTTCAAAATTTGGAAGTTGGTAAGAGTCATTTAGAGCACCAAATGGAATCTGAAGACTTCCTGTTTCTAGATCCCAAAAAATAGTAGGTGAAGAGGGCGCTTCATCGTCTTCAATTTGTAGGTCTGGCCTGTCTGTTACAGTACTCGGTAAAAAGTTTTCTTCTGTGAAAACTGATTGTGGGTCTGGCCTATCTGTTACAGCACTCGGTAAAAAGTCCTCTTCTGTGAAAACTGATTCATCAAACGGAAATATACCGCATTTTTTAAATGCACTGATGATATTTACCGGTGTCATTGCTTTTAAATATGCAATACCTACACATTCAGCTATTTGATAGATTGTAACTGCATGTCCTGCATTCCGGAGCATCCACGAGTCCATTGCTGCATTATAAAACGTTTTAAAAGGTCCATTCAGCCCAACATCTAGGGGCTGAAGTTTTGCAGTAGTGTGGGGAGGTACGGTTAGTATTGTCACACCAGAAGACTTTGCAATATTTAGAGCTTCTATTGACAAATGGCTTTCGTGATTATCAAGAATGAGAAGTGCCGGATTTTCCTTTGATGCAGAGGTCTGCTTTATAAAATGATTCATCACCTCAATAAATAACTCTGCGTTCATCCATCCTGTAGGTGTGGCTAAACCAAGTGTTCCAGCTGGTGCACCATGTAGCATATGAGATTTAAAGTTTTTCCTAGGGAAAACCATGGCGGGAGGCAGGGCATGTCCGGTGGCGGAAACGATACAGCAAGTAGTTACTAAAACGCCTCTTTCGCCACTAGTTACTTTGCAGACGTTGCTTTTTTTTGCCGCTAAGACTTTTTGAGGTTTATGCACAGTCGTCGTAGAGGTTTCGTCGAGGTTGTAAACACGAGTACCATCTCCAAATCCGGGATATCGTTGATAAGCTTCTTTTAAATTATTGAAAAATAATTGTACATTCGTTCTGTTAAACGCTGTAGCACGCCCTAAACTGCACGCCTCTGGTTTTCTAAGACTTATATCACTGTGCCTTTTTCTGAACGATCTCAGCCAATCAACTCCTGCCATTTGGTTGGACAACCAAGAAGATGGTACTTTCAACTTGTTTGTAATTGCCAGTTGGTAAGCTAATTGCCTCGTCTCCTTAGCTGTAAGCCCGTAGAACATGAGAGCACATTCGATTATATAACTTTTTAATATTTCTTCCTGTTCGCGTGAAAAAATTGCATTTACTGAAAATTGTTTTTTCACGTATCTTCTGACGGTTGAATATTTTAAATTGCATTCCTGTGCTGCTCTGTGGATACTTTTTCCATTCTTTACAAGATCTACAGCTTTTTTCATGTCGTTTGCATCATGTCCGCCAATTTTGCGGACATGGGTTTTAGTTCGACCCATTCTAAAACAAAAAGATTATTATTATTAGTATTAGATCTTCTATTAACACGTTCACTGCCACCACAATTTTTTTGAAGTTCATAGCGATGCCACCCTATAAAGCCACGTGGACACGCCAGGCGTGTCGGCGGCACTGCATCTTGTTAAACATGGACACGCTAGGCGTGTCCAGTGGCACCTCGATGGAGTTAAATTCTAAATCTGTTTTTTTTTCGGTTTAGCGATGAGTATTAGTTAGTTTGTCAATCGCTGAGCAAGAATACAGGTGATTTGAAATACGGTAGTGAGAATTTACCTGGAATTATGGCTGAAAATAGAAGTTTAGGTAAGTAATTTTCGTAATTTTGTAAGAGATCATAAACATTTTGTGGTTGTTTTGAAATATTTCATAATATTAACTTAGATAAGTCAATTATTACAAGTTTACGGAACGATACCTATTTTAGTTGAAGATAGCATACTTATTTAACAACAATAACAAAATGTTTCATAAAATACTTATGTTTGCCATAATTTTCTCCCCTATACTTTTATTTCATTAAATATGAATTGCCAAAAACTACAAAAAAATGGGGGTAAGGGAGGCCGAAACCGAAATACATGCAGCCGGCTGCATGGCTGCGAGTAACAGAATAAATGAAAATAGCAAATAAATATTATGAGCGGGGACGATTATGGAAAACAGTATTAATACAAATGATGTTTTGGCAAACAAAACATTACTCTCCTAAATGGTAATTTATTTAATAAAACGATTTTTAAACGGCTTAACTCGCGTATATTCCTTTCGTTTCAGTGTTCGCGGTCGCAAGCAGACCACGATCCCTGAAAAAATTTCGCAACGATTTTTATGTCTAGTGCTCGCGCAAACCTAAGACATTATTATGGTAATTTATATACTTAATCGTAATACCTAGTATATAATATTTGTTTTACTGCAGATAATCAGGAAGAATGCTATGATAACTATCCTGAATGTAGTCAAGCATTATTTACGGAAGCAGATGATCACCTGGAAGATAACCGTAAAGAATATGAAAGTTTTCCGGAATGTAGTCAGTCAATATTACAAAACTTTCCATTGAAAAGGAAATTTGAAGGTTCACGTACTTGTCTAGACACAGAATCAACAGACAATAGCTTTGATAAGATTACTGATTCTGATGAACGTGTTGCAAAAGAATTGAAAATAGACAAATTGCCAATGCCACAAAATAATGATTCTTTAAGTGAAACCAAAACGAGTCCTGCATGTTGTGCCGCCAAAAAATATTTTAACGCATTGTTTGCAAAAGATTTAAAAGCCGAACTGAATACAGAAAACGAACTACCTCCAATTTACGCCCAGTTCGAGCATGATTTGGGTATAATGCTTGCTTTTAGACTTAGAAATGTGCCCGCGAACAGGCGATTGGAATGCTATGAAGAATTAATTCGCACAATACGACAGTATGAAGATTGAAATAAAAGACAATGATTAACACAAAATCATTTTTATTGATTACAAAAAAGGAGATCTGACAATCAGACAATTAGACTCGGGAATATAGGCTGTGATTAAGATTATAATAATTATATATTAAGTACCTAATCTTTAATTTAGGGATTAACCTTTCGTATGCCGGACCCGCGCCGCGTCAAAAATTTCCCTTCTGCCGCGTCATTTTAAACGCGCGTTGCACATTGCGTCTAGTTATAAATAAAACACTAGACGCTATGTCTACGTGATTAATTTAAATGTATCGGATAAATACGTGTCTATACTGCATTTTAGTAAATATTTCACATCTCTAGTGTCACTGACTCTGGCAGAGCCACCATCAGGGATTTTCATTTTGAAAACACAAAAAAATTTTCGCTAATTAGTCGAAATTTGTCGCCAAATATCAGAATTTGTCGGTCACTGGTTCAAAAGATATAAGGGTTTATAGGTGGCCGATCTGGAGAGAGTCTCCCCAGCAGGGCCACATTTATATCTCAAAAACTAGGGCACCTAGCAAATATCTCTTTTCTCCCATAATTTGTCGCCAATTAGTCGGAATCAGTCGCCAAATATCAGAGTTTGTCGGTCACTGGTTCAAAAGATACAAGGGTTTATAGGTGGCCGATCTGGAGAGAGTCTCCCCAGCAGGGCCACATTTATATCTCAAAAACTAGGACACCTAGCGAAGATGTGTTTTCTCCCATATTTTGTCGCCAATTAGTCGCAATTTGTCGCCAAGTCACAGATTTAATCGGATCTTAGTTTAGGAGATATAATGAGTTCAATTAGTAAGGTATAGTCCAAGAGCTAGGTCGAAGAGTTCACGAAAAATACCAAGAAAAAAATATTTCTATTAATATGTGTAATATACTTCTAGTTTTATCGGTCTAAAGTCTTTAGAAATGTCCGAGAGAGATAAATTCTCAATTTAATTCATGTTTTTATGTTTTAAATTACTAGGTTAGAGTGGCTTAAACTTCTTTGAAAACATTAAACCTTGCTCTTGGTCTATTTGGTGAAAGATGTACAGTCGCATGCAACTGTTTTACCACTTTACAATGTTAAGCTCTAATTAACTTTAGAATAATAAATAAATGTCGTACCTTTAGTAAAATGTTTAAAATACTTAAACGTTGAAAAAGTATTGTCAATTGTAATCAAATTTTATTATATAAAAATGAATTTCCATAAAGTTCGTTTGATGTGTGTTGTGTTGGTGTGTATTTTGAGGTGATTGCGAGTGTTGTGTTGTGGGTATGGACGGGTTGAGTTTTTATTTTATCTTAATTGAGGTTAGAATAATAAAACTTCTGTTGTCGAAATATAAAATGATTTATTACCTTAAAATTATTGTACTTTCAGAAAATGTTACAAATAGGTATTTGTAACATTTATAAGTAGGTACTTATTCAATATTATTAACAGATACAGTTTGTGACTTTGGATGTTAGGGGTAATCTCCGGTAAAACTGATCCGATTTTGAAATTTTTTTCACTTTTAGTCTAGGCTAATAACATTATGACCGATAATATTATGACGTTATGACCAATAGGAGCGGAGCCTCAATGAAAAATGTTGCAAAAACGGGGAAAATTATTTCTTTGGCTCTATATCTCTGTGACGCAGACGAAGTTGCGCGGGTCAGCTAGTTAGGTACCTATATATGGATTATATCTCTCAATAAAAATTTCAATGGGTGTTTCTTCATTGGACGACTCTGCTTGAAACCAATACCTATGCCGATCGATACCTTCCTATCTACTCGACGACACGTCACCGACAGCTACATTCTTCATTTCGCCACCGACACGACCGCGACCGACCCGATACGACGTCATTAGCTGTATCTACTACAAGTACCGTAGAAACTCAATGAAGTCCAATTACGTTGTTTTATATCCACATAATTACATGAAGTTACAGTCATCGTACCTACTATTATTGCTGTATTATTTAGGTAAATTTCTACCAACCCTGATTATTAATTATAATGATTTGCAGGTAACAATTAAATACTATAATTAACAATAATAACAAAAAATAATTTCTACTCTTTGCACTAACCATGCCAACAACATAAACAATATCAAATATATCAATAACAGTACGACATTTTACACATTTTTAGAAAATCCTTACAATTATACATTTATCGTGAAATTCTAATTACAATAGACATTTTAATCACAGTATAAATTTTAATCACAGTATACCTAAATTTTAATCACAGTACTTATTTATACCTAAATTTTAATCACAGTATAAATTTTAATCTCTGTATAAATTTTAATCACAGTATAAATTTTAATCACAGTATAATTTTTAATCACAGTATACATTTTAATCACAGTATAAATTTTAATCACAGTATACCTAAATTTTAATCACAGTACTTACTTATACCTAAATTTTAATCACAGTATAAATTTTAATCACAGTATACATTTTAATCACAGTATAAATTTTAATCACAATATATAAACACAGTACAAATTAAACCACAGAACTTTCATTATACCTACTTAATGTTAGCACTATTTGGTCCGTTGGTTAGACAACATATTTTTTTTACATTTTTGAACCTTAATTCTACCCCTTCCTGGGAATTAAGACATATTACGTATATATACATATATCTTTTAATCATTATTATGTGTTTACTTACAACGTGTAAATAAGGTTATGCGGTATTATTTCTGTGGAAGGTAATGAAATTAAATCTTGTAAGTCGTCGTAGCATTCCCAAGTTTTTGTAGACTTTCGGTAGCACCAACTTCTGTAATGACCTATAGAACCAGGTATGTACTCAATCACCGCTAAAACAGTAAACTTTTGTTTTTTTACTGTAATATGCAATGGTATGTTAGTTATGTTAATTTTAGAAATACCAGTCATTTCAAGAAATAATATTGTCGTTAAATAGTAATGAAATCTCACTTGCTTTCCGCAATCAGAGCACATCCCTTTGTCTTTTTCAATTGTTAACTTTATTGATTTAGTTAATGCTGAAATACCATCTTTCTTTATTACATCGATATTAATCGGCAAATACTGACATTTCCTTAATAAATTACTCTGACTAGAGCAACGCTCGTTAGTACATTTCTTTTGGCGCATTGTGCTATAAAATAGGGGATAAAGAATGTGATCAATAATTTTAGACGTATTGCATTCGCAGTTAACAAGTTGGTGTATTGTGTCATCCTCTGTCCGAAAGTGCTTTAACAATAATTTAGTTCGGTTTCTATATAAGTCGGTTTTATCTCCACTGTTTTCAACTATTTGTTGAATAATTTGACAAATTTCAGCATCCTTATTCTCTAATATATATTTTTTAACATGGGGTCGATCAACATAAGCTATAGCCATACTTTGAAACATACTATCAAAGGCACAAGTATTAAAGGTGTCAACATTTTGTACATAAGAATTAGCTACAGAGCCATTTTTTAAAATATGGATTGATTTAGGTTTTTTTGATTTGGGTTTCATCTGTCCTCGCCAGTTTTCCATGGTAGATGGAACGTCCAAAAATACAGATTCTTGTTCAAAACTTTTGCGATCATCTGTTTCTAAAGTTATTATGTCTTTTTTGACAGGTGTGTTATCCATATTATGTTGTTTTAAATCGCTGATGGCTAATTTCAGGCAACCTGTTACTTGTGTTATGTGTTGGATTAAAAAATAATCAATTCTTAATCTTTCCCTATTAGAATCCATTAAAAGAGTTTTTATGTCTTTGAAATAACTCTCTACATTTGTACTTGATGGATTAGGTTTGGATAAATAAAAATATTCAGACATAACTTCACCCCACAAAGGTATTTTTTTTAAAATTCGATATAAATATGTTAAAAAAGTAGGGAAATAGTAAAGGTTTTCGGTATCAAAATTCGGTGTTATGTTTTCATTATATACTGTTTCTCGTCTCTGTACGTTTTTACAAAACCTTATCAAAGGGTTTTCATCGATATCGTCATATTCTTCTATGCATGCAGTAGTTAAATCCCCTTCAGACATTTCACTAGGCACTGTGTCTACAATCGTGATCATTGATTGTAATTTTAATAATGCATTACTGCACCTGGAGACTTTTTTTTGGTCTGTTACACCACAATATCTGTTGCAGGCGAGTGTTATAATATCATCCAAAATATTTTTTAATTGGCTATAACTTGTAGTTTGTCTAAGTAGTAAGACACATCTAACATATAAGTTTTTTACACGATTATCTACATGTTCAAAGCATGATTGTTTATATAAATTTTTAACAAAATGTGATTTATCGAGACGAATGTAACAAGGTATCCTAATATTGTTGTGATTATCGCCTTCTAATATGTTAAAGCAATTTTGTAAATAGATATTTGTAGAAATAAACCCTGTAAAGTTTGTTACAACAGCACCCAATATTGCAGCAGAATCATCAGAGACACATTCATTTGGTGCGGATTTACCACTCAACCACTGCTTTAAAAACATACTAATATTTTCTTGCGTATTAACTTCAGATAACATATGGCACAACGGAATACTGCTACCTTCTTCACGATAGCACATCAATACGTATAAAAATACGTGTTTTTTCTGCTTGTTAGCGTTTTTTGTAAAAATATTGACTTCCGGTAATACATTTCTTTTGACAATAGAACCAGTCGCGTCTATTGACACTCTTATATATCTTTCTGATTTAGAAAATAAATTATAAAAAAAATTTTGTTCCCTTGACCAGTACAGAATAAAAAAAGGAAATAAGGAAATTTGTCGAATTGTTTCATTGTAAGGTGGTGTAAAAGCCATAGACCAAACTGATAATACAGGTGAAGAGTGAAGAAGGGGAGCTTGTTTCATCTTACTTCTTATTTGTTGTAGAGCTCCTAAATTTGGTATAATAGGGGATTCTACATCATTTATATCCATGTATTGATTAGCTAGCAAATTTCTAGTTATTATTGGTTTGTTTTTTGCTAAAATTTCTTCTAATTGTTGCTTATGGTACTTTGTTACTCTAACTTTTACAGACTTGTTGTGTCTATAATTTTCGTCAATATTTGATATCGAACATTTCATTTCATAAAAATTTTCGGATGATATGCAGTTTTCTGAGTAATAAATATTTATTTTTGCTTTGCATAGTTTGCATTTGCCTTGGCAAAGAATGTGACCATTTGGTTGAACTGTGTTATTTTTAAATATCCAACTACATTCGTTCCTGCTCTGTTTCCAAATTTCTTGTCGAAGAATGGTAGTCCACTTTTGCTTTTGAAATCTTCTTGTGGACTTGTAGCGTGAATTGGGTATTTTAGGATCATTACGGTGATAGAAATATTTAATAGGCTCTATTTCTCGCCACTGATAAGCATCTATAAATATAGAAAATGTAATTCCACTATGATCTACTTGTTTTTCTAAATTATCATTTAGTACATAATTATCTTTGGAAGATGACGTTCTGGATGAAAATTCAGTCTCCGACAAGAGTTCCTGTTGTGTACCACTATACGAAATCGATCGTTTTTCTCTGTCTTCCTCTTCTTCAACATTTGAAACAAAAAAAAGTGCATAATTTCTCTTTAAGCTCATAAATATTGAATCCTTAGACATTTGTTTGTTAAATTTTTTAAACAGGAGATCATAAATTGCGTCATTTCTTTTTGGCTGTATTGGGTAAAGTACATCTTTATGTTCAAGATATACGGTTTTCTGGCTGTCTATGTTAACTTTTAATCGGCGACCGCGTCTTGACATTTTCTATGGTTTCTGAAAGTAAAAAAGGGACTAACTGAGTACCTACGTTATATGTGGGTGAACGATTAGGTACACCTCTGCCTAACCCTTCGGGAATTACAGGCGTGATGTTATGTTATGTACCTATGTTTATTTTACTACATAGGTACAAATCTATTGAATTTTAGTTATAATATACTAAATGGTTCGGCCTGAATGAAAATATCCTCGCGAGGATAAACAACATGTAACTGGAATAATGCACACCCTGCCTGATACACCCCAATTAGAAAATTAAGTTACAATCATAATTTATGCACTGAAACACCTAAGTATTGTTTTTATTTAAATTAGCTATCCTAATTGTAGCTAAATAATATATGGACATCGACGGCTTACTTTAGCAGGTAGCGCCTCGGTATTGGTATCTAAGGACGCACACACAAACACGCTAGTGACGTGAAAAATCAAGGTAACTTACATATTAATCTGCACTCATACGGTGTCCTCTTTTCAAAACACTCTCAAATTGTCCACTAACTTGTTCAATGCACTTAAACACCCGTATTCGTAATTGTTCTTTTAATTTTTCACACAAACAAACCTTCTCGCTGTACTTCCGGTGGATGACTAAAGAAAAAATCCTTTAGAGCAAGTTTGTTTGTTTACCTATTTTTTTTTAAGTAGCTACTTTGAGCGGCGGGCGCGAACGCCGACGCGCCGCACCCGTGACGTACAGCAGGTGACACCCTCGTTATATCTCGCTCGTTTCTCTGTTTTTGTATTTTCGGAATACCTAGAGATAACAACACTCGAGTTCGTAACTATTCATAATAAGTTCCACTTTAATTAAACTGGCTGACTTCAACTTACGTGACGGGCAACTCGTTCGAAGCAGCTCATCTGTACACGCGCATCTATCTCTTTCTTACTTACCGTAAATGAAACGGAGCGCAGCGATCTATCTGCCAGCGACTAAGTGGTAAGTGCACATTGTGTTAGATAAATAATTACATAATTATATGTATTGTAGATTTGTTTATAGGTAATGAATACAGCTTTCCTATGGTGGGTTGAAATTATAGAATAAGTTTACATTTATTTAATTCGAAACAAACATTCCTCCATAAGACGTCATAGATACTGTCTAGAAACTACATACAGTATTTTGTACTCGCTTGTACCACTGTATGGGGAAATTGAATTCTTTAATATCTTTTTAATTACACACCGACTAAATCTGTAACTTTGCGACAAATTGCGACTAATTGGCGACAAAATATGGGAGAAAACACATCTTCGCTAGGTGTCCTAGTTTTTGAGATATAAATGTGGCCCTGCTGGGGAGACTCTCTCCAGATCGGCCACCTATAAACTCTTGTATCTTTTGAACCAGTGACCGACAAACTCTGATATTTGGCGACTGATTCCGACTAATTGGCGACAAATTATGGGAGAAAAGAGATATTTGCTAGGTGCCCTAGTTTTTGAGATATAAATGTGGCCCTGCTGGGGAGACTCTCTCCAGATCGGCCACCTATAAACCCTTATATCTTTTGAACCAGTGACCGACAAATTCTGATATTTGGCGACAAATTTCGACTAATTAGCGACAATTTTTTTGTGTTTTCAAAATGAAAATCCCTGATGGTGGCTCTGACAGAGTCAGTGACACACATCTCTATAGCCTTTCTATTATTTTCTACAGATGTTTTTCTTTCGAGGTTCCTGAATAATATGTTTCTTGGAAGAAACTTACTAAATAAAAATCATTTTCAAAAGTTTCAAGCTTTTATTACGTTTTAAATTACAGTATAGTATATACTCTTTACGATAACCTAAAATTAAATGGTATTTATTCAGTCTAAACATTGAAAAAAGAGGTTCAAAATAATTATTCATGAAATGGCACGAGAGCGTAGATCTACGTTCCGGTTGACTAACTAGAGCGTAGATCTACGTTCCGGCTCAGCACTTACAGGATGTTACTAAAAATCAATTCTGGAAGTAAAGTTAGTGTTTTAGAGACAAGTGTCAATAGATGTTATCTAGTGACCGCGCACCATCAGGCGGGTCGTATATGCGGTTTGTCACCTTTACGGTATGGAATAAAAAAAACTTTTTTTCATATTAGTCAACAGGAGTATGATATTGAGCCCAACATGAACCTATGCACAGGAATACTTTGCATTTTTTGCAAATCACATTACTTTCAGTACGTTTCTTCATTGTAAGACATTGCACACAGCGACCGCGTCTATATCGCACTTTGGTATTATTAGTACGGTCGGCACTTTCTAAACGGTCTGGAAAATGGTCAATATGATCAAATCTTGCTTCGTTTGGATTAACTGCAGCAGGTCTTATGCGTTGTATTGTTAGGTGCTGCTGTGAGAGTTTTTCTGCTAAGGCGTAGCGGAATTGCCTGTGGGTCAGCTTTCGCTCGTTTCTGCTGTTTTCACAATGGATTATAAAAGAATTCAGGATACTGTTATTGAGCAACCTCCTGAATACCTTTATATACCATTTCAAAGCACGTTTCCGCTCCAATAAGTACATGGACAGCTTTTGGTCCTTCATGTCCACGCCGCCCATGAACTTATTGTAGGCGTGGACTGCTAGCGGTTTTAGGCATCGTCTTCCAGCTCGCCGTCCCTCTGCTGTGTCGGCATTGTGGTAAGTAGAAATAATACTAACAAGTTTAACATCTTTCCACGACAATACACAAATGTCTCCAGAGTGACGCGCCACTAGAGTACCCTTCTGCAAGCGCCTGTCGTTTAGGTTCTTGATGTCGGAAGGAGTATCGACTCTCCTACGATTAAGCGAGCCCAATACATCAGTGTGATGATTCTTCAAAAATCGTGTTAAAGCTACACTGTTATAAAAATTGTCCATGACGAGGCAGTGGCCTATATCTAAGTATCCATCCATTAGTGTTAGCACGATTTTTGAAGTCATGCCTGTAAAACCATGAACGGGTTCAGAAGATGTTTTTTTGCCGGAATATATGCTTAATTTTAACACATAGCCTGTCTCAGCTTCACACAACTCAAAACTTTTAATTCCAAATCTTGCAGCCTTTGTTCTGATACATATTATCCAGTGTAGCCTGCCTTTCCAAAGGAGAAGAGATTCGTCCAGGCTTAAATGTCTTCTAGGAGTATAAATTTCCTGAAATTTCTGGTTGCAATGTTCAACAATTGGATCAATTTTAGCAGTTTTACATCTATTTACCCGTAGGGTTCCATTGCTTTCATAATCATTAACAAAATGTAAAACACTCAAAATCAAAAGAAAACGATTTCTACTCATAATTCTTCGAAATTCAGGCATTCCTAAAACACCCGTTGACCAATATTCATCTATTCTACCCCTGTAACACAACCCCATATACATTAATATAGAAAAAAACTTGTACATTTCTTCCACAGTTACATCAACCCACTCACATAAGCGGGAATAAGGAGGCACATTATTATAGTTTTCGCATTGACGCATTATCGCTTGCCATGCGTATTCATTCGTTTCTATAACAATCTTTTCCATGATGCCACGATCCCATATAGCGCGAAATATCTCTAAAGGATCTTTTAAATTTACATTAGGTCCTGGTTGTTTTCTATAAATCTCCTCTACTCCAGTGAAATTTTCAAAATTATCAGACCATACAAATTGATCTAGTTGGGCTGGAGGAATTTCTTCTTCCACATCATCTTCGTTACCAGCCTCTAAAATTTGCCGGATAGACTCTTCCGTATAATAATCATCTTCATCATCGATCTCGCTTCCTGAATCGACTTCCAATGCTGATGCAAGAGATAATGGCAAGATACCCATGCCTATTTGTTCTTCAATAGGCGAGCCAGGATTAGCAATTTCTTCATGATATGTAATATCGAACTGCTCACGTTGCAAAGGCTGCAAGTTTCCCGATGAAGTTTGTTCTAAAAGAACTTGATCATTGGTTGGTACGCGCAATGTTCCGCTGGGAGATCTCTCGACAACCAATGCAGTTACTATTTGTCGATATGGTGGAGTTTGTCTGCCAGATGCATTTTCGTCGCAATCCATCTGGAATTATGAGCACAGTTTAGTGAAGAAAAAACCGGCCCGTGAAAAAAAAAGTGCGAGTCGGACTCAACTCAATAGTAAAAAAAAAACTGTATACTAACATCAAAATTGTAAACAAAACTGCTCTAGGTAAAAAACTCAAAAGAACTGATGGTATAGAAATTAATTTTATTTGATCTGTTTACAAAGCACAGAATTCACATTCATCTGGTAGATAATGTTCATATACCGCATATTTGCAATTTTGACACCAAAAGTTTTCAGTGCTCAACAATAATTCCATGGCGACAGCACTAGTTACAAGAATAAAATGAGGAGGAGCTTCTGTGCATGTGGGCATATAACATATGAAGCACCTAAGCCGCTTTATAAAATGAGTAATTTCCCATGGCCAAACATAATCATATAAACATAAGCGGTAGTGCTCTTGGTGTAAATAATCATCCACGTCCATGAAGACTACCCTATTAGATGGAAAAATCATAATGATATTTTTTCTTCTGTCGTGTTTGCTCAGTAACTAAAAAAAAAGAAAGATTCCTATTAGATTCGTGAGCTGTGTCTTTCGTCTCATTTATGTACGAAAATACTATTTATTTGACACCCATTTCGATTCGCCTCTGTTGTCGTATTAGTACCTATTCGAAAAAGAAACTACTTATACCTATCCCATATTGTATACCACTTCGACTCCGACACAAAATCTAAGGTCACGTCAAATAAAAATGGTTATGTAGGTACTCGTACATACCTACTTAGGTACATACAAGAAACCATTACTCTCCTTTTTCCATTATTATAGTCATGCGTGTACCTACTAAATACAAATATGATTGAATGCGCAGATATGCGTTCCGGTTCCTAGTACATCAAAATAAACTTGAACATCCTGTGAACGCATCGTAACTACCTACTACCATGACTAACAGAAATAGCATTTTTACTCTACTGATATGCAGATATATTACACAGAAAATGTATTTCTAAATGGTATAAGCAATGCACATGTGAAAATATGGAACAATAAGATAAATCGAGGTTGAAAACTATGGATCCATCATCATGCTTGTAAACAACTTTTGTAAACCTATCAAACATGTCGAAATCTTGCTACCGTTGGCAGTTTATATTACAATTTCATCAAACACTAATCAAATTATCGAAAAAACAAAGATATACTCACGATTTCTCTTTTTATTCACTAAATATCACACAAAAAACACAGAGCAAATTACGCGGCACAGGTACGAACAAGTTGAATCTTTGTTCAATTTTATTTGAATATTTTGACGTTGAATGAAAGTTTTTAACGGCTGTTTTATATTGTTTGATTAGTTCACTCGATCTTTCCGGCACTTTCACGCTAATATAGGCCCTTTACTTATTGTAATTAAATGATTTTTCGAGTACAGTTAATATAGCGCAGATCTACGTTCCGGCATACGAAGCTTCAAAAATCTGGAGCGCAGACCTGCGTTCTGGCATACGAAAGGTTAAGTAACCATCTTTTTTTAATAACTTTGGTATATAAAGCAATCTAGATATACTTAAACCATGAAAATCTGGACAATCTGGGCAGCCAGTTTTTATCAACAATGTCACAGTGTCGATAATTTAGGCTGTGATTACATGTTATGTCATATATGTATACAGTTTTTTCAGTTTTTCAAAACATTAATACTTAATGAATCATATTGTGGTCCACTACATAATAATGAGACTGATTTATGTAATAAAAAAATTTTAATACTTTAAATGGTCTTTCTTTAAATTAAACCTAAGTTATTAATATTTGTGATATGCTTTGAAGCATTCTATGCACAAGCCTGGCTGTTGGGGACATTTCTCGCAAGCAAACAATGTTGCTACCCTTTTTTTCTTGGTTGTCCAGCAGTGGACGCATCTTCTTCGCTTGGTTTTGCCTTTTGTGTCTTTTTGTAATTTCATGATGCAATGAACATTTGTCCCTAATGGAATTCGCAAATCCGGAGGTAAATGAGGCTCTATAATAGATTTAATTACATTTAATCTGAAATCATATAAAGTCATTTTGTTATTTGCCGAGTACTTATTGTACAGGAAGAAAGAATTTATTGTTATTATTTGCATAATGTGGATTATAACTTTTTTATACCATCTGAGGGTCTTGTGTTCACATGAGTAATATGATAGCATTTGGTCATGTCGATCAATGGCACTCATATTTTGATTATAATATTTAATTATTTGGGGTTTAAGTTTCATTTGCCCTCTGCGATTTCTGGTACTCTCTAAATTGCCATTGTATTTTGTTGAGATAGCCAACACCTCTCTTTGATCCATCCATTTAATTAGGCAAATGTTATTTTTATGTAGTATGCATAACTCACCCTTTTTTAATTTAGTTTTTAATAATGTTTCGGGATTGCCTTTCCTCATTTTTCTTAAAGTTCCTGTACAATAAGTATGTTTATTATATAACTCCTCCAACAGACCCACGCTTGTATAAAAATTATCTATCACCAAATGGTGTCCCGCATTTATATATGCATCCATTAAATGATATACTACTTTTTTAACGTGGTTTGTTCCACCAACAAGCGTATCAGATGCACCACCATACAAATGCAATTTTAGCACAACCCCTAGCTGATCGGCAAGTGCATAAAACTTCAGACCATACTTATTTTTCTTTCCTTTCATATAGTGTCGAAATCTTAATCTCCCTCTCCATAACATCATTGATTCGTCAATCACTATATTTTTCGTTGGGTAATAAATTTCTAACATTCTTCTATTGAAATAGTCAATTATTGGCTTTATTTTACAATGGCTTGTAGTTCCTCCTATATTCACGCACAACATTCTTAAAATTAATAAAAAAGTATTACGCGACATTGCTTTTGCAAATATTGGTTGATTAAAATATGAATCAGTTTTCCAATAATCTGATAGTCTATTAATTTTTATGAAGCCCATGTGTAATAGTAATCCAAAGAATAATTTTATATCGCTGCAACTTATAGGTTTCCAAAACTTAGCTCTGCTTTGTGCACTTCTGCTTGCAGCTCTTTCATATTCGCCGTACTCGTTGGTAGAGTGAGTTAATAAACTAAGCAGTTCTTCATTACATATGGCGTTAAAATAGCTTATTGGTGTATCAGCTATGTATTCTTGAAGACCGGTTGTCTTGGTAAAAGGGAGTTCGCTATATTGACCAGGATTCCCTGGTTGCCATTCATCATTAAATGTATCAAGAGGTACCGGTTCTTCTAGCTCATTTAAATCTATTTGGCAGTCGTCGTCATCTGTATCCATCTCGTCTAAGACATTTTCAGAGAGGATTCCTAAAAGCTCAGAGTCAGTTAAAACTGAGGGTGGCTGGTTCAAAGGCGGAGTTGTATTCAAAGATTCCATGGCGGCTAAAGTGTCTTCGATCCCAGGGAAATCCCAATTAGGGCTTTGCCAAGAGCAGGATGGTAGTGGATTACCGAAGGGATCCATAACCTAAAAAAAATAACAAGAATAAAACAACTTACACACACACACTACAATAGGGTGGGTCGCTCATGTTTGAAAAAAAAATGTGATCGCATTGGAATAGAAATATTTTGTTGTCTTATGTGTAAAGAAATAATGTTAGGTAAAAAATACATAATAAAACAACTTTTAAACGGTTTAACTCGCCTATATTAATCATTTATACATTCCTGACGTTTCGACTTTTCAGCGTTCGTGGTAGGCGAGTTAAACCGTTTAAAAGTTGTTTTATTATGTCTAGTGCTCGCGCAAACCTAAGAAACACTTGTAGGTAAATCATGATTAAAAATGTTTTAAATAAATTGTACTCACCAATTTTGTATATCAGTTCACTGAAAGTAGACTAAGTTATAGTTGTTGGCGGCAATCTCGAAACACACAGTTCACGGTTAGAAAGAGCATTCATACAGTCCAGAAACACTAACCGATGTCTTCGTAAGAGCAATCAAACAGTCCAGAAACACTAGCCGATGTCTTCGTGAGAGCAATCAAACAGTCCAGAAACACTAGCCGATGTCTTCGTGAGAGCAATCAAACAGTCCACAAATACGAACCGAAGTCGTCGATAGAGCGATCAATCAATATCCAGTAAACGTAAGTTACGGAAGGAACCGTCTCACACATGCTAATTCGAAAGCTTCAAACATTGCACTAAACAAATTTAACTGCCGGCGTGAGAAAATATTTGTCAACAAAAGCTTTAACATAAATCAAATTACAAAAATCTTACTTAAGTGCCTTACTGTAAAGTTCAAATTCAAAAACTCAAGTCAAAGCTAAGTTAACAATAACAAACAACACGTGAGCGATCCCGCCGTTTTGTTCAATATTTTTTTATTCTTTCTAACGATCTTATCAAGCGTATCTCGCGTACTCGCTCTAAGCTATCCTGGCCCTGCAGTCTCGACATTAGATAGCGACAAAAATCAGTCGCTAAGTCGTATCGTTGTAAAATTCCTTTAATAGATTTTCAACTTTATTTCGAATGCATAAGGTTGAAAATCTATTAAAGAAATGTGACATCGATTACACTTTACGACCGATTTTTGTCGCTATCTATTGTCGAGACTGCAGGCCCTGGCCGCCGCCGCCGCGCCGCCCGGCTGGACACTTGGTAGAACTTGGACGTGCCACGCGCCCACGCAGTGTCGATTTCATAAATAATCCTTATGATGAAAACTTTCGATCGGTATAGGGTAATTATTTTTCTCAAATAACGGGTTCGAACTACGGTTCAACCATGTAATTATTGAAATATCTATGAATGCAGTTTAAATTGTTTTTAAAATTCAAATAATGTATTCTTTTAGTAAAATGTTCTATCTACAATATTCAAGGCATAGCTGTGGGACGCCCTGTATAATAAAATAAGATACATATTTTAATGCTCAAAATACTACCAGTCAAACAAAAAAACAACGGTTTACGACTGATAATACGATAGGTACCCAGTATGCTTGGTCGAAGACCATCACTTCCGAGAAAACAATGCGTCATACTGCACGTGTTCAAGGCAATTAAGGATAACAAAAGCTAGACCGACCTCGGATGTTTCGGAGCTTCAAAGTCTTTTGTTACCTGATAACATAACCTAAACAATAATACCAATAATAAATATTTACTGTCTACAAATATGAACACATTTGTTCGTAATAGAGAATGGTATTACACTGTGATGAGAATTTACACTGTATTTTGTTTTTTTTTTCATATAGAAGAATAGTTAAAATTATTAACGAGCGAATAACAGTATAATACCTACGGTTTTAACAGTACGGTTATTAATCATACTAGTTGTTTGTTTACCGGTCGTAGGTACCTACTGTAAATTATTTTGTACATTATTGGTCTGACAGAGGCAACGCGAGTTCACACAGTAGTTATCTTTCAGTCCTACTCGCCTTTTTATTTCTTGGGCTTCTACTTACTTGACATTCAATTAATTATCTTCATATTTTATTGATTTTTGTTCAAAGGTTGACAACTCCTTAAAATGGACACGCCTGGCGGGTTCTCGGCATTACATAATCACTTTAAAAAAATATATATTTTTTAAGAGATTTTTCTGGGGGCCACCTCAAAAATCATTAGGTTATTGCTAGCGAATTATGTACTGAGAATTCCAAAAGGCAATTTTGGCTAATTTTCGAAATATCACTGAAACATTTAGGACACGCCTGGCGTGTTCGAGGCGTAGTTATAGAAATTCGTAAGAACACGCTTGGCGTGTCGGCGGCATTGAACGTGTTAACGCCTTTTTTATTGATTACAATCACAGTTGAAAAGTTTATGAATAAATTGTATCGAACCGAATGAACAACATTATTGGTACACAATGAACCATGGCTCAAAATCATAGGGTACACAGTGAACTATGGTTTACTGTGTACCCTATGATTTTGAGCCACTGTGTACAGCCACCACTTTTTAACCTTTAAGGTTACATAACTATTAAAAATAACAAATTCAAAGGATATTTATATATCTAAGTTACTAAGGAATAGTTACTTTACACATGGAAACAGTGCAATATAATGTAACTATATATACAACGATTCTAGAAAAAAAATAAATGAAAACACGTGTACTTACTTTTTTGGGCTCCAACGACAAAACAATACACTGTACGACCGTTACGGGCGGGAGCGCGCCGTCGACTGGGGAGTGCGGGAAGGTGGTAGAAGGCAAGTTGTTTCGCGTTTGCAATACGGGTTGGCAACGTCGCGTTTTCGGGATATGAGTGGTGGTGCACTGTGTACTACTGGGCCACTGTTTACCACCTGACCCTACTTACATAGCAGTAATTGGTAGTACCTATGTATATTTTGTGTGTGATGCAGTCAACGGATGTTTGACCTTTGTATTCATATTATCAATTGTTTTATTGCAGCAAAAATGGGTAAAGCTGGACGAAAACCTATTGTTGAGAAATCAAAACAGAGAGAAGTTTTTATGAAATATGCCGACAAACTACTGGATGTTAAATTGAGAGACCCTATATTTGATACAATTGCAAGTGATTTGGATAATCTTATGACACCGGCAGCCCTTTACATGTCACTGAAAAGGAATTTCAGGGAGTTTCTAAACACTGAATGTAAGCAGCAAACTGTATGTCTGTCCTCGTCATCTTTATCATCATCCTCAAGCAATAGCCCGAGAACCTCATCCAAAATATCACATTCTCATGTCGAGTCCAACCAGCATCATAGTGAAAACGACACAAAGAACTTCAAGTTTGAATTAGATATCTATGACTGGAAAAAACTGCAACCATTAAATGTCTTGTATAAAAGAAATGACTTGAGAACATGTACTCCATTTAAAAAATATAAAATACTGCCTAAGTACAAATGGGTGGATATTTTAAGAGAAAAGATTTGGCTTATTTCTAGATTACCATGCACATGGAATTTCAAAAGTTACAAAGTGGAGTCTGAGCATCATATTTTAGTAAAAGGTCAATGCAGTCAATGTAGCGCTTTTACAAAAATAGCGTGTCAAAAAATAACAGATAATATTATTGAAGGACAATGCCAAATCACAGTCGGAGAAAAAAATAAAAAACATGATCCGAGAAAAAAATATAGAATGAATGCATTGGTCAGACGAAAATTAGCTAAAAAGCTCAAACACGATTCAGCTTCTTTGGTTCATAAACAACTGGCAGCAAAAATGTCTAAACAAGGAATTACAGATACAGCACCAGTAATCCCAACACTCAATGCATTGCGAAAAATTAAGTACGAAGAACGAAAAAGAATGTGGTTACACAATAACGTTATTCTGAGCATTCTTACAAGGCTGTGACCAAACCAATTTTTTTACGTGATATACACTTTTTTCCTCGAATTCACATTTATTACTGGACTGATGAACAACAACAATACTGCCGTGAATATCAATCTTGTTTTCAAAGATTAACTATCACATTGGATGCTACAGGTTCAATCTTTCAACCTCTTAAATTACCAAATGGTTATGAATTGAGTAAGAGACTTTTCTTATACGTAATAATATTAATAAATCAATTCGATGTGTGTGTACCTTTATGTCAGATGATAACCGATTCACATGACACTGCGTCTGTTTCTGCATGGTTATTACAGTGGTTGAAAAATGTTCGTTGTCATCCTGACGAAGTTATAACAGACGATTCTTCTGCGTTAGTAGCAGCAAATGTTAGAACATTCAGTGATTTTACATGTGTGAAAGACTATTTACTTCGTTGTTTTAGTATTTTGAATGGAAATAAAGAAGAACTACCAAAAACATTTATTAGATTAGATACCAGTCATTTTATAAAGACTCTGTATAATTTGAATTGCTTCGAAAATGTTGACACAAAAATTAAAATGTATTATATTCATTGTATCCGCTACATTAAAGAATGTCAAGACTTTGCACTTGTAAAGGAAATCATTACAAAAATGATAAAACTTTGCCTACATCAAAATGATTTTGAAAACGATGATTCAGGTTTGAAGGAGAGCAAGCAAAACCTTGACAATTTGTTAAACAGTCATAAGTATGCTGATTTTAAAAATGTGGATCAAAATGAAGAATTTGAATATGATCAAATTGTCATTGATGATGCCGGCGTTCGAGACATTGTCGCATGGTTCGATCTGTTGGTAGATAATGAAAAAAAAAGTAACCCTGCAAATTCCTATGTTGGTAAAAGTAGTAGTTTACCACTTTTCATCCCTACTTTAAAAAGATTATTTATAAAACTTCCTTTGTGGAGCAACGTAATGTGCTCTTATTTCAAATCGGAAACCTTAAACGCATCGTCTTCATGTGTAGAAAGCTATTTTCGCACTTTAAAACAGTTAGTTTTTAAAACAAAAATAGCGAGACAACGAATTGACGAATATTTGCAGCATCATTACGATTATATCAAAGGAGAATTGCATTTAGCATTAAATCAATTAAAAAACTTAGGTTCCACTACTTTACTAAAATCTAAATCACGCCGAACTAGGCGTGCCATGACTAAAAATATTTCGCACCTTCGGTGCAACAAAGTCACAAATAGCCAAATCTGCAAAATCGAACTAAGTATGCCAAATTGTTTCTGAATCATGCCTTTACTTGGGGCAACAAAAACATCCGCGGAGGTATCTCAAAATTCTACTAGATGGCGCGAGTGCCTTTGTGGTTATTGGCGGTTTTTCCATGCGCTTTGGGCCGACAACGTTTCATTGGACAGTAGTGCCCCCGCGCCCGCGAGTGTTTGACGTACGTTGGAGCTACAGCCACACAAAGGTATTTATGACCTTTTTTATTCTCACTTATTGGAGCGACAAAAACGTATTTGTTTTTAAGACCTCATTTTTGTTAAATATATTACAAAACTTTTGGAGCTACAAAGGCATTTTCTCATAAAGCGTTTTTGTAGATCCAAAGTTTTGATATATTTACTACATAATTGGAACTACAAAGTCACTAACTAAAAAGTGTTTTTATAGGTCCATTAATAGAATTTTTTCAACTAATCTGTTGGATTTACAAAGTCTTAAACTATGAAAGTGCTATATAGGTTCAAAATTAGTATTAAGAATGTGATAACAAAAAGACTTATGACTTTTTAATTCCATTTTTTGTATCATAGGTACCCGCTGTTTAGTTCATAAACAAAATTGTGACTTTGTTACCCCATAATCATTTACTTATTCATTTTTTTTGTCAAAGTTGCACCTAAATGTATGATAATCAATATTGTTTTTATTTAACCTTTTGAACGCCAGAGCGTAAACACATCGGCGCCCCTTCTACGCCAAGCCACAAATTCAGTACAAAAACCTACAAAAAAAAATAGTGATTCCAACATCTTAACGAAAAGTTATCGATAACCAATGAATCCGTGCTTTTCGTTCTATATTTTTTAAATAAATATTATTCGTTGCATTGGTCTTTTATTTAACTTGACCCTATTTGGTATCATACTATCATTAAACAGCAGTTACTAAGTTCTAAGCAAACTAAAAGCAAACATTAGAACTACAAACGAATAAATCAATAATAAGGTACATCACTAATCTGGTTCGTGACGTCATCCGCCGACGTGAAGACACGTCTCTGGCGTGGCTGGCACGACTTTTGACAACTTTCTCGCATGCGAGTAGGGATGTGATCATGTGATATTGTGGTACATAAAAAATAATAATATTTTATTATTTAAAACAATTTAATCATTTTACATATAATTATTAGTCGGATTCTTCGAAACTTGGCAAACTTATGTCATCCAAGTCCTTTTGCTGTCTTACTTTTCTTATTACGTTCAGTATATTGACATATGTGACCGTTTTTCTTCTGGCACTCGATCCAATTCAAAAGCGACCAGTCTTGCGAACGCCGCATTTCGTGGGTCGCTAGGTCCTGGTTGGGCAAAATCCAACGGAGGTAAATTAGAAACGTCACACCTTAATTCATTTGCGTCCCATACGCTCCGTTGATAAGTGTTTGCACTCGTTATATCTTCTGCAGAAACTTGTATTTTTATAGTTTTCTTTGTCGTTTCTTCATTTGAAGATGCCTTCCTTTTGCGACTTAGGTCACTTATTATGCTTGGTGAGGTAGGTCCAGCTATATCCTCAGGAGAAGACATAATTATTATTATCACTTTTATAAACTTAACAAACTTTTTAACTTGTCGTAACTTGTAATTACGGCAACTACCTACTTTATGATTACTCTATGATCAAAACTTTTCTAGTATTCTATCTTTTTTAGTGTTGCCAACCAAAATGAAAAAAATATAATGAACGAATGAAATCACTACATAATATAATTTATGGAAAGGATCTGCTGCAGATGTAAGCTAGTATGCAATAAGTTTCATTCAATTAAGATTTTCCTGAATCTGAAATTAAACTAGTTAGTAAACGAAAAAAAAAAATACAAGTAAATAATCAGTCTTTTAATTGTGTTATTCTCGGAATTACTAATAATATTATTTAAAAAAATAAAGCATCAGTAGTGAGTGCTAATCTCTATGGATACTGTTTTGTGCCAGCACGACCTCAGCGTCGAAACTAGTCACAGGTAATCAAAACACTTAAGGTGATAACGTCAGGGTAGCCCGCGAAATTCAAATTTTCTTTGTTTTTTTGTAATTTGCCGGTCAGTGTTAGGATATAATATATTAACACTTTCATTACCACTACGATTTTCGCGATGTTGTCCCGGATGCCGCCTACATTTTACGTTGGACTCGCTGGGCGAGTCGCCGGCGCTGTAACACGAATTGAATCGACTCGCCACGCGAGTTCAGTGGCATAGCGTTAGGGTGAAAACAATGTTTTGTTATTTTTGTGGCCGTGACAGTGTACGTTACGTGTTTAACGCAATTAAAAAGTGTTTAACTAACATACGGTGTAATTTAACATATAAAAATGGCAAGAAACACTATAGATAAAAGAAAAGGTAAGTTTGTTTCGTAATTTATGCAGTGACTGTCAATCTTATAAATAGTGGTTATTGTTGAGGTTATATTTTAAATATCTAATATTGTTTTTATAAACAGGAGGTTTTCAATTCGACTAAATAAAAACCAATTTTACCCGGAAACATTTTGATACGGGCTTTTTAAGAATATAGTTTAAAAAACAGTACAGTTTTAAAATGTTTACTGTGAAGTTTCGAATAACGTTTAAATATGTAATGATTATTCAATTTGTTATATTATAATGTTTTAAGTAAAATTACATTTTGATTACGTTCGAAATTTATTAAGAAGTGTCTGGTATGTTTTTAGTGCAATTTGTGCCAGAAACGGAGTCTTACGACGACGATTTAACTCAGATGGAGGAGGAGATACCAAGAAAGCGACAATGCATAGAAGGTAACTTATTAATTTAACCAAATTTAAAAAATAAGGAGGTTCTCAGTTTAAGGCTGACCCCACATTTGGCGTGCGCGATCCTCGGGCGTGCGAGTAGCGCGAGCGCGCTGCGTGAGCGTCGGGTGTTGCCGCCGTGTGACGTGCATGCACACAGTAACAGTAACGCATCGACGTGTGCTAACACGGCACTGGCCAAAGCGGGCGGCAGGGATAGCGGGCGAAGGGGTAAGAACGCGACTCGAGCGTCGCGAGCGCGCCGCGCGCGCTTTGCGCGCACCCTGCATGCACGTCACACGGCGGCAACACCCGACGCTCACGCAGCGCGCGCGCGGCGCTCGCGCTACTCGCACGCCCGAGGATCGCGCACGCCAAATGTGGGGTCAGCCTAACTAGTATGTAAGTTTTTCCGAGATTATCTTTTATTTGGCTAAACCTATTTTGATGGAATTTTCATTTAATTAACTTTAACCAGTTTCAAACATTTAATGTAATTTCGACTAAAAACTGGTTGCATTCATAGTTCATATTCGTTTCAGATCATTCTGATAAAGAAGACGACTCTATGGCGCTGTTTGAAAATAATTCTCAAGACTGGGATGACAACAATACACGTTAACTGCCATTAAAAAAGTGCATATTTTCCGTTCAGGCCATGGGGGACAATGTTGAGCGACACTGAAGCTTTCCATTCAAGCCGCGTCTGACAATGTTGACCGCGCGTCAGGCCTGTGTTCAAAACTCTCTATTGCGCCAACGGACAGCAGTATCGAGATAATTCGCTTATAATGTGACCCGCGCGGCCCTCTAGTTTATCTTATATAGCTTGGTTTTTACAAGGGCCAAACTTAGAAAAAAATAGTGTTGATTTTTGAAACACATCACTCTTGAAAAATTTTATCACTAAGGATTTTAGAGATTATAATGAAATTAAAAAAACGTTTTTTAGATAAGTAACTGTTTATTAAAATAATTAAAAAGACATTAAAACCGTGTCAATAGGGCCTCTCATTGGCATTTAAACTGAACTTATACAAAAAAAAACCTCAAAAGATTATCATCGTAGGGCAAGAAGGAGGTAGCTACTCGTATATAATTATTTTCCGCTAATGGATTTTTGTGAAACATTTAACACAAAGATAGGGTTCATCAGGACAGTTGGCACAAAAGGTGTTAACTTTTTTAGTTTTGTTTTTAGCGATTAAACGTCCTTGGGAAGCTACCATATTTTTATAGCATTGTTGGCACGCACGGCGAGTTTTACTTGAAGGTCCTTCCTTTTTCTTCAATTGGTGCTTTACTCTTCTCGTTCTTTGATTTGATGAAGTATCATCAATATCGAAACCTACAAAACTCTTCATAATTTCTTTTCTAAACTCAAGTACTGATATCTTCTTCTTGGCCACGCTTTGATAAAGAATTAAAGCATTTACCATAGCTGTATTTAAAAGTAAATCTATGCCTAGTTTTTTGTACCATTTGATGCTCTTTCTCAGAGGTGTTTGATATGCTGTCATTTGGTCGGATAAATCAACTGCACCCTTAGCTTTATTATAATCAAGAACTATTTTAGGTTTAGAGGTTTGTTTGCCATGTTTTATGATATTTTGAAATCGCACAGAATGTTTTGTTGAGAGAACCAATACATCTCGCTTATCCCTCCATCTCAACACAGTGATTCCATCATTACTCTCTTTTGCTACATATTGCCCTCTTTTCAATTTTGTAGAAACAATTTCTTTAGGAAAATGCTTGCGATTCTTCCTCAAAGTGCCAACTAAATGCGTCTCGTTCTTTAAAAGTTCTCTAGCTAATCCGACGCTTGTGTACCAATTGTCGGTATATAGAGTATGCCCTTTATTTAGCAACTCATTGCATAGCGCCATAACAACCTTAGTAGGCGTAGTATTGACGTTATCGTTCTGTTTTCCACCATAAATGCTTATTTTGTATGTGTATCCAGGCAAAGTACATAGTTTGAATAATTTAATCCCATACTTATGGCGTTTTTGCTTATTGTACTGCCGAAATATAATTCGCCCGCGAAAAGGAACCATACTCTCATCTATACATAAATCTTCGCCAGGCGTGTAAGATTTTTTAAAATTTGCATTCATTACTTCCACTAAGTCTCTGATGCGGTGTAAACGATCGGTCGTATTCTCTTCATCTTCTTGTGAAAAATGAAGCATTGCGAGTAGAAGCTCAAATCTATTGCGAGACATAATAGTTCGCGGAAATTGCTGTCCAATGATTTTATCTGTGGTCCAGTAATCAGCTATTTTCGGAAGCCTTACTATACCCATATATAAAATCAGCCCAAATAGTTTTTTAATTTCAGTTACGTTAGTAGGGACCCAGCTACGAATACGCGCTGCTTTCGAAGCTTCATTAGACATTGTTATTTTATTGAAGGCATAGGCATTAGTGCATAAAACAATTTTATTTAAGACCTCGTCCGTCACCATAAGCGCAAAAAAATCAGCTGGACATTTGTTTATCATAGCCATGCGTAAGTTGAGCTGCATTCCAGGACACTCAGTAAAAGCAATAAGTCTGCGCTGATTACCTTTTGGGTCAGTCCATGTTGAAGGTGGCGAACTTCTGTCTAGGTCTTGGATAGCACGATTGATTTCAGCAATCATACCTTTCTGAATAGCTGATAAGACAAGGATATTTTCCTAGTAATTTGTACATCAGGCGTAGTATTTTATTTTTGCACTAGACAACAATTTGTATGGAGTAATAACAAAAATTACAAAAAAAAAAATGTTTGATTAGTGATATTTGCCAAGGTTTAAGGCATTTTTGAACTTTTAATTATTAACAAAGATCTGCTACGGCATCAACTACGATAATAACTTAAAATTTCTGTACTGTCGCGCCGTAAATAATTTTTAAATTGGTTTCAAATGATTTAATCTGGGATTATTCATAAAAACTCTAAAAATCGAACTAACTCAAAAACTACTGAATTTCGGTAGAACATTTGGTGGCTTAATTTGTTGCATTTTAACCCTACTATGACGTCCTGCAAGGAATACGTCGAGTTACCAGTAACCCTGTATATGAATAAACGGAATAATAATTATACTAACACACGATATTGCTAAACACACAATGGATTCAATAAGATAAGGGACTTAAACCTAAGATAAAGAATGCCTAACACAGGTGACCCAAATATAAGGGCCGTTGAATAATAAGTGAATACATCTAAATACCTAATCACTAAAATTAGACCATGATTATACTATTGGGACCTCCCCCAGGTAAAACTAAATACTAAGAGATTAATACTATAGGATAACATAAAGAGGCCTCGACTCGCCGATCCGCACCCGCAACCTAACTTAGGGTACAGTGTGGGTGAAATCATACTTCTCCTTCAGCCATGCCCTGGCTCTCCCCGCCACGGCAATCCAAGTGGTGGACAGGTTGCCTGCAGCATTGATGATTCTGTACTTCTTCGCAAGGGTGACTCTCTCCTCTAGGCTTAATACTTTTGAGTTATAGGAGTTGTGAAGGTAAAGGCTCGAAGTCTCTGCCTTGACGGATGCGTTCAACTTCATCCAATCCTTCACCTTAGTGTTGATAACCTCAGAGATTTTAAGGTAAGGAACCAAGATGACATCCAAGGCCATGTTCAGGTCACTGTTGGACATAGAGTGCGGAAGGATACTGGCGCACACATGGTGCCTCGCAACTTTTGGGAATTCAGAGTGGAGGGAGGTCATTTCCCCAAAGGGTACTGCCATTTGAATCTCAGAGTTGTGCAACATGTAACATACGACCTCTGGGAAACAGGCAACCATCCTAGATAAGGTCACAGCAGAGAAGTCTCCCCCCACATTCTTCTTAATCTTCAAGGCCCTGACGATCTCGTTGAACTCCTTCTGCGTGGCAGGTGACTTCATTGTCTTGGATATCCTCTCAGTATTATTTCCGCGAACTAAGCCAACCATTACTGCTATTAGTATCATGCGCGGCGTGGCCTTGGCTGTGATGCTCTTCCTCATCATAGCAGCATCAAAGCCGGCGAAGGTGACGCTATTGTTTACCCAGTCAGTAAGCTTGTCCTTGGTGGATTCTAAGAATTGGCTGATCGCCGACTTGAACTCGGCGTCGTTAGGCAGTGGGGTCGTGGACAACTCGTCCAACTCCCTATTGACTTCATCCATGTTGGTTTTCGACTCAGATTCCATGCTCCTGCTAGAGGTCTGACCTAGTGTGCTGGAGCTGGCTCTAGTGGATATGGAGTCTAACCACAAGGCTGTCGAGCTGATGTTATAGGACCTCTGAGGGCTTTTCTTTTGCGACCTGTTCTTAGCACCTGACCTCGAGACTGATCTCCTGGAGCTTGATGACATATCGGACATTAAATTCAGCAGATCAGGGCTTGGTTAATGAATTCAGATTACACAAATCAAAAGTAGAGTCGTCTTTGTGTTACAAACGTCATGTGTTACATAATTCAAATCATGTCATATTACAATCAATATCAAAATTGAAATCAAAATTTAAATTTATAACCAAGTTTTAAACTTAAATCAAAATTTAAATCACATAAAAATTAAATAAAATTAAGTTAAAAACAAATTAAATTAAAAACTATTCAAATTACAATCAGAATTAAAATCGGAATCGAATTCAACACAAATACAAAATTAAAATTAACATCAAAACCAAAATTAAAGACCGTAGTAAAAACTAAAAACCGAAGTTAAAATCGAAATCAACATCTAAGTTAAAATTATTATTAAATAAAAATTAAAATCAAATACAAAATTCTTTTCGGCTGTTCTCTGTTATGATTTGATTGAACTCATTCAAACTCAAACTGATTAAAGTTGCACCAGTTTGACTCTCAGTTTCGGGAATTGTTGTTAAATTCTCATTCGTTGCTATTATTTTTGAAGCATCACTTTCAATCGCTTCGGTATCATCAATAGTCTTATAACTGGTACTGGCCTGATTGATGTATTTGGGTCGTATGCATTCATTGTTGTAACATTATCGTTATCTTTTCTAATTTCTTCCATCATTTCAAAATCAGAATTAAAATTGAGTAAATCGTCCATAGTTGACTTGCTAGCTGGATGTTTTCTATTCTTTTCACGATTTTTGTAGTATCTGTAAAAATAATTATTGTTTAAAATGTGATAAATCAATCAACTGTATATTATTTTTATTTATCCCTTTACTAGTCTGTAAGTAACTTTTATTTTACTTTACTAAGAAAATGTAATGGGCCCTAACTTTTCGTTGTAATAAATGAATTCAATCGAATATATACATACATAGCGTGTGTATTCTGGTGATGTGTGACTGAGCGTCGCGTCGTAAGTAAAGACGTAGTAAATGTGGTATTTTACATGCTTTTTGTAACGTGTTAAAAGAATCCACTCAGTCTAGTAAACGTAATAAATTACACCGCTTTATCGGTACCACAGTTTTATGACGTGCGTGCGTTCCTACGGAAGCGCTCCCTCTATATTATAATACTCTTTGCGCGCAGCTCAACTGACCCTAGACGGACTCGACCGACCGACTCGTGATCGTACCTCTCTTTCTCACTCTTCGCGCACTCACTCGTATCTGGACAAGCTATAATAATAAAATGTAAATATAATACTGAACGTGTGTACCAGCTTTTTATCGACATATTATGGGTGAAATATAATGCTAGATGATTACAAGAAATTGTGAGTGTAGTCTAAGTAACGCCTAGGCTAAGTCGAATAAAACACATAAAACTTTCCTCTCCTCATCTTCAGTATCCTCGAAATTAGAATACAGTTCTTCTAATTTAATTCCTTCAGCAAAAATAGCTATGCCTTGTACTTCTACGACACATTTTAATTTTCTCCAGTTCTCCGCAGGCACACTATTTTCATTTCTCCAATAGTTCAAGGTCGCTGTTTTTTCTCGTCCTTGGCCAAAACAGGACAGAATCTTTATTGTTGACCCATGTACTAGGCACAACCGATATAAGGTGGGACGAGCCCTCTTTAGTTAGTACTATAGAAATCATTTTGATAAAATTTATGGCCGGTCCAAACGTTTGAGAATCTCTGAAAGCAATAAACCATTTTGTGAATTCGGTAGCTTTGTAACTACTTCTGGTTTCACGTCGATATATGCCGACACAATCTAGTAACTTCCTGACCAGTTCTCTAAATAAAAATATATTTTTTAATTTTTTACCAATTTTGTAGTTCATTTTTGGTTCCATAACATACAGTTTGTATTAAATATATTATAGCAAAAGTTTCCAAGCTCTGGAAATGAAGACTTGTTAGTAAAAACTATTGTTTACATTACACCACACAGGTTAAATCACAATTTTATGGTGGCGCATTGAAAAATTTGAACAAATTACACAATGAAGTTCTTTTCCCACATAGATTTGAACAATAATAAACGAATTAAAATATGAATAAAAATTTACCTTGATAAACTGATGGCTGATGATGTTTTCTTCTTATTATTTTTTAACTTCACGTCGGTCGCAGAACAAAAAGAGAACGAATGAACGAACGAATGATTTCTGAGAAGTGGTTGCAGACTAAGAACAATGTTACCACACAGCAACGTAACTTTAAAACCAAATGTTACTGTATCGACAGTTCCCCATTTTTAGTCGTGGCGACGGAACTAAGTCGACTCACCGACCAAAACATGTTACTAGAATGAATAAGTGTCGACACAATTGTGTCGAATTGTTTCGTAACGGCAACCAAAAAGCGCTGTATGGGTAGTCTCACGTGGCCTCAGTCTTGACTCACTCGGTGATAGTAATCTATGGTGGAACGGCCCACTGTTCTTACAGGATCCTGAGTCGATGTGGTCGCAACAAGGCAGAATTTCACAGTGTGACTACGCCGCGAATGATCTACCTGAATTAAAATCACAGACAAATGCTATGGTTTGTGATGTTACACAAAATAAAAATATGGTAATTCGTTTTGACAGGTTTTCTTCCTATAATCGTGTACTTCATACAGGTGCTTATGTATTGCGATTCATCCGTAACCTACGTACACAACGACCCGATCGCACTGTAGGGCCGTTATCTGTGAATGAGTTGTGTGCGTCAACACTGATGTTGACGCGACTTGTACAACGGGAATCTTTTCCTGATGAGTATAACAAATTAAAAGGTAACTTACCATTGAAAACTACAAATGCAATTTCTAGTCTTCACATATTTCTAGATAAAAATTATATAATAAGAGTAGGCGGACGCTTGAGTAATTCACCTGACTTCGAGTATGACAAGAAGCATCCGTCCCAACTATGCTGAAAACATCGGTTAACATTATTATTGTTTCAGCACCTCATAATAAACTTCTCCATGGTGGTCCCCAACTGCTGTTGGCTACTATGCGTGAGAGTTGGTGGCCATTGGGGGGGAGAAATCTAGCCAGAAAAGTGGAGAAGAAGAACCGTTTCCCCAATCATGGGTAACCTACCTGCGGAGCGGTTGAAACCGGGGTCACCTTTCATTGTTGTGAGGTGGACTATGCTGGACCCGTATCTGTATTAAATCGCAAAGGTAGGGGAGCTAAGCTTGAGAAAGGATATATATGCCTATTTGTTTGTTTCGTAACACGAGCCATTCACCTCGAACTAGTCAGTACCCTTTCTTCACACGAGTACCTTTTGGCACTTATATGATTTATATCCCGTCGTGGTAAGCCGGCTCAAATTTTCTCTGATAATGGGTCAAATTTTGTCGGAGCCATGAAGGAAGTTCAGTTAATGTTTATCAAGCATTCACATCAAATTATTGATGATTTATCTAACGATAGCATAGAATTTAAATTTAATTTACAAGGTGAAGCAGAAACAAACCTTTCAAACATGGAGAAGTTTGACTTAAAAACTGCAACATCCTTAATACCTGTTATGGATGGTACAGAAGGTGTAACCGAAAAAATCTTAGACGCTGTAGAGTTATACATATAACAGTTGTCTAAAGGACCCTGATCAGTCAGAAATACTTATTTCTTTTGTATTAAAAACAAGACTAACTAAAACAGCCAAGTTAAAATTAAAAAGTGAATACGACGACGTCGCGAGCCTTATACAGGACATAAAAACTTATTCACTCACGAAAAAACCGCAATCCACACACTTCATGGCATTGCAAGTTCAGCGCACATATACTCCACAAAGCTGTTGTGCCAATTGTGCATTGTAAGATACTACAGACGTGCGCGCCTACTTGTATATTTATGGATTTCTCGCGAGGTGAGTGATGATAAAGCTTTGATAATGTGAACTTGATTATATTATTTACGTCGTTATCTCTGTGTTGTAACTAACATGATACCATGAACAACCGTTTAGTAGGTATAATGCTAGTTACCCGCCTAGTCCAACCACCCTAGGATTTAGCTATCGAGTAATGAACTAATAAAATAGGTATATTCCCTAAATTATATTTGTGGTTCTAGAGATAAATGCGACTAAATAATTATCTTTTTATCCAGCTACACTGGTTGAGTAGTGGAAAAAATGGCGTATTATGTTTCTTAACTATTTTTTTTTCTTTTCAGATAAACCCACTTAATACAGTTTGTGATATTGGATGATATCAGAGATATGGAAATACAGCCAATGGTTATAGGAATAGAACAGCAATAACCACCTCCAATGCTTGCGCCTGATGCCAGATGTTTTGCATATACATATAATGTATGTAGTGTGGTTGTTATCTTGGGCACGAGATCAAGATGAGGTCTAACCACCTGCATCTTTTTTGGATGAAATACTATTACTAATAAAAGCAATAAATATTTTTGAAGTATAAAATGTGTTTTTTTTTCCCATACACGGCCAGCTTAGAACATCTTGCCTAATATTTATCAGTGTATAATATCATACCTAAATAAATATCTTTGATAATCTTCTAGTCATAATGGCTTTAAGGGTGTTTGGGATGCCCGTATGCTTACTTATTAATCAATAAATATTACAGTAAATACCACACCGTGTCTGTCTGTCATTCCTAGATTAAATTCGTAACTTCTTACTAAAAGTATTTTGATGCGTTTATAACGCTTAAATAAATTGATTCACGAGGAACGTTTCAATGTAATGGCTGGGCGATGCCGCGCTATTTCGAAATGAATATTTTAAATCTTTTCTCTTAAATCAGTCTATCCAATTGTTGTAATGATATCTAGAATATAAGGCTAGTGCAGCCATTTATGTTGTCTATGTGTCAAATATGTTTTATGAAATAAAATTAGTCTTTGGTCATCTTTACAAAGTGATGCTGTTTTATTTCAGGTTATGGGCCGCTCGCTTATAATTTAATCGCGATATTTGTCTTTAACCAGTATTTTGCAGTGTTAGCAAGTGTTAAAAGACGTTTTCGAGACGCGATTGAACTGTGTCGTGACGGATTGTTGTTAGAATCGCAGTGGACTAGTTTAGTGAAAAGAATTTTAAAATGTCAACGAACTATCTAGTCAACGTTCCCAAGTTAACGGGACGCGACAATTACAGCGAATGGTGTTTCGCGGCAGAGGATTTCTTAATCCTGGAGGGCATGAAGTAGTGCGTGAAACCAGAAGCCGGAAAATAAATAAAAACTGCAGGCGATTTTTTAATCGCCTGCAGTTTTTATTTATTTTCCGGCTTCTGGTAACCAAAGTGAAATTGATGATGGTAATCGACCCGTCATTATACGTACACGTGAAGAATGTTGATTCTTCAAAAGAATTATGGGATAAGCTAAAACAATTATTCGACAACAACGGATTTTCACGAAGGATAAGTCTACTGCGGAATTTGATTTCGATACGCCGAAAGAATTGCAGTTCGATGACGTCTTATGTGACTCATATTATCGATACAGCACAGAAACTCAGTGGAACAGGGTTCGAAATAAATGATCAGTGGACAGGATCATTGCTGATAGCGGGACAATCCCGCTATGAACATGGCAATCGAGCATTCTGGGATTCCTATAACGGCAGATTCCATCAAAACAAAATTGCTGGACATGGATTTGCCAAGTCACGACGAGAGTGAACTTAGCGGTACTTTTGCCATTCGTTCAAAGTACAAGGGAAAAAGTAATTTGTCTATGGTCCAGAAAAATGATGTTGGTAACACTGGTTTAACAAAGTCAAACGTCAAGCAGATAAATAAATATTATCGATGCAAACAAATCGACCATTACAAAAATCAGTGTACAAATAACGAAAGCAACTCGTCAAATAGAAAAATAAGGATAGAATCCAGTCTAATGCTTTTAGCGCAATGTTCCTGAGTGGAAACTTTAGTAAAGATGAATGGTACATCGACTCGGGCGCGAGTGTACACCTTACAGCCAAAGAAAGTTGGGTTATCAATGCACAGTATGAGGAAAACAAAAAAAATGTTGTTGCTAACAGTGAAAAGTGTCAGTATTGTGTTCTGGCGATGTAAATATCACGACTACAACAGATAACTGTGAATATGACATCATAGTGAAAAATGTGTTTTGTGTACCAACCCTAACCATAAACTTATTATCAGTCAGCCAATTGATTTTGAAAGGCAACAGTGTCTCATTCACGGACATAGAGCAACACAGGCCACCGGCGGACCGGAGGGGAGTAGCCATACGCAGGCGTTCCCCTCTGTCAAAGTACAAGTCCAAATGGTCCTATGCGTACAATAAAACTAGTTGCAACTGCACTGCTCACTAGACTAAATCTAGTTGCGTGAGTGAATCGACGACGTCGTAAAAAATGCCGAATTGTTCTGTTTTTTGCTGCAAAAAGAGATCTGCCACGTCAAATTTACAAAAAGATGGCGTTACCTTTCATATGTAAGTAATTTTTAATCACATTATTGCTATTTACTTCTTTTAAACTTATAAACTACAATATTATCAATCGTGTTGTTTCGGATTTGTTTATCAACTAAGGCCGTGCGTCCTCATACAAAACGCGGATCGGTCGAGCGACAGATCCGAGTATTTTTTCCTAGAATTCGCTGTCACCGAGCGATAGTGTTGTTGCCGGTTTGTTTGTAGATAGTTATCGATGAAAATGTGAAAGGTCAAGTCAAATCAGAGAAATTTTTGAGATTATTGAGATTAGGTTTTCTGATTTAAATAAAAATTACTGAGTGTGAACGTCAACTATAATGTGTTTTTATTTATTTATTGCAGGTTTCCTAAAGATCCAAATTTAAGAGATATATGGAAGACATTTTCTAATAACAGACCAACCTGGATTCCCACAAGAAATAGTGTAATTTGCTCAAATCATTTTAAGACCTCTGACTTTCAAGTGTTGGCGAACAATAGAAGGAGATTAAGCGATGGCGCCAAACCAACTGTAACGCAGAACTGTATTTAATAATAATAACCTGGCAACCCCGTATGTCAATCACATCGGTTATAATTATCGTCGTAATTTTTATTGTTGTTTTACTATAAATTTTGGTTTTAATATAAAGTAATTTACAATAGATCATTAATAACAGTGAAAGCAGACTTTTTTTTACAAATACATGCTAGCAAATTGGAAAACGACTAATAAGTGAAAAATTAAACCAGTTCTTTGACAATGACGTCTGTCAAAAATGAAAAATTCCCAAAATAATGAATGAGATGATTGAATAACCAAATGATTACGAGGGCTGCTTCCCGACGCGCACGCATACCATCCCCGGACTCGTCGCTCAGCTCCGCCTCGCCGCCGCCGGATCCCGGATCACCAATGTCACTGGCAGCGGCAGTCGCGTCGAGCTCGAGCGACGAATATTTCTCTCCACCGACGTCGCCAACACCTGTGCGTCGGCAGGGGAGAGGCCGACCACCGAAGAGCTTGGGACTTAGGGGCCATCCGGCCCCAAGTCGGGTCCCCGCTGCCGGTGGTTGTGTGCAGCGCATGAAATGGACTCAGTCAATAAATGAGAACGTCATGCGCGCATACTATGGGTCTACAGAGGGGGGAACTAACCTCACTGCGTACCGTGTTAGGATGCTGTCTATGTTTCAGGATCTTGAACCAACCGTCAACGTCTCGGCCCAACGACTGTCGGATCAGGTGCGGGTCATCCAACGCAATCACATGTTGGACGATGCCGCACTTGATAGGCTGCGCTCAGCAACTGAGCAACCGTATTATCTTGACTCAACCACCAACGCTTACAGCGCCAGCTATTCCAATCCCACTGCGTTTTAGTCCAGCAGTTGAAGAGCAAGATGATAGGGTTGCCACGGTAAGTAGCCAGTGCAACGACCGATTGAGGAGCGCTCTGGAAGATGCGCTTCGCGAATATCGATTCAATCCTACCGAACTTAGGCCCCGATTACCACGGTTACCCATGCATAAGAAAAATAGGGCGCTGGTGTGTGCGTTGGACTCGCAACTCAAGAGTATATTCGAGAGTAGCGAGGACCTCGTTGATACACACTCGATCCTGTACTGTGGGGCTGTTGCGGCATGTCGTTTAGCTAATGTCAGGTTTCCAAATTGTGACGTAGCTACTCGACCAAGACCAGCCGTACCAGCCTGGCAGCGCAGGATCGAGCGCCGTATCGACGGGGCCAGGGTACTCATCGGCAAACTATACTGCTTCAGGGAGGGCAATACTCGACCACGTGTGATGCGCTTTGTGAGGCGGGCATTCTCGGGGACTGGACTCAGCCCTCAAGAATACATGTCCCGTGTCACAGAGCGCATTGACTTCCTGAAGCAGAAAGTTTATGCATGGGCGAATCGTATTCGGCGGTATAAGCGGCGGGTTGATAGGTACTCGCAGAATCGCATGTTCCAGAGCGATGAACGGTGGGTATACAGAGCTTGGGAGCGAACCGAGCAAAATATGACAGACGTGTGCCGCCCAGATGATGCCGTCACGAGTTCTTTCTGGCGCAGCATCTGGTCGGTGCCCGTCTGTCATACTGAGGCTGACTGGATGCGTGATGTCGAGCGAGGGTGTGAACCTATACCAGAAATGGAGCCAGTTGTGGTTACACCATTAGATGTAGCCAGATCAGTTCGTCCGTTACCGAACTGGAAGTCACCGGGACCGGACGGACTGCATAACTTCTGGCTCAAATGGCTTAGTAGTTCACACACTTGCCTGGCATCCCAATTCCAGTCATCCTTAGAGTCTGGGTTACTACCACAGTTTTTAACAACAGGCGTTACCCACCTGCTCCATAAGTCAGGTAGTCCCGCGGAACCCAAGAATTATAGACCGATCACGTGTTTGTCGACGGTCTATAAACTTCTTACATCCATTTTGAGAGCGAAAATTAATACACACATTGACAAAAACTTCATTATGTCTGCTTCTCAAAATGGATGTAGGAATGGATCCCGCGGTACTAAGGAGCTACTCCTCATCGACATGGCCATTAGCCAACAGGTTCGTCGCTCTCGCAAGGATCTGGCGACATGCTGGATAGATTATAAGAAGGCCTACGACTCGGTGCCACATACATGGCTCATGAGGGTGCTGGAGTTGTATAAGATTGATGCAACTCTACGTACCTTCCTTGAGTCGTGTATGGGGCAATGGAAGACTGTCCTTCGATATCCAGGATGTCGACAGATCCAGGGGAACGGTGAGCCTATATGGATTAAACGGGGAATATTCCAGGGTGACAGTCTGAGTCCACTTTGGTTCTGTCTAGCCCTGAATCCTCTAAGCACATTGCTGGAGGATTCAGGTCTAGGCTACCGGTTGAGGAGAGATGGTCAGGTCATATCTCACCTGCTCTACATGGATGATCTGAAACTCTTTGCCCCCAACAAATTGCAGCTGATGGAGTTACTAAGAGTAACTGAAACTTTTAGTAGCGCCATCAGAATGGAATTTGGTGTGGACAAATGTGCAGTCATGTATGTAAAGCGAGGGGCGATTATGGAATCCGAGGGAATTCAGCTCTCGGATTCCATACACCTGAGATCCCTCTCCTCAGCCGAAAGCTATAAGTATTTGGGTATGTCGGAAGCGTTAGGCATTAACGTAACTGACATGAAGCAATTGTTGAGGGAGCGCTTCTTTGGACGCTTGAAGAAGGTATTAAATAGCCTTCTTTCAGGTGGGAACAAGGTGCGCGCCTTCAATGGTTGGGTCATGCCGGTTTTAATGTACTCTTTCGGCATACTCAAATGGACTCAGACGGAACTCGATACCCTGGACAGGAGAGTCCGTACACTGCTGACCGCAAACCGAATGCATCACCCACGATCATCGGTGATGAGACTGTACATCCCGCGGAAGTGCGGAGGTCGAGGCTTTTTAAACGCGAAGACCCTCCACAACCGCGAGGTGTGCAGTCTCAGAGAATATTTTTTAAAAGCCGAAGTGGGTATGCACCGAGATGTGGTCGTAGTAGACAAAGGACTCACCCCGCTGTCCATGGCTAAAGAGAACTGGCGCAAACCTGAAGTACTTTCTACCGATGACCGCAAGGAAGTATGGCAAGGCAAGGAGCTTCACGGGCGCTTCTACCGGGCTCTTCATGGGCCCGATGTAGATTTTCTAGCGTCCGTGTCCTGGCTACGTTTCGGTGACCTCTTTGGGGAAACTGAAGGTTTTGTCTGTGCGATTATGGACGAAGTTATGTTGACGAATAACTACCGGAAATATATTATGAAGGACGGGACGGTTGACGTGTGTCGGGCATGCCACCGTCCGGGTGAGTCCATCAGACATATTATTTCTGGTTGTTCTCGTTTGGCTAACGGCGAGTACTTGCACAGGCACAACCAAGTAGCCAGGATTATTCACCAGCAACTTGCATTGAAATATAAACTTGTGGAATCTGAGGTACCGTACTACAAGTATGTGCCCTACCCAGTTCTCGAGAAAGACCATGTCACGCTGTACTGGGATCGGTCTATCATTACTGACAGGACTATTGTAGCCAATAAGCCTGACATAGTGGTAATAGACCGATCAGCGCGCCGCGTAATGATAATCGATGTCACCATCCCGCATGACGAGAACCTCGTGAAAGCTGAGAAAGAGAAACAAATAAAATATCTCGACTTGGCACACGAGGTTGTCGACATGTGGAATGTGAACTCGGCTGTCATTGTGCCGATTGTCGTAACGGCCAATGGCCTTATGGCTAAGAGCCTCGACGACCATCTTTCGAAGCTCTCCTTAGGCGGTTGGATTAAGGGCCTGATTCAGAAGGCAGTACTCCTCGATACGGCTCGCATTGTGAGGAGGTTCCTGTCTCTGGAGCCCTAACCACCGGTAGCTTGGACCCTGTTCCCGACACCGGCGGACCGCTATTTTTTTATATTTTAAAATGTTTTTTATATGGATTTTTGTAAGAAATATTTAAAAATGTTAAAACATGTGTATATATAAATGAATAAACGGAATAATAATAAAAATAAAAAACAACTCTGCGCACCTTCCTGATATCATGTATGGGGCAATGGAGGACAGTTCTTCGCTATCCAGGATGTCGGCAAATCCAGAGGAATAGCGAACCGATAAATATAGAGCGAGGAATATTTCAGGGCGATAGTTTGAGTCCGCTTTGGTTCTGCTTGGCCTTGAATCCTCTAAGCACACTGCTGGAGGATTCAGGGCTAGGCTATCGGTTGAAGAGAGGTGGTCAAGTTATATCTCACCTCCTTTACATGGATGACCTGAAACTCTTTGCCCCCAACGATTTGCAACTGATGGAGCTACTGAAAGTAACTGAAACTTTCAGTAGTGCCATCAGGATGGAATTTGGTGTGGACAAATGTGCGGTCATGCATGTAAAGCGAGGGGAGATTGTGGAATCTGTGGGAACCAAGCTCACGGATTCCATAAATCTTAGATCCCTCTCAGCAACCGAAACCTATAAGTATTTGGGTATGTCAGAAGCGCTGGGCATCAATGTTGCTGACATGAAGCAATCGTTGAAGGAGCGCTTCTTTGGCCGCCTGAAAAAAGTATTTAATAGTCTGTTGTCAGGCGGAAATAAGGTGCGTGCCTTCAACGGTTGGGTCATGCCGGTTTTGATGTACTCTTTTGGCATACTCAAATGGACTCAAACAGAACTAGACGCCTTGGATGTGAAGGTCCGTAAATTGTTGACGGCATTTCGAATGCATCACCCACGTTCTTCGGTTATGAGACTGTATATCCCGCGGAAGTGTGGGGGTCGAGGCTTTTTAAATGCTAAGACTCTTCACAATCGCGAGATATGCAGTCTCAGGGAATATTTCCTAGAAGCCAACGTGGGGATGCATCGAGATGTGGTCGCGGTGGACAAGGGCCTCACCCCGCTCTCCTTGGCTAAAGAGAACTGGCGCAAACCTGTAGTACTTGACACTAACGACCGCAGGGGAGTATGGCAGAGTAAGGAGCTTCACGGACGCTTTTTCCGGGCCCTGCATGGGCCCGATGTAGACCTATCAGCGTCCGTAGCCTGGCTACGTTCCGGGGACCTCTTTGGAGAAACCGAAGGTTTTGTTTTTTGTGTGCAATTATGGATGAAGTTATGATGACGAATAACTACTGGAGATTTATTGTGAAGGATGGCACGGTTGACATATGTCGGGCATGCCACCGTCCAGGCGAATCAATCCGTCACATTATCTCCGGGTGTTCTCGTCTGGCTAACGGAGAGTACTTGCATAGACACAACCTTGTAGCCAGGATTATCCATCAGCAACTTGCTCTAAAATACAGCCTTGTGGAATCGGAAGTGCCGTACTATAGGTATATGCCCGATCCAGTTCTCGATAATGGCAATATCACACTGTACTGGGATCGATCCATCATCACTGACAGGACTATTGTAGCCAATAAGCCTGATATAGTGGTGGTGGATCGATCAGAGCGGCGCGCAATGATTGTTGACATTACGGTCCCGCATGACGAGAACCTCGTGAAAGCCGAGAAAGATAAACAAATCAAGTATCTTGACTTAGCTCGCGAGGTTGTCGACATGTGGGATGTGGATTCAGCGATCATTGTGCCGGTAGTCGTATCAGCCCATGGCTTAATTGCCAAGAGCCTCGACCAACACCTGAGGAGGCTCTCGTTAGGCAGCTGGATCAAGGGCTTGATTCAGAAAGCGGTACTCCTGGACACGGCTCGTATTGTTAGGAGGTACCTCTCTCTGGAGCCCTGACCGCCGGTAGCTTGGACCCTATTCCTGATACCGGTGGGCTACTATTTTTTATATTTTTAAATGTTTTTTTTATGTCGTTTTATATTTAAATATTTAAAAATGTAAAAAATGTGTATAAAGATGAATAAAGGAAATAATAATAATAACATTATTTCAGACCAGAGATCCATAGCTTTTGAAAATAAAATATTCAATTAAATTAAAATAAACACAATCAAATCAAAATAAATTAAATTAAACACAATCAAATCAAAATAAATTAAATTAAACCAAATGAAATCAAAATAAATTAAATGAAATCAAAATAAATTAAATTAAATCAAATTAAACCAATATAAATCAAATTAATTCAAAATAATCAAAATAAATTAAATTAAAACAAATTAAATTAAGTCAAATCAAATTAAATTAAATCAAACCAAATTAAATTAAGTCAAAAATATTGAATTAAAAACTAAATAAAACAAAACAAAAAGACATACACCTATATCACATAACTGAATGACGGTCTGTGTACCGCCATCCAGTGAGACACCATTAGGCCATCCACCCGGCCGGCTTCAGTAGCCACGAGGCTATTGGGGCTGCCGCGCATCCGACGCATCAGTGATGCAATTTGCGTATTTGTTCCGTAAGTTTTTTTTTATTCATGGGCATGGTAAACGAACGTACATTCCACATGATGTACCTCGTTGACTTTAGTCATAGTGGTGAAATGAAGCGTAGATTTTTGAACTTGTAAAATTTAAGATATTTAATCTAATTTTCCAGAAATATCAACAATCATTCACACAATATACCAGATGAGAGACTATCATCTTATGATTCCATTAATGACACTCGCACTATTCCTAATTCGTTGACATCGCCGTGTAGATCGTCAACTCCTCAAAATGTGAGTTGTTTTGAAATCGTTTATTGTAGAATCGCATATTAATAAAATAGTCATTTCTTCTATTTTACTGTTGAGATTAAGTAAAAATTATTTATTTATTTGTTTTCAGGCTCAGTCAAAGGAAACATCTAAAAAATCTGCTTCGATTCCCACTACTGCACTTACACCAAGAAAAAGAAAAATGCAGCAACAATTAGATTATCAGAAAAAAAAAAATTAAAAGGCTACAAGCTAAAAACCTTTTCTTAAAGAAAAAAGTTGCTGGGCTAGAAGAAATTCTTCAGAATCTAGATGAAACAGCTTTGATAGATAAAGAGGAAAGGATGGTCCTGGAAAAAATTGGCGTTAAAGAAGCAGAGCTTATTAAGCGTCAACTAAAGAAGTCTAAAAGTGGGAAGCTCTCACGAGCTAAGTATTCACCAGAACTGAGATGTTTTGCTCTAACTCTCAACTTTTATTCCCCCAAAGCTTACAAGTATGTTCGTAAAACGTTTGGGACGTGTTTACCTGCTCCACGTACTTTAACAAAATGGTATAGTAATATTGATGGACGGCCCGGTTTTACCAAAGAAGCCTTGGCGGCTTTAAAATATGAAGCCGATGCCAATCCACATAGTAAAATTTACTGTACTTTGATTTTCGATGAAATGAAAATAAAGACACAATCACATGACAATCCAAGTGGTGACAGACGATTCGGGTATATTGATTATGGTTTCGATTTAATAACTGATAATACAGATGAAGCTACAGATGTCCTAGTATTTCTATTAGTAGGCATTAATACTCCATGGAAAGTCCCAATCGGATATTTTTTAGTTAAAGGTACAAGTGCTAAGTTAAAAGCTCAGCTTGTAACTAAAGCTTTTGAATTAGTACATGAAACTGGAATAGAAATACGAGGGTCATTCAATAAATACTTAGCCTACAAAAAGTAAACAAAAATTGTAGAAAAGTGGCAATTTATTTTTCAACATAGTCTCCTTTTAGTTCGATACACTTAGCCCAGCGATGCTCCAACTTTTTAACCCGTCCGAAAAATAGTTTTTGTCAAACTCTGCAAAATAGGCCTCCGTGGCGGCGATGACCTCCTCATTTGATCCATATCTATTCCCGGCAAGTGATTTTTTCAGATTAGGAAACAGAAAGAAGACTGGACTGGAGAATACGGTGGATCGGGCAGCAATTCGTAGCGTAATTCGACTAATTTGGCCATGGCAACGGCAGCCGTGTGAACCGGTAAGTTGTCGTGGTGAAACAGAACTTTTTTCTTCGCCAGATGGGGTCGTTTTTTCTTTAATTCGGCGTCGAATCGGCCCAATAACTCGGCATAGTAAAGCCCTGTAATTGTTTTACCCTTCTCGAGGTAATCGATGTAGATCACACCTTGTGAATCCCAGAAAACAGTAGCCATAACTTTTCCGGCCGATTTTACAGTTTTCGCCTTCTTTGGAGCACGTTCCCCGGTCTGGATACATTGTTTTGATTGCTCCTTGGTCTCTGGTGTGTACCAGTGGATCCAGATTTCATTGACGGTCACAAAACGACGCAAAAACTCCGCTGGATTCCGTTTAAACAGCGCCAAACACGTCTCCGATGTGGTCTCACGGTTGCGCTTGTTTTCCGGTGTGAGTAAACGCGGCACCCATCGCGCCGACAGCTTCCTCATGCCGAGTTCCTCGTGAAGAATATGATGCACTGTTCCTTCTGAAATGCTTACAGTCTCAGCTAGCTCCCGAACCTTCAATCAGCGATCTGCCAATACGAGATCATGGATTTTTTTAATGTTTTCCTCCGTAGCAGCTGTTTTCGGTGCACCTGGACGTGATTCATCAAAAACCGACGTACGGCCACGTGCAAACTCGTTGAACCAATTCTTGACGGTGGCCATCGATGGAGAAGAGTCACCGTACACATCATCCAAGCGCTCTTTGATTTCGATGCGCGTTTTCCCTTCCAAAAATAGGAATCGAATCACCGAACGATATTGCTCTTTTTCCATTTTTGTAAAACCGATCGACTCGCTCGCTTCCATAAGTTGTCAAATTATAACTAATGAAGGGATTGGAATGAAAATTTTAAAAAAGAATTAAAAAAGAATGTGCTACACTGTGGTAAAATTCTTTTGAAACTAAAGCGCCCTCTGGCGACGAAGCTAGGTACTTATTGAATGCACCTCGTAAAAGCGTTAACGTGTGACGGCGCAAAGGCAAATTTAGCTATGGCTACAGAACTGGGTTGCTGCTTAATTGCAAATAAATTGCAAACTACCATATTAGACCCTACAACGGGGCAACGAGTTTACTTTTTTTTAGATCCAAGTCACATGTTAAAATTAATTCGAAACACTTTTTGTGACTACAAATGTTTTTACGATGATAATGAAAATAAAATTCAATGGTTATATGCGGAAGCATTACATAAAATACAGGAAGAAGAATTATTTTACATGGCTAACAAGTTAAAAGCAAATCACATTTACTATAAAACAAAGATAATGAATGTTCGCCTTGCAGCACAATTGTTCAGCGCAAGTGTTGCTGATGCACTTTTGTTTTGTGAAAAAGAATTAGATTTGTCGGAATTTAATGGATCAACTGCCACTTCGAAGTTTATTTCACTGATAAACGACGTTTTTGATATATTGGATTCCCGGTCACGTCAAATTGGTTATAAAAGAGCATTAAACTATGAAAACTTTGAGAAAGCTTTTCGAAAAATGGATGAAGCTCAAAAGCTTTTGTTGAGCTTATCAGCCTATGTAAAAAAACGCGACGGGGAGTCGCATAAAATTAAATTAGTAGATTCTCCTCGATACACGGGTTTTTTGGGATTTTTGATCTGCATTGAGAGTACCAAATCTATCTTTCAAGATTTAATACAAAACCAACAAAATGGCCTCAAATATATGCCACTACATAGGATAAGCCAAGATCACATCGAACTATTTTTTTCCATAGTAAGGAGTCATGGTGGTTATTGCGATAATCCCTCAAGCTCCCAGTTTGAAGCAATTTATAAAAAAAATCTTGTTAATACAGAATTAACACAAACGGGAAACGGAACGAACTGCATTCCATTGGAAAAAATTACGATACTGAATTGCACATCTGCACTAGAAAAAATTAATGCTTCAACCGTACGACAATACAATAGCAATGACGCTACTGACGAAGTTAATTTTAACAATTTTACTGACCATTTGATTGATGAGATTGAAGCTCTAACTTTTTTATCCCCTTTTGCGGAAAAAGTTGTGGAGTATATAGCGGGATATGTTATTTTCACAAAAAAAAAATGCAATACGTGCATCATAGGTTTGCTTGGGCCGATTGATGAAAAAAGTTTAATTCACCAGAAAAGCAAAGGAAAGTTACTGTATGCCTCAAAAGAGGTAATACTTTTATGCCGGATTTGTGAAAAAGAAATAAGAAGACATTTAAGTGACGACAATAAACCTACACGATCTTGTACCACACATGAAGTTGTGACTCGTTCCTTAAAACAATTTATTGGCAAAGATTTGTTTCCCTTAATCAGTTACCATTCACACGAAAACGATTTTACAAATCATAACTTGGAATTAGCAAGATTAATAATGCAGAAATATGCTGATACAAGAATTTCTTAAAAAAACCAACCCCTAAAAATGTATTCGTCATATTTATAGAAAATTAATCCATTTTAAAAACCAGTGATAGTTCCGTATCAGTATCTTATCACTGGTTTTAAAAAAGGATTTTTTAATGTTATTTGATTATTGTAGTACATAATAAATAAAGTCAATAATAATATCTGCCTTTGAATAACTTTTTAAAGCTAATTTCCCTAACCGAGTTCTTGAATTTATCGATAATGCGTATCGACAGTTGTTACAACTACGGGTGTAAGGACTTGTTAGTGTAGTTGCGTCATATTATTATACTATTATGACACGGATTGTTTAAATGTGTGTGTCAGATTGTTAGTGTATTTTTCAATTGTCATAGTGTGAGTTTCGTAGTGACATAGAATGTTTTTATGTGAGAATTTGAGAATGTGTGATTTCCCCCCGCAAAAAATGACAGACAGTTTTGTATCGGTAAAAAACGCAATGGCTACTCCCCTCCGGTCCGGCCTGTGTTGCTCTATGTTCACGGAAGATGGTTGTTCAGTTTATAATCAGAAGAGTTAGGTGCTAAGGCAGTGTTGGCCAACGGAGTATACAAAGTGCATTGGTCAAAACAAGAATGTTTAGCAGCATTGGTTGTGTCAGGACTTACATGGCATCGCAGACTTGGACACATACATAAAGATTATTTGAATCGCTTGAAGAATGCAGTGCAGGGAATGTCACTTGATGAAAAGGTTGACATAAGTAAGTCTTCATGTATAACGTGCTGTGAAGGGAAGCATACACAAAGACGGTGAAATCAAATCTGTACGAATTTTGCTTTGCTATCATCTCATTGTGTTCCAGACCTCTTGTACTTGCGTGTCGTCTTGACAACCAACCATGGCAGCTAGTACTCCCTCTCTGGCTAAGGCTGTCCTTGGCCTAGATGACCGCCAGATCGAGCAGCTAGCATCCTCTCTGGGAATACCAGACACTTATAAGGACATAAGTCACCTGCAATTCACTGACGAAGAATGGGGGAACAATGCTAAGATCAGAGAGGCAGTAGCGTACATCGGATTTGACGCTAAGAAGATTGTTGCTGAGTTCTTTAAGAAAGTAGATTCTAACAAAAGGGGTGAGAATGATACCCCCTTGACTGTTGGTGAGTTTACTCTTTATGAAAAGAATGATGCCAAGACGGATCTGATGTTCTTCTTGAACGTCTTTCTAGAGAGGGGAAACAATCTCCAGAAAGCCCTGTTGCGTTGTGATGACGTGGTGGCCCCTGTCCTTAGAAGGAAGGCTCAGGCTTATGGGATAACACTTGAAAAGACCCAGAATCGTTCAATCTTGGGCACTAGACATCTCACCTTAGCTAGGTTGGCCCAAGCATTCCCGCATGCAACTGCCACACTGATCCTCAAGGACAACATCAAGAGCAAACTTGACTCGAAGCTATTCCCGGGCCTTCCCCTTCTGATGGCTCATACCATCTTCCCTGCTTTGATTCCTACTGGCATTGACGGCATAACTGACATGCTCAGAGAAGTGGCTCAATTCATTAATGTTGAGATGTCATTTATGCTATCGGATCCAAAACAAAAGAGGAAGATGGCAGTGCGGTCCCTAGAGGACCTGCTCGAACAATCTACAATGTTTGTCGATGCTGCTATGAATGGCAGCGTTATTGCCACCCCTGCCCGAGTCAGCATCCTTGTGACTACAAATGTTTTTACGATGATAATGAAAATAAAATTCAATGGTTATATGCGGAAGCATTACATAAAATACAGGAAGAAGAATTATTTTACATGGCTAACAAGTTAAAAGCAAATCACATTTACTATAAAACAAAGATAATGAATGTTCGCCTTGCAGCACAATTGTTCAGCGCAAGTGTTGCTGATGCACTTTTGTTTTGTGAAAAAGAATTAGATTTGTCGGAATTTAATGGATCAACTGCCACTTCGAAGTTTATTTCACTGATAAACGACGTTTTTGATATATTGGATTCCCGGTCACGTCAAATTGGTTATAAAAGAGCATTAAACTATGAAAACTTTGAGAAAGCTTTTCGAAAAATGGATGAAGCTCAAAAGCTTTTGTTGAGCTTATCAGCCTATGTAAAAAAACGCGACGGGGAGTCGCATAAAATTAAATTAGTAGATTCTCCTCGATACACGGGTTTTTTGGGATTTTTGATCTGCATTGAGAGTACCAAATCTATCTTTCAAGATTTAATACAAAACCAACAAAATGGCCTCAAATATATGCCACTACATAGGATAAGCCAAGATCACATCGAACTATTTTTTTCCATAGTAAGGAGTCATGGTGGTTATTGCGATAATCCCTCAAGCTCCCAGTTTGAAGCAATTTATAAAAAAAATCTTGTTAATACAGAATTAACACAAACGGGAAACGGAACGAACTGCATTCCATTGGAAAAAATTACGATACTGAATTGCACATCTGCACTAGAAAAAATTAATGCTTCAACCGTACGACAATACAATAGCAATGACGCTACTGACGAAGTTAATTTTAACAATTTTACTGACCATTTGATTGATGAGATTGAAGCTCTAACTTTTTTATCCCCTTTTGCGGAAAAAGTTGTGGAGTATATAGCGGGATATGTTATTTTCACAAAAAAAAAATGCAATACGTGCATCATAGGTTTGCTTGGGCCGATTGATGAAAAAAGTTTAATTCACCAGAAAAGCAAAGGAAAGTTACTGTATGCCTCAAAAGAGGTAATACTTTTATGCCGGATTTGTGAAAAAGAAATAAGAAGACATTTAAGTGACGACAATAAACCTACACGATCTTGTACCACACATGAAGTTGTGACTCGTTCCTTAAAACAATTTATTGGCAAAGATTTGTTTCCCTTAATCAGTTACCATTCACACGAAAACGATTTTACAAATCATAACTTGGAATTAGCAAGATTAATAATGCAGAAATATGCTGATACAAGAATTTCTTAAAAAAACCAACCCCTAAAAATGTATTCGTCATATTTATAGAAAATTAATCCATTTTAAAAACCAGTGATAGTTCCGTATCAGTATCTTATCACTGGTTTTAAAAAAGGATTTTTTAATGTTATTTGATTATTGTAGTACATAATAAATAAAGTCAATAATAATATCTGCCTTTGAATAACTTTTTAAAGCTAATTTCCCTAACCGAGTTCTTGAATTTATCGATAATGCGTATCGACAGTTGTTACAACTACGGGTGTAAGGACTTGTTAGTGTAGTTGCGTCATATTATTATACTATTATGACACGGATTGTTTAAATGTGTGTGTCAGATTGTTAGTGTATTTTTCAATTGTCATAGTGTGAGTTTCGTAGTGACATAGAATGTTTTTATGTGAGAATTTGAGAATGTGTGATTTCCCCCCGCAAAAAATGACAGACAGTTTTGTATCGGTAAAAAACGCAATGGCTACTCCCCTCCGGTCCGGCCTGTGTTGCTCTATGTTCACGGAAGATGGTTGTTCAGTTTATAATCAGAAGAGTTAGGTGCTAAGGCAGTGTTGGCCAACGGAGTATACAAAGTGCATTGGTCAAAACAAGAATGTTTAGCAGCATTGGTTGTGTCAGGACTTACATGGCATCGCAGACTTGGACACATACATAAAGATTATTTGAATCGCTTGAAGAATGCAGTGCAGGGAATGTCACTTGATGAAAAGGTTGACATAAGTAAGTCTTCATGTATAACGTGCTGTGAAGGGAAGCATACACAAAGACGGTGAAATCAAATCTGTACGAATTTTGCTTTGCTATCATCTCATTGTGTTCCAGACCTCTTGTACTTGCGTGTCGTCTTGACAACCAACCATGGCAGCTAGTACTCCCTCTCTGGCTAAGGCTGTCCTTGGCCTAGATGACCGCCAGATCGAGCAGCTAGCATCCTCTCTGGGAATACCAGACACTTATAAGGACATAAGTCACCTGCAATTCACTGACGAAGAATGGGGGAACAATGCTAAGATCAGAGAGGCAGTAGCGTACATCGGATTTGACGCTAAGAAGATTGTTGCTGAGTTCTTTAAGAAAGTAGATTCTAACAAAAGGGGTGAGAATGATACCCCCTTGACTGTTGGTGAGTTTACTCTTTATGAAAAGAATGATGCCAAGACGGATCTGATGTTCTTCTTGAACGTCTTTCTAGAGAGGGGAAACAATCTCCAGAAAGCCCTGTTGCGTTGTGATGACGTGGTGGCCCCTGTCCTTAGAAGGAAGGCTCAGGCTTATGGGATAACACTTGAAAAGACCCAGAATCGTTCAATCTTGGGCACTAGACATCTCACCTTAGCTAGGTTGGCCCAAGCATTCCCGCATGCAACTGCCACACTGATCCTCAAGGACAACATCAAGAGCAAACTTGACTCGAAGCTATTCCCGGGCCTTCCCCTTCTGATGGCTCATACCATCTTCCCTGCTTTGATTCCTACTGGCATTGACGGCATAACTGACATGCTCAGAGAAGTGGCTCAATTCATTAATGTTGAGATGTCATTTATGCTATCGGATCCAAAACAAAAGAGGAAGATGGCAGTGCGGTCCCTAGAGGACCTGCTCGAACAATCTACAATGTTTGTCGATGCTGCTATGAATGGCAGCGTTATTGCCACCCCTGCCCGAGTCAGCATCCTTGTGACTACAAATGTTTTTACGATGATAATGAAAATAAAATTCAATGGTTATATGCGGAAGCATTACATAAAATACAGGAAGAAGAATTATTTTACATGGCTAACAAGTTAAAAGCAAATCACATTTACTATAAAACAAAGATAATGAATGTTCGCCTTGCAGCACAATTGTTCAGCGCAAGTGTTGCTGATGCACTTTTGTTTTGTGAAAAAGAATTAGATTTGTCGGAATTTAATGGATCAACTGCCACTTCGAAGTTTATTTCACTGATAAACGACGTTTTTGATATATTGGATTCCCGGTCACGTCAAATTGGTTATAAAAGAGCATTAAACTATGAAAACTTTGAGAAAGCTTTTCGAAAAATGGATGAAGCTCAAAAGCTTTTGTTGAGCTTATCAGCCTATGTAAAAAAACGCGACGGGGAGTCGCATAAAATTAAATTAGTAGATTCTCCTCGATACACGGGTTTTTTGGGATTTTTGATCTGCATTGAGAGTACCAAATCTATCTTTCAAGATTTAATACAAAACCAACAAAATGGCCTCAAATATATGCCACTACATAGGATAAGCCAAGATCACATCGAACTATTTTTTTCCATAGTAAGGAGTCATGGTGGTTATTGCGATAATCCCTCAAGCTCCCAGTTTGAAGCAATTTATAAAAAAAATCTTGTTAATACAGAATTAACACAAACGGGAAACGGAACGAACTGCATTCCATTGGAAAAAATTACGATACTGAATTGCACATCTGCACTAGAAAAAATTAATGCTTCAACCGTACGACAATACAATAGCAATGACGCTACTGACGAAGTTAATTTTAACAATTTTACTGACCATTTGATTGATGAGATTGAAGCTCTAACTTTTTTATCCCCTTTTGCGGAAAAAGTTGTGGAGTATATAGCGGGATATGTTATTTTCACAAAAAAAAAATGCAATACGTGCATCATAGGTTTGCTTGGGCCGATTGATGAAAAAAGTTTAATTCACCAGAAAAGCAAAGGAAAGTTACTGTATGCCTCAAAAGAGGTAATACTTTTATGCCGGATTTGTGAAAAAGAAATAAGAAGACATTTAAGTGACGACAATAAACCTACACGATCTTGTACCACACATGAAGTTGTGACTCGTTCCTTAAAACAATTTATTGGCAAAGATTTGTTTCCCTTAATCAGTTACCATTCACACGAAAACGATTTTACAAATCATAACTTGGAATTAGCAAGATTAATAATGCAGAAATATGCTGATACAAGAATTTCTTAAAAAAACCAACCCCTAAAAATGTATTCGTCATATTTATAGAAAATTAATCCATTTTAAAAACCAGTGATAGTTCCGTATCAGTATCTTATCACTGGTTTTAAAAAAGGATTTTTTAATGTTATTTGATTATTGTAGTACATAATAAATAAAGTCAATAATAATATCTGCCTTTGAATAACTTTTTAAAGCTAATTTCCCTAACCGAGTTCTTGAATTTATCGATAATGCGTATCGACAGTTGTTACAACTACGGGTGTAAGGACTTGTTAGTGTAGTTGCGTCATATTATTATACTATTATGACACGGATTGTTTAAATGTGTGTGTCAGATTGTTAGTGTATTTTTCAATTGTCATAGTGTGAGTTTCGTAGTGACATAGAATGTTTTTATGTGAGAATTTGAGAATGTGTGATTTCCCCCCGCAAAAAATGACAGACAGTTTTGTATCGGTAAAAAACGCAATGGCTACTCCCCTCCGGTCCGGCCTGTGTTGCTCTATGTTCACGGAAGATGGTTGTTCAGTTTATAATCAGAAGAGTTAGGTGCTAAGGCAGTGTTGGCCAACGGAGTATACAAAGTGCATTGGTCAAAACAAGAATGTTTAGCAGCATTGGTTGTGTCAGGACTTACATGGCATCGCAGACTTGGACACATACATAAAGATTATTTGAATCGCTTGAAGAATGCAGTGCAGGGAATGTCACTTGATGAAAAGGTTGACATAAGTAAGTCTTCATGTATAACGTGCTGTGAAGGGAAGCATACACAAAGACGGTGAAATCAAATCTGTACGAATTTTGCTTTGCTATCATCTCATTGTGTTCCAGACCTCTTGTACTTGCGTGTCGTCTTGACAACCAACCATGGCAGCTAGTACTCCCTCTCTGGCTAAGGCTGTCCTTGGCCTAGATGACCGCCAGATCGAGCAGCTAGCATCCTCTCTGGGAATACCAGACACTTATAAGGACATAAGTCACCTGCAATTCACTGACGAAGAATGGGGGAACAATGCTAAGATCAGAGAGGCAGTAGCGTACATCGGATTTGACGCTAAGAAGATTGTTGCTGAGTTCTTTAAGAAAGTAGATTCTAACAAAAGGGGTGAGAATGATACCCCCTTGACTGTTGGTGAGTTTACTCTTTATGAAAAGAATGATGCCAAGACGGATCTGATGTTCTTCTTGAACGTCTTTCTAGAGAGGGGAAACAATCTCCAGAAAGCCCTGTTGCGTTGTGATGACGTGGTGGCCCCTGTCCTTAGAAGGAAGGCTCAGGCTTATGGGATAACACTTGAAAAGACCCAGAATCGTTCAATCTTGGGCACTAGACATCTCACCTTAGCTAGGTTGGCCCAAGCATTCCCGCATGCAACTGCCACACTGATCCTCAAGGACAACATCAAGAGCAAACTTGACTCGAAGCTATTCCCGGGCCTTCCCCTTCTGATGGCTCATACCATCTTCCCTGCTTTGATTCCTACTGGCATTGACGGCATAACTGACATGCTCAGAGAAGTGGCTCAATTCATTAATGTTGAGATGTCATTTATGCTATCGGATCCAAAACAAAAGAGGAAGATGGCAGTGCGGTCCCTAGAGGACCTGCTCGAACAATCTACAATGTTTGTCGATGCTGCTATGAATGGCAGCGTTATTGCCACCCCTGCCCGAGTCAGCATCCTTGTGACTACAAATGTTTTTACGATGATAATGAAAATAAAATTCAATGGTTATATGCGGAAGCATTACATAAAATACAGGAAGAAGAATTATTTTACATGGCTAACAAGTTAAAAGCAAATCACATTTACTATAAAACAAAGATAATGAATGTTCGCCTTGCAGCACAATTGTTCAGCGCAAGTGTTGCTGATGCACTTTTGTTTTGTGAAAAAGAATTAGATTTGTCGGAATTTAATGGATCAACTGCCACTTCGAAGTTTATTTCACTGATAAACGACGTTTTTGATATATTGGATTCCCGGTCACGTCAAATTGGTTATAAAAGAGCATTAAACTATGAAAACTTTGAGAAAGCTTTTCGAAAAATGGATGAAGCTCAAAAGCTTTTGTTGAGCTTATCAGCCTATGTAAAAAAACGCGACGGGGAGTCGCATAAAATTAAATTAGTAGATTCTCCTCGATACACGGGTTTTTTGGGATTTTTGATCTGCATTGAGAGTACCAAATCTATCTTTCAAGATTTAATACAAAACCAACAAAATGGCCTCAAATATATGCCACTACATAGGATAAGCCAAGATCACATCGAACTATTTTTTTCCATAGTAAGGAGTCATGGTGGTTATTGCGATAATCCCTCAAGCTCCCAGTTTGAAGCAATTTATAAAAAAAATCTTGTTAATACAGAATTAACACAAACGGGAAACGGAACGAACTGCATTCCATTGGAAAAAATTACGATACTGAATTGCACATCTGCACTAGAAAAAATTAATGCTTCAACCGTACGACAATACAATAGCAATGACGCTACTGACGAAGTTAATTTTAACAATTTTACTGACCATTTGATTGATGAGATTGAAGCTCTAACTTTTTTATCCCCTTTTGCGGAAAAAGTTGTGGAGTATATAGCGGGATATGTTATTTTCACAAAAAAAAAATGCAATACGTGCATCATAGGTTTGCTTGGGCCGATTGATGAAAAAAGTTTAATTCACCAGAAAAGCAAAGGAAAGTTACTGTATGCCTCAAAAGAGGTAATACTTTTATGCCGGATTTGTGAAAAAGAAATAAGAAGACATTTAAGTGACGACAATAAACCTACACGATCTTGTACCACACATGAAGTTGTGACTCGTTCCTTAAAACAATTTATTGGCAAAGATTTGTTTCCCTTAATCAGTTACCATTCACACGAAAACGATTTTACAAATCATAACTTGGAATTAGCAAGATTAATAATGCAGAAATATGCTGATACAAGAATTTCTTAAAAAAACCAACCCCTAAAAATGTATTCGTCATATTTATAGAAAATTAATCCATTTTAAAAACCAGTGATAGTTCCGTATCAGTATCTTATCACTGGTTTTAAAAAAGGATTTTTTAATGTTATTTGATTATTGTAGTACATAATAAATAAAGTCAATAATAATATCTGCCTTTGAATAACTTTTTAAAGCTAATTTCCCTAACCGAGTTCTTGAATTTATCGATAATGCGTATCGACAGTTGTTACAACTACGGGTGTAAGGACTTGTTAGTGTAGTTGCGTCATATTATTATACTATTATGACACGGATTGTTTAAATGTGTGTGTCAGATTGTTAGTGTATTTTTCAATTGTCATAGTGTGAGTTTCGTAGTGACATAGAATGTTTTTATGTGAGAATTTGAGAATGTGTGATTTCCCCCCGCAAAAAATGACAGACAGTTTTGTATCGGTAAAAAACGCAATGGCTACTCCCCTCCGGTCCGGCCTGTGTTGCTCTATGTTCACGGAAGATGGTTGTTCAGTTTATAATCAGAAGAGTTAGGTGCTAAGGCAGTGTTGGCCAACGGAGTATACAAAGTGCATTGGTCAAAACAAGAATGTTTAGCAGCATTGGTTGTGTCAGGACTTACATGGCATCGCAGACTTGGACACATACATAAAGATTATTTGAATCGCTTGAAGAATGCAGTGCAGGGAATGTCACTTGATGAAAAGGTTGACATAAGTAAGTCTTCATGTATAACGTGCTGTGAAGGGAAGCATACACAAAGACGGTGAAATCAAATCTGTACGAATTTTGCTTTGCTATCATCTCATTGTGTTCCAGACCTCTTGTACTTGCGTGTCGTCTTGACAACCAACCATGGCAGCTAGTACTCCCTCTCTGGCTAAGGCTGTCCTTGGCCTAGATGACCGCCAGATCGAGCAGCTAGCATCCTCTCTGGGAATACCAGACACTTATAAGGACATAAGTCACCTGCAATTCACTGACGAAGAATGGGGGAACAATGCTAAGATCAGAGAGGCAGTAGCGTACATCGGATTTGACGCTAAGAAGATTGTTGCTGAGTTCTTTAAGAAAGTAGATTCTAACAAAAGGGGTGAGAATGATACCCCCTTGACTGTTGGTGAGTTTACTCTTTATGAAAAGAATGATGCCAAGACGGATCTGATGTTCTTCTTGAACGTCTTTCTAGAGAGGGGAAACAATCTCCAGAAAGCCCTGTTGCGTTGTGATGACGTGGTGGCCCCTGTCCTTAGAAGGAAGGCTCAGGCTTATGGGATAACACTTGAAAAGACCCAGAATCGTTCAATCTTGGGCACTAGACATCTCACCTTAGCTAGGTTGGCCCAAGCATTCCCGCATGCAACTGCCACACTGATCCTCAAGGACAACATCAAGAGCAAACTTGACTCGAAGCTATTCCCGGGCCTTCCCCTTCTGATGGCTCATACCATCTTCCCTGCTTTGATTCCTACTGGCATTGACGGCATAACTGACATGCTCAGAGAAGTGGCTCAATTCATTAATGTTGAGATGTCATTTATGCTATCGGATCCAAAACAAAAGAGGAAGATGGCAGTGCGGTCCCTAGAGGACCTGCTCGAACAATCTACAATGTTTGTCGATGCTGCTATGAATGGCAGCGTTATTGCCACCCCTGCCCGAGTCAGCATCCTTGTGACTACAAATGTTTTTACGATGATAATGAAAATAAAATTCAATGGTTATATGCGGAAGCATTACATAAAATACAGGAAGAAGAATTATTTTACATGGCTAACAAGTTAAAAGCAAATCACATTTACTATAAAACAAAGATAATGAATGTTCGCCTTGCAGCACAATTGTTCAGCGCAAGTGTTGCTGATGCACTTTTGTTTTGTGAAAAAGAATTAGATTTGTCGGAATTTAATGGATCAACTGCCACTTCGAAGTTTATTTCACTGATAAACGACGTTTTTGATATATTGGATTCCCGGTCACGTCAAATTGGTTATAAAAGAGCATTAAACTATGAAAACTTTGAGAAAGCTTTTCGAAAAATGGATGAAGCTCAAAAGCTTTTGTTGAGCTTATCAGCCTATGTAAAAAAACGCGACGGGGAGTCGCATAAAATTAAATTAGTAGATTCTCCTCGATACACGGGTTTTTTGGGATTTTTGATCTGCATTGAGAGTACCAAATCTATCTTTCAAGATTTAATACAAAACCAACAAAATGGCCTCAAATATATGCCACTACATAGGATAAGCCAAGATCACATCGAACTATTTTTTTCCATAGTAAGGAGTCATGGTGGTTATTGCGATAATCCCTCAAGCTCCCAGTTTGAAGCAATTTATAAAAAAAATCTTGTTAATACAGAATTAACACAAACGGGAAACGGAACGAACTGCATTCCATTGGAAAAAATTACGATACTGAATTGCACATCTGCACTAGAAAAAATTAATGCTTCAACCGTACGACAATACAATAGCAATGACGCTACTGACGAAGTTAATTTTAACAATTTTACTGACCATTTGATTGATGAGATTGAAGCTCTAACTTTTTTATCCCCTTTTGCGGAAAAAGTTGTGGAGTATATAGCGGGATATGTTATTTTCACAAAAAAAAAATGCAATACGTGCATCATAGGTTTGCTTGGGCCGATTGATGAAAAAAGTTTAATTCACCAGAAAAGCAAAGGAAAGTTACTGTATGCCTCAAAAGAGGTAATACTTTTATGCCGGATTTGTGAAAAAGAAATAAGAAGACATTTAAGTGACGACAATAAACCTACACGATCTTGTACCACACATGAAGTTGTGACTCGTTCCTTAAAACAATTTATTGGCAAAGATTTGTTTCCCTTAATCAGTTACCATTCACACGAAAACGATTTTACAAATCATAACTTGGAATTAGCAAGATTAATAATGCAGAAATATGCTGATACAAGAATTTCTTAAAAAAACCAACCCCTAAAAATGTATTCGTCATATTTATAGAAAATTAATCCATTTTAAAAACCAGTGATAGTTCCGTATCAGTATCTTATCACTGGTTTTAAAAAAGGATTTTTTAATGTTATTTGATTATTGTAGTACATAATAAATAAAGTCAATAATAATATCTGCCTTTGAATAACTTTTTAAAGCTAATTTCCCTAACCGAGTTCTTGAATTTATCGATAATGCGTATCGACAGTTGTTACAACTACGGGTGTAAGGACTTGTTAGTGTAGTTGCGTCATATTATTATACTATTATGACACGGATTGTTTAAATGTGTGTGTCAGATTGTTAGTGTATTTTTCAATTGTCATAGTGTGAGTTTCGTAGTGACATAGAATGTTTTTATGTGAGAATTTGAGAATGTGTGATTTCCCCCCGCAAAAAATGACAGACAGTTTTGTATCGGTAAAAAACGCAATGGCTACTCCCCTCCGGTCCGGCCTGTGTTGCTCTATGTTCACGGAAGATGGTTGTTCAGTTTATAATCAGAAGAGTTAGGTGCTAAGGCAGTGTTGGCCAACGGAGTATACAAAGTGCATTGGTCAAAACAAGAATGTTTAGCAGCATTGGTTGTGTCAGGACTTACATGGCATCGCAGACTTGGACACATACATAAAGATTATTTGAATCGCTTGAAGAATGCAGTGCAGGGAATGTCACTTGATGAAAAGGTTGACATAAGTAAGTCTTCATGTATAACGTGCTGTGAAGGGAAGCATACACAAAGACGGTGAAATCAAATCTGTACGAATTTTGCTTTGCTATCATCTCATTGTGTTCCAGACCTCTTGTACTTGCGTGTCGTCTTGACAACCAACCATGGCAGCTAGTACTCCCTCTCTGGCTAAGGCTGTCCTTGGCCTAGATGACCGCCAGATCGAGCAGCTAGCATCCTCTCTGGGAATACCAGACACTTATAAGGACATAAGTCACCTGCAATTCACTGACGAAGAATGGGGGAACAATGCTAAGATCAGAGAGGCAGTAGCGTACATCGGATTTGACGCTAAGAAGATTGTTGCTGAGTTCTTTAAGAAAGTAGATTCTAACAAAAGGGGTGAGAATGATACCCCCTTGACTGTTGGTGAGTTTACTCTTTATGAAAAGAATGATGCCAAGACGGATCTGATGTTCTTCTTGAACGTCTTTCTAGAGAGGGGAAACAATCTCCAGAAAGCCCTGTTGCGTTGTGATGACGTGGTGGCCCCTGTCCTTAGAAGGAAGGCTCAGGCTTATGGGATAACACTTGAAAAGACCCAGAATCGTTCAATCTTGGGCACTAGACATCTCACCTTAGCTAGGTTGGCCCAAGCATTCCCGCATGCAACTGCCACACTGATCCTCAAGGACAACATCAAGAGCAAACTTGACTCGAAGCTATTCCCGGGCCTTCCCCTTCTGATGGCTCATACCATCTTCCCTGCTTTGATTCCTACTGGCATTGACGGCATAACTGACATGCTCAGAGAAGTGGCTCAATTCATTAATGTTGAGATGTCATTTATGCTATCGGATCCAAAACAAAAGAGGAAGATGGCAGTGCGGTCCCTAGAGGACCTGCTCGAACAATCTACAATGTTTGTCGATGCTGCTATGAATGGCAGCGTTATTGCCACCCCTGCCCGAGTCAGCATCCTTGTGACTACAAATGTTTTTACGATGATAATGAAAATAAAATTCAATGGTTATATGCGGAAGCATTACATAAAATACAGGAAGAAGAATTATTTTACATGGCTAACAAGTTAAAAGCAAATCACATTTACTATAAAACAAAGATAATGAATGTTCGCCTTGCAGCACAATTGTTCAGCGCAAGTGTTGCTGATGCACTTTTGTTTTGTGAAAAAGAATTAGATTTGTCGGAATTTAATGGATCAACTGCCACTTCGAAGTTTATTTCACTGATAAACGACGTTTTTGATATATTGGATTCCCGGTCACGTCAAATTGGTTATAAAAGAGCATTAAACTATGAAAACTTTGAGAAAGCTTTTCGAAAAATGGATGAAGCTCAAAAGCTTTTGTTGAGCTTATCAGCCTATGTAAAAAAACGCGACGGGGAGTCGCATAAAATTAAATTAGTAGATTCTCCTCGATACACGGGTTTTTTGGGATTTTTGATCTGCATTGAGAGTACCAAATCTATCTTTCAAGATTTAATACAAAACCAACAAAATGGCCTCAAATATATGCCACTACATAGGATAAGCCAAGATCACATCGAACTATTTTTTTCCATAGTAAGGAGTCATGGTGGTTATTGCGATAATCCCTCAAGCTCCCAGTTTGAAGCAATTTATAAAAAAAATCTTGTTAATACAGAATTAACACAAACGGGAAACGGAACGAACTGCATTCCATTGGAAAAAATTACGATACTGAATTGCACATCTGCACTAGAAAAAATTAATGCTTCAACCGTACGACAATACAATAGCAATGACGCTACTGACGAAGTTAATTTTAACAATTTTACTGACCATTTGATTGATGAGATTGAAGCTCTAACTTTTTTATCCCCTTTTGCGGAAAAAGTTGTGGAGTATATAGCGGGATATGTTATTTTCACAAAAAAAAAATGCAATACGTGCATCATAGGTTTGCTTGGGCCGATTGATGAAAAAAGTTTAATTCACCAGAAAAGCAAAGGAAAGTTACTGTATGCCTCAAAAGAGGTAATACTTTTATGCCGGATTTGTGAAAAAGAAATAAGAAGACATTTAAGTGACGACAATAAACCTACACGATCTTGTACCACACATGAAGTTGTGACTCGTTCCTTAAAACAATTTATTGGCAAAGATTTGTTTCCCTTAATCAGTTACCATTCACACGAAAACGATTTTACAAATCATAACTTGGAATTAGCAAGATTAATAATGCAGAAATATGCTGATACAAGAATTTCTTAAAAAAACCAACCCCTAAAAATGTATTCGTCATATTTATAGAAAATTAATCCATTTTAAAAACCAGTGATAGTTCCGTATCAGTATCTTATCACTGGTTTTAAAAAAGGATTTTTTAATGTTATTTGATTATTGTAGTACATAATAAATAAAGTCAATAATAATATCTGCCTTTGAATAACTTTTTAAAGCTAATTTCCCTAACCGAGTTCTTGAATTTATCGATAATGCGTATCGACAGTTGTTACAACTACGGGTGTAAGGACTTGTTAGTGTAGTTGCGTCATATTATTATACTATTATGACACGGATTGTTTAAATGTGTGTGTCAGATTGTTAGTGTATTTTTCAATTGTCATAGTGTGAGTTTCGTAGTGACATAGAATGTTTTTATGTGAGAATTTGAGAATGTGTGATTTCCCCCCGCAAAAAATGACAGACAGTTTTGTATCGGTAAAAAACGCAATGGCTACTCCCCTCCGGTCCGGCCTGTGTTGCTCTATGTTCACGGAAGATGGTTGTTCAGTTTATAATCAGAAGAGTTAGGTGCTAAGGCAGTGTTGGCCAACGGAGTATACAAAGTGCATTGGTCAAAACAAGAATGTTTAGCAGCATTGGTTGTGTCAGGACTTACATGGCATCGCAGACTTGGACACATACATAAAGATTATTTGAATCGCTTGAAGAATGCAGTGCAGGGAATGTCACTTGATGAAAAGGTTGACATAAGTAAGTCTTCATGTATAACGTGCTGTGAAGGGAAGCATACACAAAGACGGTGAAATCAAATCTGTACGAATTTTGCTTTGCTATCATCTCATTGTGTTCCAGACCTCTTGTACTTGCGTGTCGTCTTGACAACCAACCATGGCAGCTAGTACTCCCTCTCTGGCTAAGGCTGTCCTTGGCCTAGATGACCGCCAGATCGAGCAGCTAGCATCCTCTCTGGGAATACCAGACACTTATAAGGACATAAGTCACCTGCAATTCACTGACGAAGAATGGGGGAACAATGCTAAGATCAGAGAGGCAGTAGCGTACATCGGATTTGACGCTAAGAAGATTGTTGCTGAGTTCTTTAAGAAAGTAGATTCTAACAAAAGGGGTGAGAATGATACCCCCTTGACTGTTGGTGAGTTTACTCTTTATGAAAAGAATGATGCCAAGACGGATCTGATGTTCTTCTTGAACGTCTTTCTAGAGAGGGGAAACAATCTCCAGAAAGCCCTGTTGCGTTGTGATGACGTGGTGGCCCCTGTCCTTAGAAGGAAGGCTCAGGCTTATGGGATAACACTTGAAAAGACCCAGAATCGTTCAATCTTGGGCACTAGACATCTCACCTTAGCTAGGTTGGCCCAAGCATTCCCGCATGCAACTGCCACACTGATCCTCAAGGACAACATCAAGAGCAAACTTGACTCGAAGCTATTCCCGGGCCTTCCCCTTCTGATGGCTCATACCATCTTCCCTGCTTTGATTCCTACTGGCATTGACGGCATAACTGACATGCTCAGAGAAGTGGCTCAATTCATTAATGTTGAGATGTCATTTATGCTATCGGATCCAAAACAAAAGAGGAAGATGGCAGTGCGGTCCCTAGAGGACCTGCTCGAACAATCTACAATGTTTGTCGATGCTGCTATGAATGGCAGCGTTATTGCCACCCCTGCCCGAGTCAGCATCCTGAGAAAGGCAGGCATAGTGTCAGTGACTCCCACTATAAACCTGTCTGCAAAGATGGCGGTGGTTTCACAGCGTCTAGCCGACATCAAGAGATTCCAGATGCACCCTTTGGCTGGATGCATTGCCCAGGCTGATGCTTTAAGAGCGTCGGGATCCAGCTCGGGAAACCAATGAGCCCGGGAGAGAGCCCTTCTATCAACGCCACTTTCCCGGGCGGAACCTCTAATTCTTCCGGTTCCAGCCCATCTTGGCATTCTGCACTGTCTCCAGCTTCCACTCCGCCTCTATCACTTTCCCCTAGCCCTGATACGGGTGCAGGTCGTGACCTCTATGAATCTGCTAGCTTCCCTCTCTTAGATGAACCTTTGCTTCTCATCCAATCCCCATCATCATCCAACAGCAGTGTTAAACTGTTAGCTAAGATGGGTTTCCCTAACACTCCTCTTTCCTCAGAACCTGCAACATCTTCGTCCAGCAGTTCAACAGAACATCAAGCGCCTCCTCTGTCTTCCCTACCATCAAGTGCCGGTGACCTTGATGAGTATGCATCAGCTAGTTTCCCATTACCGCATCCCCCTAAAACTGGGCCCTCTGCTCCCCCACCACCACCTCCCATGCCCCCAGACCTGTCTACTAGTGATAGGCCCTTTGGGTTCTCATCCGTCGACTCTGCGATCTCCTGGATTGCCATGAGACTACGCCTGGGAGTACCTGAGAAAGACCATAAAGACATAGAACAGGCAATTAACAAATTACAGAGCCTAGCAGAAAAGACTAGCCGGAGAGCCTCTCAACCTAGTGTGCCAACATCCAGCAAAAGGAAATCATCGGCACCCACAGAAGCTCAGGTAAATCTGATCAAAGAACTGAAGGCTAGACTAGAGCGTATAAAGAAAAGTAGCGAGTCTGAACAGTAGATGAAACAGCAGCAAACTCCCAATCCTCCTTTCATCTCTAAATCATCCAACTATCCTCCAATTCATTATTTCTATACTTAAATACAAAGATTTCACCGGTCTTTGTGTTTTTTTTTTTTCTCCAGGCCTGCCGACATCAACGATGAGGCGGGTTGGTTCCAGGAGGCCATGTCCGATATATGCGACGTGGCAATGCCCCGAGTTCGGCCAGAAAGCGCCCGGCGTCAGGTGTACTGGTGGTCGCGAGAGCTGACGTCTCTGCGCGAGGCGTGCGTCGCTGCGCGGCACCTGTACGCCAGGCATCGCAGGCTCCGCATCCGCCCTCCGGATGCGGCAGCCATTGAGGCGGAGCTGTATGAGGGATACAGAGTGGCGAAGACCGCCCTCCTAGAGGCTGTCCAGCGGGCCAAGGATGCGGCCCGCGAAGAGATGCTGGAGACTCTGAACGCAGATCCGTGGGGGCGCCCTTACAAAATGGTGAGGGACAAACTCCGCATCAGGGCCCCCCCGCTGACGCAGAGTCTCCGGCCTGAGCTGGTGGAGGATGTGGTGAGCACTCTGTTCCCCTCGCGTGGGGAACACCCTCCCCCACCTATGGCTCCGCCGCTTGCGATGCCAGAAGCGGACCACCCAACGGACGACGACGACGTTCCGGAAGTGACCGGGGTAGACCTGAGAGTGGCGGTAGGCAGGCTTAAGGCCAAAAATACCGCCCCGGGACCCGATGGCTTGCCTGGCAAAGCCTGGGTCCTGGCCTCGGAGGCTCTCGGGCCCCGACTGGAGGGACTCTTAAGCGCATGCTTGGAGAGAGGCCAGTTCCCGCTTCGTTGGAAGACGGGCAAACTGGTCCTCATTCGGAAGCCGGGGCGCCCTGCGGACTCTCCGTCCGCATACCGGCCCATTGTGTTGCTCGACGAGGTGGGCAAGCTCTTTGAAAGAGTAATTGCAAACCGCCTCGCCGGGCACCTTGCGGGGATTGGGCCGGATCTTGCGGAACACCAGTTTGGTTTCCGCAAGAGGCGCTCGACGGTGGACGCCATCATGCGCGTGAGAGCCCTCACGACGGGGGATGCGGTGTCCCGGGGTGGGGTGGTTTTGGCGGTGTCTCTTGACATCGCCAATGCCTTCAACTCCATACCCTGGAGCTGCATTAGGGAGGCACTCCGGTATCACCAGGTGCCGACCTACCTCCGTCGTATTGTCGGGGACTACCTAACGGATAGGGCCGTCATCTACCCTGGTCGCGACGGCCAGTGGAACCGGCGAGAGATGTCGTGCGGTGTTCCACAGGGATCGGTCCTAGGGCCGCCCTTGTGGAACATCGGTTACGACTGGGTGCTGCGCGCCGACCTCCCTGGTGGCGTCAGCGTAGTTTGTTACGCTGACGACACGCTGGTGCTGGCGCAGGGGAGGTCGTACGAGGCGGCGGCCGAACTTATGACACGCGGGGTTGCGATAGTCGTGGAGAGGATCCGGCAATTGGGTCTCGAGGTGGCTTTGCACAAGTCCGAGGCCATGTGCTTTCATGGGCCTCGGAATGCGCCACCGTCGGGATCCATAGTAACGGCGGGAGGGGTTCCCATCGGCGTCGAGTCGACGTTGAAATACCTAGGGCTCGTCCTCGATAGCCGGTGGAACTTCGTGGAGCATTTCCGACGTTTGGCCCCCAAATTGGAACGGACCGGGGCTGCCTTCAGGCGGCTCCTGCCCAACCTGGGGGGTCCAAGCGCCTCCTGCCGGAGGCTCTACGCGGGGGTCGTGCGGTCCATGGCCCTTTACGGGGCCCCGGTGTGGGCGCGTTCCTTGAGGCGGCGAGCCGCCCACTACCTGAACGCGCCCCAGAAGGTGGTAGCCGTAAGGCTAGTCCGGGGGTACCGCACGATCTCCGGCGAGGCGGCGAGCCTCCTTGCTGGATTGCCGCCATGGGATCTGGAGGCGATAGTCCTCGCGCGCCTACATGAGTGGCGCGTAGAGGCACTACGCCGGGGGGAAACTCCGCTGCCGCGGCAAATTGTCGCACTGCGGACAGACTTCCGGCGCGATCTCATGGCGACATGGAGAGAGCGACTATCGCAACCCCGTGCAGGGCACGCCACAATAGTGGCGATAAGTCCCCTCTTTGAGGAGTGGCTGGAGAGGGGCCACGGCACCCTCACCTTCCGCCTGACGCAGGTCCTCACCGGACACGGTTGTTTCGGGAGGTTCCTGCACCGAATCGGGCGGGAGGAAACGCCCGGGTGTTACCACTGTGAGGGCCGCCCAGAGGATACGGTGGAGCACACGGTAGAGGTCTGCCCCGCTTGGGCGGAGCACCGCCGTGTCCTCGTAGCGGCGATCGGCGGCGGCGACCTATCGCGTCCGGCCCTGGTCCAGTCCATGGTCCGGAGCGAAAGGGAATGGGACGCCGTCACCTCCTTCTGCGAAGCAGTCATGCTAGCGAAGGAGGTGGCGGAGCGTGAGAGGGAGAGAACCTCTCGTCCCAGCCGCCGCGGGAGACGCCTCGGGCGTCGGGGGTCACGTGGTGGCTTCCGGCCACCGTAGACGCGGACCTGTGGACGGAGAGTAATGGGCTAGCTCGCCGTCCGTCCGTCTTTTGACGACAGGCCGTGTTGACGGCGCGTTCGTGTTCCACGCGCGCCTCAAAGAGATGTCAGCAAATAGGGAGGGGCCCGCAAGGGCCGATGCCTGCCAGGGCTGCGGGCTGTTCGAAAGAGATACCGCGGCCCTGGAACACAAAGGGCAAGGAAGGAACATGGATGGGTTTTAGTCAGTACAAGTCTGACACTCCCTCCCGCTCTGCCCAGAGCGGGAGAAGTCATTTGATGATTTCCCATCCGTAAAAAAAAAAAAAAAAAAAAAAAAGGGAAGCAGTGCCGGTTGCCGATTTACTGTACTAATCTTCTAGATACTGTGCATACAGACATCTGTGGACCTATGCAGACTGTATCTATAGGTGGCTCGAAATACTTCCTCTTGTTTGTTGACGATTATAGTAGGATGACATTTGTTTATTTTCTTAAAAACAAAAATGAAGCTTTGAAGTATTTTAAAATTTTCAAAACTCAGGTAGAAAATCAAACCAAGAGAACAATCAAAGTAATAAGAAGTGATAACGGGCTGGAGTATTGCAATAAAGAATTTGAAGATTGCCTTAACAGTACAGGTGTTATTCATCAGAAGACCAATCCATATACACCACAACAAAATGGATTGTGTGAACGATTCAATCGTACAATCGTAGAAAAGTGTCTTCTATTTGATTCAAATTTAGGGAAAGAGTTCTGGGGTCCGGCTACTAATACGGCAGTGTACCTGCAAAAGCGAATTGTAGCAGCAGCGTTGGATAATAAAACTCCATATGGGATGTGGACTGGCTCCAAGCCGGATATTAGTCATATCAGAATATTTGGTAGCACTGTTATGGTCCATGTAGCGAAAGAAAAGCGAAAGAAGTGGGACAAGAAGGCGATCAAAGTATTCTCATAGGATATCCAGATAATATAAAAGGATACAGGGTCTACAAACCAGAAACAAAGAAAGTGTCGACTAGTAGAGACGTGATCATCATTGAGAAAGAATCAAAATCAGAACATCTCATTGAAGTGCAAGATCAGAGTTTTGATTCAGTGGGGAATAGTAAGAAACCTGATGATACACAACAAGGAGAAACTGAATCAATATCTAGTCACAATAATTCAGAAAGTTTTGTAGACAGTTTCCAAGATGATGATGAGACATATGTTCCAAGCGACTATGAAGACTCTGAAAACACACTAAAGAATCTTGGAGAAGAAACTCCGCAGTGCCTACCCAAACGGATAAGGAAAATTCCAGACAGATATGACTCCTCAAACCTTTGTGTCGACAGTAAAACATATGATGATGCGGCTGGCTTGTCTCTTCATGATGCTTTGAAAGGACCGGTAAAGGAGCAGTGGGTGTCAGCTGTCAGAGAGGAGCTACAGTGTTTCAAGGACAATGATGCGTGGGAGTTGAGCGACGCTCCAAAAGATAATAGAGTTGTACAGTGCAAGAGGGTGCTTCGTAAAAAGTATGATAGTGAAAACAAAGTGCGTTTTCGTGCGCGTTTAGTAGCTAAAGGTTTTTCACAAGTTGAAAGTGTGGATTTTACAAAAACTTTTTCTCCTGTGGTGAGACACACAACTTTGAGGTTACTTTTTGCATTGTCAGTACAGTTAGGTTTGAATACAACCCATCTTGATGTAACAACTGCTTTCTTGAATGGCACTCTACAGGAAACTATTTATATGCGGATACCAAAAGGTTTTCCTGAAAGAACAAAAAATGGTCAGGTACTTAAATTAAAAAAGGCTATTTATGGGCTCAGACAGTCCTCTAGAGCATGGTACAAGAGAGTAGATGAATGTTTATTAAACATAGGCTATATTAGGTCTAAAATAGAGCCGTGTATGTATACAAAAATGCAAGATCAATTGAAAACTATTGTTACATTATTTGTAGACGATTTCTTTATTTTTTCAAATCAAGGAACAATGCTAAGAATTTGACGTTTAACAATTTAGTACCATAGTTAAACTAAGGGTCACGATGGTCTAACTTTGATACCACAGATAGTTCTAGGACTAGCGATAAACTTCATTTTGTAATAACGTTTATTCAAGTTCATGGTTTAAACCTAGTACTAAACCCGGTACTATTTTTTAAGACCACGTTTTATAATAAGAGGGTAAGAGTTTATGTTCCATTATACATTTTTGGATATGTTAGGTGTGCAAATTGTTTAATGTTTAAGTGTTTTTCTATTGCTAGATATAGTGGGGGTGTTGTAATAATATCTAGAATATAAGGGTAGTGCAGCCATTTATATTGTCTTTTTCTCAAAAATGGTAAGAGTTATATTTTTTTTAATTTTTTTTACGAGACTCTAATAGGCTGTATAAACCTAGCTTTTGAATAAATTTGTAAAATTAGCATATAGAGAACTCCGTCGAAATAAGGGGTAAATGTCACCTTTTGTTCCTAGCCTCAAGTTCTTCCTTTAAAAATAACAGATTATTCATGAAAATTCCACCTCAGAAGTTCTCCGTAGTTTGACTTGTTGTGTTGTTGCTAACTTAGCCGTGTTTAACCATACCACAACAAAGAATATATATGTCGCAGGGATATGATTTTGATCAAATCACGGAGGATGTTAAAATAACAACAGGTTTTTATCATTTCCCTAAGCAAATCTGGTGATTTGACAAATCCCACTAAAGAAATCTAGTGATTTGAACAAATCCCTAAATTGGTTCAGTGAAATGACAAAAATAACTTTTGTGATATTTTCAAGGTTTATTTTGTAAGATTACCTACATAATTATAATAATCAGGTGTATCACAATGCAATATTAATCTCAAAAATCACCACTAGAACATATTTTTTTCAAAAAAGAGAAACAAAAATTTAAAAAAAAATATAAGTAGAAAAACTTAACGTATGATATGCCTATTTGTAATATTCATTTATTAAAACACGGAGCAGATTTATGGCAACGTGAATTACACAGAACATTATTTTTCTTACAGGCACATTTATACTTTGGACTCTTGGCAAGAACACTGTTTGAATCCTTGACCTCCAAATAAAGATAATTTTCCTGCAATTTCACGCAAACTCAGCGTAGTCGATGGAACTGAATCGGTTAATGTAACTGTAGACAATTGAAGAGCGTTTCTTGGAAGCCAATCTTTTATGATGCCAACTGAAGTACCGATTTGAAATAAATTGTTTTTCGTATCTAATACAATCCCCGTAATACTATTTGCATCTAGTGGACCTCTGTCTACTTTTGGTACCTCAACCAAAACGGTGGAACCAACTAATACATCCTTGAATTTCTTCGAACAAGTTTCTTTCATTTTATCAGCAGATCTTTTTAAATTTTGTGAAGCATCTTCCCTTTGCTCTTTAATTTTCTCTTCTTTTTGGCATAATAAGCATAGAACTCCCGACCCATATCCTTCTGCGCTTGTCGTAATGCCACATATTGCATGCACGGAATTTCCGCAAATGTCACATGAATGTGCTCCTGTAGATTCATGTCCACAAACAATACAAATCATTTCTGGTACTCTCGCAACCGATTCACTTTCTGATACAACAGGTGGTTCAACTGATAATTCATGTGTTAAAATAAGTGAAGTCAAAGTGTTATCTTCATTTGGTTCAATAGTTAGTTGTTCCTCAGAAGTTATAGCGTTGTTATCAATTGATTCAGTAGCTAATACGTTTTGCTGTTTAAAAAGCTGATCCAAATCCTCTTCAGTAACTAATTTGTCAAGTAATTCTGTTGAAATATGAGAAGATCGGAGTCCTGTTTTTGGTTCTGTTCCAAATAACGCCTTGTAAGGTGAACGCTTAATGGTACGATGAAAGGAGGAATTCTTTTGAAATTGAACAAAATAACAGCCGATTGCCCAATTTTTACTGTCATTGTCAATTAACCAAGCCCGTAACATCGCTTCGACATCTTGGTTTGCACGCTCAACTGACCCTTGGCTCGCAGGATGTCTAGGTCTACCATTAATAATTTTGCATGTTGGCCACATGGTAGTTAATTCTTGAATGATTGCAGCTGTAAACTCACGGTCATTGTCACTTTGTAGTATATGGGGACAACCTACTTCCAGGAAAATTTTTAAAAGTTCCATTGCTACTTCAGCTGCTCTTTTTTAAATCAATGGTCGCAGAAAACTGAATTTTGTTGCGTGATCTTGATAATGTAATAGCCATTTATAATTCCTGTCGGGGGTTGACTGTACGTCAATCAAATCAACCTGGCCGCGATGGTTAAAATCATTAGAGACAATCGGGCAAACAACAATACCTTTTCTTGGAAGTTTCAAAAATTCTATTACAACAGAAGTGGGAATTAAATATCTGGATTTCAAATTGTACAGCATTTTATCTCTGCCACCGTGGCCCGTCGCTTGATAGGTCTCACAAAGTATGGCATAAAATTCATTTGGAGGCACTATCTTAACCACTGAGTCAGAAGCAAACTTTCTTTTTAATATCAAAAACTTGGTTGTCCCTACCTCCATTACATCATATTTGTTACCGTAATAATATTGCTTGTTTGTTTTCTTAAGATTCAGTACTGGAGCTGATTTAAATTGTTCAATCGCGGTAATCGCCTCTTCTATCCTCTCTTGAGTCCATAACGGTTTTTCTTTATCATGCCGCCCCTCTAAAAACGTCTTAATAGCTTCATTAAACTGTTCCTCACACACAAACTCAGTACGAGGCTGATTTTGTTCACCAGCAGGGCTATTATGTTTCTTTTTGATAGGCGGTGACTATCAAGCTTCAGTTGTACACCGAACTTTGATGGCAACCGAGAATGTCATATTATTGGTATTGCGTATCACATTGAGTTGACATCACGTTACGGTGGATAACAGACCGGGTACGGTGATCTTCGTCTCGGTACTTGACACCTCTAATTTTTATCGACTATTATACGGCTAAGTTGAGTAGCGCCCTTTGAACGTTACAATACTTGATTTAAGGGAACAATTTATATTAACAATATAGGAACCAATTACAGGTGCACACAAAATTCTCTTAGATACAATAAAGCTTAGAAAAAGATTTGACTTACACTAATAATATTATAAAACAAAACATCTTTGACATAAACTAAAAAAGAGATCAAATAATTGACTTACACTAATAATATAATAAAACAAACCATCTTTGACATAAACCAAAAAAAGAGATCAAATAATTGACTTACACTAATAATATTATAAAACAAACCATCTTTGACATAAACTAAAAAAGAGATCAAATAATTGACTTACACTAATAATATAATAAAACAAACCATCTTTGACATAAACCAAAAAAAGAGATCAAATAATTGACTTACACTAATAATATTATAAAACAAACCATCTTTGACATAAACTAAAAAAGAGATCAAATAATTGACTTACACTAATAATATTATAAAACAAAACATCTTTGACATAAATTAAAAAATATATCAAACAACTGACTTACACTAAGTCAAACATCCGTCCGACCCCATTCATTGGAATATTTAAAAATGTAATCAATATTTGTGTGAAAACTAAATAAGAGATGATAGCTAAAATGCATAGGTCTATTGCGCTTACTGTTATGGGAACTAATCGAAATAATATTGTATTTCAGGTGATTCTGGATATGCACAGCGCCCGTGGATGATGACACCAAACTTAGGTGCGTCTTCGGGTTCACCAGAAGAATATTACACAGAACTTCATTGCAAAATGAGAAACACTGTCGAGCGTTGCATTGGAGTTCTGAAAGCACGTTGGCCGTGTTTGTTAGCACACAGAGTACTTCACTATGACCCTGTGATGGCAGCCAAGATAGGGAATGCATGTGTTGTTATATACAACATCGCCAATGCTCGGAATATTCCAATGCCTGAGCCTGACAGTGACGACTCACACAGTGACCAACATAGCCAACTCCTTGGGCAGGTTGCAACAACTGAGACAACTGGAGAAAATTCCAGGGCTATATTAGTCCAACGACTATGGGCTGCTAGAAATAATTAGTTTTGTATTGGTTTGTAGTGGTTTAATATTAAAGGTTTTTTTTATTTTATGTAATGTCCATGCATCCATGCGTCATGTTTGTGAACAGGCGCTGACAGCAGGGACTGGTCATCTCTTAGATGCCATGGTTTATTTTATTTTTTAATCGTTGATTATATAATATCTTTTTACTCTGGAGGCTCTTAACTTGCACGTCTGTAGAAATTGTTCTCACATATATGTATAATCTCAACATGATTTAATTTCTTTTTACTGTTTAGGTTTAAGTTTTTTATTGTGTAGTTTTGCGTTTTTTTTTTTTTTTTAATCTCATTTTTATTTGTTGTGTGCACTTACGGCTTAAGCCAAATAAATATGTTTTCTTTCTTTCTTTGAATAATGTAACTAAGATTTTGTAACAATATTTGGATTTAAAAGAGTGTTCATGGAGTTTCTTGCTCATTTTTCTTTTCATTCCATAAAGATCTACGCTTTGGAATGGGCAACTATGTAACAGTACTTACACACAATTACAACTTTACAAGTTATTAGGCCGTGTGACTGCAACTTTGCTTTCTTTGTTTTTCTGACATTCTAAAGTGCCTGTAATACTATGCTTTGTGTTTTTAAATAAATTCTCATAATTATGGAATGCTAAAGACAATTTATAATTTTATATTGTGTGTATTGTGAAGTCGATATTTTTATTTTATTTGTTATATTACATAACATTATGTAAAAGGAATTATAACATAACATCACGCCTGTAATCCCCGGAGGGTTAGGCAGAAGTGTACCTAATAGTACACCCTCATTTCGACAGCTATGTTTTTAAGTCCCATGTAAGCGCATGTGTTAAAGGAATTATATATTATATTTTTTTAAAGATCGCACTACTTTTTCTCTTAGTCTCCCTTTCTGCAAATGTATATTTGTTTTGTGAAACATGTTGAAAAAAAATCAATGGTAAAGCTTTACAAAACTGGTTGTATTTAAATTGCTTAATTACATTCACTAATACAAATAAGTTGAATTTTTGGTCCCAGTAGGTGTTAGGAGGTACATTATACTAGGTTTTATTTATTGATTTAAACTAGGTACGCCAACAGTACATGCAAATGACGGGAAACCGTGCAGTGTAGTATGCAGCATACAACTTCATATTAAATTGTGTCCAGTGCGGTTCAGAAGCGGTTTGCCGCGGCGGGAGAACCGCCCGTGTAGCCTTGGCCTAAATTGTCAAAATTTCGGCAGATGCCGAAGTACCAGATAATGCTCACGGTATGTGCGCAAGCTCCAACAGTCCTCATGCCCGTTAAGCATGAGCAATAGTAGTCTTTTGTGGCAGATCTGCCCTCCAAGGTTGAATTTATCAGTAAATAACTTAATAAGTTTTGTTTGAGACGTGGCTCGATGTGATACGACCTCTCAGGAGCATACAATTTTCCGTTTGGATATCGTACTGTGTCATCCTTGGACTTGGTGTCATACAGCCGCGGCACTGATTGGTACGCGACTAAATGGAGGTGCGGTAAAGCGCGGGTAACGTATCTATAGTTTATATAAATATCATTGCATCATGTCAAGTTAGCTCTTGGAGAGGAAGGCATGCACAACAATAAATAATTTTAGATGCATTGCATTCTAGCGAAGTGTGTTGTTGCTAACTTAGCCGTGTTTAACCATACCACAACAAAGAAAATTATTACATTTGTGAAAAAGGCACTTTAATGTATACGGGGTGTTGGGCGCATAAACCGACACAATTTTTCCAGGGATTTGGAAGGTCATTAGCTAGGTTGTATTGGATTAAATTTTATTTTAATATATTAGGCTGTATGCTTTGATGTCTTTGCCTGTTGTAATGCTTGACAGCGCTATATTTTTTTATCTGTCTGTCATGTGTGATACTGTCTGTGCAGTGTATGTGGTTTAACTAATTATATGTTATGTTCAGTTTAAATTCAAAGGTCTTATTTATTAACCTAATCTCAACAGGTTATGGGCCTAGGTACACGTAAATTAAGTTGGTGATAATTAATAAAGAGCAGAGAAAACAGAAAAGTATTTTTGAAATTTTCCGACAGCAGAATCCTTTTTTGTTTTTTCCAAAAAGTCTGGAAAGATGGACCTAGAAAAATTCAAAGGAACGAATTTTAAGCAGTGGAATTCCAAATAAAATGTGCCCTCCGTACCAAAGCGTTAGATATCAACGCGCCAAAACCAGAAGGAAATGCGCTTCAATGGAATAAAGATGATGGAATGGCAATGTTTGTATTACCATCTGCTATGAAATTAAATCAAAATAGCACTCATCGAAAATTGCGAATCAGCGCTTGAAGTGATGACCAAGCTTGAGTCCATTAATGAACAGAAATCTGAGCTGACTAAAACGATGGTACATGAGCGTTTTTATCAATATATAAAATGTCACCGGCAGATAGCATTGCTCAGCATATAGCTAAAGTAGAAAGTTTAGCTAAGCAACTAAAAGAAAGTGGAGAGGTTATTAGTGATCTGGCCTAGTTGCTGTTGATAAAACTACAACGTTAAACAACAACGACCCTATAGCTTCCCTATAAGGAAAATCAATCTGCTCATTGTCTAAATTTTTAGTTATCTGAACATTTACATCAACTGGGGTACTGCTAGGGTGAAATCCTTCGGAAGAGAAAGAGTGCAAAGAAACTATAGAAGATAATATAAAGTCGGTGATCGCAAATACTGAAGATTTCAGAAAAATATGTAGATGCAAAAGCGAAAAGCTCAATAGTATACAGCAATATGAATACGTGATAGATTCAAAAAATGCAAGGGAAATGATAGAACACTCTGCATTATAAATAAGAAAGAAATTACTTACCTTAAAATGTGATGCCAATATGGAAATATCTGACCACTTCAATAACTTTGACACATTTATCAGACAATTAGAAGAAACTGGAGGTTCCACTGGAGGTACAATGGGAGAGCAAGATAAGGTATGTCATCTATTGTTAACCATGCCTGAAAACTATAATACGACGATTGCTGCTCTGGAAACAACCAATATGGAACTCACAACGGAATATGTCAAAAGTAAATTGTTGGATACGGAGTTGAAAACTCAGACTCTGAGTTTTCAACTCCGTATCCAACAATTTACTTTATATACTATACTACCGGGTGACTCTGAGTCTCAGAGTCACCCGGTAGTATCAAGAGATGCCCAAAGTTTTTTAACCTGTTTTAAATGTGGTATAAATGACCACGATACGTTTGATCTCAGCTGCAATATTCTCGGAAGTGTGGTTTCCAAAGAATTTGCCGCAGTCCAGCAACACATTTTGTATTTTCAAGTCATTATTAATATAATGCCCATTAACCGCTATATAGCTATCCGTAGAGGTGGAGAGGACAGCTACCTTCGGACTTGGCGGACTTCACATACGCCCTTGGATTTTTCCTCGGACATAAAAAAACCAGTGAGTAAGTATGTACGTAAGCTTTTAAAAAACTCATTGGTACATGCCTGTTGAGACCACCGCTGTTGAGCTTTCGCAAAACTTAAACTTCAACAACATCGATCCTGGCATAAACTTTTCTTTTATACCTGCATATGCTCCACACTTCGGAGGCCTATGAGAGTCTGCAGTTAAATCCACCAAGCATCATCTACGGCGCACCTTGGGTTTAACAAATCTAACATTTGAAGAGATGGCTACTTGTTTAATTCAAGTCGAGGCTATATTAAATTCAAGGCCCATAACTCCTCTGTCCAACGACCTTTCCGACCTCGCTCCTTTAACCCCGGCACACTTCCTTATTGGTCGTTCTTTAAGTATGCTGCCTCATCCACAGATCCAGAACGCCCAGGTCAACAGCTTGCAATGATTTCGCCGCATTGAATTTTTGAAGCAACACTTTTGGGCTCGCTTCTCCCATGAATATGTTCTGTGGTTGTAAGAGACAACAAAATGGTGCCGGTCGTCTGGCGAGTTCAAGGAAGGAACATTGGTCGTCATAAAGGACAAAAACTTACCTCCTCTTATGTGGCATCTAGGACGCATCACACATATTCTCCCAGGCAGAGATGGCGTTGCGAGGGTCGCCGACATCCTCACAAGAAGGGGTGTCATCCGGCGCGCCTATAACACCATCTGCCCGCTGCCGGTCTCTACTGTTGAAGACCCTTCAACGGGGGGAGCATGCACAAGTCAAGTGGTCGAAACAAACGAATAGAAAACTCGTAGCCAAGTTTACATCGTTCAAAATGATAGAATAGAAATATAATCGTTTCTAGAACGTTGATTGCTACCATAGACTAAAATCGCTAAATCTCATAATAACTCGTAGCCAAGTTACAGTTTTGACAAGCGCTAGTTTTTGTACGCCCATTTAGCGCTCGCCGAGACTCAATAGAAACGATAAAAAATGGCGTCTATTTGATCAAGCTGTGTTGAGACCGAGAAGTGTTTTGTTTATTTACATAAATTTTGGATTGTATTTACCATTTAGCATTTAAAATGCATACTTTAAATATGTTGTGGTGCGTTTATAATGAAGAAGTGTGGCTTAGGCGCCGAAAAAGAGTCATAAATCGTCAGTGCATGCAAACAATACGCGAAATGCCGGAAACTTTATTTGTGCAGCTATTTCGGTTAGACATATCGACTTTTCAAGACCTTTGTCAAGAACTCCGACACAAAACATCATTAAAAGGAACCAATGAGATTCCTCTAAAAGTTAAGGTAAGCACATATAGTATCAACTGATCAACTTTTCTGTTACCCAAATATAATTTTAATTTCCTGAACGTTTGTGTTTTTGTTGTAGGTGTTGTGCGCTCTTAGTTTCCTAGCCACAGGATCCTATCAGCGAATTGTTGGCATTACTCAGCATCTTGCCCAACGCACAGCTAGTCGGTGCATCAGACAAGTTGTTGATGATTTGAACCACCCTGCTGTCATGGCAAAATGGATTGTGTTTCCGAAAACACGACAAAACAGAGCATTTATACAAGAGTGAGTACCTAACAAAAGATTTAAATTATGAAGTGCATTTATTGTAATACACATAAAATTAACAATAATTATTGTTTCAGTTCAGTTTCCAAAGAAGATTTGGCCTGCCTGGAGTAATTGGGTGCATAGATTGTACCCATGTAGCTCTGGTAAAGCCCAAAGATGAAGAGCATCTTTTTTATAATAGAAAAGGGTATCATTCTTTAAATGTTCAAATGGTAGAATAATATGTATCTATACTGTATGGCATATTATAGCTAGATAAATCATTTCTTAATCATAGTTTTATTTTGAGATGTGTGATGTAAATCTAATTATTTTAAATGTGAATGCAAAGTTTGGTGGAGCTACACATCGCCCCTTTAATCATAAAACGAAACAACTCAAAATTTACATTCTTCGAGTTTTTATCATAAGGTGAATTAACTTCAAACGGAGAACACGTGCAATACAACAGCCAACTCGATACGATGAAAATGACAGAGATAGAAGACTATTGTTCTCTTTTTTTGATTAATGGACTCGAACAAGTTGGTACCTGTAAAGTGATCCATTCAGTGATCATTTGGAAGAGAAGAGTTGTAGTAGGGTTGAGAAGATGAATGATCGCATGAAAGTCAATAAAAACTTTAGAGTAGCTGTGTATGATTTGGAGGCAGTATTACAGTGCCCAAAAGGCGATACTTCCTCTTTTTATTATAAGTCTAAACTTAATTGTTATAATTTAACCGTGAAGGAGCAACTGGAAAGGACTGTAATGTAGCATATAAAAATGTGCATTGTTATTTCTGGTCGGAGAGTGATGCAAAACTTGGCGCCATTGAGATCGGCTCATGTGTATTTGAAATGAAATGTATTTGAAAGCTTTAAGCGATGAAGACGATGATGAAAAGGAAGTTATATTTTATTCCGACAACTGCTGCGGACAGAACAAAAATAAATATATTACTTCACTGTATTTATATGCAGTTCAAATATTAAATATAAAAAGTATAACACATAAATTTCTAATACGGGGTCATACACAAAACGAGGCTGATAGCGTCCATAGCCTCATCGAGAGGGAGGTGAAGAAGAATTTAAAATCTGGTCCTATATATACACCCGACCAGTACATACCTCTTATAAAAAATGCAAAAAAATCGAAACCTCCATTGATGGTGCATGAACTGGATTACGAATCATTTTATGATTTTAAAACTTTACAAGAAGAATGGGGGTATAATTTTACAACGAATAGTGATGGACAGAATGTGAACTGGAACGAAATAAAAATTTTAAAAGTTAGCAAACAAAACGCTACCGTATTTTTCTATAAAACGTCTTATAAGCAAGTAAACTACCAGGAAGTTGATGTTAGAAATAAAAGAAAAAAAAATGAAAGCACTAACGGAAATATCACTACAGCGAGCCTATTCCACGAAACAGGAGATTAGTGCGAATAAAAAGAAAGATTTAAAAGAGCTTATCTCAAAAGCTCTGATCCCTTCTTTTTATGCAGGTTTTTATAATACGATATTTTAAGTTTATAATTATTTTGATTAAGTTTGATCTCATTTTTTAGTTGATTTTTTATGATAATAAAACCAAAAGTATTAGTTAAGTCTGATTACTAGAATACACTTTTATTTGTTTTAATAAATATTAATAAATATAGAAGAACATTTTTACATAGAGTTTCGTTTGCTTTTGACTTTTAGCTTAGACTGTTATTATTTTGTGTTGTTGTGTTTTATTTACAATAAGTAGTTACAACAATTTCACATTTTTTTGTAATAAATTTAGATAAGAAGAAAAAAAAACGTCTTTTTTTTACTAATAAATACATAAATTTTATTTGTGAATATAAATTAACATAGAAACAATAAATAATGTTTCTCTGACAGTTAATGCTTCTTAGTTTAACAATGCACTAAATCGAAATATTTCGTCTACTTGCAAGATGATTTTAATATAAAACGCAACACTTTGAGTTACTTCGTCTATATAATAATTATTTGTTTACATATTTTATTGTTAAGTGAATTAACTACGAACTTATTTTTGTTATTCTTGATTTAAGTGTCTTCCTGGTAAAAAATATTTTTTGTTTTTTGATAATCATGTAGTTTATTAGTTCAGCTAACTATATCTACTTTTGAAACTGACCTAAACTATTTCTTTACTTTTTTGTGATAAATTAAAGCCATCATTGTAAACATGTCAAACTTTAAATGCGTTTTCCCAAAAAAATTCAATTTTGAGTTATTTCGTTTTATGATTAAAGGGGCGACATGATTCATGTATATGGTCTTCTAGTAGAGTTGAACCATTTATGCGTGAACTTCATCAAAATTATGAACAAGTATGGCTATTAGGTATGTATTTATAACATTAAAAATATCTGATCTATCTGATAGGAGTTTTTCTGTTTTGTCTACAGAAACTAATTTTTCAGGTGACTCTCCACAACGCCCTTGGCTTATGACTCGTCAGTCAACAGAAAAAATCTAGCGAAGATATGTCTAAAAAGTCACCTACATAACATCAGATACGACGCATCAACTCCAAACCGCAAAAAGTAAACAACGGTGGGGCCACAAAATCTGTTGCGCTACCGGCAAAGACCACGGCTATTGCCGATCTTGAGGCACGTAATGTTGAGGTGGAAGATGATCAATCTGGTTGGACGACTGTACAGTATAAAAAATCTGAACTAACGTTTCGCGGTCATATTACTAAGATCTGCAAAAAGGCATTCAGAAACATGGGGTTTGTTCTGAGGCAGACGCGAGACTTTACCAGCATCACGGCCATCAGAGTTCTGTATGACGCATTAGTCAGGAGTCATCTGGAACATAGTGCTGTCATATGGGCTCCACATAAGGCTAAGTACTCAGTGATGCTGGAGCGAGTCCAGAACAAATTCACGCGCCACCTGTACAAAAAGCTGTACGAGGTGTACCCATTTTACCCTTTGATGTACCCCATACTATTTGTTCTGGGTATGGTGGGGTACAATCAGCTTAGGGTGCGACGGAAATTTCCACTAGTGTCGTACGTGGTGAGACTGCTCCGAGGCATAGAGCACAACCCGAGTGTTGCAGCGGTTGCACTTATGCGTACCAGACAATTATGTGTGGAGGCGACGGCCCCCGCCGCTGCTGGTCGTACCTTCAGCTAGGACCAACTTGCTGGCCAAAACCCCTCTGACTCGAGCAACTCGAACCATCAATTGCATTTAAGTATAAATTGATATTTTTACATGTCACTGGGGTGAATTCGCAAAAGTACTATTATTACACTGTGTTACAAATCTTGATGTATTTGGTGCTTTTATTTTAATTTTGCGTGTGTGACTAGGCTATTGCATTAGGTTAAAGACCTGTAATGATAGTTTAAGGCAGTTAAATAAATATCTCAGGGCGTCACTCGAGGGCGAAGCGCTCTCTATTATCAGACAGTTGCCAATAGATGAGAGCAATTATGAGGTGCACTTTGCTCAAAGCTAGATATCAGAATCACCGTCTGCTTCGAGACACATATCTAGACAGAATCATCAACTTACCGATCATTCACATCGTTCAGATTTCTTTGAACCGATCAGGGAATCTATTCAGGCTTTAGAGGGACTAAAGGTGCTGATCAAAGTCAAGTTCAAGTCAAGTCAATGGTCATATTTCTTAGTGTATCTCATGTTACAGAAATTACCGGTGAGGATCCGGTCCCTGTTCGAGGAGCGGAATGGTAAATCTAGGGATGATTTGCCTACCCTCGAACAGCTCATCGAGTTCCTGGATGAGTAGTGTCGCTTGTTTCAAGCTGTCAGCGAACCGTCTTGGGTCAAGCCATCAACTTCACATCGTGGACGATCATTGCCTGGAAGGGGGTAGTCCAACCACGTCACACTCGAAGGGGTTGTCTTCATCAGCGCCGCGGAAAGTCAAATCATTACGCCGATTATATCAGTTGACTTCAAATATATGTTCAGATGCGATCAATCGGATCATACGTTGTACAAATGTGACTCATTCAGACATCTGGCTCCCAGTCAGCAGAAGTCGTGGGCGAGGAAATCGGGTCATTGTTACAAGTGCTTGCGGAAGTACTATGCTAAAGAATGTCAACATCCAATTACTATCGCGGTTAATAATATGCGGACATAATTCACTCATCTGTCTCGAACCCAAGGGATCAGGGAAGGAACGACCAGATACTTAGGCTGTAGCAGCATCTGAGCCATCTCAAGTAAATCAAGGTGACCGGTCTTCACCACCTCGGACGGTCAACTCAAGTAGCAATGAATATCAGCCCATTACCTATCAACAGCTCCGGCCAAGGGTTGGTGAGAGAGCTTCTCAGGCACAGGCGCAATTCAACGAACTCCGATATGGCTTAAGGATGAGTCCAGACCAAAATGAGACAAGTCAACTATTGGTGCTATCAAGCGTCCATTACCTAAAACCAACAGTCCAACTGCAGTGGTCTGTATCAATGGTGCGGACGTTATTATAAGACTAGAGCTCTATTAGACACAGGCGCAAGCAATTGAGTCTTGAGATGAGCGCAATCATGCAATATCAAGGTGAAATAAAGAGGTAACCTAAAAAACAAAAAAAATACAAATGGAACATCTAATGAAGAACCTGAAATAATGTCTGGAGCCGGAGCCTCCTCCAGAAATGATTTCAGAGTGAACACCTTTTTGGTCATCCTTAATTGACTGAGGGCTGTAATACAGAGAAAGCATAATGCTTCACCCAGAAAAAAAAACAGGTCAACAAAGCCATAATAAATGGTTTGTTGATAATTTCCTGTCGGAGAAACTAAATACTTTGTTACTATTACAGAAAGAGCTTAGTTGACATTAGCAACTTTTTTATTGTGTGCTGATTTGTCCGTCGTTTAATGTGCTAGGAACAATTTGTCCTTACATTAAAGTTAATAAACATTTGGATGTGGTAACAATAAAACGTTTTAGGTGTGTCAATGTGAACATTGTTAATAAATTTGACAAAATAACTATAGTCGTAGCATTAAACTATCAATTGTCGTACTATTGCGGCCTTTTCCGCCTGACCAGTTAAAAATGTTTTTCGCCTAAATCATGCGGAGGCGCCGAGCCACGCCCCCTGAAAGTTTAGGCCTATTATTAGCGTTTACGCAATTAGTTGCAATCTGCACTGCGCAGCTTAGTGACGTATTTGTGTACACCTTTTGCGAATATTACGGACGAACTGGACCCTTTGAATATTGACCAGTGCTCTGTTTACCCTTGATTTCCTAAACGTTAACCCGTGCGAGAATATTGGACCCTTGAAAACCTGTGCTGGAACATTTTTGTGCATAATGTCTTCCAGAAATCTCATACGAGAAGAACGAAGTGAAATTATAATTTTGCATGGTCAAGGATTTAATATCAGTCAAATCGCTGAGCAGCTGCATATGAGCGTAAGTAATAAATTATTTTAATGATTATAATGATAAATTTTGTTATTTTCAAATACCTTAATTTATATAAATAAAACTTTATTAACGATTCAAAGTGCAAAGTGTATCGTGCAAATGTTATCTTGTTTTAATAATTTAATACTTTTTAGCTTGTTTTACAACAGTAAAAGTTTTTAATATAATAAAACTAGAAGCAAGCAGAAAAATATTCAGTTTTTAAACTTGATAAAACAATTATTGCTGCGCGAACTCGGATATTTTATATTTTCTCGCTCACACACGCACTATCTGTTTCAATTTCTGTTGTTGGTTTTAAAGGAACAATCTTTGCCGCTGTGTATCTTAAAAAGTATGTATTTTATTGGTTAATATAGATAATCTCTAGCATATTGGTCAAACAATCATTCGTTTGTGAGCTAACAACTTGCCTCATCGTCGTTATAAGTAGCTATAGATGATTTTATGCTCAGAACCAGGGGCCTTAAAATAGCCTATTTAGCAGAATCATAATACGATACTAATATGAATCACGTTAAAATTCTCAAAATAGTCACAAACGCAGTTAATATCATAAATTGTCACTTAGTGACCATTTTACGAATTGTAACGTAATTTATATTATTATCCTATTATGATTCTGCTACAGCGGCCATTTTAGGCCCCCAGAAACGACTAGCTAGATCAAACAAACAAATTGTATGAAAAGTCTTTTTTTAATTTTAATAGAAACGTCATCTCTTTCGTTTACAAAAAGATCATTGATCGTGTCTTGAATATCGAGTGAGCTTCAGATTATTTTGAATGCAAAACGATATAATAATAACTTAGACAAACCGAAAATCCTATTTCGTAGTTACCGCAGTAGTTATAACAAAGCAGTTAGTAGAAACAACAGAAGGCATCAAATAATTTTTTAATCCTTTGCCGACGAAGTTTAAAAAGTGTTAACAAAGCGCATCGCGTCTTTTGTGTCGCGTCTTGTCGCGTCTTTATGGTTTTAACCCCTTGCCAAAATGCAAACAAAGAGCGGGCATCCGCAAGTTTTTCTTGAACTTCTCTCGATTTTAAACAGTAGTTAACTATTTTCTTTGTTTCAAATTGCAAGCCGAAGTAAAAACATGCTTTGTTCTATAATATCTCTAATATGACAAAAAATCGGGCACAAGCCGCAATTTTATTATCTACACAAATAACAGTATTGAGAATTAAGTAGGTGTAAATAAAAGGCAAACCTACGCTGATAACTACCATTGTATTCAACTACCATTTGTCAGACAATATACACCGAGAAATTTTAATGGTTGTTTTCCCTCAGCGAAATGGTTTAGTCTTGGTAATACAACCGTTGTATAAACAAATTCAATATTAGAAAAAAAAAATGGCAGATATACCATTGTGAAAAACTAAACTCGAAAGCGACCACGAAGCAATAGTAATACATCCAGATACCTACGCTCAGCGCAAGCCGGGCGCCGACCGGCCGCGCGATCGTTGACCCGCGTGGTTTTCAATCTGATATCTTACAGTCAGCTGATAACTTATTGAGAAACATGATAATAATAAGTTTTACCCAACAAGTTATTCAAATTTTCCCTTCCTACTTTTACAGGCTTAGGACCGTCTTAAATACTTTTTTAGCTGCAATTTACTAAGCACGAAATAAAATAAAAACAAGTTTATTATCTAAGAAAATTAATTTTCTGAATTAGATACATCGCGTAAAGGTTGCTTCATCCGTCTCACAAAATGTTCTTATTTTGACTGTCGATCAACCACTAGCCGCGTCCAGACCGGCTGAGCGCGGCTCGCGAGCCAATAGTTCGGCCGGTGTGGACGGCGCTCGGGCTTCCTCGGGCACACGTTGGCTCGGCCGAGCGCCGCTCGGCTCCGAGCCATGCGTTGTCGGTTTTTACCCATGCTCAAAGGCGGCTCAGTCTGAGCTGCTCGCCCGGTGTGGACGGACGTAACGACACTCGCGAGCCAGTGAATCAAAAATGGATAAAGAAGACAGTATTCGCTTAATACAACTTTACAGAAGCTAGTTATGAATACACCTCACCCGTCTGATCTAGATTAAGATAAGTACGTCTTCATTCCAGCAACGAGTTAGGCTCTAGTCAGACGGACCGCATTTCAACTGCAATCCAACTGCAAATTGCAGTTCGGATGCAGTTTGAATGCAGTTGACACGACTGCAATAGAACTACAAACCAAACGTGCAGTCCGATTGCAGTTCAATTGCAGTCGGCGTGCAATCGTGTGAACTGCACACCGACTGCAATCGAACTGCACGGTTGGTTTGCAGTTCTATTGCAGTCGTGCCAACTGCATTCAAACTGCATCCGAACTGCACCATACCCACCCGCCCGCACTACTTTAACGCTCCGCCCCCCTGCGCATGGAATCAGTAGTAGAAACAAGGTTAGAGTGAACACACGCGTTGTCTGTCCGTAAATAAAACAAATATGTCGAGCGACGAGGATAGTAATACAGTAAATGAATCTGTACAATTTGATACTGACGCATTTATAAGTGCCATTAAATCAAAACCTTGCATTTAGAACTATAAAATTGAATCTTACAGTAACAAAATTGAAAAAAACAAAGCATGGGCCACTATTCGCGAAATGTTTACGCCCGGATTTGAAGAAAAGAGTAAGAAGGAGAAAAATATAATTGGTAAGTATTTTAATTATTTTTATTTTATTTAACACTTTAATAAGCAATTGGACACATTAAATCATATTCATTTGCCATTCAAGTTTGCCTTCACCCATAAAATAATCAGTAAGTTCTTTTCTTATACCCTCCGATGATCTACAGTTTCTTTCACTACCGTCGCCTATTATTGTCTTGTAATGGTTGAGTTAAAGAATCTTCGAAATTATATCCATCTGTTTCTCGCACAAAGTTATGCAAAACGCAGCAAGCTTTTATAATTTCTTTTGCAAAATGTGGTTTATGGTCGATGGGTCTGTGAAAAATACGCCATTTATTTGCTAGAATACCAAATGAACATTCAATAAATCTTCTAGCCCGTGATAGGCGGTAATTAAAAACCTTCTTTTCCACACTTAATTGTCTCCCCGCGTAAGGGCGCATAACATTTTTAGAAATTGAAAATGCTTCATCACCCACAAACACGTATGGCATTGAATTTATAGGTGGCGGAATGTTTAAGGTTTTTTGTTGAAGTTTTTCATAAAATACGCTTTCTTCAAATATTGTAGAATCTGAACATCTCCCATAAGAGCCGATGTCAACAAATGTAAACGTAGTTACTGTCGCAAGTGGCTAGTAATATCATAGAAAAGTATTTTTTATAGTTGTAATATGAAGACCCAGTGTTTCGAGGTTTTTTTAACCTTACGTGCTTTCCATCAATTGCACCAAGGCAGTATGGAAAATTTTCTCGATATTTAAAACCTTCCGCTATGTTTTTCCACTTCTCTTCAGTGAGTTCTGGCATAACCATATCTTTTAAGTGAATCCATATGTTACTACAAACATCTTTAATAATTTCTCTGATTGTGCTTACTCCGTGTCGATAAGCCCAGTGTAAATCATCAATAGAACATCCACTTGCTAAATATCTGGAAAATAATACATTTATTATTATTTTTAGCTGTTCAGTATCAAAAAAAGTGGAAACTACTACGAGATAATTTTTCACGATATGAAAAAAGAATGAACACTATGAAAAGTGGTTCAGCGACCTTCAATTTACGACCGTGCACATACCATCAACAGTTACTCTTTTTGAAACATTTACAAGAGAAAGGTGAAAGGTCGTCTAATTTAGATTCTACTAATGAGGAGTCTGTAGGAGAAGAAATAACTAAGAAAAAAAAAGCTGTTAACAAACGTAAAACAAAAAAATCATCAGAAGAAGACTTGATCGAAAAGGACAATGGCGAAATCTTAGCTGAATTTATTTTGAGCGTCTAAAAGTGACTTATATACGAAGGCGGTTCCATTATTTTTCTACGTTTTTTCAAAGTATCACATTAACTAGTTAGGGCCGGATAAAAAAAATGTTTTAAATGAAAAGTTAATTGATTTTTTCATTGACGTCGAGTGTTGCCATTTTATATTTATTATGCCTAGTGACAGTAAGCTCAGCATTATTGTGTTTTATTCAGTTTTAATTTGTTATTGTAATTAAACTGAGTAAATTAAGTAACAATACTGTTTATTTCTAAATGGAAGTGTTCCTTGAAGGGAGGTAAAAATACTATACTGTAAAAATAAATGAATTACTTTCAATTAATGACTGGTAAAAAGACTAATATCCCAAATCAAAAAAAAAAAATAACTTGCGTTTGACAATTGTTGATTACGTTTATGTCACAGACAGACGCTTGTGCGCTTGCGCTTCGTGTGTTTTCTCGATTGTTTTCCGTTATCTATTTCTATAATTCACTTGACTCGGACTGCTTATGGACTTTGATATTCCCCTGAGTGACCCTGTGCGTGTTTATGGACTCCGAGATTTTCCCTGTGTGACATTGTGCTTTTTCTTAACTGGACTCCGATCTTGCTTCATTATTTGTATTAGTTATTAGTGAACTAGTTGTTTGATAAGCTACCGCTAAGATGGAAGGTCGTCGTGGCAGACCGACACGAATTATGTGTATCAACTGTAGTATATGCGTCAATACACTGCGCCGATATCGTGCATTGGAACTTGATACTAGAGTGACTACATTACTATGTAACTGGGTATATCCCCGAATCGTAAGTAGCTATTCTTGACTATGTACCTTATTATTATTATTAGTTTACATTTTAGATACCACAACACATAATATTTTGTTCAAATTGTAGATGTTGACATTGGCACTAAGAACCGGCCATTGTTATGAATATAAGACAGATACATTAATATAAGTTCTGTGTTACTTACTAGAAGGCTCTGATAGGGTACAAATTGCAGATAACAATATTTTCAATTGATTTCAGATTACTGAAGATGACTATGTTTGCGAAGAATGCAGAAATCTTGCGATGTTTAGTGTCAATCATGAGTTGCAACAAGAAGTTGCAAGCAGTGACAACCAACAAGCTGGACCAAGTCACCAAGGCCACACTAATGTGTGTCTTTTATGTGGCTCTTCTATTCTACGTAGACAAAGTGACAGAATACTGAGAGATAACCCTTCTGAACTACAGCAGTCTATGATAAATATTCTAGAAAGCAGATTAGCACCACGACATGTATACTACTAAATTACATTCTCCACAACCTGTTTAAAAGTTATATGCATTAATAATTATATGTGACATTAGAAACACAAAAAAAATAATAGGGTTACCGCCTTGGGTCTCATATTATTTCATCGGGGAATTCCAAGTAAAAGTTTCTATACCAGCAACTGCATAGGAGCTTGGAATTACTGGCCTATTAATTTCTTTTTCTTTATTTGCAGATTACAGTATCCGATCGTGTGTGCCATCCTTGTTGGTTACGCACTCAAAGAGAAGCACGGCGTGGTAACGTTGTTGATGACACTAGATCCCTACCTGGTAGTTCCCAACCAGCTCAAGAGGAATCTCAAGAGGATGATCAACCTTCTGGATCTAATCCATCAGACCCAACTCCTAATCGTCAAGCGGACGTGCAGACCTTAGTTTTGCCAGATTACAGACGAGCAGCTAATGCTAACCATCACTGTGTATATCCAAATTGCACTAGTACCACACTGCATGGTATATCGGATAATTTACGTGCAACTGTTTTAGGTATTCATAAATATTACTTGCCAAGCTTAGCTCGAATTTGTTCAGAACATTTAATGAGTAATTCATGGGAAACTCTATTCCATTCTGACAACAGCATGGATACATTCACTGCTCAGCAGGTACAACATGTATTTTCTTTTGTAAATGCATTCCATCCAACGCTAGATTTTGAGAATGTTCAAGAAATGGATGATAACATTTTCGAATTTTGGATAGGCCTAACAAAAGAGAAGTTTAATACTTTATTTCAAGAAGTATCCCGCCTTAGTCAAATAAAAAGAGGAAGTTTAGGCTTAGCAGCATTATTATTAAAAATGAGGAATGGTGATTCTGATGAACGAATTGCCACATTAGTTAAAGTTCCACGACGAACCTTGGAGTCGTTGATGGACAAAGTTAGAGAGGTCCTCCTTCAGGATTTTGTACCAATGCATCTGGGCATAAATCAGTTAAGGCGGGAACAATTAATACAACATAATTTGTTAATACCAAATGGTCTTTATGAAAATGGTAACAATACCATTGTAATATGTGATGGCACCTACATATATATACATAAGAGTTCGAACTATATGTTCCAAAAACAAAGTTATTCCTTACATAAATACAGGAACTTGCTAAAACCTTTTATGATTGTTGCATGTGATGGATATATTGTTGATTGTTTTGGCCCATATAAAGCAACTACATCAGATGCTGAAATTATGTCTAATCTATTTTCCTCTGGCAGTTCTTTAAGATCATATTTCAGAGAAGATGATGTGTTCATTCTGGACAGGGGTTTTAGGGACTGTATAAGTTTACTAGAGGGATGTGGGTATAGACCATGTATGCCAGAATCACTTTTAGAAGGCGAACACCAATTAACTACAGCTCAAGCCAATAAAAGTAGCTGTGTCACTATCTGCCGATGGGTGGTAGAGGCTGTGAATGGCCACTTTAAACGAGATTTTAAACTTTTTAGGCAAGAATACTTTCATCGGTCTCTACCACACATGATGCAAACTTTTCAAATAGCGGCAGCTCTTTTGAACAAGTTTGGTGTTCGCTTCCAAAATAATGTATATGCAAATGAAATACTTGAAATAATTAGAGAAAGGATGAACTTAGTAAACAATCTGGCAAGTATGGTTGACGCCTTAAATATGAATAGACGAACCTCACAGTTTCATAGCATCACTGCTGATCGCAATAATGTTTTATACTTCCCAACCCTTGAATATAGAGATTTAATTCTATTCGCCCTGGGAACGTACCAAATAAAACAAGCTCGCTCATATTATGGCGAGCATGTACGTTTCCACGGTGGATACAGAATTGAAGTTTCCAGTGAACACATTGATTCCTCTGAATATAACCTTAGAAGCACTGGCGTGACAACACTAATTAGAGGCAAAATTAAGTCACGTCACGTAAGCAGGAAGCAATATTATGTGTACATTCTAATAGAAAATGATATTCCTGGACGGACAGGAATCAGTGAGTACTGCTGTAATTGTTTAGTTGGTCGGCGCACAGTTGGATGTTGCGCTCATGTAATGACGCTAGTCTGGTACTTAGGATGGGCCAGACATCAGCAAAATATTACAGCACCTGCAGAATTTCTGGATGAAATAATTGTAAGAGAGGATGACGAAGAATAAAATATATTATGTAAAAAACACTTGTTTTATTGGTTCTTATCAACTTACTCACATTGGTTCGGTATTTCACACACATTCTAGGATTTTATAAATACTTATTGTTCTGAAAGTTAGCAAGTATTTATAAAACCTAAAATACTATTATAATCCCATTGCTTCAAATTGTGGGAAATCAAAACACTTTTAATCACTTTTTTCTATTTTATTTCAATTTAAACTATGCTGACGGTGACTGGCAGCCTCGGACCTGTTGTACCCACGACGGCTGATCAAGCTATACAAAACCAGTTTATGGATATCTCATTGTACAGAAAATATATACAAAGCGAAGCTACGTTATACTGGAAATGTAAAGCTTGATGTGCTGCCGTGTGTAGGTCTGTTCATGATACGTACCTACCTATAGTAAGGCGTGCCAAAAGTATTTATAACCACTGGGATTACCTACCTTTTAAAAGACATTGCATGCTGTAATGGCTGGGTAAGGAAAATAGAAATACTAATGCAATGTTGCCCTTTTACTTCCTCGAATTGGAATTACCATAGACATAACCTACAAAAGTTCATCACTGAATTTCTATTATTCTCGGCCTTTTCGAAACAAAATTCTTGCACAAACTAGTTCAGAAGTTGACGGCGAGTTAAACAAGATATTTTTCATTTAAAGACGCCAGTATTTCATCTCAGCTAAATTAATGTATGGGTGGCTGCCATTGTCCTTTAACCAAAAGAGTAAATAAAAAAGTTAATGATGAAGAAGATGAATGAGATGAAGAACGATTATTCCTTCTTTCTTTGTGTAAGGATTTTAAAAGAATTCCAGATTATTTAAAGCTAGATGCAAAGGCAGATTTCATAAATATAATAAAAAAATATGCTTCCACATATAACATGTCCGGACCGCAATATCAGCCAACGAATGATTTCAGGGGATATTTTACTTCAAATATGAACTCTATCGTGCCTTCGAGTTCAAATGTACCTCCTATCCAACAGGAGACATTCATTCGGCCAGGAACTTCAGAATCTCATTACAGCAATATTGTCTCACCTGATAATTGCAGCGATGATAACTCATACATAAACGACGTATTCGGTTAATCATTTTCTTCTGTTATATGTACACATATATATTTTACAAGTAACTATTTTTGTAATTTCATTCATAAGGCCTATTCATTCAATAATGTTTAAAATTGTTAAAAACTTACCTCAAAGTAATTGCAATCCTTACTTGTGCCGATATACTTTTTCTCATATTGGTGTCTTGTAGCATATTTTATTTTATTTTTTAAGATGTCTGTTAATTCTTCGAAACTTCTTCTAGAAATGCGAAAATATTTGTAAAAGCATTTCTCTTGTGATCTGATTTTTGGTAATAAAGTATAAAAATCACCTTCGTGTTTACATTGCAATATTAACAGAACCCATATTTCACGATTTCTCTTTCTCTTGTGTTTCCGAGCACGGCGATGAAGTAAAAGTAGCAGCAAAGCTTCGTCAAATCTTATAACCTCGTTGCTCGACATATTTGTTTTATTTACGGACAGACAACGCGTGTGCTCACTCTAACCTTGTTTCTACTACTGATTCCATGCGCAGGGGGGCGGAGCGTTAAAGGAGTGCGGGCGGGTGGGTATGGTGCAGTTCGGATGCAGTTTGAATGCAGTTGACACGACTGCAATAGAACTGCAATTTGCAGTTGGATTGTTGATAGTTGAAATGCGGTCCGTCTGTCTAGAGCCTTATCGTTGCAAGCTCAGCGGTATATGCCCACCGGACGAGCCCAGTATGTCTTTTAATTAGAATAAATCTGGCCTTCAAATCGGCAGTACGTGTTCTCATTTTTATCCTCAGTAAAATCCTGAATAGTTACGTTTAGTGTTAGATAGGTTTCTCACGCTTCAAAACCAAAAGTGGCGCAGCCGGTAGGATTTCCTCCTAGAAATCTACGAAAACAGAGGAAATCCTTCGAACCAAATAAATATTCTTTTGAATCACGTGAGTGCAGAAATCACCGAGTATGGGAGTCGCGGGCGGTTGGTGAGTAAATCTTTTCGCCAATCCTATGTTCCCCTATTCCTCCTATATTTTTCATAAGTTATGTTATTTTCGAGATCAAAACTTGCTCATTATAACATTGTTTAGTCTTTAGTTGATATCTCTGTATGAAATTATATGGTCTTACCTCTGTTCTATTCTCAGAACATAAAACATAGAGTAGTGTCAATGTTACAGAGTTCACATTTTTTATTAGTATCATATTCTAATTTTGATTAATTGATTAAAATAAACTGTTATAACTGTAAATTTAATGAAAAGTAGTAATCTAAAGTAACTTTTAAGAAAAACTATTTTTATAAAAAACTTCATTATTATAATAGAAGTTTAATACATTTTATTTTCCAATTGTATCCGGTTTTCCCGGTGATAATAGTGCTTAATTGTTTATTTTTTGTATTTTAAGTGTGTGTGCAAATTTTAAATACATATATTTTAGGATAAGTTGAAAGCGAGCTGCAGCCTCTGAACGGTTAATTAGTCTATAATCATGACGACCTCGACGCCCACAGATGTTGCAGTTGAACCAATACCAAATGAAATTGTAAATTTAATCCCACCTTTATTTACGAAAATGTCAGTACGTAGTTGATCGATTCAAGGGCGGTGTAGAACAAAATCTTTATGTTTTTAATGTTTTAACGAGTAGATTGAGAGAGGATGCAGCTGCGCTCTTATCGGACCGTGAAGATATTGTTACATGGTCGGCATTTAAAGAATTGCTGATTCAACATTTTGGAGACCCTCGTGGTGAAGCGTGTATTCATATTGAATTAGAATCTTTAAAAATTAATTCTGGTGAAAGCTTTTTAGACTTTTATTTATTTATTTATTAAAACTTTATGCACAAGTAAAATTACTGTACAAAGGCGGACTTAATGCCTTGGGCATTTTCTACTCCTTGGCAAGGAAGGAACATGGATGGGTTTTAGTCAGTACAAGTCTGACACTCCCTTCCGCTCTGCCTAGAGCGGGAGAAGTCATTTGATGATTTCCCATCCGTAAAAGCTACACAACAGATTAGTAAATCGGTAGCAGATGCACTTCTGTATTGCAAAGATATTATAAAATTAGATAATTTTCGTGATTGCTCTGCTACTGTAAATTTGATAATCATGATTAATGACGTATAAGTGCAGTCACTTATACGATTATGTGCCAGGATATAAAAAAGCTCTATGTGCTGCTAATATACAAAAATGTATGATATTTGCTAAACAAATGTGAAGATCTATCAAATTTAAAAATGTTGAATGGTAATTTAATCGTACAGTCAGGTCGCAAATATGGTTTTATCGGATTTATTATTTGTCTTCATAGTGCTATTAATATGCTTAATGATTTGATTATTAAGGAAAAATTAAGTTTTTTGCCGCTATATAAAGTTAGCTAAGATCATTTGGAGATGTTTTTTGGTCTGTGCAAAAGGCGGTTTCAACGACAATCCCAATGTAACTCAATTTCGTACGGCGTATAAAAATATATCACTCGTTCCCAGTTCTTCTATCCGATACTGACGCCCGTCAACGGTTTGTATATACCGTAAAAATGAGGAGAATAGACTGCAGCCCATCGTCCTCTAAATACTCCCTTAGTCGCCTTTAACAATAACCACAGCAATAGATGGTGGTTTTATTCGTTAAGATTATTGATAAGTAATCTATACTTCTTATACCCAGAGAATATCGATTTTCAGTAAGTTTATCGGTTGTTTCATTATCGTTAGATAATACCGGCAACCGGCCCTGTATTGACAACATTCCCTATGTGTGCGTAATGGCTACGCAAGTTTTAGCGAATGTTTGGTCTGCAACTATTTATATGTCTGTGTTTTAGATACGATACTGCGTGTATTGTTGGGAAAACATTAAGCACATCACTACTTGTTACATAGCACGTCACTAAAGTATAGACATTATAGGTATGTTATCTGTAGTTCTTCTTGCTCTCCGACCTCCGCATATAGAGTTGATCTAATTCACTGCTACAAATATGTAAATGTAAGCTTTCTCTCAATAAACAGTGTTCAGATTAATTCAGTGTTCTTAATCAACCACCTACCCAAAAACTTATCATGGTAGCAGAGCTTGGTTGATTTTCAAGTTAAAATTGGGTTGCAATCCACGTAATAAAGTGAAGAAAAATGGCGGGCGCTGCGGTGTCTAATTTGCCGTCTTTGGATGAAAAATCGAATTTCAGTACCTACTTGAAAATTCCAATTAAAACGAATTTTGCAAGACTTATTATGGAAAGGTGAAATTACTGCAGATAAGTCTAAGAAAGACGATGCTAAAGCTAAGTCGCTTATAGCACAAAGCGTGTCCGACAAATATATAGATATCATAAAGAATGACAGAACTGTTAAAGAAATGAGGGGCCAACTTGAAAATATCTTTGAACGAAAGAGTGTTTTTCTAACAGATTTCTTGAATTTTCTACATCAAGACGAAAATATAGTTTGCGTATCATTTGACTTACAAAAAGAACTAAACACCAAGTATGCTACTATAGTACAGTCCTAAATTGGCCTAACTTTTTATGAGTCTAAAACTAGGGCAGGCTATTGCTATTCTTAGAACTAGATTGAAGGAAAACGTGGAGCCAACAAAGTCTGACAATCCTAGACAGAAGCTATCGCTTAGACGATTTAAGAAATCAATCTACATGGTCTTCACACGCACGTCCTTCAATGAAACTCGACCGCTCAGGCAGAAAATCTGTTTGACCGATACCCATCATCAGAGTCGGGGTTTCGCTAGCTAATTTATTTTGTCCCTGTATTACAGTTTTGTTGATGTAAAAATCGACGTAAGACGTAAAAGATCTATAGGTACATAGATAAAATCATAATTATTTTTATTTTATTTCTTAGAACATACAAGAACTTCAAAAGTTGCCTATTAATAAAACACCACTGTGGTCACGAAGGCGGCCACAGATATTGAGTAACAATGAGGGTCCGTGGCTTAGGCCCCCAGTGGTCGACGCACCTGTGGCCGACGCCCTCGATACAATTAAGTTAATATCTTTCTTTTTTGTGCTTTTTCACTTAGTACAGTAAATGAGAAAAGTGTTTCACCCTATTAATAAAGTATTTTTCCTTGCTAAAGAAAAGTTATCTATCAAATAGCAGAGAGAACAGATCGCCACTTAACCTTATCCTTACATCCCTTTTTCCCCATTAGAAGCATATTTATTATTTATTATGTACGTTTGTACATAATAAATATGCTTCTAATGGGAATCCAAAAAATCTAAAAGGCTCCATATAAAATGTTAGTGAATGTTTATAATATACATTTATAATAAATTACCTTATGGAAATTTTATCTTTCAACTTCAACTAACTCGTCAACTAACTGAGCCAAACCAGTTATTGGTAACAATAAAAAGTTCGTCTTTTTGTCTACAAAATTGAAAACAATAAGGAAGTATGAATAGATATTATGTCTATCTCTTTCACACCTGAGTCAAGTTATTGAATATTGCAATATGCAATTGATAAGAAAGTTTAGTGTGTCATCTCACAATGACGAGCGAAGGTCCCTCCCTCGCAAGGGCTCGTGCGAAATAATTACGATATAGTTTAAAATAGACTTAATGGAAAAACATTGTTGCACGCTGGATTTGCGTATAATATTCATAGAAAAAATCAAAACTCTAGTGTGTGGGTGTGTGTGAATAAAAGACATAGCCAGTGTGGTGGTGCAGTTAAATTGATAAATGAAAGTGACAACGTTCAAATGATAAAAGGACATAAGCCTGAGTGTCAGCCGAATTTATTAAAAAACGACATCAAAATTCTTACGAATGACTTAAAGAGAGAAGTCACAACTAATTTTGGCTCTTTTCCGACTGCTGAAATTCATGGGTGTTTTGTACATTTCCAAAATGCTGTATATAGGCGGACAAAATCTCTCAAATTATTAGAATATGAGGAGACCACACAGTACGTAAAACTGTGCATCTGCCTTGCCATAATGGAAAACAGGTAGTTAAGTATTTCTTACACTTTATTAAAGCTTGTCTTTACTTTGTCTTTACTTTTGCACAATCATTCGATCGATTATTTTCTTTTCAGTATTCCAGACGACCAAGTAACTAAGTTCAATGAGTATTTTGTTGAACAATGGCTTGAGCCTGCGGATATGATCGCATTGTGGTGTTGTTATAAGGAAAAACATAGAACCACTACTTTAGTAGAGGCCTGGAATCACCGTTTAAAAAACCACCTGGGAACGAACCCGTCTTTATTGTCGTTTTTAGAAATGGTTAGGATTGACATTTCTACCTACGGCACGGCACAAGCGAGGTAATATTATTTATTTTACTTATATATAAAACAATTTAAAATATAAAAAATAAAAAATAGTTTAAAAGAAATTTATTAAGATATTTACCTAGTTTTTTCTTTCAGACTGAAAAACAAAAACATTCCTGTGAACAGAAGAAAGAACAACACAAGAAAGAACGAAAAAATGATTGCTAATTTAATTGAACAGTATGAAAACAAAAAAATTAGCACAATCATGTTTTTAGAACAAATCCGCCCATATGTGGCAGTTCGTCCTAAAAAGTAATAATTTAACTTACATAATGAAAAGAGATGATTTTGCTTGTATACTATTTTTAAGTTTTAAATTTTGAAATTTTAATTTTTATATTTGTTTAAGTTTTTACAGTTGATTATTTCTATGCTAGCAAAATTTCATAACATTTCACATGTAAAAAATTTGTTACTCTACGAGTACGTTTGTTTTTTAAGACTGATTATTTTGTTGTGTTATTGCTATTGAAACTGACTGATATAATTAGGTAAAATTATTCTCATTTATTCAGTTTTCAGTCATCATCGTGTCAGTCATTCAGTTGAATATGTTTAATTATTATTGTTACAAAGATAAAAAAACATTTCACTAAGTAAAAAGTTAGTTGCTCTGCAGTAATTTTTAAGACTGATTATCTAAAATTACTATCTTATTTTATTACATTTGAGACTGATTATTTTAATTAAGTTAAATGATTCTCTTGATTATAGGTGATGAAAACTGTGATTTATATAAAAAAATTACTAGATTTATAAATAAATAATGAAATATAACTAAGACTTTAATTTTTCAAAACATACCTCTAATATAAAAGTATTTCTATGTTATAAATATAATTACGATTTAATGTTATGCTTATACTTACATTCAATATAAGTACATTTAATATTTTTGTAAAACAATTTTTGTGCCTGACAGTACATTTGATCAAAAATTACTTTGAATTAAATTAATTTAATCGGGGGCGCCGGCCACAGGTGCGTCGACCACTGGGGGTCTAAGCCACGGACCCAACAATGAGGGGACTGAGGCAACTTTGTCCGTTTCCTGCAGCATACAAAATGTGTATAAAAGGAAGGAAACTGTCGAGGACTTAAAAGAACGGATATTGAGGGAGGAGTCGGAATTTAAAGAAAATTGTATGATTTACAATTGCAAACAGCAGCCAAAGAAGTTGAAATTAAAACTGCAATTTTAGATCAAATAAAAGGTAAGTGTTTATTTACTTTATTATACAACGTTATTTTTTGTTTATGCGAAACCCGAAACACGTGTCTAGTGATTTTATGTAAAGAATCTTTGTACAAAATTTCAAAACTGTATCATGAAAAATCACAAAGTTATAAACTTGATTTGTTACCTAGTTGTCCGTACAAAAACATGTTCACCCACCACGCGGCGCCCGCGAGCCGTTCCGACCGCGCCTCCAGCGTCGTCTTGCGTTCAATGATCGCGCGGTGTCCAACTTGTAACCTTTTTTAAATATTTTTGGGACAAGATATAACATGGTTTAAAAATTATTGGATTCGATTCAGTTACTTATTCTGAGCAAACTATATTCAGGTTTCTCATAAACAAAAAATAACGTTGTATATACACAAACTTAAAATTTCAGACTATCAAAGTCTGAGTCATTTGACTTTTTTGGAATCTATAGACAGGATCACTTATGGTAATCGGTGGACTGGGAATTTGACCGTTGTTAATTAGGTCTTATAGAATATACCCGTCATTTATAGGTTCACATTCTTTACGAATTATACATGTTATGTAAAACACAACATGCCAACATGACATGGATAGATATAGATGTTTCCAATCACAGTCTGATACCCACTGCTAGCACTGGAAATAGTCTTTTCAGGACTCCATATTACCGTTCGACTAAAGGAGAAAGAGCAAAATGGTCTATGAGCGGCCAACAACGAAATAGGTATTAAATGAAAGTACTATTACTAAGGACTAACTTTTACTATGAACGTAACATTGCAGCTCATTTAGAAAAAAAAATACATATAGGTAAAATACTTAGATAATAAGTGCAAGAAAATGTGCAAACCCATTTTATAAAATACTTATTAAAATTAGTTTATGTCTTCAAAAGTATTTCAAAACGTTGTCAGCATACCGTTTACAAGACTCAGCTCAACAATGGGTTTACTACATGGACTACCTGAGTTCGAACGGCCCAATCAGCTTCGAGTGCAAACAAAAGAGCCGAGGTGTGGGGTGCGTGTGCGTCACTCGGCGCAGTCCTTCGCTTACCCTTGTGACGTTGTGTACTGTGCGCTCATCTACGGATTCTTTTTCAAACGTTTTGACCCTGGCTACCCTCTGGACTGTGTTTCTTCCTAACCTGATAAACTGGCTATTAACTCTGAACTTCTGTACGTTTGTGCTTGTGTACTTGGACTCTGGACTTGTGTACGCCAACGGAACATTATTGAAAAATGGCAGAAAATCGACCTATATGTGTTTTGTGCAATCGATCAGTGGTTAATAGAAGAAGGTTAGAAATAACCCATGCTCTTTTTGAGGAAAATGCTGCCAATTCTCAATATATTATTGAAGCTATAGCTCCACAGCAAGTAAGTATTTTTAGACTATTTTTTGGTTGTTTTTACCCGTATGTACGCACCCTATAGCGGTGATGGCCTCATAATATTGTGTCACGATGTGCATATGCGACACATCGTTGGGTGAAGTGTGGGCTCTTTATTGAAAGTCCACGTTACAGTTTTGATTGTATTTTTATGTACGTCCTTTTAGTGAATTATGTTATTTCCTTAAGCGTATGGTTCTTTTCTAACAATACTTAAGTTATAGTCAAAACAGATCTTCTCTCTGTTTTACACACATGGTGCATATGGAAACAGAGCCAACGTTATCTAGCTTCGAAATATAATAGAGGCCAACCACTCATTAACAATGCGTATGAGCATGACTCATTCGTCACGTTGAAAAAGAGCTCGGCATGTTCTACTATACAACACATGATTTAACTGAAACTGCTGTGAGTTTTAAATACTATGTTATAAACTATTTTCCTTTTCAGGTTGAATACAACGGCCGAGAATACGTTTGTCGACCCTGTTGGCAACGAGCTCAACGGGCTGTGCAGCCAAACAATAACCCTGCCCCGCACGAATGTGTTCTTCAAGTGGAAGAATATTCACGAGTGCCTAGCACCTCGGCAAACTGTATGTTTGACAGATGCCGTAGTGTTTCACGTCGTCGAATGCCTGAGAATGTAAGGATTACTCTTATGTTACATTCTAACTTATTCATACCAGACAGTGCCAGAATATGTGATGCACATTTAACATCAAATGATTGGGAAGAGCTCATTGATAGTCCAAATCTCAGACATGATTTTAACAGCTCTCATTTTGTGCAAATACTAGAGCTTTTTAAAAAAGCTGTTTTAAATAAAAATATTCTGGACTTTGAAGATATTGCAAATATGGATCCTAATGAGATTCATATTCGATTGGGCGTTAGCAGAGATCAATTCAATACAATCTTGGAACAAACGCCTTCTTTGTCTGAGTCAAACGCCAAAACAAAACTAGCCATTTATTTAATGAAGTTGCGAACTGGTGATAGCAACGAGAGATTAGCCACGCTCTTTAACATAAGTAGAAGGACTCTAGAAAGGCATTTAAAAACCGCGCGTGATGCTATATCTCTGGATTTTAAGCCACGACACCTGGGACTCGACCATTTAAATAGAAGAATGGTCGCTGACCGTAATCTTATTGTACCAAACGCGTTATTTGGAAATCCCGAGTCTTCTCCAGAAGAAAGGAAGGCAGTAACAATCATGGATGGAACATATATTTATATACAGAAGAGCTCCAACTTTTCGTTCCAGCGACAGACCTACAGTCTACACAAATACGAAAATCTATTAAAACCGTTCTTAATGGTGTGTTCCGATGGGCATATAATTGATGTTTGCGGGCCCTATGCTGCTACCGACTCAGATGCCAGTATTTTGGAAAGAATTATAAATGACGAAGAAGGCACATTTCACTGGTTTTACCGGGCTGGCGACATATTCATTTTAGATCGTGGGTTTAGAGACGTCTGTGGCGATTTGGAGCGATGCAACTACAGTGCCTATATGCCAGAAACCAAAGACCGCGGTGCAGACCAGCTTACTACTGAACAGGCCAATAGAACTAGGCTGGTAACTCTATGCCGCTGGGTAGTGGAAGTTATAAATGGCAGGTTCAAGCGAGATTTCAAATTGTTTAGGCAAGAATATTTTAATCGCGCCTTAAGTCACATGTTTGAGGACTTTCAAAACGCAGCGGCACTCATCAATGCGTTCCAAACACCAATACAAGATAGTATTCATGCATCATCGTTCGTAAATATAATTAATGAACGTTTTGAAATACCGAACCTCTTAGCGGACTATGTTATCCGTCATAACATAAATAGACAGAGGGCATCATTTGAAAGACTCAGCAGCGACCAACCTATTTTTGAAGACTTTCCGGTTTTTTCTGAAGAAGACCTAATTCTGTTTGCACTTGGCACATACCAAATCAAGTTGGCTCGCAGCTACTACGCTGAACACTTAATTGAAGGCTTATACAATATCGAAGTATACCGGGAGCGACAAATAAGTCAGCTCAGAGATTTTATTGAAGAAGAAGATATTTGGTTATTACGTGTGCGAATACAATCTAGACATGAAAGGTCCAGAATATATTATTCTTATATTGTAATTAACCGACAAAGACAAAATAGAGAAGCAATTGCTCATTATTATTGCAGTTGTTTGAGTGGAAGGCGCACAATCGGTTGTTGCGCACACGTTATGTGTGTAGTGTGGTATCTGGCATGGGCTAGACATCAAGACGAGGATATTTTATTACCGGCATCAGAACTCAGTGCTATTATTGTACATTAAATGTATGAATGTGGACGAGGCAAAAGGAGTATGTAAGGATCGTAGCAAGTGGCGTTCTGTGGTTTCTGCCTACCCCCATGGGAAAAGGGCGTGAGTTTATGTATGTAAATGTATATAAAATAAATGTATTGAAGTAAACAAGTCATTTTATTTTATTTCCTTATTTTTAAGACTAAATCTTAGTAATTAATACGCTAAATCACAGGCTTACATATCTAAAATAAAAATGTATTTAGTTCCATTAATAATGACACTACAGATATAAAACTTCTTGAACCCGTTATTGTAGGGTGATATTAAACCAAAAAAAAATAAAATGTTCCTGGCCGCTGATAGACCAAGTGCCGTACGATTTTGCCCATTCTCCTTTCTTGTTTTGATGTGGGCATCATTATACTTTTGCTGACCATGGGTTACAGGATTTAGATATGGGGTCAGAAGATGGCTCTGAAAATATAAATCATGACTGACTTATAAATCATACACTAATGAAATTTAAATCATAAGTACCTTAATTATTATTTAGAGGTAGCTCCCCTGCCCGTTTTTGACGATGTAAATTTATGAGTTGCTTTGAAATATCGCAGAAATTTTATTAATAAATCCTTTATTTTTTTCAGGTGGAAACGTTTCATTTAATTATTTATTTTGGGTTATTATTATTACTTTTTAATTTATTTGGTTGAAAAAAAGGATTAATACAAGTAATAAATCAGACTTTCTTACTTATATAAAATCATTAGTGTTATTTTTACCTTTAACGGATATCCACTGTCTCCTAAAAAATATTTTCCTCTGTAGTCACCTCTTTCAAACTTAGAATACCGCCGACTACTTTGGTAAATAGTAGCATCATTGTGTTGATCCCGGCCGGCGTGCCACCACGTCAGTTATCAACAATTTTGCAGTACTTATTGTTTGCATATTAATAGACATAATATAGCCTTTTTTGTTTTTGATTTTAAGATAATCATATAGCCATTTCCTTTTCTTTTAGAACTACACTATTACTCTCTTGAATACACAACGTAGTAACTTCTGGCATAGCTTCTTAGCTATGCCAGAAGTTATAACTATTCCAGCTGTTTCTGAAGAACCACAAAGTCCCATTGTTTTGCAACAAATGGAAGATCCACGTTTGACGAATTATGTATTACCAAAGACTGATGAAATATCAGAAGGCCTAAAAACAGTTACGGCTAGTTTAAATACAATCAGCGAAAATCAACAAGTGCCATTTGGAATTCAAAACAACGTTAAACTAATGTTATATTCCACCATTGAAAAAAACTGGTGCCTGAAGTAGGCTTTTAAAGAAGCTTGTGTTACAGGTCACGAAGGCCCCCCACAGCAAAACGATACAGCAAAAGGTTTAAAGACGATTTTGGGCCAATATTCACACTATATGGCGAAAGCTGTGAAGAAACGAACAAAAGAATTAAAATTAGATACAACTATGCTATAATACCGAACCGTAGTTTTGTGCACTGCTTCGCCTCTTTTATTCCATAATTGAATGACTAGCGGTTGGAATTACATTTTAGACGTTATGAACTTTGATGAAAAACTCATTTACTGTTTATATGTTTATGCAGTGGTTTAAAGATGAGAAGTTTATTGACGTCTGGTGTGTGTAAGCGAAGGACACAGGACAACAAATTGTCTTGGAAGGGTGGAACAATAGGATTAATAAAAAAATCAGAGGAAACAGCAAACTAATGACTTACATTGTGAAAAAAGGAGTGAACAGTCTAACCGAATGCAGCTGAGTATTATTAGTTATTCTTATTATTGTAAATTAGTGTTAGTAAGTCATTGTTATTTAGGTGGAATTAATAGATTTGCAAAATACAGGCTTTTCTTGCCTAGTTTAGGACTCTAATGCCCGTTTTCACCAGTAGCCCCTAAACAGTAACCTAAGTAAGGTTATCTTAGGGGACCCTTTAAATCATCCCCTTACCTAAATTCTGTTTCACCATCCTAAGGGCTACTTATATAAGAGTCCCCTCCCCTAGTTAGGTGACGTATAGTGCAGAGACGGAAACGTTTATCGATAAATTATTCGATTAAAGGTTTTATTGATAACTTGGAAAACAAGATAAAACACGTAATTTCACTCAAATTATTTCTAGGGTCTGCAACCTTTTAAAATAATTAAACAAATAATAAAAAGTTAAAATTTTACTTTTTTTGGCAGTATGGCTAATGCCATTGCCTAATAAAGTCTCGGTGACATTTTGATGTCACGTGACTTGACTTGGGTGACATTTCGTTTGTTTGTTGCGTGATTGCGTGCTCTTTTTCTTTGGTGTTTATTTTATTTCGTTACTTACAAAGAATAATGGCAGAAACGAGGATACGTGGACAAAATTTTTCACTCGACGATGAAGATAAGTTGATAAAGTTACTGCTCCATCACAAAGAAACTATTCCAAATAAAAAGACAGATGGGGCCACAAATGGGGCGAAATGAGGTAAAATCGAGGTGGATAGCCATCACAAATTCTTTTAATTATACATCAAACACCACAGGTATGAGAAATATACGTTCCCTATGTATATTGTTTCTTATGTACTTATTACCTAGATTACTCTTAACGATTTGATAAAAGTTAGATACATACACCATTTAACCTTAAAATCTAGGTAATAACTACTAAATCTGTTTTTTTTAGAAACAAGGAGTCTTTGATGAAAATATGAGAGAAATGAAAAAGTGAGAGTAAAAAATAGGTACCTACATAAAATCATAATTATTTTTATTGTATTTTCTAGAACATACAAGAAGTTCAAAAGTTGCCTATTAATAAAACACCACTGTGGTCACGAAGGCGGCCACAGATATTGAGTAACAATGAGGGGACTGAGGCAACTTTGTCCGTTTCCTGCAGCATACAAAATGTGTATAAAAGGAAGGAAACTGTCGAGGACTTAAAAGAACAGATATTGAGGGAGGAGTTGGAATTTAAAAGAAAATTGTGTGATTTACAATTGCAAGCAGCAGCCAAAGAAGTTCAAATTAAAACTGCAATTTTATTTATTTTTCAGACAGCCAGTGACATCTATCGGTCGGTTATTTTTTTCCTTATCGGGAAGTAGTTAGAAAAACGTAAGTATATGTTTTCGGAAGTCATTGAAGCCCAAATGCAGTTATTAACGGGCGAAATATCTGCGGGTAATTTTTAGATAAACTTCGTTGAGCGCGTACTGCAATAAATGTAATGAATCTAAATCATACATGGAAAAATAAATATTTGTTGATTTTATTTAATATAATTACTATAAAAACTAATTGTTTTTAAATCCAGTGAACTAGTGATATCAAATTCAACATTAGTTACATTATTTTCAGATTCTTTCAAAATGGAACTTGTGATAAAAAAAAAACAATCAGTAGTTTCCATCATGGAACTGTTAAAGGTACTCGTGACAACAAAGGAAAGCCCCTTATACTTGTTTATATAGGAGACACTTAGATTTTAGGAGCTACTCGTGAAAACGGGTTTAAGTCTCTACTCCTCCACCTGTCAACACGTTGAAGTTGGGAGTTTTTTCCCATGACATGACCTACTCTGTGGAACATTTGCAAATAATTTGCACTTACGCACTAAGAGATAGTGCATAGCCATCAATCAATAAGATACAGTCTATCGCCTTAACTCGGGCGGAGTTGTGCTCGGGGTTCAGAAGGAAATTGTGACATTTGTAAAACTAGTTAATCAAGAAGCAACCAAGCCGGCGGTGCCACGTAAGTACAGCTTTTTATCGTCACTTATCCGACCGATGACATGCATGGATACTTATGCAACAATGTTTTAAAAAATAAAAAATATATATTTTGCCAATGCAATCCACATTCAGCTAGAATTGGTGTTGGTTAGTGGCAGGGGCGTGCCGTCCATAGATGCAATTAGGCCTAGCCTACCCTACCAATAACGCCAAATGCACGTAATAAAATAACACAAAATATTAAAAAATAAGTTAAAACTCCTGTTAAATACTTATAGCAACTTGTCGCGCCCGTGTGAACACACCGTACGTAATATACGTTACTACACCGCTCCGTTTGTATTTTTAGGCTCGAAGATTGAGGGCCTAGTAGTCATTCATAAGTTTACGCACACTGATGCATATTTTCGTGTGTATAAACGGCACACATGCATAGATTATGGGCGTCGTCTCCTGCGACTGGAGATGGCTTGTGATTGGCCGAATGGCTGCCCCACAAAAGTCAAGACGTAAGGTCAAGGTAGCCCGCGAAATTCAAATTTTCTTACGTTTTTTGTAATTTTCAGGTCATTGATGTTTTCATGATTGTATTTCTGTAACTACATACGTTTTACTGGCGCGACTTGTTTTCATCAACGCACAACCTGAAACTGACCTGTAAATTACAAAAAACGTAAGAAAATTTGAATTTCGCGGACTACCCTAACGCAACCAGCTTAATGAATGAAACTCTCAGGCAAAATTTTAATAACCGCTTTTGTAAAAGATCACGGTATGAAAAAATGCTGATTTAATTTGGTAGTGTTGTTTATATCGAAATTAGACATTATTTTTCCTAAAGAAGCCATATTGTTTCATGTGACAAGCAGTTTATATCGCAATCTTGAATGTTTTGCTTTTTCTAACTTACTAAGTTATAAGTAATTCGTTTTGAAACGTACAGTTACTGTAAATATTATTTGTTGTGTTTATTATTTGTTTATTTACGTAAAAATGGTGTTCTGTTGTGAAGTTTGCGCTGATAATGTGTGTTTGTTAGAAGTTAAAAGCAGTAAGTTTGGGCAATTACATTATAATGATAAAATTCTAGTTGTATCTAAAGGTAGATGTGTACCCGAATTACGAGATTTAACTCAAAAATATAATAATTCATCTCGTACTCGTCATTTCAATCCTCAAAATTATGCAACATTTAGCTGGCTGTGTGGCCATGTACACACGAATAAATTGTTTTGTTTTCCGTGCATTTTGTTTAATACTTCCAGTAAGTTGAGTGAGGGATTCATTGATTTAAATAATTTTCATTCCTCGGCAAAAAAGCATGACCTATCAGAAAAACACTAAGAGGCTTGCTTAACGTTAAATACATTTGGTAAATCATGTATTTAAACTAGTATTAACAGCCAGTTAAAATTAGATATAGAAAGGCAGTTCGTATCCCCAAACATGAAATGCAGAGATGAGATAGTGTACAGACAAGAACTAGAGAACCATCTAAACCTAGACTTCATTAAAACCGGGTTCAAAGTAGAAGTGTTGGATTTGGCAGTGAACGCTTCACTCTACAACTTTGTCCTATCCAACAGAATAGACTGGCGGTATTTAGTAGAAAGCACTCCCACCTGGCTTGTCAACTTAACTCACCCCTTAGAGTTCCACACGGTTTGTGGCGGGTGTAGAACCGATCCAAACTGGGCCGAATTTTCCGGGCGCGGAACCTTGGACACCGCCTACAATGTGGGGGGGTATCTAGGCACAAAGTACGCAATGGCAACCTATAAGTCGTATGTGCAAGCATTGTCTCACCGTTTCACACCAAACACCTTCGTGGGGGCCGAAATACCCGCTTCCGATTCAGGTGAGAGTGCTGCCTTTTTTGATGCGACCGAGATCAACGCAGCCGAAGTAGAAGACGCCTTGAACATTCCGGCGGAGACGTTACTCGACTTGGAAGTTGCTCAACCCGCGGGGGAAGTATTTGAACTGGCCCCACTCGCAACTGTAGAGCAGGGGCGTGCCGTCCATAAAGGCAATTAGGCCTAGCCTACCCTACCAATAACGCCAAATGCATTTATTACAACTACGTAATAAAATAACACAAAATATTAAAAAATAAGTTAAAACTCCTGTTAAATACTTATAGCAACTTGTCGCGCCCGTGTGAACGCACCGTACCTGGGTAATTCTCATCAAATTTCGAAATTTGATTCCCGAGCCATTAGTGCCGAGTGATATGCATTAACTACATAGGTCTTTTTTTCATTTGAATGTACGCTGTCTATACCGCTATTGTTTAAAAAGAAAACGTCTTTCCTCTAAAGAAAAAAAAGATATGGCTCCTTTGTTACCGTGCAAATCATTCCCTCACCTTGTCCCTTAGTTCAAAAATATTACTAAAATGCCTTTTTATCTGAAATATATCAATATTCTTAATAATAAAATTATGCAAATATATTAGATAGATGTTTGTTATTGTCTATAAAAGCTTCCATCTTACAACAACGAATTTATAAAAACAATAATTCGATTTTAAATATGTCCCGCCAAATAAAATCATTCCTTCATCCTATTACGAATATTCGATTTCTGAACGTGTCAAACGATATTTAGGAACGCAACCTTAAGTTTTTAGTACCTGGCAACACTCTCAAATGATTCAAGATGGCGATTTCTTCTTAAACGCAGGTGAGTTCGTGTAAAAAAATATTTTGTGAAAAATTGTTAAAAGTTAAATTTATGACGATCATTACCTCACGTTATATGAATGTATTAAGCATTTTAATATCTATCATTAAAATTTGTTGGTTTTATGCGTTTTTGGGAGTAAAATACATATTCGAAATGTAACAAGCAAATTGAGGTTATGTGTCGGTTTTGTTGTAGCTTAAGTTAAAATTCGTCATTCCCTCACAGTCATTCCCCCACTGCATTTAGGAGTGAGGAATGAGTGAGGGAATGACGGCCGTGTGAGGGAATGATTTATCCAGTATTTTGCGGTTTTTTTAGATTTTTTATTTATTTCTTGCAACTTGTATTTCACGGTATTTAATTTAAAACAGGTGCATGTATGTGGAAGCAAAATGGCACGACAAAAGAAGTTGAGTGATGCAGAAAAAAAAATAAAAAAGAAAGAGTATGATAGAAAAAGGCGAGAAAAAATGAAAAATAATACTGAATCTTTAGAAAAACTGCGGGAAAAAGAAAGATTAAAATATTTAAAGAAAAAAGAGAAAGGTCAAGTTAAACCAGTTATTAATATGAATGCGAGAGAACTTAGACGAAAGCGAAAACAATGGAAAGAAAATAGTAAAGTGTATAGGATTAATAAAGCCATAGCACACCAAAATTTACAAAGAATAATTGATGATACACCTCCGCCAAGTCCAGTATCAGTTGTGCAGCAAATTAGAGAAGATGTAGCTGCTCGAAATAGACGACAGATGCGAAGGCGACGAGCTATTTTGTATGCAAAGATTGCAAATTTGGAAAAAAATTTGAAGAATGCAGTGAAGTTAAGAGAAAAATATAAGAAGAGATATTTCAGAATGAAAACAAAAAAAACTCAATCCAGGTGTCCTTCTATTTTATTGTTTGAAGTTACCACAGCAGATATTTCGCTGATGGATGATCTCATAAAACAGTCCAAGACTATTCCTACTTTCCGGGGAACACAAAAAATACGCCAGTTCGTATTTTTTCACAACACCTTACAGTGCAGAAGACTTTCATGCATAGATTGCGAAGAAGTTTGTACCCACTATCATTTGGGGTATTTTCAACAACAGCGCAGTAATCGATTTACTAAGAGGCGTAGCAAATTCCCTCAAAAGTATATGGAATTGGATATAATGAAGGATAATTACCAACTGTCTTCAGCGTCGTCTTCGCGCATTCAAGATCATACTAAAATGTTAAAAGAAAATGATACAATTGATTTAGAAAATGAGGGATCTACTGTTGTCTCCGACAGTGATAAGAATGTTACCATTGGAGATCATGTCCTGATAAAATGGGGCACATCAAAGTATCCCGGAGAAGTTCTATCTGTTTTTGAAGATGGTTTGATGGTTAGGTGTATGAAGCAAGGTGTGAAGTTTTGGAGATGGCCTAATATTAAAGATGAGCAATTATATAAATGGGAAGATGTGATACAGAAAATAAAGCCGCCAAAGTTAGTTAAAAGGGGGAATTACGTTATTACAGAGTTAGATGACTCTACAAGCGATGTTAAAATTAAGATTGAATAACTCATTGATCTCAAAGACCAAAAAACTCTATGAAAAGACTTATTTAGGTTAATATTAATAATAATTAATACTTAATAAATAAATATGAAGATGTTTTAATTTAAGTTTTGGAGAAGTGCTAAGTACAAAGTTTAAAAATAAATAGTAATAAGTATTTAAAAGTTAAAAACATTTGTTACCTCTATAGTGAGTAGTACTCGTATATTTGTTATTTTTTTGGGTTTATATTATATTTATGTTGGTCATTTTCTATAAGTACAAAATATTGTTTATGTTCTATAAGTACGAAGTTATGAGTTGATTTTCTTTAGAATATGATATTTCATTGTTTGATATATATTAATAAAAAATATATAATTTCTGTCATTTGTACATGTTGTTTTTTTACTATAATATAATAATAAATCATTCCCTCACTCCGTTAATCATTCCCTCATTTCTTTATTTTTTTAAACCTCATTTTATATAGGTTATATACAAAAATATGGAAGACCAATACCCCTGGACAGATCTCTAAAAGCAACTTTTCTGATCTCCGCGAAAAAATATCTAAGTTTATAAAAAAAAAAAAAAAAACAATAATATCCCAAATTTCGAAATTTCATAAGAATTACCCACCTACGTAATATACGTTACTACACCGCTCCGTTTGTATTTTTAGGCTCGAAGATTGAGGGCCTAGTAGTCATTCATAAGTTTACGCACACTGATGCATGTTTTCGTGTGTATAAATGGCACACATGCATAGATAATGGCCGTCGTCTCCTGCGACTGGAGACGGCTTGTGATTGGCCGAATGGCTGCCCCACAAAAGTCAAGACGTAAGGTCAAGGTAGCCCGCGAAATTCAAATTTTCTTACGTTTTTTGTAATTTTCAGGTCATTGATGATTTTCATTATTGTATTTCTGTAACTACATACGTTTTACTGGCGCGACTTGTTTTTCATCAACGTACAACCTGAAACTGACCTGTAAATTACAAAAAACGTGAGAAAATTTGAATTTCGCGGACTACCCTAACGCAACCAGCTTAATGAATGAAACTCTCAGTATTATCCGGCAAAATTTTATTAACCGCTTTTGTAAAAGATCACGGTATGAAAATGATGCAATTTAATTTGGTAGTGTTGTTTATATCGAAATTAGACATTATTTTTGCTAAAGAAGCCATATTGTTTCATGTGACAAGCAGTTTATATCGCAATCTTGAATGTTTTGCTTTTTCTAACTTAATAAGTTATAAGTAATTCGTTTTGAAACGTATAGGTGCTGTAAATATTAGTTGTTGTGTTTATTATTTGTTTATTTACGTAAAAATGGTGTTCTGTTGTGAAGTTTGCGCTGATAATGTGTGTTTGTTAGAAGTTAAAAGCAGTAAGTTTGGGCAATTACATTATAATGATAAAGTTCTAGTTGTACCTAAAGGTAGATGTGTACCCGAATTACGAGATTTAACTCAAAAATATAATAATTCATCTCGTACTCGTCATTTCAATCCTCAAAATTATGCAACATTTAGCTGGCTGTGTGGCTGTGTACACACGAATAAATTGTTTTGTTTTCCGTGCATTTTGTTTAATACTTCCAGTAAGTGGAGTGAGGGATTCATTGATTTACATAATTTTCATTCCTCGGCAAAAAAGCATGACCTATCAGAAAAACATTTAGAGGCTTGCTTAAAGTTAAATACATTTGGTAAATCACGTATTGAAACTAGTATTAACAGCCAGTTAAGATTAGATATAGAAAGGCATAATTCTAAAGTAGAGTAGAGCGACCTGCGACACTGTGATGATGCGCGATTTTCTTTTTTTTTGTTTTTTTTTTGGGGTGTCAGTATGCGTGGCCTACCCTCCGTGGAGGACCACTGCACGCCACTGCTGTAGAGGTGGCGGCAGACTCCGCTATCGTACCTGGCATTAGCACTGCTGCACAAGCAGCGGCTACGTCTATATCCGCAACCCTACCTGTTGGGACACATGACCCTTTTTCCATCACTACAAACATGTTCAGAATTCCCCCTGGAGCGCTGTCGCTCATAAACAATGCCAAGAGTGCTTACCAACGCATGATAACAGCAGAAGCCCGAGTGAGAACAGAAAATAGCAATGCCATGGCAGACAAAACTATAAGATATTTACGTAGGGGCCACCCAGAGTGGAATGTGTTTACACCTACTGTAGTTGAGGCAGCACGTAACAACCCAGCTCAAATACATCAAACTCTGTTCCCACGCTTAGAGAACACTCCTGCTCAGGCCGCTACAGTTGCTGGGTCTACATTGCCTGTCGTGGCTGGGTCAGTGTCGCAGGGACTACCTGCTTTGGAGACAGCGGCCAGTGTATTGGCCATACTGCCCAAAATAAGAAGAAGGCAAGCTACCAAGACAAAATTAGCAACCGCAAAGATAAACAAGTCATCCAAACAAACTACTGTGGCGCTAAAGCCCGAAGTTTCAAACAGTAGTGATGTTCCGAGCGTACCCGCGAACGGCAGCGGCACACCCCGTGAGACAACGAAAATACCCACCGCGAGCACAACAGAAAAGAAGACTACTACCCCCAAAATAGGTGACTTGAACCCTAATATCAACGGGAGATATGTAAGCGGCCACGAGTTGGCCAAGCTAGAACAGGAAAGAAAGAACACAAGCTAGCTAAAGAAAACAGAGGTATCGGTAGGTATCGGTTGGGGCGTAGCAGGCACCAGTTTAGTTACTGCCTCCAAAGAATATCGGGTACTGCATCCAATCACCCTCATATCTAGGGCGGAGAGATCCTATATAGCTGTCACTAGCATACTATTGTGCTCCTGTTTTCACAATGTGGACTAGTCCTCACTATCAGATGTGAACCACAACAGCCCAAAAATCAAGATTGCAGGGAAAACTTACCGCAATAGTGACATAGTCTTCAACTTCAACACAATGCGCGGCGGGCCACTTTTGCACACCTGTAGCCCTCTTTTTAAGATGCCCTTCGAAGGCATGAGTAAGGAAGACATGAAAATGAGTGTGTTCACTCTATTCAATGCAGAGTTGATGGTGAACGATGTGTTGTATTACAGCGGGCCTCCACCATATATACAGGCCAACTACCAAGCATACTACTCACAGGTCTTTCTCACGTACAATGTATACGACGTTCAACAGGGAGCAGATGAACTAGCATATAATAACACCAACTATGTAACACTAGAGGCGTGGGGTATACGCACTGTAAACGGGACCAGAATCAAAAAGGATGCTGCTGACCCACCACCTAGTCCCACAACGGAAGAAACAATAGATGACGATTCTGACGATTCAAAGGAGACTACTACCCCGAGACCGAGGTCTATATTCGCCCGTGACTCCGTGGTGAATGACACAGAGAAATTGCCGGGAGATGGAACATTCATAAAACCAGGCAACCTTAAAGAATGGATTGGGCATGCCACCTATATCCGTGTCCCTCAGGAATATCCACCAACACGCGGTGGTCCAACAGTTTAGATTTTGTCAATTCGATGGACCAGTTAATGACGGACTCCAGTTTTCGATACGAAATGGACATAATCCAGGCCGCTGCCTACAACAGCTCGGTCTCTTATTACAAGAATCTACGTTCTTTATGGAGACAGCGAGGCTTCAGCAACCACTGGTGATAAATCACAACATGTACGCCGTTCCAAAAGGCTTGGGATTGAGAGATCTTCTCAAAGCGCTAAACCCATTCGACATGGCTTTTCCCCGTTTACATATAATGCGAGAGCTGATAAACGGATACAAACCCACGCGTCACTTACAGAGAGTAGCAGATCGTGCTGCTGCATTCAGCTACGACATCAAGTACACCAATCTGACAACGCTGATATCCTTATTCTACTCTACTGAGTTCCCTGATGATGACGAAGGTACCAGAGACGTGGCTGCTGCAAATCTAACCACTGAAGAGGTTGAGAGCATGCTAACCTATCTGTACTCAGAGTCGTACGCTCGAGTACCAATTGTGATAATCGTTAGAGATAAAGCTGACATTGAAGCTTTTAGGAATATGTTTTTGGCGCCCGTGCGGACTACTAAGAACCTGAAAGACTGGAGGTTCTACAGCCCATTCCTAATCACCGATTCTACATTTTGGATACAGAGGGCGGCTTACTCCCTATGTATATCAAGAATGAAAAACAAACGCACTGCCGTGAAAGGCCGTCTCGCTGGCTTGGATTTAGTAGGCAACACTGGGGATATTAAGTTCAACCGCGGCTGCAACGTCGCTTCCCTACATGTCAAGTACGAAAACCATATATCATCTATAGCCAATAACCACTACATACCTGCTCGTATACTTACTTACCTAACGAGCAATTCAGCCGCAGTATTGAACATAGCCAATCATTAGGCTCGTCTCGGAATTTTCTCGATCACAAAACGCGCTTTATTTTGTTTTGTAAGAGAAGAGGGCTGATGCTTCAACATAGTGATCCGGCGCTCCCGGATATTGCGTGTGTTGCGATGATAGAGCATAGAAGCAACATATATTACCACGCCTTTTAGAAAATTTTCCTCTTTCTAACTTTATTTCTGTAGTTGGGTGTATGTCATTTACTCAAATGCAGGCTGAACTTTCCATTCCTCCAGCAGATCTGGCTTCCTCTCTTAACATTAGTTCGTCAAGGTCTTCCATAATCAAGGATCTTATGTCTATGTCATTGACTAGTGAAGCTCATGGTGATTTTGAGCGGATATTTTTCTGTCTATTGAATCCTTTCAGGTTTTACTCGACTTTGATTTAACTTCCATGACTTCGCTTTCTCCGAAATTGAGAGTTTTAGTTGTGCTTATTTGTAAGCTGTTGTTTACATGTTCAAGAACGTTCACGAATATTTCTGAAGATCAAGCAGAGCTTTTGGATGAGTATATGATGGATAACATACATGGTTTCAATCTCACTAGAGCGCAAGGAACGATGACGGGTATGTCATATAAGGGTAGAGTGAATCAGGAAACCCTGTCTTTGGCAACCGACGTGGATCACGGCATTGGATGGTTGAATCATAACGTTGTCGCTGAAACTCGCATACAGCACGGATTGTACGAAGATGTGGTTAATGCTCCCGTTTACGGGAATGAAAGACCTGCAATTCGAGCGAATGCTGCTATATCACCGGAAGAGTTAACAGCTGTGTTACCTCCGATGTGGCATCTGATTTTCAACATTTGTTCTAAAATTAACACACTCGATAGAGAAAGCTTTTCATCATTCTTTTCTGCTTATCAGGAGAGGTACGCTACATACCTTATTAGACTTTCTTCCTTTGTGAGATCTTATTATGAACACGGCCTAAGACTACCTACTCGAGTGGTTTGTCGCATGCAAAATCCAGAAAATCCAGAATCCAGAAAATCCAGAAATCCAGCCAGCTCAGAGTGGATACAACAGGTAGAACAACCTACGTACGACCCTGGACTCACGGGAGTAATGCAGAACTTGGCGCGATTCAAGGACGAGAAATACGACCTGAAAAGGACATGGCCAAGGAGGATAAATTAGTGGACCCACTACACGTGTCTAGGCTGACTAGGCCGGACATTGTGGTGCAAAGTGAAGTCCCGTGGCTGGGTAAAAGCGAGGCGCAAGCACAGAGCTGGCTAACAGGATCCCCATTTGGGATAACTATATTAACCGCCACCCTGATAGTCACGGCCATGATTATTCTGCTGACGTTGCGCCATAGGCATCGCCCCACCTCACCGCAACATGTAGCGGTGAAACTGATACAAGACAGCACGTATAAGAGCAGTGATGTCATTACCAGTGCGGAAACCTCTAGGTTAGCGCACAATCAAGATACTCGGCTGGATTAACTGATCGATGTTGTATGCTTTCTGGGAAAACAAGAATTAGCTTTTCGCGGCCACGATGAATCATTATCATCACTGAATAGAGGTAATTATTTAGAAACAGTAGATTTATTAGCAAAGTATGATGGAGTTTTAAAAACCCACTTACAAAATGCAAGTACCTCATACACGGGTATGTCGAACAGAACGCAAAATGATTTGATCTCGAGCGTTGCATCTGTGATGGCTGATCACGTTAGAGACGAAATTAAACAGTCCGATTATGTCGCTGTCATGGTGGATGGAACACCGGACATAAGCGGCCGAGAACAATTAGTTCTGATTTTAAGATATTTTCGTGATTCCGAAGTAGTGGATCGATTTATTAAATACGTAGATGTCAGCGCGGATCGGAGCGCTGTAACTTTAAGTTCTATAATTTTGGAAACTTTAGAAGAGTTAGATTGTCATTCTAAATTAATTGCACAAACTTATGACGGGGCAGCAGTTTTATCCTCTCAAATTATAGCGTGCAGGCTTTGGTGAGGCAAAAATGTCCGCAAGCTATGTATGTTTGGTGTTCCGCACATGTATTAAATTTAGTTTTATCGAAATCTTTTGAACGGGTTCCTGAAACAAAACGCTTTTTTAGTATAATAAAATCAATTGCGGTTTTTTTTCACACTAGTACGAAACAAATGGCGTATTATAACGGTTTTGCCGTTATGAAAAAGCTGCCTTGTGTCGCCGAAACTATGTGGACATATCACTCGCGCACGTTAAATATAATTAATAACGAGTCCACACACCTCCTTCAGTTGTTTGAGGAAATGAATGAAAATACACAACAGTGGGATGGTGATACATTGTCACAAGTCACTTCATTTTTATTTAACATGAAAGAATTAGAATTTAGTTTTTTTTGGAAACATTCGCAGATATTTTTGCTGAAACCGATATTTTATACGATATTATACAGAAAAAAACTTGTGACATCGTTTATTGTGTTAAAAAGATAAAACAATTCGAGTCATTTTTAGCTCGTTACATCGAGAACAATTATGTTGCAACTGCCCTCATAACCGGACCACCACCCAAAAGAAAGCGCAATGTCGATGATGTAAAAATACACTATCGGCGAATATTTAACGAAATAATTGATAATGTATTCAGCGAATTAAGAGATCGTTATACAGGGTGGGCCAATAATTTTTGCAAATAGCAACACTAAATTTCTCGAATACCGTTGGAAGGAGGGGTGCGCGGGTGGCGGGAAACTATGCGTCGCTACATGCAATTTTAGTCACGATGGAGCGCTTCACGGGACAACAGCGTGCTTTTTGTGTTAAACAATTTTACAAAAACAACGATTCCTACGTTACTGTACGACGCCTGTTTCGAATTGAATATGGATTACGCCGTGTAAGCGAGTGTCCAAGTGTGAATTTAATCAAAGCTTGGGTCGTGAAGTTCGAGCAAACGGGATCGACAACGAATATTAAACAAACAGGCCGGCCACGTTCAAGAAGAAGCGATGAGAACATTCGAGAGGTTGAAATTTCCGTTCGGAACGATCCAGAATTATCTACGCGTAAGCGTTCGGCGGTTCTGGCATTACCGAGAACCAGTCTACGGCGGATTTTGCATCTAGACCTCAAACTGCACCCGTATAAGCTTCAAATTGTGCAGGAGATGAAACCAAATGATTACATTCAACGTAAGTTATTGGCTGACACAATGCTGGAGCAATTCTCTAGCCTGGAGAATGTATTCTTTACGGACGAGGCCCACTTTCACATCAACGGGCACGTGAATAAGCACAATTGTCGATATTGGAGCAGGGAAAACCCTCGCCTTAAACACCAAAAGCCACTTCATTCACCTAAAACGACAGTATGGGCTGCCATATCAGCAAAGGGCATAATTGGTCCGTATTTCTTTGAAAATAATCAAGGAGATAATGTAACTGTGAATTCAGCGGAATATGTCAAGATGTTGCGAGAGTTTTTGACGCCGCAGTTGCATGAATTTCAAGGATACAACAGCAGGACCTGGATGCAACAAGATGGAGCAACATGCCACACGTCAAATGTGACTTTACCGGTAGTCAAAGAAATGTTTCCGAATAAATTGATTTCTCGCAGAGGTGATATTCCATGGCCTCCGAGAAGCCCGGATCTTACACCATGCGATTTTTTCTTATGGGGATACCTGAAAAGTCGAGTCTACCTTAATAAACCGACGAATATATCCCAATTAAAACAAAACATCCACGACGAGATAGCCGCGATCCCCCGCAGCATGTGTCAGCGAGTTTTCCAAAGTTTGCGTAGTCGATTGCTAGAGTGCCAACGACGAGACGGTGCACATCTCGACGATGTCATTTTTTAAAAATAAATTTCATTAAATTTTCAAAACGTTAAATATATAATCAACAAAATAACAGTTGTAGTTTTATTTCTATTCATGTTTTAAAAGTGCAAAAATTATTGGCCCACCCTGTAGAATATTAAAAATTTGAAATTTTTTGAGTTACTTTCTTGTGAGAATTTTAGTAAATATAGTGAACAATTCCCTGAAAAGGAAATCAGAGAGTTCACTTATACATATCAGGCAAATTTTAATTTTGATAGATTAAAAAATGAATTGAACTGTATTTATAGATCGCCTGAATTTGCGAATTGTAGCATAAATCATTCAAAATTTGTATAAAAGTAATTTAGATAAAGTTTTTTCAGAAGTTTTACGTTTAGCGAAGTTTATTGTTACTATACCAGCAAGCAGCGCATCGGCAGAACGTTCGTTTTCGTCCTTAAAACGTATCCACACCTATCTAAGAAACACACAAAGTCAGCAACGACTCACATCTTTCTTTAATTTCTATAGAAAAAGAATTAATGGTTGAACTACGACGCAAGCCTACTTTTTATGACGAGGTCTTAAAATCATATTTAAAAAAGGATAGGCGAATAGATTTAATTTATAAATGAGTTGATTTTTTCCCATAGTTTACTTATTAAATATATTTATAGGGCTTTCAAAGGCCGCTTCGAATATCTTGCTAGTGACGTGTTCTGTAACTATCACCCACCCACTTGGATGAGATATTGGAGGTGGCCGAATCTTTCTTCTGTTTGCATCGTCAGAAAATCGTGATTTGAACCTTGAATACAGAATAATGTGGTGAGTTCTTATATTTGTAACTTTTGTTTTTACAATCTATAATTTCAATGTTTTGTTTCAAATATTATAAATCAATAAATGTTGTGAACTTTGAAGGTCATCTTAAGTAGAGCGACCTGCGACACTGTGATGATGCGCGATTTTCTTTTTTCTTGTTTGTTTTTTTGGGGTGTCAGTATGCGTGGCCTACCCTCCGTGGAGAACCACTGTACGCCACTGGTTAGTGGTTAGATTGACACTTAGGCCAATAAGAACATGATTTATAGAGGTGCTTATTTTAATAAATAATAATTATAATAAATGTACTAGATAAGAGTAATAAGGAATAAAGGAAATAATAACAATCTTGAACGGTTTTACCAATTGTTGGCACACATACCACAGCTGGCACAGGAAACTCCATGTTCAAGTGTGGCTCTAAGTATTATGCTAGTTAAACTCAGAACTGGTGACAGTAATGAGCGATTATCTACATTGTTTCAACTTCCTAGAAGCACATTACGGTACATGTCTAAAGCAAGAAATTTTTTGGGTAATCCATTTGTACCTTTATATTTAGGACATGGTCACATGTCAATACAAGATGTGGCAGCTAGATATAAGATAAATCCAGAGGGTTTATTTGGTAATCCAGATATGTCAGTTTCTACCAAGCCAACAATTGTTATCTGTGATGGAACTTATATCTATGTGCAAAGTAATTACTTGTACCAAAAGAAAACGTATAGCCTACATAAATTTGTTAATTTGGTAAAACCATTTTTGTTTGTTTGATGTAATGGATTCATTTTGCAATCACTTGGCCCATTTCCAGCAACCAAAAGGGAATCGGACATTATGTCCTCTGAGTTTCGCAACGAAGCAAGTATATTAAGAAATTATTTCAGGCCTGGAGATGTTTTAATTTTAGATAGGGGTTTAAAAGATGTAATTGGCGAATTGCAAAGCCATGGTTATAAAGCCTATGCCTGAGTTTCTTTTGGAAGGAGAAAATCACTTAACCAGTTGAGCAGGCAAATCGATCAAGTTGTGTTACAATGAGTCGATGGGTAGTTGGAGTTGTAAATGAGAGGATAAAACGCGATTTTAAATTATTTCGCCATGAATATTTCAACCGTGCATCATCACACCTAATGTTAGATTTTAATATTGCATGTGCACTTTTAAATAAGTTCCGTGCACCAATTGTGGACTGACCTGATGCTCAACAGTTCTTAGAAATAGCTAAAGCTAGATTGAATACAAGAAATTATTTGCGGGAATACGTTCAAAATTAAAATATTAATAGAAGAGCAATTTTCTTAACTATAGATGCTGAACCTCCACATTTGGACACATTTCCAAGACTGTCACTACATCTGATGACAGTAGCGCTGGGTTTTTATCAGATTAAACAGCGCGATCGTATTATGGGGAGCATGTCCGTAGAAATGGAAAACATGAAATAGAAGTAGCAAAAGACATTGAAGATGACTTGCCATTGGTACTGGGAACTTTAGTAAGGGGAAGGATTAAGTCACAACAGTAAGGTGTACTACGTCTACATTTAAGTTAAGAGAGCTACAAGCAACTCAGTAGTTGATATTACTCACTATTATTGTAATTGTTTGGTGGGTAACCGGACAGTGGGATGTTATGCACACGTCATGACCATTTTGTGGTATATCAAGTTGGGCTCAGCGTATCAGCTCATAATGTCAACTTCTCAAAATGACAACCGGACGCAAAATTGTCACTTCTCAAAATGTTCATTTCTAATAATGATAAACTCGCATAACGTCAACTTCTCACAATGTCAACTTTTTAAAATGACAAATTGGCATAATGACAACTCCACGTGGTTTCGACTTTACAAGCTAATTTAAAAAAAAAATAAGGTTTAAATAAGAATTTATTAATAATAACATATGCTTAAAAATCATGACGTTTCATTAAAAAGTAATGGTTACTTCGACGGTGCATAATAATCGTAATGAGGGTATTTTGATAATTTGTGAAAATGGCAAATTGTCACAATGACACTAAGTTATAAAGGAAAATATAGCGTTATTATACTTGTTGTTGTATTGTCCTCGAAACTAGTGTAGTCTCGGCTTTAGTCTGCGACGTCACATAAAGTTTAAAGACAAAAAACTTGTTTCCGAACGTAACCTTATTGTGTTCCCATCTGCCTCTGTAATGGTGCTCCCACATTGCCGTTAGAAAATGTTTAGTAATGTTAGTAAACATTTTATAACAAAACAAATTATAACAAAATAAAACATGTGTTATCTTTCATTGCCGTTAGAAAATGTTTAGTAATGTTAGTAAACATTTTATAACAAAACAAATTATAACAAAATAAAACATGTGTTATCTTTCATTGCCGTTAGAAAATGTTTAGTAATGTTAGTAAACATTTTATAACAAAACAAATTATAACAAAATAAAACATGTGTTATCTTTTGTTTGTAAACATTTTATAAGGGTGATGGCGGGATAGGCGGTGCGGTGCGGTGGGGGTTAGAGTACGCAGGTCGCTGCGCGTGGTGTCTCGCTTGTCAGTCCCTTTGTGTCAGCGTGCATCGCTGTGCGTGTGTATTAGTGGTTGCGCGTGCGCCAAGCAATAAAATATGTCCGGTAATTGCAATAACGATGATGTTTACAAACTGATTGAAATGTTTCAAGCAAGAGAAGTACTATGGAACACGATGTCAGAGAGCTACAAAGACCGAAATAAAAAACACGATGCTTGGATGGAAATTGCCAGTGAATTTAATATGGATAAAAAAGTAATTGAAAAAAAGATTCGATCACTCGTAGGTCAATTTAACCGAGAATGTAAATCTAATAAATCTGGTGCAGGAGCTAATGAGTCAAGTAAATGGTTTGCATTTAAAAAACTCATGTTCCTTAAAGGCAAAAATATTCCAAGTTTAACTGTCGATGGAGGGTTGCAGGTGAGTTTTATTTTAACGTCTTTTAATAATATTTAGATGCCCAGTCCAAAAACCCTTCATTTGAAAAATATTCTGCGAATTCTTTTCTTATTTCTTTCCCATCATCTGTCAGGGATTCACATGCTTCAAGTGGTGTTAATTGCTGCTGTTCTAATCTCCATTGTCCATCGATACGTGTACCAGTTACTATGTCATCTCCATCATAGTATTGAGATGGAGCGTAAATCATGCTCGATTCAGTTTTTCTTATAAAATTATGCAGTAGCACGCATGTCATAATTAAAGTAGTAGTTTTTTCTGGATCTAATAATATTGTAGTTCGTAAAACTCTAAATCTGGCTGACAAAATCCCAAATGCGTTCTCTACTGTTCTCCTCGCACGACTCAGTCTATAACTGAAGATTCTTTCCTTAGAATTGCTATCCTGTGGTCCTGGAAAAGGTTTTAATAAGTGTTTTTCTAAAGGGAACGCATCATCTGTTACGAACACATAAGGAACAGGTTTGTTTCTGCCTGGTAGTGAGCTGTCACTGGGTATTTTCAAACTATTGTCGTTAATTTTATTTCGAAATTTTGTGTTTGCGAAAACTCCGCCATCACTATGCGTCCTTGGCAGCCAATATTCACGTACAGAAAGTTGTATTCTGCGTCCACTATCGCTAAAAGTACAACGCTGTAAAATCCTTTATAGTTGTAATATTCACTGCCGCTATCAATTGGCTTTTGTATGGCTACGTGCTTTCCATCGATACTTCCTAAGCAATTTGGGATATTCCATTTTTCTTCAAATGAATTTGCCACGTGTAGCCACTCTTGAGGTGTTGTTGGTATCTGGAACAAAAATAGAAGATTAAGAAATAGGCGCGAAAAATAAATTTATAACTCGTTATTCTAACAAATTTTATTGGATATTTTTATTAAGTATGAAATATTAATAGAATACACTATAAAAAAATATGATTTCAGTTAAGGGTTGTTAAGTAATAGAAAAAGAAAATCGCGGTTATAGATTTTTTTACAATTTTAGCTAATTTGACGCGCCTATAACTTGAAATTATCGTTTAACTCTATTCTTTCAGGGTAACGAAGAAAACAGAATTGCTTCAGAAAACACTCTCAGTTTGAACGAAACAGACCCAACCGCTAGTAGTTCCTGGGGATACAACTCTGAACCAAATCTATCCACTTTTTCGGAAAATAATGCTGACTGTAGCTCGAGAGGATACTACACCGCACCGAGTCCCTCGGCTTCATTTGAAACCAGTTCTTCGGATAACTCCAGGACACATACTCGTACCAGCGCAAGAACACAGAGTCCGTCTAATTTATCGGAATCAAGCCAAGATTCGACCCAATCATTAAACGATTTGTTGGAATCAATCAAAAATTAAAAAATACATGTTTGGTTTGTTAATTATTAAAAAAATTATTAGTAAGGTAAGGTAGGTACCTACCTAAAGTATGATTAGATTAGATCATATTAAAAGTAAATAAAAAAATAATTAAAAATGTTGTTTGACTTACCTGTATGTATTCCTTTAAAACCTCATTGAGAGCCTCGCACACTTCTGGTACGATAATAGATATCACTTGGTCTGACAACTTGAACACATTTCCAAGACTTTTATAACTGCTACCAGTTGCCAAAAATCTTAACGTTACCGCAAGTCTTTCCGTCACACTTACAGATTTTCTAAATGTAGTGTCTCGTTTGCCTATTTTTGCCCCAATTAAATTTTGTAGATATTCAAATTCGGAACTGTTCATTCTTATAAAATCTTTTAAGCAACCGTCAATACCCAAATCCTTGAGATAGTCTGTGGCACTATATTTTCCTCTAGCTTTTAGCGTTTGGCGCAGCCAATAAGAGCGCTTTTTCTTCTTTTTTAAACAAAAAATAAAAGCTATTCCAATGAGCAAATCTTCTTCCATTTTCGTGTAGACGTCCTCGGCCCTCAGAAGGCGAAACCAAACTGCGAGCCAATACTAGATGTTATAAAATGTTTAAACATTTTCCATCAATGTAGGAGCACTTATAACATGTAACAGTTTCTAACAAAGTGCAACAATTGTTAACATTTGTTAGTAAATGTTTTGGTGTTATAAAATGTTTACAAACATTTTATAACGGCAATGTGGGAGCACCATAAACTATATCCATTCAGTTTTTATGTCACGTCTTGAAAATATCCTACCGTTGTCGGTTAAGAATGATTGCCTCTAATTGAGAGAAGTTGAACCAGACGCATCCGTAGAAAACGCAGAGCTGGATAAAGAAGAGGTGCCACAGGGAGAATTATTAGATAATCAAGTGCTGGAAGTACAGACTGGGAAGTGATTTAAATTATCAAAAGATTATACGAGTATCTTTATTTGGTGAACCTTCAATTGATCTATTTGCATCACGGACCAACATGTCATTTTTATGTATCACCCTGATCCACGGGCTGTAGCGGTGGTTGCATTCACCTTGCATTGCTCTCAATACCATTTATTCTATGCTTTCCCACCATTCTCTATGGTTCTTAAAACTAAACAAAAGATAATTACACATAAAGCAACTGGTATTATAGTAGTTCCACATCAGGTTACTCAACCATGGTTCCCATTATTTAATAGATTGTTGATACAGGAACCTGTTATTTTTCAACCTTCTACAGATCTCCTCACTTGGCATAATTCCAGATTGTCACACCCACTTCACAAGAAACTGGAATTGATGGCAGTAGTATTATCAGGTAAACATTTATAGATTTTGGAATTAGTAATGCAGCTGTTGATATTATGATGAATTCAATAACTAAAGTACAGTTATCAATATTCACCTGCAATTGTCACTGGTGGAGTGATAAGTCTGGTAAAAATGTATTTTGGAATATAATTATTGCAAATTGCATGTAACCTCCTTGTTCACAACTCTTTTGAGGGACTATATTTAAATTTTCAGCCAGTACCGCCGGTTAGTTTTTTTTTTGACAGCCATTAAATAAAAACAATTGGAAGCATTTTCGCAAAGATGGAGAAAAATGAATTTCTAGTGTTGATTAAACATTATTTAATGCGCAAAAACACTATTACGAAAACGAAACAAAGGCTTGATAAATATTATGGGGACTCAGCTCCCACTTATAGAAGTAATCAATCAAGTTCACAATTTTAATTCTTATGATGTAGGGGATTTTGCTTTACGTTTTACTCCTGGCTACAGGTACACTCATAGTATTACAAATAAGACTGGTACGAGTTTTTGGAGATGTTCAAAGAGGGAAGACTGCAGTGCTTCATTGACATTGAACGCTAATAAAACAGAAATCATCCGGGAAATGAGTTTACATTGAAAATAATTAAATCCAGTATATAATGGATAAATGCAAAACGGAATGTTGTAGATTTACTCCGGTTACGAAAATATTAGAGCATCGCTGCCCACCAGAGACTAAAGAGCAGTAACAGCCCTTTTGTGATTTTTCGTTTTATTAGTGATTCTGAAAGCGGGTTTCTTAAGCTTTCTATTGAATTAACTTACTTATTTCTAAGACTATTAGAATGGTTTTTATTTAACAGTTTTCACTTACTGCAAACGAAAAAAATTAACAATTTGGCGTGATTTCCCAACTAAAATACAGTATAAATTATACTGCAGATTAAATTTTAAGGTTTCATAACTAAAATGCAGTAAGCAATATAATTTTACAGTTCTTTAGATAGTTTTATATTTCTGGAAAAAAATTAAAAAAAAAATTAATACGCAGTAAAATTTACCGCCATACAAGCTATTTTTACTGCAAATTAAGAAAATACAATTTATTGTCACGAACTCCCAACTAAAATGCAGTAAAATCAAAGCTTGTCGCATTTTAGTTGTGAATACTTAACATTCTTTTATCATTATAAACTGACTAACACGCAGTAAAATACAGCATTACTGCAGATTAGTTTGGATAGCATAATGACACAGATATGATTATTCCTAGCTAAAGTGCAGTTAATGTTTTAAATACTGCATTTTAATTGGGATCAAGTCTAACAAATTATAGTAAATTAAACTAATTTAAACGCAGTATCAAGCTGATACTGCATTTTAGTCGGTTTGAATAGATAAAACTTTATTTGTGAGACAGAGTGTGCAAAGGATTTACTGCTAGATTGCATGCGATTTGACTTAATTAATCAGTCGCTCCAGTGAACCGTGCCAGTGTGGACGTGCCCGTCGGCGTCGCTCGCACTGCTTACGTTTTTTTGGCGACAGGATTTGGCGGGTAAGATTACATAATTATATTACTTAAGTTTATTATGATTAATAAAACTTTTATAGTATTAAGACGTACTTTAAACAGATACTTTAACTAATAGGTTATTTTCTATCCTTACATAAAATGTTTCGTGTGTTGAATAACTATCATTTGTTTGTGTTTGGATGGTTTTCTATTTATGTATTATAAGTATTTATTGACTTTAAAAAGTAGTATCTATGTACCTATATCAATCAGTAGGCCAATTATTCTCGTAACTCGTAACTAATGGTAACCTATGGTTTGACTTTTAACGAACTGAGTTAGAATTGAGATTATATTTTGAATAGACTAAAAATAGATAGGGTAGGTATTCACCTAACCATACATTAATACAGTTCAGTGTCGCTATGATCTCATTCTAAATTCAAATTATTCTAGGTACCTGTCTACAATCTCATTGCAAACTTAACGGCCATACACTTGCGTCAAATTTATGTTTGGTTGATATACCGTTTTGCCGTTTTAGCATTTTAATCAAGTTTCAGTCCATTTTCGATTTCAAAATAATTTAAAACTTTAGTATAAATGTAAATTAAAATTAGTTTTAATGTACCTATACTAGTCAGTAAGTACTTACCAATTCTCGTTTATCTTTCTGTGCAGGTTCATCAATATGAATGTGAGATCAAAACAAATTATGTCACTGCTAAGCAATTTGGAAAATGACGTCTTACCACCGGATAGAATGATATCGCAGCTACCTCATCACGATAACAATGACTCGCCTCCAAAAGCAATATTAAGGGATGTGCATAAAAACAACGACTCTGTCGTCCAAAATATTGATTTGAGCAAAATCTCTGAAGCAACACAACACCACTCCATAAATCTGCCAGAAGCTCACCAGGACAGCTTAATTAGTAATCTCGTGGATACAGCGACCTTTGATCTTTTATGTAATGAAACGCTGCCTTCAACATCATTCTGTGATTCATTCATAGAAGATTCAGATGATTCTGTAAAAGATAAAATGTTCCTGAGCCATCTTCAACATCGTCGAGTTTAAGAGATTTAGATATCACAAACGATCCAGCAGAAATTCAGGTCAACAATGTCAATACCCAGCCAGCACAATTACCTGTTGTGAAAATACGGAATAAGTCATGTAGGAAACGTAAAAGTGAACTTCAATATGCCAAAAACATACAGAAATATCCGGTGCGAGAACCCTGTCAAAATTTATGTAAAAAACTATGTACTATATACATTTTACTGAAGAAGATAGAAAAAAAATTAACAAATATTATTGGTCTTTGAATTGGGAACATCAAGGAATATTTATCAAAAATCTTGTGACGGAGGAGGCTTGCAAGAAAAGTACAAAGAATTTGAAACGACCACGAAACGTAACTTACAAGTACAGTTTAACAAAAAGAGATACAGAAGAACTATCGCATGAGGTATGCAAAGTATTTTTTTTAGGCACTTTAGGATATGACAAAAAAAATGACAGGCGTGTAAATTCTGTCCTGAAAAAGTCAATTTTAGAGCAAAAGGATAATAGGGATGGCCGTAATTTGACAAATTGTCATGCTATAGATCGTACTTTGATCACAGCTCATATTGAATCGTTCAATCCATGTGTGCATCATTATAGACGAGTGCATGCACCCAATAAGAGATACTTGCCCAGTGACCTTACAATTGTTGATATGTATGGAAACTTCCAAGAGAAGTACCCCGAATTCAAATGCAGTCTTGAAACTTACAGAGATCACTTGACAAACAAAATGAACATTTCTTTTGCTAAGCTCGGCCATGAACAATGCGAGACATGTGAAACCTTCAACCTCCATAACCTTGATCATGTAAAAGAACCGTGTACTGATTGCCAAATTTGTAAGACCTACGCTCATCATAAAATTAAGTATACACTAGCCCGAGAGATGTACGATGCAGATACAAAGGCTAATAGTCAGCGTAATACTGTAATTGTTTCTGTGGACCTCCAAAAAGTAATAATGTTACCTCGCATTGATACCTTTAAAGCAGCTCTGTTTTGCCCCAGGCTTGTGGCGTACAATGAAACCTTTGTACCTCTAGGAAACTTCAAGAAAGGTCACGTATTTGCAGCAGTTTGGCATGAAGGAGTGGCAGGGAGAAAGCAAGAAGACATCACTAGTACATTTAAAGCATTCTTACTAAATAATCGTGATGCAGAGCACATCGTTTTATGGCTTGATAATTGCTCGGCACAAAATAAAAACTGGTGTTTTTTTACTTTCTTGATAAGTATAATTAACAACTTAGAGATTTCTGCCACAACAATTGAACTCAAGTTTTTTGAACCGGGCCATACTTTTATGTCCGCCGATTCCTTCCACCATTTTGTAGAGCAGTCGATGGACAAAAAGGGTAAGCTGTACGATTATCAAGACTTTTTAGAAGCTGTTGAAACATCATTGAAATCGGGGAAGGTAGAAGTCAAAAGTATGGAAATAATAGATTTTGTTAATTTTAAATCTCATATTTCACATAAAAAAAACAAAGATATAGATGGAAACCGGGTATACATCAAAGATATTGTACATCTTATGGTAAAAAGGGGAAGTCATAGTTTCTTTTACAAAAAGAACTTTGATGATATAGAATTCAAAGAACTATATTGTCTCAAATCAAAGAACTTGCCTAATTTTACTGTAAAAACTGTTCCTAAAGGCATTGATAGGGAAAGGAAGCGAAACATCTTAAACGTATTAGGGCCGCTTATTCCACCAAATAGATTAATCTTCTGGAAAAATCTTTCTGTTGGTTCTACGTCACAAGAACCAGAAGAATTTAATTTTGATATTGATGAATAATCTTAAACTGTTAATGTGTTTTGAATTTATTTTTAATAGTCTGTATTTTTTATCTTCAAATTCTAAGAAACAATGTGCCTTAAAGTTAACTTAAGACTGATTATTAATAAGTACAACAAAAGAACTAAGTAAATATTTTTCTGATCTGTTTTGATAATTGTATGATACATACATTTTTATTATTTTAAATCTAGTAGTAAGAATAATAAGAGGCTTCAAAAGCTAAACTAAACCAATGTTATTTTTAAAGCGCGTTAATATACTGTTAAAAATTACTTTTAGAAACTAATTATGTACCTACCTAATAACCAAGGCTTGTAATGCTTTGTGTGTGATGATTGTTTTACTTTAATGTTGATCTCAAGATTATGTCTAGTAGTAAGAATAATAAGAGGCTTCAAAAGCTAAACTAAACCAATGTTATTTTAAAGCGCGTTATACTGTTAAAAATTACTTTTAGAAACTAATTATGTACCTACCTAAGACTTACCAAGGCTTGTAATGCTTTGTGTGTGATGATTGTTTTACTGTAATGTTGATCTCAAGTTTATGTCCACCTTTATAATACTCACCTACATTTACTATCTATATTTTATTGTTAAACATAAAGATACATTATGTTATATATGTTAATATTAAGAGAAAACTGTCAAAGGAGGTTGTGCATTCTGCGCAGGGTCCTTTATTAATTAGATGTTTTTTTTTATTTTTGATATGTAAATTTTACATAAGTGAGTTGAATTATTGTGATTAAATAATAAGAAATAAACGGTCTTTAAAATGTGAACTAGCTATTTTTCTTACTGCACTAGTAAATTGAACACTTTTTTCTTAAAAAACTAACTAAAATGCAGTATTTTTTTGACCTTACTGCATGTTAGTTGGGTTTCTTGACAAAATAACTGATCCAAACGCAGTAATAGGGCTTTTTGCTGCATTTTACTAAGTTTAAAATGGTATTTTTTACAAAAAAGGCTATGCAGTAATAGGCACCAAAAAGAATAAATGGCCATAATAAATTCAGTTATTAAGATATATTTTTTTTTATTGCTTTAACGTGTGAACCTATGCCTTTACAACCTTTCTGCATTCAAATTTTTTTGCTTATACATTCTGTTGATTTTTTAAAATCAATTCTTAACTTTAAATGCGTTTTACTCGAAATCGTGATTTTGCTGTTACTGCACTTTAGTGTATGGTGGGCAGATCGCTTTGAAAAATTCTATTTTGAACTTTCAGACATTTGACAAGTAGATTGTTTTACTTTAACGTCATTTATCCCACAAGGGCAATTTACTATGTTATTTCGAAAGGTACAAAAAGCGTCGGTGATTCAGACATACACCATTTTAAAGCTTGTTTGAAGAGGGTATTTCTTTCTTTATTACAAGCAAATCGGCGCCGGGACACAAAATGGCCAAAATGTACAATTAGTGACACCAAAATCTTCTAATTCAAGAGGTACAAGGAGCGTCGGTGATTCAGATATACACTATGTTATAAATACCTTATATTATAAACGGTTAAGACAGGATATACAACGGCATAATTCTGTTAACTGGCATAACCATCATCTCCGGGAGATTTCACTTAGTTGGCCGTTTCTGCCTAAAGGGCCTGTTGAGTTTCAACGGAGAAATACATATAAGTGGCTTTGTCGAACAGATGAACTGAACGGAACGGTATGGTAAGCATTATGGTATCTTTAGCGTAATCTCAATATCTACAGGGTGTAAATGGACCCTTTACGAAGCCGTCAGCCAAGCATTCTGTACATCGAAATTGACTTTTTAACTTTTTTATGGGCCGAAAAGTCACGCTTTACGGTCAAACTCAAGGTAACGCACTAAAACATTGTGCTGATGGATGCATTGAATAGTGAACAGGTCATGAAGACAGAAGCAATTAGCGCCGGGAGAGATAAGTTAAAGGCCATGATGTACAATTAGTGACACCAAAATCTACTAATTCAAGAGGTACAAGGAGCGTCGGTGATTCAGATATAAGGGAAGACAGGATATACAGCGGCATGATTCGGTTGACTGGCATTACCATCATCTCCGGGAGATTTCACTTAGCCGGCAGTTTCTGCCTAAAGAGCCTGTTGAGTTTCAACGGAGAAATACATATAAGTGGCTTTGTCGAACATATGAACTGAAACGGAACGGTATGGTGGCACAACTCCTCACGGACATCAAGCACAGGATGGCCCTGTGTTCATCTGACGTCGTCGAATTGCATCACTTAAAAAAGAAATAAGGTAAATTCATTTATGAATTTTGATGAGTATCGCGTTTAGGAAATAATTTTATCTTTTTTAAAAGTAAGAAAGTTTACGGTAAAAGCTTTGCCATAAGTAATCTTCTCGGACATTTAAGCGATGCACATGGTTTAGACGATACACTTAAATCACAAATTTCAACCATAAAGGAGTTGTTACTCCACGAACTAGTGGCAGAATCAGATACGAAAGTAATAAGAAGAGCGATAAATGGTCGGTGTCCCGAATTTGGCTCTTTGGTTTGCAAGGTCACTGATGTTATTTGAAACTGAGGAAAATGATGCAATGATTAACTTTCTAATAAACACTGCATCATTGTTTCTGACTCTGACTTGCCATCGAGACACAAATAGCACTGGATACAATCACAACACAATTTAGCACTGGACTGGAAGATGTGTACAGTTCGGTTCAAACTTTATGGCGGCTCGGAAGTTAGCTGCGAGTGACGGTGCGCATTATACAGTCAAGACGATGCATCCTCTGCACCCTGATCATACCTAAAATTGTGTTCTGTTCAGATTTACGTCAGATTTTTCGAGTCAAAATAAAATTTGAACCATCATAATTGCGCCGACCGTCACTCGCAGCTAACTTCCGAACCGCCATAAAGTTTGAACCGAACTGAACAACAGTATGCTGGTGGCATATATAAATGCTTTCATTTCGAAGTAAAGTCCTTGCTTCGGTGCCTTGACTACCGATATGTGGGTCGATAAATCTTTACCGGCGCAATTATAACACTTGTACGTACTATTATATTTCTGAAGACATGACCCTCATCAAATTTACACTGGCTACCAAAGAAGTTACCAAGAAACATTATTGCAAATTAGTATTGTAAGCATTTGAAGATCTTTGACAGTCGTTAGGTAGTCAGTGGCCCAAAGAAGTCTGACAACCAGTCTAACCAAGGGGTATCGTATTACCCAGTACTAACTGGGTTGTGGAGGTCAGATATGCAGTCGCTCCATGTAAAATACTGGAATTCAGCTGCATCTGGTTAGACTGGAAGCCGACCCCAACATTGTTGGGAAAAGGCTAGGCAGATGATGAGTTTTGTAAGCATGATGATGTGCGAAAATGGATAGCGAGTTCGAGGGGGATTGTAAAGAGAAGCATGAAAATCCCAATGATCTTTGGATTTTTACGGAAGTACTAGATTACTATTCAATTGTTATCTTAAATGGCAACTTACATATCCGATAACTTTATAAGATTGTTATTGCTGTCTAGTATTCCCACTTTTTGGCAACTTATTTCTAGTTTATAGTTTTTGAAGCTATTCTTAAGGTCTTCTAACGAATAGCCTAATCCGTATCCGTAAAGTACGTTTTTATACAATAATTATACTAAATTATTTAACTTATTCCGTTTTGTTATTTATTAGCTTACCCTTAAAAGCATGAGATAGAATGATAATCTCATTTACAGAAATACTATAGCTTCTCCTGAATAACTTTTTCAGTACATAACTTACACGAGGAACTCATGACGGTAAAATTGATGGTCAAAGTATCAACCTACGTTACACATTAAGAATAAAAAGAGACATTATTAGTCCTATGTTTTTTCCGTCCATGTGCCGTTAATTAGCGCTTAGCATTGGAGTTATCGCATGACGATAGGGGTTTCTTGGAAGTGAAACAAACAACAGCTCATGGAATGCTTATCAGGTGACCCTACGACCTCACGATAAAACATTTAGGTATACATGTTGCAGTCAAAACTCTTAACCAGTCAAAAAGTACTTCTAACTAGCAAAATCAGTCAAACGTAGTTTTAACTGTATGCTTTCGACAATACTACTTTTGACTGAAATAACAGTTAAAAGTTGTTTTGCCTAGTGGAGCTGATTAAAAGAAGTTTTGACTAACTGATTCCGTCGAAAGTGGTTCTGACTGGTTATATCTGTCAAAACTCTTAAAAAGTTAAGATAGTCGATAAAAATAACAAAAAAACGCAGCTATAAAGTTTTATATGACTAAATATTAGTAGAGAACGTGCTAATTTCCTTAATATACTTTGTTTTTATAACCTGTGTATTTTCTGATTACCTATTTTAATGTCAATTTTCGATTGCACATTTAATAACTATCTTTATTTACATTGTAACTAGTTAATAGTGCTTTTGGCGAATGCTTTAGCAGTTAAAACTAGTTTTGACTAAGAGCATCAGTTAAAACAACTTTTAACCGCAACTTTGCAGTCAAAAGCACTATTAACCTTTTCAGGCAAAACCACTTTTGACCAACCTGTTCAGTCAATATTATTTTTGCCTATTTTATTCAGTTAAAAGTACTTTTGACTGGTTAAGAGTTTGGCTGCAACATACATAAGTAAACGGAGCGATAAGACTTCAGGAATAATAATTTATGGTATACAACGCGCAGTAAGACTTAGCAGCACCATTTTGACTGAAGAAGTACTTCAATAATGTTGATCCATAGCATATCGGTAGTAGTGCTTGTTAAAATTATCAGGGCTCTGTCCCACGAAGTCAGAGCGTTACCGGCTGGAACCAAACAAAACCAAGGGCTGAAAAATGAAATACTACCGACACCCGCTCTAAAAGCACTATCTTCATTCGCTAATGAAACACTATGGCTGATCGCTTACGAAACACTGCTATCACCTGCTAATAAAACATTATCATCATCTACTGAAGAAACATTATCGCCACCAGCGCCAGGAACACTATCGTCACCGACTGTAGGAACACTGCTGTCACCCGTGAAGCAAACAGTTTTATCACCAGCTAAAAGACCATTAAAATTACCTACGATCGTGTATGGACCAATCAATCAACAATTGGGAAATGATTAGCAGACTACTAAACCAGCACAAAAATCAGATGAGCCAGTTACCCGAGGAGGCTCAATCATCTATGGATCTACAACCTCACAAAACAATAACAGGTATGTAACGATCGGACAACCTGGAAACGTCTATTTAATGGTACCTGCGATCAATGAATTACTGTCTGTTTCTGTTCCTGGACTTTCTATGCCACAGAATGTGAGCACAGGTGGCTTGATTTTCGATTTTGATGACCCAACGGAAAACGCATGGAGAAGTCTATAAGTGCATTTTATATCTTCCAGCAATCATTTGATCGTATTGTGCGTGTTCGGGTGTCACGAGATGTCAGAGGGCGTGCGTGCGCCCTTCATTATTTGAAGGTCACCTTGGTCGCGCCTTATGCCCATATTTGGTAAGGTGCGACGCCACATAAGCAGCAACAAGCCCCGCCCACAGCCTGCGCTGCAATCCGTCATTGTGTAGCGAGTGCTCTTTGCTTATGCACGAGTGACGTTCCCAATCAGAACTTCTAATCTTTCCTTTTACATTTATTTATTTTTGACCAATAAACAGAAAGTTTAATGAACCAGTGAATTATTTAGGTATCGAAGTTATAAAAATACAGCACAGCCGTAACAGTGCGTTTATCGAGTCCGTTTCTTTCCAACGACGAAAAGACTTTATTGCTACAGAGAAGTGCCAAAGATGTGCCCGTTTTGCCCGACAAACAAAAGAAATTGAATGGTTATACACGGTTGCTTCGCTCCGTCTCTCAATATCATATTCTTTGCTTCACACAGAATAAAGTTTATTACATTTTATAAACTTCTCAGATCCATATACAATGAACTCAAATTAAAATTGAAAGTAGATCCCGAGGAGCTAGCTGCTGTGGAAAGAATAATAAATGATTTAGTTCGTTCAGACGAAAAATTAAGAGAGAAAGCTCAAGACTTGGTTGTGTACGTTCTTTTACAGTAACTTTTACTATAATTATTATTTTAACTTTCGTTTGCTATATTAACCATTCTTAATTGAATTTATAGATAAGTTTAGTTTATAAGGCGATAAAATAAAGAGGCTTTTGCATACCAATGTTGACCTTCTTTATTTTAATTTCCTTGCATGCTATTCCGTATACGAGTACCGAATAACTTCTTGTAAACGTTATTCATTCGTCTAGCTCATGATATTTGGTCAAAGTCTACTGCTAATAAAACATTTTCATCATCTACTGAAGAAACACTATCGCCACCAGTGCCAGGAAAATTATCGTCGCTTACTGAAGGACCACTAATATCATCCTCTAATAGAACATTATCGTTATCTGCTGAAGGAAAACTATCGTGACTCACTAATGAGACACTATTGCCGGCCGCTAACTAAACACTACTATCACCTTCTAATAAAACATTATCATCATCTACTGAAGAAACATTATCGCCACCAGCGCCAGGAACACTATCGTCACCGACTGTAGGAACACTGCTGTCACCCGTGAACCAAACAGTTTTATCACCAGCTAAAAGACCATTAAAATTACCTACGATCGTGTATGGACCAATCAATCAGCAATTGGGTAATGATTAGCAGACTACTAAACCAGCACAAACAGGTGAACTAGTTACTCGAGGAGGCTCAATCATCTATGGATCTACAACCTCACAAAGCAATAACAGGTATGTGACGATCGGACAACCTGGAAACGTCTATTTAATGGTACCTGCGATCAATGAACCACTGTCTGTTTCTGTTCCTGGACTTTCTATGCCACAGAATGTTAGCACAGGTGGCTTGATTTTCAATTTAGATAATCCAACGGAAATCGCATGGAGAAGCCTATAAGTGCAGTTAATATCTCCCAGCAATCGTTTGATCGTATTGTGCGTTTATCGAGTGTTTCTTAACAACGAAAAGATTTTATTGCCACAGACAGAGTAATGCTAAAGATGATTTTGCCCGACAAACTTAAGAGATAGAATTGTTATCCATGGTTGCTTCACACAGAATAAAGTTTATTACATTTTATAAACTTCTAAGCTCCATATACAATGAACTCAAATTGAAAATAGATCCCGAGGAGCTAGCAGCTGTGGAAAGAATAATAAAAAATAATATCCAGGATGCAAGGATGATACTTAACCTAGCACAGTTCACCTGGGAGTTCCTTGTAGCCCTGCGATGTATGAGTTGTACGAAGAGGACTTTGTGGCTTTTACTGATACTGCTAGCAACTCCGAAGACATATGACGATGATGACTTTATTTATGTTTTATTTACTTAATTTACAAACAGCATTTGTTTTTACACATTTTCTAGTATCATCTCAGAATTACAATTCCTAGGAAATACATATATTTCACAGGAAATGTGTGTTTTAAAGAATCTTTGAAACATTCTTTCATACATTTCCTACGTAGGCTCGGAATTGTTTCATACATTTCCGGTAACATATACAGTCCACTAAGGAAATTCATGCATATGGTATGGGGTAAATAGAACAATACCATATAATAAGCTTCACTTGGCACATGGATTTATTCCTTAGCCTTTAAGACCAAAGAAAGTATATCCTTGATTGACAGCATGCCTTCACTTTTTGAATCAAGACAATCTTAAGAGCTTAAGAATGTCATACAAAGAGGTTACACACACACAAAGATTTTAAATGCTGTGATTATTTGATAATTAATTTTAGAGGTCTAAAACTGATAGTTTATTGTAATGTGCATTTTAATATTGTTTAAGAATAAAAAGGTGATATGATTATGTAAAATATAGAGTAACATTACCTTTTAAGTACAAAACATTTAACAGAATGCTGTGGTTTTAGTGAGTACCAAAGACTGTTCATTTACCAAGTCATCATCTGCTTAGCCTTTTCCATCCATGTTGGGGCCGGTTTCCAGTCTTAACCGGATGCAGCTGAATACCATTATTTTACATGGAGCAACCACCTATCTGATCTCCACAATTCATTTAGTACTGGGTTATACAATACCCCTAGGTAAGACTGGTTCTCAGACTTTCGGGCCACCTGTAATGCCTATCAAAGATCTACAAATGACAGCCTGAACCAAGGGCTTATCATACTCCGAGGCTCAGAGGAAACTCGGAATGTAATGTGTGGTCACACATCCACGGTCCAACCAAGGCAAGTATGGGTTAACCTAAAGATCAACCCGCCCAGCAGTTATTATATAGCCACGAGCTTCTCAGAAAATAAAAAGGTAATAATATGAGGTGGCGCAGGAGAAGAGTACCTAGATGGTTATGGGGGAGGCCTTTGCCCAGCAGTGAGACAATCAAGGCTATTAAAAAATAATAATAATAAAAAGTAATAATAAGAAATGTCTGGCCTACAATAGACCTGGGCCATTCTCTGGGTTTGACTCGGTGCTTCTAAGTAGTGTCAATACAAAAAAAAGACATATTTATCATTCAACTACAGACTTTTTATGGACCAAAAACAACCCGAATTACTATTTGCAACAATACTTCTATTTCTTAAACCCATTCTAGAAACAGGTTGCAGTTGAAAAACTGCCTTCATAAACTGTTAAGTATAGCTATAAAATGACACATTTTAATAACAACAAAATCTACACAATTAGCACTATTTTTGGAACTAACTTAACAATCAATCTAAGCAATTTCTGCCTTTGGTAACTGCAAGTTTATAGTAGCAACAAAATACAGGTTGGTGGGTTGTCTTTGGCAGTATGTTATGCTATGAAAAGCGACTTTATGGTAAACTAACATTTAAAACAGCAACAAATTCAACCGATTTAGCTCTTTTAATTGGAACTAGCATAACAAACACATTCTAGTGATCCTGGCAAATAGTAACAACAAGTTTTATGAACCATGAAAATACATATTGCTACATAACACAATCAAAAAATTGGTGATTCCACTAAACAAACTATTGTGGACAGTTACAGCTTCCATCACTGGACTCAGCTCTTTTAATAAACACCTCTTTGTCATAGGAGTCACAGAGAGCCCCCTGTGCCTAGCCTGTATGGAGGAAGACATGCATCTACACCAACCAAAGGTTGCACCATACAAGGCAAAGTACTTCGGTAATCCAGGTACACTCCGCGAGATTGTCAGCAACATCAAGGCGCTGCTGGCCTTTCTCGGGGAGTTAGGGTGCATCGAATAGATTTCCCAGCCGCACGCAAAATACGCGCATTGGACGTGCACATTTTAAACTTTAAGAAGATCAAAACTTTGAGCTCTTCTTTTCACAACTAGAACAATAGGTCTTAGCGATTTCTGAATTTCACAACAGCAAGTTTTACGCACCAACTAAATATGTTGTACTGCATACCTAACACAACTGATAACAACTATTCTAAATATTTAACATTTTGTAAATACAACACAACGATGCATGATATCGGCACCGATACGTAGTGACTGCACTTCTTCGGATGAACGTTGTAGCAACATGAATGGAACTCGCTACTCTTCTCGACAGAACACAAGACCTAGGATTAATATAAATACAATTTATGAAACAACGCCCTTCATCACTAAATGTACGAATTTGCTGGAGGTTTGAGCGAGATTCACCACTTGACCAATTAACCACCCCGCACTGGGCTGGGCACTCATTGTTATACAATATACATAAATTAATAATTATAGGCCCGGCTCGCAGATCACGAAAAGTAGCATGTGAAAAACAGATGAGACTTCATTTCATTATACAGAGACAGTGCGGTCATAGAGTATAAAACAATAATAGAAAGCGCAGCCGCAGCGGCTGAGTGCGGCTGCGGCTATTACTGTTCTCTTTGACTGTTTTCAACTTCTCATGGGTTGCCATTTTGCCAATGGGTTGTTTTTTTTTTTTTTTTTTTGATATGACCACTCGCAGTTCAGCCTAGAGAGGCTGTCGACTGCTTAACCGGACAATCCTGTGGTGGCCAAAAATTACTTTAAGGCCCCCAGCCAGGGCTTACAAACTAAGGATTTCAGTTAAATGACCGATCACTGAGGGCACCCCCTGTGGGGTTCGGACCTAGGCTCAGTGCGTCATTGAGGGGAGGGCAGCAAGGGTTGGCTGGGTCTATATTATTTAAAGGGGAATTTAAAGCTACTTGCTCAGCGTCGCGGGCTGGCTTGTCGAGCAAGGGACGGACGTTAACAGAGGATCGCGTTGGGCCTCGACGGCGGGGCCGTGTACGGAATCGCGGTTTGTATTTGTTTTTACGTACTGTGCTGGTTTCCCTACTGGCTTCCTGAAGGAGAGTGATAGGGTCGTCAGGTTCGTCAAGTGTCTGTCTAGGTCGTCTGATTCTAGAGATCTGAGAGGGGACGTATCGGGCGGCCGATGAGATGAGGGGGTTGGGGTGCTTCTCGGCCGAGTCCATGTAGCGCTTGGTGAGGCGCTTCATGCACTGCTTGATGGTGGGGATTTTAAAGTCTAGGTGGAGGCGTTCGTTCCTAACAAACCAAGGAGCACCCGAGGCGTTGCGGAGTAATCGGTTCTGGAGAATCTGCATCCTATGGATAAGGTGGGGTTTGGCGTGTGCGAACACGGGACAAGCGTAAGTCATGATTGGCCGAATGCACGCTGTGAAAATACGCAACTTGCACTTGAGTGACAACTTGCTGCGCGCATTCAGCACGGAGTGGAGCCTACCGAGAGCGAAAGCGGCCCGCGAACGGACCGTCTTTATGTGCTCACTGAAGGAGAGACGTCGGTCGAGGGGCCAATGGGTTGCGGTACGGGAGTATATATATTGAATATTCTCTGGGTACGGGAGTGGACATAGAGCATAGACAAACAGACAATAGACTGTTACGGCAATGTTACGGCGATTTTGATTTTTCGACGTCTGACCTCAGCCTTATTGGTAATTTTGAAGTTTAGTTATTTTTGGTATTGAATACCATAAATATACAAACTAGGTTGAGCACGCATACTAGAAAAAGTGCCAAAAGAGATATTGATATGCTACAGTCACAACATGGTTCGCTTTTTCATGTCTTGATTCAACACTTTTTAACCATTTTCACAATAAAAATAAAAAAGACCCGTAGCCAGAACGTATAATTCACATTCAAAACTATTTATATGAAATCGAAAATGCTACCACAATATGATGACAGATTTATAACTATAATAGCTTCCAAGTAATATTAATATCAGCCTGCTCTGTCTCATTGCTAGGCAAAGGCTTTCCCTGTGGCTTAATTTAATGTTACTTAGTAAAAATTAATTAGTGATGTAGAGATTGTAACCATATAAAAGAAAGTAATAAAAACTAATCTTTATTATTATTTTTTACTTTATTTATTTTTATAAATATTATTTAGGTTTTTATATTTAAATATTCAAATATAAAACAATATAAAAAAAGAACATTTAAAAATAAAAAAATAGTAACCCACCAGCATTGGGAACAGGGTCCGAGCTACCAGTGGTCAGGGCTCTTGAGAGAGGAACCTATTTTTTTTCGGATGGGAAATCATCATGACTTCTGCGGCTCTGGGCAGAGCGGAAGGGAGTGCCAGACTTGTAGTGACTAAAACCCATCCATGTTACTTCCTTGCGCTTTGCGTTCCAGGGCAAGCGAGAGCCTCCTCAGATGTTAGTCGAGACCATAGGCTATTAAGCCATTGGCTGACACGACTATCGGCACAATTACTGCTGTACTCACATCCCACATGTCGACAACCTCGCGAGCCAGATCTAGATACTTGAACTGCTTATCTTTTTCTGCTTTCACGAGGTTCTCGTCATGCGTCCAATCGATCTATCACCACTATGTCAGGCTTATTGGCAACAATAGTCCTGTCAGTGGTGATAGATCGATCCCAATACAACGTGATATTACCATTATTGAGAACTGGGTCGGGCGCATACTTATAGTTTTGGCTATTCAGATTTCTTATATCTTAAATAAACCATTTTCTCTAACAAAACGGCTTTTTTTTTTTAAATACATTAATAGTTTAGTAAAATGACATGCATGCATGATTAATGAATACCTGTAAGTAATTAATTAAAAATGTATGTTCACATTATATACAGTATACACCAACAGTGTACACTTTTTGTTCAAAATAACTTATAAAAAAAAACAATACTAATTGATTTTATTAACGGCAATATACGGTAGAGGTACATCACTATTTAAGAATTGCAAAAAGCTTGCAACCATCGTAATGTCAATTTAGTCTCAGGGATTAAAAAACGTACTTTAGATCCGACTAAAACAACAATAGTTAAAAAATTTATAGTTATGAACGCTGTATTGTAGCATGGTCCTATTGGCGAGGTATGTACAATCGAGGACACTCCCGCCTGATCACCACTAAGCTCATTTTTGCGCATTCAATCGCTCTCTAGCCACCTCCGCATGATTCAAGTGAAAATTTTTATAACTGATCAGGCGGAAAAGGCTGTGACTGAACAGACACCAGCACATCAAGCTACTACAACCTGTCAATTTCTTACTTTATCTCCAAAGCATTAGGTTCGAGGTTGGTTGGGAAAATCAGTTTCGGGTAGCTTGATCTGCTGGCGTCTGTAAATAGCCATACTTTTAAAGAACGTCACCATTTTGTCTTTCAACATATTTTTTGTTAAAAGAATTTAGATCGTTCTCTACCTAAGTGATTTATGAAGCGTGTGAAAAACAAGATTTCAGTGTTAGTTCATTTGACCACGCGCCAAAAGATGCATGTACAGCAATCCTGTTCGTGGCTTTTCTTAGGGGCGTGTATATATTTTTTTCTGGCAACACTACTAGATAATATTTAATACAAAAATTTCATGCGTTAAAACAAAAAAAAAATACAATAAACAAGATTTGTTACAATTCCACTTAGTACATATTATTTCCATGCACTACTGCTACAGTTTATAGTGAAAAGTCAATCCGTTCCGTTCACAATCACTGAGTACTAATCGGTACCTACTTATCAATAGTGGTGTCATAATGCGTTACCGATTCGATTTCTTTTAACTATGAGTCACACCTGTGGTCACACCAATGTTTTTTATTGTTTTCAGAATGTCTAAAAACTAGGTAAATCGAGAAAAATATTTTTTTTTAATTTTTTGATTTCAATCATGCAATACTACTCTAAAGAGCATAAAAAAGTGGAATACAGATGACTTAAATATTAAACAAATGAACATCTGTGAAATACTAAATTCATTTGCTTTCTGGCTACACACAAAAAAAAACTTATATATTTCTGTTCTACATGTAGTAAAATTTTATCTAAAAAATGCGCTGGTTGACTAAAAACATCTTCAAATCTAGCCCAATCAAGATAATACAAAATAGTCATTACATAGGTGCAGACTCCCGCCGTCTTATTATAAAAACTTCCCCAAGTACCAGGTTTAAACCAGGACTAAAAGGTCTAGGTTTAGTACGGAACTAACGTTAGTTCTTTCATTCGTATTACAAATCGTAGACCAACAACGGACTACTTATTCTATTTTTAAACGGTTTTATTTAGCTCACCCCGTTTGTTTTATTTATTATTCTTGGGTCAAATTTAGTAATTCAAATTTCACCCTCTTCCTGTCAACCGATTAATCTGAAATTTTGTATACACTTTGGATTTTGGTGACAATACAATTATGTTTATTCATTATCATTATAAATTCAAGATGGCCGCCGCTACAAAATGGCGGATAATTTATGTTTTATTAATCCCATCAATATGGGTATCAAATGAAAGGGCTCAACAAGCAGAATACAATATACTATAAAAAATGGAAATCCAAGATGGCGGCCGCTACAAAATGGCGGATAACGTAGGTTTTATCAATCCCATCAATATGGGTATCAAATGAAAGGGCTCAACAAGCAGAATACAATATACTATAAAAAATTGAAATACAAGATGGCGGCCGCTACAAAATGGCGGATAACGTAGGTTTTATCGATCCCGTCAATATGGGTATCAAATGAAAGTGCTCAACCAGTATAATACAATGTACTATATAAAATTAAAATCCAAGATGGCGGCCTCTACAAAATGGCGGATAACTTAGGTTTTATCAATCCCATCAACATGGGTATCAAATGAAAGGTCTCAACAAGTAGAATACAATTTACTATGCAAAATTGAAATCTAAGATGGCCGCCGCTACCAAATGGCTGATAACAATTTTTTATCAATCCCACCTATATGGGTATCAAATAAAAGGGCTTGACAAGAAGAATACAGTGCACTATACAACCTCAATATTTAAGATGGGCGCAGCCACCAAATGGCGTATAATAATAAGATTTAAATTTAGAAATTGAATCTGTAATTTAGGTATCTGATTAATCCAGCCTGAATCCACCAGCCAAGTCAAGATTTTGTATCGTGTTGAGGACTGTGTGGCGTTAGGGTGGCTAAAAATGATACGTCGTTAGCGGTACACCACCCAAGTTAAGGTGAAAGGTTAAAACGCGCCGAGAACTGTATGGCATTAGGGTGGATAAAAATGATATGTCGTTAGCGTTTTCCCCTCAAGACTCAGGCGCATCTTGTTGTACATAGCCTTGCCCCTTTATTGGACCTCTGGGGGGGTCGACCGTTTAAATGTCCATTACTCGTGGGAACAAAATGGTAAAAAAAAAATATAAAAAAAATAGGTAAAAAAACTTTTTAAGTTAAACTGTTTTATGTTAAACATACATTGCAATGTTTAAGATAAATGTACTAAAAATCAAAAAATAAAAAAATAGGTAAAAAAACTTTTTAAGTTAAACGGTTTTATGTTAAACATATATTGCAATGTTTAAGATAAATGTACTAAAAACCAAAAAATAATAAAATAGATACAGTCGTGGGAATTATAAACATATGCATAGACTAGACTAAAATAAAACCGTGGGGCACGTCAATTGTCTACAAATTATCGACTTAATGTGCGATAATCGTTTAATTCGTCGTTAAAATAGGCAGTTGGCCCGCAGACGGTGAGGAAATTACTTACTATTTTCTTGCTCATGGAAATTCCAATAGTTATACACTCCATGTAAATAAAAGAGATGTTTCAACTAGTTTATCGTTGGACATTCACACTGCTGGCTGGCGAGGAATCGTTTCACTGCTCGTAGTTTGTCTTTAATCGACAAAACATATGATAAAAGTACTACTCGCTCACCACTATGAAACCCTCGAAAACTCGCTTATAATCGAGCTTGCTAGCTTGTTTCCACATTCTAGCCCTACTTATCACACGTCCATCGTTGTCGGTTGAACAACTGCCTAATTATAGTGTAGCATTACAAAACAAACATTTTAATCAACGATTGTAGACAATTGACGTGCCCCACGGTTTTATTTTAGTCTAGTCTATGCATATGTTTATAATTCCCACGACTGTATCTATTTTATTATTTTTTGGTTTTTAGTACATTTATCTTAAACATTGCAATATATGTTTAACATAAAACCGTTTAACTTAAAAAGTTTTTTTACCTATTTTTTTATTGTTTGATGGCAATTAAAGCCGATGTCGACTATTCTGCCAATGTCCAGTGAGTTGGAAAAGCAAGTGTGCACAGTAAAATAAAAGGTAAAAATATGAATATAATGTTAGTTATTATTTAAGGTCGCAAATAAAATTCTTCGACACGACGTGGATCTTGTCGGGTTAGTACGGGACTGAAACAAACAAAAAAATATAAATAAATAAATATTAAAATTGTTAAAACATAGATTACACGCATACCACACCCACACATTTAAATACTTAGTACCAAAGATAGTCCCTGGTTTAAACATTATCCACAGATTATAAGCAACAAAATACTTAAATTATTCATTCATTCGTTCAGCGTTCTATGCGCTGTTTCTTTTTACAAAATGTTGTTACGTAATTTATAGAAAAAATATTTTTACACTGTTATTTGTAGTAGTAAAATATAAAGTTTTGTTATTTAAATATTCCGACTTGTATTTTTTTGTATGCATGTTCACAATCCAATTGTTATGTTTTGGAACAACTATCGAGCTAGTGCGTATAACGGAGTGAACTGGGCGGCGCGCGTAATTCGAGTAATGTTATCGAAATATTTATGTTACAACATAAATTAAACTTAAATGTCCAGTTTCACTTCAAGATTATTTTAATACAAGTAAAGGTACAGTTCTTTGAGCGCAGTATTCTTTGTGGTGAGATCGTGTGTGCATTCAATTATTAAGAAAATGGAACACACAAAGAAAAAAAGGGGTAAAAATTGGAGTTCAGAAGAAAAGGTTAGTGATAAGTGAAATGTTACATTACGTCCACACCGTATTTGATGCACTATACTATGTACCTATGCCGCATTACTTACATTAATACAAATTTCATTCTAGGATATACTGCGTCAACTAATTGGCGAGTCGGCTACAGTACTTGAAAATAAATCAACGAAAACCAATGTCAATAATTTAAAAATACGAGAATGGAAAAATGTAACTAACAAGTAAGTACTTAATTCTTTTTTGCTTTATTACGATATCGTTACTATGAAATTCAAACTAACATGTTTTTTTTCAGACTCAATGAAATCGCTGGAAATCGTTCTGTAGCAGAGATAAAGTTGGCTTGGAAGAGAATAAAGTTGGCAGCCAAGGCAAACTTGTCTCTTCACAGAAGAGAGCAGTTTAAAACAGGAAGACAACAAGCCCCCATCACCTTCTCCAGAGGACCTGGAAGTCATGGCTATTGCTCCTCATGACTTTGTTGTGGATGTGAATGACTATGACAGTGATGCAATGGTAAGTAAAAATTAATATTAGTGGAGAGTATAACAAGATTTCAATATATTAAAAAAAAATCTTGTTACAGATTACAAATACAACAACGACAATAGTTGAAGATGAAGACCCTAATGCTGGCCATAGCTAAAACGATCCATTTGTAGTGTGTATTTTAAGTGATGAAAACCAGTCTAAAGAAAAACAAGGTATACTAATTTCATAATAAGCAAAAAAAAAAAAAAAAACAAGTTGTTTCATTAATATTATTTATTATTTTCAGTGATCTACACCAGTGAAACTGTGCAAACAAAAAGTAGTGTAGAAATAGAAGAAAATACAAAACTAAAAAACAAGAAAAAAGGGAAAACCGCCTCCCTGAATATGTTAAAATAAATGTAGTAGTACTACTTAATATATTTTATTTCAATCAAGAAGGAACCACAAAATATAGATAGCTTACCACACTTAAATAATAAGTCAAATGATTAAATAATTTATTTTACAGAAATGTAGAAGGGCGTCAAGCTATTATAAATAGTAATATTGATTTGAAATCAAGCACTCCTATCAAGTAGAAATATCAAAACTAAAAATAAAAAAGCTACAATTACAAATAGCACTATTGGAGACTCAGACAAAAACTAACACCAGTACTAAAGAATGAAATGTAAGTTACACTTTTAGACTGATATCAATACAATTTATAATTACAATAAGTATCATGTTCAGTCTAGAGTTTCAAATAAATTACTAATGTAATCTGCCTCCTCTACTGATTAAAATACTTAAAATATTCTAGTTACTTAAACATTATTCTTTTCAGGTACCCCTCTGGTTATAGATTTCCCATAATAATCATTAGTATTTCAAGACTGACTTCTTCTTTACTGTCTTATTATATGTATATAGATTAAACATTAAACATATATGAATGTCATAAAAAAGAAATGTTATCACATTTGTTATTTAATAAATGTTATTTTATGTAAAGTGTGTTTCAATAAACTGCCTTCTTCTAATATTCCCTCGTAGTGAATTTAGAACTGGCTGCACTGGTATTGAATCCCTAGTGGATTGCTCATTGTTGACATCACCAGGAAATAGTTCTTCCCGCATGTCTATAGCGATGTTATGAAAGACTGCACATGCCACAATTGTCTTCCTAGCTGTTTCAATGTCCCCATATAAGCCTCTTAGTAGGCAGCGGAATCGTTGCTTCCACAGACCAAAGCATCTCTCCAGTGTTCCGTGTACGGATATGGCTCCGGTTATACCATTGTTCTGCTTCTGTTCTTGGGTTCAGCAGTGGGGTAAACAAGTATGGTGTACACGGATATCCACTGTCTCCTAAGAGGATGCCAGAAAATGCACCAGCTTCAAATCTTTGCTTCAAGCGACACTCCCTGAAGATTCTAGAATCATGGACACTGCCACGCCACCGAGCTACAATGTCCATGATTTTTAAATCAGCATCGCAAACCACCTGAAAGGTGAATTTTCATTTATTTACTCTATTTTACAATTTATTTCATATGAATGATAACATTACCAACATAAAAAAATAAATTTTGTTTGTCATCATCTGCCTAGCCTTTTCCCAACTATGTTGGGGTCGGCTTCCAGTCTAACCGGATGCAGCTGAATACCAGTATTTTACATGGAGCGACTGCCTATCTGACCTCCACAACCCAGTTACTACTGGGAAATACGATACCCCTTGGTAAGACTGGTTGTCAGACTTTTTGCGAATTTTCATTTATTTACTCTTTGAATTTTCATTTATTTACTCTATTTTACAATTTATTTCATATGAATGATAACATTACCAACATAAAAAAATAAATTTTGTTTGTATCCACTATCAATAAAATTTCTCTAAATTACCTGCACATTGATTGATGGAAATCCTTTTCTGTTAATGTATAGCTGACCTTCATCAGTTCTTATTTTTTTAATGTGAATATGAGTGCAATCAATTGCACCTATTACAGTTGGAAAATCGGTAATACTGCGAAATTTCCTCATCACTGCTTCTTGTTCATCTAATGAACTAGGCATTTTTATGAACCTATGCGACATACGCGCTAAAATTCCTGCCACTTTCTTGCAGGTATTACTTATAACTGGCTGAGATACCCCATGTAAGTCACTAGTATCGTCTTGAATCTGTAAAAAAAACAATTATAAAGTAATACATAATTAATGACGCAAAGGTTAGCGGTCTTTGCATTACAAGGTACCAACTTACTTCATGGCGAGCCCAGTTGCGTAGTGCGCAAGCTACTTATCCTCGAGGATCGTGGGATAAATCGTCACGTAGTAAATCGACAATCCTTTCGCCAAAACGTTTAGTGAATCTATATTTATACCGAAAATCTTCGTCAGATAATTCAAATGGATTTCGACGCTGACGAACTCTGTTGGGTCCCCGGGAACTCTCAAGTACATCTAACACATCCAAATGTCCCAAGTTAAACATATCAATTGCATCAATATCCATTTTTGGTTTTCTAATCACAACTTATTAGTTTCCAAAAGCATGCCAAAAGCTAACCTCAATGCTAAGAATTTGACGTTTAATAATTTAGTACCATAGTTGAGTACCATAGTACTTTTCAAAACGGCTTATTTCGGGTTCCCAATTTTACTTATTTTTTTAATGCCAATCGGGACTTTATGTACACTCACATTATATGACGTGAAGTGTCCGGTTCTAAAGTACTTTAATTGAAAGCGCGGGAAACTTTCAACTTGGCGGACGCGCTCTTTTTTAAATTTTGGATGGATATGGATGGATTCTGATGCGTCGTCCTCGGCTCGTCAGCTGAAAAGAAGTCGCGTACATGTGTGCAAGCACTGTAACAAACGCCGTCGCACCCGAAAAAACCACGGTTCCGAGTTGTCGGGTTGTGGTTGCACGGATCCTACAACAACTCCTCCTACATTAACAGAACCTATTTGCTCTGTAATACCAACCATTGCTGCTGATATTCACGCTCCATCTGTAGCTGTTCCCGCGCAAATCGGTCGTAAAACATACGACAAAACTGACAGTGCACCCTATATTATTCATTTACAGAAGAAAACTATTTCCCCTGATGATGGTACTACATTGCACCCAATCACATTTGGTATGTTTCTTAAACATAACGCATTTCAGAATATTATAAATGGTAGCGTCAAAAAAATTGGGCGCAATAAAATTTCTCTCTCATTTTCCAATTTTCTGGATGCAAATTCTTTTATTTCACATAGTAGTCTGGAAACTTATAATTACAAAGCTTTTATACCTACTTTTAATGTTACAAGAATGGGTCTAGTTCGTGGTGTTCCTGCAGAATGGTCTCCAGAAGAAGTTATAGATAATATTACAGTTCCAATTGGCTGCGGTCCAATTTTAAAAGTCAGACGCCTTAATTTTAAATCCATTGTTGATGGTACAACCATTTGGAAGCCATCAGAATCCATAGTTGTTACTTTTGACGGACAGGTTCTACCTAAAAGAATCTTTATGTGTTATAATGCATTACCTGTTGATTTATATATTTTCCCTACTGTACAATGCTTCAATTGCTGTCGTTTTGGGCACACAAAAATTCAGTGCAGATCTAAGCCTCGCTGTTATAAATGTGGTCAAGGCCATACTGGAGATAGCTGTGAAAGAGAAATAGAAAATGCATCTTGCTGTCTGTGCTCTGGCTTTCACTATGCCATTAATAAATCTTGTCCTGAATTATCTCGACAAAAACAGATTAAATCATACATGGCACATAGCTCAGTTTCTTATGCTGAAGCAGTAAAAGTATATCCCCCAGTAACTAAATCATATGCTGACACACTTTTATCTTCTCCTTCTAAAAACTTTGCAGATACTCCATCAATCTCTTCACCTAATAGAATGCAAGCTTCAAATAGTTATAAAAAGACTGTCTTCCTGAAACCACGCTCCCCACCCAAATCTATACAAGGTTATAATAAAGAGGCCCATAATGCTATTATTAATGATTTTAAAATTCCCCAGCCATCTAATGGTTGTGCTTTTTCTAATAATCAAAATAATGATAAAAATGATGTAAACTTTTCTATAAATGATTTTCTCTCTGCATTACACAATCTGCTTTCTCAGTTCAACATCTCACCGTCCAACGTTGCCTCAACTTTCAATGTACCTCAAGCCATTCATAATGGACAACACATCCAATATAATCCAGTGGAACTGTCGCAGTCTAATAAACAAAAAGAGTGATGTTATATACCTTTTAAACAAATATGAGCCATTTATCTTTGCTTTAGCAGAGACTTGGCTCAAATCAAATCATATTTTTAAAATTAATGGTTATTTAACCATTAGGGAGGATAGATCTGATGGGTATGGTGGTGTAGCTATACTTATCAAGAACTCTTCTCCTTTCTCTATGGTTTCATTACCTCCTCATAGTGAGGAAATCTCTATTGTAGCTATTAAGGTGCACCAAACTTGTTTTGTTTCTATTTACATTCCTCATCCTTCTTCTTCTATTCTCCAAGAGATGAATAATCTCTTTTCTTTTCTTCCAAAGCCTTTCTTAATATTGGGGGACTTTAATTGTCATCACCAATCATGGGGTTGTTCTGTTTCTAATTGTCATGGTGAGGAATTACTAGATATAATAGACTCACATAACTTATGCATCTTGAACTCAGGAGCTGCTACTCGCCGTTCAGATCCCACCCAAAACCAAAGTGCAATTGACCTTTCTATCTGTTCTCCAAACTTAGCCTCTTCATTAACTTGGCATACTCTAACCTCCACTCATGGTAGTGATCATTTCCCAATAGTTATTTCTTACCCTCTCTCCAAATCAAAGGCATCATCAAGGAGATCCAATTTAAAACATAAATTACCTAGTAGAATTAATAATGACTGGGACAAATTTAGAAGCATAGTTGACAGTAAGCTAAGCTCCTTGCCTGTAATTTCTGATGGCAATGAAAACAGTTGTGCTGAAGCTTTAGCACTTTTGTTAATCGAAACTGCAGATGTAGTTTTTCCTGTAAAAAATAACAATAATAGTACAATTCCCTCGCCTCCATGGTGGGACTCTGAGTGTACAGAATTAGTTAACAAACGTAAAGAGGCGGAATACAATTATAACCTTGATATGTCTGATATTAATTTTGAAACTGTTACTAACTTAATTAATGAAACTTATAAACTTTTTAAGAAGAAAAAATTTGAATCCTGGCGTAACTTCTGTTCATCAATTTCACCGAACACTCACCCAACGATTGTCTGGCGTAATATCCGTAGATTTAGATCCATTTATAAGAACCCTTCCCCTATACCAGATTCTTTAGCCAGCGAATTTTTGGATAATTTAGCGCCGCCTTGGGTTCCTGAGGCTATTAACCCTAACCTGTCCTTACCAATACTGTCAATAACCAACGGATCCCATAACCAAGACACCCATACGACTCTAGACGGCCCAGTACCCTTTAATTCAGTAAGAGTGAATCTCTTACTGAATTAAAGGGTGTTATTCATAAAACTAAGGATTCTGCACCAGGCAGTGATGGCATCCCATATTCCTTTTTTGCTAACTTACATGAAGATGTCCTCAGTTATTATTTACATCTTATCAATTCTATTATGATCACTGGAAACATTCCTGTCGAATGGAAACGTCAAATGGTGTTGCCATTCCTTAAACCAAATAGACTCCCATCTGACGCTTCTTCATACCGTCCCATAGTTTTGTCTTCAGTTCTGATGAAATTAGCTGAACACTTAATTAAAAATCGTCTAGAATGGTTTGTTGAAAGTAAGGGTCTTTTGGCAGAATCTCAATATGGCTTTAGAAAAGGTAGAAGTACCAGTGACTGTTTAAGCATTTTAACATCGGATATTCGGATTTCATTTTCTAATAATCAATCCATGGTCGCGGTTTTCCTCGAATTAATTCAGCTTATGATAATGTTGTATTATCAGTTTTACAAAATAAATTAAGAGCCTTACGGGTTCCATTGAATTTGTCGAATTTTATTATTAATATCCTGACTGAACGCTCTATTAGTATGTTAATTGGAGATCAAGAGGTATCTCACCTTGTGTGGAAAGGCCTCCCACAGGGTTCTGTGCTCAGTCCCCTTCTATATTATAATATTTACACTTTTGATTTAGACTCGTACTTATCTGACCATGTTAGGGTTCTTCAATATGCCGATGATTTATTATTATATTCTACAAGCCAGTCGATTGAGCAAGCTAGCTGTTCTATAAATTCTGCTTTATCTGCTTTGGATTTATGGTTACATTTAAACGGTTTGGAGTTATCAACATCTAAAAGCGCGGCTGTTTTATTCACCCGGAAGAGAAACATTCCCGGAGTAAATCTTTACTATAAAGATACACCTATTCCAGTCAAAGAAAATTTCAGATATTTGGGTGTAATTTTAGATTCTAAATTAAGCAGTGTTCCCCATTGCGATTTTATTGTTAATAAATGCGAAAACCATTTAAACATGCTTAGATGCCTGTCAGGTGTGTGGTGGGGCGCACATCCTTTTTCTTTAAAATTAATTTACAATGCTATAATCAGAAGCACATTAGATTATGGATTATTTGTTCTAGAACCGGGTAGTGCTATGGCTTTTAAAAAATTGGACCGCATACAGTCTAAAGCATTACGAATTATTTCGGGTGCTATGAAGTCGAGCCCCATAAATGCCTTACAAGTCGAATGCGGGGGGAAGCCCCTTTATATCTTAGAAGACAGTGCCTTTCTGATAAATATTTGTTCCGAATTATTCAGTTCTCAACCCATCCTCTAATTTCTAAACTGGACGCTTTAGTGACGTTGATTGAATCATCAGATTACTGGTCCCATAAACGTGCTCCTTGCTTAGTTATAAGCTATAAAAAATACCTTTCCCTATCTTCTCCAGTTCACCGTTCCAACAAACTTCCCATATTTAGCAGTAGTTATGATAGTTTACTTTTTAATCCCATCATAAAATTTAACAGTGCATGTAAATCAGACCCCGCTTGTCTTTTAAGTTTCAACAATTTTCTGGCCGAACACACTGAATTCCATCATATTTTTACAGATGCTTCCAAGCGTTCTACGACGGGTTGTGTTGGGATTGGCACTTACCACTCTCAATACAAAATTGTGCAAAAAATTAAACTTCCTCCGGAGACTTCTGTTTTTACAGGAGAATGTTTTGGCATTTTAAAAGCCATTGAATACAGTTGGATATTTAAGCTCAAAAAAGTTATAATTTTTTCAGACTCTCGAAGTGCTCTTCTAGCCATCAATAAATCTCCACTGGCACATAAATCCCAATTACCCATAATTTATTTAATAAGAGAATTTGCGTATAGAACCTTATCGGAGGGCAATGCCCTGCAATTCGCGTGGGTTCCAGCACATGCTGGAATCGAGGGCAATGAAGTGGCGTATTCTCTCGCCAGTGAAGCGGTGCAGTGTGGGGACATGGTTCCATATATAACTTTCGGCTCAGATATTGTTAATCTACCTAAAACTTTTCTTTTCGACACCTGGAAGGTGGCCTGGGAAATCAGCAGCAAACAAAAGGGTCGTTATTTTTCTTTGATCCACCCCGATGTTTCGGAAAAACCGTGGTTTGGCAGGGCTAAGTTTGGCAAGATGGAGACCTCCGTCATCGTACGGATGAGACTCGGTCACGTTTGTTCTCCAGCTCATCTTGCCAAACTGAATATAATAAATGATCCCAGTTGTTCGTGTGGCACAGATGTGGGCGACTTGAACCACATTCTTTTCTCCTGTCCTCTATATGACCGTTCTTCCTTTCTCAGTAACCTATTGTCTCTCCGTATTCCTTTTCCTACTTCACAACTTTCTTTATTGTGTACAAATAGTTTACCTGTATATAAATGTATAGCTTCATTCATTACCATTAATAATATTAAATTGTAATATATACATATTTTTCGTCAACTTATTGTATCTCACCATTCATTATTAGTATAGTTAGTTATAATCCTACTGATCCTATATCCTAAATTCCGTTTCAAATAATATTAATAAATTCCAGTTTCCCTACCTTTGTCTCCTACACTAAAATCTAATTATATTAACATGACATTGGCTAAATGCACAAACCGTGCGAAGCCAGAAAAAAAAAAAAAAAAAAAAAGTACTTTAATCTCGAAGAAAAATGGCCATAGAAAATGCTTTCCGCAACAAAATAGCTTAATTCACGTTAATTCTCGGCCCTACTAAATTGTGATAGGAGTTTTTTCAAAATAGCTCATTTCTAGAACATTTTGTATGGAAATTTTGTTAATACGTATCAAAATGGCTTATTTCTAATCTGGTATCACAGGTTATTTTGGAGGGTTGAAAGATAGCTTTAATATCTGGAAGTGGATTCGCAAATATATTTTTATACATTGGCAACACTTTTTATTTGACTACGGCCAATTAAAAAAATATTAAACGTCATGTGTCACCTTGCTGTCAACTTCTCAATACTTTCATGTCAAGGCTGAGTGTCAAGGTGAAAAATATTTTCTTGTATCGTTGCTCGTTGGTGTTTTTGTTGCTAATCCGAATAATTCTGAGTAAATAACGGTGCATAATGGCAGATAAGACCGTGGAGGAGTTAAATTCAGGCACCAGAAAAAGGAAATCAGGACAAAACAGCCGAACAAGAAAATCGTAAGTAGTTTTCAGCAATGTATAAACGGCTCTCGTTTCAATTGTAATTTAATCCTACTAGATACCTATTTCTTAACAATTAAATTTATTATTGCTTCAGGTACATTGATAAGGATCCTTTGGGTTTAGAATTCAGGATTCCATGTCGGCACAAAGAGGGCAGTAAATATAAATGTAGTTCTTTCACTACGCGCCAAGTTCTAATAAACCGTAGTGCGTTTTATGCTAACACGTCCAAAATGGATCAGGATACCTATCTTTGTAGATTATTACATTCGTATGAACCACAGGATAAAACCAAACCATCAAAGAATATGAGAAAGAGAACTGTAAGCTGCAGTTACAACTTATTTTGTAAGAAAAATAAAATTAAACCTGTGTGTAAGAAAATGTTCATTGCAGTTTTTAGTGTCAATGAAAAAAGCCTTAATATAATCAATAGAACTACAGTCAGAGGAAACATTCCTAAAGAAAAGCGTGGTGGGGACCGTAAGTCATACAAATCTATTGATAAAAAGGAATCACTAAGGAATTTCATAAAATGTCTACCAGCAAGAGAAAGCCACCACAACAGACAAAAATCAAAAAGAATATATCTGTCTAGTGATTTAAACTGTAAGAAACTAATGGAGTTGTATAATTCTTCTGTTGCCTCAAACTTGCAAGTAAAAAAAACCATGTTTTATAAAATATTTTATGAAGAGTTTAATGTAGGATTTTCTGCGCCATCCTCTGATGCTTGCAATGTGTGTGTGCTGTGGGGAAATAGAATCAAAAATGAAAGAGACAGTGAAAAAAAGCAAAAATGAATGGTAGAACTTCGGGTACATAAGATAAGGGCCAAGGCATTTTATACCCACATGAAAGGTAATCCTCCAAACTCCATTTCACTTTGTTTTGATCTTCAACAAGTCCAAGCACTTCCAAAAACGCCTATTCAAGATGCCTTTTATTCTAGGCAAATAACATACATACATACATACATAAACTCACGCCCTTTTCCTATGGGGGTAGGCAGAAACTACAGAACGCCACCTGCTACGATCCTTACATACTCCTTTTGCCTCGTCCACGTTCATACATCTGGTCATACACGCAAATAAGTCTTTATAATTTTTGTTTAGTACCTTTAAATTCAAAAGATCCTTGGTTTTATACTTGGGATGAAACCATTGCCAAGCGCGGGCCAACAGAAATAGGATCAGCTGTATATGATTATCTATCCTCCATGAACATTGACAATAATGTTGATACTATACGTTTATTTTGTGATGGCTGTGGAGGCCAAAATAAAAATAATCATATCATACATTCACTAATGCAATGGCTTTACTCCAAATCACCTGCTCAAGTGAAGGAAATACATATATTTTTTCCAGTGCGGGGTCACAGTTTTTTGCCCGCCGATCGCGTTTTCGGACGACTGGAAAAGGAATTAAGAAAAATACCAGTGATCACCACCAAAGATGGTTACCATGATATCTTCAAAAACCATGGCAATGTAAGGTTATTAGGAAATGATTGGCAACTGCTTGAAATAAAGGATTTAAAGGAAAATTTTAAAAATGTGGAGGGATTACAAAAAATAAAAAGAGTCTGGATAAAAAAAACTGTTAAAAGACAGATGACTATCGGTTGTGAAATAAAAGCTTCCCAATATTATAGATTTGATGGAAATGATCCTTGGCAGACATTATTGAAACGGGGTAAACGTATTCCACTAACTATTGATGTTGCAGAATCTATTCCGCAGCCAGTAGCAGAAAAAAAGAAAAAAGATGTAATAAATTTACTTGAAAAACAATTTGGGGAAGAATGGACTGCCTTGCCTGAACTTCAATGGTACAAAACTATTTTGTTACATGTGACGGAGGAACCAGCTGAGGAACATGAATATGATTGTGTCTGCAATGAAGAGGATGTAGGAGAAGTCCGTGTGTGATTTTCAGATTTTAATAAAAGTTTTTAGAAAACAATTTTTTTTTGCTAGCCCATCCTTTTCAAAATGGCTTATTTCTAGGAGTGCCAAAACAAAATGGCTTATTTCTTAGGAGTGCTGAAACAAAACATCTTATTTCTTGGAGTTTGCGACTAAATGGCTTATTTCCTTAAATCATATGATAATAACTCATAATTTAGAGTATTAAAAAAAATATATACACTGTGAAACGATCTATTAACGTACCTAGATTATGTACATAGAAGTTTGTTACTAAAAATATTCATATATGAAAAGTTTTCGTATTTTTCTTGGTCCTGAAAAAAATGACCATACAGAAATAAGCCATTTTGAAAAGTCACTCCTCAGTTAAACTAGGGGTCACGGATCAGGGGGGGGACACTACGTACATTTTGACAGCGAAGTAAAGAAAGAGTTGCCATCTAGTGGTTGGCCCCAGTACTATTTACTGTCTACTAGGTACGTTAAATTATCAACAGATGGCGCTGTATCATGAACGAAATTTTTTATTTAAATAAGATTATTGATGTAATATTAACACGTTGCCTGTCCAGAGTACTTTGGGTACGGTTGTCGTGACGTCCAATTTTTGTTTTCGGCCAAACTGTTTCATTTTATGTACTTACAAAGAATTTACAAATGATTATCAATAAAACTTTCGAATTTACTGAATTTCAGCATTGCATTATTTTTAATGCACGGACGTGACAGTGCCGTGCATTACAAATAATGCACAGACGTAGTAGCAAGAACATTGTGGATTACATAAAATGCACGGACGTTTAATTTAAATTGTTGTTATATCCATAGACAATAAATACATTTTTATGAACTTATTATTGCTTTTCGTTCATATCAATGTCAATGTCATTTAAAATTTTCATTGTTATATGTCATAAATGTCAGTTTTACCGCTAAAACGTATCTTTTCGTTAGTAAACATCATTCGAATTTTTCGTTGGTTCTTGTTATTGTTTTGAAGTGAAAATGCCTCAAAAACATCTATCTGATGAACAAATGCGACGTATTTTGGAAGATAGTGATGGCGAAGACGAATTCTCGCGCCAACTAGAAGATTTGGACTCACACGATGAAGACGATTTAGAATCAGGTACTTACGTATATAATGCACAAGATATCCCTATGCTTTCGGTGGAGGAGGATCTGATTAGTATTCAACAATTTATTGATATTACTAATACACAGAATGTAAACGCCACTATTGCACAATCGGGTAACGGACTTTGCTGGTCCCTTTTCGGTGAAGACCTCCACCCTTCGTAATAGTAAGATTGTCAAGGCTTATTTGTGTGTTTTTGTCTGCCTGTCAACCAAGGCAGTGCATTTGGAGCTGGTAACCTCCCTCTCGACAGAGGCCTTTGTGGCGACTTTGGAAAGATTTGTGTCTCGCCGTGGGTCTGGTGGTTCTTTGATCAGGTCTGATTGCGGTACTAACTACAAGGGTACAAGTAACTATTTTAAGGAGGTATACACCTTCCTTAATGAGAGCCAGGTTGACATTGGTAACAGATTGGCCCGCCGGGGGGTCACTTGGTTGTTTGACCCGCCAGCCTGCCCCCACTGGGGGGATTGCCTGCATTCCGGCCCCAAATTGTTGAGGGATCTTTGTGACGTCATCACGTCTTTTCGTCGTCATCAAGTAGTCTTTGTGGCCGACATCAAAATGATGTTCCGGCAAACGGTTATTCACCGAGATGACAGACGTTATCAGTTGATCCTGTGGCGGGAGCACCCCCAGGACCCCATGATTGTATACGAGCTCAACACGAATACGTACGGCCTTCGATCAAGCCCTTTTGTTGCTATTCGTTCGCTTTGGGAGCTCGCGGACCGGGAGCGTTTGAGGTTCCCTCGGGCGTCCGCCATCTTGAAAACGGACCTATACGTCGATGACGTCTGCACTGGAGCTCCCACGGTTAAAGAAGCTATCTTGTTGCGTGACGAGTTGGTCCAGATTCTGGATTCTGCTGGCTATGAGTTGCGTAAATGGGTGTCCAACTCGCCAGCGCTATTGGAAGGTGTGTTGGAGGATCATAAGCAGGATCCTCATTTGTTTGAAAACGTTGACAACCCCGCCATGATGGCCGTCCTCGGCGTTCAGTACCGACCAGTTCAAGACACCTTTACGTACGATGTCGACTTGGAGTCACCTCATACTTGGACTAAACGACTGGTGTTGTCCACTGTAGCAAGGACCTTTGACCCTAATGGTTGGATCTGCCCGGTATTGTTTTGGGCGAAATGCTTCCTTCAGCGCCTTTGGACCGCTGAACTTGGTTGGGACGAGCCACTTCGGAAAACCCTGTTGGAAGACTGGCTCCAATTTGTATCCGCACTCCCTGCGGTCAACGAGGTCGCGCTACCACGCGCCATCCTCCCCCCTGGGGGTTATACTGCTACCCTTCATGGGTTTTGTGACGCGTCCCCTCACGGTTATGCCGCCGTTGTTTACCTGCGCACCATGAGCGCGACAGGCCAGGTGAAGTTGTCACTGGTCATGGCCAAGAGCAAGGTGGCCCCCCTCCGGACGGCATTGACCATCCCTAAGTTGGAATTGTCAGGGGCGGCGCTTCTTGTACGTCTCCTAAATCACGTTGCGCACACCTTGGGTGGAACTGTTGACATTCGGGCTTCTTACGCCTGGACGGACAGTCAAATTGTTTTGTGTTGGTTGAAGACGTCCGTCCACTCTTTGGAGGTCTTTGTTGCGAACCGAGTGTCTCAGATTCAAGGTTCCGAAACGCCTTTGATTTGGAGGCATGTACCCGGTGACCTGAACCCGGGTGACGTAGCCTCACGCGGGTGCATGGCCCCCCGTTTGATTGCTCACTCCCTTTGGTGGGGACCGGACTGGCTGATTCGCCCCGAGGACGATTGGCCTCGAACGCCAGTCTTGATGTCGGATCCTTTGCCCGGACTTAAGGTGTTCGCTGTTGGGACGAAGGACCCTCCGTTTGATCCTGATTTTTTATTAAATCGATACAGCTCCCTCGACAAATTGTTGAACGTTACCTCGTGGATCAGGCGTTTTGGTCACAATTCTAGGAATCCAGAAGACAAGCGCCTGTCACCAGTTCTCTCTCCTCAAGAGCGACAGGAGTCACTCCTCTTTTGGGTCCGCCCTGTGCAGGCCGCACACTTTGAAAAGGAGATCGAGGTCTTAAAGTCTGGTAGGATTAAGTTGTCGGGAGCCGTTAGCAAGTTGAATCCTTTCTTGGATAACACGGGTCGTTTGCGTGTTGGAGGACGGTTGAGGCACTCTAGCCTTCCATATGGGGCCCGTCACCCCCTTTTGTTGCCCAAGGAGGGCCACTTGGTTCACTTGTTGGTGACTGATCGTCACGTTAAGAACTCGCATGCCGGTTGCAATGCGCTGTTGGCCATTCTGCAGCGAGAATTTTGGATTTTGTCGGCTCGTCGTACTATTCGTAGCATTGTCTTCCGTTGCATGCCGTGCTATCGGACTAAGGCCTCCACTATGCAGCCCCTAATGGGAGACTTGCCGGCTGATCGTGTCAATGAGGCTAGGCCTTTTGCTGGCGTCGGAACGGACTTTGCTGGTCCCTTTTCGGTGAAGACCTCCACCCTTCGTAATAGTAAGATTGTCAAGGCTTATTTGTGTGTTTTTGTCTGCCTGTCAACCAAGGCAGTGCATTTGGAGCTGGTAACCTCCCTCTCGACAGAGGCCTTTGTGGCGACTTTGGAAAGATTTGTGTCTCGCCGTGGGTTACCTTCTTTGATCAGGTCTGATTGCGGTACTAACTACAAGGGTACAAGTAACTATTTGAAGGAGGTATACACCTTCCTTAATGAGAGCCAGGTTGACATTGGTAACAGATTGGCCCGCCGGGGGGTCACTTAGTTGTTTGACCCGCCAGCCTGCCCCCACTGGGGGGGTATCTTTGAGGCCGCGGTGAAAGCGGCAAAGGGACACTGGCGGAGATTGTTGGGAGACACCGTTCTCACCTTTGAGGAATTAGCTACGGTATTTTGCCGCATTGAAGCTGTGCTAAATTCGCGTCCATTGTGCCCGCTTTCTTCGGACCCGAACGATTTGGAGGCTCTAACACCGGGCCATTTTTTGATTGGACAGCCACTTGTCGCCCTGCCGGAATACCTCTTTGTTGATGTGAGCCAAAATCGGTTATCGCGGTTTCAGTTGGTGCAACAGCTCGCTCAGAGTTTTTGGAAGCGTTGGAGCTTAGAGTATTTGCATATCCTTCAGCAGCGCGTCAAGTGGACGGATAAAACTCATCCGCCCAAGATTGGAGACCTCGTCCTGATTAAGGATGCCAACCTTGAGCTTTTGTATTGGCGGAGGGGGCGCATTCTCAATTTGGTGGCTGGCATCGACGGGGTCCCTCGTTTTGCTGAGGTTCTGGTGGACGGATCGGTCATGAAGAGAGCGGTCGCAACCTTGTCAAGACTGCCAATTGATTAGCGGACGGGAAAGCCCGTCCTGGGGGGGTAGATATTACGTACCACTTGAACCGAACGCACCTTTTGTGACGTTTATTGTCAGCTGTCACTGTCAGTTAGTTGTCTTTTGGCTTTTGGTTAAAAACGGCTATTGAAAAAAAAGGTTTTTTTGAATTTGGTTGAGAAGATTAAAAATCCCTTTGAATCTGGGTTGCTCTCGGAGTTTTTTGTTATAATTGGGTTTATTTGGCTTAACACCCCTGGTTGAGTGTAAAATACAGGACTAGTTTAGCGATTGTGATAAACGCGCCGACGACGGCCGCCAATTGTATTACGCGTGTGTAACGGGATATTTGACTTGAAACATTTGGTGAAAGTGTGGACGACTTGAATCAGACCCTGAGCCGCTTGTGATTGAACAATTGTTGTGGTGCATTCCACGTGTTACGCGCTGGGCAGATCAGCGTCCTTTGGGAACAACGTGGGATCTGACACCAACTTTTCACACATCACACACACAAGAACACTTACATACATACACAGAGCCACCTGGGCCCCACGAAGAAAATCATCACCAGCGCTAGGTAAGTCCCAGAACGGCAAGTATATTGTTGATTGGCTCCACGAACCGTGGACGCTCGACGGACCAGAACTTGCCCTGGTTAGACGTCGAACATTGGTAGCAGAGCGTGGTTACCATCATTTTGAAATCCTACTTTACTAGTAATTATCTAATAATACATAAATATAAATATTTCAATATATTTGGCGTCTATCGGCTGAAATGATGATTTAATATTTCTATTTTTGATTTCAGTTGCCAGGTGTACAAACTCAACTACGAAGCAATTATTGTTGGAACATAATTATTCTATGATTAGCCAACCACAAATAATGACTGGAAAAGGTAGGCAATACAAGTATACTTTTTTATTTTTTATAATATTCAGCTTGTTGATATAGACACATCCTAATAAACCTGTGTTAGGTAACCTGTAGAAAGACTGATAAGTGTAAAAGCAATTAAATCTAAGAGTGCAAATTGGCAAATGTCCAGATATATATATATTTCTACTTTAAATATCTGTACAGTTTCATCCGTATCATTTTGAATGAAGTGAGAAGTAAATAACAACTAAAAAACTTAATTAATGAGACTTTCATGATAATATTTAAATGATTCCTTTCTGATTCTAAAGTTGTGTGTAAAGTTGTTGTTTTAAACTTCTACTATAATTTTCCAGGTGCATCGAAAATTAATCGAACATGTTATGTTCGACCACTGTGCACCAAGATCAAGCATCTTCGGACCGAGATATCCCGTCTGCGCAAAAGAGGTCAAATATTTAAAGAAAGATTGTGAAATGCTGAGACACTCTTCAATAATGCATCATTTCATGGTCTGTGCCGTCGGCTTGACCTGTGAGATAACACCTTACAATAATCTCCCAAGCACACCGTGACATACATGATCCCCGCGCCGTCCAGGCAGCTAGACATCGCCTCGCCCCGCGCGCCGCCCTCGCGACGACGTCGCGTCGGGGCGCGGCTTGTCAGCTGCGCGATCTACAGTACGCTTTCGATAACGCTTCCGAGTGCACGCGTGTCACTGCGCGTACAATATCAACGACGTAGTTTCGTTCGAGATCTTTATTATATGTTATAATAACGATCGTGTTGTGAATTCTTTGATACTTAGTGGATTGTTCTAAAACATTGGTAAGTGAATTTTTATTCTACTAAGTGCTTGTTTTGAATAAAACATAATGTAATAATAATATGTAAATTGTTTCGACATTTCTTCTGAATCCGACAAATAAGACTAACTAACCTTAAATTTTTCTTCCGGAATGTGTATTCCTGTTTGTTATAGCTATACTAGATTATTCTATACTTACTGAGACTCGCATTCTACGATCTCAGGAATCGTATGACCTGAGCTAATCAGGCATACGTCTCGATTTGGGTCGCCAAATGACTCAATACGAGCAGGCGTACGGCTCGATCCGAGCAGGCGTACGGCTCGATTCGAGCAGCCTTACGGCCTCATCTGAGGAGCAGTACGGCTCGATTTAAGCAGCCGTACGGCTCGATTTGGGCAGCCGTACTGCTCGATTTAAGCAGCCGTACGGCTCGATTTGGGCAGCCGTACTGCTCGATTTCAGCAGCTGTACGGCTCGTTTTCAGCAGCCACACGGCTCGATATGGGCAGCCGTACGTCTCGTTCTTGAGCAGTCGTGCGGCTCAATTCGAGTAAAACCTAAGCTTTTGCGCTATGCATGGCTGCGTGCACTCACCAGCTTGCTCATTTTCAGATGGCGACACCTGTAGAAATTTCTACACTTGAATCACTTCTAGAGTGGGAGGCTGAAGACCCTGGTGACAACCAGATCCTCGAAAGAATAAAAAAGCTGGCGGATGCTCATTTACCTGAAGGATGGTTGGAGTGGAAAGTTATCCCTCTCAAGAAAGAAGAACTACTGGGCCCTGAGCTGGACCCTCAGGTTCTAAATAAAATAAGGTTTGCTTTGCCAACGGTAAGTCTTGCAAGAGCTTTCTCGCCTGACTGTACTAGCCTTCCGGAAAAAGTTTATAGAGACATGAAGATTAAAATGCTCGATTGGCCTCTTTGTGTCGGGTTAATAATTGGCCCCCCTTCTGTGGCCTCCAGAATAAGGGGCTCTGCCGTTCAAAATGAGTTGGTTGTAGCTGCCCTAGTCGACCTGAAGCCTTTGTTGTTGAGCAGGAAAGAAGCGTCAAAAGAGCTTTCTAAGGAGGAGGAAGACGAATTAGATGACGCGTCAACAACGCGCTCTCTTTTTACAACCCAGACCAAACCCAAAAAGGGTTCGAGATTGGACAAGCTTGAGCAGTCTCAGGCCGAAATAAAAGATATGCTGTTCTCATTCATGAGACGATTTACTCCTCAATCTGGAGACGAGTCTGAGGAGTTTGGGTCGGAAACCGACGAGAACTGTGAACCAACTCCCATATCTGATTTGCCACGGAGGGAAGAAACAACATGGAACGCTCCAGATCTTCCTATAGATACGGATGCGGAGGAAGATTTTGATTTTGCGCCTAAAACCAAAGAACAGGAGCCCACTATCCCTGCCCCAAAACCCCACATCGCAATTCAGGGCACTGAGTGCCAAAGACTAGGAGATATGTCTTACAAGCAAATAAGGTACATAGATGCACAAAAAGTGTTGCATGCTTCGCCGGTCTTTAGTGCTTTGAAAGCCAATCCTGTTCTCTCAAAGAAACTATCCCCGTCACCAATGCAGGAACAGCTAACGCGAGCTGACTACACTTTAGGCACAATTTTGCATGGTTTGCTATTGGAAAGGGATGCGTTGGCTAGCACATTAAAGGGTATTTCTGATAAACATCCGTCGCTGAAGCAGGACCTAAAGTCTGCTTTTTCAACAGACTCCCAGTTCAGAGTCATCTCTAACAACCTCCTACAATATGTGTGTGGGCGTAGAGCGGAAGTAATAGAGCAAAGGAGGAATAGTTTGCTACCCAAAGATGAATACCAAGCGTCGATTTTGAATACAATTCCCCCGTCGACTACCCACCTTTTCTGCGATAAGGAGATATCAGATCTACTAAAACAACCAGGTCACCAGAATTTATTTCGTGAGCAATACAAAAAGCCTTTTCAATCGAAACACTATAATGTCCCTCAATCATCATCGCATCAACGTCCTCGACCTGGCAAAATCATTAAAACACCAAAACCCTTCACTAGCAAGCCCATTACCAGCAAAGCGTCCGAAAATTGGAAACGCTCATATGGAAATAAACAGGGACAAAAGTCTAGGCAAAGAGGTGGGCATAGAGGCAAAGAAAATCCGAAGCGAAATTGACACAAAGGAATTCAGAGGGGGAAGACTCCTATCCTTCTTAAATGTCTGGAAGAGGGAGGGGGCACCCTTAAGTATCTTAAATATAATAAAGGGATACTCGATTCCTTTCGTAATGAAACCCCCTCTGATTCCTCTTTCAGACCAAATCTCACATTTATACGATACAAAAAAGATGGACATAGAAATCCAGTCACTGGTACATCAAGGTATACTGGAGGACACAACATCAAAAACAGGGTTTTTGTCCAAAATGTTTCCAGTACCCAAGCCGGATGGAAGAACTCGACCAATTATCAACCTTCGAGGCTTGAACAGATATCTTCTACCAAAAAAGTTCCGTTTATTGAATCATTTAAAAGTACCCCAATTCTTACAACAAGGAGATTATCTGGTAAAGATAGATATTTCACAGGCTTATTTTCATATACCTGTAAAGATACAACACCGAAAGTTCCTCTCTATCGTTCATCAAGGAAAATTTCTGCAGTTTTCATGCCTTCCTTTCGGTCTGTCCACCGCTCCCCTAACATTTGCCAGAGTATCAAACTGGATGGCATCACGTCTGAGAGAGATGGATATAAGAGTGATAGTCTACCTAGACGATTTTCTCTTAGCAGATCAGGATCCCGTAAGGCTAGAGGTCAACGTTGCCAAGACAGTCCAGTTTTTAGAGAAACTAGGATGGATAATCAACCGAGAGAAATCTTTGAATTACCCAGCTCAGCGTCTGGAATACTTAGGGATTCTGTGGGACACTGCAAGAAATCTGCGAGCTCTACCAGAGAAGAAGGTGATATCCTTACGAAAAGACTTGATACGATTGTTGAGAGTTCAAACCTGGAGTTGGATATCAGCCAAGAGTCTTCTGGGAAAACTAAATTTTGCCAACTTTGTTATCCCCCTGGGACGACTACACTGCAGGGACATACAACGGGCGGCTCACACACTTCCAGATTGTTTTCGGAAAAAGAAGTTTCGCATACCAACGTCAGCTCTTCATCAATGTCAGTGGTGGTTAAAAAACCTAGAAAGAACTACAGCGCTTTTCACGAATCGCGAAACAGTCTTAATAACAACAGACAAAAAAGAGTAATAATACAATCGGACAATCGAACCGTGATTACTTATATAAAAAATCAAGGCGGAACTCGTTCCTCGCAGTTAACAAAATTGGCATCTCTTCTCCTAGAATTGGCCCTGAGCATGGATACCGAAATCGTTCCACAGTTCATACCGGGAATCTACAACGATATAGCCGACAGCTTATCCAGACAGAAGCATATAGTGGATTGGCATCTATCAGAAAGAATATGCAACATTATATTCCAGAAATGGGGAGTCCCAGATATCGATCTTTTTGCAACAAATGCGTCCAGGGTGGTTCCAACCTATGTCACTCAGGATGTGAAGGACAAAGAAGCTGTTATGAATTGTGTGACAGCCCTCAACATATAAAATATAAACGCTGACGCTGCAGGGGCGTCATAATACGTTTCCGTGTAATTGTTGTTTTGATGAGTAAATAGACACCCTTTCAGCAGTCATACTTTGAACTTCGCGGCGGACACATTCCAATTTTAAAGTTATTTGTCAATTTCCAATAAACGTTTTATTCTAGCGTTAAAAATAGTTTTTTTTTTAAAGTGACTGGACCTGCCCGGTAACAGTGGTGTCAGAAGTGGGATAGTCAGTAAAAGTCGATACTGGCTATCCATAAAACTATACCAAATCAAATTCGTCGCGTTCTGTGTCCGCCCGCATAATTATCTATTTCTATATCGTTATCTACCGTAAAAGTGTGTGACTCAACCTTACTAGACTCTATCTCGTCAGACTCTATCCTGCCATATCCTATCTTGTGAGACTCTATCCGTGTGACTCTATCCAGTGTGTATAACTTCGATCAGTGTGTGTGTATAACTTCGAGTGTGATATCACGTCACCCAAACTCTGTTTCGTCACCGTATCCAGCTGCTAGTGCCGATATATCATCCTAACTCTCCTGGTTGTATCGCCGTATACAACGTCGCCGCATCCCGTCGAGTTGGCTGAGGTAACCAACAAGTCTTCGCGTACTAAGCACATCGCCGCATCCCGTCGAGTTGGCCTGGGTAGCCAACGTGTCTTCAATCGCCCCATCGTGTGCCTGAGCTGAGCTTTTGCTCCTAACGCCAGGCTCCCGCCGCTGTTTCGTGCGCTGCTCAACGAAGCTGTGTGATGTTTCCCGTTCTTCAAGCCGTTACCTTGCTGTGAGTAGAACGTTCTATTTTGTTGTTGTTGCCACATAGGTTTCCTTAACTTTACTTATACCTAATCACCCGATAAAATGGCTAATTCAAGCGATAAGAAACAAATCACACCTGCTATCTCTGAGCCATATCCCGTCCAAGTCCTATGTAGTTTCATAAGCCCGTATCAAGGCGAGCGCGAAACCCTATCTGCCTTTCTAACCAATTGCCAAAACGCCCTCGACTTAGCGTCAGAAAGTCAAAAATTTCTAATCCTCAAATTCATTATATCTAAGCTACAAGGAAAAGCACAAGTAGCTTGTTCCAATAAAATATTCGATAATTTTGACGACTTACGAACGTTTTTAAGACAAAATTTCGGCCAAAGAAAACACTATAACCATCTTTTACTAGAACTTCAGTCTTGTAAACAGCTACCTAACGAAACCGTTGCGCAATATGCCCTTAGAATCGAAACTTGTTTAACAGATCTACAATCCGAAATTCATAATTCGGACTCACTAAAAAGGGAGCTTCCAGGTCGTATCGCTATGACGGAAGACCTAGCTTTATATACATTTTGTCTGGGGCTTCACCCTAGGCTAAGTAACATTGTCCGTTGTCGTGATCCCCGAAATCTTAATGCAGCCATAAGCGTCGCAACTGAAGAGGAAAATATTTATAACTTTTCGGTACGTTCTTCCGGTTCGTGTAAACTTTGTAATAAGGTAGGACACTCTGAGTTCGAATGTCGGTTTAAAATTAGGCAGAATAAACCTACCTATTCATCCAGACTGCAACAGCCTAATAACAGACCCTTTACTAACAAAACCTTTACCAACCCTAATGAACCTTCAACTTCTAACTCTCAGCCTATCATATGTCGATATTGCAAGAATATAGGGCATGATATTTCACAATGTCGCAAAAGGCGTTATAATAATTCCCTCTTCGACCGTGGGAACTTTAAAAATACTATGCAAGAACAAAAGTATGTTGAATGTGCTCAAGTGTCAACGCCGGCCGACAACAACGATGAATATGATTTAAACTAACCGGTCAGATTACGAAACAGTGCCGTCGTAATTCTGTTACTGTAGGCACTAATCATGGGAAAGTTTTATTAGAGGATTCGATTTCTAAACCTAATACTATTTCCAAATGTAAAAATACTACTAACTCCGAATCCACTAATAATCCTAATACCCTAATTACTAATTCTAAATCGAATACTATTTCTAAACCTACTAAATCTACTAAATCAACTACTATTTCTAGATCGACTACTAAATCTACTATATCTACTAAATCTACACCTCAGCTAAATGAACTGAGTCCTACTATTTCTAAGGATAACGATCCTATCGCTACAAGCCCTACTAAGTCAATTACAAGTTCTACAAAAAATAATAGTTCGCCTAGGGAGACACTAGATCATTTTATACAAAATCCAGGCGACTATTCTGCTATTTACGATGTTTTTCCTAACTCAAGTTCCTCCTTGCCATACATTATAGTGAAAACTTCACACACAAAGGAACCTATTCGTCTATTAGTTGACTCCGGCAGTTCTATATGCATAATTAAGAAACAATGCCTACCCGAAATACCTGAGGTGGAAAACGAAATCTTAAAGTTCAAGGGTATTAACGACATTGAAACGTTTTCCGAAACTAAAGGAAAGTTTATACTATCATTGGAACTAGAAAATAAAGTTCAAGTCCCCTACTATTTCCAAATTGTTGACAAAATAAATTTAGAGTACGATGCCATCTTAGGCTCTAACTTTCTAGAATGGTACAAAGCCTCCGTTAGCTACGGTGATTCTAAGTTAATAATTCAAGAAAATCCTTTATTCTATTTCAATCTGAAAACAACACCTATCACAAGGGTCATACCCCCTAGGAGCGAAATGTTTATTAAATGTAATGTATCAAACCCCGAAATTCGGGAAGGGCTCTTGTTGGATACCAAAATACAAGAACATCCTCATCTATATTTCTCCAGGTGTTTAGTCCGAGTCGACTCTAACAATCAGACGGTCATCTCAGTGCTCAACGCATCTGAGAGCGAAATAATATTTAAAGATATCGAGGTAACCCTAGAACCTATCTTACAGATAATAGAGCCTAACCAAAATACTATTTCTCTTAACACAACAAATACGGCTACCTCTTATTCCAATTCAACGTACCCGTACACCTCCAATCGTGACTCCATGGTTCGAGATGCAATTAGATGCGAACACTTAAATTCAGAAGAGAAGAATCGCTTACTCAACATATGCTCTAAGTTCCAAGACGTGTTTTATTTAGAGGGGGATCAACTTTCACATACTGATACCCTACAACACGAAATCCGCGTTAGTTCCGAAACCCCGATTGCAGTCAAAAGTTATAGGTTTCCTCAATGTCACAAGGAGGAAGTAAACAAACAAATCAAAGATATGCTTGACCAAAAAATTATTCGACCTTCAATGTCCCCGTGGTTTGCACCAATTTGGGTTGTCCCAAAAAAACAAGACGCCTCCGGTAAGCCTAAATGGAGTATCGTTATCGACTACCGCAAGCTAAACGAGATCACAATTGGTGATGCTTACCCTATTCCAAATATCTCCGATATCCTAGATCAGTTAGGCCATAGCAAATATTTTACAACGCTGGACCTCGTATCCTCATTCCATCAAGTTAAAGTCAAAGACACAGAAAAAACTGCGTTCAGTGTCCCGTCTGGTCACTACGAATTCACTAGAATGCCTTTCGGACTCCGTAATGCACCATCCACATTCCAACGTCTCATGAACATTGTCCTAAGTGGCCTTCAAGGTACTCACTGCTTCACTTATATGGACGATATCGTACTATTCGGACATGACCTCGAGTCACATTGCCAAAATTTAGAGTCAGTCTTTACAAAATTACGCGAACATAATTTAAAATTGCAACCCGCCAAGTGCGAATTCCTACGTAGAGAGGTACAGTACTTAGGACATATAATATCCGACCAAGGCGTAAAACCAGACCCCAAAAAGGTAACTTGTGTCAAAAATTTCCCGATTCCCAAATCTCCTCGCGATATTAAATCATTCCTCGGTCTAGTAGGTTATTACCGCCGGTTTATAGAACACTTTTCCCATATCACAAAACCTCTCACAAGCCTACTAAAAAAGAACGCTAATTTCGTATGGTCCCCTGAACAACAAAAATCCTTCGATGAGTTAAAACATAAAATAACCTCTGCTCCTATTCTTCAGTATCCCGATTTTTCTTAGCCCTTCGTACTTACCACTGATGCTTCTAACTTCGCTGTTTCGGCAATTCTATCTCAAGGAAAAATTGGACAAGATTTACCAGTCGCGTACGCATCCAGAACCCTTAACAAAGCGGAAGGAAATTATTCAACTACCGAAAAAAACGATACCAGAAGTATCAATTAACGTAAGGGACATTTTGGCGAAAATGAGTTATATATGTCATTGGATTCAGAATGTTCAGCTCTATCGATTGGTATTATTGAAAAAATTCTATCGTTAAAAAAAATTCCCTTACAGTAAAAAATTTTGGCCTGCGTAAAACGATTTATGACAAAAAAAATGATGTAACAGACGTTTACATTTTTTTTTCTCTGAAAAATAAAGTAAGTCATAGTGTTAAAAAATTTACACCCTTACCTTAAACCTCAAATCAGTCGATTTAAATAACATGTCCCTTACTTTAATTCATGATTAGAGGTTTTTAAGAATTAATCCCTTACATTATTATCTCACAAAACTATCTTTGTTTTAAGCCCCTTACTGTAATATGCCTATTACGTAACAACTAGAAATCAAATTAATATTTGCTTTACTTTATTTGTTTAAATGATCGTTGCTAAAATATCGAGTACTTACATTAATTTGATTCTCTTAATGGTTATCTCTCCGGCGCGCGCGACGAGCGTAAGGTGTGCGGGTGTATACGGGGGAGGGGAAGACTTAGCGAAGCGACGGCCACGGCCCCGCTCGTGTTTATTCGCGCGCAGTCTTTGAAGTTGTTACGATTGTGTCATAGGTTACTATTACATCTATGAACGCTAATGTTTGGATTAAGTGATGTGTTATTGTGATAAGGTATCCTACAAGTAATTTAAATAAATAATGTGTGAAAACAATAGTAATATCACTGATAAGTTAAGTGCCTTACTTGTCCGAAGGGAAAAATTAATTAACATGAAGAGAACCATAGAAAGGTATGAATTACTTATAATTTTACGATGACAATAACTTTTATGTACCATTATGTAACGATCTTGTTTATTATTTAGAGAATAGGTAAATTGGTTGAAGTTTTACTTAGATAATTATTTGCGTAGTCCTGTACAAACTAGTTAGTATCTTCTCGCTCTGTGCCGATACCGGGCCGAATAAAGAGGGATAAGTATTGAAATGTAATGTATTTGAAAGTTATGAATGGCACTGCATTTGTTATGGGCAGGTGTGACGCTTATCATTAGGCGTACGTCCTGCTCGTCTCACACCTTAGTAGGTATAAAATAAAAACAATCTTATAATGTACGACTGCTATACTGAAATCCCGGGTTTTATTCTTGTAAGTATGCTTGAATTGCAGGTGCTTTCGTATTTGCATACAATGCTTCCTACGCAATAGTGTTTTATGCATTATTTGCATGTTTTAAACATTGCGTATAATACTTAGGTTTTGTCTACAACATTCATTTAGTATTATTTAAAGTATACAACAAATTAATGTAAGGGACATTCGTTATTTTGTTTGACTTTACATTAATTAAGTGTTTATCAAAATTAGCTTATTTTAGTCGTTCTAATTAATAGCGTTAATAGAAATTAATTAAATTTGACAAATATAATACTCTTGTGATAATTAAATATTTTTTTGAAGATTTAAAAGAATAATATTTGACCTTTACTTTATAAACAATGCGAGTCTAAAGTTGTTATGACCCTTACGTTAAAGTGTTGTCGGATTTCTACTTGAGTTGACCCATACAATAAGTCCGCCATATGCCTTAAATCTAGTAATCATATTCGTGTTTTCTTTTTAGGTCTACTGAAAACAAAAGAGATTCTTCAGAAAGTTTTATAGAAAATAGTGATGTAGACGCAGAAACGCAGTTAATAACAAGAAGTTCAAATAGACCTAACATTATTGTTAATAGCAGTAATGACTCCGTGTGTTCTGTTGAAAATGACATGGACATCATAAACACATCAACTATTTCCGTGTCTCGATCACATCCTTTTTTTAATAAACCTAATGAAAGTACAACGAGTACTACTGTAAACAGTAATAATAACCCATGTAGTCAAGTTATTGAAAATCCTTTAAACGTATTATCAAATGTCAGGAATGACCAGATTGAAGCACCTCTAAACGTTGCAACAGAAACTGATGCATCCTTTGTGATCGCACATTCATTACGTGAGTTAAATGATACAGGCGAAGAACTGGAGAATATCCAGCCACTTTCTAATAATTACATAGACTTCATGCATAAGCCAACAGAGACAATACAGAACACCGCTGTTTGCACAATGTTTCTCGAAACCTCATCGCAAGAGGAAAATGGAAGTCATGAAACTTTCTTATCTCCTACAATACTCACAAATGTAATAGCTATTGATATTACAAACAAAGACACGATGATGACTGAAGGCCTACATCATGATGATGTTTTGGGCACTTTTAATACTTCTTGTAATGATTTGATATCAAGCGAAATCGATAACAACGTACCTTTTAAGGAAGTCACAACTGAAGTTAATTCAAACAAAAAACGTCGCGTAACATCAAAATTCATGAAATCTTGCATGGATTTTCTAACGGATAGCGAGGATAAAGACTTTTCTTCGGGAAGTTCTAATCTTTGGTCAGACAAAGAAGAAACTTCAGGTGATTCAGAAGATCACGAGAAAAATAGAAAAAGAAAAAAAACCAAGTCAAAAAAAAATAATACAAAAACAAATCAAATAGAAATAGTACCTAAGAAGAAAAAAATACCTGAAAATAAACGTAAGACAAGAAAACAGCTTAAAGAAAAAGGTTTTTCCTACGAGACAAGATCTGGTAATGTAAAAGAAGCCCGAAAGTTACAAGAAAATCCTTGTAAAGAAGGTAAATGTAGCAGGAAATGTTACGAAATTACAGAAGAAAGAAGGAAATCTATATTTGATTATTTTTGGGCACTTAATGACGATAAAAAACGGGATTAGATTGTGCAATGTTCTAGACCAATCAGTGTAAAACGTCAGAAGACTAAAAACGCAGTTAGCAGACGTTCGTTAACATATGAGTACTTTATTAACGAAGACGAAGGACGGAGGCAGGTGTGCCAACAATTTATACTGAAGACTCTCGATATAAGCCAAACTTACATTTTGTATACATTAAATCATACAAAAGAAGGACTGTCTTGTGACGATAGTCGAACACGTACAGCAGCAAATAAATATGACGAGAACACAAAACTTAATGCAAAGAAATACATAGAAGCATTACCGGCTTTACCTTCTCACTACAGTAGAAAAAAATCAACTAAATTGTATCTGCCAGAGCAATAAGAACTTTTCAAACTTATACAGGTTGTACATTAAATATTGTGAAGAAAGGTCCGAAAACTATTTAAGCGAAAAAATATTTACATGTATGTTTAAAGAGTATAACTATGCATTTCATGTTCCTAAGAAGGACAAATGTCTCTTATGTACTAAAAACGAAAATAATCCGGATATGACGACTAATGAACAGTTACAAGCTCATTTATTGGAAAAAAAAGCCACATATAAACGCTTTCATATTCATCAAAATCAAAAACGCGATAACACATTTGTTGTATCTAGTTTCGATCTTCAAAAAGTTTTAGCGACGCCGTATGGTGAAAGTATGCAGTTGTATTATTCCAGAAAGTACGCTGTGTTCAATTTTACAGTATATGAGAGTGGAACGCAGAACGGATACTGTTACATATGGGGTGAGGCTGATGGTAAAAGAGGAAGTTGTGAAATAGCAACGTGTCTGTATAACTACTTAAAAGAACTCGATAACAGAGCTGTGAACACATTATTATTATACTGTGACAACTGCACGGGGCAAAATAAGAATAAAGTTATATTTTCAATGTTCAAACATTTCCTGGAACAATCTAAAAATCTAAAAGTTATACAAATTAATTACCTTCTAGCAGGACACACATATATGCCTGTTGACAGCATGCATGCTGTTATTGAGAGGGAAGTAAGAAAACTAATTGTTTGGGCACCTTCGCAATGGCCAAGTTTCATAGAGAGTGCTAGAAAACGGCCTCAACCATATAATGTGAGTGTCTTAGAGCATACAGATTTCATTAACTTCCAGAATCTGGCGGATTATGTATTCACTCAAGCTACTCTTAAAAATAAAGATCTGCGTATGAAAAACATAAGAGTGTGCACATTTAAAAAAAATGCTTTGACCAAAATTGAAGTTAAATATACAATGTTAGAGACTGGTAATACTTACGACATAGAACTCTCCAAAGAATTACCCCCAAAGAATTCTAACGCAAGAGGAAAGGGTAAAGGGATTGGGAAAAGAAGTGCTGTTAGAGGTAAAATTACAAAAAATATAGACAACAATGAATCTGCAGCTGAAAGTACTAGTAATGTCATAAGTCAAAGGAACACAGATAATTTGCCGCCTCTTTATAAAGAGAGGCTCCCAATTTCCATTCCAAAATACAATGACCTCAAAAAATTGTGCGACACCGGTATAATACCAAAAAGATTTCATGGTGAATATTTGAACCTTCCAAATAAATTGCCAGTTAAAGATACCCTTAATGAAACCGACGACGATGACGATGTGATGTCAGCTGATGATGATAACTAGATAAAATACCAAATAGAAAAAGTCATTCCAACCATTTCAATGTCACCATTAAAATAGTTTAATTTACTAATAGTTATCATCATAATTATCTGTCTGCCCATTTCTAATTATTTATTCTTGTGTAATAATATAAATTTCTTATATTAATATTCATATCATTTATATTATTTTATTCATTCATCTTTCAGGAAATTCATATTTTTTCATCTGTCTTTCGTTTCCAGTACATTCATTCAATTACTTAATAAATAAGACTGTTGGTTGAGTCTGAGAAAACATATTTTTTTTATTCATTTGGTGATTATAATTATAAAGCTATTTAAACGTAATTATTAAAAGTACAGAGTTTGTAGGACTGTTAATTAAAAGAGATCACGGAGTCAATTACACATAATTATTTTTACATTGATAACTAGGTGTGTATGACTGTTAATTAGAACACTGTTACTTTTAGAACATTTATTTAAACTAATAAAAAGTTTTATAGACTGATTAGTGTGTTGAATTTATAATAATTACGCGGACATAAAAGTCGAAAATAAAAAAATATATAATAACAATAAATCGTTTTATTTTTGTGTCCCTAAATTTCATTTAAATCTGTGTTAGCTAAGCTGAAACTAACATTAATCATGCAAATAACCTATTTCCATGGTGTTAAAATACCATAATTTTAGTAGATAATCTATAGTTACATCAAATTGCAACACTGTAAAAGTCCTTTACAATAGAATTACGTATAATTTTCTATTGCTCTTGCTGCTTACACTATGCTTGACGGTTTACACATAAAATATTAGTAACGTAAGGCGTTGTGCCTTATATTTTTTTAACGTAAGGGACATGCTATATTTTAAACTGCTGGGTATTCCTAAATCTTGCGTTTATAGCATGAAAGAAGAGGAAATTCTAAGAAACTTTGCTCTAGACACAATTAAAATTGGAGCAGACAGTAAAAAGTTATAGACAGATTTCAAAAAATAAAATCGTTTTTTGGCTCTCCTGAAAAACCGTGTTTTGTCCCTTACATTAATTGATACTTCTGGTATCGAAGAATGCCTAGCTATAATTTTCGGTACTAAGGTCTTTAGACCCTATTTATATGGTAACAAATTCATTGTAGTTACCGACCACAAACCACTACAATGGTTGTTCAACTGCAAAGATCCCAGTTCAAAACTGGTTCGCTGGCGCCTAAAGCTCGAAGAGTTTGATTATGAAATATTTCACAAAAAAGGTAAGATGAACTGTAACGCTGATTCGCTGTCTCGAAATCCAATCCTCGCCGTCGACTCCGATGCTCCTTCAACCTCTGAAACATATGAAAAATATTTACAAATTAGTCAACACCATAATAACTCCTACGATACCGTAATAGAAGAACACAACGATTCACTACTTAAAACTAAATGCAAAATGATTACTTACCCCTCTGCCATTGACTTAGACGACTCGATCCCTTACTGCTCTGAAATTTTACAAATATCTAAGTTTGATGAAGACCTACCTGACATACGAACTTTAGAACGAGAACTGTATACCTTCCAAAGCACGTCCAACGAAAAACATATATTTACACATTTGTTTTTACGCGTACATCATTACGATGAAATGAGCTATAAAGATATATTTAATACGCTAAGAGATTACCGTGATATGATTACAACGTGGTATTCGGAGGAAAAAGAATTTGCTATCTCTGATTTTCAAGATCCGTTCACGAAAATATTGTTACGTCGGTTACTTTACGAGAACATTCTAGATTACATGCGAGTCTCGAATGATCTACTATTGAACTGTCTAAGACGACTCGAGTCTAGAATGTTCTAGTATAGAAATTACTAGAAGATTCGAGAGAGTTGTGGAACCTTCTCGAAGGACAGTATTCACTATGGAACTGTCTAGAACATTCGAGAAAGGTGTCGAAGTTTCTCGAAGGATGACGTTCCATTGTGCCACTGTGAGAAGGTTCGAGAAGGATCGGTTGACCTATAAATAGCCGTCATGTTTGCGGGAGCAGGCAGTCTGATTTTGGCTACACAACGAAGCGAATCGAAGTGATTGAGAAGTGCGATATTTAAGTGACTAGTGATCTATAGCGTAATTGTAATTAAGTTTAAAGTGTTTTGTGTTAATTAAAGTTATTTGTTAATTAATCGGTGGTAATTAATTTATCCCATACCCAGCTCGTAACAAATTGGTGTCAGAAGTGAGGGATAAGTTATGCCGATTCTACCAAAGGACGACACGGACGGTATCCGTACCAGGAGTCAGCGACAGCAGGACATAGACCAAAGGCGGTTTGGTGATTCTCCGACACAGACACCGGGCGGTGTCCAGCCTACGTCAGAGCCAGTCGCTGGTCCATCTGGGGTTCCTCCAGCATCCGTGGCGCCAGATTTGTCTGCTTTAATGATGATGCTGCAGGAGCAGAATCGTCAGTTGCAGGAGCAGTTTCAACGTGATAAGGAGGAGCAGGCTCGCCGCCAAGAGGAGCAGGCTCGCCGTCAAGAGGAACAGGCTCGCCGTCAAGAGGAGCAGGCTCGCCGGTTAGAAGAACAGTTGAGACGGGATAAAGAGGAGCAGGTCCGCTGCCAAGAAGAGCAGATGCTCCTCATAAAGGATCTTCACGCCACATTTGGCAAAGACCTCAAGGTGATGAAGGAGCAGGTTCACCAGCATGAAAATCGTATCTGCGAAGCCGAAGTTCAGATTGCTGATGTGAAGAAGGCTTTAGGTGAACTTAAAGCTGGAGATGGAATTGTGGCTTCAGTGGTTGCTGCACCTTCAGCACGTGGTTTCAAGGTGCCGCCATTCGACGGAACATCTTCGTGGTCGGCCTATAAAATCCAATTTGAGGCTGTTATGAAGGCGAATGGGTGGACCAAAGCGCAAGCTATGACCGCGCTCACCTTGGGCCTCCGAGACCAGGCCCTCACCATTCTTGAGGCGCTCGGCAAGGATGTAACCTACGAGCAACTGCTGGAGGCGTTAGAGTCCAGATACGGCGACGCGCACCTGGAGCACGTGTTCCGTGCTAAGTTGAAGGATCGTGTTCAACGTAGTGCCGAAAACCTACAGCAGTGGGCCCTGGAAGTGGAAAAGCTGGTTCGGAAAGCATACCAGTCTGCCCCTGCACTTATCGATGGAAATCTGGTGCAGGCGTTCGTGGATGGAATACGGGACCTAGAAGTTAGAGCCGCTGTGAGACTTGGGCATCATGAGACACTGAAAGATGCCTTGGCCCATGCCTTAGAAGTAGAGGCAGTGAGGCAAGACCACCGAACGCACCGCGTCAGGGAGGTTGTAGCATCACCTGTACGTGACCGCTCGCATGGCTACAGCCCTAGGTGCTACACTTGTGGAGAAAGGGGTCATCTTCGGTCAAGCTGTGCTAAGCGCAGCACAACGAGAGAAGATGAAACCCGGCAAGGAAAGGCGGCTGAGATGACTGCCCAGCAACAGTGGAGAATCCATGGTAACGCAGACGCACTGTCACGAAGACCTTGGCGTGAAGACTGTAAGCATTGTGCCAGGCAAGAGACGAAAGAAGTAGTGCCCGTGAGGATGCTTAGAACGGATCTCAGCGATGAATGGAAGGAAACCCTACAGCAGGCTCAGCAAAAAGACACGGACATCAAACCGATCTTCGAGTGGATGAAAGCTGGTACTCCTAAGCCCAAGTGGAGTGATGTGGCAGCGATGAGTTCCATCACGAAGAGTTATTGGGCACAATGGAACAGCTTGGTGATCCAGGATGGAGTCTTGTGCCGTAAATGGGAAAACGCTCGAGGAGACAGCTATCATTTACAAATGGTTGTCCCTAAAGCCAAGGTACCGGATGTTTTACGGCTCTACCATGATGGATGTTCAGGAGGACATATGGGGGTAAAAAGGACTCTTTTGAAGATCCGAGAGCGATTTTACTGGATCCACTGTCGAGATGATGTGGAGGACTGGTGTCGCAAATGTACGAGTTGTGCGGCTGTGAAAGGACCCCAAACACGCAGCAGAGGTGCTTTAAAAGTGTACAACGTTGGGGCCCCCTGGGAACGGATAGCATTAGACGTTGCGGGTCCATTTCCAGAAAGTGAAAGCGGGAACAAGTACTTCATGGTTGTCATGGATTACTTCACAAAGTGGCCAGAAGTCTTCGCCATTCCTAACCAAGAAGCTACAACTGTCGCTGATAAATTGGTTCAGGAGGTCTTCTGTCGTTTTGGTGTACCCTTAGAAATACACAGCGATCAGGGAAGGAATTTTGAATCGCAAGTATTTCAGGAGACTTGTCGATTGATGGGTACTCACAAAACCAGAACCACTTCTTATCATCCACAATCTGATGGAATGGTGGAACGATTCAACCAAACGTTGGAGAGATATCTCGCAAAAGTCGTGGAAAGCAGGCAAAGGGATTGGGACAAGCACATACAGCCGTTTCTTCTGTCCTACCGTAGTGCAGTTCACGAAAGTACGACTGTGACACCAGCCTTCGCGAACTTTGGAAGGGAATTACGGTTGCCTGCAGATTTAATCACTGGGACTTCCCCTGATGCTCCACGCAGTGTAACAGATTATGCGAATGACTTGCGTAACAAGTTGAATGATGTTTATGAGCATATCAGGAAATCCGGCCAACAGATGTCTGAGAAGATGAAGACCCGTTATGACCGGAAGGCAAACAATAGGGGTTTCGAGGTGAATTCAATGGTGTGGTTGCATAACCCAGTGCGGAGCAAGGGGAAGTCTCCGAAGTTGCAAGGAAAATGGGATGGACCATACAGAGTCGTGACTAGGATCAACGATGTCACCTACCGAATACAGAAGGGTCCACGAGGTGCGCCTAAGATTGTCCATGTAGACCGATTGGCGCGATACTACGGGGCTAATGATGCTCGGGACGAGCATGTCTAAGGAGGGGGCAGTGTTACGTCGGTTACTTTACGAGAACATTCTAGATTACATGCGAGTCTCGAATGATCTACTATTGAACTGTCTAAGACGACTCGAGTCTAGAATGTTCTAGTATAGAAATTACTAGAAGATTCGAGAGAGTTGTGGAACCTTCTCGAAGGACAGTATTCACTATGGAACTGTCTAGAACATTCGAGAAAGGTGTCGAAGTTTCTCGAAGGATGACGTTCCATTGTGCCACTGTGAGAAGGTTCGAGAAGGATCGGTTGACCTATAAATAGCCGTCATGTTTGCGGGAGCAGGCAGTCTGATTTTGGCTACACAACGAAGCGAATCGAAGTGATTGAGAAGTGCGATATTTAAGTGACTAGTGATCTATAGCGTAATTGTAATTAAGTTTAAAGTGTTTTGTGTTAATTAAAGTTATTTGTTAATTAATCGGTGGTAATTAATTTATCCCATACCCAGCTCGTAACAATATCTTTTACAAAAATATATAATATTATATGTTTTCTATTTCATGAAACAGGAGTTAAAGTTCACATCTATCATAACAACATTCTATTTCCTACTCCCGCTGAGATCCCTCGCATATTAAAAGACAATCATGACTCACCGTCAGCGGGTCATCCGGGTATTTCTCGTATGTACGATAGGTTAAAAGCTCTATATTGGTGGAAAAACATGCGCCAAGACATAGAAAGCTATGTCAAGAGTTGTAAGTCCTGCCAAATAAATAAGCCGCTGCGTCAAACAATTCGCGCTCCTATGATTATCACATCTACGGCTACAAAACCTATGGAAAAAGTATTCCTAGACGTTGTAGGGCCACTACCCGAAACTCACGACTATGGTTATAAGTTTATCCTAACATTACAAGACGATCTAACCAAGTATTCACAAGCATACGCAATGAAAACATGTTCAGCTGAGGAAACTGCACAAAAATTCGTGCTTTTTATCTCTCACCTAGGTATCCCTAGAATGATCATTACTGATCAAGGTACAAACTTCACATCTGATGTCCTAAAACAGTTAGAGAGATTATTTAGTATCAAACACATTTACGCCTCTCCTTATCATCCTCAAACTTGTGGCGCTCTTGAAAGGAGCCACGCGACACTAAAAGAATACTTACGTTCATATATTGAAGATAACCAACATACCTGGAGCTTATACCTAAAAACTGCTATGATAGCTTATAATACTAATGTGCACTCAACCACAGGTTTCCAACCAATGGAACTACTATTCGGGTTTAAACCTTATATGCCCCAAAGTGCAGACACTTTAGACTTAAATACTTATACAGATTACATACGTGCTCTAAATCATAGGTTATATTATAGTCGTCAAAAGGCCTTACAAAACATTCAATCTTCAAAAGAAAGGTCCAAGCAACGTTTCGATGCGCATGCCAAGCCCGTGACGTATAAAGTAGGTGATATGGTTTATTTACGATGTCACCATAAACAAAATAAGGCAATGTCCCCTATATGGAAAGGGCCTTATAGGATCGTAAAAATTAACGGCAACCATACAGTTACCCTTTTAATTAACAGAAAACATATTCGTCACCATTACGACGAAATTAAAATCGCAGTAGATGACTAGCCTAATCTTTTCTATTTCAGGGTAATACTTCGGCCGTCTGCGAGCCACAAATTCGTTACATCAATCATAGGTAGTCCGGGCCTATATTTCGACCAGTACCTGGACGTTAAGTTCACTAACGACCACTGGAATGTCGTTACCTACTTAGATATAAGTCATATCAAACCACACCTAGACCAAGTCGAAGCTCTAATCAAAGAAGTTTCTAATTTCTGTGCCTCTAGCCCTTCTAACAAAGTCCAACTAGAATGCACTAATTTACTATCACCGTTGCAAAATCAACATCTTAACAATGTTCGTAAATTCTCGTCAATTTCTTATCTCGTTCAAGATCATAAACCTAACCGTTTTAAACGCGGACTTATCGATGCTGGTGGCTCTCTCTTAAAATCCATCTTCGGAACCTTAGACTCTGAAGATGCATTGAAATTCTCAGACGCTATTACTAAAGTACAGTCAGACGAAAAACAACTAGCTCACTTAATGAGAGATAACATTCACGTTATAAAATCTACTATTTCAAATTTCAATAACACAATGTCAAAGGTAAACAAAGCTCAAAGCCAATTAAATAATAATTTGGACACTATTCGAAACGCTTTCATGCAGTTATCTAATACGACCGATAAGCTTGAAATAAAAAACCACCTGATAATGTTATTAACGCTTTAGAAAGCATTACTATAGCCTTGTCCTTTGACATTGACGACGTCAACAATGCCATTCTATTTAGCAAGCTCAACATTCTTCATCCAACTGTACTTAGTCCCTATCAATTATTCCAGGAACTTGACCTACATAAAGATAAGCTACCAAAACACTGTGAGCTTCCTACGAGTTTATCTTTAGAAAATATACATATAATTATTGATATATCTGATTTAGTCTGTTATTATCATCTTAACAAGATTATTATTATCACCAAAATTCCGCTCGTCCTTCCACAGACATACAACCTTTATCACACCGTTCCACTTCCAGTCCCTTATGACGTCACTAAACCTGACACTTACATACTCATAGCTCCTGACAAACCTTATGTGGCTTTAACAATGGATCGCATGTTCTATTCACTATTAGAGTCAGTGGATAAGTGTCAAGTGATACATAATGAGTGTTATGTGTGTTCTCTAGGAAATGTGTACTCTACGATTGCGAATCCAACTTGTGAAACAAAAATCTTAACAGAGGCTATAAGCTCGTTACCAAACTCTTGTAACACAAAGCTGCTGCATGGCTCAATCGATGTATTCTTTAAGTTAAATAATAATAAATGGTTATTTGTACAGTCCGAGCCTGGAAAAGCTCATATTACATGTGAAAACGATCCTAGTAATTATGATGAGATCTTTTTCGGTACAGGCATGTTAGCCTTACCAAAATATTGTGTAGCTTTCTTTAAAACTTTAAAATTTACGCCTAGTGATTATGTTATGACTAATGTTACTAATCATATATCTAATTTTAATATTGTCAAAGATGATTGCTGTGACAACCAGAGGTTAAATAAGACTATACTTCATCTTCCTTTTGTCAAATTGTCTAATGTTAATGATTTTAACTCTTTGTTGCAAGCAAGTGTGCATTTAAATGAATTTGAGAAAGAATTAGATAAAATTGAACAGCCATCTCACTTGCAAAGGTATAGTACTCATTACATGTCATTAACATATGTTGTCTCTATCGTTGTGCTTACCTATTTCTTATTTAAGTCTAGGAAGTTATTATGTACTACCAAACCTCAACTTTGTATTCAAGTGTTTAATCAATGTAACACGAAAAAGAAACAAACAGTTCAGTCTGTTCAGTCAGTAAATAACTGTTTCACCGAATCCTCTGACGAAGATGTCCAAGGATCTTCTAAATCTTTGCCTACTCCTCTAAGGCGTAATGTTATACCTTAGATTTATAATGTGCTAGAGTATTCGTTATTATAAGCAAATAGAAATGTATCGTTTAATTATCTAGATTTATATTCACACTGTTTCCTATACTAACTACTATTTTTAATCCTATCAATAGTTATCACTAATACTATTTTCCAGATAGCTATATGTTAATTAAGTTTCTAGTTTATGACCAAAGCGAAGTTCCAAGATTCATCTTAGAGATCTCATTAGATACTTAAAAATGTAATGATCCATCTTATCGGGGGGGTTGTTATGAATTGTGTGACAGCCCTCAACATATAAAATATAAACGCTGACGCTGCAGGGGCGTCATAATACGTTTCCGTGTAATTGTTGTTTTGATGAGTAAATAGACACCCTTTCAGCAGTCATACTTTGAACTTCGCGGCGGACACATTCCAATTTTAAAGTAATTTGTCAATTTCCAATAAACGTTTTATTCTAGCGTTAAAAATAGTTTTTTTTTTAAAAGTGACTCTGGACCTGCCCGGTAACAAAGCCCTGTTCATCGACGCATTCAGCAAAATGTGGGAGTTCAAGCTAGCCTGGGTTTTCCCACCTCCATCACTAATTCCCAAGGTACTATCACATCTGAACCACGTAAAAGGACTATATATACTCATAGTCCCTCGCTGGGAAAAAGTGTTTTGGAGAGCGGACTTGAGATCGAGGGCGGTAGATCACCCCTTCCGGATCAGGAATCTCCAACATCACATAATGGACATGACATCTCAATCACATCTCCCCAATGCTCGAAAGTTACGTTTGGAAGCATGGAAAATACGGGGTGGTCAGAAATAATCTCAAAATGGCCAGAGGAAGACCGACAACTCCTGGAGAAATCTTGGAGGCAATCCACATTAAAAACGTATAGAGCCCCGTGCAAGCTCTGGACAAAGAGATGCAATATGTTGAATCTAGATCCAAATAAACCAGATGCGGCTTCAGTAGCTTTACACCTGAGTTTTCTGCATAGAGTAAAAAAGTTCTCTCCTAACACTATCAAGTTGCATAAATCGGTAATAGCTACTTTTGCATGCCCACTTCAAAGGGAGGCGATTTCGGAAAGTCCGCTGGTAAAACAAATGATTAAGGCTATCGATACAAGTAATCCACCGTCTAGAAAGAAAACAATTTGGGATATTGCTCAACTTATTAGTTGGATGGAGAACTTATCTGTGAATGAGGATAGTATCTTTGACGTATCTCGTCATCTGGCTTTCATTTTACTATTAGCTTCCGGCCGGCGAATACATGACCTCACGTTACTTAGGATTGACGAAGATAGTATGTTACTTGATGAGATCTCTGTCACTTTCTGGCCTGATTTTGGATCTAAAACTGATAACAGGCTTCAAAGGCAATCAGGGTGGCAGCTTTCTAAAATACCTAATATTAAACTTGACCCTGTTTATTGGACAAATGTATTTCTTTCACTCATGAGATCTAGGAGATGCGCAGGCGAAAGTTGTGTGAATTCTTTATTTATATCGACTCGGGGTCGAGTGAGACCAGCTTCCCGGTCAATTATTGCTGGTTGGCTGAAAACCGCTTTTTCAACGTTAAATATTAGCTTCCCCCCAGGGAGCATTAGATCAGCGGTAGCTTCATCAAGAAGGGATAATAATGTCCCATTAGATACTATTTTAAGGAACGGTAACTGGAGAAGCGACCGTAATGTGATTAAACATTATTTTAAAGAAATAATCAGTATTCCCACCAGAAACGACTCAATCGATAATCTTGTTAATTCTAGTTTTAATACTATTTGACTGAAATGGATCTCTATGTTTTGTTGATTAGATACTTGTAATTTGTTACGTTCAATAATTATTCAGAAAATGTATGTTGTGTTATTTTGCAATAAATATTTTCTTTTTCATAATTTTTGAATTTTATTTCCAAACTATACTTACCTAAGCACTTAGTAGTCTTACCATTACCTGTCCACAGTATAAAGTCACAGTACGCATCCCCGCGTCGTCAGAAACCAAACACTTCTCACAGGTCAAGCCGACGGCACAGACCATGAAATAACAGACGTTTTTCCCCCAAAGAGATAAAAACGATATATTTCATGTCTTGCCTAGGCTTGACCCAGTAAGTCCTTGACGACTTATAATCTCAAGGTACTGTAGATCGCGCAGCTGACAAGCCGCGCCCCGACGCGACGTCGTCGCGAGGGCGGCGCGCGGGGCGAGGCGATGTCTAGCTGCCTGGACGGCGCGGGGATCATGTATGTCACGGTGTGCTTGGGAGATTATTGTAAGGTGTTATCTCACAGGTCAAGCCTAGGCAAGACATGAAATATATCGTATTTATCCCTTTTGGGGAAAAACGTCTGTTATTTCTGCGTGTTGCACAACATATGACAAAACCGGCCCAACTCTTCCTTCACATGCAGTTGCAAACTACGAAGAAAGATAAAGGACGAAGGTTTAGCTTAGAAGAAAAGGTATTGGCATTGTCCCTTTATAAAAAAAGTCCAAAATGTTACAGACTTTTACATAAATATTTTACTTTGCCATCTTCAAAAACCATGAAACGGTTACTCAGTAACATAAAGATAACGCCTGGTATAAACAAAATAATTTTTGACAAGTTAAAAAAAACTATTTCGCAATTGCCTGTGACTGATAGATTATGCAGCCTCATTTTTGATGAGATGTCCTTGACACCTCAAATATTTTATGATGCTCATAAAGACAAATTCGATGGATTTGCCACAAATCAAAATGACAAATTTGCAGACCATGTTCTTGTATTTATGGTCAAAGGTTTAAAACAAAACTTTAAGCAACCTATTGCTTATTATTTTACAACGGGGCTCAAAAACATTTAATTAAAAGAATTAATTAAAACAGTAATTAAAGAAGCACATGATGCAGGCCTTATTATTATAAATACTGTATGTGACCAAAGCACCGTCAATGTGGGTGCCATTACAGAATTGGTAGATGAATCAAAAAAAATATGTCTTCGACAGGGATTAGAATGGCGATATGACCGAATTCGTTTGAATGGGAAAACCATAATCCCCTTGTATGACGTGCCTCATCTAATAAAAGGTATCAGGAATAACCTATTGACCAAAGACATGGTTTACAATATTCATAATGAAGAAAAAGTAGTGAAATGGGCATATTACCAAAAGCTTTATGCAGCAGATCAATCATACGGGGAATTGAGATTATTATATAAACTCACAGAAGAGCATGTGAACCCCGAAAAAATTAATAAAATGAGAGTTAAGTCTGCAACACAAATCTTCAGTCACAGTGTTGCAGTTGCAACAGAGCATTTAACTGCTAGAGGTGATCTCCCTGAGGAATGTAAAAGTTTAATAGACATAACATTATTGTTAGATAAACTTTTCGACAGTTTAAATGTTAATTCATTTAATATTCCTAATGGAAAAATATACAAAGGACCTATTAAACGACAGTCGCCCCACCACACAGTGGAACGAATGTATGGGAGCGGTTGGACGTAGACATGTCCGAAAAAAAAGAGTAAAATTATGCCAAACTAATGATGCCATCTTATTCGATTACTTAATGCCTTCATAACTTGTGGTGATGAATTTCTTCATAACTCCCATATTTCGGGAGTAATTTGAGAAAATGTGAAATTTTACTATGAAAATGAGTGTATCGAGCTCTCTCCCTCCTGATTCCGGGCTTGTTTCAAGTAGCGGTCTCTAATATCATAATGCTAATACTAAGAGCTATATTTAATACTAAGACACATAGTGCGCCAAATGTGCACTTTCTGGGATAAAGAGTGATGTTTATTTTATAACACAATTTTTTTATTTTTTGTTTATTTTGTTGATTAAAACCGTTTTTCTAAAGGTTTACCTTATTACAATAACATTTCTGAGCAGCCAATTAGAGAAGATATAAGCTAATTAGGATATATAATTAGGGACTTAAGGTTTACATATAAAACTGATGCACTAATGATTACTGATAAGAACATTGCTATTATTTAATTACTAAATGGCTCTTAATACACTAATTTAGCATGCATCATTTACTAATTATCACAATAACTAATTACCTTGCAATATTTAACAAAGGATACCTGGGATACCTGGATTTTATATAAATAGGTCACTATTAGTAACTTTAAAATCAGTGTTGATTTACACCTCGTTGTATCCAAGCTAATCTCGCAATGTATTTTCCAAATTTTAATACAAATCTTGATATTCACGTTGCTTTATGCGCACGCGCACATAAAGATTTACGCGACTTTAACTATTTGTTCAGTGTTTTAAAAGATAACAGTTGTGTTCAGTTATGTGAAAGTGCTGAAACAAGTTTAAAAGACTGGTGTCGTCGATTTTGCTACCGCATTTATGCAAAATGGACACAGTCTGGAAGAAGCACAGATAAGTTTCGGAAGAAACATGAGATTTGGCTACAGGCTGCAATTCAATGGCCGGAATTACAGAATGAAAATATGGAACCTTCTACAGAAAATATAAGTGACGTCATCGAGCCCATAATTTCTCCTGCTAAATCTGATGCTTCAACTTGTACACATCCTAGTCCTCGTAAATCTTTTGAGGACCTTAGTAACCGGCAAAAAAGAAGACGCACTGAAGATAGTCTTTCATGCAGCAGTAGCAGCGCTGAAATTATGTTTTCGGCCGAAAGGGCGCTTCAAAAGGCAGGACAAAGCGATACAGCTTATGTTATGAAATACTTGACGGAGAATCCAGAAGAGGCCTCAAAAATCAAAGCCTTCATTGAAGGTAAATCAATTCAGGTACGGGAAATATCCCCTTTGAAGGCATTGGCTCTTTATGTATCGATGAACTTATCGAAATGGCGCTATAACACTCTTCGGGATTTCAACACTCAAGAAGGAGCTCTTCAATACCCGAGTTACTACATGTTGGTTAAAGAAAAAATTAAGTGCTATCCGGCCAAAGAAGATCTCACAGTTACAGAGAGCTCTGCAAAAATCAAATTACAAGCCTTGATGGATTTAACCTCAAGAAGACTTATTAGGTCGTTAGAAACCCCTGTTGATCCCAATCAACAGCTCGTATTGACCAGCAAATGGGGTTTTGACGGATCATCTAGGCAAAGCATTTATCATCAAAGGACGAGTGAAGATGAGCAAATCGATCTTGCTAGTAATTTTATGATTAGTCTTGTACCACTGCGGCTCGTCTCAAAAGGTGTAACAATTTGGGAAAACGAGCGACCATCTTCCACTTCATTTTGCCGGCCAATATTGTTTAAGTTTATAAAGGAAACCAAAGAAAATGTGCAGAGAGAGATGGCTGAAATCGAAGCAGAGATTGAAGCCTTAACTCCATCCACCATCACTGATGGAATTAGTGTCAAACACCAACTGCTGTTGACAATGATTGATGGTAAAATTCATTCCATTATATCCGATACAGCAGCTTCAGTGTGTGACATATGCAAGGCTTGTCCTAAAGAAATGAATAATTTAGAGTTAATCAAAGATAAACACGCAAACGAGGACATGTATAAATATAGCTTAAGCACCCTTCACGCTTGGATTCGCTCAATGGAATGCTTATTACACATTTCCTACAAATTAGACATAAAATCATGGCAAGTAAGGGGTGATATAGCAAAAAGGCAAGTTGATGACAGGAAGAAAAGAGTTCAAGAGGCTGTAAGAAGAGAAAGGGGCTTACTTCTCGATGTTGTGAAACAAGGCAGTGGATCCACCAACAATGGCAACTCGGCAAGGAGATTTTTTGAAAACTACACTAAATCTGCTGAACTGACCGGAATAGATGCTATGCTTTTAAGAAAAATCTGTGTGATCTTGCAGTGTATTTCATCAGGAGAGAAGATCAACGTAACTAAATTCCGAGAGTTCTGCTTTGATACTGCTAAGCTTTACGTGGAGTTATACCCATGGTATTATATGCCTTCTTCACTTCATAAAATTTTAATGCATGGGCCAGACATAGTTCAGAACATGTCAATTGTGCCCATTGGTTTTCTATCCGAAGAGGCATCTGAGGCTAGAAATAAAGATTTTAGAAAATATAGAGAGGGGCATTCTCGAAAGCATAGCAGTATCTCATGCAATGAAGATATTATGCACAATCTTTTACTGTCTTCTGATCCACTTGTTACAAGTATCCGTCCAAAAGGAAATAAGTTTGTAAAAAAATCTTCTTTTAAGGAATTTTATGAGCTTACGGATTCTGAGAAAAGTGATATCGAATTTGTTAACATAAATGATTTAGCGGACATCGATTCTGAATTTGAATTAATTGATGATGATGATGATGACGAAGATAATTAAATGATGTTATTGTTTTAAAATGTGTAACTTAGTAAATTAGAGCTTACATCTTAATTATTTATTGTACTTTTAATGAAACTAGGTAATTTATTATCAACTTACTTAAAAGTCATACTCTCATCAGTTCTTGTGAATATTTTTGTTAATATATATTTCTGTATATATATAATATATTTATAGACCTCTTAATAAGTCTGTCTGCGGTTTAAAGTAAATACAAATGGGGAAAAAACGTTTTTTTTTTTAAATTTTCATTTCCTTTTATCCCAGAAAGTGCACATTTGGCGCACTATGTGTCTTAGTATTAAATATAGCTCTTAGTAATAGCATTACGATATTAGAGACCGGTACTTGAAACAAGCCCGGAATCAGGAGGGAGAGAGCTCGATACACTCATTTTCATAGTAAAATTTCACATTTTCTCAAATTACTCCCGAAATATGGGAGTTATGAAGAAATTCATCACCACAATTTATGAAGGCATTAAGTAATCGAATAAGATGGCATCATTAGTTTGTCATAATTTTACTCTTATTTTTCGGACATGTCTACGTCCAACCGCTCCCATACATTCGTTCCACTGTGCACCATAAACTTTGGGTAAACTCAAAGAAAATATTAAAAACAATAAAGTTTATAGTCACAAAAAAATATGGCAACAAAATTAGATTGACGGAAGCAGCTGTACCATCTGTACAAAATTTGATTAAAACCATAGAAGGCATAGAAGCAATTTGGAAAATTTTACATATAAAGTATGGCTTTGATACATTTTTGACGAGACATTTAAATCAGGACCCAGTCGAGAATTTTTTTGGAAATATCCGAAGTTATGGGGCGAGGAATGTTGCCCCTAACATATTAGGATTTGAAGGGGCATTTAAAGCTCTCCTTCTAAATAATTATAACTCGCCCCACTCAAGCCGCGCAAATTGCGAAGAAGATCTAAATGAATGCCTTCAATCACTAGATTTTTTTATAACAGAGCAGCCAGAAAGTACTACAGATTCTTCTGATATTTCCAAAGACGACGAAATTAAATGTAATGAAGATCTTTTTGTTGAGAGGAATGAATCTGACGCTGGACAAAAAAATTATGTATGTGGCTGGGTTTTGACAAAGTGCCTTAAAAATATTGTAAAGTCTTGTCAAAAGTGTAGACAAAACCTAGTTGATCAAGAAAATATTAATACTAACAATGCATATATAAAGATCAAAGAGTACGCCAACAAAAAATGGTTGTGCTACCCCAGTCAGCAATTAGAAAATTGCTTCTCTGCACTTCAAAACATTACGATATCATTCCTAAAAAAAGATGTTCCAAAAATAAACATCAAGAAACATATAATAGAAATAGCTAATATATTAGTTGATTTTCCATTTGATTGTGATAAACATAAAGATCAATTAAAACAATATTTTTGTAAAATAACTATCAATTTGCTAATATGCAGTTGGTGCAGATCCGTTAACCGAATTTTGGCAGGAAAAATTACTTATAGCGGCGAAGATCAAATTAAAATGAATGCACAAATGTATTATAATAAACATAAGCATTATAAAAATAAAAAGTAATATACATTAAATAATTAATGATTCTGTACCTTCATATTTATAAGACCATTAATGTACATTATGGAACGCAATAAACGATTGATTGATTGATTGATTTTAATTCTTTGTTTTATTTCTACCTTTTACTATTTTTATTCCATTTCGTCCTATTCCAACAGGATAGCATGCCTCTATAGCTATAGGTATGTAGGTATGAGATTAGTTTGGGGCCAATGTACAGATGGCGTATTGTCAAACAGGTTTGCAATTTTATCACGCAAGAGGGCTCTCTTTTCCCTCTATATTATAATACTCTTTGGTCTGCAGTAAATGAAAAAATATGACGGTTGCGATTCGAAATTGCTTCAGAGTTTCGTCCGGCGGGGCGGCGCGTGCTTTTGGAGCGCGATGGACTTGCCCGTCGCTGATTGGCTCTTCAGAGTGGCGTGATGTGAAGCGAGCCAATCAGATGTGTCCTGCTTGGCGCGGCGAAGAATCCCTCTCGGCGTCACCGGAAGTCGCTTCTTGCTTGATAGTAATTGATATTCGAACCAAATTGGATTTCCAGAACACTCGAACGCGACGCTGGAGAACTTTCTGGATCGGACTCGCCCTTGAATTCTTGAAATATGAAAATGGCTTGCCCGTTCCGATTTCGTTACGACTAGGGTTGCCAACTCAGTTAATCAGAAATCCGGGAGGTAAAAAAATAAAAATAAAAAAGGATAAACATATTTTATTTAAAGTTGTATTTTTTTACACTGCGAGCAGCTTGTAATACCTTTTGATTAGAAACGATAAAATCATAAAATTCTTTACAAGAAATATTAATTCTTTAAAATTGCAAACGTACAGAGCAAATTACATTGGAGCAGCTTAATCCCATGCCTTTTTATCTTCGAGATAGTTATTAACATGATAGTAGGCTTTTAGGCATAGCTTCCGTTTTATAAACGATTTGAATTTATTTAGGCTTAGTGCTTGAATATGACTCGGAAGTTTATTGTAGAAACGTATGCACTGGCATCTAAATGTACCCCCAATTTTTTTGAGCTTCGTTATAAGTACAACAAATTTGTGTTTGTTCCTCGTATTTATACACCGAGAAATTTTAATGGTTGTTTTCCCGAAGCGAAATGGTTTAGTCTTGGTAATACAATCGTTGTATAAGCAAATTAAATATTAGAAACAAATCATGGCAGATATACCATTGTGAAAAACTAAACTCGAAAGCGACCACGAAGCAATAGTAATACATCCAGATACCTACGCGACGCTCAGCGCAAGCCGGGCGCCGACCGGCCGCGCGGTCGTTGACCCGCGTGGTTTTCAATCAGCTGATATCTTACAATCAGCTGATAAGTTTATGAGTTTGTGAAACATGATAATAATAAGCTTTACCCAACAAGTTATTAAAATTTTCCCTTCCTACTTTTACTGGCTTAGGACCGTCTTAAATACTTTTTTAGCTGCAAATTACTGAACACGAAATTAAATAAAAACAAGTTTATTATTTAAGAAAAATAATTTTCTGAATTAGATACATCGCGTAAAGGTTGCTTCATCCGTCTCACAAAATGTTCTTATTTTGATTGTTGATCAACCACTGACTAAAAGCAATTCTGTTCTGCGGCGGCGCGTTGTTTTCCTGGAGAGCATAAACTCTGTGAAAATGATACGGATGCGGATCTTCAGAGTTGAGCAGTTTCCAGACGTAATATTGGCTTACGCCAAACCTAACCGCAGCCCTACGCGTACTTCGACGAGGATCCCATTCGAGATCTCTTCGTCGAGCTCTGGCGAAATAACGGCCGATCGTCCCCTGCCTTGTGCATGTGTTGGTGTCTGGAACTGCCCATGATCGATTAGCCGCTGTGTCGCCGCTACGATCGTCCTGGGCGATGGGACTAGGGGGTTCAGAACCCCGCGAAGACGGAGCGACTCCCAAGTGTCGCGGCTCCACGTAAAGTCGCCGGGCAGCCCGTAATCCGCCCTCGCATACATTTGCACCATAGCGACGTATTCCAAATTGGACATAACTTTAATGTCGATCCATTGCACTGATAACTGATACGCGTGCTGCGCGTACGACATTCGCGGGAAAACTAAGTTTTACTAAAAAAGTGCGCCGCCGCGTCAACACAATAGGAGGCCGGCGCGCGGCTACGTTTGAAATTGTTGAGCGCAGGCTAGTTTACGACGTACCACTACACGCGAGAGCTTATTTTGCTTTGAACAATTTTATATCGGTCTTTCCTTTGTCGTTGTTATGTATTGTTGCGTGCAAACTAGTTTATTCCGTATTACTACGTGCGAGAGCTTATTTTGCTTTGGACATTTATGCATCGCTTTTCCATTGTCGGCGCTCGGCGGCGGCGCGTGCGATTCGAGTAGTACCTACAAGTAACGTCTAATGTTACTATCGTTTCTCACGTTTTCGAGTTGATGAATATTTTTTAAATTATTTTAAAACAAAAACATCTTTATTTTTTTACTTTTACTATATGTTTCGAAAGTACTCCTTATGGCAAGTTGTTCTGCCGCGGGAAAACAACCATTAAAATTTCTCGGTGTATAAGTATTGGTCACTAATTACCAGTCACACTATATATGAGCAGGGGCGTGCCGTCCATAGAGGCAATTAGGCCTAGCCTACCCTACCAACAACACCAAATGCATTTATTATAACTATGAAATAAAATAATACAAATTATAAAAAAAATGTTAAAACGCCTGTAAAATACTTATAGCAACTTGTCGCGCCCGTATGACGTAACGCACGACGCTCCAAGCGTGCCTACAGGCAAGAAGGCGGACAGCCTAAATTTCATTCATAAGTTTACGCACACTGGTGCATATTTTCGTGTGTATAAACGGCACACATGCACAGATTATGGGCGCGTCTCCTGCCAGAGGAGCTGTGTTGTCATTGGCTCACTTTTGAATGAATCAGGGTTCCCTTTCCCGGGGTTTGTGTCTGTGGTACTCATGCATGCCTGGTATGATCCGTGCAAAATTATCTGTTTCTCTCTAATACGCGATGTTTTATATCCTTTTTCTCTTTTCTTCATGCTAAAAATACGACAATCGTTCTCGAAACGCTCATTCAGATTTAAAAAAAAAGTCAAAGTTAGTCTGTGGTCTTGGTCGCGAATGTTTACTTTGATTAATAATTTTACTTTTCGGTAGTGGGTGAGTGTTTTTGAGTAAATTAGTGATTTAATGGCTAATTAGAATATACTTTACGTGTGTGCAAACGGATTTTAACCTGAAGTAAGTATATTTCTATTTCTGTGTGGTTTTCAGTGCACGCGTACCGGTACTAGAATTCTGTCGGAATGCTGTCGCAAATATCGTATTTTATTTAATTGTGAGACCAATTCTGTGTAAAAAGTAATAACTATCGCATTGCATGTTTACTCGGTAATAGTTTTCAAGCAAAACATACACAAAAACGACTAAATAATAGTTAAAATAATCATTTTTGTTCAACTTGGTCGGCAAAAAACGAAATGTAAACAAACAAAATGGCTGGTCCTATCTGCCGATTTGCTATATTCTTTTAATTGTATTTTTCTTCGATGGCTATTGAATAAAAATAAAATAATTGCTCTGTGAATGTCGAAATAAAACTAAAACTTCGCTTGTTTATTATTAGTTCCTTTCTTTTTTACACTGTGACATGAAACGAGTTGATTGGAATACTTACCTTGTTAAGTATTTTTTTATATTTATTTTTTTATTTTTCCTTTATTATTACATTTTTTTTTTACTATTGTGAATTTTGACAGTCAATGTTTTTGATGGGAATTCTTCGTTAAGTATTTTATATTTATTTCTATATTTCTTTTATTTTTATTATTGTGACATTTAATGATTTTTTTTTGTTTTTTTATTGACATTTATTTTGTGAAGAATTATTAATTTATTTTATTTAATTTCTGTGAATGTGAGGACCATGTGGGTAATATTTTAATTTTATTTTTTCCCACGATTGTCTGGCAGTTTGAGCACTACAAGCGACCTACCCAAATGTCCTTTCTTTGGTATTGTTCGTCGTGTCGTTGAGCTCCTTGAGTTTATAACTCAAGGAGCTCACGATAACTGACAAATGCTTGCACTGACTGGACAGGTCCGCTCAAATCTGTGTGGTTCTTTCTTCCAAAGGCCATCTCAGACACTAATCTGCATAGTCCTCATGTGAGTAAACCAAGATTATGTCTGGACTTTAAAAGAGACTATGACCTCTGAGTTTGTTTCGGCTGTTTCTTCTCAGAGTCTCGTCAGGTACGAAACACCGGCCCCATCTAGCTTTAAAAAACATGATGTGTAAAAGTGTTTGTAAAAACCTACTTGCAAAATAAAACATCATTTATACACGTGATTGCTCATGATAACAAACAACTTTCCCAAAGAAACATTTGCTTTCACTTTTATCACAATAACACCACAGCCTTATGAAATTCGCGCGCACGAGACTGTGACGTATGAGCTGTTAGGGTGCTCTGCCTAACAGCTGATACGTCGCGCGGCTCGCAAGCCCGCTCCGTAATGTGTGATAAAAGCGAATCAGTATAAAAAAAAAAATAGAAAGTTGTTTGTTAACATTATTTACGTGTTTAAGTATCGGTCACTGTGATGTTTGGGTTGATGATTAAAACATTGATAATTGAAATAAGTAAGCGGCGTTTATTTGGCTTCATGAGTACAAGATATGTAGTGATGGCGGCGTGCACAGACAACCAACTCTAGATTGCTATCCATAGATAATCTATACTTTACGTCTCCTTTTCTTTGAAGACAAACCGAAAACATGAGTTGTTAGTACAATATAAGTTACATTTGAGTAAAGGCTGACATGTATGAATCTTACATTTGAATCAATGCTAACGATATATAACTTACATTTAAACATAATAATAACATTTTAACTTAACTTACATTTTAAATCAATGCTGACCGCTCATTAATATTAATTAACTAAATTATTTTAACTTTCATTAGCAACATGACATAAATAATATCTTAAAACAAAGCTAACATTATAATTTAACTTACATTTTGAAACTCTGCCAACATTATAACAAAAGTTATGTTTTTGCATCAATACTTATCATTCACTAATATTTAAGTAACTAAGTTCTTTTAACTTTTACAGAGCTTAGTTTAAAGTTATAACTTAATAATTATAAAACTTATAACAAAACTAAAAAAGAGCATAGCATAATAATAATATGGCCTATGTCAATACATTACACATCATTGTGTATATTTATTTAGGTATTTAAATTAGAGATTAAGTCTCTTTACAGGTTTGATTGTCCTACCAGATCTAGATACATGTAATGTTGTTTGAACTGGGTTTGACAGTTGGATATGATTTGGTATACTTGGTGAGGAATGTGTTATAGGTGGGAGGATTTTAGGAATAGCTGGTGATTGAGCAGGAACCTGTTGTGCTGCTGGTTCATCTGGATATTTGGTTTCAGGTACTACTACTCTGTTACTAGTAATATCTGCTTGTGTCTTATGCAAATGGCTAAAGTTTCTTCTAAAGGTTTGGCCTTGATCTGTTTGGATGATTACTGACCTTGGTAAACCATCAGGCTTTTCTACCACTCTTGCCCCTTCCCATTGTCGATGACCAACTTTGTGTCTGACTTTGTCATTGATTTCAAAGTTGACTGGTTTTGCAGTGTGTTGATTACCATAGTTTGCTTGTTTGTCCCTCAACCGTTGTAGTTCAGCTGTAACTCCTTTAATTATTTTTGGTTTCAATTGTAGTCAATTGTAGGTATTGTTGATCTAGTAATTCTGCTAAATAGTCGTTGGTTAGGTGAACCTAGTTGATCATTTCTTGGTGTATTTCTCCAATTTAACATTGCAAGCTGAATATCTGACTTATCAAGACTGCATTTTCTTAATATGTTCTTAGCTGTTTGAACTGCTTTTTCAGCAAGTCCATTACCTTGATGGTGATGTGGACTAGACGTCACGTGATTGAAAGTCCACACTTTTTGGAAAATTCTGAATTCCCGAGACATATATTGTGTTCCATTGTCAGTTTGCAGCTCTTCTGGTACTCCATGTACTGAAAACCATCTTTTAAATTGTTCAATTATTTCATATGATGACTGACTTTTTAGTTGTTGAAAATCTAGATATCCAGAGTAGCTGTCACATATTACTATGTAAGTTTTTCCTTTAAACTCAAATAGATCAGATGCAACTATTTGCCAAGGAAGTGTTGGAACCTTTTTGACTAGTATTATGTCTTTGATGTTGTTTCTTTGGGTTTGTTCACAGACTGAGCAATTCTGTACTAGTTTTATTATGTCATTGTGTTGTCCTTTCCAGTAAAGAAATTGTCGGGCTCTCCTTAAGCAGCTTTGTATCCCTAGATGTCCTTGATGAATACTCTTTAACATTTTAGGTATTTGTGATTTAGGTACTACAATTTTATTACCTTTGAATATAATTCCTTTCAGATAGCTTAATTCTTCTTTAAAGTTAAAATAATGTTGTATCTCTGTAGGAAGTTCTTTGACATTTTCTGGGAATCCTTGCATTATTGTCTTAAGAAGTAACTGTAAATGTGGATCTTCTTTTGTAGCACTGATTAATTCTTCTTTAGCATCTAATGACATGGGTAGAATGACAGCGATTTTTAGGTTTTCTTCTTCATCATATTTCAAGTTGGATGCATCAAAATCTCGGCTAAGAAAGTCTGCCAATGGTATTTCACTTCCCTTTTTGAAAATTACTTTTGGAGAGTATGGTGACACAGTATACATGATGCGTTGTAACCTTGCCGGTGCAGATTGTATGTTTTTCTTGAAAATTGTCTCAAGAGGTTTATGGTCTGATTCTACTGTCAGTTCTTTACCATAGACATATTCATGGAACTTCTTACATCCAAACAGTATAGCAAGTGCTTCTTTTTCTATCTGTGGATAATTCTGTTCAGATTTGGTTAATGCTCTGGCTCCATAGGCTATTGGCTGTCCGTCTTGTAGTAGTGCAGCTCCAAGATTTTTGGAACTTGCATCAACGGTTAAAGTTACTGGTTTATTTACATCATAAAGTCCCAGCACTGGAGGACTCCAGGGGCGTGCCCTCCATAGAGGCAATTAGGCCTAGCCTACGCTACCAACAACACCAAATGCATTTATTATAATTATTAAATAAAATAATACAATATATTAAACAAAAGTTAAAACGCCTGTAGAATACTTATAGCAACTTGTCGCGCCCGTGTGACGTAACGCACGGCCTCAGTTCCATTCACAAATTTACGCACATTGGTGCATATTTTCGTGTGTATAAACGGCACACATGTATAAATTATGGGTGCAACTCCTTGAACAGGAGCTGTGTTGTGATTGGCTCGCTAGATTATGAATTAAGATCAGGGTTCCCAATTTGTGGAGATTTCCCCGATTTACGGGGAATTCGAGAAACAGACTACACTTAAACACGATAGTTTCCTTAATGACTAATAGAGACAGTAAAAAAACAGGGTGGTATTCTCGAATTTATAAATTCCGAAAAAATGATAAATTGTAAGGAATAGCGAAAGCCCTTTAAAAAATAAAAACTACAATCATGAATTTTATTTTCCACTTTGTTTTTTGGGGAGTTAGGAAAATAAATATTGGCAACTGTGTTGTCTGTCACTTTTATTGACAAATTAGAAATTAAACTTTTCTTTTAGTGTTTCATGTGACAATTTATTGGTTCGGATTTTTATTTTTATATCTTATTAATTTATAACCATCGCAATGTCAGATGTGTGTGAACAGATATTAATAATTATCGGTTGATCGTCCCAAATTGAACCGATTTGTTGTTATTTGTTTATTTACTTATAAAATGGTGTTCTGTTGTGAAGTTTGCGCTGTTAATGTATGTTTGTTAGAAGTTAAAAGCAGTAAGTTTACGCAATTATCATTATATATCATATAAATGATAAGATAATTTAAGCAAGTTGTGTCTCAAGGTAGATGTGTACCCAAATTATGAGAATTAACCTAAAAATATGTATACCCATTTTTTTTGGGTATCAGTATGCATGGCCTACCCGACGTGGAGAACCACTGCACGCCACTGGAGGACTCTGAAGTACTTGTTTTATTTTATTGAGAGCTTCTTCATGATGACTTTCCCATGTAAAATTCACATCTTTATGTAATAAATCTCTTAGAGGATTGGTTAGATCTGACATATTTGGTATAAATTTGTTTAGGTAGGTGACCATCCCTAATAGTCTCTGTAGCTCTGTTTTATTTGTCGGTGTTTTCATTGCTCTTATGGCTTCCACTTTATCTGGGTCAGCTTCTAATCCAGTGGCTGAAACAATGTGTCCTAAGAACTTTATTCTTTGTGCTTCCAAAATGCACTTACTTTTATTTAGTTTGAAGCCTGATTTATTTATTACTTCAATGACTTCACGAACAGTTTTCTGTAGGTCTTCTTTAGTTTTTGCGTGTATGAAGATATCATCGATGGATACTCTTACGTTTTTGAATTTACTGAGCAAGTTAGACAATATTTCTTGGAATATTTCAGGAGCTGATGATACACCAAAAGGAAGTCTCTTGAATGAATATCTTCCCCAAGGGGTAGCGAATGTTAATATTTTTTGTGTTTCGATTTTTGGTTCGGATATCCGGCCTACCTTATTGCATCTTTAACATAATGTCAAGAAATTATAATAATACCGGCTTCGGCCAGCGTGGCTTTAATAATAGAGGAAGAGGTTTTGGAAGACAAAACTTTTTCGTAAATGATGACGGAGGTAACTATAGCGGTTACGAACAGAAGTATCATCAGGTGAATAGAAGTTCTAAAGGAAGTAAGGCTCACCAGCGTCGTTCAGGCCAGCGGATGGAAGACCACCGCGAGAAGAAAAGCTTCGAAACCAACGAAGCGAATAGAGAGAAGATTAAGGCTGAACTTTTCGCAGGCGTAGAGGATGAGTTCTCAAAATTGGCTGAACAACAAACATTACAGGCCAATATGCTATCGCTAACTACAAGAGGAATTGGATTTAGCACTACACATTTAACTTACGTTGCAACCCAGTATGCTGATAATATCCAGATTCCGAATATTTATTCGCAGTACCGTGCCTATATGGCACTATTTGAATCTAAATTGATGAATTTAATACCACATTATCCGATACTACCTAGATTTGTCGAACATGTTAATCAACATCATGGCTTAAATGCAGAATTTTTAAAAATAATAAAGACATTCACCTTTGTTCCAACACCGATAAAACGACTCATTGATTCAGTCGGAATTCTTCGTCATGAAGAGAAGGTGTATTTGCCTGTTGTCGCCGCAACTCCTGAATTAGATGGAGTAATATTACCACGTCCCGAGTCAACGACTTATTCGAATTTGAGAGCAACAGTTGTGGCTTTAGCAGATGCTGCAACACCGAGTAATGTACGAGCGAGATACCAGCAGAGTTGCGCCATTCCTGGTGCTATCTGGAGAGATGCACTCCTGTTAAATGCTGATGAAATTATGCCTCCTGACCACAATTTTGATAATGGTTTAAGAACAGATATAATGGTAATACTTCCATATTTGAATCGGCTCCAAAAGCACGCTCCCAAGATGGTGGGTGGTCCATTGGATCACAAAATGTTAGGAAAACCTTCCATGTTGCTAAGCAACGAGTTAGAGACACTGAGATGTCCAGATAGAATGCAGAACGAGGCTTTGGAGGATTACTATAAAAGATGTATCCTCGAAGGTAATGTAACGGAGTATACCTGTGGCTCGAAGTTAAGCGCAGTGGATAGAATAGAGGGTCAAGTCAATTTGTTAGGTGAACAACCGACACTTTTGAATTTAATGAGACCTATATACTCGTTACGAGACAGCGTCATTCATAGTTATTCAATGACTGCTGATTTCAAGTCTGTATGTCAGGTTATGTATGCCCTGTGGTAGCAGGCTAAAGATGGAAAACTTTTAAAACCCGTCCGGTAATAATAGACGTAAATTTTACATCCAGGCAATCTTAGTATAGCAGATTAACGACCTGCAATTGCACTGAACAAATAAATCCCACTTCTGACACCATGTAATGTTTGGGTTGATGATTAAAACATTGATAATTGAAATAAGTAAGCGGCGTTTATTTGGCTTCATGAGTACAAGATATGTAGTGATGGCGGCGTGCACAGACAACCAACTCTAGATTGCTATCCATAGATAATCTATACTTTACAGTCACTATTACCAGTCACCCTATAGTTAAATTGGCCCGTACAATCAAAATCGTCATAATTAAGAATCGGTAAGTATAGAACCAAAAATTCGAAGACATGTGACATCTACCAATCCGCACTGGGCCCGCGTGGTGGATTACAGCCCAATCCCTCTCATAGCGAGGAGGCCTGTTTCCCAGCAGTGGGAACATTTATAGGCTTATGATGAAGTATTGAAATTGACCAAATTGTCTTTGTTTTAGATTTCAATGGACACCGTTAGAAGCCGCCGGAAAAAATACTGCCGCTCTGCCAAGAAAATATTAATGAACTAGGCGCATAAGGAGGCAAGAGTAAATTTTTGCCTGGAATATTATAATTTTGACTGGGCAAACAATATAGTCATTTTTGTAGATGAAAAGGCGTAACAGACAGACAAAGTAACTTTCGCATTTATAATATTAGTATGGATAATTCTTCCAATAATGCTAGAGAGATAATAAAAAAAAAAATATTAACTTCTCTTCGCACCATTGTTACATTCTTGATAATTTTTTCTTTGCTATTGTTGGTAGGGCTTTCAATCCGGAGTTCTGGAGTTTCGGAGCGATTTTAAGCATTTTTCAAATCCGTAGTTTAAATAGAACACCGGAGTTGAAACCGGTTTTCGAAAACCATGTTCCATGACCAGCGCTTTTTTTTTTAGGCAAAGGCACAAGAACAGCCAGTATTACTAATATAGTAAATTAATATTTTTGTGTTTTTGTTACAGATAAATGGTTGTAATCTATTGTCAAAATTAATTAAATTAAAGAATTTAATGTTTAATTATTATATTTTATCTCCCAAAGTTAATTTTATTCATAAAATGTTAACCACTTTTCTTACATAAAAACTCTTTGCAAAGATTAAAAAAAAGTACCGTTCGTTTTGACGGAGCATCTTGAAACCGTGCGTTTTACTTTACCATACTCCATGTTTTCAATAGATTATACTCCAGATATGAGTGAAGCCATTAATGCATATTTTATTTCATGCATTGTGCCAGGATTGATAGAATTTGACGTGCATATGGATGATATCTCTGCAGCAGATCATCCATTGCGCGCCTTATGCGCATGTCTGTGCAAGTTAATTTTCGCCCATTCTAACGTACATCGCTGGAATAATATAACACCACGTGGCGCCAGAGTTGTTGAACAAGCCATCGTGGACGCAGGCCTGAATGCTCACATAATGGAAGTGGCTCCTGGATTTGTGGGTTCCTCTGAATAGAGTCAATGCCGCATGCACATATCAACGATCTAAATGGAATAGTTACAACTGGGCATGGTGGAGGGTGGCGTGAAGGCGATAATCAGCGTTACACTCCAGTCAACCAGGCGATACCATACGCACATCGTTGCAATAGGCAACTATTTGTTCATGAAATAGAAAATACATCTGATCTCGATCATCCCGATCGCATACTGCACTACGCCAATTGGCGAGTTGCCGCAACTGCAAATAGTTTTCTCGCTTCTGCTAATCGCTTCGGCAAAGATAAGAATTCGTATGCGGGTGCGCCGCAAGTGTTTAAATTGCTTGCGTCCAGAATATTCGACTTTTTCGCAGTCGTAAATGAATATAATTCGCTAAATTGGTACTCCTCATTGCGTCTATCTGAGGCCTCAATGAACGAGCTATACGTAGATGGTAGTGAAGAGCCCACAATTGTACCTATAAATGGTAAAACAATAGGGTAAAAGTGGGATAGTTGCCCTAGGAGGATTGATGCCCCAAAATTCAAATTATGACTTGTAAACGTTCTATGATCGCAGTTAATACTTATAAGCAAAGAACACCCCCCACCCCGCTAGTGTGCGAGCGGCAACCGCTGTGATCGGACGTGTTGCGTGTTCATGAAGAAAGATCGACGGGCTAGCTCACAAAGATCGCGGATTACGAATCTTGATATTTTAGAAACGCGTGGAACTTTTCATTTCCAAAGGTAAGTTATATTATTTTATTATTATTTGCAAGTGTATAGTTTGAATATTACCGTCAGTGTAACATTTTGTCATTTTTTAAAAGGGATTTTTTTATTTTAATTACGGCAACTATCCCTATTGAAAAGGATAGACGCCTCGTATTTTGTGAGTATAGATGCCCTTAGGGGCATCTATCCCCTATTGATTAAGTTGATGTTTGTTCATGTTCCCATTTCTTCTTTTCAGAAATGCCTCGCAAATATATTAGAAAGGTTGGAGTTCGTCCACGAGCTGAATGGACGCAAGAGGCATTAATAGCTGCAATAGACGAAATTTCGAGAGGCATTCTAGGAATTAACGAAATATCTCGTAGATATGGGATTCCCTCAAGAACATTGAGGCGAAGATTCGCTAACAAAAATACGGAAAAACTGACATTAGGTAATAAAGTTGTATGACCTAAGTTCTTGTTAAGTAAAAAAAAATCGTATTATTCCTAACATTTTTTTTTTTTTTTATAGGAAAACACCCACTTCTTGATTTTGTAAACGAAAAACGTTTGGTGAGTCATATACAGAAATTAGAAAAAGCTGGTTTCCCTCCAACCCGGGACATGATTCGAAGATTAGCTTTCGAGTTTGCTGAAAAACTGGGTAAAGAAACCAATTTTGATAAAGAGACTCGAAAGGCTGGGCCGCATTGGTTAACATCATTTTTAGAACGTAATAAAGAGTTAAGTATTCGTCAGGCAGAAGGCTTATCAGTTGCAAGAGCACAGGGATTAAATCGAGATGAAGTTAACAAAATGTTTGAACTACTGCTTAAAGTAATGACAGAGCATGACTTACTGGATAAGCCGGATAGGATTTACAATGTAGATGAGACAGGTGTCCAGTTAAATAACTCTACTGGAAAAGTCATAGCTACAAGAGGCGCAAGAGTAGTCCATTCTATAACTTCTGGTGAAAAAGGTGAAACTTTATCAGTAATAGCATGCTGCAATGCTGTGGGGAACTTTCTTCCCCCAGTAGTCATCATTAAAGGAGTAAACAAGAAACCAGAATTTCAGGATGGGCTCCCACCTGGATCAGAAGTCTATATGAATAGAAAATCCGCGTACGTGAATGCTGAATTATTTCACAAGTGGCTGAAAGAACATCTTGTACCTAAAAAACCAATAGGAAAGATTATTTTGATTCTGGATGGTCATTCATCTCACACGAATGCTATAGATATGCTTCAAACTGCCGAAGAAAATGATATAATTTTATTTTGCCTACCCAGCCACACCACTCAAGCGCTGCAACCACTGGATCGCAGTTTTTTTAAGCCTTTTAAAACATTCTTTGCTGCTGAAACACAAAATTGGGTAGTGTCACACAAGGAACGAAAGATGAATCGATTAGTTGCAGGAAAACTTATTGAGAATGCGTGGACCCGAGCAGCCACGAGTTCCAATGCGATTTCGGGATTTAGGGCTTGTGGTATTTACCCTTTCAATCCCTCTGCAGTTCCAGAGAGCTTTTTTGCAATATCTGACATTTCTTTGAGTAATCAAAGGCCTACAGAAGACAATGCAGGTGAAAATGATGCACCAGAACCGGAACAAGTTTCATCTAATAGATCAAGTCCTGTAGTTGATCGAGTTCTTTCTAACGTTACTCCTAATTATATGGATATTTATTATAGAAATGAAGAAGCTCTTGAGCAGGAACCAGGTCCATCCAATGTACAAACTCTGGGAGTCGGTCTAAATCTATCCAACGTTTCTCCTTGTAATACGGATCAACCAGATAGGAGATTTTCTAATTCAAGCCCATCAATTCTTTCACAGAATAATAATATTATCAACATTGAGGAACTAGAAACACCAAGCAAATATTTGCAAGAATCTTCGCCGGTGCCAATTGTTCCGGTTCCATTTCATAAGAGAGGAAAACAATCAGCTGCAATTTTAAACAGTAAAGAAAATATTGAAGCGAAGAAATCTAAAGTTAAAGGTAAAGCTACTCCAGGAATACGTTGTAAAAATAAATGTCGAACAGCTACAGCTGATGTACAGAAGAAAGTGTTACGAACTGCAGTCAAGTTTCCAAAGAAGATTCCAGCCAAATGTATTAAGAAAAGAAAGGGCATTAGAGAATCTAGTGATGAAATGACCATCTCGGATATTTCTAATGAATCTGATTCAGATATCGACCAGGCGAGAGCAGGTGAAATTGTTCTACATAAAAAAAAACAGAGATCTCAAGCTAAGATTCAGAGTAAAGTTCCAGCAAAAAATAATAAGAAAAGACGAATAGAATACAAGGAGTCGAGTGATGAAATATCGATCTCAAATAATTCGGATGAATCTGAGTCAGAGGCATACAAGGATTGGGAATGCAAAGAATGCTCTGAAGAATATAAAAAGACCAAATCAACTGCAGATTGGATACAATGTTTAATGTGTAGAAAATGGCTACATGAGGATTGTACCATGTACGGCGACTATTGCAATAAATGCGGTAGGATTAAACGAATGAATACGAAAAAATACAAGTAGACTGAACTGTAGAAATACTTTTTTTTTCTGAAGCTGATTAATATAAGAACTAATAATAATTGTATACCAAAGTGAAGAAGTGAAATATACCTAAGTGAAGAAGTAGAATAAACCAAAGTGAAGAATATTTTTTTTCTGAAGCTGATTAGTGAAAGAATATGAAAATTAAAACCAAAGTGTAATGTGCCATAACTAAATATTAAAATAAAACTTGTTAATTATAAATATGCTTTGATTTATACCTAAGGGCAACTATCCTCATAGTGACAACAGCATCGGGGCATCTAACCTATATAAGAGGCATCTATACTCAGAACTAGTACTGTAACTTTTGTTTTTTTCTATATGTATAAGCAATAGCTGCATTGAATTTATTTTTAAAATATAATAAATAATAGACCAATGTACGATAATATTGAAAAATTGGTTTAAATATAATTTATTTGTAGGAAAAAAAAAATCAATTTCAAAATGTATACAACTATCCCACTTTTACCCTACTGTATCTAGTCAAATCGTTATGTTCCTCAACCATGCTACAAAGGAGAGTTCCATATCTAACGCAGGTTAAAGCTGAGTGCGCGATTGCTCGTGATTGCGCGGAAAGTGCCATTAAGGCGTACATTTTCGATGAAATAAATAGAATTCACATGATTCCGGAAAACTCGTTTCGGCGATCAGAACGAGTTGAATTCATTACACCTAAAGAAGGACCTCTTGCTGACCATATCACATTATTGCTACGCACCGGACTATCATCCAATATAGGTCCCTTCTATGAAGGGGTACTCTATAACCCTCTAACTGAGCTTGCAGTTGAGCTAGTTAATACGATTATCAACAATCCCGTAGATTATGGTCTTCTACCATCAGTTGAACTAGGCACACAAATAGCAGATAGGAGTACGTTTGCTCTTGAGCGTTACGCATGCAATAACATTCCATACACCAATATTGGTACATTCGAGGCTGCTGAATTAGATCCTGTGATGAGCACCCTTCCACGTGAACATGTATCATTTCAACAAATTTCCACCATGCTTAATACGTTTAACATACAGCATTCTATCCGAAATCTGAGCGCGAGAGGAGTTGTGTTGCTCGTGTTTAATTTTTCAACTCATCGTTTTACGCGCAATTGTTCCTGCGCGTGTATCATTATACTAACTAGACGAGTGACTAGATTATCCTATGGTACCGCACCGGTACCGCCCCCGCGCATCCCCTTCCTCCCAGACTCCCAGCGGCCAGTCAGTCGCACGATTAGTTGCCTACAAGTGTTTGACGGGAGGAGAGCGCTGCGCGCCAGTGAGCACATTTACGAAAAGGCAATTTATGACAAAATGTAAGTAGTTTTTAACATAATTGCGTTTAATTTAAGTGTGTATGTGTAATATATTATATAGTAGTAGTAACTACTGTCAACGTTTAATCTTGCGATTATTGCACATAGATACATCAAGCTGGCCAGCGAACCATTTATTCATTTCCTACTATTTACAGTACTTACCTACACCACGCTTATTGTAAGACTAGCTGGTTTAAAAGACGTGTTTATCTCCATTTTTCATGTTATGTCAGCAAATCTTCGAATATATCATGGTAAACTCGAGAGCTCCCTAGTCTGGTACGAAGTTACCGCGAGTTTTGTTTCACAGTGCAACTGATTATGCAAAAAGGAATTAATTGAGGCTGTTTGTCTATTCTAAACTGTACACAAAGTACATATATGCATAAAATGAGTAGCAAATTAAGGCAATTTTCAACCTCCTGCATATATATTTGACTGGCCTGTTGGTCTAGTGGTTAGTGGCCCTAACTGCTAAGCCGGAGGTCGTGGGTTCGATTCCCACCCAGGACAAACTTTGTGTGATGAGCACGATTGTTTGTTCTGTGTCTGGGTGTGATTTATCTATAATATGTACGTATTTATAAATTATACAGGGTGATTGGAAGATGGGTGCAAAGCTTTAAGGCGAAGATAGTACAGACAATTTAGAACCATTTAAGCCATGGTTGTCTTAGACGAAGTCTTACCAAATATTTTTAACCAAATTTTTAAGTTTTTTTTCGGAAATTCTCAAAATTTAATGTAAACTGCATAATTATGGCCAAATTGAATGATAAATGAATTCATTTTTTATTTATTTAATTAAAGTAATGTGTAAGCAATCAAGCAAAACATGTTTTAGGCTTCTGTGTCATTAGACATTTTTTTTACAGACATTTAAAGATCAGAAAAAATAAAAAAATTGTACAATACGTCTTTTAAACCTTATTCAAAAAAAAAACGGAGGGTGCTTTTTTTGTTCAAACCTTTTTGAAGACATGCTTGATAATCGCTCTTTCTTTTGAGGTATCATTTATGCGGATATCTTACAAATTATTGAAATTAGGGCCTACAAACCAATTTGAGGGAGAATTTTTTTTATTTTAGGCAGACTAATTAAAACAACATTTGAATTAAAATTATTTATTTTTCATGTTCAAAATGACGGCCGTGATTCCTAATACAAGCACGGCCCCGTCTTCTAACTTCTGTAGTCGTTATTTTCAACATCATCTCCTGCTTCATTGTCTCAAACGCTGAATTTATTCTTTGTATCAATTCTTCTCTAGTGTTAATTTCTTTGTTGTTATACACCAGTTCCTTGGCCCGGCCCCACACGAAAAAGTCCAACGGGGTCAGATCTGGGGAGCGAGCGGGCCAAGGGATGGGTCCATCCCTGCCGATCCAGCTATCAGGAAAGCAATTGTTGAGGTGTTCCCTTACATTTAAAGTCCAATGCGCTGGACAGCCGTCTTTCTGAAAGATGACTGTTCGGTCTCTTTCGAAGATCGGGACACCTGATTCCTCTACCAGCAGTGGTAAATCAATTTGCAGAAATTGCAAATAATTTTCGCCATTCAATGGATCAGGCAAAAAGTGGGGCCCAATCAATGTTCTGCCAATTATTCCAGCCCATACATTCACAGAGAATTTCATCTGAAATGACACCTGCTTCTTAAAATGTGGATTGTTGTCTACGTCGGCCCATTCATGGATGTTGTGAAAGTTTGTAATACCTTCCCTTGAAAATTTACTTTCATCCGTCCACAAGATTGATTTCAGAAACCACGCATCTTCGATGTCTCTGTTGAGGAGGAAACGGCAGAACTGAATTCTTCTTTGAGGATCTTGCTCTACTAGACCTTGCACACTCCTGCCATGGAACGGATACTTATCATTTTGGTGCATTGTATGCCACACCTTCCATTGAGAAATGTTTAAATTTCGAGCTACTGCTCTAGTACTGGTAGTAGGATCCGCTTGAAATGCTGCTAAAATGTCTTCGTCGACGGCAGTTTCGTGTCTGCCCGGGTTGACTCCAGGTTCCACGCGGTGAAACCCATCTTGGGCAAGACGACGAAACGTGTTGTAAAACACTCGGACATTCGGTATCCTGCGATTCGGATAGCGCTCTTGATACATCCGTCGCGCCAAAGATCCATTGCCGTCTGCTCTACCGTACATAAATACGATATCCGCATATTCTTGATTGGAAAAAGTAGCCATAGTCACTTACAATTAAGAAAAACGGCGTAGGAGCGCACTAAACGTCAACTCAACACAATTAAGTCAAAAATCAACACGTGCAGGAGCGCGAGGCTACGACTGGACACGGTGAAACAAAAAAGTTCAAAACTAACGCAAACAACACGTGCAGGAACGCAAAGGGCTACAACTGAACACGGTAAATTGTGAATCAACACGACAACGTCCACTCACAAGGGCAGTAGTTTGACTAATAAGTAAAAGATGTAACGGCTTCATCACAGACCGACTGACCCTGACTAAAGAAAAACGACTTTGTTGCCTCAGTAACTAAGACCATTTTGCTGTAAAAACCAACTCTTTATCGCTTTTTGCTATTCATTGGGCGTTCTACCTGGAAATGCCGTCGCACCGCGCTCGGTGGCCATTGTTTAGAGAATCCCCTCAATGGGTTCCCCTCAATTGGTTCCTGCATGTGCCAAAAATTCTTAGAATTGAACAATGTTATCATTTCGAGCACATAAAGTATTCTTTTAAGCAAAAATTTTGTGTTTTGTTAGACTGCCTAAAATTTAAAATTTCTCCCTCGATTTGTTTTATAGGTCCTAATTTCAATAATTTGTAAGATATCCGCATAAATGATACCTCAAAAGAAAGAGCGATTATCAAGCATGTCTTTAAAAAGGTTTGAACAAAAAAAGCACCCTCCGTTTTTTTTTTAAATAAGGTTTAAAAGACGTATTGTACATTTTTTTTATTTTTTCTGTGCTTTAAATATCTGTAAAAAAAATGTCTAATGACACAGAAGCCTAAAACATGTTTTGCTTGGTTGCTTACACATTACTTTAATTAAATAAATAAAAAATGAATTCATTTATCATTCAATTTGGCCATAATTATGCAGTTTACATTAAATTTTGAGAATTTCCGAAAAAAAACTTAAAAATTTGTTTAAAAAAATTTGGTAAGACTTCGTCTAAGACAACCATGGCTTAAATGGTCCTAAATTGTCTATACTATCTTCACCTTAAAGCTTTGCACCCATCTTCCAATCACCCTGTATATGTATATCAGTTGTCTGGTTACCATAACACAAGCTCTGCTTAGCTTGGGATCAGATAGCCGTGTGTGTGAGTTGTCCCAAGATATTTATTAAGATATTTATATTTATATTATATGTACATTATGTACACAGTAGACAGACACTTACATAAATACGAGTATCTGCCAGTATCTGTCTACTGTACAATTGCACAGAAATAACGTGCTTGATTTACATGTTTTATTTTTCTCTTTAAGGTCGTCGTCGAAAAAAAAGGAATGTCAGTACAAAGAATTCACCAATAAAAGGACAACGACCAATTTATGGACTCATTTTCTTCGTGCAAGTGACGGTCAATCTGCAAAATGCAAAATTTGCAATAAGATCTTGAAAACAGTTGGTGGTGCTACTACTGGCTTACACACGCATATGAGAGCAAAACATGCAATAAACGTAGATTTGAAGGAAAGTGAAGACGACAACTCTACATCGGCATTGAGCATGACTGATGTTACTCCAGGAACTTCAAACCAAAGAAAACCGATACTGACTACAGAAACTAAGAAAAGGAAAATTATGACAGATTTCTTCAGTTCCAAGTCTAATGAAAAAATGGAAGTGATCATATCGCGAATGGCAGCACTGGACGGTTGTTCTTTCCGTTTTTTTGTTTAGAGTCAAGATCTCCAAAAGATGTTCAAAAAAAGTGGCCACGATCTACCTAAATCGCCGAGTACAATAGCAAAAATAATATTTACTCAAGCTGAAGAAGTCAAAGCAGACATAAAAAATAAAATACAGAAGTTAAAAACAGAAGGCCACAGATTCGCACTAACTTTGGACGAGTGGACATCCTTGCGAAACAAGAGATACATACACATAAATTTGCACAGCAACGGTTTCGGTGGGTTCAATTTCAAGAATCTTGGCCTCGTCAAAATTACTGGATCAATGTCAGCTTTTGCAGCATATAATATGTTGCGAGACCATCTCTCTAAATTCGGCGTGTCTTTGGATGAGGACGTCGTTAGCCTTACAACCGACGGTGCGAGCGTGATGACGAAAATGGGGACATACTGCAACGGCTCCTACCACCAAATATGTCTCGCCCACGGTATTCAGCTCGCGGTAATTGACACGTTATATAAAGATACGAACGAAGAAAGAGAACTCCAGCCGGTATCCATCAACGAGGCAATTGATTCAGATGAAGACAGCGAATCTGAAAGCGACGAGGACACAGATTCCGCACCGCCACCAACGAATGACTGTCGTTTAGAAATTGAAACTCCCACTGCTCGGGTTGAACCAAAAACATACAAGGAACTTATAGAAAAAGTTCGGCGCCTTGTAAGGTCTGTAAGAAAGTCACCTCTAAAAGCTGATTTGTTACGACAATACGTCAATGCGGAACACGGTAAAGACATACAACTGCAGCTAGATTGTCGCACGCGTTGGTCAAGTATGTCGGACATGATCGGAGTATTTTGGAAAATAAAAGACTCAGTTCTGAAGGCACTTATAGATTGGAAATCTGAGGTTTCCTTTTCAGATGATGACATTCAAACACTGAACAACATTCATCATAGTTTGAATGTCATAAAACTGTCTGTTCTCACATTGTGCCGACGTGATGCGACTCTTTATACAGCTGACACGGCTTTGCGATTCATGCTTAAAAAACTAGACGAACAGAATAATTTTTTAAGTGCTAGGCTGGCTACAAACTTGAGAAATCGTATCAAGCAAAGGCGACTATTACTTGCAGGTGTTTTCCACTATTTGCACAATTCTAACGACTTCTTTAGACAAGCAGATGATGAAACTTTTATAAAACCAAAAAGCGACGAAAGCGAGATTATTGTTACTCTGCTACGCCAGCTTAATTACAAGCCCAACACTACAACTACCACTGAGCATGCAGAAAATCAAGATGACTCTTTGTCTTCTGCTTCTGATGTTGACGTTGCAGTTGATGATTTAACACTACAAGAACAGCTTGATAAAGAGCTACATAAATGCCAGACAAAGCCCCGTAAATATACAACTAAACATTTTGACCTTTCTGGATTTGTCAAATTTGAAAAAGCAATGTATGATAATGGTGGAGAGCGAGGTGTATAACTGACACAAGCTTATAATTATTTAAATATCATACTTCCCACGAGTGTGGAGAGTGAACGGGTATTTTCAAGCGCTGGTTACTTTTGTAACCGAATACGAAGCTCACTCTCTGACAAAATGTTAGATTCGTTAATTCTCTTGAGAACTCATTATCAAGAACAGCGTAGCACATAGAGTAGAACGCTTTTCTTGATAGTGAGTTCTCATTTTAAGTGTTTGTTGTGATAATTTTAATTAAAATATTTGCTGTTGAGCCCTTAATTTGTTGATTCGTTTTAAAAAGTTTAATTAGACTTGTTAAATTTTATTGATTGAGATGTGAATTGTGAAGTGATTATGTCATGTCAAGATTGTTGTTAAACATGATAAATCTGAGGAGAGACTTAAATGCTCATTTTAATATTTTGATTTTAACTACCTAGTAATGTACAAACTACTCTAAAGCGTGATATTTCTTGTGTTAATTTAATTATGTTATTTTTCACTAATATTTTAAGGATCTCAAATTGTTAATTTATAAGTTTTTAAAAAGTTTAGACTTTCCCAATTTTAATAATATTGTTAACTGGCTTACTTAAAGTTAACTGGCAATGTCGTATCAAGACTGAGTTAAAGACTAATGTTAAAAATGATTAAAAGTTACTCAAGTTATTTGTTTTTTTTTTTAATAATTTCGGATCCAGTTCCGGAATTCCGGAATTGAGAGACCAATATCGTAAATTAACTCCGGAATTGAAAACCTTCCGATACTGGATGCCCTAACTATCTGGCCTAAGTACTCATCGACATATTGCAACACATGCCCGTCTACCTCGACCCCACGTTTCGTGCTGTTGGTCATGACCTGGGTTTTGGATCTGTTCATTGAAAGTCCAACCTCAAGACTTGCTGCGCTCAGATCTTGGAGCATTTCTTGAAGTCACTCATTTAGGTTTGAATTTTGAAATATAGTTGAATCACATTCTTTCCCGTATGCACCGATATAAAAAAAAAAAAAATTGTAGCTTGAGTCTACCACGGCTAGCAATACGAATGAAAAAAAATGATTTATAATTAAAAACACAGCGAACCACTGTGTCTAGGATTTTGCAAACGAATATGCTTTCCGTCTATTGCACCGATGCAGTGGGTAAAATTAGCTCTGATGTCAAATTCCGAAGCTATGTTTAAGAGTTTTTCGCTTGTAAGTTGAGGAATATTGTCTTGACGAAGATATGTCCATATAGCACAACAAACTTTTTTGATCGTAGCTGCAATTGAATTTGAAATGTAAATCTTGTATTGAATTTCCACTTGCTAGGTATCTGTAAAAACAAAATATGTATCAATTTTATGAAATAGGTTATCAATATTATCCTTCTTCAGGAAATAAGATAGTGAAAAAATGGAGGAATGTAAAGGATAACTTCAAAAAATATCTTAAAAAACTTAAAGAATCGTCGAAGTCCGGCTCAGCAGAGAAAAAAAAAAAAAAACATTATTGCCATCAACTGCTTTTTCTGACGAAAGTACAACAAAATGCAACCGATAGCAGCTTGGACTTAACAGAAGTGCTCTGAACGCCACACCTGAGTCTGTAAATAACCCTGTTCCTCATTCTTCACGCTATGTTCCTGCTAATCGCAAGAGAATCATGCCAATGGACGATTTCGAAAAAGAGGCGATAAAAGCTCTCGAAGAGCCTGAAAATCGCCACATGTCGTTCTTCAAAAGTATTCTGCCATCATTACAACAATTCACGGACTTACAGACTATCACATTTCAAAGTAGAGTTTTGAAAATGATATCTGAAATGCGATATGGAGAAACAATTCAACCACGGCATAGACAAACTCCTCAACCATATGCATCTGATCAAGGATATGGACACACACACACACCTCAATATGGATATAATTCAGCGGGCTATACTAGCAATCTACGTATCTTCTAGCTCTACTGAGGCGATAATTGTAAACCTTTTGCTGTGTACTAAGATTACGACAACCATAAGGACGCATAATGTGTTTATTCAGCCCAAACGCTTCGTCGCCCACAAATACGTAGGGTACAGGTATATCGTAACCAGGGAGAGGTTGGGAATCCGGCAACGGTAGGCGATTCCTAATTAGTAACTCATTTTTTATTTTTTTATATTAGCCTGGTTGAGTGTCCCACTGCTGGGCAAAGGCCTCCCCTTTTTCCTTCCACTAGAAAAGTGGACATCCCGGCCTGAACCGCAATTTTTTGATGAGCAGCCTATATCGGCAAAGCGACGATTCACGAATAAAACAAAACCAATTCGTTTTTTTGAAAGCTTTTTCAGTGACAAAGTTTACGAGCTCATTGTTCTGCAAACCAATTTGTATGGTGAGCAGCGAAATATTGAAACATGGACTCCACTGACTCAGCAAGAACTAAAAGCTTTTTTGGGCATATTAATAATAATGGGTTATCATGTTCTGCCGTCTATAGACCTATACTGGTCTTCTGACCCCGGTTTCAGACTGGATGAGGTGCCTAATGTGATGCCCATAAAAAGATTCAAAAAAATTTTACGCTGCCTACATTTGAATGATAATGAACATCAACCAGCAAAAAATATGCCCGGATATGACAAATTATATAAACTTCGTCCTTTGATTGATCTCATAAACGAAAGTTGCCAAAATAATTGCACGGATTCAGGTTCTCAGAGCATAGATGAGTCTATGATTTTATTCAAGGGGAGGTCATCATTGAAACAGTACATGCCGATGAAGCCGATCAAGCGTGGGTACAAGTCTGGTGACGGTGTGATAGCCAAAGTGGGTACCTATTTGAATTTCAAATATATACCGGTAAGACCGATAATACTGTTGATGAAGGGTTAGGCGCAAAAGTTGTCAAAAGCCTAACAGAGAAACTCATAGCAGCAAAAATGCAGAATGTTCACGTAACCTTTGACAACTTTTTTTGCGACTACAAGATTTTGGCGTAGGTACTTGTACGACAATGGTATACACGCGACCGGCACGGTACGAAGGCTAAGAGCAGACCTGCCTAAACTCATAAAAGGGCCTGGTGGAAAGAATCTGAAGTTACCCAAAGGAAGTTTCAAGTGGAGGGTGAAAGAGAACGTAGCATTCGTTGTTTGGCAAGACAACAAGGAAGTGTTATTAATGTCAAATGTCTTCCATCCTACGGTCGGGATAACCACGGTGGCAAGGACACAAAAAGATGGGTCCAAAGTAGATATTCGGCGCCCCCTTATCATCAAGGAATACACAAAGAGAATGGGTGGAGTAGATCGGTTTGATCGTCTAAAATCTACTTACACAGTTGGACGAAGGAGCAAGAGATGGTGGCTACGAATTTTTTACTTCTTGCTAGATGCCAGCATTACTAACGCTTTTGTTTTGAGACAGAGTTGCAAAGTTAATCTCACGCACTTTGAATTTCGCGTTGCTCTAGCTAGAGGACTGATAAGTGGATTTACGAGTCGTAAAAGGCGTTCAGCCATGGCAAACTACATAATACGAAAAAAAGTTGCATAGGCTGATACTCGCCAAAAAGTTGTCGGTAATATTGCCGACGAGATACGTTATACCAATGTTGGTGATCATATGCCTTGCTCATTACCAAACTATAAACGTTGCCGTCTCTGCAGCACTAAAACCCACGACAAGAGGTCGAAGATAATGTGCGAGAAATGTGAAGTGCCTCTATGTATAGTGCCATGTTTTTATGCTTATCATAGGAAGTAATATTATTTCTTATAGTTTTTTTTGTACTTTTTAAATAAAACGTTTAATTATATCTCAAAAACTCAAACTCAAACGCATTTATTTCAATTAGACCATTACAGGCACTTTTGAATGTCAGAAAAACAAAGAAGGCTACCCATATAACCATTTTTGCGAACATAACGTAACCGTTTCGACACTTAGCGTCGACACTGATGTAGCTCGAAACATAATCTCGTCGACGTTCCGTTATAGCGCCGTCGCTGCAACTAAAAATGGGGAAGATCTCGACACACTCATCACGGTAACATTTGGTTTCTAATTTTTTCGTCGCGTCGTAACATTGTTACCATATTTCAACCAGAGTTCGCACAAATCATTCAATCATTCATTCGTTCGCCCAATTTCGTTGGCTCGTGTGTGAGTGGCAGCAAAATAATAAAAATACAAGAAATCCCATAATATATCTCAAGGTAAGTAAACGAATATTTAGTTTTCATTAATTACTAAGGTTTACAATGCTCAAATCTTATTGGGAAAAAAAAATTACTGTGTAATTTCGTTGAATATGTTGATATTTACCAACGCGCCACCATAATATCATAATTTAATAATTTTGGTGAAAGAAAAGCTTTTGTTTTATAAAAAAAAAATCACATCGACTGCTCAGACGCACTTACAACATCATATTTTAATATTAATAACAAATTATTTTAGCAAGATTTACCCATAAAATTGATAAATAATGGATAATGAAATAATAAAAAAATACATTTTTTATGTTTGTTGTGAAAAATTTGCTCGTCACAACTAGTCACTAAGTTACGATAATGTGTCGACACGTGTCGACATGTTACGCTTAGTTGTTACAAAATTACTAGCTTTTTAAAATGGTTTCTCGTATCTTTTGGCTACAGTGTTTCCCAAAGATTTAAACAAGATGCCTTTTTGCATTGTTCTGACCAAAGAAGGCTCATCAGAACTAATATCGCTTGTACCGAGCACTTGGGTTAAAGACGACGACGTCCTGTTTTGGCCGAGAAAAACAAAAAACAACGATTTGGAGCTCTTGAGACGAGATGAAAATAGCATTCCAGGCGAAAATTGGAAGAAAATGAAATGCAAAATAAAACTCAAAGGAATTACTACTTTCGCAGAGGGTCTGAAGTTAGAGGAACTTTATTCCAACTTCGAAGACACTGAAGACGAGGAGACGTAAGTTTTATTTGCTTGAATTAGACAATGACAATAATAGGTATTATAATATGTCGGCGCCATCCCAAACATGGACACAGCGGGAAAGGCGCGAGCCCGGGCGCTCGGGATTCCCCCCCGGCACTCGCGCGTTGCTGGCCGTCCGCGACTTTCGGCTCCATTATGTGTACCTATTAGTCTATGCGCGGCTCTTCACTGGGCTCACGAGCGAACGAGCATTTCTCTCTCATAAATATTATAGTAACTACTTCTGTTGTAAAATTAATGCAATGACAATAGGATAAATAGGTCAATAATTACCGATTTATCCTATGTAATGTTCACCATGTTGTACCATAGTTGAAAATTTAATCTGATTTGATAACTACAATAAAATAGGTAAGTGAGTTATGATTAAGAAAGGGAGGTAGCAGCGATGAAGGTGCAGGCGGCGTGAGAAGGCTAGGGATGCGGGAAGTGAAAAAAAAAATCGATAAATCGATGTATCGAATTAAAAATATCAATACATCGATATATCGATATTTTTTCTACAAGTCCTAGAGAAGGCGCGGGAGAAGTGGGAGGCGCAGGCGGCGGTAATGCTGTGTTGTGTGAGCAAGGCGTTTGGTCAGTGAGTCGTCTCTTTTTTTCCGGCCGGTGTTTTGCGCGCGTTAGCAGCGCAGCGACAGTAAGTTGTTGGTTTACTAGACCAGTGATAAATAAAATACAAATACTTTTTTTAAGTTATAAATAAATTATCCGACATCGTCCACGAATTAATGGATAGCCCGAGTGACGTAATCGCTGCCTGTCGTATGTATCTATATAATTCTCGTAACATAACTTTTCATACTTTTTATAATACCTACATAGACATGGTAGAAGGCCGTGTGTTGTGGCATACATTGGGAGACTATGTTCAACAGTGGACTGTGATATGCCGATTGATTAATTAACAGTTTAAAACATATTAATATTGATGTATTTTTCAGTTGAACAGGACACAAAAAGGGGACTTGCTGGAATTCAAATACAGCTAGATAAAATATTTGATTTTATTAAATCAAAAAGCTTCTCAAATAACGATGTTATGGAAGCAAACACACAACCGATAGATGATTTGATCACTCAGAAAAATATAGAATTCCCAATAAATTCTGTAAAGCAGTTAGACTTATGGTGCTCCCACATTGCCGTTAGAAAATGTTTAGTAATGTTAGTAAACATTTTATAACAAAACAAATTATAACAAAATAAAACATGTGTTATCTTTTGTTTATAAACATTTTATAAGGGTGATGGCGGGATAGGCGGTGCGGTGCGGTGGGGGTTAGAGTACGCAGGTCGCTGCGCGTGGTGTCTCGCTTGTGTCAGCGTGCATCGCTGTGCGTGTGTATTAGTGGTTGCGCGTGCGCCAAGCAATAAAATATGTCCGGTAATTGGAATAACGATGATGTTTACAAACTGATTGAAATGTTTCAAGCAAGAGAAGTACTATGGAACACGATGTCAGAGAGCTACAAAGACCGAAATAAAAAACACGATGCTTGGATGGAAATTGCCAGTGAATTTAATATGGATAAAAAAGTAATTGAAAAAAAGATTCGATCACTCGTAGGTCAATTTAACCGAGAATGTAAATCTAATAAATCTGGTGCAGGAGCTAATGAGTCAAGTAAATGGTTTGCATTTAAAAAACTCATGTTCCTTAAAGGCAAAAATATTCCAAGTTTAACTGTCGATGGAGGGTTGCAGGTGAGTTTTATTTTAACGTCTTTTAATAATATTTAGATGCCCAGTCCAAAAACCCTTCATTTGAAAAATATTCTGCGAATTCTTTTCTTATTTCTTTCCCATCATCTGTCAGGGATTCACATGCTTCAAGTGGTGTTAATTGCTGCTGTTCTAATCTCCATTGTCCATCGATACGTGTACCAGTTACTATGTCATCTCCATCATAGTATTGAGATGGAGCGTAAATCATGCTCGATTCCGTTTTTCTTATAAAATTATGCAGTAGCACGCATGTCATAATTAAAGTAGTAGTTTTTTCTGGATCTAATAATATTGTAGTTCGTAAAACTCTAAATCTGGCTGACAAAATCCCAAATGCGTTCTCTACTGTTCTCCTCGCACGACTCAGTCTATAACTGAAGATTCTTTCCTTAGAATTGCTATCATGTGGTCCTGGAAAAGTTTTTAATAAGTGTTTTTCTAAAGGGAACGCATCATCTGTTACGAACACATAAGGAACAGGTTTGTTTCTGCCTGGTAGTGAGCTGTCACTGGGTATTTTCAAACTATTGTCGTTAATTTTATTTCGAAATTTTGTGTTTGCGAAAACTCCGCCATCACTATGCGTCCTTGGCAGCCAATATTCACGTACAGAAAGTTGTATTCTGCGTCCACTATCGCTAAAAGTACAACGCTGTAAAATCCTTTATAGTTGTAATATTCACTGCCGCTATCAATTGGCTTTTGTATGGCTACGTGCTTTCCATCGATACTTCCTAAGCAATTTGGGAAATTCCATTTTTCTTCAAATGAATTTGCCACGTGTAGCCACTCTTGAGGTGTTGTTGGTATCTGGAACAAAAATAGAAGATTAAGAAATAGGCGCGAAAAATAAATTTATAACTCGTTATTCTAACAAATTTTATTGGATATTTTTATTAAGTATGAAATATTAATAAAATACACTATAAAAAAATATGATTTCAGTTAAGGGTTGTTAAGTAATAGAAAAAGAAAATCGCGGTTATAGATTTTTTTACAATTTTAGCTAATTTGACGCGCCTATAACTTGAAATGATCGTTTAATTCTATTCTTTCAGGGTAACGAAGAAAACAGAATTGCTTCAGAAAACACTCTCAGTTTGAACGAAACAGGAAATACTGTCACTGATGAAACTACGGGCACGCCTTTCGCCACCCCAAAACCATTTCGGAAAAGAAGACGGCCTGAAGTAGAACAAGATCCAACACAACAAGAAGCTGTAAATATTTTACAAAGAATGTACGAATCTAGAAAAAGCAGGGATGAAAATGACGCATTTGGAGAGTATGTCTCGATGAAACTGAAACAAATAAAAAACAGTCATGCTAAGAATACTGCTCAACATCACATTAACAATATTTTGTACAATGCGACAATGGGACAATATGATTTTCCAACAACCTTTACAGACCCAACCGCTAGTAGTTCCTGGGGATACAACTCTGAACCAAATCTATCCACTTTTTCGGAAAATAATGCTGACTGTAGCTCGAGAGGATACTACACCGCACCGAGTCCCTCGGCTTCATTTGAAACCAGTTCTTCGGATAACTCCAGGACACATACTCGTACCAGCGCAAGAACACAGAGTCCGTCTAATTTATCGGAATCAAGCCAAGATTCGACCCAATCATTAAACGATTTGTTGGAATCAATCAAAAATTAAAAAATACATGTTTGGTTTGTTAATTATTAAAAAAATTATTAGTAAGGTAAGGTAGGTACCTACCTAAAGTATGATTAGATTAGATCATATTAAAAGTAAATAAAAAAATAATTAAAAATGTTGTTTGACTTACCTGTATGTATTCCTTTAAAACCTCATTGAGAGCCTCGCACACTTCTGGTACGATAATAGATATCACTTGGTCTGACAACTTGAACACATTTCCAAGACTTTTATAACTGCTACCAGTTGCCAAAAATCTTAACGTTACCGCAAGTCTTTCCGTCACACTTACAGGTTTTCTAAATGTAGTGTCTCGTTTGCCTATTTTTGCCCCAATTAAATTTTGTAGATATTCAAATTCGGAACTGTTCATTCTTATAAAATCTTTTAAGCAACCGTCAATACCCAAATCCTTGAGATAGTCTGTGGCACTATATTTTCCTCTAGCTTTTAGCGTTTGGCGCATCCAATAAGAGCGCTTTTTCTTCTTTTTTAAACAAAAAATAAAAGCTATTCCAATGAGCAAATCTTCTTCCATTTTCGTGTAGACGTCCTCGGCCCTCAGAAGGCGAAACCAAACTGCGAGCCAATACTAGATGTTATAAAATGTTTAAACATTTTCCATCAATGTAGGAGCACTTATAACATGTAACAGTTTCTAACAAAGTGTAACATTTGTTAGTAAATGTTTTGGTGTTATAAAATGTTTACAAACATTTTATAACGGCAATGTGGGAGCACCATTACTCGAAAACGAACTCACAAACGCGAATTTCGAAAAAGCATTGGTATTACTTTTAAACATTAACTATCCAACTTTGTATTCCAAAATAAATATGGTATAATATTTCTTTTGTAATGTGAAGTTAGGTAACATTTTTTACATTTTGTTGCAGGTCAAAAAATTCTCGACAATTTCTGGCACAAGTGGCCATCATAAAATAAGCAAAATAGGATTACAAATATCAAAATCTTTTTTTACTGATGAACTCCTTAACCATTTTACTTGGAGAGGAATAAAAGGATGTTCTAAACCACCTTTTATGCCATATATAAATATAAGAAATTGTTTTTACAAAATTATACGTCTTGCTGACAACTCTTGCACTGCTTTGGAAGCGGACTCATTTCTCCAAAACAGTGCCATTAAGCATAGTGGCCAACGAATCAAAAGAAAATCGTAAGTATAATCAACTTTTGAATATGCTTTTATATTATTTTATCTACACTCAAATCGAAAAATTCGAATGTAGTACCACTGTCTTTTTTTTTATTAATTCATTAAACTAGTCTGTGGTTTTAGGCTGAATATGAAAAAAAAGGCGCACGCATGCGCAGTTCGAACTCTAAAAAAAATGGCGCACGCATGCTTAGTTTGAACTTAATTTCCCGCGCTTCCCATACATTTTATTGCCGATCGTGTTTTTATATTCGGGATTTAAATAATTACTATACCAAATAAATTACTTCCTTGTAACCTACCTACATAGTACATACTTTGTTTAATTTCAATTTTTCCTATGAGTGAAGATAAAGTAGTGTATGAAACTGCATATAACTTAGGTATTAAAACACTCTAGTCAACCTATTATTGCATTCGGCTTCGCCTCAAGCGATAAACAGACTCTCGTGTTTTAATACCCCTTCTTATATCGCACACCTAGATGAAGGGTAGCACAACTCAAAATAATCCAAAATTGAGTTATTGCAATTATCGGAATCAGCCACAGTGGAACGAATGTATGGGAGCGGTTGGACGTAGACATGTCCGAAAAAAAAGAGTAAAATTATGCCAAACTAATGATGCCATCTTATTCGATTACTTAATGCCTTCATAACTTGTGGTGATGAATTTCTTCATAACTCCCATATTTCGGGAGTAATTTGAGAAAATGTGAAATTTTACTATGAAAATGAGTGTATCGAGCTCTCTCCCTCCTGATTCCGGGCTTGTTTCAAGTAGCGGTCTCTAATATCATAATGCTAATACTAAGAGCTATATTTAATACTAAGACACATAGTGCGCCAAATGTGCACTTTCTGGGATAAAGAGTGATGTTTATTTTATAACACAATTTTTTTATTTTTTGTTTATTTTGTTGATTAAAACCGTTTTTCTAAAGGTTTACCTTATTACAATAACATTTCTGAGCAGCCAATTAGAGAAGATATAAGCTAATTAGGATATATAATTAGGGACTTAAGGTTTACATATAAAACTGATGCACTAATGATTACTGATAAGAACATTGCTATTATTTAATTACTAAATGGCTCTTAATACACTAATCTAGCATGCATCATTTACTAATTATCACAATAACTAATTACCTTGCAATATTTAACAAAGGATACCTGGGATACCTGGATTTTATATAAATAGGTCACTATTAGTAACTTTAAAATCAGTGTTGATTTACACCTCGTTGTATCCAAGCTAATCTCGCAATGTATTTTCCAAATTTTAATACAAATCTTGATATTCACGTTGCTTTATGCGCACGCGCACATAAAGATTTACGCGACTTTAACTATTTGTTCAGTGTTTTAAAAGATAACAGTTGTGTTCAGTTATGTGAAAGTGCTGAAACAAGTTTAAAAGACTGGTGTCGTCGATTTTGCTACCGCATTTATGCAAAATGGACACAGTCTGGAAGAAGCACAGATAAGTTTCGGAAGAAACATGAGATTTGGCTACAGGCTGCAATTCAATGGCCGGAATTACAGAATGAAAATATGGAACCTTCTACAGAAAATATAAGTGACGTCATCGAGCCCATAATTTCTCCTGCTAAATCTGATGCTTCAACTTGTACACATCCTAGTCCTCGTAAATCTTTTGAGGACCTTAGTAACCGGCAAAAAAGAAGACGCACTGAAGATAGTCTTTCATGCAGCAGTAGCAGCGCTGAAATTATGTTTTCGGCCGAAAGGGCGCTTCAAAAGGCAGGACAAAGCGATACAGCTTATGTTATGAAATACTTGACGGAGAATCCAGAAGAGGCCTCAAAAATCAAAGCCTTCATTGAAGGTAAATCAATTCAGGTACGGGAAATATCCCCTTTGAAGGCATTGGCTCTTTATGTATCGATGAACTTATCGAAATGGCGCTATAACACTCTTCGGGATTTCAACACTCAAGAAGGAGCTCTTCAATACCCGAGTTACTACATGTTGGTTAAAGAAAAAATTAAGTGCTATCCGGCCAAAGAAGATCTCACAGTTACAGAGAGCTCTGCAAAAATCAAATTACAAGCCTTGATGGATTTAACCTCAAGAAGACTTATTAGGTCGTTAGAAACCCCTGTTGATCCCAATCAACAGCTCGTATTGACCAGCAAATGGGGTTTTGACGGATCATCTAGGCAAAGCATTTATCATCAAAGGACGAGTGAAGATGAGCAAATCGATCTTGCTAGTAATTTTATGATTAGTCTTGTACCACTGCGGCTCGTCTCAAAAGGTGTAACAATTTGGGAAAACGAGCGACCATCTTCCACTTCATTTTGCCGGCCAATATTGTTTAAGTTTATAAAGGAAACCAAAGAAAATGTGCAGAGAGAGATGGCTGAAATCGAAGCAGAGATTGAAGCCTTAACTCCATCCACCATCACTGATGGAATTAGTGTCAAACACCAACTGCTGTTGACAATGATTGATGGTAAAATTCATTCCATTATATCCGATACAGCAGCTTCAGTGTGTGACATATGCAAGGCTTGTCCTAAAGAAATGAATAATTTAGAGTTAATCAAAGATAAACACGCAAACGAGGACATGTATAAATATAGCTTAAGCACCCTTCACGCTTGGATTCGCTCAATGGAATGCTTATTACACATTTCCTACAAATTAGACATAAAATCATGGCAAGTAAGGGGTGATATAGCAAAAAGGCAAGTTGATGACAGGAAGAAAAGAGTTCAAGAGGCTGTAAGAAGAGAAACGGGCTTACTTCTCGATGTTGTGAAACAAGGCAGTGGATCCACCAACAATGGCAACTCGGCAAGGAGATTTTTTGAAAACTACACTAAATCTGCTGAACTGACCGGAATAGATGCTATGCTTTTAAGAAAAATCTGTGTGATCTTGCAGTGTATTTCATCAGGAGAGAAGATCAACGTAACTAAATTCCGAGAGTTCTGCTTTGATACTGCTAAGCTTTACGTGGAGTTATACCCATGGTATTATATGCCTTCTTCACTTCATAAAATTTTAATGCATGGGCCAGACATAGTTCAGAACATGTCAATTGTGCCCATTGGTTTTCTATCCGAAGAGGCATCTGAGGCTAGAAATAAAGATTTTAGAAAATATAGAGAGGGGCATTCTCGAAAGCATAGCAGTATCTCATGCAATGAAGATATTATGCACAATCTTTTACTGTCTTCTGATCCACTTGTTACAAGTATCCGTCCAAAAGGAAATAAGTTTGTAAAAAAATCTTCTTTTAAGGAATTTTATGAGCTTACGGATTCTGAGAAAAGTGATATCGAATTTGTTAACATAAATGATTTAGCGGACATCGATTCTGAATTTGAATTAATTGATGATGATGATGATGACGAAGATAATTAAATGATGTTATTGTTTTAAAATGTGTAACTTAGTAAATTAGAGCTTACATCTTAATTATTTATTGTACTTTTAATGAAACTAGGTAATTTATTATCAACTTACTTAAAAGTCATACTCTCATCAGTTCTTGTGAATATTTTTGTTAATATATATTTCTGTATATATATAATATATTTATAGACCTCTTAATAAGTCTGTCTGCGGTTTAAAGTAAATACAAATGGGGAAAAAACGTTTTTTTTTTTAAATTTTCATTTCCTTTTATCCCAGAAAGTGCACATTTGGCGCACTATGTGTCTTAGTATTAAATATAGCTCTTAGTAATAGCATTACGATATTAGAGACCGGTACTTGAAACAAGCCCGGAATCAGGAGGGAGAGAGCTCGATACACTCATTTTCATAGTAAAATTTCACATTTTCTCAAATTACTCCCGAAATATGGGAGTTATGAAGAAATTCATCACCACAATTTATGAAGGCATTAAGTAATCGAATAAGATGGCATCATTAGTTTGTCATAATTTTACTCTTATTTTTCGGACATGTCTACGTCCAACCGCTCCCATACATTCGTTCCACTGTGCTGCCGAAAACTACATAAACTCCAAAGACACCTGTGTACAAACTTCATTCCTAAAAAACTAGATGGCGCTGTAAGTCAGTCTTTCTGAGTAGCTCCACGGTCACCCCCCACCAACAACAGTAACGCATCACCAGTTACGACATGTCAGCCGCAGGGGAATATGCTGTCAACTCGCACAAAGACTAAATTATTTCGACTTAGTTTTGTATTCGTGGCAAACCGCAGTAATAAAGCGTGAATTATTTTGAGTTGATTTTGTATTCGTGATTGAATCGGTCTTGTTTCTTGGGTGTTCTTCAAACTATTTCCACTTATACCAGTATTGTTGACGAATGTAAGTAATTTTTGTTTTACTAACTAATAATAGTTTAGTGTTGGTGAAATTATTTGGAACTATTTGAGTTGGTCTGTTATTGCTGGTTAAATTTAAATTCGCTCTTATTCTAAAACAATAAATGCTATTGTTTATTTTGTTATAGGAATATTTAGAGTTGCCTTTGTATTTTTGAAACTGATTTAATAAATTTTAATTCTTTAATAAAATACTGCAATTTATAAACTTTTTTGAGTTAATTTGGTATTCGTGAATTTTATTAACTTCGTATTTTTTTGCTACAGATGATGAGGGGCCGTGGCCTTTTACTTCTACAGAAGGTGATGGAGACCAGTTCAAATGAGCCTGAACGCAGTCATGTGGAGAAACAACTCCAAGAGAATTCCACAACACCTTCAAATACCACCATGGTGATGGAAGAAATCTCTGAAAATGGCACCATGGAGTCACAAAAGAATCCAGCAACGTTAGCACCACCATCAGCCAGCACCCAGGTGAAACCATCGTACTATATTTCTCCGGTTAACAGCGAATGTAGCGATTTAGACGATTCAGATGCGGATCCGCCCTTCAACCCACCTCCCAAAGAGAGCTACCGTCCATCACTCGTCGTTCCAAGAAAGAGGTATCGATCCTCCAGTACTACCTCGTCTTCCAGTTCTAATAGTCCCAACAAGACTACACCACCAACTCAACTCTGCAACTCCGTGCCATCTACCATGCCGGATTCTGCCAATCTTTTAAACGACAATCCGGTTACTGAACCATCCACCTCTCAACCGATCATAGACCAGTCTGCTGATCCTGAAAGCCTACAAAGAGGTAAAAAAAAGACAAGAAAAAGATCTCGTTCCTCCAGCTCCTCCTCTAGTTCTAGCTCATCCTCTAGTAGTTCCAGCAGCTCTTCAAGCAGCAGTAATACAGAAATAGGTAGTAACTCTGTGCCGTCTGCCATGCCGGATTCTCCCAATCTTTTAAACGAAAATCCACCTGTTGAAGCTTCTACTTCTCAACCGATCATAGACCAGTCTGTTGATCCTGACAGCCTTCAAAGGGGTAGGAAAAGAATAAGAAAACCAGCTGGTTGGCTCACAAATCTTAAGAAATCTCGTCGAAATACCGGAAAGGCTTATGTAAGTTCAACTAATAAGAGAGTCCCTGAAAGAGCGGTTAAGCCTCCATGCCACGATAATTGCAAATTGAAATGCAAATCTAAAATAAGTGAAGTATTACGCAAATCTTTGTTCGATAAATTTTGGGGACTAGGCGAACTTCAACGGCAAAGAGAATTCATTGTAAGGCACACACAAGAGATTAAGCCTAAATATAGATACAGCAGTACCCAAAATTTTAGGGCACTAAATTCTGCATTTATTTTTGAAGTTGAAGACACTCGTATTAGAGTCTGCAAGACTTTTTTTAAAGCTACACTAAACATAAGCGACCAATGCATTAGGACAGCTCTTTCAAAACGACAGGAGGGCGGTTTCATAGAAGATGACCGGAGGGGTAAGCACGGACAGCATTCCACCATAGATAATGAAATAAAAGAAAGTGTCGTCACTTTCATTAAGTCTATCCCCAGAATAGAATCTCATTACCTTCGAGCACAAACAACGAGAGAATTCATTCCAAGCGAAAGATCACTTGCGGATCTATACCGAGATTATAAAGATCTACGCGAAAATGAATGTTTACCATTTGCTTCGTCATCAACTTTTAATCGTATTTTTAATACACAGTTTAATATTTCGTTTCACATCCCCAAAAAAGATGCGTGTGATCTTTGTGAAACATTCAAAAATGCTATCGGAGAAGAACAACAAAAACTGCGTGAGGCTTATGACCAACATTTGAAAGAGAAAGTGTTGTCCAGATCAGAAAAGGAAGCTGACAAGAAAAGGACAGATGTAGTTGTTGCAGTTTACGATCTCCAAGCCGTGATGCAATTGCCAAAAGGGCAAGTATCCTTGTTTTTTTATAAATCTAGAATTAATTGCCTAAATTTCACAATTAGTGACTTGTATGCAAAAGATGTAATATGCTTCTTTTGGGACGAAATCGAAGGCAAACGTGGTGCTGTGGAAATTGGATCCTGTGTACTGCAATATATACAAATAGTTGTTGAGAAAAGTACATCGGGTACCGAACTGGACCTTATATTTTATAGTGACAACTGCTGTGGTCAGCAAAAAAATAAATATCTGCTGTCTGCCTACGCATTTGCTGTTGCAACCATGAGAGTAAACTCAATTACTCATAAATTTTTGATTCGTGGTCATTCGCAAAATGAAGGCGATAATGTGCATAGCGTTATCGAAAAACAAGTTAAACGATACACTAAATCAGGCCCGATATACTGTCCACAACAATACGCGACTTTAATAAGAACAGCTAAAAAGACTGGGAAACCTTATCATGTGGAAGAACTTACACATGACAAGTTCTATGGACGTAGTCCACGAACAGCACCCGTCCGAATAGCACCGGCGCGAATAGCACCGAGCCTAGTCCACGAACAGCACCTATCAATATTTTTGGCAGGTGCTATTCGTGGATACAAATCTATTTTATTATTTGTGTCCACGAACAGCACCTACGGCTCGGCAGCCTAGTGCTGGGATGCATTTGTTTAACAGGACATTATTAAATGAAACATATCGATAAAAATCACTAGAACGTTTATTAAGAAATATGTCTAGGCGACATTTAAATATAAGAAAAAACAATAAAAAGCCTTATGATAATAATTATTAATCTTACAAAATAATAAATCTGTAACACTTTCTTAATTTTTAATGTATCACAATCAGTCTTTTCAGATCACCTCACCTTTATTGCAAAATTAGACTTAGTTTAATCTTACTAAATAATATCACTTTCTTATTTTATAATATATCACAATCAGTCTCCACATATCACATTTATTGAAAAATCAGCAAATACAAATATTTCGGTCTAGGCGACATTTAAATATAAGAAAAAACAATAAAAAGTCTTATGATAATAATTACTAATCTTACAAAATTATAAATCTGTAACACTTTCTTAATTTTTAATGTATCACAATCAGTCTATTCACATCAAAGGTGATGAGAGTAGCGATACTGTGTAACGTGCAAAGACACGTGACACAGTATCGCTACTCTACAATTCTTATAGGGTGCAGCTTGTCGTACCCTTGCGCATTGCGAGCAAGCAATTTTCGACCGATTCCACCCATCGGACGCCATACATTGGACCTTTGGCTGATAGTGCGTTAAGACTGTTTATCGTGTAGCCGTGATTTCTTGTCACTGTTCTAGCGACGCGACAATGCGCCGGAGCACACGAAAGTATGACGAATTTAACCGAACGCTTCCGGAGCTTGTTTACGTAAAATTGCAAATAATATTATTAGTTCGGATAGCTCGGCAGGGCACAAAGGGACGTCACAAGAATAGTTTATAATAGTTTGTATCTGTATGTTCCGTGCTAACAAAAGGTGTAGTAGATTTATTAGTGAGTATCTATAAAACACAATAATGGAGCCTGTTGCCGGTAGAAGTGATAAAAATAGTAACATTAGCTACATTTCCAGTAGAAAAGGAGCGCCATTACTAATACATAGTGATAGACAGTACAGAAAATTCAAAACATATAAAAATAATGCTAATGTGTTATGGCGGTGCATAAAAATATCGTGTAGAGGGTTCCTGACGCTTGATGGCAATGAAGATGTAATAAAAATTACAGAACACACCTGTGAACCCATGAGCAGTGCCCAGACAGAAATAAAGAAAAGTATGGATGAACTTCGACAAGAAGCTGCAGCCACCGATGGTCCTATTCCTACGTTATACAAGAGCAAAATAAATAAACTACTCGATGAAGGTCTCAACTTAGTAGCCGATTGCCCAAATTATAAAAACATTAAGTCTAGTCTTTATAACATAAGAAATAGGGCTTGTGGAGTTAGCCGACTAAATGCAAAAACCGCGGGCGAGGTACAAGTAAGTAATCTTCTAGCCGCCATCCTATTAATATTATTATATTATATTATTATTCTTTTATTCTTTTATTCACAATATAAAAAATTGCAATTTGAAATATATAAATTTAATCAGTAGGTAGTAGTTCACATAGACTATGAAGTAAAAAAATTAAAACAACTATTTTTTTATTTTGCTAAAACTGTACGTTGAAAGTTAGTGTTTTAATTTTTTTCTAGATCCGTGATTTTGTTACACACAATGATATATCTACCTAATTTGTCTATTTATGAACACCTTTTCTAGGTACTTTCCCCATATTATTAAATATTTTTTTTAAATATTATTTGTTTTTTATAATTATATTTATTAAAAATGTAATTTTATGATATTGCTTATGGATTATAGGAGTATAATAGTAATAATGTTTGGACATCTATATACAGCACCATTTAATCCTAAACTAAGCTAATCTATTTATTTTAAGGTACCCAAACAATATTTGGACTTCTTGTTAGCTGATTACTACGATGGGAAAAATCGAATTCTACTATTCGCCACGTCAAGAAGCAAAGAAGAACTTGCCAAAACACGTCATCTGTATTGTGATGGAACTTTTAAATCTGCGCCGAAACCTTTTCTGCAGATTTATAGTATCCATGGTGATATCGATGGTGTCGTTAAGCCGTTAGCATATGCTATGCTTCTAAATAAAAAAATGTCTACATATAAAACATTATTTCAATTATTAAAATCTTCGATACCAGCAATGACTGTAGATTTTTTCACGAGTGACTTTGAAGAAGCCGCAGTGAGAGGAATACTGTCTGTATTTCCCAACGTAGCAGTAAAGGGATGTTACTTTCACTTTAAGAAGGCGTTAAAAAAAAAACAGAAGGAGCTAGGTCTTAACGACAATAGTATATATAGAAAGCACGTTGCTCTATGTACAGTGCTCCCTTATTTGCCACCGAATGATTTAGATGACGCTTGGCTTTACATTATGAGTGAGAGTCCTCAAGATAGTAATATAACAAAATTTAACGACTACATGATCACACAATGGATTGACCACAAATTTTGGTCAAACAAATGGTGTTGTTATGGCCAGACTCACAAAACGAACAATTATACTGAGACTCATTATTCGGTCATTAACAAATCAATTAATAAAAATAATAAGAACTTACTTAATGTTTTAAGAGTCTTACAGGAAAATTGTAAGAATTTCACTGACATACGAAAAAAATTTGCTACTTCTAATTCACAAAAAAATGCCGCAAAAAGAAACCAACTAATAGACAATATTATAAAAGAATATAAAAGTGGATTTATTTCTCTTGGCCACTGCATGGAAAAGCTGCGATTTTAAGGCTTTCTATTTTTAAATTTAAATTAGAATAATGTAACACCTGCGCAATCGACGGATAGTGAAGGACAATATACAAAATGTTCACGGAGCGCTGTTATTAGTACATCAATAAGGATCTAAGGCTGATTTTGCTGATTTTTCAATAAATGTGATATGTGGAGACTGATTGTGATACATTAAAAATTAAGAAAGTGTTACAGATTTATAATTTTGTAAGATTAGTTATTATTATCATAAGACTTTTTATTGTTTTTTCTTATATTTAAATGTCGCCTAGACCGAAATATTTGTATTTGCTGATTTTTCAATAAATGTGATATGTGGAGACTGATTGTGATATATTATAAAATAAGAAAGTGATATTATTTAGTAAGATTAAACTAAGTCTAATTTTGCAATAAAGGTGAGGTGATCTGAAAAGACTGATTGTGATACATTAAAAATTAAGAAAGTGTTACAGATTTATTATTTTGTAAGATTAATAATTATTATCATAAGGCTTTTTATTGTTTTTTCTTATATTTAAATGTCGCCTAGACATATTTCTTAATAAACGTTCTAGTGATTTTTATCGATATGTTTCATTTAATAATGTCCTGTTAAACAAATGCATCCCAGCACTAGGCTGCCGAGCCGTAGGTGCTGTTCGTGGACACAAATAATAAAATAGATTTGTATCCACGAATAGCACCTGCCAAAAATATTGATAGGTGCTGTTCGTGGACTAGGCTCGGTGCTATTCGCGTCGGTGCTATTCGGACGGGTGCTGTTCGTGGACTACGTCGTTCTATGAACTGAAAGCCCTTCAAGAAGAATGGGGAAACAATTTCACTGTTAATGTTGACAGAGAACAAATAAAATGGCACGATATCAAACAACTTCGCGTTGAAAAGCAACAACCAATGTCATTTTTTTATAAAACTTCTTATGAAGAGACAGTTTTTAAAAAAGCGTTTGTAAGAAATCAAAGACGCACACAAGATCACCAATTTTCTCCAACTTTGACACAAGCGTATTTGCAAAAAATACCATTGGGTGCCAATAAAAAGCGGGACATTACGGAACTAATTGATAAGAATATTATTCCACAGAGTTACGTCAATTCTTATTACAAAAATGCACTAGATTTATAGAATAAAAATTACGCGAAGAAATTTCTTCCAAACAATACCTACATACATAGGTGTATGTCGGTATTGTTTGGAAGAAAATCTGAATACTTATGTTTTTATGTTTTTTGATAACTATAGATAATACTAAAAAGTCTGATTTAATTAAGTAAAACAGTTTACAATTCTGTCGGTGAGCCTGTAACAATACTATTATAGTTTTAGATGCCTATAATAGATATTAGGTAAAGGTTGAAAATAAAAGTCTGATTTAACTAATAAGTTTAATCCTCTCGATGAGACTGATAATAATAGAATAGTTAAGTGTTTTAGATGCCTTTATTAATGTTACCTTTTTGTTGTAGTTTTTTTTGGTTATTTAAGTTAAGTGAAAACAGATAATTGTTGGTACCTAGTACCCACATTTCTCATGCCTGTTATGTTGAGTAATAAGTACGTGTTTTTGTAACTAAGTCATTCTTAAAATATCTTCCAAAGACTGTGCTATTTATAAAAAAATATACTACTTTTCCTGTAGTTTATAGACTTAATGGTCTAGTACTGATTAAAGAGAACTTAATACCTAAATTATAAGAAAAATGTCTACTTTGTTAAACGTTTTACTAACCTGTTCAAAGTTTAATGGATCTCAAATTAGAATAATGTAAGGTGTTCATTCTATTTTCCGAACAAGTGATGTGTTTTTGATTATCTTTATTTGTTTGTTACCTTAATACAAAATAAAGATGTGTCTTAATTAAATATAATGTTTTACTTCATTATTATAATAATTATACAAATAATAATTTAGATACACTACTCTTTATGTAAAGATTTTAAAAAAATATATTCACATTAAGACAGGATTAATTTAAAAAAAATCACTAATATGAAATCAATTTGAGTTTATAAAAATATTGAACAATGATTTAGTCACGATTACTAATATAACACGAAAAAAAATAATTAAAAATGTATACGTGTATTTGAAGGTAAGTAATTGATCAAATTAATATCTTAGTAAAATAATATACAACCTCATCCAACAATCATTTAAATCGGTCAAATAGAAAACGAGTAAAACGTTTTTTTGCTGTTCCTGAAAAAAGAGGTATTTTGAGTTGTGCTACTCTTTATCTAGGTGTGCGATATGACAGTTGCATAAACTACTATTATCAGTGTTGTATGTACAAATAAAAATATGAATTCGGTTTTCATTAACTTTTTAATTAAGCTAATACTGTATTTAACATTTTTAGGTAAGAATAATGTTTGATTATAAACTGAATTAAAACTGTTGTGTTTTATTTGTAGGTGTGACATGAACATAAGCAAATAAAAAAAAATAGGACTGAATCATATGAATCTACAGTAAATGAAAACTTAGATCCTATGGAAAATGAAATCGGTCTGTACCTACCTAATTTTACACACACGCGCGCGCACACACACACGCACAAACACAAACGCTGGCACGCACGAAGCGCTCAAGCCTGATTTACACAAAACTAGCGTATAATTAGTATCAACGCATAAATACTGATATGCACTTACGAAATAAACTTATCGTAAACTTATTTTCTTATTTACAGAAGACGATACGTCAGGCACAACAAAATGTGCAATCAATCATCAATCAGTTAAAGCATCGAAAATAGTGACTATACTCTCCGACGTCAAAATAAATAATAAGATTATGGATTTACAACATGACTCCAAAATGGCAAATATAAGTTCTCTGATAACTTAATAAATTTTGAAGATTTTAATGAAAATGCACAATAAAGCAAAAGTATAAAGAATGATAATGATGTCAAAATACATTATATATTAATTACTTCTTTTTCATCTATATTTTTAATTTTCTGGCATATGTGTTCTTTGCCCATGATGTGACGAGTGAAGAATTAATTAATAAGTGGGTCTACAAAACGCAAAGTTGTACGAGTAGTACAAAATGGCTGATTCTAAAATAAAAATCTTTATTTTTACTTGTTTTTTTTTTTATTTTATGTTTACTCCCAACGTTGTCAATACTGGAATAAATACCATTTGCGTGTTGCAAACCATACATAAAAGTTTGGGTCCGTGGCTTAGGCCCCCAGTGGTCGACGCACCTGTGGCCGATGCCCCCGATACGATTAATTTAATATCTTTATTTTTTTGTGCTTTTTCACTTAGTACAGTAAATGAGAAAAGTGTTTCACCCTATTAATAAAGTATTTTTCCTTGCTAAACAAAAGTTATCTATCAAATAGCAGACAGAATAGATCGCCACTTAACCTTATCCTTACACACCTTTTTCCCCATTAGAAGCATATTTATTATGTACAAACATCCAAAAATTCAAAAATACTTAATTTAAAATGTTAGTGAATGTTTATAATATACATTTATAATAAATTACCTTACGGAAATTTTATCTTTCAACTTCAACCCACTCGTCAACTAACTGAGCCAAACCAGTTATTGGTAACAATAAAAAGTCCGTCTTTTTGTCTACAAAATTGAAAACAATAAGGAAGTATGAATAGATATTATGTCTATCTCTTTCACACCTGAGCCCAGTTATTGAATATTGCAATATGCAACTGATAAGAAAGTTTAGTGTGTCATCTCACAATGACGAGCGAAGGTCCCTCGCAAGGGCTCGTGCGAAATAATTACGATATAGTTAAAAATAGACTTAATGGAAAAACATTGTTGCACGCTGGATTTGCGTATAATATTCATAGAAAAAATCAAAACTCTAGTGTGTGGGTGTGTGTGAATAAAAGACATGGCCAGTGTGGTGGTGCAGTTAAATTGATAAATGAAAGTGACAACGTTCAAATGATAAAAGGACATAAGCCTGAGTGTCAGCCGAATTTATTAAAAAACGACATCAAAATTCTTTCAAAAAATGTATGAAACGAAAATTGCAAAATTACAGAGGGAAAAGTACAGTAATGAAATTCCAATCTACAACAATATTAAAAAAGCGATTTACAGAAGCCGATATACAGCCCTGAAGGTAAAAAAAATACGATTCAAGGATCCAGCTCAAGTTACTATACCTGAAATTTTTCAAAAACATTTGTTATTTGATTATAATGAGGATGGCAACAGGATCATCGTATTTGCATCAGACATAGCTTCGGATGAAATTAAAAATGTGCACCACTTCTTCTGTGACGGTACATTTGATTGCTGCCCCTGTCCCTTCAAACAGATTTATACTATCCACGGAGATATTGGGAATAATTCGGATGAAACCAACATTGTGCCCATATTTTACGGGCTGCTGGTTAATAAAGAAAAAGAGACATATGAAATGATGTTCAAAAAAATCAAAGAAGCTTTGCAAGATTTCAAACCGTTAAAATTCACATTGGATTTTGAAATTTCAGCAATAGTCGCAATAAATAACGAATTTCCGACTGTTGAAATTCATGGGTGTTTTGTACATTTCCAAAATGCTGTATATAGGCGGGCAAAATCTCTCAAATTATTAGAATATGAGGAGACCACACAGTACGTAAAACTGTGCATCTGCCTTGCGTATCTGCCAAAAGAAGAAATTGAAGACGGCTGGCTTGCCATAATGGAAAACAGGTAGTTAAGTATTTTTTACACTTTATTAAAGCTTGTCTATTCCTTACATTTTTACTTTTGCACAATCATTCGATCGATTGTTTTCTTTTCAGTATTCCGGACGACCAAGTAACTAAGTTCAATGATTATTTTGTTGAACAATGGCTTGAGCCTGCGGATATGATCGCAAAGTGGTGTTGTTATAAGGAAAAACATAGAACCACTAATTTAGTAGAGGCCTGGAATCACCGTTTAAAAAAGCACCTGGGAACGAACCCGTCTTTATTGTCGTTTTTAGAAATGGTTAGGATTGATATTTCTACCTACGGCACGGCACAAGCGAGGTAATATTATTTATTTTACTTATATATAAAACAATTTAAAATATTACAAAAAAAATTGTAGTTTAAAATAAATTTATTAAGATATTTACCTAGTTTTTTCTTTCAGACTGAAAAACAAAAACATTCCTGTGAGCAGAAGAAAGAACAACACAAGAAAGAATGAAAAAATGATTGCCAATTTAACTGAACAGTATGAAAACAAAAAAATTAGCATAATCATGTTTTTAGAACAAATCCGCCCATATGTGGCAGTTCGTCCTAAAAAGTAATAATTTAACTTACATAATGAAAAGAGATGATTTTGCTTGTATACTATTTTTAAGTTTTAAATTTTGAAATTTAAATTTTTATGTTTGTTTAAGTTTTTACAGTTGATTATTTCTATGCTAGCAAAATTTCATAACATTTCACATGTAAAAAATATGTTACTCTACGAGTACGTTTGTTTTTGAAGCCTGATTATTTTGTTGTGTTATTGCTATTGAAACTGACTGATATAATTACTCGTAGGTAAAATTATTCTCATTTGTTTCACAGTTGAATATGTTTAATTATTATTGTTACAAAGATAAAAGAACATTTCATTATGTAAAAAGTTAGTTGCTCTCCAGTAATTTTTAAGACTGATTATTTAAAATTACTATCTTATTTTATTACATTTGAGACTGATTATTATAATTAAGTTAAATGATTCTCTTGATTATAGGTGATGAAAACTGTGATTTATATAAAAAAAAATACTAGATTTCTTATCGAGATATATAAATAAATAATGAAAAATTACTAAGACTTTAATTTTTCAAAACATACCTCTAATATAAAAGCATTTCTATGTTATAAATATAATTACGATTTAATGTTATGCATATACTTACAATCAATATTAACCCTACATTCATAACCATTCGTCCCACAGACCGGGCGAAACATAAATTTGTTTCTAGTGTCTCGAGTGAAAGAGATAGAATGATGACCTCTCAAGTACCTTCCTAGATCGCGTGACCGTTAGTAACGCGGGTGCGCTTGCCTCGCAGTGACGCTTTGTGCACAAGTTATAGACCCTTGAACGTCTGAGAAACGAATGTTTATGAATAGTGTTACTTTTGACGAGACTGCAAGTTATTTTGAAATTATTGTTTTTATGAGTTCTGCGGTTTTACAGAGTAAAGTAAGTATATGATATTATTCTGTGTGAGTTATTATTTATAGTTACATTTTATTTTATCGTTCAAAGTGTGCCATTGTGTGTATTTTAAATAAAATCTTTTTATTCTATTTTAGGATGAATGATCAGCAACTTGCGGACTATTTGAATCGTTTATCTGATTCTGGTGATGATGATTCTACCAGTCAGAAAAATGGTGAAGAGAGTGATGTCGAAGATCATGTGGAATTAGATGAAATGGTCCCGACAGATTCCGACAGCGATTACGACGTCCAACCAATCAGACCACGACAGCAGCAACGCCGAAGCGGCGTCATTTTGTCTTCTGATTCCGAAACTGAAGAAATACCAGGTACTTCTAGCGTTTCTACACATTCACGACGTATAATTATTCCATCAGCTCGAAATCTAAGAGGAAAAGACGGTCATAAATGGTCTTCAATGCCTTTTGAATCTTTAAATACAAGAACCCCAGCTAGGAATATCGTGCATATAATTCAGGGTCCAGCTGATAACGTGAAGGATATTACAGAACCGGTCGATTGCTTTACTAATTTTATAAGAGCTGATATGATTCGTAAGATACTCATACATACAAATGATGAAATTGGGATAAGAAGTGCGAAATATAAAGATAAAACTGCCACTATTGCTTCTACATGCGAAGAAGAATTGACAGCTTTATTTGGGTTGCTTTTATTATCAGCTGCAAAAAAAGACAATCATCTCACGAGCTTAGAGCTATTTGACCCTACTTTCAGTGGAACTCGCTATATATCAGCAATGTCAAGGGAAAGATTTGACTTTTTACTAAACTGCTTGAGATTTGATGATAAATCAACCAGAGATGAACGTAAAGCTCAAGATAAATTCGCGCCTATTAGAGAATGGTGGGAAGTGTTCATTCAGATATGCAGGGATAGTTACAAAGCTGGAAGTTATCTTACCATAGATGAGCAACTGTTGGGCTTCAGAGGCCGGTGTCCATTTAGAATGTATATACCGTCAAAACCTAATAAGTATGGTCTAAAAATTTGGATGCTATGTGACTCCAAAACAAATTACATGCTAAACGCTATGCCATATGTTGGAAGAACAGAAACGAATGGTGACTCACTCGGATCTTACTATGTCAAGACTTTGACTGAAAATTTGTGGGGTAGCAACCGCAACATCACCATGGACAATTGGTTCACTTCAGTCCCTTTGGACCTACAGTTACTACAGGCACCATATAAATGTACAATAGTAGGAACGCTTCGAGCAAATAAACGCGAAATACCGCCTGAGTTGCTTCAGATCAAAGAAAGACCAATAGGTTCATCCGTATTTTGTTATGACAGGCAGTGTACGTTAGTATTTTACAAACCTAAAAACAACAAGAACGTTCTCTTGCTTTCTACCACACATAGTAACGGTACTATTGCAGCTTCTGGTAAACCGGAAATTATCGAGTTCTATAATTCCACGAAGGGTGCTGTGGATACGTTCGACCAAATGTGTGGAAGTATGTCTTGTAGTAGAAAAACGCAAAGATGGCCTTTATGCTACTTCTATGGCATACTCAACATGGCAATAATAAACTCATACGTAATATACGTGCATAATAATGTGAAACTAGGGCGAAAACCAATAAGCAGACGATGTTTTGTGAAGGATATTTCGGAGAAGTTGACCGAACCGTGGTTACGTAAAAGACACGAAATGCCAACTTTGAAGAGATGCCTAAAAAGGAAAATCGCCGAAGTTTTAGGTGAAACGCCTACCATTGAGACACCTGGTCCAAGTGGTACTCAAAAAAAGGTTTGTGGTTATTGTGATTATAAAAAAAGGCGTATGACAAGGTTCCAATGCAAGCAATGCAAAAAGTATATGTGCATGGATCATCGCGGCCTCATGTGTGTGGAATGTGTCGATGAAATTTAATTTTAATTCAATTTTTCTTTGTTACTTTCCTAATTAAACATATTAAAGACTGTCATACTTAATTTATTTATTTTATTTACATTTACCCTAAAACCAGCCACTTAAATTTAGTCGTCCGTGGGATGAATGTTTATGAATAATGTTCCTCTTACATAAGGTTATGAATCTAGGGTTAAGTATATTTAATATTTTTGTAAAACAATTTTTGTGCCTGACAGTACATTTGATCAAAAATAATTTTGAATTAAATTAATCGTATCGGGGGCGTCTGCCACAGGTGCGTCGACCACTGGGGGCCTAAGCCACGGACCCAAAAGTTTACATTTTACATCTTTCAAATAATATTCTTTTGGTTCTGTTTCTTCGTAATCAAGTGATGTTGCGTATATATTGATATGCGAAGAATTAAACGGTCGCTCAAAAAAATCAAATTTGTTTCCTAAACTTCTTCCTACGATTTTAATTTTATCATGCTCAGAAATTGCGTATTTCATTTTTATAATGTCATTATCTACACTTAAAAACCACCTATCTTTAATGTTTTTTGACAACTCGTAATTCTTATTAATTTTGATAGTATTAAATACTTTATCACCTGTTTCTAGGAAACTTTCACCTTTGGCGACAGGATAGGCCTGTTTACATTTTTGGTTCTCGACATTTAATTTTGAAAGCTCCTGTAAGCGATTTGCTACTTGCTCTAATGGTTTATCACCTTTTCGTAACAGGTTTTTTATTCGAAATAGCATACTTTCAAATGGATATGCACTTAGAGAAGGTAAAGAACCAAATCTCGAGATGTCATTAACAATATGACATAAATTATGAATATTACTACTTACTGAGTCTTGACCGTAAATTTCTGCAAATTTTTCGATATAATTAATGAAAAGTTTTTCAGCTATGTACCGGTAAGATTTATAAGAATCAGAATAACATATAGTGGTGGCACAAAACAATGTCAAAAAATGTTGATAGACTTCTAACGATAAATATTCTTTAAGCACGACTGGACCGAAGTATAACAAAAAGTTCCTAAATTCAGCAGCTTTCCAAAAGTGAAGGGTATCTAATTCTCTCATTCTTCCTTGTTGTATTTCAGTTGGAGTTGTTAATTTTAATTCCATTATCTTCCTCGAAACTTCTTGATTTTCCCTTGCCGACCATTTGGTTCGAAAATTAAAACTGCCACTAGACCATCCCAGTAAACATCTCTTCATTACACCCAAATCTAACAGATGAAGAGCATCTGCAATCGTAAAATCATTCACTAGATCTATGGGTAAATCTTCAATTGCACTTTTATCTTTGTGGTGATCTGAATCAATTCGATTTCTGAATGAATGGTCAGTACGCAAAGGCATGTCCGTTCTGGGAAAACTCATGTTTCGACCTCTTCTGTCGAACTCCCCAATAAGTGTACATTTCATGCACCCATGATAACTATTGAAGCCCACAGTACCTGCAGTAAAAAGAAGAACATAGCATTGCATAGTAGTAGAGCGTAGCATTAGTTATAGTATACTACGCTCATCGAGGGCTGTAGATAAATGGCAATCTACTAACGATAGCACTCATCGCTAAGCTCATAAGCTAGCTAGTTACTAGATTGCCATTGTCTCTGACATATTGCCACGTGACTTGTAAGTATTTTATATGTACTTTTTGTACCTCAAAATACCCAATTCCCAAAAATACAGATTGCACAGCAAAATACTTAGATCCCTCAAAATAATATTAATTTCGTGACGCATCGTCATAACGGTCCAAGAGACGACGGAGCCCGTTTGGCGGGCTCCTATTTCTGGGTTGTCGCAAAAAAACTAACACGAACTCACGAAGGCTACATAACCTATCCTAGTAGGTTACCGCTTGTTAATTTGATATGCAATGCAATGAATGAGTGGTAAGTTTTCTGATTGTAATTTACGCCTATACTAGATCTACATAACTAGAAGAATCAGGTAATTATTTTTGAACTCACTTTTATAAAGCACCTTGCAGGTGTATCACAAATGAAGCAACGAATTTTAATATGAATAGTTTGCCTATGAATCAATAATCCATCTGTGATTAATTTTAATAGCTCGTTTACAAATGGACGCAAAAACATTTCCAAAGGCGGTTTTGTATTTCCAAAATATATTGCTGTAACTAATGGAGGAATATCCATGCAATCTATTTTGCACAAAATTGGCCAAAATTCGTTTTTCGTACTTTTGGCTAAAGGTAAACCATCTATATTAAACGTCAAATATATACATGTCGGTAATTCTGACATACTTTGAGGTAAAACATCTTTTAAGCAATTTTCTAATCCATGATACCAATATTTACCATTACCCATTGGCAATATACTGTTAGATCTGGGTGTTTTTAAAAGACTTCTACTATCTTTTGGTAAACAACTATTGAAATCTGTGTTTGATGTCTATCGTTTAAATATGATTTCACTAAACTGAGCGCAAGTTTCCCTAAACCGTAATGTTCAAGTTTTGAGAGTAGGGTTTCGTGGTTTACGCAATCAAATGCTTTCGTGAGGTCACAGAAGATTCCAATGGCATCTTGTGCCTCTTCCCACGCAGTAAATATGTGTTTTAATAAGGTGACACCGGCGTCAGTCGTGCAACGTCCTTTGGTGAAACCATACTGTTTCTCATGTAAGATTTTATTGGTGTTAAAGTGGTTAAGCATTTGATTAAGCATTACCTTTTCAAACACCTTGCTGAAAACCGGCAACACGGATACGAACTGCTACTGTCCCCGGATTTGAAAAGTGGTATTACCTTACTGTATTTCATAAGGTCCGGGAAGACTCCTTGGTCCACACACAAGTTAAATATTAAGGCTAAGTACGGTGCTATAGTCTCAATAATAGTTTGACAAACTTTAATCGACATTCCCCAGAGATCTTCAGTTAATTTTATTTTGATTTCCTTAAAAGCTTTAATGACTGCTATGGGGTTTATATGCTTAAATTGAAATTCAACTGGACAGGCTGAAACGTTAGCTCTTAATAAATCAATAGAAAGCAAGGGTGAGGAATTTAAGGTTTCAGTCGTTTTAAGTGGGATACTAGTAAAGAAATCTACAAATTCTTGCGCAACTTCGTTTTTAGAGCTCAGAAGACCACGTGAAGTCTCTAGTGTGATATCATTATTATATTTTTTATTTCTATTAGTTTCACTATTGATAATTTTCCAAACTGTCTTTATTTTATTATCGGCCGATTTAATCTTGTTGCTAATGAATAAGGCTTTAGCTACCTTACATGTGTTTATAAAAAAATTTGAATAAGTTGTAACATATTTACTAAAAGTTTCCGAGTTGATGTAAGGCTTAAGGCCGTACAGCTCAAACAATCGCTCCCTACTTTTCCTAATACCCTTAGTTGCCCAGTCACTGAACAAAAACTTAGGGCAAATAGATTTAGTTTTCATTTTTAATGTATTATTGAACTCTGTGTAAACTACCGAAAAGAATTCCTCATAAAATTGGTTTACATTTTCAATAGTATAGCCCGGGATACCTAAATTACTAATTAAGTTATTATTAAATTTATTTAAATTACTAGGTTTTATTTGTCTAGACTTTATCTGGATTTTTTGTGATGGTGTGTAGGACTCGAAAACAACGGTTTGACCGCTATGATCAGAAGGAAGGTAATTTACAATGGATTTATCTATGTAGTCGCAGCAACAAAAAACATTATCAATACATGTAGCAGTATTTGTAGTAATTCGGGTTGGTTCCGAAAACACGTTTAACAAATTAAATGATTTAAAAAGATGTAATAATCTACTGCTATTTGAATTTGTATCTAAAATATTAACATTAAAGTCACCACAGATAACCAGTGATTTGTTACCCGTTGCAAGTTTTGCCAAAGCATCTTCCATTACTGACTCAAATATAGAGTAGTTTTGATATTTTGGGGGTCTGTAAACGCACACTATGATATGCTTATCTAGCTCAACACAAGACAGCTCAATACTATGTTCAACCGATAAATCAACAATATCATTACGAGTCTTAAATTTAATACCATTTTTAACTAAGATTAATGAACCCCCACGAATCTTAGCTTTCCGGTTATAGCAACTGCCTACACTGTAATTTGCGTAATTAATTAGCATTTCATAATCTTTTAACCAATGTTCAGTAAAACAAACAATTTCAAACTTTGTTTTTTCCAAAAACAATTCAATTTCTAGTTGCTTTGAAGAGAAACCTTGAATATTTTGATGAAATAATTGCATAGAATTCTGCCTAGCCCCTTTTTTACATTTAGCTACTTGAGAGCTAGAAACTACATTGTTGGTGATCGGTGCAACATTAATGTTACTGGTATCTTCTGTTGTCTTACTAACTAGTTTAAATGAATGTCTGGGGTGGGGCCCAGGACTCCCATGCCATTACAAGGCAATGAGATCCTACTACTAGTGGACCCCACTCGAGAATATTCTAAAGTAACACATGGATCCCCGTAATTGTAAAAAGAATTATTAGTATTATTACTAAAAGTCACAGTGTTAATTATAGACCTAAACATTGACATACTACTTATGTCTGAGTGAATATTATAAACTAATAGCCTAGCTATTTTGTGTCTACAACTAATAGGTAGATACACCTTACCCCGCGTCGAATTAAGCTTACCAACAAAACTGTTGATATCAAGATACAAAAGCCTGTCACTATAGTGACTTACTAGGAAATGAACATGCTTATTCAGCATGTGAATATAATTGTTTTTCCTGTTTGACAATTTTTCAAAGTATGGGAAAGCACACAATATTATTTTACGACAATTCAACTTTAATAACTCCGTTACACTGTCTGTGATGTCTTGTTTTGTAAGTTTTGAACTATTTCCTATAAGTATGGTTATATCAGTATTAACATTATAAACATTTCTAGTTAACGATGCCATTATCTGTTTGTATGTTGACCCTGGCATACAATGATTTTGATGGGAAAATCTCAGGTTATTACTAACTAATTTACCTACACCTCCTTCCTATACTATCTGAGAACATTATTGTTATTATTATAATTACATTATATATTTGTTTTTTCTTATATTATGTCCTATTAGTACATACCTTATCATATTTTACATGAACAACTAGTTCTAACAACCATCCCTTAGCAAACATACAGGTGTCGCCATAGGCAGAGGGGAAAAAATTCCCACCATATAATACATATTTTGATTTTTGACATATAATGATAGGTAAACCCACTGACAGAATTACTTTAACTCTGCCAGTTCCCTATGCCCTATAAATGGTTAGAGAGAGTGGTTCTATAAAACAATTCTAAAGGTAGTTGAACTTTCTTAGAAGTGGTTCGTGGATGAAACAATCATCCACGAACCACTTCTGTGATACTGGCCGCCTATATTTCACATCAAAAACAGGACGCTCTGATGCATGATGCCCTCTCTATGCCACGCCAAATCAACCTTTTCCCATTAAAATAAAGTTCATTTTTTGATTTCAGTATACGGAATGTATTTTTTTTCTGCCCTAAAGCAAAATAAATCTTTAGAGAACGAAGGTATAGGTATACCTATTTTAAAATGTAGAATCTGTGAATTATGCTAGTTGCGGTTAAAATTAAAACGACCAATCCAACCAATTATTTGTAGTGCATTTTGATCCTATTCCTTTCACGCAAGTAATGATGAGGCATGTTCATGGGCAATTTAGAATATTATATTATACTAGGTGTCCCGCGCAACTTCGTCTGCGTCAAACCTAGATAACGACTGCAGCGCCATCTGTCGGGCTAATTTGTGAATCTAAACCATCCAGGGTGCCACCCAAACGCATACAAAAAAATTCATTCAAATCGGTCCAGCCGTTTAGGAGGAGTTCAGTGACATACACACTCACAGAAGAATTATATATATAAAGATTGACAAATAATCAACGTTCCTGCTACAGTCTGTTAATACAATGTTAAGGTGATTACAATGTTACATACCTACCTTCAGTTATCATTAGTATTTTTTTTTAATACCGTCCAATACACCATCCTAACACCACAGGTATTACAGAAATCATGTAAGATACGTCAAATAATATCCCGTAGCTCAACAAAATCAGATTCAAATAGTAGTAAGTAGGTGGTATATTTTTATAATAATTTCACGCGTACGAAGTTTCCGAGTATCAGCTAGTGAATAGGTATACGAATTCTGTAATTATTGACATTTTTCATTAATAAAAAATATAATTAATAAATTATATGAAAAACATTTAATCCCATCGGTATCGGGAACTGGGTCCGCGCTAGCGATAGTCAGGGCACGCTTTCAATCATTTTATTGATATTAAATTTATTTAAGATTGTAACAAGGATACAGCGCCATCTAGTGACACTCATCTAAAGCACTATGATGAGCGGATCAATAACATAGAAGACAGCTACTCTTATCGACCAGTGACGCCATCTACAATCTTCGTGTGTAACAATCAGAACCAGCACCACTCCGGGAGTCGTCAGTACTACACCTACAGAGGACCACACAGCGATATTATGCACACATGTAAACCGAAACCGCTTTATAAGCAGAGCCGTCTTCGAACAAATTGTCAAAATGATTCGCCAGTGGGACACGCAGCTGCCCGGACGTCCACCAGCGCTAGTGAGCAAAGAAGACCAAATTGTGCCTCCAACTGGGGGTACATGCGGAAAACTTTTTTCTGCCCGGACCGCCTTTTTATTTCACTTTCCCTGTGTTCGTACAAGTGCCTAGGCGCTGGTGCGAGCACAGGGGGAGCTCCCCGCAGCCCGGTGCCCCGCGCACCGTAGCGGTCGCAGACCCACAGTGTCAGTGAGTGATTGTTTTTAAAGAAGAAGATGCCCAAGCCTGGCGCCCGCGGTACGTCCGGCCGCGGAGGCGCCGGCTTTGATGAGAACCGTCCGGGGTTGGACCGGACGACGTCATCGTCGGACACCGGCGAGACGCCGCCCGGTGCAACACGGGCTGGACCCTCCTCTCCTCCTAGTGAAGAGAAGAAGAGGCCCAGCAAACCACCACCACCATCGATGAAGACAGGAGAAGGGGCGGGGACGAGCACGGCGGCAGCGGCGCACGGTTCGTCGACGACATTGGCGCCTGCGCGCGTTGCGCCGGTGCCCTCGCCGAGCCGACCGCCGGCCGTAGCCGTGCGTCCTCCCACGTTCCGCCCGGTGCCGATCCAGGCCCCGGGACCCGCAGCCCACGCGCCGCAGGCGCGCGCCGTCGCGCCTATTGTGCGTGACTCAGCGCCGCCTGCGCGCCCACCAGCGTCCATGCCGCGCACTACAGCGGCCTCCACGCGCACCCCGGCGCTATCAGCGCCAGCGCCCACACCATCTGCGCGCACCACCGCGCAACCCAGTGCGCATCCCACCACCGCACCGCGCTCTGCCGCGTTGACCGCGCCCCCAGGGGCTGCGTCCGCAGCGAGCGCCTCCAGCCGTGGCCACGCAGCTTCGCGCACCGCCACCGGGCACAGCTTGCTGTCCGGACCGGCGCAGGCGGAACGCGACCACCGTCCACCAACTTTGAGGCTGGCACCCGGTGCTCGACCAGAGCCCCACGTGCCTCAAGCCCCAGACTCGCCGGCGCCGCCTCGTGCCTCGGCCTATGACTCGCCGGCGGGACAGTCGGCATGCTCGTCGAGAGCCGGCTCGAGCATGTCGATGGTCTCCGCCGATTCCGACGATTCGAGGCCGGACACACGCAGGCGACGCACCCCACCCGCATCCCCGACGCCGTCAATGGAGTGCGACTACGCGCTCCTGCCGGACCCACGGCCGCAACGGCGACGTCGCAGCACGGAGGAGTCTGAGGAGGAGGCGAAGAGGTACTGCCTCGACCCACCGCGCCCGCAGCGCGAACGCGCGCCGCCGCGCGGTCAGGGCGGTACCAGATCGCCTACCTTCGCTGAGGCGGCGCGTCGCACGCCCCCAGCATCTCCATCCTCGACGATGACCCAAGGAGGAAGCCCTGAGGAGCCACAGGACGGGGTGAGTGTCCCTAATGTTGCCCCTCTCTTGCAGGAGGCAGCCCTCAATAGCGAGGAAGGAGCGGCCACCAGCCAGCCGAAGCCGAAGCCACAGAAGAGGCCGAGGTATCCTCCGCTGGTGGTGGAGAGGCTGCCAGGATGGGCCGCCCATTTTAGGGCCATTGCCGCCAAGCTGGGCCGACCCCCCAACGCCCGCCCGTACGGCGCTGGGGTCCGCTTCACTCCAGAAAGCGAAGAGGGGTACCTGTTGGTCCAGAAGTACCTAACTGCCCTTGAAAAGGACCAGGGCATATCCTGGTTCGCCTATTCGCTCCCGGCGGAGCGAAGCTTAAAGGTGGCCATCAGAGGGCTGCCAGTGGACACCACCCCGGAGGAGATAGAGGAGGAGCTCCGCGCGTTGGATTACGAGCCGAAATACGTGCGCCACATAAAGGCGCGCGGAGAGAGGCCCGGCTGCGTATTCCACGCCGTACTAAAACGTACTCCGGATGTACGCAGGATCTTCGACACCTCCGTGTTTTTATACATGAGGAGTGTCACCATCGAAGCCTGGCGGAGCAAGCGTGGGCCCGCACAGTGCCACCGGTGTCAGAAGTTTCGACACTCGTCACACCTGTGCCACCGGCCGCTCGCCTGCGTTCGCTGCGGAGAGGGGCACGCCGCGCGTGATTGCCCTCGCCCGCGCGAAGAGCCAGCAACGTGCGCCAACTGCGGGGGCGATCACCCCGCGAACAACATGCGCTGCCCCTCCTTTCAAAAGGAGATCAAGAACAGGCGAGCGGGCACTGTCGCCGCCACAGCCGCCTCACGTCGACCTACATCGACTCAGCGGCATCCAGACGTCGACACCCACGAGGCCCAAGGCTCTACGCTGATGGCGGCGGCCAACGGGCCTACCAACAGGGGAGAAGCCCCCACCTCCTCCAAGCGGCGGAGGAAGCGGAAGAAGAAGAGGGGAAAGGGGAAGAAACCCACTCCCCCCGCCGCAACACAGGAAGACACCCACAGGGACGACCGAACCTCGACCCTGACGCAGGCTGTGCCAGCTAAGGCTGCGCCAGCAAGGAAGACGGAGAGGCCGGCAGCTAGCGCCGGTATTGCGCGGCCAACGGCCCCCACCACATCCAAACCAACAACCCAGAGCGCCGGCCTAGCTGCCGGCGGCAAAAAGAAGGAGTTCACAGCCTGCGCCATCAGACTCCTGATGGACTTGATAAAGGCCATCAGGCAGGGTCAGGACGCGGAGCTTGTCATCCTTGACGGCTTGGCCTCCCTCCTCACGCTGTACCATGGCTAAGCCGTTAAGGGTGATCCACTGGAACGCCCGCGGCCTAAAAGGAAAGGTCGCCCCCCTCCGCCGCCTCCTCAGGGCTGAGGACGTCGATGTGGCGCTAGTAAGCGAGACATACCTGGGTAAAGGGGACAAGCTGCGAGTCCCGGGTTATCTCGCTTACAGGAAGGACGAAAGGTCGGCAACCGGCATGCGCTACCGTGGTCTGGCGGTGCTGGTGCGGCGTAGAGTCGTCCATCAAGAACTCCCCGTGCCATCGGTCGGCACCGTCTACGCGCTGGGTGTGCAGCTGCACGTCGCCGGCGAGGATCTCGCCATTTACGCCTGCTATAGGGCGCCTCAGGTTTCACTGGACGTGGTGGAGCTGAGGGCGCTCTTGGAGGCCAGCGGCGGTGCGACGGTCCTTGCAGGCGACCTCAACACAACCAACACGGGTGGGAGACGACTCTACGCGGACGCGGAAGCCTTCGGGTACACGGTGTCCGGCCCAGAGTCACCTACCCGCTACCCAGAAGACCCCAACATGATGCCGGACGTGCTGGACATCGTGGTCCATCGAGGGCTGCGCTGCCAGATCACGCAGCAAGTGTTAGAGGACGAGATGCAGAGCGACCACCACCCTGTTCTCGTCGTCCTCTCGGGTATGCCGACCCGACTGACGCCCGCAGCGCCACGTCGACGCACCGACTGGAAGACATTCATAGAAAAGGTTGAGGCCACCACCCCATCTCGGCCCATCGTCACGTCCGAGGAAGTGGACCAGATGGCGGCAGATGTCACTGCTTGCATACGGAGCGCCTTAGAAGCGGTGACATCAACCGTCACGCAGGAGAGCGCCGGTATGCGGCAGCCCCCTCTACCTGCGTACCTGCAGAAGATGATCGCCGACAAGAGGCGCCTTCGCAAGCAGTGGCAGCAACTGAGATGCCCCACTTTAAAGAGGAAACTAAACCGGCTCGTAGAGCGGATAAAGGCCGAGATGCGGGACCGGGACACCGCGAGTTGGGAGGACAGAATAGAGTCGACGGCCGGCAGCTGGCCGTCTGTACACAGACTCTGCCGCCAGCTCTCGAATACCCCAGCTCCGGTGCGCCCGCTACGAGATAGCGGTGGGGCGCTGAAATACAGAGCAGAGGACCGGGCGGAGGTCTTCGCCCAGCACCTGGAGCGTCAGTTCCAACCGAACCCGACCACCGACACGGAGCATGTCGCGACAGTCGAGAAACACCTTGGGGACTACTTCGCCACGCCGATAGCTCCCGAGGAAGACGCCATCTTTTTCTCGCCTGGGGCAGTCAGACGCGCCATCCTTAGGACGAAGCTGAGGAAGGCCCCCGGTGCGGACGGCATCACCAACGAGGCGCTGCGCCGGCTGCCATTTCGTATGGTAGCGGCGCTGGCGCGCCTGTTTACGGCGGTGCTGCGCACTGGGACCTTTCCTGCCGAGTGGAAGGAGGGGCGCGTCATCATGCTGCCTAAGGCGGGGAAAAACACGTTGAAACCCGAGAGCTATCGGCCCATCACGCTGCTGCCGACCATCTCCAAGGTGTTCGAATGCCTCCTGTTGCGGCATCTCCAGCCGCACATTACGCCACGACCGGAACAATTCGGGTTTCGGTCGGAACATAGCACGACGCTTCAGCTGTCGAGGGTACTGCACCACCTGTCGGCGGCCATGAATAAGAAGGAATACTCGGTTGCAGTATTCCTCGACATGGAGAAGGCCTTCGACCGTGTATGGCACGACGGCCTGATCTTCAAGCTGGCCAACTCTGCAGCGCCCTGCCGCGTTGTAAAGGTGGTCCAATCTTTTCTGTCCCACAGGAGCTTCCGCGTGGTGGTCGAGGGAGCGCTCTCCGGCGCCCGGCCTGTGCTGGCTGGAGTGCCGCAGGGCAGCTGCGTGTCGCCAGCGTGTTACTCACGTTTCACCGACGACATACCAACTACGCCACAGGTGATGCTCGCGCTGTATGCCGACGACGCCGCGTACATCGCATCATCAATCAATGCGAAGCACGCGGCGGTCAAGATGCAGCGCGCGCTCGACCTCCTCCCCGAGTGGCTGTCCAAGTGGCGGCTGTCGGTGAACGTGAGTTAGATGCAGGCGCTGGTTACCGGCGCCGTGCACCTCCCACCACGCCTCTCTCTGCAGGACGCCGACGTCGAATGGCTGCCCCAGGTGAAATACCTAGGGGTGACCATCGACCGTCGGCTCACCATGGGTCAACACGTCCGCCAGGTCGTTGCACGGACCAGGGCTGCCCGCGGCCTACTCCGTCCAGCGCTCTCGTCCCGCCTCCCGGTGCGCGTCAAGTTGGGCGTGTATAAATCATATATACGCCCACTACTGACGTACGCCGCCCCTTCGTGGTTCGCCCTCACTAGCGAGGGAAACAAGAAGACGCTCCGCGCGCAACAGAACTTGTCGCTGCGCGCCATAGTTGGTGCCCCTCGCTATGTGAGGAACGACGTACTCCAGCGCGACCTCGGGATTGAGAGCCTGGACGACTTCGTGCGGCGCCTTGCGATAGGGATGTTCGCGCGTGCCGACGCTAGTGCTTGGCCACACGTCAAGCACATAGCGCCCTGGCATACGCGCCCCCCCGACGCGAGGCGCCGCCTTCCGCGCGACCTGGTAGCGGACGATTGACCCCACCCACCGGATTGACGCCCGGGTAAGCTGTACCAGGCTACACGCAGCTTACCTGCACACAAAGACTCTACACACTACACACATCCAGTTGCGTGGCGTGTTCTAAGTAAGTTAATATAGGCACGTCGCGTAGCTAAACCATACATGCACGTCTCTACACACACGTAGACTCACGCGTGGCGCGCGGCGCGGGCCTGCGCCCCACGCACACACTGGGCGGTGCCACACAGTACAACACCGCCCACACACACACGTCGGCCTCTTAGCCCGGGTCAACACTGGCTCGCTCCGGTGGTGGGACGGGCGGGGGACACACACCCACTGCAGGTACGTCGGAGTCGGCACCTCCGTCGCTGGTCGTCTCCCGCTGGGCCTCCTCCGGGCAACCGGAGGTCTCACCTGGCGGGGACAGACCGCCGAGGTGTCGTGAAGAAATCAGCGCTGTTTGACAGCGCTGTGGCGTGCCTGCAGTCACTCGCACTGCAACCACACACAGAGCGCGCGTCAAAGTACGTGCGCTCGAATTACCACTGCCTATAAGGCTAATACGAGGACGGGCCCTGCGATAGCAGGCCCAGGTTGGCTTCCGCGGCCAGAGGGCAAAGCCCTGCGACCGCCTGCCGCGCCCCCTTGCGGGGGGGGGCGCAGCGACATCTCACGACAAATTGTCTTTTTTTTTCACTCTCTGCCCGACCGCCGCCGCGTACGGACGTGCTCGCTGCCCGCTCGCTGTCTGTGTGTTCCGGCTCGTCACGCCTGCGTGACGTCATCTTCGGTAGTCTCTGACTACGCCCACCGAACATTTGCAGTCCTTTTTTAGGACAGCTCTTGTTCATTATTTTCATCTCGGAAATATCGTCAAAACGTATCCTTGCCCCCTCAGGGAAAAACCACAGTTTCGTGGTTCTTGGTGGAAACCTCACGGTGCCAACGAAGCCAAGAGAGTGGTGACCCAATCCACTCGCCTAGCCCCTTCAGGGCGAAGCTATCCATTGGAGTCGAGAGCTAGGACCTTGGCCTTGGGGGCTACCCTCGTCAAACCTAGTCTCTGGTTCTCTCAACAGCTACTCACCTTGTGTCGGTTGGGAGTGTCTACCCCTTCGACCTTGAGGCCCCGTCGTGGGCGTAGGGACCTGTCGCACATTAAGATTGGCGACAGTATCACAGCTTAGGGCACACCCTAGGTACTCACCTCTCTGTCCTGCCACAACAGGCAGAGAGGCCACACACCCCCGGGCCCACCACCCGGGGAGTTTGGGTACTAGGTTGTTAGGTGTGAGCTTCACTCAAATGTCGGCTAACTTTTAGCCCACTAGGACCCACTATGTCTGACAAAATCCTTTTGGATTTTGTCAAACGCATTTTATTTCAGGACCCGTATATCCGGCAAAAATATGGCGTTGAATTCGACAACCTAGAGCACGCCGCTATCGCAGAATTCAGCGTTGCCCTCGACAGCTCCTTATTGCCTACGCCTGCCGACAATTACATTCCTAGAATGCCAGAGTCGGCACCCATTGTTTTTAGCGAGCTAGATAGCCCGTTATCACCCCCACCCGCCGACAAAGGCTTTCCTGTAAAGCCGGCGTCAAAGGCGGCTAAACCTTTTGTTAAGACGCCCATTGTTTCAAGTACAATGGAGCGCTCTGCACCTGCGCAGTCATTGTCCACTTCTGAGAAGATGGACACGTCGGTACCTGTTTTCGATAACGAGTTCTCGGAATCGTCCGCTTCCTCCTCATCTTCCGATGACGACTATCAAGTCGTCGGTAAGGGGAAAAGGAGGAGGGGCAAAAATTCCCAAGCCACCTCGGCCAAAAAGCACTTAGCGACTGTCGCGACTCCCGCCGCTCCCGTGACTTCGTGTCCCTCAACGCCCGTCCAATCGGCCTCTGCACAGGGCGGCAGGCCAGCTAGCTCTAGGGCTAACCCGCCTGCCGCTTCGTCCAAGAAGCCCAAGCCCCCTCCCCCGATATTTATTCACGACAAGTCCAAGTGGACTGACGTCTCCAAAATGTGTGTTGATCAAAGAATCAACTACACTAACGCCCGCAGTACCTTGCAGGGCATCAAGGTCACTGTGCCCACCGTCGCCGACTATAGGGAACTATCCCGTCAACTTCGCGGAAGGAACATTCCCTTCCACTCTTACTCCCTTCCGGAGGAGGCGCCCCACCGCGTCGTGATCTGGCGCGTTCCAAAGGAAATCCCCACGGAGGACATATTAGATGACCTCCAGCGTCAAGGTATCCCCGCTATAGCGGTCCACCGCCTTCACAAGGCTCGTGGAGGCGAGCAGTACGACATGGTGCTGGTCGTCTCTGACAAGGTGGAAGGTCGCCACCCAATCTTTAAGATCAAGTCGATCTGTTCTCTCTCGGGCATTCAAATCGTGAAGCCCTTTAAAAATTCGGCACAAATCGGTCAGTGCCATCGCTGCCAGCTGTACGGCCATAGCAGCAAAAACTGTTATGCCCGTCCCAGGTGCGTCAAGTGCCTTGGCGACCATGGCACGGAGGACTGCTCACGTCCTAAGGACATCTCCAAGTGCACAGAGGCACCTAGCTGTGTTCTCTGTGGTCAGTCCGGACACCCAGCCAACAACCGCGGCTGCCCCAAAGCCCCCAAAGCCACATCCGCTAAGCTCGCTAAGCGCGCTGACGCCCGTCAGCAGCGAGAATGTCCCTCTTTGAGGATTCCCTCCTCCCAGATGCCTGAGACTCAGCCCTCAAAGGCCGTCGCCCTGGAACCCGCTGAACCACCAGAGAGCGTTCCCAGCTCTCGGTAAAGCCCCAGCCGCTCCCATGCCCGGGTTATTAGATACCCCCATTCTTATCTTTCGCAATAATTAATATATATATATATATAATTCGAATCTTTTGCAGTCCTGAGGCCGACCGCTTAGCGGCCGAACTCAGGAAGGCAAGAGAATTTGAAGAGATCGCGGCAATATTTGATGCCTATCCCAATATCAGGGATGCCCTTCGCAATCTTTAAAATATTTCCAATGGCTGCTAGAAATATTAATTGCACCAAACCCCGATCCTTTAGACAAGCTTATTTCAACGCCAATGGCCTTAGAAACCAACGTGATGAGATCGCCGCTTTCCTCCGCGACCATCAAGTTGACGTCCTCCTCATACAGGAGACGTCCTCCTCATACAGGAGACGTTCCTCAAACCCTATAATCGCGATCCGAAAATAGCCAACTATCGCATAGTTCGCAACGTTCGGTCGCGCTGTCACAAGGGCGGTACCTTAATATATTTTAGGAAAGAACTGCATTGCATCCCGTTAGCCCCCCCGCTTAAGTCTCTACTTGAGATGTCCATCTGTCGGCTGGGGATGACCGGTTACTCGCCGATCACCATCATTTCGGCATACATTCCTCCCGGTGGCTCGACCGAGGATCACATTCCACTCACCAAGGTCCTCTTCGGCCTGAGTGACTCCGTTATCTTAGCGGGCAATCTCAATGCCAAACATCCAGCCTGGAACAGCACGTTGACCTCTCCTAGAGGGAGACTCGTGTTCAACCTAGCGAACTCTCTCATCTTTGACCCTATCGTTCCTATGGAGCACACTCAATATCCCCACGATCCCAATCTTCGCGCAGATGTCTTAGACATAGCGCTTCTCAAGAATGTCAACCTTAAGTTGCATTCCATCGAGACGCTCCATGAGCTCAACTCCGACCACCGCCCAGTGCTCATAAGTGTCTCTCGTCGCCCCACTTGGATACCATCCCCAATCACATTATCTCAATTGCTGACACGACGGCTACCATCGACTCGTTTACTGAACACATCCAATCCGTGCTGAAGGATTGTTCACGAGAAGTCCCAGTCATGAGTGATCATCGCTGGCGTCTTCCCGATGACGTACGTGAACTGATAAACGAGAAGAACGCGGCCATCCGTGCCTACAGCTCTTTTCCCTGCGACGCGAATAAGACCCACATGCGCAACTTGCAGCTTGCTGTAAAGAAGCGCATCAGTGAACATCGCTCCGCCCAATGGGAGAAGGACATTAGTGAACTCGAGCCGACCCACCTCGCTTTCTGGCAATTGCAAAGAAAGATGTGTACCACCGATCAGGCTTCGATGCCTCCTCTCATCCGACCCGACAAGAGCGTCGCTTTTGACGACTCTGAAAAAGCGGAATGCCTAGCCGACAGTTTAGAAACTCTCAACCAGTAGACAGAGCTCACCTCGAGATGGTGAACGCTGAAGTCGAACGTAGGGCTGCCCTCCCTCCCGTCGAAGACCCCGATGATCCTCTGCCTGAAGTCTCACCAGACGAAGTGCACGACATCATTAAAAAGCTTCGACCGCGGAAAGCACCAGGCTCCGACGGTATCACTAACAAGGTACTTAAATTTCTCCCCAGTCAACTCATAGTTTTATTGGCGGCCATCTTCAATGGCGCCCTGAGTAATAATTTCTTCCCCCAAATATGGAAAGAGGCCACTGTTATCGGTATCCCGAAACCCGGTAAACCCAAGGCGCAACCCTCCAGCTACCGTCCTATCAGTCTCCTGAACGCGTTCGGCAAAATCTACGAGAGGCTTATTTTTAAGCGACTCAAGGATTACGCCGAAGCTAAGAGCCTCATCCCCAACGAACAATTCGGCTTCAGGACCGAACACTCGTTTATTCAGCAGGTTCACCGCATCGACGAACATTTGAGCGCTGGCTTCCAGCGCGGAGCGATGACAGGTGTTTTGTACTTCGATATAGCGAAAGCCTTCGACAAAGTCTGGCACAACGGCTTGTTGTACAAGCTGTACCAACTGGCCGTGCCGGACCGTCTCGTGCTCATCTTACGAGACTTTCTGTCGGATCGCACCTTCCGCTATCGCATCGGAGACGCTCTCTCCTCCCCTCACCCCATTCGCGCAGGAGTCCCGCAAGGCTCCGTTCTCTCGCCGCTCATTTTCACTCTATTCACGAGCGACATTCCAAAGAGCAAGAAGGCTCGGCTCAGTTGGCCCTGTTTGCAGATGACACGGCCATCTACTATACGGGACGTTGTAAGAACGCTATCGCCAAAACCCTCCAAACCTCAGCCAACGTCCTAGGCGGTTGGTTCAGGAAATGGAGAATCGAGGTTAATCCCGATAAGAGTCAGGCGGTTCTTTACTCGAAACCGTCGCGCGGTAACAATCGCACACCCCCCAGCTCGATCACTATGTACGGTAAGCCTATCCCTTGGGAGAAGCAAGCCAAATATCTAGGAGTAGTTCTCGACCAACATCTGTCCTTCAGACACCATATCATGGAAGCTCGTAACCGCGCTTCCTTCGCGATGGGTAGACTCCACTTTTTGCTCATGGCAAAAAGTAAACTATCTCTTAGGTGTAAATTGCGCCTTTATACAGCGGTGATCCGTCCCCCCATCATGACGTACGCGTGCGTCGTATTCGCTCACGGCAGTCCAAAGTACCTTTATAAGATGCAAGTTCTCCAAAACCGATTCCTACGAAAAGTCACGGGAGCCCCTTATTATGTCCGCAATGACCGTCTGCACATTGATCTTAGATTGCCCACTATCCAGCAGTTCATGAAGCGCCTCACCAAGCGCTTCTTTGATTCTGCTGTTAGACACCGTAACCCCCTGATCGCATCGGCCGCCCGATACGAGCCCTCGCGTATTAGTCAGATCCGCCGCCCGAAGCACACTCTCGTTGACCCCGACGACGACATCACCCTCTTCCAGGAGAGCAGTAGGGAAACCAGCACGCTCACAAAACAAAGACGCCGTTATCCGTCATTCTGTCTTCGTCGACGAGGCCCGTCCCGAAACCCCGGTCCACGCCCTCCCCGACCCTTGCTCGAGCCAGCCCGCGAACCTGAGCCTGTAGATTTAAATCAGCCCCTAAATAATATCACTTAGATCCAGCCTGTCCCTTTGCTGTCCTCCCCCAGCGACGCCCTAAGCCGAGGTCCGTACCCCACAGGGGGTGCCCTTAGTGCGCAGTCGCTTAGTTTGTAAGTTGCTCTGGCTGGAGGCCTTTATTTCGAGGCATCCCGGTAGAAGTAGAAAGCCCGGTTAAAGCAGTCGACAACCTGCCTAGGTTGAACTGCGAGATGCCATTAACAAAAAAAAAAAAACAAACTGTCATTCACTAGCTAGAGGTTTCTGAGCGCGGTAGCCACGCAAACTAGTTCCTGCTTCGATAGCCTAGCAGTCTATAGGAACTAGACAGCTAGGGGAGGTCTGAAAGGCAATAGCCACGCAGTCCCTTTCATCCCTCCACTTAGGGTTGCCACCTGATTTAAATATTTGTAACGATTGTAAAATAGTATAAGCAAGTTGCCAAATAAAATATCAAGAAGTCAATGGGGCTTTCATTTCACAACTAGCAACCCTACAAGATTATTTATCCATATTTTTGTTAGCAATCGAATATACAAATTTTAGTTCTAGATATATAAGAAGAAATTGATAAGGAGCAGTAAGAAGATTATTATTTAGCAAACAGCTAAATAATAATTTGGTACAGTACCCGGCGATAAATATTGCACATCGACCTTTGGAAAGAGACAATCGGGTAATTTCGGCTTCGTAGAGCGTTATCTCTGTCGCACACTACCTATGTGACGTTTTGTCAGTCGTTGTTCAAGTGCTATAGAGTGCGGTCGCCTCCAGTTGAAAATATATATTTTGAGTTGTTAATACCCCCAAATTTAAATAATTTAAAGTTGTACTATGGCATCTTTAGGAAAAACTTTACGAGGTCAGTCACGCGAAATTATCTACAATGTTTATAAATATTTTGTAACCGAAGCTGACAGATAAAAAAAAAATGAAGATGAAAATGTAAGTTATTATTTTAAGAAGGTTCAAGAGCGAGTTGCAAATGCCACTGGAATTTCAAGAAGAATTTTGAACAATATATTAAACGAAGTCAGTACTGAACCACATTCTACTGAAATTAAGTTCAGCACTCCAAAAAAAGGGAGACCAAAAAAGCAATTTCGTTTGGATATGGACTGGATTTTGATTATGATGTTGTTCGAATAATGGTGTATGATTTTCACTTACGATTTAATGAACTGCCAACAGTAAAATCATTAAATTATCTGAAGCTATTAATTACAATGGGTCTGAAAAGATGTTGAGAAAAATACTTCACGAGATGAGATTTCGGTTCACTAAAATGGACGATAATCGAAAGTTCTAATTGAAAAGCACGATGCGCCGCAGGCTCGGGCAGAAGACGCCATGTTGAGTTGTATACAGCAGGACAGCTTTATTTTTTGTAAAGAAGAAACAAAAAAAATAATGTTGCTTCTACAGGATTACCCAGTAATAACGATTAAAAAAACTGATCACTCCAGCAACCAGAGAAAAGAAGCTGCTTGGAAATTTCTCACAGAAAAAATTAATTCCGATGCAACGAAATACCGCAGTACAAAGCAGTTGCAGCAAAAATATAATAATATGAAAAAAACTGCAAGAAAGGTACCTGGCTATAGTATCTATTTCCCAATGTTTTTATAGTTTGATGCTGTAATAAAGAATATTTCACAATTGATTATTTTAAGAAATGGCAGTACAGTAGTATGGAAATGAGTCTAACCTAGTACCATAATCCAATCCACTACCAGAACCTCCTAATCCAGTACCTGCGTTAAGGAAACCAAGACTAGTGCCCAAACGAAAAAAGAAGACAATTATAAAGCATTCAGCGGGAGATCCGAAAAAAAAAATTAAAAAAAAAATACAACTTGTTTACTACCAACAAAGAAATGAGATGCAAAATTTAAATTTAAACAGCAAACGCATGAACTGGGATGGCAAATAAAAAAAAAAAAAAACAATTGGAGAAGGCTGATAGGGATTTGTTGTAGCAACCTTATTTATACTAAGCATAGGTACTTAAAACAAATAGCTGTGATTTCTAAATGTAAGGGATCTTAACTGTCGGACCTGTGGACGGTGAGTAATAGGCTAGCTCGCCGTCCGTCCGCCTTTTGACGACAGGCCGTGTTGACGGCGCGTTCGTGTTCCACGCGCGCCTCAAAGAGATGTCAGCAAACAGGGAGGGTCCCGCAAGGGATGATGCTTGCCAGGGCTACGGGACTGTTCGAAAGATATACCGCGGCCCTGGAACACAAAGGGCAAGGAAGGAACATGGATGGGTTTTAGTCAGTACAAGTCTGACACTCCCTTCCACTTTGCCCAGAGCGGGAGAAGTAATTTGATGATTTCGCATCCGAAAAAAAAAATGGGATCATAACTGTCGTAGCGGCGATCGGCGGCAGCGACCTATCGCGTCCGGCCCTGGTTCAATCCATGGTCCAGAGCGAGAGGGAATGGGACTCCGTCACCTCCTGCGAAGCAGTCATGCTAGCGAAAGAGGTAGCGAAGCGTGAGAGAACCTCACATCCCAGGCGCCCCGGGCCTCGGGGCTCACGTGGTGGCTTCCGACCACCGTAGACGCGGACCTGTGGACGGTGAGTAATGGACTAGCTCACCGTCCGTCCGACTCATGACGACAGGATTTCACAACTGGCAATTGCTATTCTATCATTACAACACTCAAATGCTGAAGTCGAAAGAGTATTCAGTTCTACGAATATTGTAAAAACAACGCAACAGATTGTCGCTAAAAACTATTAATGCATTGATCCTGTAAAGAGATCAGTTGAAAAAACTAAATAAAGATTGCATATCTTTTGAAATACCGTCGGAAGTGCTGCATGCAACTTATCGGAACTAACCAAAGTTATTCTTATACAACAAAAAACGTTGATCTGCAACATAAGCTTTTGAGCGACATTCAATCCTCTACTTCAACTGTGGCTGTGTTAAATGAGCAAGAGACTGAAGAACTATTGAGTTACTAGATCAGCATGAGTTTTCCAATATTTTTACCAAAACCGAGATGGAGTCAATGCTGAATCTTAGTGTCCAGGATATTAATCACTATTTTAATTTAGAAAATATCAATTCAATCGATGACAATATATTTGTATTCTGGACTGGATCAAAAGAAAAATATTTTAATATTTCTAATATACGTCCAGTTTGCTCCGCAAACTTCGTTGGGGGTTTATTTAATAAAAGTTCGAACTGGAGACTCCCATGAAAGAATGTCCTCTCTGTTATGTTTGAGTAAAACCTCAATCACACGCATGCTCAATGCAGCCAGAGAGGCACTGTTAAGTTTACTGGAATATCGTTCGGTGATTCGATTCCTATTTTTTTGGAAGGGAAAACGCGCATCGAAATCAAAGAGCGCTTGGATGCTGTGTACGGTGACTCTTCTCCATCGATGGCCACCGTCGAGAATTGGTTCAACGAGTTTGCACGTGGCCGTACGTCGGTTTTTGATGAACCACGTCCAGGTGCACCGAAAACAGCTGCTACGGAGGAAAACATTAAAAAAATCCATGATCTCGTATTGGCAGATCGCCGATTGAAGGTTCGGGAGCTAGCTGAGACTGTAGGCATTTCAGAAGGAACAGTGCATCATATTCTTCACGAGGAACTCGGCATGAGAAAGCTGTCGGCGCGATGGGTGCCGCGTTTACTCACACCGGAAAACAAGCGCAACCGTGAGACCACATCGGAGACGTGTTTGGCGCTGTTTAAGCGGAATCCAGCGGAGTTTTTGCGTCGTTTTGTGACCGTCGATGAAACCTGGATCCACTGGTACACACCAGAGACCAAGGAGCAATCAAAACAATGGATCCAGACCGGGGAACGTAAAATCGGCCGGAAAAGTTATGGCCACCGTTTTCTGGGATTCACAAGGTGTGATCTACATCGATCACCCCGAGAAGGGTAAAACAATTACAGGGCTTTACTATGCCGAGTTATTGGGTCGATTCGACGCCGAATTAAAGAAAAAACGACCCCATCTGGCGAAGAAAAAAGTTCTGTTTCACCACGACAACGCACCGGTTCACACGTCTGCCGTTGCCATGGCCAAATTGGTCGAATTACGCTACGAATTGCTGCCCCATCCACCGTATTCTCCAGATTTGGCCCCTTGTGAATTCTTTCTGTTTCCTAATTTGAAAAAATCACTCGCCGGGAATAGATATGGATCAAATGAGGAGGTCATCGCCGCCACGGAGGCCTATTTTGCAGAGTTTGACAAAAACTATTTTTCGGACGGGTTAAAAAAGTTGGAGCATCGCTGGGCTAAGTGTATCGAACTAAAAGGAGACTATGTTGAAAAATATATTGCCACTTTTCAAAATTTTCGTTTACTTTTTGTAGGCTAAGTATTTATTGAATGACCCTCGTACATAACAAGAGAAGAATTATGTAATAGAAATTTTATAATACCAGAGGGTTTATTCAGCAACGGTACCAATTGTTATTTGTGATGGTACATATACAGGGTGTTTGGCGCATGGACCGACACATTTTTTCCAGGGATTTGGGAGGTCATTAGCTAGGTTCTTACCATACACCCTTTGTCCCAAATGTCACGGTTGGTTACAAATGTTTTTTTTTTCAATGAAAAAAATGCCCAAAATGTTTCCTTTAATTCGAAATAACTTTTTTGTTTGTGGGTGTAGTGGCACAAAACAAATTTTGTTGCATTCTCCAAAGCCTTTCAATGTAAAAACATCTTTGTTTTATACAACTGGTTTCAAGAAAATTCCTTACAAGCTTCCAAAAGATGGGTCGCATGAACACTCTGGAAGAGCAATGCATGCTAGGGCTGCGGGACTGTTTGAAAGAGATACCGCGGCTCTGGAACACAAAGGGCAAGAAAGGAACATGGATGGGTTTTAGTCAGTACAAGTCTGACACTCCCTTCTGCTCTGCCCAGAGATGTCATTTGATGACTTCCCATCCGAAAAAAAAACAAAAAGTTAGTTAAAGGCCGGTTCAAAAAGGATTTCAAATTATTCCGGCAAGATTATTTTAATCTGGCTGCCACCCATCTGATGGATGATATTCGGATTTGTGCAAGCATTATTAATGCCTTACATCCAGAAATTATGAACAGCCCGGATGCTGAAATAATTTTAAATCGTGCAATACAAAAGAGACATGCCCAATACTTTGGCACCACTAACTATAAGCAATAGGATAAACCAATTACGAGCCCAGTTTACCAGAATCAATGCTCAGATTCCAGAGTTGGATAGTTTTCCTGAAATGACCATGTCAAATTTTATAATTGGATTGGGCATATACCAAATTAAACAAGCCAGAAGTTATTACGGCGAACATGTGAGGCAACCTGGGTCGTTTCAGGTAGAAGTATCTGAACATTTCAAAGTATACCCAACAAGACCCACTATGAATTAGGGGTCGAATAAAGTCTCGCCATCGTTCGGGAAGAACCTATAACACATACATACTGATAGCTAGACAAGGAATAACTTGGGATGAAAAAATAATAAGTTATTATTGCAACTACATTTGCAGACAGCGAACAGTAGGATGCTGTGCGCATATAATGACCACATTGTGCCTGTATTATAATTTTTACAGGGCAAACAATATCGTCATTTTTGTAAATGAGAAAAGCTTTCGGTCGGATATGGACGGAAGAAAAATATTATGGCGTAACAGCAATGAGCGCTATGTGAAGGTGAATACTTTGCCAAATCAGGCAAGTGGAAGAATATCTCTCATTTTTTGGGAATGGATGAGCTCTATGGGACCGGGTGAACTGGTGGAGGTTAGCAGGTGCATGACTGGGGATCAGTACGTCGAAATTTTGCAAGATATGATGATCCCCAGCCTTGCGCTGCAAAGGGCATTATTTACTTGTGCCAATTTCGGCAGGAGTCTTTGCGTATGAGATGGCAGATATCTTTGGGGCAATTCCGGATCTTAAATATGAAGAAGTCACCCGTCAACTAAATGATCTCCATGATAATCGTGTAAAGGATCTTGAGATTATGAAGAACATTACCTTGTTAACTATAAATACCAACAACAATATCAAGGATATCGGAGTTGAAGTATCAAATGTTCTTGCGGATGCTAAAGACTAGTTTGAAATAATGATTAAAGTATCTCAAGTTTTCGGATCTTATATGCAATTAAGTAATGGGCTGATCCTCTTATTACAGGGTAAGATACCATCCAACATTGTATCTCTTGAACTCCAACGAACTTGGCTAGAGACTCAACTCCCTAGTCCTTTACTGAACTATATTGGATCAATTACTCCTCATGTAAATGTTAAATTGAAGGCAATACATCTGCCGCGTGCACACCTGCGGAGTGGAACAGGAGTGATTCGCGGTACAGAATGATGTCGTCTGCCTGCCATGGCCTGCAAAGAGCCCTGATCTAAACCCACTCTAGAATCTATGGGATTGGGAGTGTAACTCATGGTTTTCGCCCTTACTACATGGGAGCATTTCAGAGACACGGACACCTGCTGGAACATGGCAGCCGGCATGAAAGACAGGCTGGACGCTGTTTTAGATGCGCTAAGTGGTCTTACCATATACAGTAGAATCTCACTAATCCGGCACTATTAAAAACCAGAGGGTGCCGGATTATTAGAATGGTCGGATTACTGTGTAGCGGCGCTGACGTTTGCATTATGTATTACAGTAGAGTGCGCAGCGCCCGAGCTTTAGTCTGCCCGTAGTAACGACCACCTATGGACGCGCTTACGCATAAGTGACACTTGTATAGTAATTGGGTAATCCAAAATAAATATACATATAATTCAAGTGAAAAGTTAATTTAATTTCTCTCCGTACACACACACCTGAGAACGTTATATACACGCACACAAAATTGGTGACTCCGACGTGATTTAAAAAAACTGTGGTGTGAACAAAGTGTGTACGTCGATTGAGACCGGGCGACTCAACTCGCGTTCTATAGTGTGTGGAACTCTCCTATACTTCTCGATACTAAAATCATGACGGAAAAGAACATGACACCCGATGAATATGTGCTCTCACCAGTCTCCATCACGGACAAGATCGAAGATTTTTGGCCAAAGTCACCGGAATTATGGTTCGTAAAAGCGGAAGCGATTATAAATCCACAGAAGATGTCCGACGAATCAAAGTATCGGATATTATTGTCAAAACTGAATTGCGAAATCACCGAGCAAGTCTCCGAGATTTTATTAAATCCGCCCCAAGAAAAGAAATACGAGACCTTGAAACAAAAATTAATCAAAGTGTATAAAGAGTCCGCGGAACGTCAAATCAAAAAATTGATGGGTGAAATGGAGTTAGGCGATCAAAAGCCATCGCACCTCCTACGCAAGATGCGAGACCTGGCTAGAGGAAGAGTTACAGACGAAACGCTCAAGGTAATGTGGACGAATCATTTACCACCTTCGGTACGTGGCGTCTTGGCAGTGACAGACGAAGATGACCTGGAGAAATTGGCGTCGATCGCAGACAAAGTAACAGAGACCGCCACTCCAATCCACAGCGTGTCAACGGCATCAACAGCACATAGCGACATCTCAATGATAGAAGCCATAAGGAAAGAGAAGGTACGATTTCAAAAGACGATCCAGTTCCCGATCAAGATCCAGGTCCAGGAAAGCGAGGGTACCAGAAGACGACCCCAACTGGCTCTGCAAATTTCACTTCAGATACCGCAACAAGGCGAGAAAGTGTGTTCCGCCGTGCAACTGGAAGAAGAAGGACTCCAAGCCGTCGGAAAACTAGAGTCGGTACAGCCGACGACGGGAGGCTGTGACCGCGCGCACGTCAATCACCGTCTATGCGTCAGGGACATGAAATCAGGTTTGAACTTTCTAGTGGATAGTGGTGCAAATGTGTCAGTTCTACCTCGCAAGGCCGTACTGAAAAGTAATAACGCAAGTAGTGCTAGCTATAAGTTGTACGCAGCGAACGGTACCGAAATCATTACATACGGTACGCATATTTTAGAACTAGACTTAAATCTTAGAAGAGCGTTCCGTTGGTTATTCACGATGGCGGACGTTCAGCAACCAATATTAGGTGCTGACTTCTTAGCTAATCATAAATTGTTAATTGACTTGAACGGACGAAGGCTAGTGGATCAGGTAACTAATTTAAGTACGAGAGGGAATCTCTCCAGTTCAACTGAGCCCACAGTTAAAACTATTGTTGATAATTGCCCCTATTACGAGTTATTGTGTAAGTTCCCGGATTTAACTAAGCCCATATCAAACAAGGAGACGCCTAGACATAGCGTTTGTCATCAAATAGAGACAACAGGCCCCCCCGTACACGCACGAGCCAGACAGCTTCCACCGGACAGGTACGTAAAAGCCAGAGATGAATTTAGGGTTATGCAAGAGCTTGGGATCTGTAGGCCGAGCCATAGCGCTTGGGCAAGTCCCCTGCATGTAGTACCCAAAAAGGACGGTAATATTAGGCCATGTGGAGATTACAGACGTTTGAACGCGATCACTAAACCGGATCGCTACCCCGTGCCCCGTCTTCACGATTTTACGTACATTTTGGCGAACAAGCATGTTTTTACTAAATTAGATGTTAATCGAGCATACAATTGTATACCTGTCGCGGAGAATGATATCGAAAAAACTGCTGTCATAACACCTTTCGGATTATTTGAATTTACGCGCATGCCTTTCGGATTACGTAATGCGGCACAAACTTTTCAACGTTTCATGCATCATAATGTTTTAAAAGGCTTAGATTTCCTGTTTAATTACGTTGATGACGTAATAATAGCATCGGAAAACGAAACGCAACATAAACAAAACTTAGAGAAGGTTTTTGAACGATTCAATGAATATGGTATAACGATTAATTTCGCAAAATGTAGTTTCGGTAAAGAAAAATTAGATTTTTTAGGGTATGAAGTGTCCGTAGAAGGTATTAGACCCTTAGAAGATAAAGTTACGGCCATAATAAATTACCCCAAACCGCAAACCGTAGAGGAACTCAGAAGGTTTTTGGGAATGAAAAAAAAAAATAAAAAAAAAAAAATCATCTTTTGTTTTTGGTTTTTCATTTGCCATCGGAGAGCGGTGTAAGCCCCGTACGCCCCTTCGGTTATGCCCCTTGGAGGAAAATGTTCCATACGCCCCGTTTCGAAGGTTCCGTTTGACCCTTGTGACGGGGCGTATAATATTTTATTAATTTTTAATTATTTTGGTGTGTCCGTTCGCCCCTTGCCTCATATCATTTAAAAGTAGTTATACAAAGTACCGTTAGACAAAAAAGTATAACACACTGTGCTTTACTTTTCTCTCTAAGTGATTTGAAAAAGTTATCAAATTGTGTTTATGAGAACACGATTTGATTGATAACCTATTTAAATTACTATATTCGTAATCCCATCACATGTATCTGCTTTTGCTACCTTGCTACCTGACTCACTGGGCGAAACAAGTTTTATAAACAATAGGCAAAAAAGGGTTGGTTTATCATAAGAATTGTATGCTATCTCTTTCTAACTTATTAATGAGGTATGTAGGGGTGCAATATGTGTTAAGTGCTAATTAGTCGACATCTTATCTTTGAGTGCGATACACATAATATTTTCTGCTAAGTGAAATTATTAACGTTTATTGAATTTAGTGTTTAATTGTGTGTGTATGTGTAAATATTTTTATTGGGTAAGTGTCAAATAAATATTATTGCAAAAATTTAGTATGTACGTAATAAAAATATGTAATACTTGATTTTTATGTCTTAAATTCTGTATCTAGGTATGAGCTTTTAGCTTATTTTTTATAGCTTTGATCGATAGCTCCCTATACAGATTTAGGCTTAATATAACGTATATACTAGTATAATATACGAATCAGTTTGTTTAATGAATAGCAAAGACCTAAAAGTTAAGTTTAAAGAACTTTTTTCTAATTTAGTTTTTTATTATTATTGTAGAACCATGTCAGACGGTGCAAGCTGTTCGAGACGTGAGATAAGTGGTATTAAATACATTTCGTCACGAAAGGGAGGCCTCGTTTTGCTGAGAGCTGGTCATAGCTACCACAAAAAACGAACTTATAAGAATGGTGGCTCTAACTGGCACTGTGTAAATAGACCTGCTTGCAAAGGAACTCTTACAATTAATGGTGACGCAATTGTAAAAGAATCTCATCATGAGTGTGCTCCAGATTTTGAAAACAATGAAATTAATACAGTGCTAGACATATGTAAAAATAAAGCAGCAACAGAAGCAATTAAATCAGTTCATGAAATATATGAAAATGAAGTTATAAATTACAAAGATAAAGGATCCCAACTTATTAAAAAGTTTCCAGAATATAAAAACGTACGGCGCGGTCTTTATAATTCAAGAAAAAAGGCTTATGGAGTTAAAAAGATTAGAAATCGCAAAAGTACCGATCTAGAAATACCAAAGAAATTTGAAAATTTTCTTTTTTGTGATTTTAATGATGGATCTGGACGCATAATTGTTTTTGCCACAAAGGAATGCAGTCGGCAACTAGAAAAATGCAAAAATGTGTACGTTGATGGTACTTTTAAATTTGTGGTCCAACCATTTCTGCAACTATTTTCTATTCACGGTGATCTGGGAAGCGATATACACAGCAACAATATCGTACCACTAGCATACGCTTTATTACCAGACAAAAAAGGAAAAACCTACAAACGTCTCTTTGACATGATGAAATGTCGTCTTCCAGATTGGCAACCCGATCAATTTCATCTAGATTTTGAGATGGCAATAATTAATGCCATTTCAGAAATCTTTCCAAGTACAACTATATTGGGTTGCTTTTTTCATTTTGCCCAAGCCCTGAAAAAAAAAGCTAAAGAGCTGAACCTCTTGAAAAGGAGGTACACTAAAAGACACGTGGATTTATGCAAGACATTGAGTCTAATTCCACAAGAAATGAAAGACGATGGATGGCTTTACATTATGGAGGACAGTCCAAGTGATAGCGAAACATTAAAATTTAACAATTATTTTGTAGAGCAGTGGCTTGAAAATAAATCAGTCAAGGGAATGTGTAACTTCTATGGGCAACAAAATCGCACCAACAATAAAGTTGAAGGCTGGCATTCCCGTTTAAACAGAAATCTTAGCGGAAAAACGTCTCCTAACATTTTAAAGTTTTGCGAGATTTTATTAAAAGAAAGCAAACTCGTGGAACAAAGAATCGAAAATGTGAAGAGTGGAGTAAAAATAAAAAATAGAAAAAAAGAGTTTATTGAAAGAGACGAACGGATAAACTACATTATGGCAAAATTATTAAATGGGGAAATCGGACTAAATCTATGTTTAGAGAAACTGTGCGCATATATATAACCGTACATTGATTTGAAGTGTTAATCTACCGTACATTGATTTTATATTGTTATTCTTATACAAATGATTATAATTATGTAAGTGAAAAAATTAGACTGACAGTATTATTCACTAAATGTTATACTTGTAATAACTAATCTGTGATTTTTCTTTTTTTTATAGGTGTAAGTTTTATTTGATTTTGTTAGTTTTTAAGGCTCATTTTACCTACTCGTAGATATTTAAGTGATAATTCATCCAATCTGTGATTTGTTTAATTTTACATATTTTATGGTTAATGTAAGTTTTATTATTGCTGATCTGTGATTTCGTTAGTTGTTAAGGCTTGTTTTACTTAGTTATATGAGTAATAACTCAAGTAGTCTATGAAAATTTTACATTTATTTTATAGTGTGTAGGATATAATAATGATGGTCTATGACTTTGTCAGATCATAATCTGTGATTTTATTGTTTTATTTTTTATTATTAATATGTTATTTAATGTGTTGATTTGAGTCATTTAAGTTTAACAAATAGTTTTTTGACTTTCCTTACAAATATTTGCACTTTTTGTTTTCAAAATAGATCTTTTATTTAAAAAGCAGTTTCATTTATCTCTTCCCATCACATGATAGACATTGCTTTGATAAAAACAACTCTAAACCACTCCCTGTTAGAAAATAAATAGAATAATCACAACTTTTCAAAGATCGTTGTTTCTGACTGTACTTTTAATTTAATAGCAATCGGGGGCGAACGAGACCATCTAAATACCTAAGGGGCGTATGAGTACTCGAAGCCGATCGGGGGCATAACTCAAGGGGCAAACGGTGCCTACACCGGAGAGGGAGAGCTCGGATGACCAGGGGGAGCATGACAAACCAGGCTCCCATATTCTCAAACCGGAATTCTACGGGGCCAGTATCGGGCAAGTGTTCGTGCAGAATGATGCCAGGAAGGCTGATAACAGGTACTTTGCAGGGTCGTCCGGAACTCATGTGAACGACATCATAGCTGCCTCCATGAGGGAGCAGGAAATGATGAGGCTCGAGAGTTCCAGACGATTCTATGAGGACATGAGGACCCGTTCTGACGACCGGAGGAAGTACAAGGCGGGCCTCCAGGCGACCAGCACCAGGGGGGACATGGTTCCGGACTTGGCTTTCGTCCTGAAAGATCAAGACGGTAATCATTACGAAGCAGTCGCCCGGCCTACTGGTCACATGTCTGGATATACCAGCAATGTACACATCAACGTCCAGGACAGGATGAAGGACACGGCATTCCGACCCGATGAGGCGAACACGATGTCGACGGGAGGAAGGAGGCGTAAGAGAGGCCTGGACTTCGTGGGTGAGTTCTACCACTGGTTTGCCGGAATCGCGACCGACCGGCAGATCAGGGAGGTGGTCGAATAGATAGACAAGAATAGGGCTGAGTTGAACGCGACAGCGAGGTTTGTCGAGACTAATGCCAAGAGTATCCAATCGCTGTCACGGACGACTGCTGAAGAGTTCCAGTCCCTGGCTGACGTGATCACGTCAACTCAGAAGGCCCTGAGTCAGTCGAACGATGTGATGGCCGACAACATGGACGTGTTATCCAACTCGTTGAGGGACATCGATCACTCGGTGGAACTGACACCTCCCGGTCAAAATGGGTATCAACCAGACAAAAGAAAAAGTGATCGTAAACGAAAACTTGACAAACGTAGCACAACTGGAAAGTAAATTAAATATAATCGGCATCATAATGATAGCAGCTATAGCGTTGTTGACTATAGTTATAATCTACACAGGGAAACGAAGGTGCACCAAAAGTATACGAAAATGGTTAAAGAAGGAAATAGCGACCAGTTCAACAGGCTTACCAAGCATTAAGGTGGAAACAGTGCAACCACCACCTACATCAACTAATCCCAAAGTAATCTACTAGAGTAACATTGAGATAACCAGTTCAGAAATCACCATCCTTCATCCATCCAAGTCAAGTTATATGAATATTATTATGTGTTATGTGTAACTGAATCTAAAAGTAATAAGGTATGAATGTTTTTATTTTTTCCACTGGCGTCACTATGACGAATACTGTGGACCCCCAGAGGTGCCAATTTCTTTTATTGCAGAGTAGGTCGTCATGGTGACTACCCTCAATTTTGTTATGTATTAATGTATTATATATAAATTTCAAGACGGTACCTTTCCAAAGGTAACCGCAGCATTGTGAAATAAAGGTGAAATGTTCACATAGAATAAGTTAGCATTAGTATTTTTTGGATCAATAATTTTGTTAACAGTTAAAGCCAAATCATTATAATATTGTAATTTCAATTTCATGTTAAACATTAGTGACAACAATGTGTGAAAACATTGTGTAATAATGTAAATGTACACACTACTCATACCCGTTGTAATTGTAGCGTAATGATAAAATAAAACTTAGCTAAACAGAACCTAATATAAATTATAACATTGTTTAAAGCGTAGATGTAAGTCACATATTATTTACTCAAGCGCGCACAGATCCGATTGCAACATTGTTTATAGTACCCAAATGATGTATAAGCAAATCCACTATAGATGCCGTTAACAGGTTCATCAAAAATTTACCAGCTGTACCTTCGCACTACTGTCGTCAAGACTCAAGCAAAGTTTACCTTCCCCAAGAATACAAAAATATCACCAACTTGTATAAACTTTACAAGCAGCATTATGTGGATCAGGGTGTGGACGTAGTAAGTGATAGAATTTTTCGTAAAATATTTCAAGATAATTTTAATATTGGATTCCATGTACCTAAAAAAGATAAGTGCCTTAAGTGTCTTCAATACGAAAATAATAATAATCCCGAAAAGCAAAAAGAAAAGGAAGAACATGAACTAGAAAAAGAAGAAAGTTATGCCCGTTTTAAAGTTCACAAAAATATTCATAAGGATGATCCTTCAACTCTTTGTGCTAGTTTTGATCTCGAAAAAGTACTTAACACACCCTATGCACAATCTATGCTTTTGTACTACAGCAGAAAACTAGCTGTGTACAATTTGTGTGTTTATGAAAATGGAACTCGTAAAGTTTTCTGTTACTACTGGTATGAGAGCAATGGTAAACGTGGCGCTAACGAGATTGCATCTATATTGCACAAATATATTCAATCGGTAGATGCCAGAGGAAATGTCACTCGATTACTTTTGTATTGTGACTGTTGTCCGGGCCAAAACCGCAACCGTACTGTGTTGGCAATGTTGCATTCATCATTACAGGAGTGTAAAAATATCGACACTATTCAAATAAACTTTCTCTTGACTGGACACACTTACATGCCCGTAGATACAGTGCATGCTATTATTGAAAATAGATTGAAGAATACAACCGTTTACGCACCATCACAATGGTTTACAGTTTTTGCAACTGCCAGACAAGAACCAGCGCCTTTCGAGGTAGAAAGACTGAGTTATGAAGATTTTTACAGATGGGATAGTATTAGTGACAAATATTATAAAGGTAACTTAACTGGAAAGATAAGCAAGATCCGTATTATGACTTTCAGAAAAGACAAGCTAAGTGTTAAATATAAATTATCTATGAATCCTACTGCGGCGTCCTTTGATGTTGAAATTCAGTCTAAAACCAAGGTATCTCTTTTACCTTGTTATCGATCGCAGCTTCCCATATCAAAAGCTAAATATGACGATTTAGTCAAACTTTGCGTGGACAAAGTTATTCCTAACTGCTTCAAACATGAATTTATGAACATTCCACGCGCAACAAATGTCAAAGATTGTCTACCCGAATCAGACATTGAAGATTGTGATATTAACATTTAGATTGGGTAACTTACAAGATCTCAATTCATACTAAAGATTTATTCTGTAAGAGTACAATTAAATACTTATTAGATTAAGGATTTTATTTTTATATTGCTATATTTTTTAAAATATCTTGATTGTTTCTAGAGACTGATTATGTTGTGAGAATAATATAAGTGTTGTTATTATAATTATTACAGAAATATTAATAATTGTGTCAAAAACACTTTGCACAGTAGGGTTAATCTTGCTTTATTTTGTAAGAATGTTATTTGGTTTCTTTACTATGTTTATTAATAATTCATTTACTGACAATTGTGAGTTATATTTTTTTTAGAAAGCGAAATTTTTTTAGTTTGAAGTTAGAGTTTTGTTAGTTAGATTTTTTTAGTGAGAAACTGTGACAGCAATAATAATTGTTCAATTAAAAAATAATTATTGATCTCAAACTTAATGTTATGTCATAATTAGTTTCCTGGTCGGCACTACGTAGCGTATTTGTTTAATTTTCAATAAAGACTTTTATTCAATAATAATTGATTTCATTTATTTTTGTGCATATAATAATAATTACCTGTACAGTTCTTGGTTAAATGTCAGTTATGAAGGGAGGTTTGGGGTAATTTTAATAACTAAGATACAATTTCCACAATCACAAAAATCATTAAATAATGCTTAGGTAAATTTACTTGATTTATTTTAAACTGTCAGATCTTTTTAGATCAATCTGTATGTTTCAAAATTCTAAACTAAGTAAGTTTACCTATTTTTACATGTTACTGCACACACTACAGTGATGATTTAGATAATTTTACCTGTTTATCAAATCAGGTAAATTTTATCTAACCGACACAAACCGGCGTTTTTAAAAGTGTCAGGTGTCTTATTTTGACAATTTGGATAGCTATAAAAAAATGATTTCTACGAGTATTAACATCATTTTAATCGAACAATTAGGAAATTTTTTATGATTTTTTTTTTTAATATTTGATCTTTAAATCTCTCTCCTGTAAAGTTTACTTAATGGCGCTTAGTGAGGATTGCCTTTCAAGCGTCGATATACATGTTGGCAGTAATTTATCTATAGGAAATCATTACATAATTGTAAGCTACTATTTTATCGTAAAAAAAATGTTTTATTTATAACGATTAAAAAATGTTATTGACGAATTTTAGGTTCATTTAAGCCCATTATCACCTAATCACGAGTTCTCGAAAAGTTAAGTTGACAGTTGAGTCGACCGTTGAGTCAACAGTTATATCGACTCACAGTTGTGGCGGAAGCTGACACTCGATTCAAAATATTTCAACCGGAGTGGTTCAGTGCAGTGACAGACATTGACCGGAGCGAACATGTATTTGATATTGATTTTGTTTTCGTAATTTCCAACTGGGATTTTTTCATGTAAGTATTAATAATTAATGTGTATATCTTATGTTATTTTTTTATAATATCATCCTAATCTCTAGCCCACAACTAATGTATTCCCGCCTAACTTAGATACTCTTTAATAGTGGAAACATTCAAAACTTCTCAGTGTGAGTCAAGTTGTAAGAGTTTGAACCAAAAAGCAAGGTGGATTTGTATGCGTACAGCGTGAAAGTGGTAGTGTTACAGTATGTGTCTTTCCACATATTCAAACCTTACTTTGTGTAAAGTGAAACTGTCGTAGTTGGAATCGTTTTCATATATCGTTTTTTCTAAAATGGAGCCTCTACCAGGGGTACTACGCCCTCTGTATTTCTTTCATAGAAACAGAAAAGAGACAGATATTTTTCAAATAGAGCTGAGCTCAAAATAACACATATATACACCGAGAAATGTTAATGGTTGTTTTCCCGCGGCAGAACAACTTGCCATAAGGAGTACTTTCGAAACATATAGTAAAAGTAAAAAAATAAAGACGTTTTTGTTTTAAAATAATTAAAAAAATATTCATCAACTCGAAAACATGAGAAACGATAGTAACATTAGACGTAACTTGTAGGTACTACTCGAATCGCATGCGCCGCCGCCAAGCGCCGACAATGGAAAAGCGATGCATAAATGTCCGAAGCAAAATAAGCTCTCGCACGTAGTAATACGGAATAAACTAGTTTGCACGCAACAATACATAACAACGACAAAGGAAAGACCGATATAAAATTGTTCAAAGCAAAATAAGCTCTCGCGTGTAGTGGTACGTCGTAAACTAGCCTGCGCTCAACAATTTCAAACGTAGCCGCGCGCCGGCCTCCTATTGTGTTGATGCGGCGCGCGGCGGCGCACTTTTTTAGTCAAACTTAGTTTTCCCGCGAATGTCGTACGCGCAGCACGCGTATCAGTTATCAGTGCAATGGATCGACATTAAAGTTATGTCCAATTTGGAATACGTCGCTATGGTGCAAATGTATGCGAGGGCGGATTACGCGCTGCCCGGCGACTTTACGCGGAGCCGCGACACTTGGGAGTCGCTCCGTCTTCGCGGGGTTCTGAACCCCCTAGTCCCATCGCCCAGGACGATCGTAGTGGCGACACAGCGGCTAATCGATCATGGGCAGTTCCAGACACCAACACATGCACAAGGCAGGGGACGATCGGCCGTTATTTCGCCAGAGCTCGACGAAGAGATCTCGAATGGGATCCTCGTCGAAGTACGCGTAGGGCTGCGGTTAGGTTTGGCGTAAGCCAATATTACGTCTGGAAACTGCTCAACTCTGAAGATCTGCATCCGTATCATTTTCACAGAGTTTATGCTCTCCAGGAAAACAACGCGCCGCCGCCAAACAGAATTGCTTTTAGTCAGTGGTTGATCGACAATCAAAATAAGAACATTTTGTGAGACGGATGAAGCAACCTTTACGCGATGTATCTAATTCAGAAAATTATTTTTCTTAGATAATAAACTTGTTTTTATTTAATTTCGTGCTCAGTAATTTGCAGCTAAAAAAGTATTTAAGACGGTCCTAAGCCAGTAAAAGTAGGAAGGGAAAATTTGAATAACTTGTTGGGTAAAGCTTATTATTATCATGTTTCACTAACTCATTAACTTATCAGCTGATTGTAAGATATCAGCTGATTGAAAACCACGCGGGTCAACGACCGCGCGGCCTGTCGGCGCCCGGCTTGCGCTGAGCGTAGGTATCTGGATGTATTACTATTGCTTCGTGGTCGCTTTCGAATTTAGTTTTTTACAATGGTATATCTGCCATGATTTGTTTCTAATATTTAATTTGCTTATACAACGATTGTATTACCAAGACTAAACCATTTCGCTTCGGGAAAACAACCATTAAAATTTCTCGGTGTATACACACTTATGAAAAAAATATGATGGTGTTATTTTGGCCCACGCTCACCTTATACTTAAAATTACTTTATTTATTTTCTCAGATGATGGTCGACCGATGGCATACACCGAAGTTGATGAATCCAAAATGACAACGCTACAAGAACACCAATGGCACGTGTTCTTACTTTATTTATTTTCTCAGATGATGGTCGACCGATGGCATACACCGAAGTTGATGAATCCAAAATGACAACGCTACAAGAACACCAATGGCACGTGTTCTTACTTTATTTATTTTCTCAGATGATGGTCGACCGATGGCATACACCGAAGTTGATGAATCCAAAATGACAACGCTACAAGAACACCAATGGCACGTGTTCTTACTTTATTTATTTTCTCAGATGATGGTCGACCGGTGGCATACACCGAAGTTGATGAATCCAAAATGACAACGCTACAAGAACACCAATGGCACGTGTTCTTACTTTATTTATTTTCTCAGATGATGGTCGACCGATGGCATACACCGAAGTTGATGAATCCAAAATGACAACGCTACAAGAACACCAATGGCACGTGTTCTTACTTTATTTATTTTCTCAGATGATGGTCGACCGATGGCATACACCGAAGTTGATGAATCCAAAATGACAACGCTACAAGAACACCAATGGCACGTGTTCTTACTTTATTTATTTTCTCAGATGATGGTCGACTGGTGGCATACACCGAAGTTGATGAATCCAAAATGACAACGCTACAAGAACACCAATGGCACGTGTTCTTACAACACTATCCAGTTTTTAGATGCTACGCTGCGATGCAAAACATAACACTGCCTGTTGACGCCAGACTGCCAGGTAAAGTACACTCAGCGGCACGGAATGTGGCCCAAACTTAAACAAACCGATAACAGGCGATTTTGATATCGCGTATAAGAATTTCAAGTGGCAGTTTGTCAGGACGTTTGTTTTTGTTAATTTAAGAGGGTAAGCACTTAAATTTGTTAATTTGTTTCATTTCTGTGACACTTAACGTTAGTTCGTTACTGCAACGCACAAGACACGGGTGAGTTAAAACTCGATATTCTAATGATCGTGCATTTTAATCTTTATTGTTTTATTTTTTAATTAATCTGTAGTAATTTATGCTTCCAGAATTGGAACATAATGCCTCTAACTTCAGCTCAAGTTGCTCAAGCTGTGTTGCTTCGGAGTCAGGGGCGAACGCAGCGAGAGATTGCTGAAACTTTAAATGTACCGCGTACAACTGTCAGGTACGCCTTAACAAGGTACGACCAGACCGGCCTTTACACGAGGAGACCTGGAAGTGGCGGTATTAGGTGTACATCAGCGCGAGATGACCGATTTATCGCTCTCGCAATTTTGAGAAATCGGTTCCTTACTGCGGTTGAAATACGGCAGCGGCTACAAACGGCAAGAGGGGTCAACGTAAGTGAGCGGACAATAAGAAGGAGAATGGAGGAACGGGATCTGCGTGCTCGAAGACCAGCGCGAGGTCCAGAACTGCTCCGGCACCATCGTGTAGCTCGACTTCGGTTCGCTCGCGAACACGCAAATTGGACACACGAGCAGTGGAGTAAAGTTCTGTGGACTGACGAATGCAGAGTGGCCCTAAGAGCTCCAGATGGCCGCGAACGTGTATGGAGAAGGCATGGGGAGAGGTTTCTGCCAATAACTACCAGGCAAACCGTCAGTTTCCATGGTGGATCAGTTATGGTTTGGGGAGGGATCTGTTCAGACGCACGCACAGAGTTGGCAGTAGTTGCAGGTCGTCTAACGGCAGTGCGCTACATTGAAGAGATCCTTCAAGAACACGTTCTACCATTCATGGGATTCATCGGTAGCGAAGATTTCATCTTAATGCAAGATAATGCCCGACCTCACACTGCACGTTGCGTGGATGATTACCTGTCGGAGGTGAGAATTAATAAATTGGAGTGGCCGGCACGAAGCCCAGACATGAATCCCATAGAACATGTCTGGGATATGCTTAAAAGTCGCATCCGATCCAGTCCCAACCCTCCAGAGACTATCAGTCAATTAAAAACCGCTTTGGTGGCCGCCTGGGAAGAAATACCCCATGTGGACATTAAAAACATAATCCACAGCATGCCTGACCGCATGCAGGCGGTCATCAGGGCCAGAGGTGGAAATACGCGCTATTAATTTTAAGTACCATAGCTTTATTTTGTAAATTTAATTGTAAAACATTTTTTTTAAACTTAAGGCTTAATGTCTTTTTTGTAACTTTGTAAATTTTTAATAAAGTTAACTCACTTTTTGTTAATTAATCATTCGCATTTAAGATTCGAATAAACATTTAAATTTTACAACAAAAAAAAACCCTGTTTTGCGTTTCATTTTTGATAATAAACCATATAGCGCGCTTGGGCCACATTCCGTGCCGCTGAGTGTATATCTATTTTTTTTTGTAAATTGTCCTTGACTTATTCAAAATTGGTTGTGCAAATAACTTTTTCTTACAAGAATAGAATATTAAATACCGTAACGGTAATGATAGAACATGTTCCTCCAAGATGTTCATCACACATTATCACTAGTGTAATACAACTAATTTCATTTATTTTCAGGTAAGACCACATTGCTTGGAACCAACAAACGAAACTTGTAAGTATTAATAATTAACGTGCATATCATAAATTAATCTTTCCATGGTAGGATCGGGATCTCTGGCTCCCAACTAATGTACGTTTACCAGACTCTGATATTAACTCTTGGAATGAAATGGAACTTAACTTAAAAAAATGTTATCATTTGTCATTTTCAAGAAAGTCTCATCCAATACACTCGGAGTATTTTATAAGTAATAAAAAAATACAGGAAGTGGATTTAATTAGGGATCTGGGAGTACTTTTTGATAAAAAACTGACCTTTGTCCCCCACATCGAGAACATTATTAAGAAAGCGTCTAAAATGCTGGGGTTTGTCATAAGAAACACCAGGGGTTTTAAACAGGTTGGTACCAAAAAGATACTGTACTATAGCCTTGTACGAAGCGTTCTAGAGTACTGCAGTGTTGTATGGAGACCACATTACGCCACACATAAGTTACTTTTGGAAAGAGTTCAAAAAGGGTTTTTGTGGCACCTTGCTTTTTCTAAAGGAAAAGGTAAACAGTTGCTCTCCTATAGTACCCGTCTCAATTATTTTAAAATGTGCTCGTTATCAACTCGGGGAGAAATTAATGATGCCTTGTTTCTCTACAAGTTGCTTAGAAATAAAATTGACTGCCCAAAACTACTGAGTCTTCTAAAATTCCGTGCCCCAGCCCGATATCCGCGCAATCCTATCACGCCATTGTATCCTCCTCTGCGTAGAACAGTTCTGGGTGCCAACTCGCCGATCTCACGGCTGTGTAAAGTCCTAAACAGTTGCAGTGATCTTACTGATATACACCATGACAGCATAGGACAATTTTGCAAAGCAATTATCGATGTGTAGATAGTAATTAAATTAGAGTATAAGAGTTTAGAGTATAAAAACATGTTAAAATAAGCGTAATAATAAAAATTAAAACATAAACAGTAAAATATAAAAATCGTTAAAGGAAACGAAATAAAAGTAAGACCAAATCATAGAGTGTGGTCGCTTCGGCCTCTTAACAAAAATAGTCGCACAAGAAGGCACTAATCCCGCAAACAAGGTCTCTGACCATGTCAGAGGGACACTGGCGGGGCAGGAGTGTGGTTTTAGCCGGTTCGAGTCCGGCACTACCTCGACTGTCTTACGATCAGCGAGGCAGTCGAGGTGTCCGTGGGGATATCCCACTCCTGCCAAAACAAAAAAAAAAAAAAAAAAAAAAGCAATTATCGAGCATTATTCTCACAACCAATGATTTTACCACAAATGTTTCTTTTTTTTTTTTAGTTTGGGTCTGTATAACTTAACTAACAATATGTACTAACTTAAGATAACAATATGTATTTGAAATAATTATGATGTGATTTTTGTTTTATTATTTTAATTTGAATGTAATTGTATTTTTTTTTTTGATTTAAGCATTTTTTAAATTTTGATTTTAATTTTTTTAAATTTTGATTTTAATTAATTTTAACTTTAATTTATTTGTTAATTTTTATTATTATTTGTTTTTAATTTGTTAACGTTTTAAATCTGTATCTTAATTTATTGTAATGTACTTAATTTTTTTTTGTTGTTTTTGATTTTGAAGTTGTTATGTCAAGTCACCAAAAAATCTTGAATATCTTTAGATTGTAAGTGCCTTTTTTGGCTTTTTTATTGTATTTTATTGTATCATAGATAACCATTATTGGTAAATGTTGTGTTAGCCTGTAAGTAATTGTTGCACTTATAAACGTACTATTAAGGAAGTATAATTATAATATTTGGTGTAAACAATTGTTGGCTAACCTAAATAAATAAATAAACTCTTTAGCGTTTGGAAGTTTCGAAACATCTTAATGGGTGTCGAATAAGAATAGCGCGAATTAAAAAGCATCGCGGATTCGTATTCATGTAATGTAAGAGAAGTAGCGTTACAGTGCCCATTTCCACCCATTTGAACCCTACTTTGTGTATAGCAACATTGTTGTAGTTACAGCCACTTACATGGCTAAAATAAATATTGAAAGAGGAAAATCCATGTTTTCCTCTTATGCGACTCTGTCACGGATGCTACGCGCTCATTCAGTTCCACAACGACCCACCTAAATATAGAGTAGGTTTTAAAATAAAGCAATAAAAGGTTAACGGTGCTATTGACAGCGACTTGACACTCGGAGATAGACATTTTAAAAAAAAGCAGAGTTCGAAATTACCATTATTAATATTCAAACTTTTGAAAAATATGGTGTGATATTTTAGCCCAATCTCGGCTGATACTTAAAATTGTGTTTTCTCCTCAGTTCCAGGAAGGCCGTTGTTCTCTGGTGATGAAAGACTCACGAGGTTTTACTCTTGAATCCTAAGTATCGTTGCTATGCAGCGATGGCGAATCTATCGCTTCGGACAGATTACGAGGTGAGATATATTCATTTCTTGGTAATTTTTTATTGACTCGTTATATTAGGTTGTGCAAATATCCGTTTCTTATGAGAATAGAATATTAAATCTCTTAAAGTTAACGATGGAACATTTTCTTACGAAGCGCTCATCACACATTATCACTCGTGTAGATAATAAAATCAATTTCATTGCTTTTCAGGTACCACGAGGGTGCCTCGTAGAATTCAAGTCAGCTGTAAGTGATGACTCAACATTAATAAAATATATCACCCTGTCAATCGCTGTATTGGTGGTGATTGTTTCGATAATGCTAGTTATGTACAATTATTACCGGCGTAAATCTTCCCTCAACAACAGATCTATTCGAAAATTAAATAAAGTAATCATTTTCGACAAGGATGATACCACTGAGAATGATACCAGTGAGGTGTAGGGCATCCTGTGATGATGCAGTACAGCAGGCACATATCGGTCCACACCCGCCCAAAAAATGGTTATTAGGAATCAATGAACTGAGTAAAAATGTATACCCTGTAACAGGCAAGGCCTATATACATAGTGAAATACACAATAAAAAAATATATTGGGGAGTCTGGGGCACGAAGGCCCCCCTCAAAAATTAGGTAAATTTTTTTTTTTATTTTCCGTCATGTTAATTTTTTCGTTACAATTTTTTTTTAGTGGTCCATTTTACCCCTCATATCACATATTGGCCGAAAATATGATAAAAACACTATAGAGGTCATAACTTGACGGGAAATAAAAATATTTTTTTTTTTCTATTTTTTGGGAAGGCGGACTTCGTGACCCAAAAAAAAATTTTGATTTTTTGTACAATTATGACTGATTTTTCCCAAACAAACGGAAATTAAACGAATTTGATGGTTAAAAGCCACAAAAAGAAAAAACCGGCTTAAGGGGGCCTTCGTGCCCCAGGCTCCCCTACATATGTATTCGTTGCTAGTTTAATTATTTTATTACCTGTACGACGTAAAACTGTTTTAGCTATAAGAACTATTAATGTCAAAAATATCATAATTGTAATATGTACCTAGTCTAAGTGATATCGATAAGTTATGACTTAATAAAGATATTTATAAAAAAATGGTTTTGAAGACTTATTTTTTATGACCTGTTCAACCTTAACTCACAACTTTTCACTTCCTCTGTCAGCAAATGCTCTGATTCAATTCGTCAATTTAGTCCCAATCACTTTATAAGACAGACCAAACACTTGCTGTGTTTTTTAAGAAATAGTCTATAGTATTCTGCTATAAAGCAGATACGATAAAAAATAAATATACGTACAATTTACAGACCATGTGTCCTTCGTCTCATTTTTATCACAAATATGCCTTCTGTGGTAGCAAAAAGTAGGTATAAATCACGGCATCCATTATCCATTCAATTTCATCCATTTATTTCCAGTTTAACATTGTAATTTGAGCACTTTTATGAACTTTTAATAATATTTTTCACTAATGAAAAGCAACGTCAATCTGTCAAGCTTACTATTCTTTCTTAATATTTTTCTATAAAGGCCTGTTAAATGAAGGTTGTATTAGAATTTATTACTAAAAATTATTTATACTGATTTGGCTAGTTTAAATCTAGTTTTGATATTGTATTACGTTTGTATACTGACTAGGGTAAACCAAGGTATAACTGGCCATTACCAATAACTAGCCACTTGGTACTTTATCTATTTGAAATAAGAATAATGTTTTATTAGCGCCATCTATGAATGTATCAAACGAATGCCTTGTCATTCGTCATTCATAGTAGTTCAACTTTTTTTCGCTACAGATACCAGCGCCAAAGCTAACGGCCATTTTATGACAGTTGGTGTACGTATCTCGACATGTAAGTTGCTACACTACGTAAATGTTAGTGGCTAAGTTTTTACAAAATTAAAATTATGGGTGATAATACTTAGTGTTGGTGAAAGAATAGCATATTTCTGCGTGTTTGCATGGTAAGTTATATGAATCTTTATCTTAATTGTAATAAAATCTTAAATGAGCCGTTTTTAAGAGGGTGGCTAGTTTCTGAAGTAATTTTTTGCATATTTTTAGTTATTGGCCACGTATGCCAGTTACTAAAGTTTTACCTATTGTTCACATTTCATTAAAAATAACTCATATTTAAGATATCTATAAGGTTGAATATTGTGTATTTCCTTTATAGAAGAATTAGTCAACTATAATCAGAAACTGGCATAGGTGGCCAGTCTGTGGCCAGTTACTAATCTATTTTATTTTTATTTTTTTACAGTTCATTGAAACGTAAGTAAAATGTCTAAAAAACGACAATACGAGAAAGAAACAATTGATAAGGCTCTTAAATTTATTGAGAATAAAGAGGGTTCAATTCGACAGGCGGCAAAGCAATTTGGTGTGCCTAGAAGTAGCCTCCAATTCAAAATTAAAAACCCTGACACAAAGTTTAAGTCTGGACCAGATCCAGTGCTAACTGAAGCTGAAGAAAACAGTTTGTGTGACTTCATCATACAACTGTCAAAGCGTGGCTTCCCAAGAAAGAAGGAGGATATCCAATTGTGTGTATAGAATTTTTTGCAACAAAATCCGAGACCCAACCCTTTCCGAGACAACAAACCGGGAGATGTGTGGTTTAAGGCTTTCCTAAAAAGACACCCTAATATTTCTATTCGAACATCAGAAGGAGTTACCAATGCAAGTGCTTGTGTTTCTGAACAGGATATTAGGAAATGGTTTCAGGAAATACAGCAGTATATTTTGGAGGAAGAACTAGATGACGTAATTCAAGATCCCATTAGAGTGTTCAATGCCGATGAAACTGGTTTCAATATATGCCCGAAAACAGGCAAAGTACTGGCTGAGAAAGGGTGTAAAAATGTGTACCAGGTAGAAAAAGGATCTTCTAAAGAAAACATTACAGTTTTATTTACGTTTTCTGCTGCTGGACACGTCTTTAGACCAATGATTATCTATCCTTATAAACGTATACCTGACCGAGTTTCATTGAGTGTGCCATCGGGTTGGGGGATAGGGCGAAGTGACACAGGTTGGATGACTGCAGCGGTTTTTTATGATTATATCTCTAACTGTCTGCACCAACAAATTTTAGAAAGCAATATCCCACTTCCTGTTATTCTGTTTGTCGACGGACACAAAACCCATATAACCATAGAAGTATCAGAACTATGCCGCCGTCGTCAAATACATCTAATAGCGCTTTATCCAAACGCAACTCGCATACTACAACCAGCTGATGTTGCAGCTTTTCGCCCAATTAAGGTTGCTTGGAAGAAGGTGTTGCGCGATTGGTACGCTGCAAACAATTACCAAAAAAGTCTGACAAAAGAAACCTTTGCTCCGCTTTTAAAAACAGTTGTAGATTCCTGTTCTAAGAAAGAAACTTTAATAAACGGATTCAGGGTATCCGGCTTGTGTCCATTTGAACCAAACAATGTCGATTTTAGCAAGTGCATTGCAAAAGTAAACCAACCCGATACATGCGCGTCAGAAATAAATGTTAGGAATAATATGAATGTGCTGACCTATTCAGAGTTCTGTAACATTGTGGGTGAAGCAATTCTTAAAAAATGCCGTACAGTCTCTTCTATTTTAGGGTCAGATGATAGCTTTATTGCAATTTACAATTTATGGCAAAGATTCGAGGCTGCATCGGAAAACAATAATAATTATAGAAGTAATAATGACGTGGACCTCGAACCGTCTATAATCGTAGATGACAATTACGTTACTGATATTATAGAAGACGAAAACCCTAGGACGATTCTTGATGAATTTACAGGTGAGTTAACCCATTCCTCCCCACTGTCATATTTATAGGACACTATTTTCAAAATTTCTTTTTACGTATTAGGACTTTTATTTTTATTATTTCTGATGAAATTCATATTTTTACACTATTTTTCTAATAAAAAAATTTTTTTTCGCTGTAAAACATGTTTACGTAATTTTAATGTAATTTTTTAAAATTGATCATTTTTGTTGACTGAAGGAGAGCATTGAGTTCCGATTGTATATACCGTAAAAGAAAAACGTTACCTACTTCAAAGTACATAAGACTTATTCTTAGATCTCTACCAAATATAAAACAAATAAAAACAAAAACAAAATATAATTTGTGAACTTGTGATATACATTCAAAATAAGCCGTCCTATAAATATGACACCGGGAACCTGTCTGTACTATTTGCCGCGAAAGTGTGTTTGATCCTGTCACGCTAAACAGGTTCAAATTGGTCAATTGTTTGTTTTTTGCGGTCTTGCTTGTGTTTACATTAGTCGATTAGTCTACGCCGAACACATTACATCTCGTCACACGAAACGATTGTGATTATTTATCGACCTAGAGTAAAAAAAGTGAATTGTTTACAAGGTTGAGAAATTACAGGTAAGTAAAAATATTTTATTTTTGTTCTTTATCTAATTGTAACCAATATACCTGTCTGTATGATTATAAGTATACGTGTGGCTATATATTAATATTTTTTATTATTTATAGATCATGGATACAGTGCAAAAAAAGTATAAAAAAGCTTTGAAGGTGTCCGAAATCGTAGACTATCTTCAAGATATTGAAGATTCTAGTGATGAGAAGTTGAATGACATTGAAGTTGCCATATTGCCGCCGGATGAGGTAGATGAAATGACTGACATAGAAGGCCCTGACGACGATATGGGAGTTTTGCCAGTGTTGGATGTAGCTAAGCCATAATTATTATAAAAATATGGGAGGAGTGGATAAACATGATTGACTGATTTCTAAATATCCAATCCGCTTTAGAGGTAAAAAAGGTATTGGCCTTTAGTCATCCGTGTTTTAGACATGTCCCTTGTGAATGCATGGATTATCTACAACCAGATAAATAAAGATGACACCATCAGTCTGCTAGATTTCAGACAAAGGGTTTGTTTTGCTTGGATGAAAAAATCGGAAGGCAAGGCAAGTAAACCGACACCCGGTTCTTCAGAAATCCTTTTACAACCTGTCAGGTTTGATAATGTTGGTCACTAAGTATATGACAAAGAGGGACAAATATAGGCGTTGTCAAGGACATGGTTGTAAGAAAAAACCTCTAAACTTTTGTGCTAAATGTGAAAAAACACTTTGCAGTGATTGTGTCATACCTTATCATACAAAATAAGCTCATAATATTTTATTTTTAGGACTGTTTGTGGACATAATGTACAAATAAAGCTGATTTTATTATTGTTAACTTGTATCATTTCTGATCACATGTCCCCATTGTCATATTTATAGGACAGGCTGAAACAGGGATGAAGGTATATTTTTTATTATTTTTTTGTCATATTCTTTTTTCTTAGTGTATTATGAACTTAATTTAAAGAATTGATCAATAAATTCCAATATTCTCGATGCTTGGGAAGTAATGGGTTAATAAATAAAACCGTAGAAAGAGAAGAAGAAAAAAAAGAAATGTATAGTGAGCCGAAACTTCAGAATATTTTAATAGAACGTTGCCCCACTCCGCAGCCCAGCACCTCAAAACCAATCACACATTCGAAGGTTTCTATAATTTCTAATGTGTCTCTAACCGAATACTTAAAACAAAACTTACCAGTATCACCTAAACGCCAAGGAAAACGCCAAATAGAAAGACTACCATTTGCTTTAACTTCAGATCAATATGTGGAAAAAATAAAAGCAAAACAGTTAAAAAAAGAAGAAGAAGAAGCTGCAAAAGAGGAAAGAAAGAGACTGCGAGAAGAAAAGAAGAAGGAAAAAGAGAACAGTATCCTACCTAAGAAGAAAATCAAGAAAAAAAGTGATAGAAAAAGCCAAATAAAGATAAGTAAAGAAGATTTAAGTACAGAAAAGACTAAAAATACATACGAGGTTAATGAACAATTCGTTTTTTGTGATTCTCATTACACGTAGGGTTATTGAATGTAACCAGTGTAAAAAACGGTTTCATTTAAATTGTATTCCGTCATATCACAGAATCCATGTACCTGTAGAAGATGAGGATCAGTTTTTGTGCCACATCTGCTATCGAGAGAGTAACACTGACTCATCTGACGGTGATTGTGATGCCTTATTTAATACTGCTTGTGAAGAAGCGCGAAAGCAAGGCTTCGGTACTAACTTCATTCTATAAAACTATATTAATGTTAGATTTGTTGATTTGTTGTTCGTGTAAATTAAGAAAGTTCCTATGTCGTATTATTTTTGATCTCATATTAATATTACGGGTAAAATATTGAGTTATTGTCTGACATAATGAATGTTGTTTTGTTTAAAGTTTATTTTTTTATGTTCCTTTATAGATAGTAGGAGGAAACTGAAACTTTTTTCATGTGGCCAATTAATAGTTTAATCACGGCCAGTTTCTAAAATTTGTGGCTAGTAACTACCAAAAAGTGATAGTTTTTTGTTTCTATTAAAATTTTATACAATATATTGTTTTGTTTTACTTCTAAAACCTCAAATTACCTAAAAGAATATGCATATTATTGTGTAGCATTACAATAAATCTAATATCGTAACTTATTTTTACATAATCCAAGTGTGACTTGGCGCAAATGCTTAAGTGGCCAGTTACTGGTGGTTTTACCCTACTTGTTATTATACGTTTATAAATGTAAACTGATTTTTAAAAATAAAACTAAATTGAATAATTTGTTGTTTAAATTCATGATTTATTCCCATTCCAAAACCTAGTTTATGTCATAATTGTTATAATTGATTTATAAAATGGCATAAGTGTACGTCAGGTTTGTTTTATTTGGAATTTTCTATCAGTTTTCTTTAGTTTTCTCATGAAGTTATAATAAATTATTATTGATAGTAAAGTAACATCCATAAATATTAAAAGATTTTATCATAATCATTGGAAATATATCATATTTTCAATTTCAAACTTTTAAAACGTTCTCCTGAAAAATAGCTAAAACGTAATTACGTCATTGTTCTATTGGATGAGCGGATGTTACTCTTCTATTTTGGGTCAAAGAATTAAATGCATTGCATGTAAAAAATGGACTTGTGATGATTGCGTGACTGATATGACAGCAATTGATTATATTTGCAATAAATGTTTTGAAGGGTAATATTTTTATAATATAATTTAAAAATCTTAATGAATTTCATAATAGCTTGCTATGTCTCTATAATCTACTCATTTTTGTTTCAGTGATTCCGAATAGTGAGTGCTCCTCATTCTAACCAACATTCATCATGCAAGCCGATATTGATAACATATTACATTTTAACGACTATGCCAAATTTTACCTCTTCGGATTACATTGGCCATGGACGGAGACACATTTCATTAAATCTCAGTTTTGCTTCCAATGCGGTACACCTACTTGTCTATTTTTCGGACCCTCACATTTCACATCACGAATGCAGGATAATAATATATTGATACTTCTGGTTAGTCCGTATTTTTTTTGTTCTAATTGTGACTGCTGCATTTATGACCACTTCCCAGTCGATGAGTGCGTTTATTGTGCAAATTAGTTATTTAAGTACTTGAAAGACTTTGCTACTAACTTAAGTTCGAACGGAATATTGTTCGGATTTCATAAGATGGCGGCTGCATCAATACCATTTTTAAGTTCACTAGAATAAGGAAAAATTATACCCAAACCGCCTTATTCCAAAACAAGGTTTTTCTTTAAACCAGCTTTAAATTGAGCTCGGTTTTGTATTTCGAATCTTGATCATGTCAGAATAAGATTCAAATTACAAACCCTGGCTCAATGATTTGAAGCTGGTTTAAAGAAAAACCTTGTTTTGGAATAAGGCGGTTTGGGTATAATTTTTCCTTATTCTAGTGAACTTAAAAATGGTATTGATGCAGCCGCCATCTTATGAAATCCGAACAATATTCCGTTCGAACTTAAGTTAGTAGCAAAGTCTTTCAAGTACTTAAATAACTAATTTGCACAATAAACGCACTCATCGACTGGGAAGTGGTCATAAATGCAGCAGTCACAATTAGAACAAAAAAAATACGGACTAACCAGAAGTATCAATATATTATTATCCTGCATTCGTGATGTGAAATGTGAGGGTCCGAAAAATAGACAAGTAGGTGTACCGCATTGGAAGCAAAACTGAGATTTAATGAAATGTGTCTCCGTCCATGGCCAATGTAATCCGAAGAGGTAAAATTTGGCATAGTCGTTAAAATGTAATATGTTATCAATATCGGCTTGCATGATGAATGTTGGTTAGAATGAGGAGCACTCACTATTCGGAATCACTGAAACAAAAATGAGTAGATTATAGAGACATAGCAAGCTATTATGAAATTCATTAAGATTTTTAAATTATATTATAAAAATATTACCCTTCAAAACATTTATTGCAAATATAATCAATTGCTGTCATATCAGTCACGCAATCATCACAAGTCCATTTTTTACATGCAATGCATTTAATTCTTTGACCCAAAATAGAAGAGTAACATCCGCTCATCCAATAGAACAATGACGTAATTACGTTTTAGCTATTTTTCAGGAGAACGTTTTAAAAGTTTGAAATTGAAAATATGATATATTTCCAATGATTATGATAAAATCTTTTAATATTTATGGATGTTACTTTACTATCAATAATAATTTATTATAACTTCATGAGAAAACTAAAGAAAACTGATAGAAAATTCCAAATAAAACAAACCTGACGTACACTTATGCCATTTTATAAATCAATTATAACAATTATGACATAAACTAGGTTTTGGAATGGGAATAAATCATGAATTTAAACAACAAATTATTCAATTTAGTTTTATTTTTAAAAATCAGTTTACATTTATAAACGTATAATAACAAGTAGGGTAAAACCACCAGTAACTGGCCACTTAAGCATTTGCGCCAAGTCACACTTGGATTATGTAAAAATAAGTTACGATATTAGATTTATTGTAATGCTACACAATAATATGCATATTCTTTTAGGTAATTTGAGGTTTTAGAAGTAAAACAAAACAATATATTGTATAAAATTTTAATAGAAACAAAAAACTATCACTTTTTGGTAGTTACTAGCCACAAATTTTAGAAACTGGCCGTGATTAAACTATTAATTGGCCACATGAAAAAAGTTTCAGTTTCCTCCTACTATCTATAAAGGAACATAAAAAAATAAACTTTAAACAAAACAACATTCATTATGTCAGACAATAACTCAATATTTTACCCGTAATATTAATATGAGATCAAAAATAATACGACATAGGAACTTTCTTAATTTACACGAACAACAAATCAACAAATCTAACATTAATATAGTTTTATAGAATGAAGTTAGTACCGAAGCCTTGCTTTCGCGCTTCTTCACAAGCAGTATTAAATAAGGCATCACAATCACCGTCAGATGAGTCAGTGTTACTCTCTCGATAGCAGATGTGTGATTGCGTGACTGATATGACAGCAATTGATTATATTTGCAATAAATGTTTTGAAGGGTAATATTTTTATAATATAATTTAAAAATCTTAATGAATTTCATAATAGCTTGCTATGTCTCTATAATCTACTCATTTTTGTTTCAGTGATTCCGAATAGTGAGTGCTCCTCATTCTAACCAACATTCATCATGCAAGCCGATATTGATAACATATTACATTTTAACGACTATGCCAAATTTTACCTCTTCGGATTACATTGGCCATGGACGGAGACACATTTCATTAAATCTCAGTTTTGCTTCCAATGCGGTACACCTACTTGTCTATTTTTCGGACCCTCACATTTCACATCACGAATGCAGGATAATAATATATTGATACTTCTGGTTAGTCCGTATTTTTTTTGTTCTAATTGTGACTGCTGCATTTATGACCACTTCCCAGTCGATGAGTGCGTTTATTGTGCAAATTAGTTATTTAAGTACTTGAAAGACTTTGCTACTAACTTAAGTTCGAACGGAATATTGTTCGGATTTCATAAGATGGCGGCTGCATCAATACCATTTTTAAGTTCACTAGAATAAGGAAAAATTATACCCAAACCGCCTTATTCCAAAACAAGGTTTTTCTTTAAACCAGCTTTAAATTGAGCTCGGTTTTGTATTTCGAATCTTGATCATGTCAGAATAAGATTCAAATTACAAACCCTGGCTCAATGATTTGAAGCTGGTTTAAAGAAAAACCTTGTTTTGGAATAAGGCGGAAAGTAATTAACTCCATTATGTTCACTGTATTTTTAAGGTAAACTTATGGATCTCATTTCTGAAAAGTCAATTTATTTTGTTATTGTCAGATTAATATAAAGTTGGTCTAATCTGTATTTGTTAAACTAACTTGTTTTGTGATATTGAAGTTTTGTTGGGTTAGTAGTCGATTCGCACGAAAATTATTCGCACGATCGTGCGAATCGTCCCCTTTCAATAAAAATATTTTTTTAGTAGGCGATTCGCACGGAAGTATTTAAATTGCGTGCGAATCGACCCCTTCAAGAATTAGTAGTATGCGATTCGCACACTTAACAAAATGTGCGAATAATAAATCTAAGTACAGTCATGTACAATAGGTATTCTAGAATATTAATATTAAAATTCAATAATTCTCTATTCGCATCGCAGTCAGGCACAAAATACTAGTTAAGAGGTAAGATGAAAAGTTTTGTCAGTATTTAATATGAAAACTTATAATATGAACACCATAAATGAGAGATTTAATAAATTGCCGGTGTATTTTTATACAAATAATACTAACTGTTAAAGATAACAAAGAAACTAATAACAAGAAACGCCCTTAAGTACTCACAATAGCAGATCCCAAAAATAATGAAGAAATATTTTTTATTAGCTCCAGGGGATTAATTTTTATTGCGGCTTGCCGAGTAGCCCTTTGTTTTGTATTTTACTTACCACAAATATTGCCGGTACATGGCGCTTGAGCACTTGCACAAAGAAGTAGTTAAGCAATAAATCAGTAGTGGTAGGATTTGCCAAAAATATATTTTATCTTTCTGCGTATTTTAATCCTTTTAGAGTAGATAATAAATAAACCCAAGTCAAAACAATAGTACCTATATTTAATCCTACCCCGTAAAAAGCACCGGCATTTGCCTTATACCGAATCTACAGATAACCATAATACTTACGTACAGATGCCCCATCCCATACAAAGAAACGGGACCATCGTTTATTAATCAGGTATAATATAAACAGGGTATTCGCAATTATTTATTATTTAAATGTTCTATAGTTCAAATGTGTTACGATAACTTTGATACAGTGTATAAGATCTAGACGCCTTCATAAGCTGGAGCACAATAGAAAATCAGTTCTGACTCTGAGCCAACCGGGCAACCCTACCTCACTAAGTTGTTGTAGTTGTAAGGTTACGGTTGTACCTATGAACCATTCATTTCATGAGATTGTTTCCGTCGATTTCTTCCCTGTTTTGGTGACAGCGCCATCTATTGGTAGAACCTAGAGCCACAGATTTTGAGAGATCATAGAAATTGGAATTATGGACCCATTATTAGATTTTTCGTACAAGAGAGACTTTTTTAACAATTACATACAATATCCATATCATTTCTTTTACAATTGATATACGCACTATAAAATACAATCGATACAAGTAACGCCATCTATTAGAATTAATTAGAACAAAATATCGATTGTTCGCGTTGGGACCCCGTGCCGAAACTAAGATTATTATTCTGTTTTCGCATTTCACACTGTTCTGAAGTGCGGTCTGTGCTGTACCTACTGCATATTTTTACAGTTACAGTTTAGTGATTTGTTCAGTGATAGTGGATAGCACCATATCCACCGACGACATTGCACATGAGCTTCGCGATATCTTAGGAGATTCCGATGCGTAAGTAATTTAATTTACTATCTACTTATTAATTATGTATTAGTTATTTAGCACACTTAAGTAGACTTATTTAGGGTATTTTATTAGGTTTTCTATTTCAAAATGTATTCCAGCTATAAAATTTACAACGTTTAGCTGGTTCAGCTAACAGAATGAACAAATAGATTCAATGTCTTTAAATACCTTTATGTATAGGGATGAAGAGGTTTATAATACTTCATCTTCTTCTTCTTATACATAGCATTACTATATGAAAAATTATTACTCACAATTCTGTTATTTTAAGAAACATAGCCTACTAAATAAAACTAAAAACAATATTATTTTTATCAGAAGTTTTAGTGAAGACATTTATTTCTTCCAGATGACTTTGGCATCAACATCATTTGATTTTGAAAAAATATAATGGAAGGGCCATCAACGAGTCAAGGTGGAAAAGGCCAATTCGAATTTATTCAATCAGAGAGGGGCCAAGTAATCTTACTGAGGCACGGTTATAAGCATAACCAACATCGGAAAAATAAAAATGGCATTACAGTGTGGCGATGCGTTAATAGAAAACAATGTAAAGCATTTTTAACAACAAATAGTCAACATGAGATTGTCAAAGAAGATCATCATTTATGTAAACCTAATCATATAGATAATGAGGTCAAGCGTCATATAGACACATGCATTAAACGTGCACAGAATGAAACTACGAGCATGCCTCAGATTTATTCTGATGCGGTAATAAAACTTAAAGATGCTGGATACGATTTAGTCCAGAATATTCCTGACTACAAAAATTTGAAAAGAAGGCTATATCTACATAGAAACAAGGCACTGAAAGTTAGTAAAATAGTAGTTCGTAAAGCTAAAGATATGACTATCCCTCCGTGTTTCGAAGAATTGGTCTTTGCAGATTATAAATGTAAGCAAACCAGACTTATACTCTTCGCAAACAAGGAAGTTTTGCCATTTTTAAATAATGCTGAGACCGTTTTTTGTGATGGGACTTTCAAGAGCTGTGTACCACCATTTTTACAGCTGTATACTTTACACATCGATGTTGGCAGTACTTCAACACACACTAACATTTTACCCGCCATTTATGCATTACTTCCTAATAAAAAAGAAAAAACATATGAACTATTTTTTAGGCTCATAAAAAGTCGTATACCTCAATTTGCCCCTACTGTAATTACCATGGATTTTGAGAAAAGTGCAATGTTAGCAATTCAAACAGTATTTGGTCCTCACACCAGGATACAGGGCTGCTTATTTCACTTTAAAAGATGTATTTATAGAAAATTAAAACAGTTAGGGATGAATAAATTCTTGATTTATAAAATACACGCATTACGATGTATAGCTCTCGCATATCTTCCTCAAGAATACCGATCAGATGGTTGGCTGTACATTGAAGCAGAAAATGAAAATGAACCAAAATTAACACAATTCAACAATTATTTTGTTAATACATGGCTAAAAGAGAGTGCCTACTATTCCGACAAGTGGACATTTTTTGATGTCATTCACAAAACTAATAATGCAATAGAAGCTTGGAACGCCCGATTTAATAAAATGGTAAAACCTAAACTGAATATTGTGATGCTCTTGAAGGTCCTGCAAAAAGATTCTCAACATTATTTAACAATGTTTCATAGAAACCATTACATCTCAGTAAAGTCATGTGAACGAATAAGACTGCAGAAAAGAATTGAAGACATTGTTAATCAATTCCTTCATGGTCACATAGATCTCCAACTTTGTATAGAAAAATTAAGCCATTAGGTCATGACTAAAAAAAAGACTGAAACTGATTATTTTTTATAAGAACTTTAAAAAAAAACAGTTTTAAAATGCTACATAAATAAATAATAATGTTACATTTTTAAGAACTTTGTACCTATTAATACTACAGATTACTCTGTTTAACAAACTGTGATTTTGTGATTGTTTTAACTTCCAGTGATGCCAATGCTCCTATCATCGTAAAATTTTTGTGTTAAGAAATATTTATAATATTGTTGATTAGTTAAGTGTTACATTTTTAAGAACTTTGTACCTATTAATACAACAGATGACTCTGTTTAACTGTGATTTTGTGATTGTTTTAACTTTCAGTGATGATAATGCTCCTATCATCGTAAAATTTTTGTGTTAAGAAATATTTATATTATTATTGATTAGTTGATTGTTATTTTTTACCTATTAGAGCAAAATATTGTTGTTATAGTAACTGTGATTTTGTGACTGTTATTTTATTACATTTACTATAATACTCCAAAATTGTACTAGTTAATACTTAATAGAGAAAAAATATTTTGTTTTTGTTTATTTAATTGCCACATTTAAAACCATACCTTAGCTAATTAAAACGATTTTTATATTGTTATTACGAATATTTAAAAAGATTTATATATTTATAGTTTCGTTATATTTTTCGTTGTTTTTAAAATTAGCTTTTAGACCATTATAACGTTAATTATTTAATTTTGACTTACCTTTTTTAAACAACATTATTTTTAACAAGACTCAGGGGTTCATAAAAAGTTGATTTCGGTAAAAACTCTAATAAGTAGTAATTTGTGATGATTTAAGGTAAATGCAAGTGTACGGAAAAAGAGTACTTACTTGTAAAAATGCAAAACCAAATATTTGATTATAAATCGTACCTACTAACTGTGATTTTATTTGTAATCTTGGTTATAATTATGGTTTTAAGTTATTTAAACTGTGAATGATGTAAAATCACTTTCTGATAGATACAAAGTAAAATATAAAAACTTGATTTCCTTAAAAATCGTTTTATTTGTGTCCTGTATTAAAAGAAAGCATTTTGTACGTGATAGTACTTTTTTCTTGAAACTTTTCGATAAAGTATAGGTGTGTGCGAATCGCATACTACTAATTCTTGAAGGGGTCGATTCGCACGCAATTTAAATACTTCCGTGCGAATCGCCTACTAAAAAAATATTTTTATTGAAAGGGGACGATTCGCACGATCGTGCGAATAATTTTCGTGCGAATCGACTACTAACCCGTTTTGTTTAATTGTTGATACTAAATGATAGCTATTAATTGTTAAAAGAGATCCTGTTAAAAATACTTTTGATATATTATTATTATTTATTTGCTTCAGACACAATGATCCATAATTTAGTTAGTAAATACACTTAAAAATAATGTTAGTATGAAATCAAATAATCAGAGACAAATACACACCACACAATACTATTATAACTAAGTTGTACACAAAAATTAAATTTAAATTAAATTAATACATTAAATTTTCGTCAAATAAAATAATTATGCATTGTATAATGTCCGCAATAAAATTTAAAATAAAATGATTTACTTTCAATAGGTACATAATCAATCATTAATTATAGAATAAAAATACGTTATCATAATCAACATTAAAAATTAATAAACCAATATTCAATTATAAAACTTTTAAATTCTGTGGTGCTTTTACCATATTCACCTGCCCCAGGCACGATACACCGGTGCATGTAAAACCTGCCAGTGCTGCATGAAAGGTCCATCCAACCTGTTGGCGACAACAGCAAGAAGACTGTTGCTGCTGCCCCGCACTCTACTCACTATCGAGGTCGCCCTCTTGCGCATGCTGGCATAAAAACAGTCAATGCGGACGCCTGTGAACATTCCCGATGCGCTGCAGAAGCGAGGCAGCCGCAGCAGCGCCCTTAGCGCATTATTATATTGAACGCGGAGAGCGCTGTAGGATTTCTGCAAATATGACACCCAAAGACTACCCGTATAAAAAGATGTGCAGTAGGCTCGGAACAAGGTGATCTTCACCTCCTTGGAGCTACGAGCAAACCTCCGGGCAATCATATTCGCCCTCACCGACAACGCCCTCCTTTCTCGCTCAATATCAGCGTCGTCCGTCAGGTCGGACGTCACAATATGGCCCAGATACTTAAAAGTATGTACCCGCTCCAAGGGCACCCCACATAGTCTTACTGGAGGAACCTCCGCCGGACACTTAGAACCCGCACTGAAAACCATAAGCTCGCTCTTTTTGACATTATATTTTAGGCCATGCATATGAGCGTACGTTTCGCAAATGCTTAATAGCTCTCTGAGTCCCCCTATTGACGCGCTCAGCAGCACCATATCATCAGCGTAGCTGATGTTGTTAAAGCAAACATCATCAACATAGCATCCAACATGGCGGCTGCTGAGCTCGGCAACAAGTCCATCGATATACAGATTGAAGAGCGTAGGTGAGCTCAATCCCCCCTGCCTCACCCCGCACTCCAACCTGTACGAGTCCGACAGAGCTCCCGACCATTTGACATTATTAACCTGGTTCCCGTACCAGTGCTGGAAGATTTTAACAACTTCAGGCGGCACCTGCCTATCGAGCAACTTTTTCCACAGCACTTTGTACGAAACCAGGTCAAACGCCCTGGACAGATCGAGGAAGCAGGCGTAAACAGGCGTGCTCCGATCCGTGTAATATCTGACAGCATGCTTTAGGCTCAGTATAACAGTATCTGTGGACAGTTTGGGCCTGAACCCAAACTGGTTATCGTGCAAAGTTATTGTATTGTTTAACTGAGCATTAAGGATGCTGTCAAATACCTTCGCGATGATTGTCGCTAATGAGATCGGTCTGTAATTGGTTTTATCTGAAATATCACCCGTTTTATTTTTAACAATTGGTACTACGACCGTCCTCATCATCTCTTCCGGCAAGTACGAATGGCGAAGGCAGAACGTGAACAGCATTGCCAAAACACGTGGCAGGTGGGGACCTGCATGCTGTAGGTGCTCGATGCTGAGTCCGTCATGTCCTGGAGACTTACCCCTGGTCATACACCCTATAGTCTTAGCTATGTCCGCAGCTGAGAACTTAACTCTTGGTTCCAGGACAGTGAACTGTGACTCAGCATCGACCACCTCAGAGGGTGGAATACTGCTTGGCTCGACACAAAACTGGGATTTAAAAACATTGGCAATATCCCTTTCATCAGACACACCATCGACGCTCACCGGTAAACCAGGCCTAAGGTTGTGTTTTTTTGTAGACTTCCAGAAGTCCCGAAACTCTTTTTTAGCGTGCAACTCGGCTAGGATGTCCATCTGGATTTGGTCTTGGTGATTTTGGCACCACCTTAATTTGGATTTAAAGATCCTTCGAGTATCACACATCTCCTCATAAATCACGCCTGACGTAGGTTTGCCACAATTAAGCCACTCATTGAACCTAAGCCTAGCGTACGAGTGAGCCCCGCTGACGTGCTTATTCCAACCCACCACGCGCTTCGGCCTCCCACCAACGACTCGTGTCTCCCTGCTAACAATAGCGGCTTCCCTTAGAGCGGATACCACATCCCGATACATGCAGTCAATTATTAGATTGTGGTCCGAATCACTACACATGCGATCACAACAATTGGACAATACGCGAGGAAAGTCAACATTACGTAATCGCCGATGACATTCTTGCCTGTAGGTGTAAATAGCATCCGAGGTCTTTTCTCCCCACACAACTAAGTTGTCGTAGGACTTACTCAGCTTTGCTTTCAGTCTAATTATATTAAGATCGCATTCGATCAACAATGGGTAGTGATCCGACCACATAACATCATACATAACACTAACATTACGAACAGTTTTCAGAGACGATTCTGTACAGAGACAATGATCAAGCCATCGCCTAGCCCCATTACAGTCACTGACATACGTGTATGTGTTCGACGTCAGTCCCAGCCTATCTACATCAACGCATGAAAAGTGATTATCACTACAGTATTTTAACAAGTCCGTAAAAAATAGTCCATGCGGATGTGCGTTAAAGTCACCAAGACAATAAACCGCCTCCACATCACTACCGTCCACGATCGCACTTATCAGTCCTAAGCAATGTGAGAATTCCGGCAGGTTACTCACTGCATCCGTGGGCATGTACACACTTAACACAATGAAAGGCCTTTCACTCGTATCAATACGTATCGCACACACTCTCGGGTTATCACTCGGAACGACCGACACATTACTGAACGCACTTTTTCGCCATAGCAGAGCCACCCCACCATAGGGTCGCCCACGCAGCATGCCAGCAGACGTGTCAACGGCCGACGACCCCGTGCTGCTGAAGTCATCATGGATGGTGCTCAGGAACGGCAGCTCCTCCGGCAGCAGCCAGCACTCCTGAAGCGCTATTATGTCGCACGTTGCACAAAGTTCACGAACGCCCTCAACAGAACGCTTAACACTCTTATATAAAAATGTTACTTTTGATATAAAAAAATTACGTAGGTAAGTACTTTTGAAAAAAAAACTAAACTTTAGTATGTGATATTCGAGTTTAATTTTGTTGTTGTTTATAATTTAGCTTTTAAATGAATACTAATAATTAATGTTTAATGTTATCTACTTTTGATAAGAAATACTTTGAGACTGTACACTTACCTATATAATTATGTGCTAGAAGGACAAAACGTTGAATACATTATTATAATTAAGTTTTATCTCAACTTGTTGTTTTGTTATTTTAAGCATAATATCGTACAAATTTATTTTAATATTAGATATACAGGGTGATTGGAAGATGGGTGCAAAGCTTTAAGGTGAAGATAGTATAGACAATTTAGGACCATTTAAGCCATGGTTGTCTTAGACGAAGTCTTACCAAATTTTTTTAAACAAATTTTTAAGTTTTTTTTCGGAAATTCTCAAAATTTAATGTAAACTGCATAATTATGGCCAAATTGAATGATAAATGAATTCATTTTTTATTTATTTAATTAAAGTAATGTGTAAGCAACCAAGCAAAACATGTTTTAGGCTTCTGTGTCATTAGACATTTTTTTTACAGATATTTAAAGCTCAGAAAAAATAAAAAATTTGTACAATACGTCTTTTAAACCTTATTTAAAAAAAAAACGGAGGGTGCTTTTTTTGTTCAAACCTTTTTGAAGACATGCTTGATAATCGCTCTTTCTTTTGAGGTATCATTTATGCGGATATCTTACAAATTATTGAAATTAGGACCTATAAACCAAATCGAGGGAGAAATTTTAAATTTTAGGCAGTCTAACAAAACACAAAATTTTTGCTTAAAAGAATACTTTATGTGCTCGAAATGATAACATTGTTCAATTCTAAGAATTTTTGGCACATGCAGGAACCAATTGAGGGGAACCCATTGAGGGGATTCTCTAAACAATGGCCACCGAGCGCGGTGCGACGGCATTTCCAGGTAGAACGCCCAATGAATAGCAAAAAGCGATAAAGAGTTGGTTTTTACAGCAAAATGGTCTTAGTTACTGAGGCAACAAAGTCGTTTTTCTTTAGTCAGGGTCAGTCGGTCTGTGATGAAGCCGTTACATCTTTTACTTATTAGTCAAACTACTGCCCTTGTGAGTGGACGTTGTCGTGTTGATTCACAATTTACCGTGTTCAGTTGTAGCCCTTTGCGTTCCTGCACGTGTTGTTTGCGTTAGTTTTGAACTTTTTTGTTTCACCGTGTCCAGTCGTAGCCTCGCGCTCCTGCACGTGTTGATTTTTGACTTAATTGTGTTGAGTTGACGTTTAGTGCGCTCCTACGCCGTTTTTCTTAATTGTTAAGTGACTATGGCTACTTTTTCCAATCAAGAATATGCGGATATCGTATTTATGTACGGTAGAGCAGACGGCAATGGATCTTTGGCGCGACGGATGTATCAAGAGCGCTATCCGAATCGCAGGATACCGAATGTCCGAGTGTTTTACAACACGTTTCGTCGTCTTGCCCAAGATGGGTTTCACCGCGTGGAACCTGGAGTCAACCCGGGCAGACACGAAACTGCCGTCGACGAAGACATTTTAGCAGCATTTCAAGCGGATCCTACTACCAGTACTAGAGCAGTAGCTCGAAATTTAAACATTTCTCAATGGAAGGTGTGGCATACAATGCACCAAAATGATAAGTATCCGTTCCATGGCAGGAGTGTGCAAGGTCTAGTAGAGCAAGATCCTCAAAGAAGAATTCAGTTCTGCCGTTTCCTCCTCAACAGAGACATCGAAGATGCGTGGTTTCTGAAATCAATCTTGTGGACGGATGAAAGTAAATTTTCAAGGGAAGGTATTACAAACTTTCACAACATCCATGAATGGGCCGACGTAGACAACAATCCACATTTTAAGAAGCAGGTGTCATTTCAGATGAAATTCTCTGTGAATGTATGGGCTGGAATAATTGGCAGAACATTGATTGGGCCCCACTTTTTGCCTGATCCATTGAATGGCGAAAATTATTTGCAATTTCTGCAAATTGATTTACCACTGCTGGTAGAGGAATCAGGTGTCCCGATCTTCGAAAGAGACCGAACAGTCATCTTTCAGCAAGACGGCTGTCCAGCGCATTGGACTTTAAATGTAAGGGAACACCTCAACAATTGCTTTCCTGATAGCTGGATCGGCAGGGATGGACCCATCCCTTGGCCCGCTCGCTCCCCAGATCTGACCCCGTTGGACTTTTTCGTGTGGGGCCGGGCCAAGGAACTGGTGTATAACAACAAAGAAATTAACACTAGAGAAGAATTGATACAAAGAATAAATTCAGCGTTTGAGACAATGAAGCAGGAGATGATGTTGAAAATAACGACTACAGAAGTTAGAAGACGGGGCCGTGCTTGTATTAGGAATCACGGCCGTCATTTTGAACATGAAAAATAAATAATTTTAATTCAAATGTTGTTTTAATTAGTCTGCCTAAAATAAAAAAAATTCTCCCTCAAATTGGTTTGTAGGCCCTAATTTCAATAATTTGTAAGATATCCGCATAAATGATACCTCAAAAGAAAGAGCGATTATCAAGCATGTCTTCAAAAAGGTTTGAACAAAAAAAGCACCCTCCGTTTTTTTTTTGAATAAGGTTTAAAAGACGTATTGTACAATTTTTTTATTTTTTCTGATCTTTAAATGTCTGTAAAAAAAATGTCTAATGACACAGAAGCCTAAAACATGTTTTGCTTGATTGCTTACACATTACTTTAATTAAATAAATAAAAAATGAATTCATTTATCATTCAATTTGGCCATAATTATGCAGTTTACATTAAATTTTGAGAATTTCCGAAAAAAAACTTAAAAATTTGGTTAAAAATATTTGGTAAGACTTCGTCTAAGACAACCATGGCTTAAATGGTTCTAAATTGTCTGTACTATCTTCGCCTTAAAGCTTTGCACCCATCTTCCAATCACCCTGTATATGTTACGGCTAAAGGTCGGTGTGAACGTAAACTTAAGATTAGCCGGCTAAACTTAGGTTTATCTTCGAGAAGCAGCTAAAGTTCGATAACATGTTAGTTTGCGTCGTGATATTCCATCTTTAGCCGGTTAATGTGCACATTAACCGAAACGAAACGGCTAAAAATGTATTCGATAGGCGCGCCGGGCCGGCGGAAGGCTTGAGGGGGCGCGGGCGGTGGGGAGACAACACGCGTGCACGTGGCAATGTTTTGGTTTAGTATTGCGTCATTTTTCTATGCAGTTGGTTGCACGTATTTGCAATGTCGGCGTTGCAAAATCTCGTAACGCTTAAAACGAAGTTTAACAGTAAGTTTCGTGAGTTACTAACATCAAAACGAACTGATAATAGTTTTTATTTGAGTGACGAACAATACGATAATGTAATTCAAGAAGTCAGGTCAGCAAAACTCGCCGCTAAGCGTTCAACATTGCAGTATCGACGATTAAAAAGATTTGATATTTGCACTATTGGCGGCATAGAAAAGCTAATAGCACCAGTGGCAGGACAAGGCAATAGTATCTTGTATTATGTGAAAAATTCAGACCTGTTTGATGTGTTGCATACCATTCACATTGATACGGGTCATGGTGGGCGGAATCGCATGATAAATGAATCAAAAAAGAAGTACAAGAATGTGACACAAGAAGGAATATTATTGTATTTAAGTTTATGTGAATCCTGTCAAATGAAACTAAAAACTAACAAGAAAGGAATAGTCGTCAAACCAATAATATCATCCGAAATGAACAGCAGGTGTCAAGTTGATTTAATTGACATGCAGAGCAGTCCAGATGGTGAATTTAAATTTATTTTAGTTTACCAGGATCATTTAACTAAATTTGTTCAAATTCGCCCTCTATGTACAAAAACGGCAGTGGAGGTGTCAAACGTGCTTCTTGACATATTTTGCATATTTGGCGCACCATCAATTCTACAATCTGATAATGGGCGCGAGTTTGCGAACAGCGTTATAGCAGAATTATGCAGTAAGTGGTCAGGCTTGAAGATGGTACACGGCAAACCTCGACATAGCCAATCGCAAGGCAGTGTCGAACGGGCCAACCAAGACATTCAAAACATCTTGATGACGTGGATGAGTGATGAAAAATCCTCAAAATGGTCGGAGGGTCTTAAATTTGTACAATTAAAGAAAAATTCCGCCTATCACGACGGTATCAAGAGGACACCCTACAAAGCGATGTTTGGAAGTGAAATAAAAGTGGGTTTGAAGTCATCGTCTTTGCCTCATGAAGTAACAAACCAACTAACAACGGAAGAAGACCTACAAGAAGTGATAGATAACTTTAAGGAAAATGACTTGAACGATGAACAACAGACCTCCGAACTTCATACCTCAGAAAATACCTGCCACCTTTGTGAAGAACATGGCATTTTGATTGACGACATGACATGCCCTCTTTGTTCAAAAGAAACAGATATTGAACATAATCGTTCAGAAGCGAAATTAAATTTAGAGTACCAAGCCATTAAAATGAAACAAAATTCAGCTGCAAAGTTTCCAGAATGTCATATAGGCGATACAGTAAGAGTAAAGATACCGGAAGTAGATCGAGGCCGAGGCGATTTTAGGAACATTCTATTGACAGTCTTAGATAAAAATGAAGACGGACTTTATAAATTGGGCAACGAAAACGGTACAATCGAACAGCTTTTTTCACGAAATCAGTTTACAGTTTGTGAACAAAAATTCGTAGATTTGGAAAAAGTGTCATCAGTGAAAATGACTATTCGCCAGCTTGCTAATAAACAGTCAACATCAGGTGGACAAGGCTTTCAAAGATGTCATTGCAAGACAAAATGTGGTACACGCAAATGCCGTTGCCGAATAAATAATGTTCTTTGTAATTCGAAATGCCATTCTAGTTTATCATGTTCCAACAAATAGCCTCATATTATTTAACTATTGTGACTAGATATTGTTTTAAGTAATTTACATTGAAGAAGATTTATTTTGTAATTTTGTTTTATTTTGAAATTTTAAATACCTACAGAAAATTCTGTAATGACCAAATAGTTACTTTTTATTTTATTTTAATGATTAGGTTGATATTGTTTTAAGTAATTAAGAAGAAGTTTATTTTGTAATTTTAAATACCTACAGAAGATTCTGTAATGACCAAATGGTTCCTTATTATTTTATTTTAATGATTAGGTTAATATTGTTTTAACGACGACACGTTTGGTCTAGTGGTTAGTAACGCTAGTCACAAGACCAAGCGGTCGCGGGTTCGAATCCCGCTAGGGGCAGATGTTTGTGTGATGAGCACGAATATTTGTACCCGAGTCATGGATGTTCAAAAAAAAAAAAAAAACTAATTAAAATTTTGTAATTGTAATAATTGTTACTTTGAATACCTACATAGTACATAAAAGTATGTGTAATGAAAGTGATTATTTTTTAATAAAGTTTTCGTGTCAAAATAGTAAACATTATTACATTGTTTCCTTTTCCATTTCCTTCTACATTTTTAGCCAAGGACCTGCAGCTACACCTAAGTTTAGCCGGCTAAAGATAGAACAAACTAACATTAACATTTCGTCGAAGATAAACCTAGGTTTAGCCGGCTAATCTTAAGTTTAGGTGCACACCTACCTTTAGCCGTAACATATACAACTTAAGATGTTATGAAAACATATTAGTTTTGTGATATAAGGTTCAATTTTTGCTATTAATAATAATTTTGTTCCTAACTAGGTTAAGTGCTTTAGTACAAGAAGATGACGTGTTCCTATCCTAAAGGCTAAAAGTGAAAATATAAAGACTTTTTTCAATACTCAAGTGATTTAAGAAAAGTATTTTGTTTAACAAATGTTATTAAAGATTTTAATTGAAATTGTACCTATTTCATTTTATTTAAAAACTATCTTGCTAGAATTAAATAATGTAGACGCGACTTTACTTTTGACACCCGCTCAGTATGTGACTGTCCCTTTAAAAAACTCCGCTTTTGTGACCGTTTAAAGATACTATTTGTATAAAATAGATATGAATCTGGATTAATATCACACCTTAGGCTTGTATTAATATGCAAATACAAACAAATGTACATTTACTTGGTGAATTAGTTTTTATTCAGAAAAATGTTCTCCTCGAGAACACTTTAATCACTTCCCATTTTTTTTTTTTTTTTTCTCAGTACAAAATGAATCTTGGTAGCAAGAGCTACTTTTTTATTACACAATCAAAATTAACTACCCACCAGGTACAAAAAAGTACGTACATGGTACCAAATACCAAAATAACAGACTTTTTTGGGAAACACGCAGAGTCACATTCTGAGGTTTGAAAACCCAAGAAATCCATTGTGTGACCTAATATTACATTGAAAAACACAAATTAGACTAAAAAATCGTAGTTTTTCAGGAATAATAAAGTATATTGTTATACATCCATCAAAAATATTACTTAAATAACATAATTGCAAAAAATATTTGAATTTCGAGGGGGTGTGGTATTTTTCTGAAAACGCTCAGATGGTAAAGAAGTAGATGCAACTACTCCCTTGGAAATTGATATTACACAAAGACCAAAAAGATATAACCCCGACGTGTCTTATTCGACCTTAAATGAAAATATGATTCCCATAACTGCCTCGAAGTAGCAGCACCTCCAAGAGCTCAAACAAGTTCTACCAAGTGAATGTCATAATTTTTATGATACACTGCCCCATTTGTAGTATGAGTGTGTGTGTGTGTGTCAGTGTATTTGTTGTTTGTTTCTGTTTTTACTAAAAATAATTTTGAAGATTCGTTTCAGTTATTTTGAAGATTTTTTTAGTTATTTTAAAGTATTTTTTAGTTATTTAGAAGTCTTTTTCAGTTATTTTAAAGTTTTTTTGCTTATTTCGAATATAATATTTCATCTTCCATTGTGATCATTATTAAAAAATGTGATTTTTTCATTGTGTTGTTTTACTTCAAAAACGGCTAACTACTACTTATTTAAAAAATATTTACACTAATAAAACCAATACCACCTAACTCACGTTAATTGTAAATTGGCCAATCTTAACCCAATGCTAGGATATATATTGCATTTCAGCCTATTTTTTCTATTTTTACATATATAAACATTTCAAGTAGCTTTCTATTCAAAGCCGAGAAATGTTTTTTTTATCTCCTGTAAAGTTAACTTTATTTAGATAGACACTATTGATTCTTAACCGTCGATATGATAGATTGTTAATATATATTATAGACAAAAAATACTGAATACAGCAAGTCTCATAATGTTGGCAAAAGCTAATCAGATGACAATCTCTTTGGTCGACCTGGAGATGCTGTTTTAATAAAAAATTAAGAGGAAAATGTATTGCATTTCATTGAATCCATTCACTATACTTTTGCGACTGATTTTTCTCCATCAAATGTCACTTATCGTTCATAACCTTCTCAAATGTACCTAGAGACCCATTGATACAATAAAAACCCAAGATACACACTCAGCATTTAAATTTCAATAATATACATCAATTTTTTTTAGGTCCTAGATTTTTTATTTTTTTATTATGCTACTTATAATGCCACTACTTAGCATTTATATTCAAACTTTTTTCTCCTTCACAACCAGATTTTACCCATCAACATTTTCAAATGCTTAGATTGCTATGTCCAGTTGTATGATGCAAACTTCTACAACAAATCAATCAAACAAACCTTATCAATAGAAAAAACTGTGGAACATCATATTTACTATCTGTGGTTGCCACTAGGGTTTAATTCGTACACAGCTGACAACACCAGGCAGCTAGACTCTATGGAAAGACCAAACGTCACGGACACAAAAATTCAGGGAACTAAAGCTTTGTATTGGCCCACTATATGTACTGTAATATCATATGTCCACAATTTATCAGAGTTACTGTTCCTAATGTATGCGAATTATTGAACAATTATAGTAGAGATACAACCACGGACCCGCATTTCATTGATAGAAACGGCACAAGCAAGCACCTAAAAAACAAAACTTTTCCAAGGTTCAAAACCTAAATATCATTTTTATGGAACCTACAATTTAAAACCATTTATTGACATGAAATATAATGCAAAGTTATGTGACTGATATTTCTCCATCAAATGTCACCATCCCTTCTCAAATAAAGAGGTCATTTCAAACTCCCATTTTTTTTTAAGGACAGTTTTTTTTCTGCATTTTTGCTACTAAGCATATATTTCGACTCTATTCTCCTTCACAACTACATTTTACCCATCAATCTACTCGAGACGTTTTCAATGATTAGATTGCTGTGGGTAGTTGTTAGGTGCAAACTTCCAACAAATCAATCGAAGTCAAAAGAGAACAGAAAAACAAAACGTCTTCCTTCTAAGGATCCAACTTCCAACATGAATATCATTTTAATGGAACCTACGATATAAAACCACAACAAATTTCACAGTTTACAAGACGCCAAACCAAATATAAACCACAAGACGTAAAATAAATGCGGTAGCCATCAACGAACAGAAAACTTTTTATGCTTGAAATATTTTGAAAGGGATCAAGAAACCAACTACGACAACCATACCTACGATTGAAGAAATCACGAATCACAAGAAAATGAAGCCCAGTATGCAATGGCGAGATGATTATTTAGACTCCGTTAATCTCCCTCTAATCTCTGTGTTTAGCATTTTAGATTGGAGACACAGAGTTGATTAAGACCATCGAAACGAGAGAATATATTGTATGCAAAAGGCGAATCGATAGAGAAAACTATAGTATTTTAATTCAATTTTAACAACATGGCACAACACAGCACAGTCTAACAGTCTACAACGAAGCAAAGATAGATAAGATATAAGAAATTATCCCTACTCTTTGGCTAACGTCCAGTCGTCCACAGAATATAATGTCGACCCATCCATTGACTATAGAGAAACTGTCACAGTGCCACAGAATATTAATACCGATTAATACTCTAGCGTACAGTGGTTGACAAAATGACTAACGCTACCATAACGCTACGGCTACACTCTAAAGTCCAAGTAAAGATTTATCATAAAATATTTTCTGTTCTTCGCGGCAAACATCAGATATAAAATGTGATGCCACACTCTATGTTCGAAAACGCTGTTTTTAGTTTAAAAAATACGATAACATGGCACAGCGCACCCAGCTTAAGGTGGAAGTGCCAAGGTAAAATGAATTGCTTTATGATTTTTTTTATAAACAATTCTTCAATTCTTTTCTTCTTCAACCCTTGGTCACCCAATTCTGAGTGTAGGTCTCTTCCAAATCTATCTATTTTTGGCAAACTTTATTAACATTTTCACACTTATAAAAGGTATGTATACTACGCGCATGCGTTCGAGTGCCACGCATTCACTCTCGCTCTGTCTCTTTCTATTCCCCCTCCCCTGGAGCGTTGAACATTTAACGCAACAGTGCTTTCATAGCCCCATCATGGTAGCGTTAAACGTTTAACGCAACCTTGTTGGAAGTCGTATTAGTAGTTTCACTTCAACAAGATAAAGTTGTTCAAGATGTTAGTTCCATACAGTTACCTATTGTATTGTATTGTATAACGGGCTGGTGTCCGCAACTCCACGTCCATTGCGCGTATTTTGCGTGCGGGTGGGAAATTTATTCGATCCACCCCAACTCCCCGAGAAAGGCCAGCAGCACCTTGATGTTGCCGACAATCTCGCGGAGAGTACCTGGGTTACCGAAGTACTTTGCCCTGTATGGTGCAACCTCTGGGCAGTGCAGAAGCACGTGGGCTGCTGTTTCGTCTGCCTCCATGCAGGCTCGGCACAGGGGGCTGTCTGTAATTCCTATGACAAAGAGGTGTTTGTTAAAAGAGCCGTGTCCAGTAATGGCGGCTGTAACTGCGCGTAGCTGTAATTTGGTCAGCCGAAGCGCCCGTTTGGTGAGGCGGCCGTCGATAGTAGGAAGAGCTTCCTTGGCCTGCCTGCACTCACCGTGGTCTAGCCAAAGTTTGTGGTGCTGCTCAATGGTTCGTTTCCTTACCAGTGTGCGAAGATACCCGAAGGGGAGCGGCTCGATGGGTTTAGGTCCCACAGCTGCCATACTCGATCCCCTTCTAGCAAGTTCGTCCGCTGCATCGTTGCCCCGGGACTCGCTGTGTCCTTTGATCCATTGAATGGTTATGTTATTGAGATTACCAACCTGGTTCAAGCGTTGATGACACTCGTATATTAACCCAGAGTTGACTGTGTGGTTGTTCAGTGCTAGCAGTACAGCCATGCTGTCTGAGAGTATGCGAATTGAGTGATCCACAACCTTCCGGGCTAGGATGGCCGCCGCCGCCAGGGAAATGCCCATGCATTCTGCCTGAAATACTGTGTTGTGAACCCCCAAAGGTGTGGCAATGTGGATATTGAGATCCTCTGAGAAGACTCCAGCCTCAGTGCCAGTATCGGTTTTGGATCCATCCGTGAAGATTCGTAGTTCTGCGGGGTTTAGTCCCTCGCAGTGGTGATCTTCGTGGAGTTGGATTTTGTATTTTTTATCGAATACAAACTGCTTAGGTATCCGATCGTTTATGGCTTTCGCTATGGGAAACTCTTGGTAGAATTTCTCTAGTATCACGGTGTGCTGTGTGTCTTTCTTACCCCATAATTGAAGAGTTTTAAGGCGTACTGCAGCCATCGTTGCTTCCTGCTGTATGAACAGATGGAGCGGCGGGAGCCCCAACATGGCTTCCAAGGCCACGGTCGGGGTAGTCCTCATGCAGCCTGTAGTCGCCATGCAAGCAAGCCTCTGCATGCGTTGCAGTTTGGTGGAGGCTGTGGCTAGTTTGGTGCGAGGCCACCAGACCACTGCCCCGTACGTGATCATGGGTCGGATCACCGCACAGTATAACCAAAGTATAATTTTAGGGGATAGGCCCCAATTCTTACCTATCATCCTCCTGCATTGCCAAAAGGTTATGCAGGCCCTGTTCAGTTTGTTGTCTAGATGACTGCTCCAGTTTAGCTTACTGTCCAGGGTGACTCCCAGGTATTTGACTTCGTCGGCTAACTGGAGTTCTGTATCGAATAGTTTGGGTAGGCGATAAGGGCCTAGTGCTCTTTTTTGGGTAAACATGACTAATTCAGTCTTCGTGGGGTTCACTGAAAGGTCGTATGCCCTGCACCATCGTTCGACGATGCGTAGTGATTGCAGATGGTCCCCGTCACTTTCCCCGAAATGAGGATGGCGAGGTCATCCGCGTACCCTATTGTATAGAAGTGGTTAGCGTTGAGAGATATGCAGTTACCTAAAGCGCACTACACACCAAAGCCGCCGACCCGCCGACACAGCCCGCCGACACAACCTTATGTTGAAAGGAGCATGTCGGCAACCTTCGCGCTATTGCAATGACTGAAGCCGCCAACCTAGCCCGCCGGCAAAATGTTGCCAACATATGCCACCGGGCTGGGCTTTGGTGTGTAGTGCGCTTAATAAATACTGATTGAACTACATAGATGCCTACTTCGTAGACTGAGTGGTGGGTTGGTGTAGTAGCCGTTCCTCATTCATTCACTCATTCGTATGTTTGACATAACGTGTGCTTACTGCTTGCTGTCAGTGTCATTGTCATTTAAAAATTATTTTCATAGTTCTCGTTTTGCTGGCCGTTGAAAATTATCCTAAATCTTCGGCACATTTTCTAGAAAATCCCATCTGCTTACTAATACTTTCAACAAGTGAATCACAATTATGGAAGTTACGGATGAAAACTTAGCTACCCTAGCGAATTACCTTCAACAGACGCTAAACCCGGACACCAACATAAGACGACCGGGTATGTAAAATGTATTTGTTTTTTACCCAAGCACGAGCCGTTACATGTCTTTAATTTTCTAGTGATTTTATTCGAGTAACATTTACTGATCGGTAACAGTGGGAATCAATATTCTCGTTAATTTGTTACTAACTACAATAATAATTATCATTTAAAGATAACCTCAAAGCATAACTCGGAGTATTACTCACGATTTCTTTGATTCTATTAATTTAATATTAAAATAGTGATTATAGTAATCCAAAGAACTATAGTTATTTGTATAATTAAACCACTTTTATCACCATTTTTCTCACTCCAAGTTGCTGTTATCGTACTTCTTACAAATACTTTTCACAAATAGGTATTACAATGTTCTGGATCGATTCTATTCAAACTGCCATCAAGACGCAAAAAAGAATTGGAAGGACACTAATATAAGTACATTTAGGTAGGGGGAGGGGTGGGAGGGGAGGGCCATGGGATCCCCCTGCGGGGGGGGAAATTCGTCGGAAATGCATAGTTTTTTTTTTATGATTTTTTTAAAATGGTCATATTTGTTTTTGGGTTATACTCATTAAAGCTTTAAAATAAGTAAATTTTATACATACAGGGCACCTGCTTATGAGGGTGGAGGGGGAGAGGAGTACACCCTACCTGTAGTTTCACTGTTTCAGTCGGAGTTATTAGATTTTTTAACTTATGTTTAACGAACCACCAGATTTAATAAAATATAAAAAAAACACTTTTGACTGCCAGAATTAGTAAATGGTCACCAAAATTAATCCCCATTTTAGTGTGAAATTAGAACCAAAAATAGTTAGTGACCACCAGAAATAGAACTATTATGCTCTTGCATCCCAGACGAGAGAGACCCAGTTGACGGAGCCCCGCAAGCGGCGCTCCTACTTCTGAATGGCTTATAAAAAAATAACCACTAAGGGTTCTAACTTAACCTATCCATGTCAGGGTGCCCCAAGTCAGCAAAACTAGTTTGTCATCAACCACCTCATTAAAATTTGGTGCTCATTTACTAAATTTGGTGATCAATTGATATTTTAGGTGATAGATGTTAGTGGTCACAAAGTTATTTAAGACCACGGTGTGTTGTGGTTGACAAAGTCGGTTCTGAATTCATCTGATTTTTTTTTTTGTAGTGTGATGTGTGTTTTGTTCACTGAACATTCCACACGTATGTTATACAGTATACTCTATGCCAAAATAGTCTTAGGTATAAACCAAATTAGTCTGTGGTATGAAATGTCGTCTTTTTCAATACAATCTCATCAATAATTCTACAATTAATATCTCCGAAACTATTAATTTCCGACAGTTGAAATTTCGCAACTCGTTTTCTTATATTTGTAGGAACCTACAATAGAAATTACAAGTCAATGTACTGATATAAGTGACTAGCCAAAGAATCTAACAACTTGTTAGTATTTGCTTTTGAACTGTATGAAACAGTAGTTGTTCTAAACAACTAAATTAGAATCTCTCTCTCATTCTTTAACATTTTAATTTTGTCAGTTAACAAAGGCTGTCAATAAATTGCCTGATGGTACATCAGCACATAAATACCGATTATTATCATCACCATGTTTCTTGAAGTTGTGACAATATAAACAGAATTTTATGATTTTTGCACTAAAATGGATTTGTAGTCATTTTAATTTATGGCCCTTTTGAATTTAAGTAGCACATTATGTACACCAATAAAAATACTGGGATAAAGGCAGGAGAATGATCTACATATGCGAGTACATCAAGCTACTACAACCCGTCAAATTTCTTAAATAACAAAAAAAAAATTATAAAACTTTTTTTTTCCGTTTATTCATTTATATACACATTTTTTTAACATTTTTAAATATTTCTTTAAAAAATCCATATACATTTAAAATATAATTATTTTTTTTTATTATTATTTTTTTTATTTCTTAAATAGATTTTCAACTTTATCGCTAAAGCATTAGGTTCAAGGTTGAATGGGAAAATTTGACAGTTTCGGGTAGCTTGATGGGCTGGCGTTTGTACACCAGTCCAAACCATAATTTTGCTGAAATACTATCAATCTACTTTGCAGCTGAGAAGTTTTTGGAAAGCGTAGAAGTAAATCAGAACTATGCTATCTTGTTGCTTCACCTTATCGACAAAGAGACAGTGGACCTTACCATCAGGGTTGCGGCTGCAATTGCATTCAAAAACCTCATCAAACGAAACTGGCCTGTTGTAAGTATAAGCGACTGTGATATTTATTGTTTACTAGTTTCTGACTCACGGCACCGCCTGCAATGTATCGGGATAGAAAGTAGCCTATGCCCATGCCTTTTAAATGGTGAAAGAATTTTTCAAATAGGTGCTGTCGAGATTACCTTCTGCATAGCTATCCACAAAATTCACACTCTCACTCTCTCTATAATATTAGTATCGATTTATAATTTTTGAACACTCACTCAACTATGAGAAGACAACTGATATCATCCTGTTACAGGCGGTAACGCGTGAAAATCAACATATATTCTTACTCTATCTTACAAAGTGGTTGTACTGGTGAAAATTTCACATAACAACATCAAGAATTACCACTAAACATAAAGGTTTAAGAATTAATAATGTGTGATATTAAAAGGAAGTCTGCATCATTAGTCCGGTCAATTTAGACTTACAAGGCTACAATAATTCCCACTTGGCTGAAAATTGGTAGGATTGTTCAATACACTATTATAAAAAAAATGTGAAAAGTTCCCATTGATCAAAAATGCAAAACATGCAAAAAAAATTACTCAGGGTCAAGGTCACAAAAACGGGTTTTTCGCGATTTTCAGCAAATCGGTAAGTTTTATCATAAAATTAGCCAAGACATAAATTGTAGGTCAGATAATTATCTAGGAAAAAAGTATTTAGACACCATAAAACCCGTTTTTGTGACCTTCACCCTGAGTAATTTTTTTTGCACGTGACCGATGACCGATGGGGACTTTTTACATTTCTTTCATAATAGTGTATTGAACAATCCTACCAATTTTCAGCCAAGTGGGAATTATTGTAACCTCACCCCGATTTTTTGGTCTAATTTGACTGGCCTACAAATCATCAGCCCATCTTTTAAATGGTAGCCTTACCTTTCTTTTGCCCTTCTGTCCATCTCGCAGTTGAATAATTCATCTGCCATCACAGAGACGTGCGACAAGACCTGCCCAACACCTTAAAATGGGCTGACGATAAAGTGCAGACTACTGGCTCAAATGGGATAAACCTTGTTAAGGAAAGGACCATGTTCAGTGAAAAAAGATGGAGGAGGCCTTGAACCGTAATGGGGTTACATCTCCAACCCTTATTAAAAATGAACACTGCTTACTAACTAATAAATTAAATTCTAACACTCTTGATTTTATCAATAAGTAGTGACAAAAAAGTGTGATTAGAAATAAAAGGCTTTAATTTGTTGTAATTAACAGGAAGATGATGGAGTGGACCGCATCCATGCCTCAGACAGAGCCACCATCAAGACCTTGATAGTGTCACTGATGCTGAAGTCTCCTGAAGCCATTCAGAGGCAGTTCAGTGATGCCGTTTCCATCATCGGGAAGTGCGACTTCCCTGAGAAGTGGCCAAGCCTTATACCAGAGATGGTTGAGAAGTTTGGTACTGGTGAGTATCTTTTATAACTGTATGTTTCCACTAAGTAAACACTTTAGGGCATCATATTTTTATCTGCAACTGGCTTTTAGTCCTAATCAGATGTTTTCTGGAATTTATTTGGGCTGGGTGTAATTCCATTAAACAGCATTGTAGTTCGTTTCTTTGGTCTAGGTCTAGTATTCGCTATCTTTTTAGGCGAGTTATTTCTTCCTGTAGAGTTAATAGGATCTTAGCTTATGTTTTTTGAGTCTTTCTTTGCATCTCCTACTGTTTTTGAAAGTTTTCTCGTTTACGGTCGGCATTTTCTGTTATTACATGATTTTTTATGTTTCTCGCGAAACAGTTTGCACTTGAGGGCACCATTTTCGCTTTTTTCGTCATGGTTGTCATTTTCGGGGTCGCTGATAATGAAAACTAAGTTAAAATGAAAATTCTAGATGGCGCGATGAAAATTTCTGTTATTTTTTCGTCATGGGTTTCGCAATTTCATGGTTTCCGGGTAAGCTAGTAATGAAAATGAGGTTAAAGGAAAAAAAATTACAGGTCTCAGTTTTTTCTTCGGTTTTCCCTTTCACAAATTTGAGCCCACGCTAATGGATGATATCGGAAGGTAAGATCGGTTGTCAGACTGAGGCTTCTGACTACTCGTTACATCTGTCAAAGATCTACAAATGGTGCATTATGATCATCACAGACCAATAATGTAGACTTATGTGCTTTCCGAGATTCAGAGGCCCCTCAGTGTGGTTACTTTGTAGCCTAAAGCCCATCAACCCCAGCTCATGCTTCTTAAATATGATTGTTACAGGTGATTTCCATGTGATCAATGGAGTGTTAAGAACAGCCCATTCCCTTTTCAAGCGTTACCGGTATGAGTTTAAATCGCAAAAGCTTTGGGAAGAGATTAAGCATGTCCTTGAGAACTTCGCTAAACCGCTCACTGATTTATTTGTTGTAAGTATACATTGTTTCTTTATTTAACAGTTTATAACATAACATCATGTAATCTGCGAAGGGTTAGGCAGAGGTGGAGAGGACCCACATTTCGCCAGTTATGTTTTAAGTCGCATGTAATAGAGGGCCAGTCTATTGCCATCAACAAGGCACAAATGTCGACTTCGTGGCTGCTACTGAGAAATTCTTGATGGAAAATCCCAATAACACTTTGCCCTACCTGGATATCTAACCTGACTATGATGCAGCTTTTTTTCTAATACATTTTTGTTGTTAATGTCGTAAACCTTATGTTATTATTTTTATATTACAGGCCACAATAGACTTGACCTCGAAACACGCCGACAACCCACAAGCACTGCGTGTGATCTATGGGTCCTTAGTACTTATTTGCAAAGTGTTCTACTCTCTAAACTATCAAGACTTGCCTGAATTCTTTGAAGATAACATGCCTATCTGGATGCCGAACCTACTGAATCTATTGCAAGTCAAAGTACCTTGCCTAGAGACCGATGTGAGTATAAGATAATCAGCTGATGTACCAAACATTTTACTGATCTTGGACATTGCCGCAAAGTTGTCAGCCCATCGGTTTTTTATAGGTTACATTTCAGGGAGTCAACATGTGCCTAGCAATTTCCCAACTACGTTGAGGTTGGCTTGCAGATAAACGGATGCAGCTGAATATTAGTATTTTACATGGAGGGACTGCCTATCTGACCTGCACAACCCAGTTAGTACTGGGTGATACAACACCCCTTGATAAAACTGATTGTAACAACTGTCAAAGATCTACAAATGACAGCCAGGCCAATGGCTTAAAGTGCTTTCCGAGGCACGGAGGAAACTCGGTATATAATAGCCACAGACCAACTTAGGCAAGCGCATCAGTGGTCGGAGTAGGTAGAGCTGTTTTTGCTACTTGCGACATGCGGACATAACATGGATATGCCAAATATTTCCCGGAATAATTTAATAATTCCTTGTGCATTTAATATTTCCTTGTGCAGTAAAGTATATTTAGTATTGTTTCAAACAGTTTTACTTAATTAATTCATATTTCACGAAGCTACCTCTAACAACATTCCAGGATCCCTGTGTGTGTATATAGGTAAGTATATTATACTGTTTGGGTGCTCACCTACTACCTGCTCATAACTGCCCACTTACCCATATTAACTCACTTAAATCAATCGACAATTTCAAATCCCGGGATTTCAGAGGCATATCCATGTTAACATCAATGTTTGCGGTCATTCACCCCAAACAGCTCTACCTACTCCGACCACTGGTTATTATTTAGCCACGAGTTGTTTTCGAAATGTAATCCGGAGGGGGTTGAATTTCAGGGAGTGTGCTTTGAAATTACACAATCTAATTCCCCCACCCCATTCTATCATCGGATGAGCAGAGATACGGCCAAGCGTCACCGTTATATGGTCGAAGTTCCACGGACCCGAACAAAGCTCTCTGGTCTGGTAGTGGAGCTGAAGACAAACAGAGGAACGGTGGTGCGGGCTTACAACAACGTCTGCCCATTTCCTCTCACTTGAATCCTTCAACCCGGGGAGGATGTTCGGGCGCCTCCGACCACTCGGCAATCTTCGGCTGCTGTCGTATGACAGCGGAAGGCGGCGTGCGTGATGTCAACCGACGACACACGCGCGTCTATATTTTTTCCTCTGTACAATATTTATTGGATATACTTTCTCAGTTTTTACAGTCCACTGTCTGTCTAGTCTGTGGAATTTACTGCCGGCTTTTCTCTACCCTGTTCATTATAATTTAGATCTATTCAGAGTTAGAGTGAATCCTTGTCTGTCTGAGACTTGTGATCTCATGTACACGTGTCTTTACAGGATGATGACGAGAAACCGGGCGTGTTGGAGCAGCTCCGTACGGAGGTGTGCGAGTGCGCGGCGCTGTATGCACTGAAGTATGAGGAAGAGTTCGGGCCTCACGCGCCTGCCTTTGTCACGTGCGTGTGGACAGTACTCCTGGCCACCGGTCCGCAGCCCAAATACGATGCGGTTAGTAAAAGGCGTTTATTTCTTTGTCAACATTTCAAATTAAGCTGAAAGTCAGCAGTTTTTGAACGATATGTAACGAATTGTAGGGCCTCCCACCCTTTTTCACACTTCGTCGACTAACCTCCCCCCTTAACGTGTAAAATAATTTATGGATCCCCCTAGCACGTCCAAACTTGTATAAGGGGCTGTTCAAACAGATTTATTACAATTATTACCCCCCCCCCCCCCTCCCCTCCCATGCTTACGTAAATATTGGCACGTGCATTTTTTTATGTTTTCTGATTTCTTGATTAATTCTAGACTGCTGCACATGAATCACATGACCAGCAGTCTTGAATTAAGGAATAGGCTTGGAAGTTGGTTGGCCATATGTGTTCAAACCGAAATCGGCTAAATTTTGTAGAAAATCCGAAAAAAAAAAAGTGCTGACGTAATCACCATCCAAGACTAAGTAATGCGAAGAAAAGTACTCTTACGTAATACTCAAACCAGTTTTGGGTGATCACAGCTAGGTATATGAAATACCTAGCTGTGATCACCCATCCACGAACTCACATAAGCAAGCGTACACAGCTCTGTTATTATTTAGCAACAAGCCTGTGCACACGGCGGCACATCAAGCTTTACATTCCAGAATAACGTGGCCACGCTTTGTATATATTTTCTGTACAATGAGAGATCCGCATAAACTGGTTTTGTTTAGCTTGATCAGCCGTCGTGCGTACATTATAATAGGGTATGTGACAGGAAGTCAAAATAGTTACTTTTTTATGAACTGTCAAAACGCAAAATGTGTACGTGATTTGTATGAAATAACACGTTGTGACGTCATACTTATTTGGGATCAAATGTAATACTTATTATCAGTAAATCAAATTTTACAATTATATTGTCCCCCAATATTTAATTTCTGTACGGTGATGGTAGTTTTTAAGATGAGTGGCCTTATTTCTACGTATTTTTATATTTTATTTTTGACCTTGTCAACTAGCCTATTATAATGTTCTCAATATTATTATTTATGTTTTCAGTTAGTATCCAATGCACTGACTTTCCTCGCGAAAATAGCGGAGAAGAATAATTACAAGAGTTTGTTCGAAGACCCCGCCACACTGAGCAGTATTTGTGAGAAAGTCGTCATACCCAACATGGAATTCAGAGGTATTTCTTTTGAAGTTATACTTCTTATGGCGCGTTAGGGAAAAATTATGAGAGTAATTTTTTACGATGCGCGCGCACACCGACACCTAAATTTAACAGCATGAAGTTAGCTAGTCGACATACACCCTGAAGTTAGCTTAGTGTCAGATATTGACAAGCCTATGTTTTTTATTTTTAATCTACTGCTGGCTGAGATAAGGCGACAGATATTTTTTTTTTAAAGAAGTATAACTTCTAACGCGTGTACATAAGTACACACACACACTTTTTTTCTATTAATTTCTGTATTAGAAAGGAGTGTTCATAACGGACATCCTACAAAAAAAAACTGCCAGTAAGCCAGAAATATCAGTTCTGAGATATACAGTGGAAGGGACGAGATGCAGGACTGTTCGAAAGAGATACCGCGGCCCTGGAACACAAAGGGCAAGGAAGGAACATGGATGGGTTTTAGTCAGTACAAGTCTAATACTCCCTTCCGCTCCGACCAGAGCGGGAGGAGTCATTTGATGATTTCCCATACTACAAAAAAAAAATTAAATGGGTGGGTGGGACACCGACACTAAAACGCCTTCCAAATCCTGTCAAGTGTCCCACTGCTGGGCAAAGGCCTCCCCTTTCTCATTCTATCAACCTCTATATCTTGTGCAATATTTGGCCATGTTCGCCCCTCAAACAAGATCAGGGGGGTTACTACGACGTCTTAATGCAGTTGAAATTCCAGTGTGGGAAAGAGACAGAGCTATACAGGTCGTCCAGCGCTATCTCTTTCTCATTCTGGAATTACAACTGTTTTAAGACGTCATGGTAGGCCATCAGATCATCACCTCCAGGTGTTCAGTAAGCGACGATCTTTGCCCATCTCCCCGGGTGCATTCGTGCTATATGGCTAGCGCAATCCCACTGTCATCATCATCATCATATCAGCCGGTTGCTGTCCACTGCTGAACATAAGCCTCCACAATCGATTTCCATCGTGCCCGGTCCAATGCCACCTGCATACAGCGACTCCCTGCAGTTTTAACAACGTCGTCGGTCCATCTGGCAGGTGGCCGTCCCACGCTGCGCTTTCCAATGCGTGGTCTCCACTCCAGTATCTGTTTGCCCCATCGGCCGTCCCATCTTCGCGCTATGTGGCCTGCCCATTGCCACTTCAGCTTGTTAACCCGCTGGGCTATGTCGACGACCTTGGTTCGTCTACGGACTCCCACTTTACCTTGGCTGATTTTTCTACGACATCTGCAACCAGTAACCAGTAACCAGTATCTGTAAAATATTAATTTACAATGTGTATAATAATGTTTTTTTTTTATTTCGTTAGAATCAGACATGGAGTTGTTCGAAGACAACCCGGACGAGTACGTGCGTCGTGACATTGAGGGCTCGGACGTGGACACTCGTCGCCGCGCCGCCTGCGACCTGGTGAGGACGCTCGCGGTGCACTACGAGGACAAGATGATGAACATCTTCGGACAATACGTGCAGGTAGGACTAAGAAATTAATGTAAGGTGTAAACAGACCCTTTACAGAGCCGTCAACCAAGCATTCTGTACACCGATCTAAGTTTGGGTTGAAAAATCAAGGTTTACGGTAGGACTCGCATGTCTTTTTGAAAAAAAATAGAAGTCTAATCTGAGCGGACACGTTGGAAATGGATTGGGGAGCGGTCTGATATGATCATGATGAATCTGCCCACTGATTTTATATTAAAGGACTGCAGTATATTGACTGTACAAAGGTAAGTCATGAACTCAAAACATTGTGCGCTTTATCTATGAATCAGTGGCGAAGGGTGAAAATTTAGTAAGGAGAAGCCGACGAAAAAAAAGAGAATTGTTTTTTTTATTCGGTCCTGTTTATTCTGACGTCGTTTTCGTTAACAGCGACCCTAAAAACCACGAAAATGACACCCATAACAAAAAACCCCCAAAAAAAAAGAATAAAATGCAGAGGAATATAAAATATATATATATATATAAGTGATTTTCTCTTGTAATAGATAAATCAACAAAATAAAAAATCTAGTTACTACCAAATACTGTACAGTACACACTGTGAAGTGATACCCACAGATGTGTATGTAATATACTATTTGACTAAAGTGCTTGTTCCCAAAGGGAAGCCTGCTATGTATGCATTGTGTTGGATGCATTGAATAGTACAGGAACATGGACATTTATTTTCCCCTAATTCGCTTCCCCCCCCCCTTATTTTTTCTAGTAATAAATAGCCTATGTTACTCAGGGATAATGTAGCATTCTAATGGTGAAAGAATTTTTGAAATCGGTCTAGTAGTCTTTGAGATTATTTGTTACAACCATCCAAGAAAAACGAGTGTGCTTTAGACCACACAACTGAAGGAAAACTTCTCCTTTAACTTTTTTCACCACCTTACTCCCCAAGTCAAACGTTCGCCTCGCCCGAACGCGTCGTAACGCTTTCGTAACGAATTCACCAGCTTACTCCTCGAGTCAAGCGTGCGTAAAGAAGTTTTACTTCAAAAAACAAATCATTCCTCTATGTAATACATATTAGTGTAGATAATGTTACCGACTCAAATCTTTCCAATGTTATTTGGCAGCTCATGCTAGCGAAGTACGCCGAGCTGGGCCCGTCGGCGTGGCGCGGCAAGGACGCGGCCATGTACCTGGTGACGTCACTGGCGTCGCGCGGCAGCACGCAGGCGGCCGGCGTGACGCGCGCCTCGCCGCTCGTGGACCTCGCGCAGTTTGCGTACGCGCATGTACTGCCCGAGCTGCAGAGACCAGACGGTGAGCATAAATAGTCCTTGGTAAAAACGTATTGGTGCTGATTCCCTTTTTTACAAACTAAACCAAATTTAAGTTCAGTGCATCTTTTTCTTTCTATATCATTAAGAAAAGGACAGAAGATAAATTTTTGCTTAGTCCTGTCAAATTAACCAGCGCCTGACACAAGTTTAGACGTGATTAAAAAGTTGACTACTAAAATTACATCAAATTACGTCAGGTGCTGACTAATTTGACAGGACTAAACTAATATTTATCTTCTGTCCTTTTCATAATGAAATAGAAAGAAAAAGATGCACTCAACTTAAATTTAGTTTAGTTTGTAAACAAGGGAATCGGCACCATTGTCAGACTTTCGAGTTTCTCACTACCCGTAACAACGGTCAAAGATCTACGAATGACGGGGTCAGGAGCGAGAGTCCCTGACCTTTCTGAATAATATCACCAACAACTTCAAGTATGTCCCCTCTCGGCTTCTCCACTCTCATCTGATCGCTTCCATCGAGTATGAGGTGCTATGTTTGGATCCCAGGTTGGACACTGAGTTTTTTCATTAGGAATTCCTGACACAGAACAGAACGGATAGGAGGGATTATTGTCCGGTTGATGGCAATGGGGTCGCCCCCTATTACATGGGTCTCGAAAATAACTGGTATAATGAGTGTGCTGTATATGTATCCTCTGCCTAACCCCTCCGGGATCACAGGCGTGATGTTATGTTATCTGAAATCTAATGTAATCTGTATAAGTAACTTGTGCATTTTGTTGCAGTGACTGAACTGCCCGTGTTGAAGGCAGATGCCATCAAGTACGTCATGACATTCCGCTCCCTGCTGCCTAAGGACCTGATCACCGCCGCCGTGCCACTTCTGGTAAGCACTTCTTACAAATTTAATTTATCTTCTACTATTTAATTGGTAGCATTCCTTGAAATATGTGGTATAGTTCTGTTCAAACTTTATGGCGGCTCGGAACATCAAACGCAAAGCTACGCAGAACAGTTTTGGGTATCAACGGGGCGCAGAGTATGCATCGTCTTGATTGTATAATGCGCAGACCGTCACTCGCACTGCTAAAGTTAAACTCCCCACGCAGTCCGGGTAGGAGACTCCGCTTTGGTGGAGTCTCGGCTTTAAGCGGCTCGGTCGGTATGTTCATGAGGCTATCCTATACTTTGTCAGAGTTCTTAATGACTACAATCGTTATTATAACGGATTGTTGTGACATGACTCCCATGTCTCTTCACCGCCACTAAAGCACAGATTAAGAAAGGTACAGAAGCGGCACTTCGCGAAACAATTAATAGAAATAGCTACTCTTGCTACTAAGCAACAAAGTGCAATTCAGCTCGCATAAGCGCTCAATGCCTACCACGATACTCACCTAAACTTTGCCGCTCTCTTCTAACGCGTAACTCTGTCGTTGTCTGGCGCGGAGTGATGTCCTGCTGTAGCGCTAGGGTTTATTTACCTACTTGACCATGTAATCTATCTCATGTTTCATGCGTATGATTACACGGTCAATTAGGTAGCTGATAGACAATGACTTTTAAAGTCCGACATTTGTAATTAACAAATGAAAACAAACTTTTAATCTTTAGGCTACCTAGATAGCTCATTCCTCGTTTTACTATAATAATTCTTAATTATCTCCTAAACGCGTGGACCGATTTACATGATTCAAACGGTTAAAATGGTTTTAGACCTAGACCTTTCATTTGACACCAAAATCGTTAAGATAGCTCAAAAAACAAAAAATCTTATTTTCAAGTTGCCCTCGTAACAATTCTTTTAAAAACTATTTTATGAAACGTTAAATTTATTTTAAACTGGATCTAATTCAATGAAAAAAAACATTACCCTTCCTTGGCAGTCGGGTAAAAAGGAATCAACTTTGATTTGTGAACAACACGATAATCTAAAATATTTATGTAGGTACGTCTAAAATAGGCACAACGGAAAAATGTGTGGTATGGCTCATTGAAATAAAAATAAGTTTCCGCGCGCGAGCTCTGCGCGCGAGCGGTGACAGCCGACTGGCGGTGGCCACGAGGCCACGCGAAAGTGTAGGCATTTATCGCTGTAGGTACGGTCGAGTGAAGGAGGCCTGACTAAATTACTAAACCACTGAAATGCCGGTGGATTCTTGCGTGAGGCCGAGAGAAAAACGAGAGAGATTTAAAGAAATTAACTTGGAAAGTTATTCGGCGGGAACTTTGACCCCACGGCGGGGCCTGCAACGAACCCGTCTAAAGGAATGTTTGTGTCCGCTCGTAGATCGCGCACATCCGTGGGCGCGGCGTGGTGTGCACGTACGGCGCGTGCGCCATAGAGAAGCTGGTCGCGGGCGGCATGCTGGCGCGCGCCGCGCTGCAGCCGCACGCCGCCGCGCTGCTCGCCGCGCTGTTCGCCGCGCTCGGCGAGCAGAACTCGCCGCTCGACCACAACGAGTACGTCATGAAGGGTACGTGTCACACTAGTACACAGGGAAGTACATAGCTGGCTCACATACTACGAGGGTCATTCAATAAATACTTAGCCTACAAAAAGTAAACGAAAATTTTAGAAAAGTGGCAATTTATTTTTCAACATAGTCTCCTTTTAGTTCGATACACTTAGCCCAGCGATGCTCCAACTTTTTTAACCCGTCCGAAAAATAGTTTTTGTCAAACTCTGCAAAATAGGCCTCCGTGGCGGCGATGACCTCCTCATTTGATCCATATCTATTCCCGGCGAGTGATTTTTTCAGATTAGGAAACAGAAAGAAGTCACAAGGGGCCAAATCTGGAGAATACGGTGGATGGGGCAGCAATTCGTAGCGTAATTCGACCAATTTGGCCATGGCAACGGCAGACGTGTGAACCGGTGCGTTGTCGTGGTGAAACAGAACTTTTTTTCTTCGCCAGATGGGGTCGTTTTTTCTTTAGTTCGGCGTCGAATCAGCCCAATAACTCGGCATAGTAAAGCCCTGTAATTGTTTTACCCTTCTCGAGGTAATCGATGTAGATCACACCTTGTGAATCCCAGAAAACGGTGGCCATAACTTTTCCGGCCGATTTTACAGTTTTCGCCTTCTTTGGAGCACGTTCCCCGGTCTGGATCCATTGTTTTGATTGCTCCTTGGTCTCTGGTGTGTACCAGTGGATCCAGGTTTCATCGACGGTCACAAAACGACGCAAAAACTCCGCTGGATTCCGCTTAAACAGCGCCAAACACGTCTCCGATGTGGTCTCACGGTTGCGCTTGTTTTCCGGTGTGAGTAAACGCGGCACCCATCGCGCCGACAGCTTTCTCATGCCGAATTCCTCGTGAAGAATATGATGCACTGTTCCTTCTGAAATGCCTACAGTCTCAGCTAGCTCCCGAACCTTCAATCGGCGATCTGCCAATACGAGATCATGGATTTTTTTAATGATTTCCTCCGTAGCAGCTGTTTTCGGTGCACCTGGACGTGGTTCATCAAAAACCGACGTACGGCCACGTGCAAACTCGTTGAACCAATTCTTGACGGTGGCCATCGATGGAGAAGAGTCACCGTACACAGCATCCAAGCGCTCTTTGATTTCGATGCGCGTTTTCCCTTCCAAAAATAGGAATCGAATCACCGAACGATATTGCTCTTTTTCCATTTTTGTAAAACTGTAATGTCATTGCGGTATTGTAATTTAAAAATGCTTAGGTCGATGCTGCATCGGCCGGCCCGAAGTGCGTCATGCCAATAAACTGTGTTTCGTTTTCGGATAAGTACTTATTTATTTAGCAGGTTTCTTCATGTTCTATTATTACTAATATAATTATGTTATCCCTTGTGAGAAAAATATTTATTGTATATTATTTATTTATCACACACATATAAATGCTCATTTAATAGAACAACATTATTTATTTACTACCTACTACCCTCATCGGTGTGTCACTGCGGGGGGCCTACTGAAAACCAGCGCTGTGTGTTTTACACCCAGCATATGCTGAGTTGGTTACCCTTTCGTTATGGGCATGCTCAGCGCAGTTGAGCTGTTTAATTAATTGTTAAGCTGTGTGTTGTTATTTGTTTATGTATGTGCTGCTCTTTTGTGTTGCTGCTGTCCATTAACGAATAAATGTATATTCTATTCTATTCTATTCTAAAACCGATCGACACGTTCGCTTCCATAAGTTGTCAAATTATAACTAATGAAGGGATTGGAATGAAAATTTGAAAAAATAATTAAAAAAGAATGTGCTACACTGTGGTAAAACTCTTTTGAAACTACAGCGCCCTCTGGCGATGAGGCTAGGTACTTATTGAATGCACCTCGTATCTGTGCTCGCTAAGAACCCCTCCAAACCGCTCTTTCCAAACTTCGCAATTTTTTCATATGTAGTTTTGGCGTTCTCTTATCACGCCCTGTCAACTCAGCTATCAATTTTCGTTCTGAACATCCTTGCTTAAGAACCCTCTGGGGATGGGAGCATCCAAATGAATTAGCGCGGCAAAACTTATATCCAACTGGCACGTATCCAACGAGCCTTCCTGCTCCGACCATAGAAGGATTCGTTTCTCAATAGAAGCTAACACAAAAAAACCAAAACCTAGGCGCAATCCGCGCCGCACCAACGTGCCCGGCTACAGGCGGCTTCTGGCCACACTGCTAACACGGCACCAAACACCCCTAGTTTTAACGGACCCCAAACAACTTGAAGACACTGTAACAAAACTCTCAGAATGCATAATAGAAGCCTATCATGCCTGCTGCAAGCTACCAGAGCCAAACACCAAAAGTAAGGGGAACTCTTGGTGGAATGCAGAGCTCAGCAAGCTCAGGCAAGCGATGCGCAAACAATTCAACAGAGCTAAAAACTCCAGGCTCCCAGAGGACTGGGACCTATACAAAAAGACACAATACTCCTTCAAGAAACAAGTCAGAACCGCCAGCAGGGCGGCCTGGCGGAAATTCTGTGAGGACATCGAATCAAACAGCGAAGCCGCGCGAGTAAGGAAGATCCTATCTACTGATCAGGATCGCACCCTCGGGTCGCTGAAAAACCCAGACAACACCTACACAAAATCAGACTACGAAACTAGCAAAGTCCTCCTGGAAACCCACTTCCCAGGCTGCAATCTCTCCGAAGATACAGCATGGACAAGTGAGCCAATGCACATTCCAAATGGCCTGGACTGGTCCAGAGCCCGTACGGTAGTAACCGCAGAAGGAATAAAATGGGCAATCAAAACCTTCAAACCATACAAATCCGCAGGCTTAGATGGCATTTTCCCGGCCTTGCTGCAATGGGGTGTAGATGCCCTAGCGCCATGGCTAGCTGTCACTTTCCAGGCCTGCTTAGCACATAACTATGTACCACTCCAATGGCGAGAGGTGAAAGTCATTTTCATCCCCAAACCGGGCAAATCTGACTATACACAACCCAAAGCGTACCGACCAATAAGCCTGACTTCCTTCCTACTGAAAACCCTCGAGAGACTCTGTGACCGACACATTCGGGACGGACCTCTCCGAGAGTTACCACTCCACAGGCAACAACACGCCTACTCCACAGGCAAATCGACAGAATCCGCACTACACAGTGTGATCTCAAAGATTGAATGTGCAGTAGACTCCAAAGGATCCTCACTAGCTGTTTTTATTGATATAGAAGGAGCTTTTGACAAAACCAATTTCCACAGCATCAACGCAGCCCTCGAGGAACACGACGTGGACTCGACCCTGCGAGGATGGATAACAAACATGCTCAGGCTGAGAGCCGTGCAGATAACGGTAAACGAAACCACCAGAGCCATCGTGGCGAAGGGCTGCCCTCAAGGGGGCGTCCTCTCGCCACTGCTATGGAACCTCGTGGTAGACACCCTTATTAAGCGTCTAAACGACAAAGGTTACTTCACGGTGGGCTACGCCGATGATATAACCATAATAATAAACGGCATACACGAAAACACACTGTGCAATCTTATGCGCCAAGCCTTGAAGATAGTAGAGGACTGGTGCAAGGAATATAAACTAGCAGTGAATCCTACCAAGACAGAACTTGTCCTCTTCACAAGAAAAAGGAAGCTGGCAACCCTACAGTTGCCACGCTTCTTTGGGACCACCCTAAGCCTGTCAACTGAAGCCAAATACCTGGGCATCTATTTGGACAAACAGCTGAATTGGGCAAAGCACACCGATTACATCACCACAAGGGCCAGCATAGCCCTATGGCAATGCAAAAGACTGCTAGGAAGAAATTGGGGCCTAAGCCCCAAAATCACCTACTGGCTATATACTACAGTCATCCGACCAATCATCACATACGGCTCTTTAGTTTGGTGGCCCAGGACCAACCTGAGCACCGCCCAGAAAGAACTCGAGAAGCTACAGAGATATGCATGTGTAGCAATCACTGGAAGCATGAGGACAGCACCCACGGCCGCTCTACAGGTGATGCTGGGGCTGCCACCTCTACACCTCGTTGTAAGAGAGGAAGCAACCCTAGGGATCTTCAGGCTAGAAGTATCCGGCACCCTAAGTAACGACTCCAGAATAAAACATACACGCATAAAGGATGATGCAATCAAACAACAGCCTATGATGGCATCACCCAATGACAGAACCCTGAAGGCCCACTATTTTCAAAAACACTATAACATTGAGCTCACAGCGGAAATGTGTGACTACTCAGGTCCACACGAGCTAAGGATCTACACGGATGGATCAAAGACTGACGATGGGACAGGTGTCGGAGTTTTCTCTGACGACCTAAACATCAAAATATCCAGACCCCTGGGAATGCTCAACTCTGTGTATCAAGCAGAGTGTGTAGGCATTATCCAAGCGGCACACGCCATAGAAGCTAGGGGAGTTACGGATACCCATATTCGTATACTTTCAGACAGTGCCTCAGTTCTACAATCCTTAAAGAGAAACCAAATCACATCAAAATTAATACTAGAATGTCACAATGCCCTAGAACGTGTTACGGTGCTAAACCGCAACACTGTGACACTGCAATGGATTAAAGGACACAGTGGATCACTCGGAAACGATGCGGCTGACGAACTTGCCAGAAGGGGATCCAGCACAAAGGCCATCGGACCCGAACCCATTGTGCCCTTTCCGTTTAAGCAGTTAAGGGGCTGGCTAAGGGAACACACTAAGACACAAGCGGGAATATGGTGGACCTCGACACCAGGGTGCAGGCAATCCAAGGAGGCTATGCCATCCCTGGATGCAAAGCTGACCAAGCGCCTTCTGCGCCTGGATAGAGATAGCCTGCGACTGGTGGCGGGGACCATCACTGGACACTGCTCACTGAATAAACACTTCCACACCCTAGGAATCACGGATAGCCCTCTGTGCAGAGCGTGCATGGAGGCGGAGGAAACGGTGGCGCATGTGCTCCTCGAGTGCACCGGTGTCACCCAGATCCGCGAGGAGACTCTTGGTACACCGAGATCCCTCGCGGATGCCCTGAGAAGACCACGAAATCTAATCTGCTTCTGGAGGGAGGTGGGCTGGTTGGAGTAACGGCCACTATGGCTCACGCACAATGGTCCACCTTTAGGGACTAAGTGCGGAAACCAAACCCTTTAGAATAGGGGCGTCATGAAATCACGGATAATCTTGACACCGTGATTAAGCATAAGGTCAAAAATATTCAACGCCATCTATCGAGGCTTTGGTGACTACAATACAAAGTAATACGACATTAGAAACTAGCAGTTATTTATGTGGTTCATCAGCGGTCCTGCGTACGCTGTCGTGCCTGCAGGAGGGCTCGCTGGCGTACCTGGGCGACGCGCTGCCTAAGCTGGCGCACATGCTGTCCGTAGTGGCGAAGAACCCCTGCAAGCCTCACTTCAACCACTACCTGTTCGAAACGCTGTCGTTGGCTGTGTCGTGAGTTACTTTTCTATTATATCTTCTGTGTTTTCAGATCATTCGTGTATTTGTCTGTCACAGACAATTTGTAACGAATCGTCTGGACTGATTCAGTAGTTTGGTACACATATTAATTTCTGTGCACCAAACACAGATATGTAATGTAAATAAATGATTTTTTAAACCGCTAGATTGTAGTCAGGCGAGACAAGATACGGAAATTCCAAGACAGAAAATGCCTGGAAGAGTTACTGGTCCATGAAGGATTATTTTAAAGGCACTTTGCCCATGTCCCTGTAGCGAAAGCTAATAAACATGTGTATTCTCCCCATCTTGACCTGCGGTGCACAAACTTGGTATTTGACTACACAAAGGAGATGGCGGGAAAAACTGGATGTCTTCCTTGACAATTAGAAAGAAGTAGCAGAATCGTGACCGTTGGAAGGAATGGAGGGAGGCCTAGTAGTGGGATAATATGGGCTAGCTATAATGTAATAATACGTAAACGCATGTAGCGAACGGCAAGCGCGACGACGAGTTTGATGTTCGCTGTAGCTAGGCAGGAAGTGAATAGCTGATTTCACGCGACGTTCGTTAGAGTTATTTAATTTAATTGTTGATTTTCTGATTTTAGCCGTATTATTTACATAAATGGAGGGCTGCGTACAGAAAATTTATTTTAACATTGAAATGAAGGAATAGTCACTGAAAACACGATAAAAAAATGAAAATACACCCTGGAGCTGAATACATCTCATTATTTTGTGGAGGGCTTTAGTCCTTTTCACCCGGTTCGTTGCAGAGTTTCATGAAGGATCCTGAACTGATATAACTTATTTTTACAGGTTGGTGACGAAATCCAATCCCAATGCCATATCAGCCTTCGAAGACGCCCTGTTCCCGATATTCCAAGAGATTTTGCAGAATGATGTGCAAGGTTAGAATTTGATTTTAATTCATTATAACCGTGTACCAATAATCAATCAACTCATTTACCGGACCTGGATTGCTTGTCGGTAGAACTGGCGATCTTCGATACAAATTTCATCCCTTATTTTATATCTTTTTCGTTTTGGACGCCCTCGAGAATCACGAAAAGGACCACCCCTATTTTTTTTTGTGATTTCATGCGATTGACTACAGCCTACCCCTATTTAAGCTGGGCTGGGCGGCGCAGATTGAGCCACGTCAAAGATCTGTGTTACTTATAACTAACTTACAAGCGCGACGACGAGTTTGATGTACGCTGTAGCTAGGTAGGAAGTGAACAGCTGATTTCACGCGACGTTCGTTAGAGTAGTTTAACATTCTTTGTTGATTTTCTGATTTTAGCCGTATTATTTACTTAAATGGAGTGCTGCGTAGAGAGAATTTATTTTCCTTAAGTTGAGGCAACTATCAACATTTTAAAAGTTTCTTGTAAAAAGTTGATAGTTGCTATAACGTTTAGGGGCTTTGCACATGGAGCAACTTTAGTTTAGGCAACTATCAATATTTTAAAAGTTTCCTGTAAAAAGTTGATAGTTACTATGCCGCAATTTTATGACAATCTGGGAGCTACTATCATAGCCGAGTCGCTCAATCTACGCAGCGTTCAGTGTGACGATGGATATCAAAGAAGCAGCACTTGCTCTCATTCCTCTAGTAGCAGTAGTCCGGTTGTTAGTCCGTTTTATTACGTCGCCATCCACGGCGCCAACAAAGACAAATTATTCGCAGCAATCGTCGGTTTTGGATTCATGCCTTTTTTCTAGATCGATCCCAATTTATTAACATAAAAGATCTGCTAAAACATAATGATAAATTTAAAATGTATTTTAAAATGTCTGTTAACTTATTTCATGGATTGCTGCGAGTATTGAGGGAAACCGGCAACTTTAAAAACCGGTATAATATTGAACAGTTGCTAGTTGCGGGAATTAGGAACTAACTTAGTCATCGATTACAGCAACTGAAAACTGTTGACGATCACCGGAACTCGAAACTCGAGTTGATATGTGTGCGCAGTCCAATGGACAGAGGCTAGTTGCCAGTTGCTGCAATAGTTGCTCCTTATGCAAAGCGCCTCATAGACGACTCAGCCCTGGAGTGTGTTGTGGTTCCAAAAACGCACAGTTCAGGAGCTGATGGACGATACTTAAAGTACCAATTTAGATCAACACGCTAAGGACGAGCTTATATTATCGACTAGTATCTTTTTGTTTTAGAATTCATGCCGTACGTATTCCAAATGCTGTCCCTCCTGCTGGAGCTACGCGGCTCGTCGAACGTCCCGGGCGGCGACGCGTACGGTGCACTGCTGCCGTGCGTGGTGGCGCCGGCGCTGTGGGAGCGCGGCGCCAACGTGCGCCCGCTCGTGCGTCTGCTGTGCGCCTTCGTGGCGCACCGGGAGCAGCAGGTGCTGCAGTCCGGACGCCTGGTGAGTGTGTGACACCTACTGTTGTGATGTCACGTGGTGGCGCCGGCGCTGTGGGAGCGCGGCGCCAACGTGCGCCCGCTCGTGCGTCTGCTGTGCGCCTTCGTGGCGCACCGGGAGCAGCAGGTGCTGCAGTCCGGACGCCTGGTGAGTGTGTGACACCTACTGTTGTGATGTCACGTGGTGGCGCCGGCGCTGTGGGAGCGCGGCGCCAACGTGCGCCCGCTCGTGCGTCTGCTGTGCGCCTTCGTGGCGCACCGGGAGCAGCAGGTGCTGCAGTCCGGACGCCTGGTGAGTGTGTGACACCTACTGTTGTGATGTCACGTGGTGGCGCCGGCGCTGTGGGAGCGCGGCGCCAACGTGCGCCCGCTCGTGCGTCTGCTGTGCGCCTTCGTGGCGCACCGGGAGCAGCAGGTGCTGCAGTCCGGACGCCTGGTGAGTGTGTGACACCTACTGTTGTGATGTCACGTGGTGGCGCCGGCGCTATGGGAGCGCGGCGCCAACGTGCGCCCGCTCGTGCGTCTGCTGTGCGCCTTCGTGGCGCACCGGGAGCAGCAGGTGCTGCAGTCCGGACGCCTGGTGAGTGTGTGACACCTACTGTTGTGATGTCACGTGGTGGCGCCGGCGCTGTGGGAGCGCGGCGCCAACGTGCGCCCGCTCGTGCGTCTGCTGTGCGCCTTCGTGGCGCACCGGGAGCAGCAGGTGCTGCAGTCCGGACGCCTGGTGAGTGTGTGACACCTACTGTTGTGATGTCACGTGGTGGCGCCGGCGCACAGTATCCGGCGTAGAACAAGCCAGGTGGACAAAAGTCATTATCAAATTCCCAGAAATTTGTACTTTCTACCCGTAAACAACACCCCTAAACCTCTGATTCCAAGAATTGTTTACGTCTAACATTCCATATGGGTGAGTCATCGTTTATCAAAGTAAGGTAATTAGGTAAGTGCAGTTAAATAAATAGGTCAGTTGCATTTTAGCGACACTTACACTAACATCTCATGGTCGTAGTTCTAATTTTGTGAAAAGTTTTAGTGATGGATTTTACTTCTGAAGGTATGTTAAATATTATTTTCTTATTAGAATCTTGTAATGTGTTATAAACATTCATAAAGTAGACTATCTCTGAATACTTCAAAAATTACCATATTTTTCTTTGTTTTCGAACTTATCAGGCTTAGAAAAGCCATGTATCCTCTTGTATCCACTCTGAATTTTTGATATGTTTTAACTACATGCCTATAGACTATTATGTGACCTATTTTATGTAGCACACTTGAGTACAACATTTTTTTTTCTTTTTTTGTAGAAATGACTTACTCTATTAGTAAAATAGAGTTTTTTGAAGAGTGGCACTTAAGCACGAAAAAGACGAAAGAAATGATCGTCTATTGCAATTTATTTTGTCTAAGTGTGATTTCTCTGATATCACTGAAGAATGTCAAAGGGAAATTAAGATGAAATTAGCCAGCATTTCTTCGAAAATTGCAACCAAGTGGGTGTCTTCAGCAAAATCAAAAGAGCGTTCCTGAATAAGAATAAGTTGTGGCTGAAAGGCGAAAATATAGAATTCTGCTTACGATCGACTCAACCACAACCTTCTACTGCATCTGCTGATTTTTGTCGAACCGGAAGACCTAAAAAAGTTTTCGAAGATTCGTCTTTTAAAACTAAGAAACGTAAAGTTGCTGATCTAGTTGAATCGCGGAGTGTTGGAGAATTAATGACTGCTGCAGAGGTAGCTGCACGGTCCACTGGATATAAAAACGTTGCCAGAGTAATAAAGGACATTGGCGAAAATCCATCTTCTGCCAGTACATGCCCTCAACAACCAAGTGCTGTGCAAACTGATAGACCGCTAAGTAGTGACGAGGCATTAGCGTATTATATTGATTCAAAATCAACAACCCACTCATATAAACAAACTAGGAAGTGGACTATGAAAGTTGGGCATCACGTTTTTCCATCATATGATTGCATTGTAAAATCAAAAAAACTGTGTTATCCTTTAGAGGAGCACATTGATGTTACACAATCTCGAGCAGATATTGACCTACAAGCCATTTTGAATAAAACAGCAGGGCGTTTGGTCGAAGCTCAGAGAGAAGTTATCACAAGTGTGCTTCCCAATACATTGTTTACTCTTATAAGTAAATGGGGATGTGACGGAAGTTCGGGTCATAGTGTGTCATCATGAAATAATATATTTATACACCATCTCTATCTCTATGCATTTTCTTTAAATAAAATATTATGGTACTACTAGCTGTCCCCCGCATCTTTGGTTACTGCTCCACTCTCGTGGGTCGCAGCGTGATGATATATAGCCTATAGCCTTCCACCATAAATAGCCTATCTAACATGGAAATATTTTTTTAAATCGGCAAAGTACTTCCTGAGATTAGTGCGTTCAAACGAACAAACAAACAGAGTTTTTAGTTTTATAATATTAATATAGGTATATAAATACTTAATTTATAGATATAGTTCCAAAACCATGAAAAAATATTTTTGTCCACTTGGCTTGTTCTACGCCGGACACTGTGCGGCGCTGTGGGAGCGCGGCGCCAACGTGCGCCCGCTCGTGCGTCTGCTGTGCGCCTTCGTGGCGCACCGGGAGCAGCAGGTGCTGCAGTCCGGACGCCTGGTGAGTGTGTGACACCTACTGTTGTGATGTCACGTGGTGGCGCCGGCGCTGTGGGAGCGCGGCGCCAACGTGCGCCCGCTCGTGCGTCTGCTGTGCGCCTTCGTGGCGCACCGGGAGCAGCAGGTGCTGCAGTCCGGACGCCTGGTGAGTGTGTGACACCTACTGTTGTGATGTCACGTGGTGGCGCCGGCGCTGTGGGAGCGCGGCGCCAACGTGCGCCCGCTCGTGCGTCTGCTGTGCGCCTTCGTGGCGCACCGGGAGCAGCAGGTGCTGCAGTCCGGACGCCTGGTGAGTGTGTGACACCTACTGTTGTGATGTCACGTGGTGGCGCCGGCGCTGTGGGAGCGCGGCGCCAACGTGCGCCCGCTCGTGCGTCTGCTGTGCGCCTTCGTGGCGCACCGGGAGCAGCAGGTGCTGCAGTCCGGACGCCTGGTGAGTGTGTGACACCTACTGTTGTGATGTCACGTGGTGGCGCCGGCGCTGTGGGAGCGCGGCGCCAACGTGCGCCCGCTCGTGCGTCTGCTGTGCGCCTTCGTGGCGCACCGGGAGCAGCAGGTGCTGCAGTCCGGACGCCTGGTGAGTGTGTGACACCTACTGTTGTGATGTCACGTGGTGGCGCCGGCGCTGTGGGAGCGCGGCGCCAACGTGCGCCCGCTCGTGCGTCTGCTGTGCGCCTTCGTGGCGCACCGGGAGCAGCAGGTGCTGCAGTCCGGACGCCTGGTGAGTGTGTGACACCTACTGTTGTGATGTCACGTGGTGGCGCCGGCGCTGTGGGAGCGCGGCGCCAACGTGCGCCCGCTCGTGCGTCTGCTGTGCGCCTTCGTGGCGCACCGGGAGCAGCAGGTGCTGCAGTCCGGACGCCTGGTGAGTGTGTGACACCTACTGTTGTGATGTCACGTGGTGGCGCCGGCGCTATGGGAGCGCGGCGCCAACGTGCGCCCGCTCGTGCGTCTGCTGTGCGCCTTCGTGGCGCACCGGGAGCAGCAGGTGCTGCAGTCCGGACGCCTGGTGAGTGTGTGACACCTACTGTTGTGATGTCACGTGGTGGCGCCGGCGCTATGGGAGCGCGGCGCCAACGTGCGCCCGCTCGTGCGTCTGCTGTGCGCCTTCGTGGCGCACCGGGAGCAGCAGGTGCTGCAGTCCGGACGCCTGGTGAGTGTGTGACACCTACTGTTGTGATGTCACGTGGTGGCGCCGGCGCTGTGGGAGCGCGGCGCCAACGTGCGCCCGCTCGTGCGTCTGCTGTGCGCCTTCGTGGCGCACCGGGAGCAGCAGGTGCTGCAGTCCGGACGCCTGGTGAGTGTGTGACACCTACTGTTGTGATGTCACGTGGTGGCGCCGGCGCTGTGGGAGCGCGGCGCCAACGTGCGCCCGCTCGTGCGTCTGCTGTGCGCCTTCGTGGCGCACCGGGAGCAGCAGGTGCTGCAGTCCGGACGCCTGGTGAGTGTGTGACACCTACTGTTGTGATGTCACGTGGTGGCGCCGGCGCTGTGGGAGCGCGGCGCCAACGTGCGCCCGCTCGTGCGTCTGCTGTGCGCCTTCGTGGCGCACCGGGAGCAGCAGGTGCTGCAGTCCGGACGCCTGGTGAGTGTGTGACACCTACTGTTGCTATGTCACGTGGTGGCGCCGGAATAATTTTCATCAGGAATTTCGCAGAATGGCAACAGGCTCATCGTTCTAAATATTCTTTCCTTTTTTTTTAGAACGCAATGTTGGGAGTATTCCAGAAATTGATCGCGTCCAAAACTAACGATCATGAAGGATTTTACCTCATTCAGACAATGCTGTTCAAGTTCGGAAAGTAAGTCATAATGTGCATTCGTACTAAGTTTATTCAAATAAAATAAAAATCAACTGCTTTATATACAGGGTCCAAGGGACACTGACGCACTAACGCTCACGTATTTCATCGACAAATAATGGGGGAAAATTAAAAGGGGGAGTAGCTGTGGCGACCCGATACTTAGCAACGTTAAGTCGAGTGAGCAAGTAGGCCAGACGCCACACACATCGCGTCGCGTCGACACAGTCGGTCTCCCATCGCGGTACACATAACATGTTTATTATTATTATTACAATACAGTAGAATCGTCAATATAGAGTCTGTTTACACCCTTTACAAAGGGTGTAAACACTCTTAACGAAGCCGAAAGGCACTTGTTTTCCCCGTCATTGCGATCATTTTTTTTGTTCTAGACCATACCTGGGAAACTTCTAGTTACGGAGATATTGGGGGTCAAAGTGTCAACTTTTTCACAAGTTTTTTTTTAAAATACCTGGTTTTAAGATTTTTACTTTAAACACCTCCAGGACCCCCTTACTATTCAATCCATCCATCAGCACAACGTGATTTTTCAGCCCAAAAAAAAGTCATTTCTCAGCACTAATTTTTGCGTAAAGTTACTTAGTTTGATATACATAATGCTTGGTTGACGGCTTCGTGAAGAGTCTTTTTACACCCTGTATGTGACGTTATAAACTCAGTATATATTCGCAACAAGTAATTTGATTTCATGGACACCACCTAACTCCAAAGTCACAGGAACTCTAAACCAAATAAGAACACGCGTTCACTAAACCGTTGTTTCCTTACAAAACTACAATACACGGTCAAAATGTATGGAACAACTGATTTATTTTAGATTAATCTTGAGAAATTTCTATGTGGGGAGTTTCAGAATGATAAAAAAAAAGTATTTTATTACCTTCAACGTTTGTACAAAAAAACACTTTAAGGACTATGCAGCGTTACAACTAGGGAACAGAGTGTTTTCGATAACTCTGGCACCCAATATAAGTACTACTATGATTTGAACATCAGTACATAGTTAAATTCACTATTTAATGCACTAGGAAGTGGCCTATGTCTGTACCTATGTATGGGTGTACATATGTGTGAGAGGGGGAGATAAATATGGTGAAAACTTGTCTAAATATAATTAGAAACATATTACTTTATTAACCACATTAGGTTAAGCAATCGAAATCTGTAGTAAATCTTGAGTTTTGTTGTAACTCAATGTCAAGAGCCACTTCGTGACGTTGGTTTTGCATCTATTTAGACACATGGGAGCAATAGAGCAGAGTTTATTTGATGTATGATGTACTAAACACGTGGCAACCGATTTAACGTCGGTGTCCCTTTCACTTTGTATTGTGTTTGCTATAGTAAACTCTCGCTCTGTATTGGTGCGCAATAAAAAAAACAAAAAATATATATATTTTTTTTAGCTGACCCTACCCAATTTATTCGATTTGACAGCTATGACGTCACAATATGGCTCGGGTCAGTCCTATGCTTATTTGAAATTAATTGGTAGTAATTTTCTAACACAATGACATGTTATGTTCTTAGCGAGGTGATGTCCCAATACACGAAGCAGATAATGACCCTGCTGTTCCAGCGACTCTCCTCGTCGAAGACCACGAAGTACGTGCGCGGTCTGATCGCCTTCCTCGGCTTCTATGCCGCGCACTTCGGTGCCGACCCGCTGATCGACCTCGTCGACTCCGTACAAGCTGGGTAAGAAAAAATGTTGTTATACTGCTGATGAGGACCTCGTGGCTAAGTAATAACAGCCGCTCGAGTCGATCTTTAGGTAAAGCCGTGCTTGCCTAGCTTGATCTGTGGATGGGTGACCATCCATTACATACCGAGTTTCCTCCGTGCCTCGGAAAGCACGTTAAGCCGTTGGTCCCTTCTGTCATTTGTAGATCTTTGCCAGTCGTTACAGGTACTCAGTGGCCTAAAAAGTCTGACAACCAGTCTTACCAAGAAGTATCGTATTACCCAGTACTAACTGGGTTGTGGAGGTCAGATAGGCAGTCGCGGTTAAACTGGAAGCCGACCCCAAAATTGTTGGGAAAAGGCTAGGCAGATGATGTCCGTTGATGAGAAGCTTGGATTGAATAAAATAAAGGGGTTTGAAACAATAAGTTAAAAATTAAATGGCCATCACGAGTCGCCTCTCTGGCACGAAATTGAGGGTTCAAATCTGGGTAAGTCTAAGATTGATTGTTTTTTTTTTTTCTGAAAAAAAAAATGTCACAAATTAAAATAGGCATAACATAACGAAATTGTTCTTAAATGTCTAGTCAATTATTTATGTAACTTATGGGTTTATCTTGGACACTTGTTCATCGAGAAGATTACTGACAGCGAAAGATCGTGAGGAAACCTGGACTTGAATATAAGCCTCATAACGCCAACCCGTCTTGAGCATGCGTTATGATCAATGGTCATGTCTTCTTTGAATTAGAAGAGGCCTTTGCCCAGCAGTGGGAATAAATTACTAATAACTAACCATCAGGGGCGTGCCGTCCATAGAGGCAATTAGGCCTAGCCTACCCTACCAACAACGCTAAATGCATTTATTATACCTATGTAATAAAATAACACAAAATATTAAAAAAGAAAGTTAAAACTCCTGAGCAACACTTATAGCAACTTGTCGCGCTCGTGTGACGTATTTCACAGTACTACGATTATAAGGCAAGAAGTCGTACGGCCTACCTGTGCATTCATAAATTTACGCACACTGATGCATATTTTCGCGTGTATGAACGGCACACATGTATAGATATGGGCGTCACCTCCTTGGACTGTAGACGGCCATCGTGTGTTGTGATTGGACGAATGGCTGCCCCACAAAAGTCAAGACGTAAGGTCACGGTAGACCGCGAAATTCAAATTTTCTTACGTTTTTTGTGTTTTGTATAGCAATCTTGAATATTTTGCTTTTTCTAACTTACTAAGTTATAAATAATTAGTTTCAAAACGTACAGTTACTGTAAATATTATTTGTTGTGTTTATTATTTGTTTATTTACATAAAAATGGTGATCTGTTATGAACTTGGCGCTGATAATGGTGCCGATTCTCTTGTCACAAATACCTCTAAATTAGACAAAAAATCACCAAAAATTAGTTTATTCCTGTCAAACGACAATTTTCCATTCTGAAATTGACTTAAGTGACACAAATTAATATTTTAGTTTGACAGCACTAAGATGGCACGGAGATATTAATTTATTGAAAATGGCAATTCTGAATTTGACGTTTTTCACCCAAAATTTTGCGATTAAAAAGGTGTGGAATAAAATTAGTTGTCATGGAGTAAAATTCACACCATCACCTCGAGTTCAGGTGCAAAACCAGTACTGTCTTTTTTTTTTCTTTTCTTTTGCTTATATCTCGAAAACAGTGTGTCCTATCGCAAAAATAATGAAAATTTCGACACCCTTTATAAGACCCAATAAATTTCAAATATTATAAATCAATAAAGGTCATCAGTGAAGGTCATCTTAAGTAGAACGACACTGTAATGTTGCGCGATTTTTTTTTTCGGAAGTCAGTATACGTGTCCTACCCTCCGTGGAGAACCACTGCACGCCACTGGTAACCATTGAGTTCCTGAAGCTCTGAGTTGAGCTACGTAACTACTGATAAATGTGGGCAGTTGCTGAATAGCTTCACTCAAATCTGTGTGGTTCTTTCGACGGAAGATCTTCTCAGACTCTAGTCTGCATGTTCCTTGAGTGCTCATATATCTTCACCACGATTGTCTAAACTTGAAAAGAGATTTTGACCTTTGAGTTTGATGGAGCAGATCCTATACTATTACACATAGAATCTACTATTACACCGACTATTTCTACAACCAATTGACATAATAAATATTATTTACTATAGAAAATGTAACCATTTCTCCTCAGAATGTTCGGCATGTACGTGGAACGCGTCTTGATAGCGGATCTCCAAAAAGTATCAGGCGCGTTAGAACGCAAGGCGGCGGCCGTGGGCTGCGTCAAGCTGCTCACGGATAGCCAGCACTTCCTGCACGGCTCGCTCGCGCCGCTGTGGCCGAGGCTTCTGCAGGTACATACACATGTATTGATACATTACGCTTGCAATCCCCGAAAAGTTACGCTTAGATGTGTCCAATAGTACCCCTACATTTCGCCAGTTAAAAAAATAATTAAAATAATTAAATTCCTCCATAATGTGTTGCTCAAATGTCTCCTGCCCCACAGGCCCTCATCTCTCTGTTCGAGCTCCCTACAGACGAGACAGCGCTGCCCGATGACCACTTCATAGAGGTAGACGATACGCCGGGCTACCAGGCTCAGTATGCACAACTCACCTGCGCCAAGGGAGCCGCCGGCGACCCGCTCGCTGGTACGTACAACGTCAGAATCTGTGGTCGAAGAAACCAGATTGACTTATAATGTTTTTCATCCGTTTCTGACATGGACATGGCCCTTTTTAAAAAAACCGCCGTTTATTACGACAGGTATCGAGTCCCCGGTGAACTACCTGGCCGTGTCGCTGGGCACGCTGTCGGCGCGCTCGCCGGGCGCGCTGCCCGCGCGGCTGTCCGCGCTGGACGCGCCGCACCGCCAGGCGCTGCAGAACTACCTCAACATGTACAGCGTACAACTGTGCTGATCCAACGTCACCAGGCGGAGGGACATGAGGATGAACACCCATCTCTACCGGAATCAATGAAACACTGAACTCCCAATTACATGGGACTTATATATAACTGGCTAAATGTGGATGATCTACACATCTCTACCCTAACCGTCAGGGAAAACAAGCGTAATGTTATGTTACTCCGTCAAACAGTGAAGTGGTTAATTCTGAAGTGGAATGGGTAAAAAGTGAACTTTGAATTTTTGAAATTTGAAAGTGAATCAAGAAAAAAAATGAACAATTGTGTTAACTAAAAGACTGCTGATTAAAGTATGTAAGTAAAGAATGATTGATAGTAACTAGTCGACCAAGATAATAAGACAACTGTTATCAGTAGTGTTGTCAAATCTTCTGCGTCGTCAATTGAGGATCGCGACCACATGTGACACATCTCCAAGCCATGCGACTCTACAGGCATAAAATGGCCGCTTTAGTAGAATCATATTAGGATATTAACTAGCTGTTGCCCGCGGCTTCGCCCGCGTGGATGTCGGTAATCGCGACCAAAAGTAACCATGAAATTTTGATCCCGTTCCCCCAACAAAAACATGACAAACTATATACTAAAACCTTCCCCGAGAACCACTCTATCCATTGGTGAAAACAGCATAAAAATCGGTGTAGTAGTTTTTGAGTTTATCGCGAACAGACAGGTGAAGACGCGGTGAAGGACTTTGTTTTATAATATGTAGTGATATGAATTATGTTACAATTGTAAAATGGTCATAAACTAATTATTCATAATAACTTCATCTGTCACCATTTTAAGAATTTTAACACAATTCATATTATTATAAAAATCATAATCCATAATCTTTGTTGCACAAAAAAGTGGTTGCAAAATTGTGTGAAATCCCTGACTCCTGTGCTAGGTTATACATATACCTGTATTACAGCCCGCTTCCAAAAGAAGATATTACAAAATGTTATGCAATAAGATTAAATAAAACTATAGAACAACAAAAGATAAATTAAAAAAAGCCTGTATAGCATAAGAGTGTTTGCGTGTGCTTGTGTGTGAGCGTGTGTGTGTGTGCGCGAGTGTGAATTGAATGATCAGGAAGGGTTTCCAAGAATCGCGAGCGATTCATATTATTATCCTATTATGAAGCGGCCATTTTAGAACCCCCCTGTTGTCTGATTATCTTTTTTTTTCGGATAGGAAATCATCAAATAACTTCTCCCACTGGGCAGAGCGGAAGAGAGTGTCAGACTTGTACTGACTAAAACCCATCCATGTTTCTTCCTTGCCCTTTGTGTTCCAGGGCCGCGGTATCTCTTTCGAACAGTCCCGCAGCCCTGGCAGGCATCGGCCCATCCCTGTTTGCTGACATGTCTTTGAGGCACGCGTGGAACACGATTGTCTGATTACCTTGGCTGGCTAAAATGATTATATTATGAGCTGTACTCATATTGAATAAGAATACTAGCGTCAGTATAACAGTGATATTAATATCGGTGAACGAATCACCGCATGACTGTAAAAATGGTGAAGAATAAATGATGAAATAAATGTAATTGAGCTGGTTTCATATAATTACATTAACGTTATTCCACAATGGTGCCGATTCCCTTGTTCACAAACTAAACAAAATTAAAGTTAAGTGAATCTTTTTCTTTCTTTTTCGTTATGAAAAGGACAGAAGATATATATTAGTTTAGTCCTGTCAAATTAGTCAGCTCCTGACGTAATTTGATGTTATTTTAGTAGTCAACTTTTTAATCACGTCTAAACTTGTGTCAGGAGCTGGTTAATTTGACAGGACTAAATTAAAATGTATCTTCTGTCCTTTTCTTAATGAAATATAAAGAAAAAGATGCAGTGAACATAAATTTGGTTTAGTTTGTAAACAAGGGAATCGGCACCATTATCAAATAAATGTTTTTTAAGAGTTGTATAAACTTACACAATAAACAAATTGTTATCAATTGTAATCGTCAAACGAAAATAATTACAGCATATGGCAGATTCAAGCTCTGACTAACTAACTTAACTAACGTGTATTGGAGGTATCTATAATGTTATTGTAAACTGTAGTATGTTCTTGTTTGTTCGAAGGGTTGCTCCCCATCTACCAGCACGCATTCTTGCTGCCGAGCGCATCGCGGATACTGCCGCTAGCAATACCACTCCCACTCTGTTTCTCGCCCTAGCAATTGACGGTTCTGAGCGAGAGATTCGGATTCCGTGCTAATAGATGAGGTGCAACCCAAAGACTGAATGTAGATAGACGTATGATTGTTATAATTTAATGTTTTGGTAGTAGCGGGCGGCGCTCCATTTTGATTGTTTTCAAATGCAGTGATATCTTATTGTTTATTTTGTACTGTTTAAGTAATCTCTGTAATGTTTGTATAATAAACGCTTCTTATCAACAAATGGTTTTTATTGTACATATTTTCTGCGTCACGGAGGCCTCTCACCCATGGACCTACCTTGACAAAAGTTGCTTAGGGTGTACGCTAAAGGCCTGCGCACACGAGGGACTTTTGTCCGCCGGATAGATACTGCCGTTACTGTTCATTGGTTGTTGTGTTGTTTTTTCATCTATTGGTTGACGTCCATTGGTCACACATACAGGGTGTAAACAGACTCTTCACGAAGCCGTTAACTGAGCATTATGTACATCAAACTAAGTAACTTTACGCAAAAATTAGTGCTGGGAAACGACTTTTTTTTTGGGTTGAAAAATCACGCTTTACAGTAGGACTCAATGTAACGCACTCAAAACATTGTGCTGATCGATGGATTGAATAGTAAGGGGGTTCTGGAGGTGTTTCAAGTAAAAATCTTACATTAAAAACATGTATTTGCTTGTGAAAAAGTTGGAACTTTGACCCTCAATATCTCCGTAACTAGAAGGTATGGTCTAGAACAAAAAAATGATCGCAATGACGGGGAGAATAAGTGCCTTTCGGCTCCTTTAAGAGTGTTTACACCCTTTATGTTGGCACATTGTTAGCGGACAAATTGTCCATCGTGTGAGCAGGCCTTTAGGATGAAATCACAACCTGTCAGCATCGATTCACATTTTATCTATAAACTAGCACTTCGTCCGCGACTTCGTTAGCAAAAATTGTGATTGCTCGGATTTTGCATGAAGTATCAATATAATAAGTAAGTACCTATGCGTACGCATCAATTCTCCCTTCCGCATAGATTCAGTTATTTCATTAAAAAAATGGCTAAACGGATTTTTAAATCTTATGTACATAATATGGTACATTTTCTAATGTTTTTTTTTTGCAGGCTGGTAAGTGCCAGGCTGTATTCTACTTAAAATATGATTAGCGGCCGTTACAAATATGTCTTTACTGAGTTTTAATCATTAAAATTATTGATTTTTTCATCAAATAGTCAAGGGTTAGATTAAATCAAGAAGTTTATATTCATCATTGTAATGATTATAATTCTTACAGAAACTACACACGCGTGTTACTTGCGCTAATCATATGTTCATCAAAATCTTCAAAGAAAAATAGAATTTCTCGGGCTACCCTGGCGCTTCCCTCTTAACCTTAAGTTCGACCTGTGTTGGTATTATCATTGAGTGACAAACCCTCCGAGAGCAGGGACTGAAAAGGTTACCCTTAAAAAATGGGGATACATAATTACATAACCACCAAAAATAACTTTGTGACCACTAACATCTATCACCTAAAATATGAATTGAACAGATTTAGTAAATGAGCACCAAATTTTAATGAGGTGGTTGATGACAAACTAGTTTTGTCTAGGCCGACTTGGGGTACCCCGACACGGATAGATTAGTTTAGAAGGGTATGGCGGGGTCGAATGACCAAGCGAAGCAAGCGAATAGACACTGCCATACAATTCGTGGACATTTTTTTTTATAAACCATTCAGAAATAGGAACCCCTCTAAGCGGGGCTCCGTCGACCGGGTCTCCCTCGACTCGGATGCAAGAGCATAACAGTTCAATTTCTGGCAGTCATTAACTACTTTTAGTTCTAATTTCACGCTAAAATGGGGATCTAATTTTGGTGATCATTTACTATTTTTGGCATTCAAAAGTGGTTTTTTTTTGCCGTTACATTTTACTAAATCTGGTGGTTGGTTAAACGGTGTCAATCTTGGGCTAGGTTGCCGTCCGTCCGTCTTGACGGCGCGTTCGTGTTTCACGCGCGCCTCAAAGAGATGTCAGGGAGGGGCCTGCAAGGGCCGATGCCTGCCAGGGCTGCGAGACTGTTCGAAAGAGATACCGCGGCCCTGGAACACAAAGGGCAAGGAAGGAACATGGATGGGTTTTAGTCAGTATAAGTCTGACACTCCCTTCCGCTCAGCCAAGACCGGGAGGAGTCATTTGATGATTTCCCATCCGAAAAAAAGGGTCTTTTTTTTAGGTTTAGGTGAAGATCCCTACAGAAAAGTTAACCCGGTCCGCACAGAGTTCATTTCTGTACATAAAAATATACAAGAAAGTGATGAAGTTAGTCCGCGCGGTGCTTTGTCTCTTTTAGCCTGGTAAATCAGCAATATTTAAATGGCCATCTCATTTTATGGGTAAAACCGTATAATGGTGAATCACACATATGGGTCAGGTTTCCTGCCCGAGAACATAGATTATATAATACTCCGAGAGTGTAAAGAACATCACAGCTACACAAGGAATTTGAAGGCCACGTCTCTGCGCAAAAAATGATAAAAAGCACTAAAAAATCTCTTTTTAAAACACCTTTAACTACTATCTATGGACATTATGTAATCATGTTTTCTTATCTTCTAATTCCTAATCAACGAAATGTTTCGTGAATAGCCTAGAATAAACTTAGGTAATAGACATTTCAGCTAATATTTAGGTTAGGCTCCTTGAAGCCGTACAAATAGGCTCATATAAGCATTAAATTCTGAATTCTATGACTTGATGTATGTTTTTAGGTGTGTTTTTTAACTTTTTTTATTTTTTTGTTTCTTTTTTACCCCATTTCTCTATTAACCGATCTCGATGAATGTGATATCGTTACTTATGTGGAGAGATGCAAGTTAGGAATAAAAAATATCAGATCATAAGATCAAAAACGAAACAAGACGAAAGAAAACCAAAGTAACTACATATATATACTCGAAAAATGAAAGAATTTAAAATGGAAATGGGCAGGTCATGTGTGCAGAATGACCAATGACAGATGGACCAAGAAATTGACAGAATGGGTACCAAGAGAAGGACAAAGAAGTAGAGGCAGATCGAAAAACGATGGGGGACATATTTAAGGAATGATGTGGACCAGACTGGAGAAGAAAGACTAGCTAGAGACTGAAATAACTGGAGGAAACCCCCAGTTTTCAATGATGACTGTTTTTTTTCCAGAATTTTGATAGGCCATAAGCTTAATTTTGGAAATTATGGTTTCGTTGCGGGATCCAAGACAGTCAAATTGTTTCTCTGGGTCTTCGTCGAGCTTCATTGTCTCGGCTCTTTTCTGGTGGTCGCCACTGTTGATTCTGGCTATCAGGAGTTACAGTGGTTTGGGAATTGTGTGGCGGGCTTGTCCAAAATAAAAAAAGCTTAATTTGATAAAACTTATTAAATTATTTCGTTGGTCTCTTAGCGCCCTTCAGGAGTAACGTAAAGTAACGGCCGCAAAAGATGACAGATTCGCGACGTGAAGGTTCGCATAAAATTTTACGTACGTAAAAGTATTCCATCGATCCGGTCAAAGGTATAATTGAAGATGAAGAACACCGTGCATGTAGTTTTGGTCAGAAACCAAGTAGTGCTGGTTATATTCTGGCAGAAATGGTATCCTAGCCCGTCCCACGGAGCCGCCGGAGGACTTCCATGAGGATTTCCACGGGCAAAAAAGCTGGTAGAAAGCAAAGGGTTTACAATTTGGTATATACGCCAGGACATCAAGCTAAATTTTTTTAAATAGATTTCCAACCTAATCGTTAAAGCAGCAGGTTCAAGGTTGATAAAGAAAATTTGACAGTTTCGGGTAGCTTGATGTGCTGGCGTCTGTACATCAGGCTTGTGATGACTGGTCCATCACACGAATCCTGATAACGTAACGCTTAAATAAAGAAACGTCAGCCATTTTTTATCAGTTTGCCGCCATCATGCATCAGTAACATTATCGGTCTCAGAAGTGAACGTAAATCCAAATTACATCAACGGCATTTTGTAGTTTCGTTTTCAATCCACCAAAATCATAATATCAGCCGCAATGAAGGTCGTAGAAGAAGAACAGCTTATTACTGTGATGGACGGCCCGTGGTCGCCCACGGCGCTGATCCGCGAAATCGTGGAGTCGGGCACGCAGGAGGACCCGTTCTATGTGATGGATCTCGGGGAGGTGGTCGCGAGGTACCATCGCTGGAAGGAGCTCATGCCGCGCATCGACCCCTTCTATGGTGAGATATATATACATACTTTTACACTCAATAAAAAATATAGCTTGATCTTTACTTAGCCAATGACTAAAATTGATGCCTTTTTGTGGTTCCGTTGCCAATTGGCAAAAAACAGAACCGGAAGAATAGTAAATGGTTGCTGTATCAAAATGTTTAGTTTAGCCAGTTTCGACTGCCGTCTCGTCTGCGTGGTCGGGGGAGGCGGCGAGCAAATGAATTGAATTGGCGGTATGCCGCGCGGAAAGTCGGTGAGCATGACCGCTCGTACGCGCGGTCGTGGGACGTGTGATACGTTTCAACGGATTTCATCCAAGCCAATTGAAGTGCGAAGTGAGATCAGCTTCACCAAACGACCGAGCGTTTGTGCTGTTAGTTTTAAATCCCACAAAGATTTTAAAATAATATGCAGTATATTTTGTGGTTAGCGGTGAAATGCAACGACGACAAGCTGCTGGTGAGCACGCTGGCGGCGCTGGGCACCGGCTTCGACTGCGCCTCCAAGGTCGAGATCGAGCTCGTCACCTCCATCGGAGTCGCGCCCGAGTGAGTACCTCTGTGTTCTATGGTATAGAGATCGGTCCTTCTTCTTAGTGTGTTGATGGCAAAAAACGTTTAAATGAGTTCCGCGGCTCACTGATGCAGTCATATGGTCATCAAATGCGCAGGTGGATCTTGTCTGCTGGGGCAATCGAGGAGACGTCGCATAGGCACTTGAGATCTGAGTCGCACGTGGTTCTTTAAGTGGACCATTGTATATTGGCCAAGTCTGGGCTGCTAATAATAAATCTAGGCAGTACTCATCTACCTAACGGTTGGCTTCCAGTCTAACCGGATACAGCTGAATACCAGTATTCTATATGGAGCGGCTGCCTATCTGACCTCCACAATCCAACTTCCTGTAACGACTGTCAAAGATCTACGAATGACAGCCGGGACCAACGGCTTATCGTACTTTCGGAGGTACGGAAGAAACTCAGTATGTAATAGGTGTTCACCCATCCATAGACCTACCTATTTGTTACAGGCGTATAATTTATGCGAACCCAGCCAAGATGGTGTCTCACTTACGCTACGCGTCGGCCGTCGGCGTGGACGTCATGACTTTCGACTCCAAGGATGAACTAATGAAGATTAAACAATACATGCCGCATGCACAGTGAGTATCTAGTAAATTAACATTTTACAGTGACCCTGGAAAACGAGACAGTATAAATGCGACGTACCTCGAACGCGTGAGTTGATGTATGGAAACTTTTACAGGCTGGTGATCCGCATCCGCTGCGACGCGGTGTTGGCGCTATGTCCGCTGGGCATCAAGTTCGGCTGCGACCCCGTCACCGAGGCGCCGCGCCTGCTCAAGCTGGCTGCCGTGCTCGGACTGGACGTAAGTAACACATCATCACCCCTGTACCGAAGGGTGGTAAAAGTGTGTAATAGTGTCTCTAGTCTGTCTAGAGTCTAATGCCACTAACCTGGAACCGCTAAGTTGCTATACCGAGAAATCCTCCGTACATTAAGATTCCGTATATATTTAATATCCCTAGGTGATCGGCGTCTCATTCCACGTGGGCAGCGGCGCTATGGAGACGGAAGCGTACGCGCGCGCCATCGCGCTATCCCGCGCGCTTTTCCACGTAGGACACAACGTGGGACACAAGGGCATGCGTCTACTGGACATAGGGGGCGGCTTCCCGGGGGGGTTGCAGTCGTCCATCTGCGAGGTAAGACTTACTGCATGCGCCTTCACGCTGTCCCATGTACAAAAAGTGCTACGATAGCCTAGTACAAAAAGTACTACAGGGCCATCTTTGACACAAAGGAAGTAAAATAAGTAAATCGCGACTTAAGAGTAAGACCAGAACGGGTGGCCGATGGGGCCGAAAAGTTCTGGAGTGGCGACCACGAACTGGAAGATGTTGCGTTGGAAAGGTGGACCGATTACCTGGTGAAGGTTGCGGGGATCAGCTGGATGCGAGACGCACTCAGTCTGCCCGATAGTTGCTGTCGGGTTTAACATCTGTAGCTTACCAGACGTCACCCGTTGGGTTGGAGGATCCTCCCTTTTCTATGGGGGATAAAGAACTTTACACCCTGTTCTTCAAACCCCTAAAGCGCTAGCATAGCGAGATCCAAGCATCGTAATTGGTTGGAAATATGTCGATGTTATTCGAATTCTGACCCTATTGGTCAGATTGGGCTCACGCCATCTACGGTGAGCTTCGACCGACCTTCCCCTTTGTTGTTTCTTCAGGTGGCCGGGGTAATAAACTCTTCTTTGGAGGAGCACTTCCCAGACCGCTCAGTGCGGGTGATTGCGGAGCCAGGCACATACTTTGCCGCCGCTGCCTTCACACTTGCTACTATGGTGTATGCCAAGCGAGAGGTATGTACTTACACATTTCTAATGATACTTCACAACCATGGACTTCTGTGGACTTCTGTGGTGGCGCGCGGGATTGACCTTAGTTTGCCAAGCCTTATACCAACAGTGCAAATCGAATTGTCACTCTTTGACACGTAATCTAGGATTTCTCGCTTTTGTCCGTATACGAAGGCGGTGGTAGGGACATCGACGAACAAACGATTACCACGTATTATGTGGTCCATAGACAATTTGCATCGGCCAATTTAAAAAAAAAATGCTGTTCTTGTTCTTTTTGACTGTCTTTTGTAGGAAACAGCTGTTTTTTTTTAATTACCGCTGAAGAATTTCTAAGTCCCCCACATTGAAATTTTTCAAAGGTAGTTCTAGAATGATGTACAGACGCTAGCAAATCAAGCTATTAAAATCTGTCAGATTTCTTTACTAGATTTTTGACTTTATTGCTAAAGTACTGGGTTAAAGGTTGATTGGGAAAATCTGAGAGTTTCGGGTAGGTTTACCTACTGGCGTTTGTACAGAATACGTAGAAATCGGTTGTTTGCCGATGTCTTACCACCCTGTAGATGTCGCCACATGCCAGTTTGAAAAACAGTTTCGTTGACTGTACTGTATGTAAGTCATCTTACTCAGCATCATCATCCGCTAGGTGGCGTCTAAGGAGAGCGACGAGAACGCGGAGAAGCACACAATGTACTTCATCAACGATGGTGTGTTCGGCTCTTTCAACTGCGTGATATCTTACAACCAATATATACCCGCTGAGCCGCTCAATGTAAGTGCACAAACACGAAACAAAGTGTCAGTCAGCATTAACATGACCTGATTGGGCCCTAGTCGCACCCATCACGCTTTTATTAATGAGATTACAGAGATTTATAGGAGGCAAAATATATTAGGTTAAGATAAGAGGCGTACATATACAGTGTTACCAGGACACAATATCTAACCTATTTTTAATAATAAAAATGTTGCCGGATATGGAGTCTACGAAATTATGTCAACAGTAATTTGAAAAAAAAAAATGTTTTTGATGTGAAACATCTATACCCGCGGGTAAAACCGATTGTTGGCGTGATGACGCATGCCGTGGCGACGCGTCGCACGCTATGCGATGGTATATATGTATATACACTGTACTGTTACCGTGTACTGTTCATTTATGCATATTACTTGTACAAAATAATTTCGATGTTTCACATCTGCCAGGCGTCCCGTGACGGCTCAAAATTTTTACTTTTGTCTGTCTGTTTGTTCTGGCTAATCTCCGAAACGGCTGGACTGATTTTGACGGGGCGTTACTGAAAGCACGTCAAGCCGTTGGTCATTTGTAATTCTTCGACAGTCGTTAAAGGTAGTCAGTGGCCCGAAAATCCAGACTTACCTAGGGGTAATGTACAGACGCCAGCACATCAAGCTACTACAATCTGTCAGATTTCTTTACTAGATTTACAACTTTATCTCTATGACATTAAGTTCAAGGTTGTTTGGGAAAATCTGACAGATTCGGGTAGGTTGACGTGCTGGCGTCTGTACTGCCCAGTGTACTAACAGCCCAACTAGCAAAAAAGTTGTATAATAATAGAATTTTACAACTAACAGGCTTGTAAGGGCTTTATAATAGTTTTTCAGCAACTAAACAGTTGTAAAGTAGTATTCAGTTCGACGCATTAGTTATAATATGTAATTGAAGTCATATTAATGTGTCTGGTAAACGTCATCTCAATAATTTATTATGATGTTTATATGACGTTAAATCGAGTAAACGTTTCAGTCAGAAAATAGTGATGAGTCGCCATTTTTTGTAAATTTAGAACCTTTTATTGAACACTAAAATAACAAACTGCGATGTAATGATTTTATAGTTAACTATTATAAAACCGCCATACTAGGTCGTTTAAGTAACCTTTAAGTAACTTTTTGGTTGAGACGTTATTCTATTATAACTTATATAAGTCAATTGATTATTTAAACAATAATTAGCATATTTTATATAACTCAGTCGCCAAACTTATAACGCCAAAATATATCACCGTGATGTCCCTGTAAAAATACAAAAGTAATCCCATGACTATACATAAAGGTTTTCCTATTTTCCAACAGACCTCTAATTGCAACCGTCATGGTGGACGCCATAAATCGTATAAAAAACATGTATAATACCAATAGTTATATAAATGTCTAAATGCAGTCGCCCAGTGGCTATTGGCAATATGGTGGAAAGTATTGATGAGAATTAATGTAATTTATTTTTATAAACAATATTAAAACACCAATATTATGAAGGCCCATTAAAATATTAACAAGGATGACCATACATATCATCGAAAATTTTAAATTCCCAAGTAGAAGTCACCGCTATTCATCTTCCACCATATGCTTTCTTTACATTAAATTAATAAATAATATGGTCTGATATTATTTGATTTTTTACAAGTTTTATCGTAACACAATAAATTGTCACACATTTTTTCTAGCTTGCACCACTGACCGACCACCAGCATAACAAAACATCTATACGATGATATGGTTATGTAGGAGTATTTATAGAAACGATTACAAACCTTACTAGTTGAACTTACAACGTCTACGTGATTTTTACTCAACGTTTATTGTCGCTGACGTGACTGCAAAACGACCCTTACACGATGTAAACGTTATACTGCGCCCAAACCCGCGTTATATCTTCTTTATATATATAATTCTACTGTGCGTGTGTATGTCACTGAACTCCTCCTAAACGGGTGGACCGATTTGAATGATTTTTTTCGTATGCGTTTGGGTGGCACCCTGGATGGTTTAGATTCACAAATTAGCCCGACAGATGGCGCTGCAGTCGTTATCTAGGTTTGACGCAGACGAAGTTGCGCGGGACACCTAGTTTACGTATAAAAACTATTATAAAACCATTTTCATAAGGCTGAAAGTTAAATAAAAAACGTTATTGTACTATTTATATGACATTATTTTGCTACTTGGGAGGGTTGTGAAGGTCAGATAGGCAGTCGCTCCATTTAAAATACTGGTACGGTTAGAACGAAAGGCGACCTCAACAGTGTTGGGAAAAGGCTAGGTAGATAATGATGAATTTGCACTCAAAGATCTAAGATGTTAGATCTTAGATCTTTGAGTGCAAATTCATCATTATCTACCTAGCCTTTTAGATTCACATTTCTAGATTCACATCTTTTTCCTTATCCAGGACAACGGCTCTGCTCCATCGGCGTGTTCCTTGTGGGGTCCGACTTGTGACGGTGTGGACTGCGTGCTACCGAAGGCGCGCCTGCCTGCATTAGCCGTGGGAGACTGGCTCGTGTTCCACGACATGGGCGCCTATACCCTGCCGGTGTCGACGCGTTTTAATGGCTTCCCTGTGGCTACAGTTCGGCCTGTGGTTGATGCGAAACTTGCGTGCGTATAACTTTGATGCCCCGTTCAGGATCTCGGGCGATGCGATTTGCGTCAAACGACCGCGACGCGCGTGTCTTCTTACCCTTCGCTTGAGTTTGGTCGACCGTCGCGTCGCGTCGCGGTGAAATTCGCCCTTGGAATCCCATCCAAATAAAATAAATACTAAAAAAAATAGTGCGTGGAGTCCCACCGCGCAGAAGAAGTGAAACTTCGTAATGTGGAAATGAAAATAGGAAGGGGTAGAAATTGATTTTAAGTGAACAGGTATGCTACGCGCATGCGTTCGAGTGCCACGCATTCACTCTCGCTCTGTATCTTTCTATTCCCCCTCCCCAGGATCGCAACAGTGCTTTCATACCCCCTCCATGGTAGCGTTAAACGTTTAACGCAACCTTGTTGGAAGTCGCATTATCAGTAATTCGACGGTAATCGGCGTACAGATCGCACGAGTACACAGCGCAGCTAATAGCTACTGCATACTTATTTCTCTACTACCCTCAAATTATTCTAACTAACTCCTAAAACGGCCGCTTGTAGTGTTTCTCAAACTTTCTATTAAAGTCAGTCGAAATGTTTACTTGCAAACGTTGTGACACTGAATCGAGGGATGGTGCTACGTGTGGTGCCTGTAAGGCGACATTTGACTTTCCCTTTGCTGGGATAACAGAGGTTGGATGGAGAAAACTTGGCGAGCGTAAATCGACATGGAAATGTCAAAGCTGCAAGGCTCCCCCGGCTGCCAGTCCTCAAACTGCTTGTTTGAAAGCATCACCAGCAAACTCAGAAACCATCATGATTGAGCTTCAACGTCTGTCAGATAAAATGGAAGCATTGCCTGCGTTGATCGAGAGTGTGAAGGCTATCCAGAGTGAGCTGGCGGAATTAAAAACCATACGGCAGGATGTCTCGGAAATGAAATCGTCCTTTGAGTCCTACGGTCAGGAAATAAAAGCTTTGGCTAGAAAAGTGTCAGTTCTTGAAGATGAAATCGATTCAATGAAGATGACCAAAGAAGTGATAATCAATTTGCAGGATCAAATTACACAACTTGAAAATCGGCAGTCTGAGAATGAACAGAGGTCGCGCATGAATAATATTGAGATAAAAGGAGTGCCAATATCCAAGGATGAAGACCTGTTCGTAATAATGTTCAAGATAGGTGAAGCAATTGATTTTCACATAAAGAAGGAACAAATAAATTACATAGCAAGGGTGCCGACACGCAATGCTAAAATATGCACAATAGCTATCTAAAAAACGATTTTATAGCGGCGTCGAGGAAATATAAAAAACTCAATTCTGGAGATCTCGGCTTGCAGGGCAATAACAGGGTGTACATTAACGACCACCTAACACTGGAAAATAAACTCCTCCTTAATAGAACCAAAGCTCAAGCCAAAGAGCGTGGCTTTGAACATGTGTGGGTTAGAGGATGCAAAATACTTGTTAGAAAGTTATGTGTGTACATTTACTCGGAAGCCAAACCCTATTAGGTATGATTACAAACTATCGAATGCCTCAATTGCCAGAGTCAACGTCATCAAGGATCTTGGGGTAACTTTTGACTCAAAGCTTTTGTTTGATACGCACATAGACAATATAGTCAACAAGGCTTCTAAAGCGTTGGGCTTTATTTTTAGGGTCTCCTCTGAGTTTAAGAATATCAAAACCATGAAAATTCTATACTGTGCTTTTGTCCGTAGCCACCTCGAATATGCTTCTCAAGTTTGGAATCCAAATTACAATGTGTATATTAATCGCCTTGAAAGTATACAAAGGAGATTTTTAAGGTACATTCAATATCGTTCAAATACTTATCTTTCTACCTATACTAGAAGGTGTAAGAAATTGCATATTCTCCCTTTACATGAGCGAAGAAAAAATGCAGATCTTGCTTTCCTATTTAGCATAATGAATGGATCTACTGACGTCACTGGGCTGGTGGCCAGGATTGGACTTCGTGTACCATCTGTATTTCTTCGGAGACCTCATCTCCTTCATGTAACTATAGTGAAAACTGTCTACAGACAAAACTCGTATATTTTAAGAGCATGTCGAATGTTCAATAAGGTGTGCCGGGATGTTGTTGACCTTTTTTTTTTTTTTACGGATGGGTAATCATCAAATGACTTCTCCCGCTCTGGGCAGAGCGGAAGGGAGTGTCAGACTTGTACTGACTAAAACCCATCCATGTTCCTTCCTTGCCCTTTGTGTTCCTGGGCCGCGGTATCTCTTTCGAACAGCCCGCAGCCCTGGCAGGCATCGGCCCTTGCGGGCCCCACCCTATTTGCTGACATCTCTTTGAGGCGCGCGTGGAACACGAACGCGCCGTCAACACGGCCTGTCGTCAAAAGACAGACGGACGGCGAGCTAGCCCATTACTCTCCGTCCACAGGTCCGCGTCTATGGTGGCCGGAAGCCACCACGTGACCACCGACGCCCGAGGCGTCTCCCGCGGCGGCTGGGACGAGAGGTTCTCTCCCTCTCACGCTCCGCCACCTCCTTCGCTAGCATGACTGCTTCGCAGAAGGAGGTGACGGCGTCCCATTCCCTTTCGCTCCGGACCATGGACTGGACCAGGGCCGGACGCGATAGGTCGCCGCCGCCGATCGCCGCTACGAGGACACGGCGGTGCTCCGCCCAAGCGGGGCAGACCTCTACCGTGTGCTCCACCGTATCCTCTGGGCGGCCCTCACAGTGGTAACACCCGGGCGTTTCCTCCCGCCCGATTCGGTACAGGAACCTCCCGAAACAACCGTGTCCGGTGAGGACCTGCGTCAGGCGGAAGGTGAGGGTTCCGTGGCCCCTCTCCAGCCACTCCTCAAAGAGGGGACTTATCGCACTATTGTGGCGTGCCCTGCACAGGGTTGCGATAGTCGCTCTCTCCATGTCGCCATGAGATCGCGCCGGAAGTCTGTCCGCAGTGCGACAATTTGCCGCGGCGGGATGTTGACCTTGATTTGTATACTAATAGTGTCCAGAAACTAAAAAAAAAAATATTAAGTAACTGTTTCTTTGAAGTGTAACTTTGTTGGATCTTGTATTTTATTTTTGTTATTCTCTTCAAGTTGTTTTTATGTTTAACTTTCACGCTGTTTAGGTATACCGTTTTGTTAATTTTATACATAAGTTTATATAAGTGGAAACTTGTTCTACATATTACTCCTGACTACTCGAATGTATTAGCTGTAAGTTTTCTTAATATTAATAAAATAAAATTAGAAGTTTCAATAAAGATTATTTTTCTTTACAGTTGCGTATTAAAGGAGCTTCATCCCCTGAGGGCATCCCAGTTCGCAGCGGGTCAGAAGGAGTCGCCGAGCCTCAAGGACTCCCCTCCCTCTCCGCCATCGATCCCCTCTCCGCCATCGATCCCCTCTCCGCCATCGATCCCCTCTCGCGCCGTGTTGGTACATTCATGATGAGCAGTTTTTCGATACCATATTTTAGTTTGTTTGTTAGAATTAATATTTTATTTTACATGATTAATTTTATTTTATTGCTTCGTTGGTCTAGTGGTTGCAAGATGAGGGCCTGGGGTCGAATCCGGGATGCAATTACAGTGTTATTGGGTTTTCCGGTCTGGAATCTGTAATCTAGCCGCTAGATCACCAGACAGCCGGGACCAACGGCTTAACGTGCTTTCCGAGGCACGGAGGAAACTCAGTATATAAATGGGTGGTCACTTATCCACATACCAACCTAGGCAAGCACAGCTTAACCTAAAGATCGACCCGAGCGGCTGTTATTATTTAGCCACGAGCTCCTCATTACGATCCATTCTAAACAAAAGGAAAAAAAAGAAACACTGGCTCACATTCCACAAATGTTTATTTAAAAAGCAAGATTGCCACAAATATTTTTGCGAAACGATCCTAAGAGATGAAACATTTATATTGAAAAATTCATAAAATCACATTACACATGTGGGTAACCGACACATCGAAATACATTTATAGTGAATAGTTTACGTTTAAGAAAATATGCAGCAGAAAACACCGTAAATTTTATATAAAATTAAGACTACCCCATCGCCGGCGAAAAGAGAATATTACAGTTATCGACTATACAGGTGGTCCAAATAATGACGTCATCGTTACGGAGATATTGGGGGTCAAAGTTCCAACAATTTTTTTAATACATGTTTTTAATGTAATTTTTTTCTTCACGGCCCCCGTAATATTCAATCCATCCATCAGCACAATGTTTTAAATGCGTTACATTTAGTCCTACCATATAACGTGATTTTTCACCCCAAAAAAAAGTCGTTTCCCAGCAATAATTTTTGCGTAAAGTTACTTAGTTTGATGTACATAATGCTTGGTTGACGGCTTCGTGAAGAGTCCGTTTACACCCTATAAAAAAACTTTATTTTTACACGGCCTTTTATTTATTACTCTTGATGGTAATGAGATTAGAAAATGCCTCTAATTAACGTTAAAGAATGTCAAAACGCCGTGTAAAACTAAAGATATATTTTTTTATGACGTCATTAATGGACCACTTTATACTTTTTTTCAAGAAATGTACAAAAGATGGCGTCATTAGAGGAGATACAGACGCCAGCACATCAAGCTTGATGTACTTAACTAGCGTCTATTCCTCGCGTCTCGCTAACAGCCGACGGAATGACGGGAGTCTTAGGCTGTTTATCGCAAATGAAAACACAATGTTAGTAAGCAAAAAACGATACAAAAGACTAACAATTTCGCATAAATAGCGATACCACATCAATTTTAGAATAATATAAATATTTTAAAACGATCACAGTGCTACACGAAACGTCTAAATACAGGAATAATTTATACAAAATTAATTAAAAATAAAAACCCAATGTTTGAATTTGATGAGAGATTATAATAAAATAGTTACTGAAATGCAAAGTTTTCTACGTTTACTTAACTCCTGTTAGAGACAAAACGCTATCACACACATAGAGCGAAGTTTTTTATTATTATTATTATAAGTACCGTACACACGGCGGCACATCAAGCTTTTCATTTATAGTATAACGTAACCTCGCTTTGTATATATTTTCTGTACAATGAGAGATCTGCATAAACTGGTTTTGTATAGCTTGATCAGCCGTCGTCAGTACTACAATGAAAAAAGGGTCCTATCGGTAAAAAAACAATTTACTATACCGTTTTTAATGGGGATTTTCCAGTTTTTAAAAATTGTGCTAAATTGCAAAACCATTTCGAGGAATAAGGTCTCTAATAATTTATTTCTCGTTAAAATGAAAAAAATATTATAGAGTATTTTTTCATTTTATTTTTTCATTTTATAATATTCATTAATATTTTTTTCACGTATTAAACCGTTAAATGAGCAAAGGAATCTTTTCCAGTGAGGATGTCATCAGCCAACTTTAAAATTAAAATATAAATTAAAATAGCCATTGAATTTCAGAATAATATTTTAAGAAACTATTTTAAACAGTAAAATAGTTTCTTAAAAATATTTTAAGAAACTATTTAACTATATTTTAACTAAAAAAATTAAAATATATATGGCTTAGATTTTTTGGACAATGCCCATTAACGAATTATAAACCATATTATAAAGACATAGAATTGTTATTTTAATTACTAGTAAATACATTCACTTTTATAGTGACATTTTATTCGACTGTGACAACTATCTGATAGAACCTCTGCTTCGATTCGTACTGTAATGAGGCCGTGACTATTGAGCTTATGTACAGTCTGGGGAATGAATTGCTAAGCAAGTTGACCACCAACTTATTAGACAATTTGCTGAACAATCATTTTCCATGACAAAACAAGTAATTTTAACACAAAAAATGCTTGAAAAATCAACAAAAATAACTATAATTTTCTTACAATATTTGGTACCTGACAGTAGATTGCGTAAGTGTGTGACCGACCTTACACAATGACATTAATTATATGAACAAAAAAGATACTTTTGATTCTATTTAGCGACACATCTACGGAATTACGCGGTGAAAGAAACCAATAGCGACCTTATGTCTACGTTCGTAAAGATCACTACGATTTCGGCCAGATTCATGATATGCTGACATAACCGTGTCGTCATACTGGATTGGTCAATTAAAAGAACCTACACAGGTATAGATAAATAACAATTTTTTATTGGATAACACTGAGTTATATGGGGCAACACATGAATTCGGCTTTACGACACTAGTTTCGGCAGATGTGTCATTGTTTTCTAACATTACAGTGCTGCAAGGAACTTTTGGCGCTGGAGTGACAGCGCGCTTTTGGGAAATTGTATTATGGGCGGTTTCAGATTCGCATATGAGTTCGTTTTTGGACGCGGGTGTAGGCGCCAATGCTGGCGCTTTTTGCCATACGCGAAGCTCGTACGTGCGCTGACGCGCGTGCAAGCTCGTACAAGCGCGAGTCGCGAGATTAGTCATCACTTTTGCTGACGGTTGTCATTTTAATCAAGCGAATAAGCGCGTAAGTCGTACGAACTTATACGCGCTATAAAATACGTTAGTCAGAAACCGCTCTAACAAAACAAGATAGCGGCTTTAGTGCGCCAAAAGATCCTTATCAAACTGTACATTATTTGCTACCTGACAAGAGTGAGTGTGTACGTGTGCGAGTTTACAATCTGCTGGTGTGTGTGAAGCTTGTCTCGCGAGTCCTCGCGTCACTTGAGCGCGCACTCCACGAACACGGCGCACGTGGCGGGAGGGGAGGGCGGGGCCGGCTCGGGGCCCGGCGCGGGCACCAGCGAGGGGCCCGGGGCCCCCGTGCGGCCCGCGGAGAACTGCGACGCGCTCAGCGGACGAAGCTCCTTGAGTATGCAACTGGAATAAGTGCGTATTTTGTTAGGGTCGTAATAATGGAGGAGCTGTTTTGGCTTTGAGAGTGAATCTAAGAAAAGGTATTATCATTTGGGAGTAAACCAGCTAGCTTTGATCTTGTAGAAGTTATTACATTTTCGCGTTAAAAACGCTCTCCTGGAAACTAGTGATTTTGTAGATAGCCGTTCTTTGCTGCCGTCGATTTACACGATAGGCGACTTGCTAGTCTATGCACTATACAGGCTGGCAATTAAGTAATCTGCATCTGTCATACGTTAAAAAAAGGCAAATTCGGATGCATATTTTTTTTTACGCATTGCTTAATTAGTATTGAAGCAAAAGTTGTTTAGTATGATGAGTAGAATCACCTCCATGACGGATGCAGGCGACTAAATGGCCACGTTGTACAACGTGTTTGTTTTATATCTCATAACTTTGGGTTATATTTTATAAGTAAAAATAATACAAAATGTCCTAGAACATGTGGTCCAATAGTTTCGAGATATCAGTATCAGTATAAGAGGATGAATCATCTAGATGTGTATAAAGATCTAAGTTTGATTGATAAATACGAGGGTACTTTCACGTTTCGTGTTTTATATTAAATCGTGACTGTCGAATTATTTTGTATGAAAAAAGAAAACAAAATGAAATGATAATTGAAAAATAATTTATAAGCCAGTCGATTCTTTGATATACCCTAAAGTTGGAATATTAAAATAAACAGCTTGTGTAATAAACCAAAGTGCATAAGTAGACGAATACTCACGCCAGCCTGGCGTCCACCACGGGGCGGACGGTGGGCACCGGGAAGCCGTTGAAGGGCGAGGCCACCGGCAGCGTGTAGGCGCCCATGTCGCGGAACACCAGCCAGTCGCCCACCCCCAGCGCCGGCAGCCGCGTGCGCGCCAGCACGCAGTCCAGCCCGTCGCACGTCGGGCCCCACACCGAGCACTCCGACGAGCGCGAGCCTACGTCCTGGGGACCATACGGCATGTCACAACAGCCCTGTAATCCCCGAAGGGTGGTGCAGAGGTGTAGCTTACAGTACTACCACCCTATTGCCATCAACCGGGCACGAATCCAGACTCCGTGGATGCTACTGGAATGTTTTGAGTGCGTTACAATTGAGTCTTATCGTTAATCGTAAATTTTCACCCAAAAACCCGGTGGCCCAATGGTTGCGGCCCCGACTTGCGAGCCGTGGGTTCGAACCAGGCAGGCGCATTACTTTGTGTAATTTATTTCATCACCACTGCTCTCAAAACGGTGAAGGAAAACATCGTGAGGAAACCGAAATGTCCTAGAACCAAAAATTCGAAGATATGTGACATCTACCAATCTGCACTGGGCCCGCGTGGTGGATTATAGATCTCTCTCGTAGAGAGGAGGCCGTGTGTCCCAGCAGAGGGAACATTCAGGCTGATTATGCACCCTAAAAAAAAGTCGTTTCCCAGCAAACAATTTTTGCGTAGTTATTTAGTTAGGTGTACAAAACGCTTGGTTGACGGCTTCGTGAAGAGTCCGGTTACACCTTGTATAAGAGAGGTTAAGACTTACGCTGAGCGGCTCAGCGACGACTTGCTGGTGGTCGTACAGCACGCAGTTGAAGGAGCCGTACACGCCGTCGTTGATGAAGTACATGGTGTGCGTCTCCGCGGTCTCGTCGAATTCCTTAGTCGCCACCTAGCGGACGAAACGAGGGTAAGCATTTAGAGGTTAAGTATGCCGTTTATATAAGATACCTAAGTATTATGATCTATCAAGCCTGTTTTACAAATGGCTGGGTTGAAAATGCTAAGGAGATGTGTGGTATAACGCTCATTATCTGCTTAGCCTTTTCCCAACTATATTGGAGTCTTCTTCCAGTCTAACCGGATGCAGCTGAATGCCAGTATTTTACACACAGCGACTGCCTATCTGACCTCCACAGCCAAGTTACTGGGTACTACGATACCCCTTAGTAAGACTGGTTGCCAGACTTTCTTAAGTCAGACTCTATACTTGGACCTTGGACTCGGTAGGCGGCATTGCTGTCGATATCCAGAATAGGACAGGACAACGTCCGGCGGGTCAGCTAGTCCTAGTCTTAATATATACACCGTGATTTTTTAGCCGTCTGACAAAGGTGGTCCACTCAATGTATCCGACATAAAATATGTCTAGGCGTGTTTTTTTACCATTAATTTAGATAGTAGGTACAAAAAAATAAATTATACATTAGAATTATGAAACATCCTGTTAATATGTTTAGGTATCAAACAGTAGAACATACCTAAGCTACGCACGAGTCGAGTAGATAGATAGTTCGCTCGCAACAGAATGTTTCAACTACGTTAAGCATCATAATGAAATTTATTTAAAAAAAAAGAATCTCTAAAATACCATTTTATTTTATATGAATGTATAGTAGTCATTGGCATGTATCCAATGACTACTATACATTCATATAAAATAAAAGTGGGCTGCCGTTGTCAGACGACTAAAAAGTCACGGTGTATAAATAACGTGTCACGTTGTTTGTCCGCGATGGACTCCTAAACTACTAAACCGATTTTAATCAAATTTTCACACTGTGTGTAGTTTGATCCAACTGGAAAGATAGGATAGCTTACATTTCAATGTATAGTCGCAATATTATTTAATTGCATTATGTGACGCAGACGAAGTTGCGCGGGCCAGCCAGTATTATAATAAAATTGTGTTAGTATTAGAGAAAATCGCATCTGAATTTTCCTATTTTTTACTCGCTCAATGAACTGATGGACGCTACTGGGGACGCCAAACTTTAGCCAATTCATTTCGGCATCGCCGTTCGTGTACGCACCTCTCGCTTGGCGTGCACCATGGCGGCCAGGGTGTAGGCGGCGGCGGCGAAGTACCGGCCGGGCTCCGCGATCACACGCACCGAGCGCTCCGGGAAGTGCTCCTCCAGCGACGCGTTGATCACCTCGGCCACCTGGGGACAACGACACATGATTTATTTATAAAATAAGGTGTGATGGGCTTCACGTACGGCCGACTTGCTCTAAAAACCTACAACTTTTCATTCATTCAAATGTTTTTAAGCAGTCGGCATGCCTTAATGTTTATCGCTAAGTACTCCACTGGTTGATGTTGCAGAGGACAGGCGATGTTGCATGCCGCATCCAAGCCTGAATGTATAAAGGGTGTAAACAGACTCTTAACGAAGTGGAAAGGCACTTGTTCTCCCTTTGTTGCGATCTTTTTTTTTGTTCTAGACCATACCTGGGAACCTTCTAGTTACGGAGATATTGGGGGTCAAAGTTCTAACTTATTCCTAAGTTTTTTTTTAAATACATGTTTTTAATGTAAGATTTTTACTTTAAACACTTACTTACTATTCAATCCATTCATCAGCACAATGTTTTGAGTGCGTTACATTGAGTCCTACTGTAAAACGTGATTTTTCAGCCCAAAAAAATAGTTGTTTCCCAGCATTAATTTTTGCGTAAAGTTACTTAGTTTGATGTACATAATGCTTGTTTGACGGCTTCGCGAAGAGTCTGTTTACACCCTGTATGTTGCGGATTAAATTAAATTATTTTTTGTTATATTTATTTCCATTGTACACTAGTAAAGTCTTACCTCGCAGATGGACGACTGCGACCCCCCCGGGAAGCCGCCCCCTACGTCCAGTAGACGCATGCCCTTGTGTCCCACGTTATGTCCCACATGGAACAGTGCGCGGGACAGCGCGATGGCGCGCGCGTACACTTCCGTCTCCATAGCGCCGCTGCCCACGTGGAATGAGACACCGATCACCTGGGGAAGGACAGGAATACATTAACATAAAGACAGTACAAAGGGTCTTGGGCAAGACGGGCGTACATAAGTCCGACTTTAAATATATCCCAAATCTTAGCTCCATAAGAAGTACTCCAAAACATTATATTGCCACAGGTGCCTAAGTCGCCGGAAACCAGTGATAGGTCCAATTGAAATTGTTGGAGTTTTCCATATTTTGTCGAAGATTTTTCTACAGCAGTCATTTGTTTTTAAAAGCACATCACGTTAAATACATTATGCTAAACGTAAGCACAAAGTAATTAATCCTTGGCTGGTGAAGTCTTAGAATTGACTATAGACTGTTAAGGCCATGTAACGGAACCCCCTTGTTAAATTAGGTTTATTATTGGTTGAAATAATAGGCCAAATCTTTGCCAAAATACGGTAACATATTTCAGGTGTTTTATTTTTTGTATGAAGTGAATTCCTGATTATAAGCTACTATTTGAGATATATTTCAATCATGTTGCTCTCGCTCGGATTTCATACGAAATTGCCCATGCTCCTTTGGCATGCCGTAAGGGACATTGACTGCGCTGTTGGATACGCACCGTTCGCCTCCTGGCGCGAAAAGTCATGTGACCTGGTCATTATGACATACGGTGCCGAATCGCGGTTCACAAATTTGTCGCTCTTCAGCACGCTATTGAGTGCTATGCTCTTTGAAGGTTGAGATCTGAATTGAAAGGAAATCGTGTAGCATGGTGTGAGACGATCTTGGACTAGACAGACCGACCACCGTAAAAACGTGGCTGGGGTCACCCTGGAGACCTTGTAAGATGCCTTGTTCTTGTTCAGTAGTTCGAACTACAAAGTATTTATTTCAATTAGACCATTACAGGCTTTTTTGAATGTCAAAAATAGTGAATGTACTGTAGTTGCCCTTTCCAAAGCGTAGATCTCGATAAAGAAGAATGGGTAAGAAATTCCATGGGCAATCTTTTAAATAAAAATATTTTTTCAAACTGTAACCAAGTTATTCCTGTTGAGATTATACATATGTATATGTGAGAATGATGTAGAAAGGCACGTTAAGAGTAAAAAGATAAAATCAACAATTGAAAATCGGGTATTAATAATCTTCTTACTTTGATTAAACCGGTGTATTTTCTATTATTGTGCACACACCATTTTTTTTTAATCATAATTCTATACGTGACTATTTGTAATTGGCTTTCTGGTGACTATGGTTTCCTTTTTTTTTGTTTCTACTAGCTGCAAGTTTTCCATGTACTAAATAAATAAATAAATTCAAAAATGAAGTTGACTCTGAAACTTATTGAAGAAATTGGTCTGTTGTAAGTGTTACTTACGTCCAGTCCGACCACGGCAGCCAGCTTTAGTAGGCGCGGCGCCTCAGTGACGGGGTCGCAGCCGAACTTGATGCCCAGCGGGCACTGCGCAGACGCCGCGTCGCAGCGGATACGGATCACCAGCCTGCCAATGCATACAGCATGATCAAAATCTGTATAATCAGCACTTTTTGAGTCATAAGTTACATACTTCCGGTCCGTGCCCGGAGATGTCTAAGGGACTTCCTGGTGGACCAATGAAGGTTAGACCCAACACATCATCATCTGGCTAAACCTTTTCCCAACTCTGTTGGAGTCGGTTTCCAGGCTAACCGGATGCAGTTGATTACCAGTATTTTACATGGAGCGACTGCCTTGTTGACCACAACCAGTTACTGGACAATAAGATACCCCTTAGTAAGACTGGATATCAGACTTTTGGGGCACTGACTACCTGTAACGATTGTCAAAGATCTGCGAATGACAGCCGGGACCAACGGCTTATCGTACTTTCGGAGGCACGGAGGCAACTACAATCCGCGCACGAGCTCCGAGGAATGTTATTACATACCTATATAAATAACAATGCTATCGAAAAATTAAAAACGTCGACTCAATATGCGTGCTCTTGCGTCAAGGTCCACTCTAGTACTGGGAGGGCGGGGTATGGAGCGACGTCGGGCGCGGCGCACACCTGCTCACGTCCTCAGCCACCGATTCCTCGGAGCTCACGCGCGGATTTGAGGTATGTAATGGACGGTTACCCATCCACGGACTGACCTTAACAAGCACTGCTTAACCCCGTGCGGCTATTAGACGAGAAAGCTAGTGTTATTAAGGGATAGTACTCACTGTGCGTGCGGCATGTATTGTTTGATCTTCATTAGTTCGGTCTCGGAGTCGAACGTCATGACGTCAACGCCGACGGCCGACGCGTAGCGGATGTGCGACGCCATCTTGGCTGGATTCGCGAAAATAATGCGCCTGTAACATTAGCTTTAATTAACAAACGTTCGCCCTAGTGCCAAAAGTTGATAATTGAATATCACGTTCAATGTTCCTATTGACATTTTAATAAAACGATCAGATTGTTTTCTATGATATGGAGTGTGCAGTTATCAACAACGCAGGTCTAGTACGGTTTGGTAGATGTAGCATGTCTTCGATTGTTGGTTATAGGACATGCCGGTTTCATCGATTTGTTCTAATCCACGAAGGGTTAGGCAGATGTACCTAATAGTACACCCACATTTCCCCAGTTATGTTTAAACCATGTAATAGAGGGCGCCTATTGCCATCAACCGGGCACAAATCCAGAGTCCCGTGGCTGCCACTGAGAAATTCCTGATGGAAAAACCTTATGATAATATGCCCGACCCGGGAATCGAACCCAGAACCTCATGCTCAGCAGTCGCAATTGCGACCACTAGACCAACGAAGCAGTCTCACTATGTGTTAATTAACTGAAAACCTCTTAAGGAGTTACTCTACTCATCATTATGAACAGCTTTTACTATAAACCGGACCAATTTGGCGCCACCGTGAGGCACACAATGTCCTCTTTTTAGTTTTTTATGTTACTTGTGGCATGTGCCAAATAAATGTATTTTCTTTCTTAAACTACGTCTAAGTAACGACGACACGGTTGGCGCAGTGGCTGAGCCATTGACTGCTGCGCCGCGTGTCGCGGGCACGATTCCCGCACGGAACAAATAATGACGGGACAACTATCTGTGGGCTATAGTTGTCCCGGGTCTGGTTGTTTGTATATATGACTTTTAACAATACAGGAGATATTCCTAGTGAAGAGTCATCATTCATCATCATCATTTCAGCCAAAAGACGTCCACTGCTGGACATAGGCCTCCCCCAAGTATCGCCACATTGACCGGTCCCGTGCGACTCGCATCCAGCGGATCCCCGCAACCTTCACCAGGTCTTCGGTTCACCTAGTGGGAGGCCTTCCAATGCAACGTCTTGCGGTTCGCGGTCGCCACTCCAAAACTTTACGGCCCCATCGGCTATCCGTTCTGCGAGCAATGTGCCTGCCCACTGCCACTTAAGTGGGGTTAGTGAGGAGTAACGTTCTATTCAAAGAAAAAAGTTTTATTGCCATCGGCACGCTAAGAAGAAAGACCTATCTCTATACCATAGAGCACAGAGGTACTCACTCGGGCGCGACTCCGATGGAGGTGACGAGCTCGATCTCCACCTTGGAGGCGCAGTCGAAGCCGGTGCCCAGCGCCGCCAGCGTGCTCACCAGCAGCTTGTCGTCGTTGCATTTCACCGCTAACCACAAAATATACCGCATGTTAGTTTTAAATCAATAACAGTATTAGACACGTCTGAAAGACACGGTATTAGCCACAGTCACTTTTCGTGTCATTGTATGTCTTTTAGTTCTTCTAACTGGTTTTTGTCAACTCACCTATTCTGCAACTCTAATAATTTGAGCCATACATAAAAAGTGGTCCTTCGAGCCGGAACCTACTACTTCAAAGTATCAAAGTAGAGCATTTTATCACCAAGGTTAATTTTTACAATGCTATTTTAATTTTCCTTAATATTTTCTGACGTAGAGGGAAACAACTATCGTCATTTTGATTGGAAAAGTAATTAATTATTTATTTATCAGAGTATCGAAATTCTATATTTTTGTCCCAATTAGTTATTGTTGCTAAGGATAAAATTGTATTAGTTGTGTGTGGTGGCAATTTCCCTATATTTGGAGTGCGCAACTAAATAATTTATTACTAGCCTATTATTGCCTCCCTACAGAGCCAGCTTAGGCCTATTCTCATACAAATAAGGTATGGCCGTTGGTCACAACATTTGCGTACAATGTTGATCAGCGAATTTAGATTTTATATTAATCAAAGTTTTCTCACGATACCATCTCATCATTTAGCTAACGTTTTTTCCCAACTATGTTGGGGTCGGCTTCTAGTGTAACATCATGTAGCTGAATACCAGTATTTTACATGGAGCGACTGCCTATCCGACCTTACTGGGAAACACGATACCCATTGGAAGAACTGCTTGTCCGACTCTCAGGCTTCACACTACCCGTCTGTCAAATATAGTGGTGTACAAAAAAAATAAGCTTCCCCTATTTTTACGTTTTATTAATGAGTAACGTTTTGTTTTAAATTACTTAAAAACTTAACGAATAAAGTTGTTCAACTTACGTTATTTCATTTAATAATCAACGAACAATTTTAAACAAAAAAAGTATTCTGAACGTCAGTATTTTGATACATAGTTAAGACAGCCGATTTAATAGGCGGCCTAATTTCTTTGTCCACCAGTATATTTACTAATGACAGCCGGGACCGGAACCAATGGCTTAGAATGTTCTTACCTAGAGGAGGACCAGAGGAGGAGGAGGAGGAGGAGGAGGTCTAGATATACAAGGTGACGATTTAGTTACCGCTCCCTTAAGGAGATGGATCATCTATCCGTGATTTAAACAATTTTCTCAAAGAAGCTGATTCATGAAAAATTTGCTGTTTCATGAAAAAAAAAAAATGTAGGTTTTCATACATGAATCACAACAGTCTGTCAACTGTTTACTGTTTTCTCGCAACGGTATTGTTGTGGTTTTTTGGAGAAAATTTCTGCTGGTAGACTACTTCCTTGAAGGATGCAGGTAACTAAATCGGAAACCTGTATATATTATTAATCGGAAACAAAGATTCACCATAGAACGGCTCGACGCGCGGCATTAGCTCCTTCCAGCGATGGTACCTCGCAACCACCTCTCCGAGATCCATCACATAGAACGGGTCCTCCTGCGTGCCCGACTCCACGATCTCGCGGATCAGCGCCTTGGGTGACCATGGCCCGTCCATCACAGTGATAAGCTGTTCTTCTTCTATGACCTTCATTGCGGCTGGGATGTTGAGCCTTGTGCGGTTACTTTAAGATTGACTTTGGAGCCGACTTAGCCCCGGCAGTGCCGGAGCGTGGGGTCGGCTATGCTGCGCTTGCCTGTCCGGGCCGGTAGGGTCGGTGTCAGGTGTTCGAGCCGGGTTGTGGTGGCCCACTAGCGCTAGTCCACAAGTGTCAGCTGGAACAATTACACAACTGTTTATTTCAAAAACACTCTCTACTAAAATCATAACTCCCTCCTTAGGCTTTGTCGCAGTCTGATCATAGATTTCCTTCGAAGTTGTTGTGACTCCAACCAGAGATTGATTTAAATAAACAGCAAAATCTAGCCTGATTTTAGTTTTAACAGATCGCTGTATTAACTGTGTAATTACGATACCTGACCGTAAATATGGGAGGGAGAGGCAAAAAAGAGGCTTCGGGATTGCAAGGAGTCGACAAGAATTGTAGCGGTATTACCAGGTGCTCATAAAATATGAAGAGACTCTTGTTATGTCTCGCTAGGTACAGCGGGTCCAGACTTTCAAGAGTCATGAACTAACTGCATTTTTTGTACTAGGCAATCATACAACATGAAGAGACTAACGTAAAATCTCTCTGGCGGTCTGGCTATACAACAATTCAAGAATTTTGCCCATATTTTTAATCATTCATCAATTAACTGCACGGCTACATGCGTACCAGGTGCTCATAAGCTTGAAGAGACTCACGTAATGTCTCGCTGGCGTCAGCGGGCCCGGGCTCGCAGCCAGGGCGGGTCTACGTTGAGGGCGCGGCGCCAACAGAGCGGCGCGGGGCGCGGGCGCGCGGCCTGCTGCGGCCTGCTCAGCCGCACACGCCCGGCACTTGTAGACGCGCCGGACTCGCCCGGTGCTCCCTGGAACAAATGGAAAGAGTCACGTCACAAAATGAACGAACATGGTGGGAGTAAAAAAAAAATATTCTATCACAGACATCAAGGAAACTCAATACGACACCGGCCCTGTGTGAAACATTTTACTATTGTATTGTATAACGGGCTGGTGTCCGCAACTCCACGTCCAAGCGCGTATTTTGTGTGCGCGTAGTTAACAAAATACTCTTGGCAAGACTAGTTGTCAGACTCTTCTTTTAGTATGCTATGTCAATTTCTAGAATGTTATTCGAATGAATCTGCAACTTCACAACATTCTCAACTCATGCTTCTACTTATAAAGATGTTATCATGGTTTTTGACAGCAGATTTAGACATGAGATATAAAATTCACGTATAGTTGCCGGATGCCCAGCTTAATGGAGAACTTGGCAGTGAGTATATGCAGGACAAAACTACGGGACTGTGCGAAAGAGATACCGCGGCTCTGGAACACAAAGCGCTAAGAAGGTTTTAGTCAGTACAAGACTTAGTCTGACACTCTCTTCCACTCCGCCCAGAGCGGGAGGGGTCATTTGATGATTTCCCATCCGGAAAAAAGGGGTCTATTACTAACTCGATTCTATAAATCAATTTCTGGAGATAAATTTACCAAACTAGGTACGTCTTTTCATTAAATCGCGTCGAAAGAAAATTCTGGTACAGAGAGTAACTCATAGACGGCACAAATAATAATTTGATAAGCAGATATTATAATTGTTGTATAAAGCTATAGCACAATCATCTATGTATAATCCTAAAAATAATATGGTGATAAAGACATTTGAAAAAAAAAAACTATTTTACTACCTTAAAAAGCGATCCGCTGACCGATTACGTAAACTAATCGATAAAATATTTACAATCAGCGCTTAATACGAAAATTAACACCTTTTTTTTTTAAAGAAACACTTTTTTATCACACACTCTTGTTTCGGAGATGAGCCTTGAACTAAGTCACTTGGTACGAATACTGATATGGTAAGATAAGTTGGCTGACGACAGTTATCGATGGAGTTAAAATTACGTGTGATGATGACATAAGCGAATTGGAAGTACGTCGTAAATATAAAAGATGTAAAAAGACTCTTAACGAAGCCGAAAGGCACTTGTTCTCCCCGTTATTGCGATCATTTTTTTGTTCTAGACCATACCTGGGAACCTTCTAGTTACCGAGATATTGGACGGCAAAGTTCCAACTTTTTCACAAGGTTGTTTTAAATACCTACATGTTTTTAATGTAAGATTTTTACTTTTAACACCTCCACGTACTATTCTATCCATCCATCAGCACAATGTGTTGAGTGCATTACATTGAGTCCTACGGTAAAACGTGATTTTTAACTCCAAAAATAAAGTCATTTCCCAGCAATCATTTTTACGTAAAGGTACTTAGTTTGATGTACAGAATGCTTGGTTGACGGCTTCGTGAAGAGTCTTTTTACACCCTGTATGGTATCTATTGTATAGGTATGGGAAGTTTTATTTGCGGAAATTCGATCCAAATAAGTAATATAAGCCCCAGTTTTCACCAATAGACGAGCGGAACGGAGAGTAGACGTGTAGGGATCATCGAATCACATTGGTTGAAATCCCATATCGCGTCACTCGTCTCGCCTGTGATTGGTCGATTATTTGCACATCGCTGAATCACTCCGCTCGTCTTTGCTTTGGTGGAAACCAGGCCTTACAGTCAACATGTTTGCTATATCAGGTTTAATCGTAACTTTCAAAACTGTATATTATATGCGGAAGCTAGCCTTATGAGCTTAGATCAAACAAAAACCACACCACCTACCACTATCAGAGCGCAAAAAATGCTTGTCAGATGATTGACAACCCAAAATGCTGCCGTACCCATCTTAAAATCGTTTAATGTTTTGCCTCGTTGGTAGAATGGTCGCCAGTGCAACTGGGCATGAGGTCCTGGATTCATTTCCCGGGTCAGGGAAACTGGTATTGCACTTTACCATCGATAATTTCTCAGTAGCAGCCACAGAGTCTGGATTAGTGGCCGGTTGATGGCAATAGGCTCGCCCCCTATGGGGTTTAAACATTATTGGCGAAATCTGGGTGTACTATTAGTTAGACCTAGGCGCAAAACTCATCATATGTAAACATATAATATGGTCTTCATAACTCAGCCCTTCCTTCAGAAATCTTTATTCGTTTATTTTAAACTGGTCGATTCGACCGGTCCAATTTCTTTTTCCATGACTGCCCAAAAAGACGAGTGTTTCTTTTAAATATGTTCTGACTAGTATAAAAATAACATAGCTTATTTTGGGAAACCAAATCCAAAATGAGAGTAAGTATTCATGTAATAAAAGGGAAAAAGTTTCGGTTAACTTTCAGGAAAGCGTGCTTTATTTTAAAATAACTTAACTTATTTTGGGAAACCAAATCCAAAATAAGAGTCTGAGTAAGTATTCATGTAAAAGTTTCGGAAAACTTTAAGGAAAACGTGTTTAATTTTAAAATAACTTAACTTATTTTTGAAAAGTGTTATATTTATAAACTTGAATCGTTTCATTGGCTTCCTTTGTAAAGGGTAAAAGTTTTCAGAGTTTGTAGTATAAATAATTACGGTCGTAAACGTAGGGACTACAGACTTCACTGACTGTCGACCATTTATGGCTATAGTCGACCATTTATGGGTATGATTATGGCCTGAGTAATAAGTTTGAAAAGTGGGCGGCCGTAAATCGGTAGTACGATTTAATTATGAAACGGCTTTGGTTACCCCAGTTAGCATGGGTAGGGTTGTCAACTGTTTTTGATAACCGACAATTTAGTTTTCATTTTAAATTATTAATTAAAGACGCACAGAACTGAACCTGAGATGCTAAAAGCTGTAGTATTTGACGATATACGGCGCTCCTCCTTATAATCAAAGTCATGATCAAAGAAGTGTTAAAACTTCCTACTATTTTCACGTTATTCTTAAAAGTAGAACAATCGTAAAATTATCAATAGATTTATCAATCTTATCGTCGACTTAGTAACAGACGTGCAGATTTACAGAACGATTAATGCCCGTTTTCACATAGCAACACCTAAAATACATAACATCACGCCTGTAATCCTTGAAAGGTTCAGCAGAGGTATATCTTAATAGTACACCTACATTTCGCCAGTTATGATTAAATCCCATGTAATAGGGGGCGAGCCTTTTGCCATCAACCGGGCACAAGTCCAGACTCCGTGGCTGCTACTGAGAAATTCCTTATGGAAAACCCCAATAAACCTTTGTCCGACCCGAGAATCGAACCCAGAACTTCAAGCTCAGCGGTAACGCTTGCGTCCACTAGACCAAGGAGGAAGTCAAAATTAATGACTTAACATTTTTGCAGAAAATCAAACAGCTAGCTTTTATTTAGGCATTCGTTTAGACGTCGCCTTATGTTAGCGAAAACAGGCATTTAATCTTCAAGTTCTATTTCCGCCACAATTAAGATAATTATTATCTTTAAGATTGTTTTAAACCTAGACGGCGGCATCGTCATAAAGTACAATATTTCAATCTTTTAAAAATATCAATGATAGATAAAAATTGTTGATTAGTAGTAAATTATTACTCATTTACACACACATTTACATTTATTTTCACGAAACTTAAGAAAACTTAAAAGCATATTTAAAACAAAAAAAACGTCTTTAAAGGTGAACAATCCAACCACTCAGGAAGTGCCGACAGTGCCGTTTTTTTTTTTCAAGATTCTGGATCACTTATACATTTGACTACACACTGTATATTTTTTGGGTTTGTAATATTTAGCAATACGGCTAACTCTGCAACGAAAAAGAGGTCGTTTAACGGTGTCGCGAGTTCAATTGTTTTTCCCCATCTCAAAAATGCCCAACGCGCCTAAAGAAGTTTTCACTTCAATATAACCTAACATCACGCAGGTTCATCCCAAAGGGTCGGGCAGTCTAAGTTAAAATATAGCATCTTTTCTTTGAACAGGATGGTAGACGCCAGCACATCAAGCTACTCGAAACTCTTGAACCTAATGCTTCAGAGATAAACTTGAAAATCTATTAAAGAAATTTGACAGATTGTAGTAGCTTGACGTGCTTGGCTCTGTACCTCTATCTAAAGGTCACCCACATTTAGCTAGTGATTTTTAGTTCCCATGTAATTTGGGGTTAGCCTATTACCATAAACGGGACAAAGACCCAGAGCCTAGATTCTACTGGAAACATTTCTGGTAGAAAAACACTTGAAGGACACTTTACCCGAACCGGGAATCGAATGGGAACCTCATTTTTGGCAGGAGCGTTCGCTTACACTAGATAACTGCACCAATAAAGCAGATCATTCGCCCAATGTCGATAGACGAAACAAATGACTTAAACCAAGTTCTTCTTAGCGTTAATGTTTTCATAAATTGATTGAATATCAAAGTCCATTGATAAAAATTAAGTACATATTTACTGGGTCCAGTACGCATGTTTGTCGCGTGCCCATTATGTTTGTATAGTCAGAAAAACCAGCAAGTAATTGAAAAATTACAATGATTTGACAGATGGGAGTTTGGCAGGACCTCTAGCGAGGCGCGGTGATGGTAGGTCGAGTAAAGCTGTGACCGAGTGGCATCAAAGAAATTAAAAGAGAAGTGTTAGTTATCCGGCCTTAAACGGCTAGCTGGCTAGTTTAGCTTTCGTTATCTATACAAAGAAATAAAATTGATGGGTCTGTTTCTCACTCTCAGCTCTTTACTAAATGCATATGAAAATACACTTATAACAAAAACACATGCTTTTCAATTTTTGTCTGTCTGATTGTTCCGGCTAATCTCCGAAACGGCTGAACCGATTTGGACCGGACTTTTACAAGCAGATAGCTGATGTTATATAAGGAGTAACTTAGGCTACTTTTATTTTAGAACAAGGCTTTAAATTCTGGGATTTTGCGCACGGGATTCCGTGCAAAAAATTAAAATCCCCAGAATTCGGTAACAAAAACCGATTCAAAAGAGGAAGTAATATTATTTATAATAATTTCACGCAAACGAAGGTAGCGGGCAATAGTTACTTGTTGAATAAAATAACTTTTAAAACATTTATCATTCACCACCATACGTTTACCATATTCATAATTTAACGAAAAATAGTTAATAAAAAATCGTTTTATGACAGTTACAGTTAAGACTTTTATGCTAACAGTACTTTTGATTGTTTTGCACTGGTGCTAACGACAATTACTCGTGAACTTGTGTTCAAATCGAATTAACATCGAAAATCATACATGGTAACAATGAAGAGTGGTACCAATTGAATCTGTTCGTTGTACAAGTGGCTGCGCTGAGAATGTTAAAGGGGAATTAAAGCATTGGACAGAATTAAAAAAAAAAAACAATTTTTTGTCATGAATGAATTTTACGTTTTAAAGAAATGATATCGATTACCCTTTTTTTTTCGGATCGGAAATCATCAAATGACTTCTTCCGCTCTGGACGGAGCGGAAGGGAGTGTCAGACTTGTACTGACTAAAACCTATCCATGTTCCTTCCTTGCCCTTTCTGTTCCAGGGCCGCGATTACCCTCACGTCGTCAACATAGGCCAAGACGAAAAAATATGTATTAAAGGAGCTAACACCTTAACTACTCAAGCAAAGTTAATAACATTTGTATGGGACCATCGCGAGGGTTTCTTCTACCAAATGAATAAGGAATCGACGGGTTGAGAAAATTTCATGCTCACTCAAACGTCTCGCTGATGGTGGCGGGTTTGTCGGGTCATTTAGTTCTCTTCAATATGGTTAAGTTGAATGGCGCTGATCTATGCGTCATGTTCGTGAACGGGCGCTGTCAGTTGCGACTGGTTATCTCTTAGCTGGTTTATTTTAATTACTTTATTTTTTAATTGTTGATTTATTCTTTTACTCTGCACGTTCTTAATTTGCAAGCCTTTTTAAATCATTCTCACATATGAGGTCTATCTATTCATACACGAAATCTTTTAAGGGGTCACTATACTTATTACGAACAACTTTCATTATGGGACAAACCCTGAAATCGCAAAAAAATCAGCTGTTGCCTACAATTTAACGAGTTATGCGAGCATAAATGTAGGCAACAGTTGATTTTATTTTGCGTGTAGTTTCGTTTTTTTTTAACATTCAGAAGTGCCAGAAATGTTCTAATTGAAATATACGGTTTAAGTTTGAATCTCATGAATCGGCCCAGTAATCATGGAGGGATAGGTGAACATAGTCAGTCATACATGGGTAAATAAAAGATGCCAGCGAAATACATAACCTCCCCTTTTTTTAAAGTCGGTTATTGAGAGTAAACCACTCTCTACAGAGTTGATTTTTGAGTTTGGAAAGTAAGGACAGGTTTCTCTAAAATGATCTTAGCTTAATTTAGAAATGTAGGTAGGTACAGTTAGAAAATGGCAAATTTTAACGAAACAATATTTTTATGTAGGTCGCTTTTTAAAAACTCTATTGGGCTGTTAATAAGTAAACAGTTAATAAATCAGTAACCAAATATTCATAGAACGGAGTTTTCACAAGAATCTCCGTGACAGGCCCATTAGTCGCTTCGTGACGTCACGCGGCGCCATGTTGAATCAGCGCGTGCGCAAGGTCAATGTTATGTGGTACCGAAAAGATAATTCCATTACGCGCGCATGTATGTGTGCTGAATAAATTTTCCCCGACATTTTGAATTCTTTGGTGACAATTTCGGTTTTGGATTACGTATTTGGCTGTTATGATTTATGTTTTATTCGTATTTGAGAAAGATTTTGCCAATAATAACTGCAAGTGACTGAAAAACTTAATAAGAAGAAACTAACCAAGGCTTACACAGTCCACTCAAATCTGATTTTCATCATATTTCATAAAATCAATTTTGGAATATTTTTCTAACTACCAGATTTACGAGTAATTCAACTAAATTAGCTAATTATGAATTCATGAAACCCTGCTACTGTAAAATGTTATAAAATCTATATATACGGACAACGCCGCCAGTTTTTTGGGTACATTACCATCTGACAGCGTTGAGGAGGAGTTTTTCGATGCCCTTTTATAGTTTGTTGTCAGTTTATCTATTTTAGTTTAATAGTTTTTAATTATCAATGTATATAGTTAGTTTAACCTAATAAAATTTTAGTATGCTATATCGTCGGGGATAGTGCAAATCCGCGTATCTAGCATTCGATAATTCCGCGTATCTAGCTTTGGATAATTCCGCGTAGCGTGGCGGTTAAATTAATCATTGTAACGGGTGATCTATGGTAAAAATAAAAAGAAAACATCAATTATTATTATCTACGTAAAAATGAGGCCATTTGCCCTTAAAATAACGATATTATACAGTTTTAACCTGCCCCTGTAAAATTAGATCAAATGCAGATACGCGGCCTTTACCTATGGTAGATTCGCGGCTTTGCATTATCCCCGACGATATACTGATAAAAAATAATTAGGAACTAGCTGCCGAAATCAGTTTATCAAGTTAGCAACTGCCCATTCGATTCTGTAATATTAATAAATATTGTATTGTATTTTAAAATAAAAGAACTGTTCGATTAACGTACATGAATGGAATTCAGTAAATGAACCACCTTTAAGTTTATCAATAAACAGAAATTCACCGAGTTTTTAATAGAAATTAGGAAAATTACATTTCGAGGTAAAGAAAATGTACTTTTAAAAGTTAAATGTTAAAATAATGATACCAAAAAAACGCAAAAACTCACCTTTAATAGCGTAATTCTCAAAGCTTTCTTTCCACTTTAAAGCAACAACCTCAGGGTTGTTGCTAAAACAACGAAACAACAAAACTCAAAGAGCGAACACGTTGCAAGAGCAACCGTCGACAAAACTTTTATTTCCGAACGAAAATTCGAACTGTCACAGACGCGCTATGGCGGCAAACTGATAAAAAATGACCGCCGCGCCTGTATTTATGCGGTGCGTTATCAGGATTTGTGGGGTGGCCCAGTTATCACGAGTGATAGTACTATAGCCTGATGTAATTGTAAAACCTCGTCTACACTGCTATGAACCGCTTTGGTGACGTCGATTACACGAGCGCAAGTTGTGCCGTGCGCTCTTCCTGCCGGTACATCTTCTGTTTATTTTGGGCTAATCTTGACGCATTAAGTTGATTACGGAAAACATGTTAATGTCGTGCTAATTGTAAAAAGTGTTATAAAACGAGTTCATCGCTTTTTATCACAAATTGAGTACGCCGTAAGATGTGGCCTTCAAATGGCTTGTTTATTTGCCTGCCCTTTAGACTCCGAAGGCCTTTTCAAAAGTACTATTGAGTTGTGACTAAAGAAATCTGAACAATAGATCAATTTGTTTGATTAAACGAGTACATTGACTGAGTGTTTCCGATTGCCCTTGAACCTAACCTAGCATACACACAATTTGTTCCTAACCGCTCTTTTGCCTTATAACATCTGGGAACCTCAATCAATCTATTTTAGTCCACTGCTGGTCAAAGGTCAAGCTGCACCCCAACACCTTGTCCTTCGCTGTTTGTCCCAGCCCAGCCAGATATTTAAGCACGAGTTGCCTGAGGGCCGGGGTCACTCTTGCTCTCAAGCTAATAGTAAATAAACAAAATGTGATTACAATAATCATTAGCTAATCCTCAGTTAAGTACATACTTGAATATATCCACTATAGGTATTGTTTTAAGAGGCCTCAATTAGGGCTATAACTTTGGATACAAGATGTTCGGCGTCATTTGACAGTCAATATGTTTGTTGTCAACGTAATATTATTATATTCATTACTTATTGATGGTTTTTTTGCAAAATTAAAAAACATTTCGTTAATATAATTACATATTATCATTATGGGTGTAAAAACTGTTTGTTTTTGTTAACTTTGCTTTATATCTATATATCTATTATCTTATATACATAAAAATTAATCCCTTTTTCCCTTGGTCACGGCATCACGCGTGAACGGCTGGACTGATTTCGTTAATTCCTTTTTTGTTGTGTTTGTTATTGTCAGAAGGTTCTTAGGTAGACAGTAGGTAAGTAGTAGGTAGGTAGTAGGTCAATTCGAATTCAATATTCATAGTTGACAGGACAACGTCTGTCGGTTCAGCTAGTATGTATATAAAAAATGAACCCATATTTCTCCTGGTCACCCAATAACTTGAGAACAGCTGGGCAGATTTCGCTAATTCTTTTTTTGTTGTGTTTGTTATTGTCAGTGGGTTTTTAAGAAAGAAAAAAGTAGGTGGTAGTAGGTAGGTAGAAGGTAGGAAGACGTGCAACGGATGCTGGGTACAGCTAGTAATATATTATAAACGAGTAAAAAAAGATGCACGATTTCCATCAGTTTTTCCCACTTGTATGACAGATGATAGCACAAAACTGTACAAAGATCTATCAGCATCGGAACTCACATCGCCATCTTTTTTACCCGACTGCCATGGAAGGGTTCTCACATTCCTAATACGAGCGCCAAAATATTCTCGTAGTTCTATATTTCTATAACAATGCGGAGAGATATCTCTAGCTCGTTCAGGTTCAGTATTTCCCTTTCCCAAAATGTCCCCTCCCCATAATGTCCATTTCCCATAATGTCCCTTTCCCAAAATGCCCCCTTCCCGAAATGTCCTTCTCTCAAAATGTCCCTTTCCTGCGACAGCAACGCGTTTAAACTGGGAATATAAGTAGATGTATAGAGCAGGCAGCAATGCAACGTTGATATGACCTTAACCTTTCCGATCGATCTGCGCGGTCCCGCCAGAAGCCAGAGAACTTTCAATACGGAGAGATTTGTAAATATCCCGAGTTAGTACGTTCTATCATTTTGTGGACCGCCTGTTGCTTAGCAAGTCTTACGCACTGAAAGTCACAATAACTCACATTTTGACAGGACTGGTGTTCATTGCGTCCTATTTAAACAATAACCGTCGTCCCAGGAATCGGTACGAATACTAATATTTTATAAAATCTATTGTAATTTTCTGTTGCGCCACAGACACAGCATCTTTATAAGTTAACTCCTGGACAGCCTAGTCCCGTCTCACCGTCATTTGCAGAGCCTTTTTAACAGACTTCTAAAAAAATAAGAAGTTTATGTACTTATTTCAACATTTTCAACAGCATCTTTTTTGACAAAAAAGTTAAATAAACAAACACAAGTCACCGACTTCCAAAAGTAAAGTTATTTTATTATTTTCGGAAATCAGTTTATTTTTTACAAAAATTTTTTTGCTCGTCTATTTTGTGGTCGGATGCACCCAAACATCAATATTTTACTTGAAGCGACTGATAATTATATGATCTCCCTGTTACCCCCGTTAACAGCGCTTTCATTTGTACTTAGTTTTATTTTGCAGTATAATTTTTAAGATCACTTGACAGTTCGGTCAAAAGGTCGCCTTAGGGGCGGATTCCCATAATGCATTCGTATTTAACATTGGGATAACCCAATATCATCACAAGTTTTAACTGTAAAATATGCAGGACAGCGCCGAGTGAACAGCCGTTTACAGGGTAACACGACCCTTGGACATGGTCCAACCTAATGCATACGTTCGAATTTTAGATTTCTCCAAGTAAGGTTGCGTTTCCACCAATGATGAGCGAGGTAGCGAGGGATGTGTGAGAAACCAATATATCGCTGCTTTATCACAGCTTGAGCTATTCACCTTTATAGGTCCTCAACTCCTCATTATCAGGCCATCTGGAAATTCCCACAAATAGTTTGCAAACTAAGTCTAAATATCAACAATTGCAATTCCTGGCTCGATAGCCTTTGACTTTAAAATCTGTGATTGTGTGACGGGGGAGCGGTCGGGCGTGACCAATAGACAATGATACAGCTCAGCTATTCTAACCTCGGTTTACTTCAGGACTTTCAGCTAAACCTGTAATGTTTGTCGTTACTTTGCTACTATAGATTTTGGATGAGATTTCCTTTTCATTTTTCCGTTTTTGCCAAATGTGTGTGTGGATGTAAAAAATTTTGTGTTTTTGGATGTTAAAAGGAAGTATGTATATCTAAGAAACGTGACACTTTAGAAAATTTTGTGTCATACAAAACTTGTTTGTATTGATGCCAGCTATAGATTGATACAAGTTTTATGGGTGGATAATGAAATCAAAATTGTGCGGAAGATGTTATCAGTGAATGGACTATAACTTTGATAGCTCTTATACCGGCCACGTGACACTTTAGAACATTTTGTCTCATACAAAACTAATTTGTATTGATACCAGCTATTGATTAATATAGGTTTTATGAGCGGCCACCAAATTAAAAAAAAAAAATGGCGGAAGTTAGCAGGTCATTTAATTCAAACCCCTTTCTGTAAAGTCCACAAAAGTAGCATTCGTGAAACAATTTTTTGACAAAACCGCTGAAAATTTGAGTTTATTGTTTCACGATCTCTGGCAAGCAAATCAAATCATAGTGCTTGTCATGCACTTTAAATTTATTTTCATCGTTAACTTTTGAGTTACTTAAAATTCAATCATTTCAGCCGAAAAACGTCCGCTGCCGGACATAAGCCTCCCCCAAGTGCCGCCACATTGACCGGTCCCGACTCCCGTGCGACTCGCATCTAGCGGATCAAAACGGACGTAAAACATTCTATTATTATAATTTTAACAAATTATAAAAAAATAAAACATGAATTCATGACTCATGTATAGTCATGGAAGTAACTGTTATTATAAGTAGACTACATTATATTGTATTACATTACGATCTAAGTAAATACGCAGTTTCTTAGAATTCCATTTTACGACAACCACGTGGCACGTGACTATTGTTACGGATGTGTTTATATCAGCGATTTTCCTTGACTTTTTGTTTTGTTTCTCGTTTTGATAAGATGTTCAATAAACACGCACTTGTTTACTTTGTTGTTTTTGACAACACCATGTTGTCAAAAACAACAAAGTAATAAATATACCTATTCTAAGTGCTTACCTATTTAAGTTTTTGCGTCGTGAAACGGTAATCACCGTTGTCAGCTATCGTAATCGCCTAGTGTTTTTTTGTCTTGTTGGGCGCCATTTAGATGAAACTTTAAAGTACTTTGACTTAAAGGATATGAAAGATTGGAAAATATCTCTAATTGGTAGCGATCATGTTTGCCAGTACTACTTAACGCAGATAAATTACTGTTCGCCCTAGTGTTTTTTCATTGATTGATTAGGCAACATAAGAGAAAGAGAGAGAGAGAGCGTACCTGTTTGCACTCTATAATATGTCTCAGTTAGATGGTTAGTCATCGCTGAGATTGGCCACCATGACCAGAAACGGTCCAGAAAGTGCGTAAATTCCAAAAGGGCCCTTAGCTACTTTCAGATAGAGCCATCTTCAATACCATTGTGCTATCATCATCATCAATTCATCATCCGCAGCCCGACTTCACTCACTGCTGTGTATAGCATGTCTTTGCTTTGCCAAGCCCTACGTTCTTGTTTAAGTATTTGTAAAATCGAGACCTTAGATATTTCATACTGACGAAGCGCTACGATGATTTAAATATTAAAGGTTTCAGTGAAAAAATCAAATGGGAGTTTATTAAAAACAACTTATTTCTAAATCCTAATAAGATATTATAAATGCGTAAAATTGTGAGGATGGATGTTTTTTACTTTTTCACGCAAAAACTACTGAACGGTTTTGGATGAAATTTATCCCGGTACTTTTTAGCCCGATAGTATGATCCCAGCCAATAACAGCCGGTCGGGTCGATCTTTAGGTTAAGCCGTGCTTGCCTAGGTTGGTCTGTGGATGGGTGACCACCCATTACATACCGAGTTTCCTCCGTGCCTCGGAAAGCACGTTAAGCCGTTGGTCCCGGCTGTCATTTGAAGATCTTTGACAGTCGTTAAAGTAGTCAGTGACCCAAAAAGTCTGACAACCAGTCTTACCAAGGGGTATCGTATTTCCCAGTAGTAACTGGGTTGTGGAGGTCAGATAGGCAGTCGCTCCATGTAAAATACTGATATTCAGCTGCATCCGGTTAGACTGGAAGCCGACCCCAACATAGTTGGGAAAACGCTAGGCAGATGATGATTTTTTATCCCGATAGTATTATCCCGTGGGATAATTATCGAACTTCACGCGGACGAGACCGCAGGCATAAGGTAGTATTAAAATAACAAAAACCTCGCAATTTCATTCAAGAGCCCATTTTGAACTCCCTCCAAACAGTTCAGGGTTACAATAGGTACTAAAAGAATTCACGGTAACCCCTAGAATTTAAAACTAAGTAACAAAGGCTTGCGTTTCCCGACCTTGACCGACTCATTCGTAAGCGGCTCGCACCCTCAATCTAGGTTAAACGAATTTCAGGTGGCCCCAGGAGTCCGGAGTGAACATTCACAAACTTCAAACGATATTTCGTACTGACAATTTGATTTTCTCGCGGTCCATTTATCTTCAAAGAGCGTAGTATTAAATTCATTTACAAACGAAGTCAACCGTACTTTTATTGCTTTCGTAATGTGTTCTTTATCAGTTATTCATCAACAGTCTTTAGTCATCGGTATCAATTTTCTATACGCACGAACTATCAGATTAGCTGCTCATTGCTGCTAGCATTTACGTTACCGGAATTGATGAAGACCAGTGACTGCGCCTAGATAGCCTAGTGGTGACCGTCGGACTGCCAAGGCATAGGTCTCGAGTTCGAACCCAAGGCACGCACCTTTGATTTTTCGGATTCATGTGCGTATTGTATAAATATCACTTACTTCGGTGAAGGAAAAACTTCGTTAGGAACCAGCATGCCTGAGAGATATTTCTAGACGCCATGTAAAGTCAAGTCCATGGGTGGCATAAAAAGTCTGACACCAGGTTAGGCACTAACCACACGATGAAGAAAGAAAAAAAAAGTGACAGCGCCTAACTTGTAGCAAAGTTCTATGCCATTGGGCGTTTTCACATTAGGCGATAACGATACCGACACGACATCGTGGGACTGTTAGTTTCATTTATCCGACGGGGTCGAGACGATACTAACCAACAGCTTGTATGCGTTATGCCACCAAGCACTCTAGAGTACCTAGTCGCGTTCCGCCAGCAACTTTCATCCGTCAAAAATGTATGAAACTACCAGTCTCACGATGTCATGTCGTTATCGATATCGCCTTTTGTGAAAACGCCCATTGTGTGGTAATAAATAAGCAAGGTGATTGTGTGGCTGGGAACTGGAAGTAAAAAAATAAATAGTATAAGCTTACTAACACTTGTCCGGCAACTTCTTGCGACCTATAAGGAGTATATTATTCCGGTATTCCGGCTTTCTTACTTGTAATCATCGTAAAAGGAACCTGTGAAACAGTAGCGAAGGGTCAATTTTTGTAAGAGGTAAGCCGGAGTACATGTCTTTCATGTGATTATATTTACTGACTGTGCCATTTTTTAGTAGGAAGTAGGAATCGAGTTGTATGGAACCTTCGCTACTGCTGTGAAAATCAGCGAAGGTCTTATGTAGACTAGATTCAAGTGTTTTGGCAGGGCATTGAAGAGTCAGCCAGCGAGTGAGTCGGGACTTACAGGAAAGTCTGGTGAGCCTATTTTAATGTACCCTAATCATTATCATTCAAACACATTATGCAACGATAATTGTTAAACCAGTGAACTGACAGTCCTCTTATTTGCTACCGAATGATTCAGAACCCGATGATAGTAATTGTCAGATTGCCAGATAGGTAGGCAGTTATTCTAATGATGCCAAGATTTCCAGGAAGTTTGACTAATTTAGTTAACTAAATATAGTTTATATAGCAATCGAATTGTATAAATTGAAAATATGATCATATCGGGCAGTTGACGGGAATAGGGCTTGCGTATTACGTGGGATTTAAACATACCCTTCAGGGATTACAGGCGTGGTGTTATGTTACATTATTGATCGTAAAGTGTATATTTGAGTGTCTGTCTAAGCGAATCCGCGGGCAAATGCAAGATTGTATTATTTTAATGTGAATTACTTTATACAACGCGGAGGTCGGACGAAAAATGTATTATTTATTTCTTCACGTGATTGGAACGAGAGACTATCGTCTTCAGTACTATAATAATAAGCCTCACTAATGATAATAAAAGAAGAAGATTTTATTATTTTGAAAACATTTAATTTTTTTTATAAAAAGTATGAATTCGTATAAAAATGCGAGCAAAAAATGTGACTACGGAATCTTCGGCAGCAAAATGATACTTTAAAGCGGCATTAATCCAAAAACATCATGAAAAAGTTTTTGGAATGACAGAAGAAGTCGGCCTTCAAACCCGGAGAAAGCCCAACTACCCACATTTTGTAAAAAGTCCCATATTATTTTGGCAATTGATAGAAAGCATGAATTAAAATGCTTTTGTTGTGAATCAATTATCACAGTAATATCTTTAGTCGTGGCCAAAATTTACCATTACCATCATTATACATTTTTATATTATACTTTTAAATTTGCCCGGTCGTTCTTTAGACACGTTGGCGTCTTGAGATTAGCTTGAGACATGCGAAATATTCCAGGAAATTGTAAAAGTCACGTTGAAAGATAAGACGGTGTTCTGTGAGCAAATAGTAATCTAAATATTTTATAGCCATATAGTAAAACTGATCTCTTTGTCTCAGATTATACTGTATCATCTCAGTAGATATAAAATCACGTTCTTGAAGCGATAGTGATGATTATTAAATTGTGTGTTAACTGCTCAGTAATAAAGATAATTCAGTAATTCTTATCTTTATATACAAAACTGTGTTCGTTATCTGCTGTAGTTTGACCAGATATTGTCATACGCGTAGATATTACATAATGTTGTATTTTGTCAGGTTTGAATATTTTTATATGGCTTGCCTAGCTCCCGCCATTTTATTTTCAAAATGGCAGCCACGCATATGTCTTGTATTAACATTTTGACCGCCATTGCGACATACGTGACAAGCAAGCGCGTGCCCTGTACGCCTAAACGACACAAATATGTAACGAAATGGTAGGTTGTGGCTTGGCGTGGAGGGCACGCGCGTGCGTTTATGCTCTGGCTGTCAAAAGGTTAATCAATAGCTGGTATCAATATAAACAAGTACCTACTGTATGAGACAAAATCTTCTGAAGCTACAAATCCGCACATTGATAAAGTCAGTAACTTGTCCAAAACATGGCATTCGACACAATATGATAGAAACAATTTAGACAGAGGTTTAAAAAAAACTTTAATTTGAAAAGACGGACTTTGAAAGAGCGAAAGAAAATTGTGTTTATTGGCATCAGAAACAACTAAAAATAAACAAAATTAATGAACTAAGCTATTAATTCTTAAAGGTCCTAAGTTCAGGATAATGCCAGATGGCAACACACGGTATACCACCTCACGTAGATTTTCAGCTACAGTCCACAAAAAAAAAGAAAAATGATATAGCTAGAAAGGAGGTCTAGTAAGCTGAAGACGAGTAGAGAAGTATGGAAGAAGGCATGCTGCGTCGACCTCATAATTGTCATAAGAACAATAATGATGATGAGTTTGAAAATATGGCGCATGGCGTTAGTTAGGTATGGTTTCAAGCTAAAAGACACTGGCACTTACGAGTCTACTTTCAGATGAAGTTAAATTCTTCTACTAACTATTGCTTACTGTTGATGCCGTAGTACGAGCCGGTAGAACGGAGCGGAAACTAGACTATCCGTTTGTGAAGGAAGGCGTGTTTACGTCAACGTCAACACCCGCTTAAGTACGGAAACCAAGTGTAAGCAGAGGGGACCAAACCAGTCGATAGTTTATTGACGCATTTGTATTTGATATGATGGAGGAGAGACCGTACGGTTAAAGAGTGAGTGGTCTATTTGAAATGCTTTGATTTTATCTTCAAGGTGTAACCGGACTCTTCACGAAGCCATCAACCAAAGATTCTGTACATCAAACTAAGTAACTCTACGCAAAAATTATTGCTGGGAAATGAATTTCTTTTTTTAGGGTAAAAAATTACGTTTTACGGTGAGACTCAATGTAACGCACTCAAAATATTGTGCTGATGGATGCATTGAATAGTACAGGGTTCGGGGAGGTATTTAAAGTAACACACTGGAATGATAACTGCTTTAACCCCCCTGGGGTTGCTATGACGTCTTATGGCTGACGCTTTTCGGCTTCGTTAAGGGTATTATATGTATATATATTGTTACACCCATTATGTATGTTGACATTTGATTAAGCGCTTGCGAGGAACCAAAGGAGCCACGGTTTGTGGTTATTGTCTGATTTTTCGAGCTGATCAGAAATGGACGCAATGAATGCATGAATAAGGACTCGAATAACGTGGCAACATGGAGATAGGGAAGAAAGCCTCTTTTCGCCACCACAATTCCCCTGTGAAAACAAGGGGGGTCGTATACAGTTAGATAATAATAAACATGGGCCTCGACCAATACCTGAGGAGACTCTCGTTAGGCAGCTGGATCAAGGGCTTGATTCAGAAAGCGGTACTCCTGGATACAGCTCGTATTGTTAGGAGGTTCCTCTCTCTGGAGCCCTGACTGCGGCGTAGCTTGGACCCTGTTCCCGATACCGGTGAACTACATTTTATTTTTATTTTTAAATGTTGTTTTATATTTAAAATTTAAAGAATATGTGTATAAATAAATAAAGGAAATAATAACTAAGTAGTTTTTTATTTATACAATTCCATGTAAATTGTAAACTCATTAGAAAATCATGTTTACCAGCCCTGTATCTAAAACCAATGTTGATTCGACGGGAACACGTGCCAAAGTCATGTATGTACAAGTATTATTGTATTATTACCATATCATATACCAAACACAATCCCAGTTTGATAACGTCAAGTTTCTGAGCAATGACATAATTTAATGATTTCTTAAGTAAATACAAAAATAATTAAACCTTGTTTAATGTAAGCTTCTTATCTCATTTCTTAGAGACTCTGTGGCATCTGCAGTGCAGTTTCATAAAGCCACACGTTTCATATACCTGCTCATTATGTCGTATAACTGGTATAGCACGATTTATATGGGCTGCAAGCCAACCTGTGTAAACAAAGTATTTCGCGAATGCATAATTCAGTTAAATATTAGCCATGCCATATAACTCAGTTATGAGACCTCTGAGAAAGCATATCTTTAAATCTGTACATCGCGAGGGTAGTTTGGAAAAATAATATCTACAGTCTTTTCACAGTTATTTTGCCTATGACAGCTACAATCACTATCACCCGATCACTATCATCTGGACATACTTGTCAGTGGAAGCAACCCAGCCCCACATTTACACAATATTTTTAAAATTCATTTTCGGCAAAAAAATGTTCCACATACTATCTCAGGTTAGCCAACATAACAGATACCCGTACATGAACTCGAAGTAACGACAGTACAAAACACTGCGATTTTGACAGAGATAAAATAACTGTGTGGGAACGGACTGTATAGACGATAACATGCAAAGATGGCCGCTTCATTATAACGATAAGCTCACAACAAAGTAACAAAGTCTACGCACCCCTGGATATGGCACTTCGTAGAAGTATCATGTGAGGTCTATATTTGAGTATCATCGCCATCAAAAATATCGTGTCGCAGTTCGACACGCGTGGGGCGTAACCTTCCGCCGACCCGTGTTACATGCCAGGGTTATTTATAAAACACATGGTTTATTTGTGAAGTGAATCCCAGTTTACTCAATGCAGGAAAATTTTTGTTCAAGAAAGCCTAAGATGAACTTGAGGGAGTGCAGTCATTATGTTTCCTGATTATGAGTGTTCTTCAGAACGTTTAGGTAGGTACGGAGTACTCGCTGTGGGCGGGTGTGTATGGCCAGCTGTATGACCGAGGACGAAGAGAAAGCAGAATGTAAGGATCGTGGGTTTAGTTTCTGCCTACTCCATTGGAGAAAGGGGCGTAAGTAACGGGTGTTTCATGAGGAAACATTTATTTCTGATTTGGAATTGCGAGAAGGTAAGCACCCTCAATAATTATACATTATACAAGGTGTAAACAGACTCTTCACGAAGCCGTCAACCAAGCATTATGTACATCAAACTAAGTAACTTTCCGCAAAAATTAGTGCTGGGAAATGACTTTTTTTTTGGGCTGAAATATCACGTTTCACAGTAGGACTCAATAAAATGCACTCAAAACATTGTGTTGATGGATGAATTGAATATTAAGGGGGTCCTAGAGGTGTTTTAAGTAATTATCTAACATTAAAAACATGTATTTAAAAAAAACTTGTGAAAATGTTGGAACTTTGACCCCCAATATCTCCGTAACTAGAAGGTTCCCAGGTATGGTCTAGAACAAAAAAATGATCGCAATGACGGGCAGAACAAGTGCCTTTCGGCTTCGTTAAGAGTCTGTTTAAACCCTTTTGCAAAATAACCTACTTGCATCAAGTTTCCAAGAATTTAATAGAACGCTCTTTCAGGATGTTCACTGATATCAGCGATAAAACAATTCTGATAAGTGATACGTATTGTTTTTTCTCGATAGATACATGAATCAGCCAATTGAATTGTAAACTCACCTGAAGACCATTTTCTAAGCGTAAAATTTACATCTACATAAGTACCTAGATTTATTATAGTTCGCCTCCTTTTACTTGGGGACTTGAATACGGCTGGTAAAATGTGATTTCACAATACCAACTCTTCTCCCCGTCGAGGAACACAAGAGTGATGGTATGTTTCCATTTTATCTTTCAAAAATAAATCGAAAGAGATGTAACTAAAATAATGTATTGAGAAATCGCTGATAATTTTTCTTTTAGCCCGTCCGAACCAAACTTGTTCTGGGGTTTCTAGGTATTTCACTATCCGCCTACTTATCATGTTAAGGCTGCATATTATTATTTCTAACTCAGAGCAGCCACCTGACCTTAACCTGTTAAGACCTGATTAAAAAAGTGGATAAAATGCTCACTGCTTTGTATAAAGGGTGTAAAAAGAGTCTTAACGAAGCCGAAAGGCACTTGTTCTCTCCGTCATTGTGATCACTTTTTTGTTCTAGACCATACCTGGGAACCTTCTAGTTACGGAGATATTGGGGGTCAAAGTTCCAACTTTTTCACAAGTTTTTTTTTAACAGATGTTTTTAATGTTTTTTTTTTACTTAAGACACCTTCACGATCCCCGTACTATTCAATCCATCCATCAACACAATGTTATGAATGCGTTACATTGAGTCCTACCGTAAAACGTGATTTTTCACCCCAAAAAAAAGTCGTTTCCCAGCAAAAATTTCCGTAAAGTTGCTTAATTTTATGTACATAACGCTTGGTGACGAGCTGGCTTCGTGAAGAGTCTGTTTACACCCTGTATATCCCAAATCACGAGCGACAGTAGTGATCTTTATCCCGAATTTTATCAAAAGGTTAATGTTTGTACCGTATAAATATTATCAAAGTTATCTGTGGCCTAAATGTCAACTGTCAAATTTCTAATTGGTGCCATTATTTAATTATTATCTGTTGTTGGCGCCATTTTTTTTGTCTCTGCTCTCGAACTTATCTTTTGGGGTTATAGGGTCGTCTTTAGAGTCAGGTGTTTTTTATCGAATAGGTGTTTAATTTGTACATGCGTCAATGGAATGGCACAAGTAAATAATATTTTTTATATATAGATTTGACCCCTTGGTTAGTCAAGACTCGAGCTATATTATATTATTGACGAAAGATTGGTCGTTATTTTGGTCAGCCAATCACAATAGCGCTAACAGTGATGCAAAGTGGCATTTTACCCAATTGCCTACTTATCTGAAGTCAAAACAAGGCCATCAGTGTTGATACGAGCAATCAGTACTATCAGTAGGAAACTACAAATCCCTACAATTTAGACAATTCTCTGTTTATCTGTCTATTGTATATTAACGACGCAATGTCTAGACCAGGGATTCTCAACCTTGTGCTTTGCAGGTCGCAGTTTTCTTTCGGTAGTCACTTGCAAGCGTGGAAGTATAGTTTTGTATGAGTTTTCTAGTAAGGAGGCAATTAGAGACATCTAAATGACCAAGTGCAACTTCCACAAACCCACGAAATCACGAAGTAAACTTTGCATGATAATCTTTGAAAAAGATGTTAGTAACTGTGTTGGGCGCCAATACTACAAAGAAAAATTCCTTAATTTGAAGAATGCTATGAAACTATTATTTAGTTCATTGTTTAGCGGGGATGAATGATGATAGAGTGGTTTAATACAATACAAACGACTGCTGGGCCACAAACACCCACCTACCGTATCACACACACCTACGGTTTTCACACAGCAACAAGTAAACAAATAGACAGAAACAATGAATTTCAGATAAGAGAACTTTATTTCGAAGAGAAGTATAAAATGTTTCACACTAATCTGGTGATTCAAGCGACGCTAACGATATACGCTTACATTGACGCCTGTATTGTATTCATTTGTTGTTGTGGTATTTATTTGAAATCGCTCCCTTAAAAGGTGGTGGTTTGTAATAAAGAGTACCTATAATACTAACCAGGCAGAAGCGTATAGTAACCTCATCAGTAGAGATCAGATATTCAGATGCATTTACCTAAAGTTGGTGCATTCTTTCCCGGCAAAGGGCACAAGTGTAGGAAACGACGATTTCGCGGAATTTCTTGAAAATATAGTAAGTATTCCTAAGAGTAATAAATATTTCTATTCTGTTTAAAACCAGGCAAGAAATTTATGGAAACACGTAACAGAAAAACTTCAAATGTAGAATTTTGCAGCTGAATATTCAAATAGAATAAAATGGAAAATATGACTGGGCAACAATGATTATTTTGTTACTTAAAATCGCACTCCATACTACTCAACACTCAATACAATATGTATTCGAATATTCGATCTCTACTCATCAGTTTTATTTAAGTACATTGTAATAACAGGCGATAACCTGGGAAGAAATAAAAACTCCGAACTGCTTCGGAGCAGCTTAATGTCCCGAGCAAAGTGAAAGCAAACGCGCTTTAAACCTCGCCTCGTCCTTTCAAGTTCTCTGAAATGTTAGTCTTGGGTGAAGGATTGTGTGGCGGATCTAGCCTTCAGCTCAGGGATAGGTCAAGGCCAATTGCTGCGGTTTCCTCCTACCACCAAGAGCAGAAATGAGAAACCACGGACGTTAGCTGAGGCATCCAAAGTGGCCCCAAATCCGCCGCGAGAAAGATTTTGAGCAAACGGTTTACGCTGTGCCTTTGTGACCAGGAAACTTAAATTAAGAACGTATTCTTGAGTGAAGACGGTTAATTGGCAAGCGTAGCGAAGGACGCCCGCCGGCTAGGTGTAGCGACGATCGTGGGAGGATCACTGGCAGCAGCTGGATGAGCAGCAGAGTATCGAGTTAAATAGCGTGCTTCTGAAGAGGCCTACTGACTCAATGATGATTATGGTTAACCAAATATCTGTAAGTAGTTTCAGACCTCTAAAACCTTTCATCCATTTGGGAACTACGATGTCACAGACAGATAAACGATTTTATAACACCCCTGTTTTCTTCGGAGGTCAAAAAAAACCAGCAAAATATTACTAAATAAATAAAGCTAATATACTCACAGAATCACAATTTTATTATGCTCAAACAGTAGGTAGATACACCAAAAACAGTACTTCTAAATTGCAACAAACAGGTCTGACGGATACAACTAACTAGAGAAACGCAAGATATAAACTAAAGAGTTCACGGTTTCGGAAACACGTCGAAACACATCACTCATATCCGATGAGCTAATCAGAAGAGAACAAAAGGACATATTACCAGAGTAAATTACCATTGTAATCGTAAAATCACTTATTACTTCGTAAATCGGTTATATTAACGTGTTCATATTTGCAAGGCGAATAGCCGTATTAAAATAACTATCCAAGTAAGAGGCGGAGACAATTATAAGAAATTACAAACAAAAAGGAGTTCTTAATTACTGAGGCTTTTCAAATTAGTGCAGATTTTTTTGAATAAGCGACATGTATTTTTGTATAAATTCATATTGATTTTCAAATTGATATTATGCAGTCAATTTAAAGAATTGATTCTAAAATAAGTAAATTTTACTAGAAACGTATAGTGCTAACTAATTATCTACTGGATAGTGACTGTAAAGTACACTAATAGACAGTCTTCAAGAAAATTAAAAACTATTTATTACTCTGGATTTTTTCTAAAAGGAGTTCCAATCTCCCAGTCATCACTGGCTGGCCCTTCTTAGTCTTCTTACTCAACTTCTTGAACCTTTTATTCTTCTTCTTCTTATATTCGTCCAGCTTTAGTTGCTTCTGCTCTTTAACTCTTTCTTTTTCCTGCTGTTTCTCCAACTTCTCTTGTTTCACTTTGTTAAAGTGTTCTTTTGCTTTGCGATACGGGTCTTTCTTGGTCTTTGCAAAAGTAGAAGAAATAGAGTCATCTTTCTCAAAAAGGTTTTCTTTTTCTAGCAAATCGGGATGTCGCACGTATTTCCCGGCTTCTTGAGTCCCGTCTGTGGTGTCTTCGTCGAAAGTTTTAGCTTTATAAGTGCCTATAGTGGGATCATTTTTTATTTCTTTATGGTATTCACGTAGCAACCTCTTCTTACGTTGTTCCTCCCACTGCTCTAACTTGTACTTTTTACTGTATTTCTTTAGACGATATGCTTTCTTGTCAAAAGGCTTTTTTTCCTTGCTTTGTTTGTTTAAGTCCAAGCCTTCGCGGTTCTTATTGAACTCTTCCTGCCGTTTATTCGTCGGTTCTCCTACTTCTTCTTGATTCTTCTTGAACGATTTGCCGTTATCCCTTTTCATTTTCATGAAAAAAGAGTCTCGTTTCTTTTCCATTTTTATTCAGACCTATAAAGAAATGAAAAAGCGTGTTTGACAAAGGAAAGTAAAAGAAAATAGACTGCCGTACTGACTGCCTTCAAATATTGGGAAACAAAAAAAAAACAGATTTCAAATATGATATCAATGAGTGAGAATTTGGTACTCTTTGAATGTTAGCGCAAATCGGCTAATAATTATGTTAATACGCATTTGGAAATACCAAGCACGATTTTATTCTTTAAGAAGAATATTTTATATATTTTTTTAAAATAATATATAAAAAAATTAAATAATAAAAAGCACAAAAATTTTATATAAAATCTCCTTTAAATTGTCTAAGGAGCTAAAGTTTGTTAAAAATTACATAAAATAAATCCAGTTTCCCGCTACCAATATGTAAAATTTCAAAAAGCTAAATAATTATTTATTGTAAATAAATAAATAAGGATAATTTTACATTGCAGTATAGATATAAATATGGCAGTCAGGCAATAAAATCATGCAGTAAAATAAAAACACGCCTTTTCATTTCTGCTAGCTGAATAAACAAGGTATAAAGTTAATAATAATTTATACTTTTATTAAAGTAGTTATATTCTTATTAAATAGTCAATCGAAATTTTTAAAGCTATAAATCAAGAATAATAGAAATATGATATTTCAATAAGTATGTTGAATGTATTGGAATAAAAATAATATTATGATGAAACCTAGCTTTGGTTTGAGGTGAATGGATGGCGTCAGCAGCACAAGCACTGAACTAACGTTGTATAATGTATTGTGAATTTCAATTACTAGATATTTTGGATTTTTAAAGTTAGGTACAAACGTCAGCACATTAAACTACTACAATCTGTCAAATTTCTTTAATAGATTTTCAACTTTATCACTAAAGCATTAGGTTCAAGGTTGATTGGGAGCATTTGACAGTTTCGGGTAGCTTGATGTGCTAGCGACTGTACTTTAAAAAAACATCAGTATTGTTGGAAATGAATTAACTAGTTTATCTGGCCTAATCTGGCTGGCTAACCCATTATCATTCTCATCAGTCAATCTATTAACTTGCGTTAATTAAGTATTAATTGAATTTCTCGCACAATAACCAAAGAATGTTCAACGTACTAGGGCTACTAGTACTACAAATTCAAATGTCTGTTATTTTTTCATGCTTATGGTTGAACAGATTTTGATGAAATGCGTTGCTAGTATTTGGAAGACACCTTGATTTGAGCTATGACATCCTAAGATACTTTTTATCCTGTTAGATAGATAGAATATTGATATTGTACAAAAAAAACCCCAATTCGAGGTCGGCCCAGCATGTCTACTGCCATACTACTCTATTACTCGTCATTCTTCACAGTCCTTCATCATTTCTTTGGTTACCCTCTACTCCTATATAGCCATCTACATTCATACTCAATATTTTCCTCATTCCTCTGCATCACATGCCCATACCACGATAACTGATTACTACACAACTTTTCAGTCACAAGCGCGGCGCCACTTTCTGAGTTCCTCTTGCAATTGCAATTAGTTTCCAACTTCCACATCACCAACGCTCAGCAAAGCCACAGGCAGAAGCTGAGCTAGTGGTCTATATCTTGATCGATATGAGGAATTTAAATTGATCTTAATTGCAATAGACTTGTTCTATTATGTGAGTGATGACGATACTCAACAAATAGTGTCTGTATGTTATGAGCTTTCGTCATGTAAGTACAAATTATTGCATGTAAATGGCCTCTATGTGTATGATAATTTAGTATGTGCGCCACACCCTAGACAGACTTTTGGACGATAATTTTTACTTCAGAATGAGTCATTAAATTTATTTGTATAAATAGTATAGAAGAAGGCATAGTATAGGAGCCCCATCCGAATACCAGTACTGCAACATTTATTTTTTAAATGTCACAGCATCATGCTGAGGTAGGGCCTCGTACAGGACCAATAAATAGTTTATTTTTGTCCTGTGTGTAAAATAAATACTTTTTCATTCTTTCATATTCAGCCAAGAGGAGACCTATGTCCCACATCGAGGACTATACCTAATGCTGTGAGAGGATGGTCGAAAGATGAGTTTTTGTTGTTATTTTTAAGTAATTTATTTAATACTAGCTGACCCCACAAACATTGTTTGTTATGCATGTTCACCCACACATCATGGGCCCCAGCATGAGCTATCTATCTCCCATGATGAGACTGAGCTTGTCAAGTCCCTTGATTTCTTGGAATTTCAATTAATATTATGTACTCATAGAGCTTTTAAAATTGCACATCAAAGTGGGTCCCTAGTAAACAATAATTTTAGTTGTTTAGCTGCTTGCAAAGATATTTAAGATACACTGCATATAGAGAGGCTATCAGAAGAAATGCCATAAACAATATGCGATATTAAGTTTCACAGACAAAACAAAGCAAAATGACACAATAACCAAGTATGAGACACTACACTTGTTTCAACAACTTGTTCTTTCACGTTACTTGTTGTGCCTAGAAGGACAGGATTATTACTCATCCTAATAAACTGGCATCAAACTTGATGAAAACCAAGATATTCAAGAGGCTTAAAAAACAAACCCCACAAGACCTGATACTATGAGCATATATGCATATATATGATACCTGATACACAAGAGCTGTAACACCATAAAACGGATTGATATGGATGCACCACTGGGCACTTACCAAGCATGACTAAACAAAAGCTTAACACAAAAGATGCTGAATGTTAGTAAATGGACAGATCGCATCATAAACAATTCTACATTTCTTGTTTGTGTTGTCTTTTGTTGTTCATCGATATGATGAATGTGGGCTGCTAATATCCATATTACTTTAACTGAAATAATTAAGTTTTTAGTATTACTTGGCATAGATACAATATTAATATATCGAAACATAGAGGGCCATGCTAGTGATAGAATAGATTATAGTAAATAAAAATTTGCAGGGGAATTGTATGTGCTAGATGCCGTTAGCCTCTGAAGGAAAATATTACTTATATACGTGTGAATCTTTATGAGTGTGCTGTTTAATACAAATAAAGGTGTAAATAAATAGCTCTAAACATTGTCTAGTTATCTACTTAGTATCAGTTAATAATGTCACGGCAACAGAGTAAGTTGGTTAATTAAGATTATTTTAATTTGTGGTGATAAAATATTGTAGAATATTTTATTTGTGGTATTTTAATTGTAACCTTGTTGCTCCTTAAGACATGGGACTTACAAATAACTGGCAAAATGTGGGTGTGATACATGTAGGCACATATCTGTCTACCCTTTTGGGATTACTGGTGTGATCTTATTTATTTAAGTTTGAAAGAAAGAAAAAGTATTTATTAGCCTGCAACACCAACACCCACACAGAATCAAACACAAAAAATAAGTGTTAAAAGTTTATGTTATGTGCTCCATGCAATTATGGAGTACATACAATTGAACAAGAATTTTGTACAGGCAAAAATATTCATAATTATTGCCATAACTTATTTTTATTGCATATTTTATAGTTTTTTAACTAACAGTAAGCTATAATAATTTATAATGTTCATCAATTTTTTTTTGTGGAGTGTCCTTAACACATCTAATGTTGTCAGAATTGAAAAAATCTACACCAATTGCCAATAAGAAAAATAATAGAATAGGTACATGGTAACGCAATAACATACTGTAACACAAATCCAGAGCAACAATATGACATTGGTAGTGCCTTGTGATGTAGTAGCAAGGTAGAATAATGTCTAGACATGTATTGTTATGTTGAGTGTAATCTGTTTTCTTATGATTTTTATTATGGTTATATTATGGATTTAGGAGGCCCTACTAAAACCTTGTTTGATAAGCCTATTTGGATCATTATAATATTTTTTTAAAGATAATTTTGGTTGTTTACAGGTATTACAGGTTTGCCGTTCCTGTCCAATTACAAAGTGGCGTAATTTTTTTTTTATTGTTTAAGAAATTGGGCTGATAATAATAATATTTGTTTTCATTTTGGGGCAAAGAAAAATTTGTGTGTTAGGAGGTTAAGAAATATTGTAATAAATGGGAGCCCCCATTTATAACAAGATAACTCAATATTTTTCAGGTTTAAAGGAATAACTAAATTATAATTTCATTGAATTAATGGGGTCGAATCAATCATTTTGAATAGGAATTTAAAATATTGAGTATGGTTCTTTCACAGTTGTTCTGTATTTTATCAGCAGCTGTTTGCACAATCTTGTGCAAATGATTTGTGTGATTATGTAAATTATACAGCAATTGAAAATTGTTCAATACCTACGTTATCAATTAGATGCTAGAACAATATGGTATGACGTAAATTTCGTCACGGTATACCAAGTTGAGTCACATTTGATATTCCTAAACATTACTACCCAATACCAGCACCTGCCTGACCGAGATTTCAAGGCAAAACGACGCGACACGGCGCTTTTTCAGAGACCAAATACGGGCATTACGAGAACTATGAACTCTTCAATTGTTGAACACGTAACAACGATTTTACCAAACATGGCTATGCCACGCAATAGTATCATAAATAAACATAGAGACAAATCAATAATGCTAAAATATATGATTAAATATGCAGTTAACTCACCAAAATAAGCCACCCACTGGGTAGGCTTTGAATTATCGGCGGAATCTTGATTGTTTAATTGCACTTGGCACAAAAAAACTTAACCACGGTTATAGATTTTATATCACGGTATTTCGTGTGAAAAACTTTACCGAGCATGCCCTAATGTGATTTTTTGATGAATTTTCATAGGAAACGCGATCGACGTTTCGCAAAAATGTCACGGAAGGAGCGAGAAAGTAGAGGAAACGTGCTAAGAGCAGCTACGCCATCTACTTCTGCTGTCACATTGCATTCGTATCGATTGAATACGTAGAACGGAGCATGCGCGCTGTTGTAGAAAGAATTGGATGCCTGATGATGCGCTATCTCGTGTCTTTAATTTTTTTAATATCCACTCTAACATCATTTGTAAAATAACCTTGTTATGAATGCTGATAATCATGACATAAAACAAAAACATGAGAAAAGTGACTGAAGTGTTAACGTAACGCGATATTTCTGTATTTCGGAACGTTAAAGAAAAGTGGGTTCTAGCGACATCTATGTTGAATAACGAAACTAAGCACTTAGTTGTCATTACCCAGCGTTTCCTTTTGATTCAATTACATAACTTTTCACTAGATGGCATTGCCGTTCATGTCAAAAATAAATCAATCCCTTGGATTTCCCTTTAGCATTTCAGTTGGATACTTTGCTTTAATATTTGTTTAATATGTCCGGTTAACTTAAACAGGCTTGCGGCTTAAAACAAGGGCCAGAACAAAAGCATAGGTAATGTGGGCCCTAGGTGGTCAACTTAGGGTGTATGTACCTACCTACATGCCTACCCTTATTAGAATACAGGCGTGATATTGTGTTGATATCTGATTTGCACTTTGGCCCATCTAAGCCTTTTATATGAGAAAGAAATAGCTAGGCGTCCATTAAATACATACAGGTAAGTAGGTAGCTAGGTAGGAACTTTATTCGCTGATGACGTAGGGGGCACATAACATCACGCCTGTAATCCCCTAAGGGTAAGGCAGAAGTGTACCCACAATATACACCCACATTTCGCCAGTTATGTTTAAGTCCCATGTAATAGGGGGTGTAGTGGTGGTTGTGGAATTTGTTGCCTCCGTTAGATAAGAGAAGCGAAGCAATGATGTTTCATTCCAAAAAAAAGGCGTTTCCCAGCAATAATCTTTGCGTAAAGTTACTTAGTTTGAAGTACAGAATGCTTGGTTGATGGCTTCGTGAACAATCCGTTTACACCCTGTATACATTATAACAATGCTTGGGTTTTTTTCTGAATTTAAACTAAGCTTTACAATACCTGATAAGTCTGATATTGCTGACCCAAGCGTTCATGGAAAACATGCCAATTTTATTGCTGCAGTACATAATGTTCCTGCTTTAGTCGTCGATCGTGAGACATAACTAACCGTGGCTTTTTTTCTTATTTCTCCAAAAAGGCTTATTGAAACAACGACCATGTAGCTTATCTAGTAAATCGATCGAAGGAAATTGGTAACATCTTAGATTTTCAATTTACCAGCTAAATATCGGCAGCGAATAAAAAGAGGAGGCAATATTAATTCGGATTCCATCACGTGGATCGGAGTGCTTTTGGTAAACCCACCAGTTAACCGCAAACAAATGTTTTGTAATCTGCCCAATTTAGTTAAATGCGTGTTAGCGCTATTGTCTAGTAAAAAGTTACCGAAGTCGATACGGCTACGAATAAGGGAAATATATAACTTTCTTAAGTGGGTGGGATTAACCCCCAACCCAGGTCCCACTCATCATCATTATCATCATCATAATCATCAGCCTATAGCAGTCCACTGCTGGACATAGGCCTCTTCAATCGCACGCCACTCAACTCTCATCCAGTTGCTAACAGCCACCCTGCGAAGATCGTCACTCCAACGAGCCGGAGGGCGTCCCACCTTACGTTTGCCAATTCGCGGTCTCCACTCAAGAACACGTCTACCCCAAAGGTCATCGGTTCTACGGCTAATATGACTGGCCCACTAACACCCTAAAAATATTTACCAATTTAAGAACTCGCTCACGGACCTCACTAATATGTTTCTTCCATCGAATGCTTCTATCTAGCTACAGACAGACAGACAGACATGACGAATCCATAAGGGTTTGGTTTTTTGCCATTTGGCTGCGGAAACCTAAAAAGCGACAGTAAAAAGAGACAGTCACATAAATTCATAAGATTTAACGTGGGAGAAAATGAGATAGGAAGCATTATACAGTGTTTATCTTGAAACCAAAATTTTTGAAGGTTTCACTTCTACCACATGTGAATTGCACACATGTTTTTTTTAAATACATGTTTTTAATGTAACATTTTTACATTAAACACCTCCACGACTAGCTTACTATTCAATCCATCCATCAGTTATTTTTCAGCCCAAAAAAAAAGTCGTTTGCCAGCTATAATTTTTACATAAAGTTACTTAGTTTGATGTACAGGATGCTTGGTTGACGGCTTCGTCTGACTGCAGAGTCTGTTTACACCCTGTATATAGCAAAGTCATCTGCGTACTGGGATATACAAAATTGTTGTTTTTAATATGGGACGTTACTACATATATGAATTGGGAATAACGGATCACCCTGGGCCAAACCGTTAATGTCTACTAGTAAAGCTACTATCAATTCTTATCTTGAGTACCCTTATATGGAGAAAGTTCCATAGATATCTACAGATGAAGGAACCGACTTTAAAACTATCTAAAACATTTATTAAAACAGAATTGTATGCTTATCTATATCTATATTTGTACTGTATGGTGTCGGCCGTAAAGAATAGCACCATCCCATATTTTCCCGTAGGTGTCGTAAGAGGCGACTAAGTGACTTACCAGAGAATGGGGCAGCAGCGTTCTCTATGCTTTTGTAACAACCGTACTGCGATCGCCAACCCGCCTGCCAAGCGTGGCGATTATGGCAAAACCCCCCCTTTGGGCGAGGCCTATGACCAGCAGTGGACGTCTTTCGGCTGAAATGATGATGATGACTTGATGAGGATGATCTATATCTAAAAACAACCCATAATAGAACAACCCTGGGAAAAACCACTTTGAATTGTGGTGATTAGGCAGCTTAAACTGTCTAAACACGACCTACCCCCCTGGAAGCCATGCAACTGTTACTTTTTTCAAAAAACCATTTCAATCTTCGATATAAAACGTAATGAAAAATTTTGCATATGCACGACCATAATGATATAAGTCGGAGTGTAGAAACGTTACAAGGGTCACGAGTTTTGGAATAGGTACAATACAAATGTCGCGCCACTGATGGGGGAGTATTCCCATGTGAGCACCGATTTCAAGAGCACCAAAGATTTTCCCTTTTGCACAAAGGGAATATCGAATAGAGGAGCTCGTGGCTAAACAATAACAGCCGCTCGGGCCGATCTTTAGGTTAAGCCGTGCTTGCCTAGGTTGGTCTGTGGATGGGTGACCACCCATTACATACCGAGTTTCCTCCGTGCCTCGGAAAGCACGTTAAGCCGTTGGTCCCGGCTGTCATTTGAAGATCTTTGACAGTCGTTAAAGTAGTCAGTGGCCCAAAAAGTCTGACAACCAGTCTTACCAAGGGGTATCGTATTTCCCAGTAGTAACTGGGTTGTGGAGGTCAGATAGGCAGTCGCTCCATGTAAAATACTGGTATTCAGCTGCATCCGGTTAGACTGGAAGCCGACCCCAACATAGTTGGGAAAAGGCTAGGCAGATGATGATGATGATGATGATGCACAAAGGGAATATCTTTGGCACTAAGCATTGGTGCTCTTGAAATCGGTGCTCAAATGGGAATATGTACTCCCTGATCGGGAACAAAACTGTGATTAAAAAAGTTGTTAAATAAAGTAAGTAATACAGATTTACCTACATCAGGCAAATTCTTAATCATAGAATAAGATATGTCGTCGCATCCAGGAGATGTATCCTTAGATTTGATACATTTATCTAGCTCCTGAATAGAGATCTCACACTCTAATGTAGGGTTACTATGATGAACGGTAGGGGTCGATGGGTACACATAATCGGGTGCTAAAGAATTGAAAAAAATTGTGGCACTTTGAGCATCCACAAAATATCAAGGTGATCGGTAACCTTTGAACTATCTCATTTTGCGCCACATTTCACTAGATGACTAGACGATGTAGTGTGATCAACTGAGGAACAAAATTTTGAAAGTTCATTCCCCTAGTCTGTCGGAGTAACCTTTGGGATGAATTTATCCTTCCATTAAAATATCCAGATTATGGGGTGTGGGATTACACGATGAGCCACAGTTTGTGACAGTCCGGCAGTCCAGTATAGTTTTGGTGTATTTGAAGTAGGGTTTTTATTAAATTTAAACATCGGAAAGAATTTGTTAGCATTTTAATAAAAATAGGATAATTACCTAGGTTTTTTATTGGGAACAGATAGAAAGTAAAGTAAAATTAATAAGTAGAGCTAGAGTAGTATATGTGTTACCAGTGGTTAGCATGTCAACGTTCGCAAGACCGCGTTAACTACGCGTATTGAATTACGGCAGTGGCCGTACAGGAGGTACAGGCGAGTACAGAACCAATATAGGAATATTTATAGCAAAGGAATATTTTATATTTTCTATTTTTTTTTTTACTTTTATTTATTAACGACGGTTTGGTCATATTGTGTAACTATACGAGTACATATAGGCCACATAGGAAACCTTTGTAACGACTCATCATCATTATTGGCACTCGGCAGTCTTTTTACCACACACCCTGACTGGCTAAGTAAATGCCTCTTCCTGTTTGAGGCTTGTACTATAAAGGTGTGGTCATATTTAAGGATGTGGAGGAGTATTCCCATTTAAGCACCGATTTCAAGAGCACTAAATATTTTCCCTTTTGAGCAAAGGGAATATATTTGGCGCATTGGTGCTCTAGAAATCGATGCTCAAATGGGAATACTCCGATGTGGACCACCCAACTAAAAATCATAATCACACAAAAATAATGGAATGTATTGTCCGCATATCGTCGCCGACTATCGTTGCGGATTTGAGCTCACATAGTAACTTATTGCAGGTTTTAGCTTCGATATTAAAACCTCATTTGGACGTCAATTCCTTCACCTTGATCTTATAAGAGTTATTCATTAAAGTTATTAGGTTTTCATAAATATTTAAGCAACAGTGACGATCCAGCGTTGCACTCTATTAACAGCATAAGTATAATTTACCGAGTAGAAATATAAAATATGCGCATGTTATTAGATTTAGATTCCGCGAATTTTATATCGATCAGAAATCTAAAACGTAAGTGATAAATTAGGTGCCAGCGATCAATGTGGTGACTGTCTTTCGTATTATTATATTTACATATGTATTATATAATGTATTATTTGTATATATCTCAAGACCATGCAGTCCCGCACCTTTGAAAGGGGTACCAGGGACCAAAATCAACATGCAGAGACCCGTTATACACTTTATTTTCTCATCTGGAATATGCAAGCATATCCAAGGACAACCCCCGGTTGGTGTAGACGATGTAGACGAATATAATGTCGTTAGCCTTCTTTTGTTTATTTTTTCACTTTCTCAAATGTTGCTTTACTTTTTATTTTGTACATACATTTAAATGTGTTATCTCTCTTTTATTTTTATAATTTAAGTTACTGTAATTGGTTCTTAACACAACCGTTGTAATAAAATAAATAAATAACATAACATAACATCACGCACACCTGTAATCCCCACATGGTTGGGCAGAGGTGTGCCTAATAATACACCCACATTTCGCCAGTTATTTAAATAAATACTGGAGTCCGACGTAGCCCTCCGTTCGCTCCAGACGAAGGGTCTAGACTTAACATCCAGTGTTGTTATTACTGCCATGACATGTGTCAGGGGCCTCGGAGATTACATTCACGTTCACGTGGTTTCAGCCCGCCATTCCCGGTGGGCCCCATCACCAAGCTTATCCAGCTTATCCAGCGACCGCACGTTCTCCATGAAGGCGCGTAGGCACCACTGCGCGTTATTTTTTGAATGACCATAGTCTACCTAACAAGTATGTCAGACATACTAGGTACAGACTACTAGGTAGATTTCTTTAATAGGTTTTCAACTTTATCGCTACAGCTTTAGGTTCAAGGTTTATTGGGAAAATGTCTGTACATTCAGTTTAAATTCATGCCAAAACCAGCTCGTTTGATTTTAAATATTAGATCACATGAGGTTTTTTTTTATTGCATTAGTTTAATGATGCATTGCAATGTTTTCGTCAGTTTACTCATTAAATTGACCTGCTGACAACAGTTCATAATGCCCAAATCTATGTATTTAAGTCGCAAGTTAATAGGCTTCTTTTGGGTTAACTCGTTTCATCATAGACCTCATCTCTGTCCACAAAACAAGATTGAGGTCAAGAATAGACCCATTTAATATAAAAAAATTACAACAAAACTGGTTCACTAAAAGTATTGCATAAGGATTAATTCAGGTCTCTTCTTACTTTCGTGTCGATTGTCTATACTTCCCAAATGTCCGACCAAAGTTATTGGACCACTCTGCCATTTGCCCTATTTGTAATGTGCAAGTAATAAGGGGGATGGGAGTTCTGAACTGGCACTGTTCAGGATGTCATCAGGCAAGAATTACGGGTTTACTCCCAATCTACCTACTTGCATCTTTTCCATCTGCTGCACTATAAAAGACCTGAAAAAATGCCATGTGGACCACTCGAAAAAAAGTTTCAAAAATAAGTAATAATATTGAACTCCAGCACAAGATAAAACTAATAAATTATAATAGCCAGTGCAGTGACTTCTTGGAGGTCACCCGGACTTTTGCTCAGTGAATAGAATTTTATTTTAATAGAATATATGAATAGAGTTTTTTGTTTCATTTGTCAGAAACGCACCAAACTGAGTGCTTGTGCAATAAAAAAACGATTTAGTTCTCAAAATATTTTTGTCACTTGAACAAAATGAGTGCGGACTATTAGGTGCAATAGACAAATAAAATACAGTGCATTCTTTGATCTTGGAAATAAAATGAATTTTGGATGGTTTCGTTGGTTGAGGATCAAGTGTGACTTCTTTTTTGAGGTGAGTGAGTATTATTAGTTATTACTTAGTAATAATAACTACTTACCTAGGTAAACAAGTTTTTATTATAATTATTGTAGACTGCCTCTTTGGTCTAGTATTCATAAGCGCGACTGTTGTGCATGTTGAAAGGTTTGTAAAAATATTCTGATTTAAAAGAAGGTCTATGGAGTTTCTTGTCCGTTGTTCACTATACAGATCTACGCTGGCAATAGGCTCGCCCCCCATTACGGGCATGGAGTTCAAACATATAACCAGCGAAATGTGGGTGTACTATTAGGTACACCTCTGCATAACCCTTCGGGGATTATAGGCGTGATGTAATGTTATTGTGGATAAATATTTATATCAAAAATAATAATACAACGAAACTGAAAAAAAATATAAGTACTTTTGTTTAATATTAAGTTAGTCGTATTTTAACCGCTTTAAGACTAAACACCACAATAAAAACAAAATAGAGTTGACAAATTAAAAAATATTTTTTTTTAAAGGGCAAAGTGTTTTGTGCCCGACTGTTAGCCTGTACTTGCCCAATTGAACCGGAGTCTTATTGGCTTTCCGCAGTGCCAGACACTGTCCATTCAGTGTTCGAATTATGAATTTAGAAAAAAATAAGTATTAGTCTATGATGCGTTTTTTTTTTTTAATAAATATCGAATCGGTGACGTGGTAAAATCGTAGTTTTTATGTGATTAGGATTTAATCAGTGTAGTTGGCTGTGTGGAATGAATCCCTAAAAGTGTACCTAGTGGTGGTGTTTTGTATAAAATGTAGATTTTAGTGAGTTTGTTATCAACATAGGGAAATAATTAAAGGCTGAATGTGTTCTTTGCTGTGCTTGATTGTGTAGTTTTATTAAAAGTAAGTAGTTATTCGTTAATACCGTTTCTGACGAATTAAAAAAAAAAGGAATTGAAAGGTATGGAGATGAACCTATTTATTTATATAAACTTTATGTATAATAATAGTGGTACTAGGCGGACTTAATGCCACAAGGCATTCTATACCAGTCAACCTATGTATTAATTGGCAAAATTTGAGCCAAATCATTTCAGAGCACTATAAGGCATGGGTTTCGAGATCAATGCTTTTAGTAGAATTGTGCTTTTAGTAATACTTGTAGTAGTCGAATGATAACCACAGATCAAATTATTGCAGTCATTTTAAAAACAAGTGTTGGCTTCATACTTAATTGTCGGGAAAATAAAAATAATAATACATGAATGCGGTTTTTTTTTGGTTTTTCGTTTCATACTGATGCAATGCGGAAACTGTGTTGTCATTTCTATTCAAAAATCACTCTGGGAGCATTGGTACTGGATAATAACTTAAAGTAGTATTAAAAATTAAAAATAAATCTTTATTGACAAGTTATTAGGTGATTACTTACAAACATCAGTTGGCTCTTGTACTAGGAATTCCTGTATCACAAGAGCTAGACCTCTCAATTTACAGAGAATATTATATAAAGAAGCGATAGACAAAAAACTAGCCAAGTGCGAGCCGGACTCGCGCACGAAGGATTCCGTACCATTATCTATACAACATTAGACAAAAACGAAAAAAATACGTTTGTTGTATGGGCCCCTTAAATATTTATTTTATTTTAATTTAATATTTTTTTAAAAGTGAATATACAACTAAATATTCTGTGATTATTTCAAGCGTCTACGCCGTTATAAAAATCGGCAACAAATAACTTTGTTGTATGGAAGCCCGCCCTTAAATAATTATTTTATTCTGTTTTTAGTATTTTTTGTTATAGCGGCAACAGAAATTCATCATCTATGAAAATTTCAACTGTCTAGCTATCACGGTTCATGAGATACAGCCTGGTGACAAACGGACTGACGGTCAGACAGACAGATAGACGGACGGCGGAGTCTTAGTAATAGGGTCCCATTTTGGGCTGCGGGACTGTTCGAAAGAGATACCGCGGCCCTGGAACACAAACGACAAGGACGGAACATGGATGGGTTTAAGTCAGTACAAGTCTGACACTCCCTTGCGCTCTGCCCGGAGCGGGAGAAGTCATTTGATGATTTCCCATCCGTAAAAAAAAAAGGGTCCCATTTTACCCTTTGGGTACGGAACCCTAAAAATGAGATTTTTTTATTAGATATGGCATGCATTAAGTGTTATAATGCATGCCATATCTTTTGATACTCGTTTTATTATCTAGGTACTTAATTACTTTCAAGTAAAAACTATTAGGTAATTTAACTTTTTACAAATTGATAACTTGATTTAATTGTCAAATTACTTGACTAAACATTTACGTAAAAAGTCCTAATGATATCACGTAATCAGTACAACAGTTCAGTATCGTAATTAAATAATGAACAATATTATAAATGGAAGTCGCAAGTAAGCGTTTTGTGTCTTGAAACGTAAGTTTGTGTGTTTGTATGTTTAGTAATAAGTACCTGGATGACCGAGTAACGCACGGTTTTTGTTTTGACGTTTTCTAAAAATGAAACCTAGCTAGATCGATTTATCGCCCCCGAAACCCCCTGCATACTAAATATCATGAAAATCGTTAAGACCGTTTCCGAGATTCAGATTATATATATATATAATATACATTCAATAAGGTCCCATTAAAATAGATGGACAAATTTTAACACAGCGTTCAGAACGCTTAAGGGTTGTTTCACATCGCAGCGACAAAAGGTGGTTGCGTTGTGATCGGCATCACCCATGTGGTCGGTATCACCCATGTGGTCGATAATGACGGCAAAATAACTAACAACACTGACTTAAAATAATAAGAAAATCAAAAAATGTGGTCCGTGTGAATTGTACTATTCATTTTCAATACAAAATTGTGCCCGCCCGCGTCGTGTGGTTGTGGTTGTGGTGTGGTTGTGGTACGTGTGAAACAAGCCTAACCAAAGATATCCAAGCAAAAAAAAACTGATTAAAGTGATTATATTTTGACCGAACATAATAAATTGCCGGCATTTTTAGTGTATTTTCGTTAGCTGTTTTTTTTTCTTGTAAGTTTCTTATGCGCTTTTTTAATTTTTCTTTTTTACCGTTGTCCTTATTTTGGTGGTCTGAATGATTGCTAAAAGTTTGTCCATCTATTTTAATGGGACCTTATATAAAAGAATTGCTCGTTTTAAGGTATTAGAATAGCAAATAGATTAGATATATATATATATATATATATGTACGCATTACTTTGTGTAATTTATTTCATCACCACTGTTCTCAAAAACGAAGACATGTGACATCTACCAATCCGCACTGGGCCCGCGTGGTGGATTATAGCACATCCCATCTCATAGAGAGGAGGCTTGTGTCCCAGCAGTGGGAACATTATAGGCTGATGCTGATGATGATGATTATTTTTTAAGTGTACATTAACAAAACTATAGATCATTGTGTCTGAAAAAAAAATGAATTGAAATTAAAATTGAAAGGCCGCCGTGATAGTAGGAGAGCCCACGACACTAAAACCTAGTTCGATAACACTATCAGATTATGTATCCATAATTAACCACGTCATTAATGGCGGAACACGAAATGGTGATGCTGCAATGCAAAACCCTGGTAACACTATTAAAAAAAAGGGTTCCGAACTATAAACCGAAAAAAATATGTTTCTTGTATGGTAGCCCTCTTTAATTATTAAATAGTTTATATTTTATTATTTGTTGTTATAGCGACCACAGAAATACATTATCTATGAAAATTTCAACTGTCTAGCTATCACGGTTCATGCGATACAGCCTAGTGATACACAGCCAGACAGACAGACAGACGGACAGTTGAGTCTTAGTAATAGGGTCTCGTTTTTACCCTTTGGGTACGGAACCCTAATTTCTAGTATGATAAGATTCCCAAGTTTCGTTCTAATATCTCTTCGTACGAACCAAAACAAGTAAACCATGTATCTGTTTTCATTAGAAAAAATGTTGAAGACGATATTTTCGGTTTTCAAAGTTAAGAACTTGAATAAATGTAAGTGGGTTAATATCCGCTATTGCGATCTTCATCATCAGCCTTTTTAATGTTCCCACTGCTGAGACACAGGCCTCTTCTCTATGAGAGGGACTATTGCGATCTTAACTGGCAGCAATTATAGTACGATCGACCTCCCTTTAAACCCAAAGCTCATTTGAAAGATCATCAATTTCTATGTAAGAAAAACCACTGCTGCATTTTGCAGTGGAAAAATGTCGGGAAAAACTCGCAGCTGGATTCGGCGTTTCAATTCAGTTTTGTCAACAATCACTCGGTTCCTTTCAAAAAATAATTCTGAAAAGTTTTGAAACGTTTTCGCATAAAATAAAACCGACTTCGAAAACACAATAAAGTGAAAAATAACTTTAGCTTCAGAAGTCGGTGACTTTCGTTTGTTTGATATAGTTTTTTTGTCACCGACTAATGTTGTTCCGGCTAATCTCTGAAACGGCTGGACCGATTTGCTGGAACGCCTACAAATCGGTCACGCGAGCGCCTCAGATGATGTCGTTTAAAAAACACGCGTGCCGCGCGCAAAACGGCAGCAATTGACTTGAAGATCAGCTTTTTACACCCATCATAAGCATAATTAGCCTAAAATGTTCCCACTGCTGGAACACAGATCTCTCTATTAAAGGAAATGTCCTATAATCCACCACGCTGGCCCAGTGCGGGTTGGTAGATGTCACATGTTACTGTGTCACAAACAAAAATTCGAAGGAATTTTTGTTTCTATGACATGTCGGTTTCCTCACGATGTTTATACTTAAAACTATCTCAAATATTTCTAATTAGCTTACCAATCTGTTTCCCAGGTCGTCACCATGAAACTGCCTCGTTTCTTGGGCCACGTGGCTGGGGTCGGCTACAGCAAGCCAACGACGGTGGTCTCCCGGCACGAAGACTACACGGTCGGTCAAACGACAGGCGGGCTGTCTGTCCTATTCACTATACTGTGTATTGTCGACCTTTTTGGAGTCTTCCCGGTCATAACGCTGCCTAAGAGTGTTATTTCTTGTGGTGAGTGTTTTGTTTTGTTAATTTTTACCCGTCAGCGTGCATAAATGCATAACGGGAAGGACGCCGGAGACGCCAGCACATCAAGCTACTCGAAACTGTCAAATTTTCCCAATCAACCTTGAACCTAATGCTTTAGCGATAAAGTTGTAAAGTCTATTAAAGAAATTTGACAGATTGTAGTAGCTTGATGTGCATTTTTGAGCCCGGCTAAGCCGAGTCGGCTTAGTGAGGAGAGTTTAAAATTCCAACCGTATACTTATTTTAGGCATTAACTTAGTTGTTGCTAAGTGATAGTGAAAACGGACACCTGTGAAAATAAACTTCGTAGACCATCGCATTACCTACGCCGCATAGCGAGTGACTGCGTTTAGCTTAATATAACGTAATAAACTTCCACTGCCCTTCCACCAGCCTTATACAAGGTGTAAACAGTCTTCATGAAGCCGTCAACCAAGCATTAGGTACATGAAACTTTACGCAAAAATTAGTGCTGGGAAACGGACTTTTTTTGTTGGGCTGAAAAATCACGTTTTACAGTAGGACTCAATGTAACGCACTCAAAACATTGTGCTGATGGATGGGTTGAATAGTAAGTGGGTCCTGGAGGTGTTTAAAGTAAAAAAAAATATATTAAAAACATGTATTTAAAAAATAAAAACTTGTAAGAAAGTTGGAACTTTGACCCCCAATATCTCCGTAACTAGAAAGTTCCCAGGTATGGTCTACAGCAAAAAAATGATCGCAATGACGGGGAGAACAAGTGCCTTTCGGCTTCGTTAAGAGTCTGTTTACACCCTTTATGCGTGGTGGCGGCCAACATAAACGGTCTATTATTTAAAAAAAAATTGTGAAACATTGTCCCCATATCAAGGGTCATCATCAGCGGTAAGTACTTACAGGCTGCCCCATGTCAAATCCCAGTAAGGAATAGTACTATTCTAAAGCACGAAAACTTTTTTTCACGCAATCTTTCTAAAGTTAACACAATAGGTTTTCGAAGGCTGGATCAATTTATGTTTTTTCGCTCTTCTACATCTACATAGTTTGAAGCACATACTGTGTTTCGATAAGGAGCAGTCGTTAAAGTCTAAAATAAACATAAATTGCTCTTCCATCAACGCCTGTGCCTGTGTGCTCAGCGGTGGAAATTTGGCTGTAAAGCCATCGGCCACTAAACCACGCTGGTCTTCATCGCCGATTACCAATGTTCATTATTTTACTTATTCTGCTAAATAACACACTTTTTTTCGTCCAGGTGTATACGGGTTACCGTTAGTCCTGGCAGTATTCGGCTTGCAGCTGTACACGGCAGTATTACTGGGAAGAAGCTGGCTGTTAGCCCAGAAGATCACTCCTGACATCAAAGAGAAGAATCGGTGAGTTTGTATTAATCATCTCTGGAGAACTCAACTGATGCACACTTGGCATTTGTGGTTTACTCAGTTGCTGTCTGGGTCATACGGTCTGAGCCTATGCTATATGCCTTTGAAATAGAAAATGCGAAGGAAGACTAAGGTCTGTTGAGATGTTGAAGACTTACACCACTTATTGATGGATTATATGTTCGATGTGCTGTGTTCGTTTTTAATGAGATTATGTAAAAATTGTTTATGATATTGTGATTATGAGTCTAAAAGAAATAATCTATTTAGGGTCTTGAAGCTGAACAGTCTTAATATAGGCATATTCCAGAAAATGCTGTCTCAACCAAATGGTGACGATTCTGTTCAGGTTCATGGTCAGATATGAGCAAAATATTTATTTACGGTACGATAGCATACTGTCATTCGGATTGCAATTATAAAAGACTGACAAAAAAGACTGGTAGATGCATTAAGCACCTCTGGACCTATACGTCTCCTGTAAAATGGAACTAAAGGAAGGATGGTAGTTTGAAGTCAAATCTTTGCCGTGTTCGAGGATAACCAAAAGAAGAAATGTAATTACCATTTGTTTGGTGCTTGGTACATCAGTTTTAAAGCTGTTTTTGTTCCATACCCAGGTTTCCCTACGCGGCAGTAGCTGAACTAGCGTTTGGTGCACCAGCAAAGAGGCTGGTGACCTTCCTCATTGATGCAGCGACATTCGGTTCAGGAGTACCTAACTTTATAATTGGTAAGTTTTTTTTTTACTGTTTGGAAAACTCATTTTTTTAAACTGTACATAGGTATGTAATGCTGGTCCATTTGATATCCTACCGGCCACCTGTTAGAAAATGGTTAATATCTCTCAAATCGCCAAAACATTTGCATAGAGTACAGGAAAATGAATATACCTCAATTAATAACTAGGTACAGTACCCCAAAAGCTGAACTTTTAACGACTAAGTATAAATAATTGGTTGTCTGTAAAGTTGGTTCACGGACGATAGTTTAACGCTACAACGTCATAAAATCGAGTGGAAGAGAGATAGATGCGGCGCATGCGTACAATGAGCGTAACGGGACAAATGAGCATAACGGGACACTTTTTCGTGCATGCAGCCCGCGTTCAGCGATTTATTAGACGTTGTCACGTCAAAAATATCCAGATTTGGGCAGCAACAAACCATAAATTCTATGAACTGTCTGAACCCAACCTTACCGCCCAGACGTTACTGTCAGCAGCAGCCGCTTGCGACTTCTTGTCCAACGAAGTACCTACTGGACCAATTTCTTTGGTAGCCAAATACTCCTGGAGGCCCAGCACTTCTTACAGCAGTATTATTTTAATTTTACTTCTTTAATAGGGATGTTTCCTGAGTAAAAAAAATACAGGGTGTAAACAGACTCTTCACGAAGCCGTCAACCAAGCATTATGTACATCAAACTAAGTAACTTTACGCAAAAATTAGTGCTGGGAGACCACTTTTTTTTTGGGCTGAAAAATCGCGTTTTACGGCAAGACTCAATGTAACGCACTCTAAACATTGTGCTGATGGATGAAATGAATAGTAAGGGGGTCCTGGAGGTGTTTAAAGTAAAAATCTTACATTAAAAACATGTATGTAAAAAAAAACTTGTGACCAAGTTGTAACCTTGACCCCCAATATCTCCGTAACTAGAAGGTTCCCAGGTATGGTCTAGAACAAAAAAATGATCGCAATGACAGGGAGAACAAGTGCCTTTCGGCTTCGTTAAGAGTCTGTTTACACCCTTTATAATTCAATGTATTAAGTCCGTCAGTTAGATTATCGAAAAATATTGGATACGTATTTTTTATTTTATCAAATCAATAAAAAATAACGAAGATAAAACGCAACAAAGTTCATGAGTGGGGGCTTGTGACGTCACTTTCTGCTAAAAAGTATACTGAAATGTGACGTCACACGAGTTTTCGACCTCAGACCAAATAAAAAACTAAGACTGTCAACAATGACGTGAAGCCGGTTTCGTAAACTTGTGTGCACTTTGAGCTTAGTTTTTGAGCGTAGTTTAGTTGTAGTTTGATGTAAATGTGTGCGTGTGAGCGTGTATGCACAGAGCGAGGCGTGGCGCGTGCGCTTTTGCGCATGCTTCACTGTATTGTTCGCAGTGCTATGTCTTGGTTTTTTATTTGATCTATGTTTTCTACGCACTGCATCGTCCTCATTTTATGTTTGCGAGGAAGAAAAAATACGTGTCCAATATTTTTTGGAAATCACCTGACGGACTAATTCGATTTTTTTGGTAAACTACCCTATTATACAGGCTGTTTAGCTTCATCCCTTTCCCACTGGTACCGTCCCTGACCTCTTCACATTTCCTTTCCATGTGCAGCCTCGCAAACGCTCCAGATATTCTGGTGGAAGATATCGGGCGGAGAGATCGGCATCACGTACTGTGTGTGGATGGTCATCCTAGGACTGCTGCTGTGTCCTGTCATGTGGCTTGGATCGCCTAAGGAGATGAAGTAAGTGCGAACTGGGAGGATGGAACTGGGAGTTAAAATGACATCAACTATGACACATCACTGATGACACTTGCATTACGCAAATAGCTCTTACTGCTATGTGAAAAAGGCGCTGCTAATGTCTAATTATTACCTAACACTAAAATGTGTGTAAAAGTACTGTAGTGTATCATAGTGTGTATGTGTAGTGTGTGTGTGTGTCTGTAATGTGTGATGTGTGTATGTGTGTGTAGTGTGTTGTTTAGTGTGTGTGTGTATGTGTGTGTGTAGTAGTAATGTGTGTAACGAACCCGCAAGGTATTTGTTCTCCCCGTATTTTTTTTGTTATGTTCTAGGGGTCAAAAATCCATTTTTTTTTATTACGTTGTTTTAATGTTATAACTTTACCTCAGGCTCAGTGCTTAAGCCTAGATCTATAAACTTCACTTAACATGGCTTTGGTAAGGGAACATGTTGTCTAAACTTTAGACAATACAGGGTGTAAACAGACTCTTCGCGAAGCCGTCAACCAAGCATAATGTACACATCAAACTAAGTAACTTTACGCAAAAAATTGTGCTGGGAAACGACCTCTTTTTTTGGGCTGAAATCACGTGTAACGCACTCAAAACATTATGCTGATTATGGATTAAGTAGTAAGGGGGTCGTGGAGGTGTTTAAAGTAAAAATCCTACATTAAAAACATGTATTTAAAAAAAAAAAAACTTTGGAAAGTGTTGGAACTTTGACACCAATATCTCTGTAACTAGAAGGTTCCCAGGTATGGTCTGGAATAAAAAAGTGATCGTAATGGCGGGGAGGACAAGTACCTTTCGGCTTCGTTAAGAGTCTTTTTACACCCTTTGTGTTCCCTTCTCTATGTGGCACTATATTGCAGTTTGTCAGTTTTGTGAGGCCTGGTTTTACAAAGTCGAAGAGGAGACATACCATATTCGACTCACAGGAGAGTAACCAATGAGATTGGTTGAATTCCGCAAGTCTCCTCGCCGCTGGAAACCGAACCTAACGCTTAGACAAAGTACGTGCAAAAGATCATTTGTAGACCTAGGCCTTCATCATAATCATCGTTTTAGCCGTAAGACGCCCACTGCTGGACATAGGCCTCCCCCAAGTGTCGCAAAATTGACCGGTCCCGTGCGTCTCGCATCCAGCGGATCCCCGCAACCTTCACCAGGTTATCGGTCCACCTAGTGGTCGGCCCGGCCTTAATTCCTACTGATAACTAAAGCAAATCCTTTTCCAGGCCCATAGCGATAACGTCAGTAATAATAGTCACCACGGTGGCCATCACCACATGGACGTGCATCTTGAGTGACGACATATCGCCGACGCCGGTCGCCAACGTGGCGAAAATACAGCCGCAGCTCCAGGACTTCCTTATTGCTTATGGGATACTGGCTTTTCAAGTAAGTGCTTGTTTTTAAACGCGATTATAGTTCGTTTCTATTTTCTGAGTACGAAGAATTGCCAAACTGAAATGACAGCGTAGTGTCGGCTATCATTCTGCAGTGCCCTTACTGCTTGTTGAAGAATGATCGCTGATTCCGTATAATGCTTACATGATTAAATACATAATATGTATAATTGTATATCTAATACTAGCTGTTGCCCGATCTTCGTTCGCGGGAAATTATTATAAAAAAAATATTACCTACTTCCCTTTTTGAATCGGATTTTTTTCCCAATTTTTTTCCAAAGGGTTTTAATTTTTTTGCACGGAACCTGAATTATTTTTCTAAAATAAAAGTAGCTATGTTAGACCTTATAACATCAACTATCTGCCAGTAAAAGTCCCGTCTAAATCGGTCTAGCCGTTTATGAGATTAAATGGAACAAACAGACAGACAGACCGACAGACAGACAAAAATGGAAAAAACGTGTTTTTGTTGTAAGTGCCCTATATATATTAATAATGCACCCAGTAAAAAGCTGTTCTTTAGATATTACAAACAGACAGTCTAACTTTATTTATTTGTAGTATGTATGTATAGATATGAAGAGATCTCAACTTCTCAATATATAAAGTTTGTATGTTTTTGAGGTAGGATGTAGTGGATTTTCTTCGGAACTACTGATCCGCTTCCGAAAATTATTGCACTTACCAGAAGCTGCATTATACCCGAGTGTTACTGGCTATATTTCAAACATGCCCGTGGGATAATTTCCGACCGAAACGCTAACGAAGCCGCAGGCATTAGCTAGTCATTTAATAGTATAAATGCGACTGTAACTCTGTTCCTATATTTTCACAGCTGAACGGATTTAAATGAAATTTTGCCCACAGACAGAACATGACCTGAGGTAGAATATAAGACCCGGTAGTACGTTTTAGTGGTATAGATAATTTTTGATCTTCATGTAAGCAATGTCGCGGCGAGAAGCTAGTAAAGACGCCAGCACATCAAGCTACCTTTAATAGTTTTTCAACTTTATCGCTAAATCATTAGGATCAAGGTTGACTGGCGTCTGTACATACAGTATTATTAATGTGAACACAGCGTTTCAATTCATTAGGTAGAATAATAAATAAAAGTGATAGCCTAGTGAGTAGTGATGTGACCATCGGACTGCCATGTCTTGAGTTCGAATTCAAGACCGATACCTCTGATTTTTCGGATTCATGTGCGTATGGTATAATTTACTAGCGAGCCGCCCCGGCTCGCACGGGTGCAACGTTATATCTTGAATCACTCTATCTATTGCTGAAAACTGCATTAAAATCCGTTGCGTAGTTTAAAAGATCTAAGCGTACAAACAGCGGGAGCGACTTTGTTTTATATTAGGTACTAGCTGATGCCCGAGGCTTCGCCCGCGTGGATGTTGGTTATCGCGACCAAAAGTAATCATGAAATTTTGATCCCGTTCCCGCAACAAAAACTTGACAAATTATATACTTAAACCTTCCTCGAGAACCACTCTATCCATTGGTGAGAATAGCATAAAAATCGGTGTAGTAGTTTTTGAGTATATCGAGAACAGACAGAGAGACGCGGCGGAGGACGTTTTATAATATGTAGTGATAGTGATACCTACCATGTAAAGATAATCACTTGCTTCGGTGAAGGAAAACATCGAAACGAAACTAGCATGCCTTTTTTTTTCGGATAGGAAATCGTCAAATGACTTCTCCCGTTCTGGGCAGAGCGGAAGGGAGTGTCAGAAACCAGCATGCCTGAGAGATATTTCTTGACGGCATGTAAAGCCAAGTCAAAGCCCATGGGCAACATTAACACCGGTATTCATGAACGTTACTCAGTGCGCGCGGACGCACAGTGTCCCAAAAACCTATTCATAAACAATACTTGAGGGACGGACGACAGGACGCCCGAGTGAAGTCGCTTCACAACGTTAACCAATCACAGCGCCCCATTCAATGCTATGTGTCCACACAGCAAAGAGTCGTTCTTGAATACCAGTGTTAAACTCGGACACCAGTTTAGGCAATAACCACACGAAACTAAAACCATCCAATAATTATTTTTCCCCCAGTTCGACATCCACCCGATGCTGCTGACCCTGCAAGTGGACATGAAGGACAGTAAGAAGATCAACGCGGCTGTGCTTGGCGGATTCGGGATCACGGGCTTCATGTTCGCGGTCACCACCGTGCTGGCAGCCATCAGATACGGGTCTGACCTCGATAATAATATACTGCAGAGTGAGTTCTTACTTTTTTTCTTGTTTTATTTTTCTTTGGTATTCAGCTGCGATCGTTCCAAAAAGTCTGACAACCAGTCTTACCAAGGGGTATCGTATTACCCAGTACTAACTGGGTTGTGGAGGTCAGACAGGCAGTCGCTCCATACTTGTATTCAGCTGCATCCGGTTAGACTGGAAGCCGACCCCAACGTAGTTGGGAGTTGGGAAAAGGCTAGGCAGATGATGATGATTCAGCTGCGTTCGGTTAGACTAGAGGCCAACTAGACAGACTATGACAACACGAGCAGTTCGTTTTTAGGGTTCCGTACCTCAAAAGGAAAAAACGGAACCGTTTTTTTTTTCGGATGGGAAATCATCAAATGACTTCTCCCGCTCTGGGCAGAGCGGATGGGAGTGTCAGACTTGTACTGACTAAAACCCATCGATGTTCCTTCCTTGCCCTTTGTGTTCCAGGGCCGCGGTATCTCTTTCGAACAGTCGCGCAGCCCTGGCAGGAAAAACAACCCTTATAGAAAAACGAACCCTTATACGGAAAACGGAACCCTTATAGGATCACTTTGTTGTCCGTCTGTCTGGCAAGACCCTTTATCGCGGGAACGCGTGGAGGTATCGAGGAGATAAAATTAAAACAATATACCTACTCAAGTCTACACTCTACAGTCCCTTGAAGCTGTGAATAAATCAAACATCTAAATTAACGTAAAAAAAATATACGACTGTTTATGCCACAAGAAAACGTACATATATTTGGACACACTCAAGGGAATCAAAATTTATAGGGTACTTCCCGTAGACCTAGAATCATGAAACTTGGCAAGAAACAATGTCTTACAGTACATGTAAAGGAAAAAATCTGACCACCGTAAATATGTAGTTTAATAACAAAATACCAACAAGTTTATACGGGACCCGAGTGCGCGAGTTGATCAGTTCGATGGCCTAGATCACACTCTGAAAGACCACACCTTACTGGTGCACAATGGTGTATGAAAAACTTATTAAAACAGGTGATGACGGTAACTCGAAGTCACAATCACTATCACTACATACAGGGTGTAAACAGACTCTTCACGAAGTCGTCAACCAAGCATTATGTACATCAAACCAAGTAACTTTACGCAAAAATTAGTGCTGGGAAACGACTTTTTTTTTTGAGCTGAAAAATCACGGTCATCAGTAGGACTCAATGTAACCCACTCAAAACATTGTGCTGATGGATGTATTGAATAGTAAGGGGGTCCAGGAAGTGTTTAAACTAAAAATCTTACATTAAAAACATGTTTAAAAAAAAAAACTTGTGAAAAGTTGAAACTTTGACCCCCAATATCTCCGTAACAGAAGGTTCCCAGGTATGGTCTAGAACAAAAAAATGATCGCAATGACGGGGAGAACAAGTGCCTTTCGGTTTCGTTAAGAGTCTGTTTGCACCCTTTATTATGAAACAAAGTCCTCCGCCGCGTCGTCTGTCTGTCACTAACCCCAATAGCACTTCCCCGACCTGGGAATCGAACCCAGGACCTCATGCTCACTCGATCAACGAGGCAGATGGAATTAATTATAATTTATTAATTAATTACTATTATTTGAATTTACTTAATCACTTACCACTAACATAGTTCTTAAATACTTACCCCCTTATATACCTTGTTGTTCGCAATAAATAATTATTTGACTTGATTTTTGATTTGATTGAAATCAAGAATTTCTCAGTACAAACAGTCTGGAGTCAAAAGTTGTGTCCTGTTGATGGCAATGGGCTTGCCCTCTAGTACAGAACTTGGACATATCTGGCGAAATGTGGTCTTACAGTTGTGATGAAGTTTATAAACCATTTCATTTTGTACCCTTAGTGAATTTATTTGTAAATCTCCACATTTGTTCAGGTATACCATCATCGATACCGCTGTACCTGATGGCGTTGCTGGTGACCCTCCAGCTATGCCTGTCCAGTGCTGTCAGTCATTCGGCGCTGTTCCAACACATTGAAGATATACTCAAGATTCCAAGAAGTACGTTGCTTTGCTTGCTTGGGTTCCTAAAGGGCTTGGAAGATTTTTGTATGAACCCTGGCCGGCCTAACTTCCGCCATTTTTTTTTTCTATGTGTCGGCCTTGCATGACACCTATATTAATCGATAGCTGACGTCAATACAAAAGACAAAATGTTCTTAAGTGTCACGTTTCCGAGATATGAGTTATCAAAGTTAAAGTCTATTCACTGATGGCATCTCCATCACAATTTACATAATACAGCGTGTCCGGTCAGCCTGCTAAGGCTGCGGGACTGTTCGAAAGAGATACCGCGGCCCTGGAACACAAAGGGCAAGGAAGGAACATGGATGGGTTTTAGTCAGTACAAGTCTGACACTCCCTTCCGCTCTGCCCAGAGCGGGAGAAGTCATTTGAAGACTTCCCATCAGAAAAAAAAGGGTGTCCGGTCAACATCATAAACCAAAATGCAATTAGATTCTGGTTTTTAATTAGGTATAGTATTTGGGGGCCTACCATGACGTCTTAAAGCAGTTGTCATTCTAGTGTGGGAAAGAGATGGCGCTAGACGACCCGTATAGCTCTGTCCCTTTCACACACTGGAATTGGAACTGCTTTAAGACGTCATTGTAACCCCTTGGTTGGAATTTAGATTTGATTTCTTTTTTTGAACATATTTAAACGGCGCTGTATGTGCATTTAATTATATATATGTGTGGAAATGTTCTAAAAAACAAAATGCCGGCGTCAATTCCTACTAGAGCCTAAAAGATTCATGTACATACAACTAAAGTTTTAATATTATCCATCAACAATAAAGTATTTTCTTGTTTGTTTCAGATTTTTGCTTCCAACGCTGTCTTATAAGATCAAGCATAGTAGCCTTAGCCGTATTTTTAGCTGAATCCGTCCCTCGATTCGACTTAGTCATGGGTTTGGTGGGGTCCACTTTAACAGGACCTTTAATGTTTATATGTCCACCGGTATTCTTCCTCAAACTATGCTATATGAAATCCAAGATGCGTTCTAAACAATCATTGTATAGACTGACAGAAAAACTAAACGGAACGCAAAATGGAACTCGGAATGGTGGTGCTCAAAATGGCGCGGCTCAAAATGACGGTTCCCAAAATGGTGACCTTACAAAAAGCCCGTTAATAATAACCGACGTTTTACATACTAAGTATAAAACGTTCTCTGAACATGCAATAGAAATGACAGACGAAGACGAGTATGATATTAAGTGGTACGATGTTCTTTTAGCTTTAATTGTGACGACTGTGGGCATGGTAACTACTATTGTTGCGACTTATTCGAGTTGGTCGAATTCTATAGCTTATGCGACTTTTAGTCCACCTTGTTTGCTGAACGCTACTGACGCGGCTAGGAGTTTCCTACAAATACCTATGTCTATTTAGAAATTAGGATAGATGTCTAATTTAAATATAAAGGGCCAGATGCTTAGTTTTTCTTAGCTAATGTCTTTTTTTTTCTCCTACGACGATCGTTTGGGATTTTTTTTTAAATAGACACCATAATAGTGTGACCACTGTGTGTGTTGCCAGTGATTACATAAGGGACCGAAACGTGGTCGCTCAAAATGAGAGCCTCATCAGAAGGCTTAAAGTCACCCAAAGGGCAATGGAGAGGGCTATGCTCGGAGTTTTCTTGCGTGATCGAATCAGAAATGAGGACATCCGCAATAAATCCAAGGTTACCGACGTAGCCCGAAGAATTATCAAACTTAAGTGGCAGTGGGCAGGGCACATTGCTCGCAGAATGGATGGCCGATGGGGCCGTAAAGTTCTGGAGTGAAGTGTACAGACTCAGCACATCCAGCTACCCGGAACTGTTAAATATTCCCAATTAACCTTAAACCTAATGCTTTAGCGATAAAACTGAAAACCTATTCAAGGAATTTGACAGGTTGTAGTAGCATGATGTGCTGGCACAGGCGCCAGCACATCAATATGCCGTGGTATATATAGCCATTTTACAGAACTATCAAACAATCACTGTTATCATTTTAATATACGAGCTTTTTAGGTTGGTAGTCCAATTTGGTTAACAATTAATTTTCCCCGGAGTTTACAAAATACTCAACGCCAATACTTGTGGCAGTTGTGGTCCTAAAACGTGCAAGAAGGACAGCAAATATCTGCCAGGGCTGCGGGACTGTTCGAAAGAGATACCGCGGCCCTGGAACACAAAGGGCAAGGAAGGACCATGGATGGGACTTAGTCAGTACAAGTCTGACACTCCCTTCCGCTCCGCCCAGAGCGGTAGAAGTCATTTAATGATTTCCCATCCGAGAAAAAAAAAAGTACAGCAAATATTTAGTACATGGGATTTGGTTTATAATTAAACTGGTATTGTCCCGCTCTCATTTCCTATGACCGCGACTACCACGAACCATTGAACATTGGTACATTTTTATAGATCCTGGCTTTACTTATTTACTAGAAATTGACATAATCAACCATACTATCTATTTAATCAATCTTCGACCACATTTAGTTATAGGTAAGTTTTATGTTGATAAATTAAAATATACAAAAGTGGGTTTTATTATCCAATTGTTGGTGAAACGTTACTTAGTTGCCAATTTGTATGTTAAATAGATTTAATTTTATTATTTTTTTGTAAGTATGTTCTGAATAGTTAGATAAATTAAAATACAAGGTGTAAACAGACTCTTCACGAAACCGTTAACCAAGCATTATGTATGTACATCAAACTAAGTAACTTTACGCAAAAATTTGTGCTGGGAAACGACTTTTTTTTTTGGGCTGAAAAATCACTTTTTTCAGTAGGACTCAATGTAACGCACTCAAAACGTTGCGCTGATGGATGGATTGAATAGTAAGGGGGTCGTGGAGGTATTTAAAGTAAAGTTTTAACATTAATAATATGTTAAAAAAGAAAAACTTGCAGAAATGTTGTAACTTCAATAGCAAAAAAAGATTATGGATAATATCGTAAAGTAAGTACTTGTACAGGTTTATTTTTAATTGATTTTATATTTACTTAATTATTGAGAAAAGAGATGAAGCGTCTTCTGTTTGCCTCTCACTTGCAGAGCGTAGGTGTGAGCAAGAGGTAAATAACGGGAATATAAGGTGGAAGGGACAGCAATGCTAACGGTTAGCACGAATTTAGTGCATCATTCTAAACTCACAAAAAAAAAACAACTGCTTCATACATTTTAACCGTATAGGTATTGCAGTTTTCTAGGAAACACCTGTTTTTTCTTTAATACCCGACGAATTTCTGTTGGGGTTTCAGAATGATGTACTGAATACGTGGCAGTGTTGCCAGATGGGTTCTGAAGTATTCAGTAGAAAAATTAAAGTTTTAGCAGCAGATAGAGGGAAAAATCAGTAGATTCAAAAACTAATACCCACATGAGGTAAAATGGACTTGAGTTCGAATTATAAGCATAATATAATACATTAGAACATATGAACACACATATTCATGTTTACCGAAAAAACCACCAAACTCGCTTTCGTAATGCCAAAAAAAGACAGAAATACGACTTGTCGAATCAAAATAGAATCGAAGCATTTGTGTATAGCTATGCTGAGTTCAGGATCAGTTAACCTACCACACGTTACTACAGATAAGAAATACAGCCAATTCACAAAACTTGATGAACAAATGTCATGTTATAAAGGCCAGATGACACGCCACGACGACAAAACTAGATGATCCGATCTGATTTGGAAAAAAGCAGGTAGACTGCTTAAATAATAACAATCTAAGCAGTAGATCAGTAGATTTTCCGATGTCCGATTTACTGCTAAATCAGTAGATCTGGCATCACTGATACGTGGTAACCCTTTCAGCGTCGGTGTCCATTCCGCCTTGTATAACGAAACTGCCATTTTGCGTCAAATTAAATTAGTTAGCGAAACTCCACAAAATAACGGAAAACTTGAAACGCAAAAAAAACATGTTCTTTTGTGGTAGTTTCTTAAAATATGAGTTAAAATAGAAGATAAGTTTCTGGTTGTTTTATATCGTGTTTAAGTATCTATCGATACCTAACACCTGCACCTGTGTGACGTATATAAAAATAACTGTATTGTAAACTCCAGGTTTTTTTTTTACAATAAATAGGGTTGCGCTTGGCAACTCGAAGCAATTTTGCAGCCTAGGGTGAAGCACGCTTGTAAATTACCCTTATTCCAGCAGTCGATGACCTTAGATCATCAAATGCCTATATTTTTTTTGTGTTACGTCTGTGGAGTACTGCTAGGTAATTTTATTTGACCCTAGTTCAAAAAATATAATATTTTTTGTAATTTCGTATCAGCAGCATTGTAATTTCGTATCAGGTGTTGGTCGAGGCCCTTGGCAATTAAGCTTATACCTCGACCAATACCTGAGGAGGCTCTCGTTAGGCAGCTGGATCATGGGCTTGATTCAAAAAGCGGTACTCCTGGATACGGCTCGTATTGTTAGGAGGTTCCTCTCTCTGGAGCCTTGACCGCCGGTAGCTTGGACCCTGTTCCCGATACCGGTGGGCTACTATTTTTTATATTTTTAAATGTTTTTTTTTATATTGTTTTATATTCGAATATTTAAAAATGTATTTAATATGTGTAAAAATAAATAAAGGAGATAATTGTAATTTAAAATGATGTAAATTACAAACCTCGGGAACAGAACTTAAACAACTATTAAATAAAACTGATAGAACTCATTTGCATTGTCTTTTATTCAACGTTACAATCAATAATACAATATCATTACATCAGTCATTACATTACAAACAAGCCCGATATATTTTATAGGAACAACAAATTGTTAAAAAGAAACTTTATGGCTTAAATCTTTTTTTAAATGATTACAGATTTGTTAGATTTTAGCAAGGCACAAACAGGCTTTTTCATGCTGGTAAATTACGCTACATACTTACATATGTTCATACATAATATTCCCACGACTTAGAGCCAGCCCACACAGCGCGTTGCGTCGACGCAACGCAAATATTTTGACGCATAACCGGCCACAAAGGTGCTGCGTCACCGCAGCGTTACTACGACGCAGTAATAACGTTCCGACATCGCAGCGGCGACGCACAGTTGCGGCAAGCATTTTATAAAAAAAAAAATTGCATCAGTCTATAGAAAGCATGGATGGACACGGCGCGTTGCGTCTCTGTTGCGTCGACGCAGCGCTGCCGTTCCGTCGTCACAATGTGTACACCCCCGCCCGCTTCGTCTCGGGCGCTGCAGTTCCGTCGTGTGTGCGTTACGTCGACATAGCGCACCGTGTGTACACTATGATTATTAGTATGTAAAATGACGCAACGGAGACGCAACGCGCCGTGTGGACTGGCTCTTAGTCAGAACAGATCAATATTTCATTTACTTATTTTTTTTAATAATAATAAGTAGGTAGGTAAATATTTGACAGTTATTTGCGAAATTGCTACGTTCCATTTTCGCAAGTGACTAAAACAGTGATGAATATGTTGATGGATGGAGATGGAAAGGAAGACCAAGGAAACGATGGATGGATTGTGTGAAGAATGATATGAAAGACAAAGGTGTAAATGATTGCGTGACGGTTGACAGGAGAGTATTGAAGAAAAAAAAAACGTATTGCGCCGACCTCAAGTAACATGGACTGTTGGCAACACCAAGAAAAATATAATTAACATTTGTCTTTGGCAACATTGTCAAGGTCGTCTATGTATCTTTTTCCGTCCTCTCGGCGTGCACGTTTTTGTACCTAGTGGTGATGTGAATGTCGGGAAAGAAATTTCCCCACCTTCACACTGGTGTGAATGTTCAGTGTGAAGGTGGGTCGGACGTGGATAAATTGTATAAAAGGACAAGGTTTATTCGCTCACAACACACACTTATTAGGCACAGGAACTGGTGCCTAATAAGTGTGTGTTGTGAGCGAATAAACTGTGCCCCTCAAGTATTTGACTTTAACTGTCTGAGGAAGACAACCAGCCCCAGCTATCCCTGAGCAGCACACCAAGCTCAGAACATGGACAAGGGCGGGAAGATGATTCTACGTTCCATTTATCAGAATGAACACAAAAATATGGAGCGTTATGTAAAATAACAAATCTGCAAGCATTTTTTTTATACATATAGATACCCGTAGACAGAGTTAGTAAGTGAGTAGGTGGGGGTGGAGGGGGGTGTTAGTTATTTTTTCTTTTTTTCTTACATTATTATTCAATCCAGCTTAGTACAAAAATAACCTTTTCTTCAATCGAATCTTAAACATAGGTACCTTAAACAGCATTTAGCCTTTTAAACACACAATTATTATTACTTTTTTAGTATTTAGCGAATAATATGTGATTTATTTTATTATTGCACGTCTACGAAGTACGCAGTACAATATCCACGGTGTATTTCTTTCGTCACACCCAGCGTTCCACTGGTGTGGAGACAGCAGGTATTTACAAAGGATACTCGTGTCTAATTAATAAGAACAGCACAGGTCCATTTCAAGGTTAAGCAGCGCTTGCCAAGGTCGGTATGTGTATGGGTGACCATTCATTACATACCTAGTTTTCTCCGTGCCTTGTGACTGGGAATGTAGCTTCATCTAATTCTTTGAAAACATGCTGCGAGTCTCTGTTTATAAAGGGTGTAAAAAGACTCTTAGCGAAGCCGAAAGGCATTTATTCTCCCCGTCATTGCGATCATTTTTTGTAAATATATGTTGTAATGTATTTTTTTTACTCAAGACACCTTGACGACCCCCGTACTATTCAATACATCCATCAGCACCATGTTTTGAATACCTACCATAAAACGTGATTTTTCACCGTAAAAAAAAGTCGTTTCCCAGCAATAATCTTTGCGTAAAGTTACTTAGTTTGATGCACATAATGCATGGTTAACGGCTTCGTGAAGAGTCTGTTTACACCTTGTATGATAGCCTTTGCAAACGTCCCACTGGTTGGACTAACGGAAATACACCGAATCCACATTCCCATTGGTACAAACACATTCACATTCAACAATATAATGGCATTATTATTTACATAAATATATGTTCGTAGTAAATTTAAAACATTTGATAAATAAAAGACAGAAACCTAAAACAGAAATAAAACACAATATTACTATGAACTCGAATAAATGCAACAATTTAAAATTAAGACAAAATAATTAAACAGAAAATAAATCATTCAAAAGTGCCAAGTTTGAGAAGTCAGAAAAATAAGATTGCCAATAGTGCGTATATATATTCGAAATTCGAATTACACGACGAATTACGAAATATTTACGCAATATGTCAATATAATAAACAATTGTTTTTTTCTGACTGTACTAAAAAATTATGAATATTTTTGAATCTTTTGAGAATATGCTAAAAACATTTTTATTGATTTGAAAATAAGCCAAATAAATTAAATAAAAAAAAATATATCCAATGGTTTAAAAACTACTAGAAATAACGACAAAAAAAAACATGAGAATATGTTCTAAACACTTTGACAAAAATAACTTTGCATTGTTATGGAACCCCCATCTGGCTGCCCAATCGCTATTACATGATGCTTATACCGGATAACAGGAAGACTTCAATCAACTCCTGAGAACACACTCATCGACATGTAATCGACTTGGGCCGATCACGTATCACAACCATATAATTATGTAGCATTTAGTTCGGCGCGATGTTAAGACGCGTCTTCCGAAGTATTCCGAAAAGAAACGAAGCACAATATGACGTCATATTGTGCTTCGTTTCGTTCTGTTCGGAATTTCTTTATCGCTTTTACTGCATGGACATAGAGCTCTTTCTGACCTGCCCAAGCCGACTCCATGTCGACAAATTTGGTTACTCCCTAATGCAGACACCGTCAAATAATATCAGTCTTAACAATTCGATTGCTACGGAACAAAATATTATTGCACTTGATTTTTAAATCGTAGGAACACATGACAAGAAAAAGGAATTGTAAGTTGAAAAAAAATATTTTTAAAAGATATTATTCGTCATTGTCAGTTGTCAAAAGACAATCGTTTAGTTATACAGTGTGAAAGGGACAACAACACTAAAACGGACATCATTCTGAACCCCCCAAATAGATTCTTGGTTCAGAATGACATACTGAATACGTGGTAACGTCTTAGTGTCGGTGTCGCTTCCACCACGTATTTAATAATACGCAACAAATCCTTTAAGCTATCTAAAAACTGCCCAAAAAAAACACTAGGCATTTCCTTTACGTACTTTTCGAGCATTTGCGGATTGCGTTACATCCGGATACGAGTGCACTTATTCCAATTGCAGTCAAAACATCTTTTATTCGGATTGAATAAGATCTCGAAATCTAATCTCAAAATCGAAATTCGAACACGGATCTCGAGATCGAATCTCGAATTCGGATTGGATGCAATGGGTAACTGCTCTTAGCTTTCAAACTAAACTATGTTCAATTTATAAAAACATATTTGACACAATGCTAAATGCGATTAAGGTGGAAGCGCCAGGGTAGACCGCCAAATTCAAATTTTCTTACGTTTTTTGCAATTTGCAGGTCAGTGTCAGGTTGTGTGTTGATTGAAATATGATTCACGACCGCAACACGTATGTATTTACAGAATTATAATCTTTAAAGTCATCAATACAACCTCATCCTTAAGAACTATGGTTAACATTAAAATTGCTACAAGAATCTTTTGGCGTTCGAATGACGTTGACAGTGGGGCGCTGTTGGGTATGCATTGATTCAATTGGTTTGTGAAATGTATTGAAAACGCAAGATGGCGGCATTCGTTGCCATTATGGGCACGAGCCAAAAGATTCTTACACAGTTGTACAGTTGCCAGCACATCAAGTTACCACAAACTGTCAGATTTATCCAAATGATTTTAAACCATAAAATCTTATTGGTTAAGTTCAAAATCGAATTAGAAATTTACAAGTTTGTGTTAACTTGATGCGTACGTTGAAAAGTATATATTTTTTTAAACTGTTGAGTATTGGTTAAGGCAATCGGTTTATACATCTGTTCCCAAGTTCAATAAAAGCCATATAACAGTACACTTACAACACCAAAACGAGTCTTAAGCCTTCAGTTTAGGCAGCTCAAGCTGTTTCCCGAACAATTTACGAATTAATTTCTTATCTAACTTCCCCATCGCGTTCCTAGGCATTTGATCAATAACTAGCATAGTTTTTGGAAGCTGGTACGGCGCTAATTTCTTCCCAGCTGATTCTTTTAACTCTTTAAGTGTTAATTTAGCATTTTCCTTAAGAACTACGACTGCTCCAATAATTTCTCCGTAACTGTCATTTTCTACACCTAAAATTGCGGCGTCGGCTATGCACGGGTGATCCAAGATGGCGGATTCGACTTGCAACGCACTTACTTTATACCCGCCAGTCTTGATGATGTCCACGGAGGTTCGTCCGAGGATTCTAAACTTACCGTCCTCGAATGACACCGTGTCGCCCGTACGGAACCAACCGTCGTCGGTGAAGTCCGAGTTATCAAGTTTTGGGGCTCTGTTCCAGTACCTGAAAGATGTATGATTGTTGTAGTATCAATATGATCAGACTATGGAGTTTCCACTGCTGAGACCGAACCTTATTTTTGGGAGAAGAGGTGGGGCCTATTCCACCACGCGGAGCGGACTCGGCGCGGAGTGGTAGATCTAGCATGTCTATAATTTTTTATGATTCTATATCATGTCAAACACTGGTCGTGAATAACGCAAAGTAAAGCATCTGCCAGAGTTGGAACCCACGGCCTGAGGCGCGAGAGTTGGGTACGTTACCACAGAGCCACCATCGCACTGCTCTCTGATTATTTTGGAGTTCAAAAATTAATATTAAATTAACTAATATTTTAATTTATTGTTATTAGTCTAATTGGAGAACCGGAAGACGTTGCGTTGGAAGGCCTCCCACTAGGTGGACCGATGACCTAGTAAAGGTTGCGGGGATCCGCTGGATGCGAGTCGCACGGGGCCGGTCAATGTGGCGACACTTGGGGGAGGCCTATATCCAGCAGTGGACGTCTTTCGGCTGAAATGATGATCATCATCTTCCTGCCCTTATCCCATTCTATTTGGGGTCGGAGCAACATGTTTTCTTCTTCCATTCTCCCCTGTCAGACGTCACGGCATCGTTTACTCCTTTCTCTTTCATATCAGTCTTCACACAATCCATCCATCTTTTCTTTGGCCTACCTCTCCCTCTCCATCCATCAACATTCATGTTCATCACTCTTTTAGTCACATGCGTTTTGAAATGATGATGATGAGTTTATATAGAAACAGGGCATCCATAACTTCTCTTCCGAGTCGATAACGAGAGCATCTTGAAAGTTTGCAGACGGGACAGATATGAGGGCAGCTGCTTGCTTTTCGCTTTGGAAAAAGCAAAGTGCCATAGGAGTCGTTTCTGGACCCTTTCTAAGAGAAGTTTATGAGTGGCGTAATGTGGTCTCCAAACGCCACTACAATACTTCAGTATGCTCCAGACAAGCCTATTATACAGCAATATTTTAGTACTGACATGTGTGAAACCCTTGGTATAGCGACGTACAAATCCCAACTTTCTGGATGCTTTTTTAACAGTATATTCAATGTGGGGGATAAAAGTAACTCTCTTGTCAAACAGCACTCCTAGATCCCTTATAGTTTCTACTTCATGAATTTTTTGCTTAAGTAGTTGGAATGGTTTATATGTCCAAACATAAAAAGCTCAAACACAACCATGTCCATTCCATGTTAGCTAAACCTAATGAGAATTGAATGTCAACTAAATTTAATTAAATGAAAATTAAATGCCAAATACATATAAATTAAATGTTAACTAAATTACCATTTATATAATTATCCAACCATATAGCTCAAAACTCCGTGTCATTTTGGGACACGGAACATGCAAGAAGGAAACTAAATCTGTCTTCTCATATTGCCAATAGGAAATTATAAACCGCGCATAATTTATTCAACCTCCAATCTATGACGTGTGTCAGCGTCTATCTTTCTTTTAAAGTATTTTAAACCAAGGTAACGCATCACTGAATGACCTTACTTAACTGTTTTAATGAGTTAAATTCGTTATTTTTATAACAATTATATCAATTTGCGTCATAACATGTAACTAAGAATAACTATTTAACTAATGCATACATATATCTATACAAATAAATAAATGTAAGTAAGTGTCTGTTTGTAATTTTAAAATAACTGCTTTTAAATGAATTAATTTCAAAATAACTGCTTTTTACTGAATGCTTAAGAAAGTGTTTAAGGTACTTATAACAAAAGAAAAAAAATGTCTGTCTGTCGGTGCCTGATTCTTCTGGCTAATCTCTGTAACGGCTGGTCAAGAGTAACGTATTATTACTTACTAAATACATTTATTTTATATTTGGGTTCTGTGCAAAAAAAAAACAACATGTGTGCAATTCACACGTGGTAGACGTGAAACCTTCAAAAATGTTGGCTTCAAGATAAACACTGTAAAATGCTTCCTATCTCATTTTCTCCCAAGTTAAATCAATCAATCAAATTAATTTATGTGTCTGTCTCTTTTTACTGCCGCTTTTTCGTTTCATCGACTTTCAAATCACAACGATGCTAAAGAAGTTTTCACTTCAAAAATTAAAACGCATGAAATTGTGAACAAAATCCGAATAGGAAAGTAATGTTTTTCTAATAATTTCACGCGGACGCGGTCGCGTGCCACAGCTAGTTGGGAATATTATATGCGTTGCGTATTATGAGTATCTAAAAATGATAATTTATGTGTAGACTATAAATAGATTCGTTTATGGTTTGAATAAAATGTAGAATTGAGTTGATTATTTTGTGACGTACGTTACAAGGATTGCCCTCCTTAGGTGTTCGTAACATAAAAAAAAATGTGCACAACATCAAATGCATTCATTCAACTATGGAAAATAACCTAATTGAATAAAAAACTACAAATATTGATTAGAAAATTATTAACTCTTTTGTATAATATCGTTTTACACAGGTCGGAAACTTTCTTGAAAAATGAATGAAAATAATGATGAATGTTTTTCGTGAAAGATTGAAATGTTTGAAAAAAGTTTTTTTACAATTTCTGACTTTTTTAATACTCCAAAGATGGTTGGTCCCATAGAAGTTTTTTATCAGTATTAGAAAAAAGGTCGACAGCAGCAATAAAAAAAAATTGGCCATTTTCTTTATAACTGCAATTTTTTTTGGAAAATGTGTGGAAATGGCGGATCAACATTTCACAAAAAAAAATATGGATAGTCTCCTAAGACCATTTTTGTGTAGTGTAGGTTACGGTAGTTCCCCTAACTGACCCGCTGAAAGTTTACACCCTGTAGTTACCTACTGACTGTTCTTATAAATTCTAGTTCAAAATAATATATCAGACTATAACATACTCATTGCTGGGAAACAGGCCTTTGTGGTTCCACTTACCTAATATAGTAATGTTTTTAGGAGCTCGTGGCTAAATGATAACCGCTCGGGTCGATCTTTAGCTTAAGCCGCGCTTGCCTTGGTTGGTCAGTGGATGGGTGACCACCCATTACATACCGAGTTTCCATTTGTAGATCTTTGACAGCCGTAATAGTTAGTCAGTGTCCCGAAAGTCTGACAGCCAGTCTTACCAAGGAGTATCGTATTACCTAATAATAACTCGGAGGTCACTTCATGCAAAAAACTGGTATCCAGCTGCATCCAGTAAGACTGGAAGCCCACCCCTACACAGTTAGTTGCCGGTTCTTCTCCATAGGAAACGATCAACCCGAACCGTGCACCTATTCTTGACATTTTATAAGTGCCCGAGTAGGCCTATGTGAAATAAAATATTTTGATTTTGTGATATGGAGTTGGAGTGGTTGGTTATGTCACATGTCTTCAAATAAAACTGAAGATAACAGCTGTGAGATTTGATATTAGAAGAAAAAAGAAAATCTGACCTAGAAAATACAGCGGGTCCCCTGATAAGCAGCTCTCCCTGGAACCCGTTGTCACCCACATCCTTGTGCTTAGTCTCTTTGGAGGGCTGCCAGTCGAACCCCTCAGACTCCACAAAGTAGTCTTTTGTCGACAGGCCAAGGCGGTCTAGGCATATCTGTACAGAAAATTACTAGAGTATTTTAAACGTTCTGAATAAACCGAACTGTTTTAAACTCTATGTGTGTGTGTTTCAAAAGGGATGAATGAAAGGCATTTGCATGTGGCTGAGATGAGAATACTAAGGGGGTGTGTGCCTGTATGTATGCAGAGATGTTATGGATATGATATTTCGGATCTGGATACGGATATGTATAAAGGAATAAAATTATATCGGTTTCGGATACGGTTACGGATATGTAATTATTTCGGATTATCCGTTAGTTTCGGATAGATTCGGTTACGGATACAATAAAAACGAACTAGTTATGAAAGAAGTTATGTTCTGACTAGAAATAACAAACAAACTGCAAGATTTACGTGGCGCGCGTGCGGTGAAACAAAAACCTGTCGAAACATGTCGTTTTATTTAGACTCCGCCCTTATACGAAACTATCTGAAACTTGTGAAACGGATACGGTTACGGTTACGGATATATTTTTATTTCGGATATCCGATACTTTCGGATACGGTCACGGAGCTCCATAACATCCCTGGTATGGTGTTACGCGAATGGATAAAATAAGAAACGAGTACATAAGAGGAAGTCTGAAAGTGGCGCCGGTGACTGAGAAGTTGTGTGGTTACCAGTTGTCGTGGTATAAGCATGTGATGCGGAGGAATGAGGAAAACGTCGTGAGGAAAGTTTTGAGTATGAACATGGGTGTATGAGTAGAGGAAGACCAAGGAAACGATGGTTGAACTGTGTTAAGAATTATATGGGGTGAAACGAGGTGCCTGATGAGATGACGAGTAATAGAGAAGTATGGAAGAAGAAGACATGCTGCGCCGACCTAAAATGAATTGGGATAAGGGCAAGAGAATGATGATGAATGATGATGTGCCACTATTTAAGGTGAAGGTTTTATCATACGTGGGCTGCGGGACTGTTCGAAAGAGATACCGCGGCCCTGGAACACAAAGGGCCAGGAAGGAACATGGATGGGTTTTAGTCAGTACAAGTCTGACACTCCCAGGGAGGAGTCATTTGATGATTTCCAATCGGAAAAAAAAGGTTTTATCATACGTGTAAGGGCGAATTTGACAAATGATACACATGATGAAGCACAGCATCAACGATGCGATCGGCACTACGCTCTCTTTCTTTCTCCACGTTCTGAGCGACAGAAATGGATAGTGGTAGGTACCGATTCTCTTGTTCACAAACTAAACTAAATTTAAGTTGAGTGTATCTTTTTCTTTCTATTTCGTTATGAAAAGGACAGAAGATAAATTTTAGTTTAGTCCTGTCAAATTAGTCAGCACCTGACGTAATTTGATGTAATTTTAGTAGTCAACTTTTTAATCAAACTTGTGTCAGGCGCTGGTTAATTTGACAGGACTAAACTAAAATTTATCTTCTGTTTTTTCTTAATGAAATAGAAAGAAAAAGATGCACTGAACTTAAATTTGGTTTAGTTTGTAAACAAGGGAATCGGCACCAGTAGCATGGAAAAGCGCGATGAAAAGTTAGGTAATAATCTAACTAAATAGAATCATATTTTTTTTACTCGGGAAATATCCCTATTCATCAACATGTAGGATACTGCTGTTTTTTTTAGCTATTTCAGGATTCGTCCCACAGTAAAAGTTGTTTATAATGGTAATTACAAATACCCCTTCAAAAGTACAAGATAAAAAAAAATCGGCTTGTACAAATAAAAAGATCCCATACCCGTGTCTCAGGCACCTGCGTTTCCACAGTGATCAAAGGCTCCATCTCCCCGGTATCCTCCCTCACGGAGACGATCCTGGCTTCCACCCCCGGCAGGGGTAGTCCCACGCACCCCACACTTCTCGCTTCCACAGGCCTGTAAGGGTTGCTCAACGCCATCCCCACTTCTGACATGCCGAAACGTTCTAGAAGCCGGATGCCAGATATCTAGGGAAGAATTGAGAAGTTAGTAGAGTAATGGGGAAACTGTACTACTCTGGTAAAAAGCTATCGATACACTAGGAAGCAGAATCAAACCTCAACCCTTGAGACATTATTAAAACCCTATTTTTAGGGTTCTGTACCCAAAGGGTAAAAACGAGACCAAGACTCCGCTGTCTGTCTGTCACCAGACAAACGTGTTTTTTTCGGTTTATGGTACGGGTTTCTTTTATGGGAGCCCCCTTTAATTATTAAATAATTTGTATTATTTGTTGTTATAGCAGCAACAGAAATACATCATCTGTGAAAATTTCAACTGTCTAGTTATTACGGTTAATGAGACATACAGCCACGTGTGCTTTTTTTCGGTTTATGGTACGGAACCCTTCGTGCGCGAGTCCGACTGCACTTGGCCAGTTTTTTGCATCTCTTTTACACTCGTATCTATAGTCAAGTTAAAGGAATTACTTGTGTTTAAGTAATTACTTAACCTTTTGAACGCCAGAGCACAATCGCAGGCGCATGGCCTCCACGCCAATCCACAATTTCACCTATCATTTTGTCACATATTTGAGTCGTTTGGTGTACAGGGCACGCGCTTGTATGTCACGTATATGTGACAATGGCGACGAAATACTCTATATCCGTATTTCGTTAAAATTCTTGTCTATTGCATAATCGAATGCCATACGTCAAAGAAAGCAAAGCTTAGAATTCTAACTTCATGCAATTACTAAATTACGGAATAAAAATCGTATAACTTTTACTCAAGTAATCACTTTGACTAGTTAATAGATAGTGGTGTTAGTAGTCTGCGTCGTTATTGAAGCAACACATTTTTTTTTATAAATTTTGTGTATTTGTTCCATATAATCTCGCGAAATACTGATCAGATTACAAAAATTCTTTCGCTGAAAGAACGCTACACTATTTCTGTGCTACATAGGATGCTTTGTACCCTAAAAAAACATACGACTCCTGTAAGACCTCAATACGAGACGGTGATAGTAAGAAAAAATATGTTGAATGAAACTTACTTCCTCCCATTTCATGAACAGCTGAGCGGGAAGCGGTGCAGACCCGGCCACCATGAGCCTCATCCTGCTGCCTAAGGTAGTTCGCACGTACTCCGCGGTCTTCGCGTCGGAGAACATGCGCTCGTAATCAGCTACCAAACGCGCATACATCGCGGGGACGCCATGGAACACGGTAACTTTGGTCTCGTCTCGCTCGCCCATGCCGAGGAGGCGCGACCAGACGGTGTGGGACACGAAGGATGGTAGCATTCGGAGTCTGTGAGAAGAATAAAGAAATGTTTATTATATACCAATAAAAATGGGGGGAGGAGAAAGTCATGCATAAAGTGCCATAAAATGCCATTTACCAGGTCAAACTAACTGAAATGCTGAGCATATTCATATATTCAGACAGAAAATCTAATAGCAGCTTGCCTGATCTGGGAAAAGAACTTGGACCCACGAGCACGACACCAACATGCGTATATTCGATCACTTCACTACACCGCCAGTGAAATAAAGAGTAAATTGCGCGTAAAGCCAGCGCCAGAAATGGCTTCAAAGATTGGAACACTCTCACTCTTGGTCACTTGACTTTGTCCACTAATTGTACAATTTGGTACGAAATATTTTCGCCACTTTTGCCTGCTTATTGCAAGGTTTAATACACTTTACCGACTCAGCAGTGTCGTAATGTCATGACAAAACATAACATCACGCCTCTAATGTAAATACCGTAAAATACTACCGTCCTCTTAATATTTCCCTATTTAGCCATTTTGAAATAAACGCAAATCACGATTTTGTAGGTATTTGGATATTCGAAGCTGTGAAACTAAAAAAAACTTATACTGTCACTTCCGGGATATCATCCGTGATTATTAATTATTTTGAGCTTCCATACTACCTGCTCTTATATTGGGAGCTCAAATGGGATATCCCGTAAGTGATCCATAAGTTTTAAACCGTGAAAGCTTAAAGCAGTGCTTAAAAAAATAATGAATTTTAGACGTCATACCTTGCCCCCGCAGCGAGCGACGCTAGCATAGAGTTGAGCTGCCCATGTATGTGATGCAGAGGCAGCGTGTGCAGGACTACGTCATTCGCAGTGTACTGCCACGCGGCGTGTAAGGACGATATCTGCGTCTGCAGCATGCTGTGGGTCCATATTACTCCTTTAGGTTTGCTTGTTGTACCTGAAGATGGCAGAAAGTGAGATTTTTTTTTAGTTTTATAAGTACAGTAAACGAATACACAGTTAGTTGTTACGGAGCATCGGCAATACGCGGTTTGGGTTAAAGTTTGGCAGTTCGACCAGTTGCGGGCTAACTGTTTTCTTAGTTGGCGGCCAAGATTTTGTTGCCAAAGTCGTGTTCGTGGCTGGATAGAGCGCAAATATTTAATTTTAGATTTTCCAAAACAATTTGATAAACAGAACATTACTTTTTTTACATCAACCAAGCCACTTTTCAATAATGTCAATATGATTCCGCTCGTTTTGTACAATACAAATTAAAGGACATAGTTCTGGTGAAGGTTCTCCTTCTTCAACCTATGGCCACCCAAAGTGTAGGTCTCTCCACTTTTGGCGGTTTTGTGTCATGGCATTTTGGAGAAGTTCCAAAAGTCATTGAACAAATTTTGTTCTAAGACTTTTGGAAATTTCTAATTTTCTTTTAGTTTTACCTAACATCACCACCACCAGCTGATCGCGTCAGTTCTTATGCAAAGTCTTTTTTTGCAAATTTCGAGAACTCTTAGAACAAAAGTTGTTTTGTTTCATGGTTCGAGAGACCACACGGGAGGTCTTGCGTTTATTATGTTCCACCTTGTATATTCTTGTAAAACTAGACCGATGTGCTTTCGCACATTTGCGTCGGGGGGCAGCGGGATCTAATGCGACTTCCGCTGCACCGGCCTAGCGCCGGCCCGGTTGATTTGCGGGCCTCGTCCCGGTGGGGAGTGAGGTGAGGTGTCACCTAACTTAGGTTCAATCAAGAAAACAAGCTATAAAATAATTAGAATACACATACCACTAGTATATATAATAAGCGCCTCATTATGGCCATACCAAGCATTGGTTCTGCCAACATCGGCCAAACTATCCTCAGGCTTCGGGTTCAAGAACGAAGTGTTCGGCTGGTACAGCTGCGCCGTCAACACATTATCCCTGCCTGTGACAAGGAGGGGCGTCTTCATCTCCAGTGTGATTGGTCGAAGGACCTTCTCGTACTCTTGGGTGCATATTACAAGACTTGCTAAGCTGTCTGTGAGGAAGTATGTCAGCATGTCTGATGGATGCAGCGGGGTTAGGGGGACGGCTGTAAGAGAGAATTGAATGTTTATACTGTCAACCACGTTGAGTTTTGACCGTCTCGACATTCAAAATCAAAATATTTTATTTCACATAGTCCTACATGGGTACTTATAAACCGTCGAAAAAAGGTGCACTGTTCGGATTGGTTGTTTCCTATGGAAAAGAACCGGCAAGAAACTCCATGGTTACTGTTATCAAATCATTTCATTGGCATAGATAGCATATTCATAATCAGCCTATAATGTTCCCACAGCTGGGACACAGACCTCCTCTCTATGAAAGGGAATGGACTATAATCCACCACGTAGGCCCATGACTTCGAATTTTTGGTTCTAGGAAATGCCGGTTTCCTCACGATGTTTTCTGTGTGAAGTGTGAGTGAGTGGTGGTGAAATAAATGACACAAAGTAATGTGTTTGCCTGGGTTCGAACCCACGACTTACTGCTCGTAAGTCGGGGCCGCCACCGTTGGGCCACCGCTGCTCACGACATTTATGAGACGCAAATAAAAGCGCGCTGTTGGAATTTTAACGCCTGGGTCAGCACCCACACTTGATATTTCCAACAGTGTAGTAATATTTAGGCATTGATTTAAAGAAATTAATAATCCATTGCTTTGATTTATATATATATTTTTTTATATTTTATGTGTTAATCTAGGTTATGCCAAATTTCATTCAAATCCGGTCATTAGTTTTTGCGTGAAAGAGTAATAAATATCCATCCATCCTCACTTTCGCATTTATAATATAGTATAATATAATGGTATACTCTAATATACTTGTCTTCTAAAATGAAACCAGTGAATTTCAGTGAACATAACATATTGTTGCTAATTTGTCGTTCACCAAAATGTGGTTTCACACTTGGCTGTTAATAAATATTCCATTAACGGACAAAAGGATTTATAAGTATGTTGTATTTTCAAGTTGATCAGTAAGTAACATCGTCATCTGCCTAGCCTTTTCCCAACTACGTAGCGGTCGGCTTCCAGTCTAACTGGATGCAGCAGAATACCAGTATTTTACATGGAGCGACTGCCTATCAGACCTCCACAACCCAGTTAGTGCTGGGTAATACGATACCTCTTGGTAAGACTGGACTTTCGGGCCACTGACTACCCGTAACGGCTGTCAAAGATCTACAAATGACAGCCGGGACCAACGGCTCTTAATGTGCTTTCCGAAGCGTGCTTTGCGTTATACGATACTCCTTGGTAAGACTCACTACCGGTAAAGAATAAAAAATCTACGAATGAGAGCATTCGTCAATGGCCACTGCAGGACATAAGCCATAGGTGTATGTGTGTAACCTCTTCATTCTACAAATGTATGTGCGCTGGTGCTGACCCTTCTCATACCACGACTGTAGGTATAGTGTTGACTTACCGATATTGCCTGACATCCATATAGCCCACTGCACAATCACATGTGATGCGTCATTGTTGCACATATAGGCTATCGTCCTATCTGACTCGCCAACTGAAATGTACAAAAATGAACTATTAGAGAGTAAATAAGAATCTGATCTTGACTAGATATAGCATTTTTATTTTGTTTTTGTGAATGGCATCTTGCAGGTCAACCTAAGAGGTTGTAGTCTGCTTAACCGGTCTATCCTGTGTCTCTTGAACATAAAGGGCAAGGAAGGAACATGGATGGGTTTTAGTCAGAACAACCGTACCCTTCCTCTCCGCCCAGAGCAGGAGAAGTCATTTGATGATTTCCCATCCTAAAAAGGGTTTGATTCTGGGACGGGCAGTGTCATTATGAGTCTGGATTTGTGCCCAGTTTATTGCCATCAACACACACACAAATCCAGACTCCGTCTGGCCCCCTATTACATGGCTACTGTCTGACTTGATAACTGGCGAAATGTGGGTGTACTATTGTAGCGTCTTTGTCTAACCCTTCGGAGATTACAGGCGTGATGTTATGTTAGTTTATTCGTTATGTTATGTTAGTTTAAAAGATTGTTAGTTCCCATACCCAACTGTGCGGAGATCTCCTGCGAGAGCACGGAGGCGGCCTGGTACAGCCCCGCGTAAGTGTAGATACCGAACTCATCCTGTAAGGCTACGCGCGTCGGGAACAGCAGGGCTCGCCGGAATACTGGAACTACACCACCTGGGAAGAACATGATTAGTCTTTTTATTATATATTTTTTTGTTTATTATGTTTTATACTTTAGTGTTTTTAAAATCGCCTCGGTTTTTAGGCAGAGAAGAGATTTTTGTACTTTATCACAATATTGTCCTATTTAACCCAAAGGTTGACTGGTAGAGAATGCCTTGTGAAACATGAAGTTTAAATAAATAAATTATCTCAACTGTCAGTACTAGTCAAATTATAAAAACAGTGGCCATGCTGATATGCTAGTGACATGCTTCTATGCTGTAGCCCTACATATTTAGTAAGAGAGAGATTGACTAAAGACAGAGAGTACATGTGTACTTGATGCTGAAAAACGAGAAGTGCGCGAGAATGTTGCGAAGAGGCAGGCATAGTCTTCACTTTTAGTTAATCCTTGATTTGGTCAGTGTGTCGTCTTAGGGGCGGATTTCTATTTTTCATACCGTGCGCTATATGAAACAATTCTTAAAGAGTAAACTCCACTAACCTTTAGCAAACCATTTGTTAAACGAAAGGGTAAACCAGCTAATAGTTTTTACAAAAAACCTCACACAAATTTTTAGTCAGCCTTTTTTGGGGATTTCGCTTAAGTCGATATGACTTACCATTCCCTATATCTCGGTTAAATGTGCTCAGCAACTCAGTATTAACTTCTTCTTTAACTGCACAGCCTGTAACATTTCTATAAGACGTGATACTAAAAGGTTTTCTCAAAAGCCGGTTGAGAATTCTTACGCTGCGAAAGCCTAATTCCATGGTTATAAAACTAGTGATTACTTTATTTGAAAATTTGAAGTGGTCTTTAACGTGTACACCATATACTAGTAGGCTATGCACTAAATTATGAGATATTTACGTTTCAAAAAGATGAAGAGACGAAGATAAGGTTATTTTTGTAATGACAAACAGCTGACAATGACAATCACATGACAAAGAACATAGAATAAAGAGAAAGAAGTGTCAGAATTATTGCCAGATTACTTTTTATAAGTTATGCGAGCCGTTTGAGGTTGATACTCTGGGGCCGTGTGGGTGTCCGAGTGCACATAGCCTATTTAATTTGTAGTGTATTATCCCATTCAGTGTCCAGAACCCAGCATATGAGTCGAATAATAATTTGTTCATTCGCACAATCCGTACTGGGCATGAATACATGTCACCTATAGTTCATTATAACGACGACTCGGATACGGATTGTGGGCACACGAACGAAATTAACGAATTTTTCACGAAGTACTGGGCAGTGAATGGGTTATTGTAAGACTACAGTTTGGCCGCTGAGAGAATGAGTTCCTGAAGTCTGTCAGTTGGTTGGTTGGGACTAGTGATCCATGGGCAATAAGTAACACTATTAATAGCCTAGTCACACACACAAAATTAAAATTAATGGAGAAATGGACCGTTTCCCGATCTTATATAGATTGAAACGTCAAACTCTAAATTGACATTGACACTTGACAGCAAAACGTCATAACTATTGATAATTGCTTGTATGTTGTGCTTTTAAATAAAAATAGCGTTTTTAGTAAATAAATATGGTTGTAAATGCTCCTGATTCGCCTGTACAGGCTGAAGTCATATTTGTAATCGAAGCAACAGCTGCTAACGGCGCGTATATAGGAGAATTGAAATCAAATTACATAGTCCCAACTTTAGAGTGAGTTTAAGCGATTGTTTACTTTATTTCTTCGTCCCTGACCGCATAAATAACATCTAGTCAAGCTACCCGAGATGATTATGGGTAGATCGATCCTTAAACTAGTTCGAGACGTGCCGAAATGACTAGATATTCCGAGTGCAAGCAATATAGTGAAAGAAGTCTGAATGTACTCAGATTAGTCATAAAATAATAATATCTGGCAGTCTCTGTCCGGCAGTGTGTGTGTGTGTGGTCTGGCAGTGTCTGTCTCTGTGTGTCTGTCTGTCTGTTCTGCATGCAGACCAGTGATTACAGTAACACACAGTAAAGGAAAACACTTCAATCATGATTGAAGTGAATTCCATCACTGGATATATTGTTGTTTGAGGAGATATAGTTGGGAAAAGGTTAAATCTAACTAAGGATAGACCCTTAGTTAGATTTAACCTTTTCCCAACTATGTGGGAGTCGATTTCTCTCTCTCTTAGTTGAAATCATTATATCTGTCAGCCAAGATGTTTGTGTATGTGAAACGCGAAGAAACCTATATCAAAATGTAATATTTTTACAGGATTCAATAATAGAAATACTTGGGCACTACTTATTCATCCTCCAGTTAATTTAGATTCCCGATTGATACCCTAAAAAGAATTCAAGAAGAATTTTAAAAGATTATCAATCTGCAAAGGAAGTCGTTTGGCTTTGTATGGACATGTAATGAGGAGGGATGAAACGCATGTGACTAAAAGAGTGATGGACATGAATGTTGATGGATGGAGAGGGAGAGGGAGGCCAAAGAAAAGATGGATGGATTGTGTGAAAACTGAAAGAGAAAGGAATAAATGATGCTGTGACGTCTGATAGGGGAGAATGGAGGAGGAAGACGTATTGCGCCAACCCCAAATAGAATGGGATAAGGGCAGGAAGATGATGATGAAACTACATGCACATACATACATAAAGTCACGCCCTTTTCCCATGGGGGTAGGCAGAAACCACAGAACACCTGCTACAATTCTTTTCTTTGTTTTTACGGATTGTATTGTATTGTATTGTATAACGGGCTGGTGTCCGCAACTCCACGTCCATTGCGCGTATTTTGCGTGCGGGTGGGAAAAATTTTTATTCGATCCACCCCAACTCCCCGAGAAAGGCCAGCAGCGCCTTGATGTTGCCGACAATCTCGCGGAGAGTACCTGGGTTACCGAAGTACTTTGCCCTGTATGGTGCAACCTCTGGGCAGTGCAGAAGCACGTGGGCTGCTGTCTCGTCTGCCTCCATGCAGGCTCGGCACAGGGGGCTGTCTGTAACTCCTATGACAAAGAGGTGTTTGTTAAAAGAGCCGTGTCCAGTAATGGCGGCTGTAACTGCGCGTAGCTGTAATTTGGTCAGCCGAAGCGCCTGTTTGGTGAGGCGGCCGTCGATAGTAGGAAGAGCTTCCTTGGCCTGCCTGCACTCACCGTGGTCTAGCCAAAGTTTGTGGTGCTGCTCAATGGTTCGTTTCCTTACCAGTGTGCGAAGATACCCGAAGGGGAGCGGCACGATGGGTTCAGGCCCCACAGCTGCCATACTCGATCCCCTTCTAGCAAGTTCGTCCGCTGCATCGTTGCCCCGGGACTCGCTGTGTCCTTTGATCCATTGAATGGTTATGTTATTGAGATTACCAACCTGGTTCAAGCGTTGGTGACACTCGTATACTAACCCAGAGTTGACTGTGTGGTTGTTCAGTGCTAACAGTACAGCCATGCTGTCTGAGAGTATGCGAATTGAGTGATCCACAACCTTCCGGGCTAGGATGGCCGCCGCCGCCAGGGAAATGCCCATGCATTCTGCCTGAAATACTGTGTTGTGAACCCCCAAAGGTATGGCGATGTGGATATTGAGATCCTCTGAGAAGACTCCAGCCCCAGTGCCAGTATCGGTTTTGGATCCATCCGTGAAGATTCGTAGTTCTGCGGGGTTTAGTCCCTCGCAGCGGTGATCTTCGTGGAGTTGGATTTTGTATTTTTTATCGAATACAAACTGCTTAGGTATCCGATCGTTTATGGCTTTCGCTATGGGAAACTCTTGGTAGAATTTCTCTAGTGTCGCGGTGTGCTGTGTGTCTTTCTTACCCCATAATTGAAGAGTTTTAAGGCGTACTGCAGCCATCGTTGCTTCCTGCTGTATGAACAGATGGAGCGGCGGGAGCCCCAACATGGCTTCCAAGGCCACGGTCGGGGTAGTCCTCATGCAGCCTGTAGTCGCCATGCAAGCAAGCCTCTGCATGCGTTGCAGTTTGGTGGAGGCTGTGGCTAGTTTGGTGCGAGGCCACCAGACCACTGCCCCGTACGTGATCATGGGTCGGATCACAGCACAGTATAACCAAAGTATAATTTTAGGGGATAGGCCCCACTTCTTACCTATCATCCTCCTGCATTGCCAAAAGGTTATGCAGGCCCTGTTCAGTTTGTTGTCTAGGTGACTGCTCCAGTTTAGCTTACTGTCCAGGGTAACTCCCAGGTACTTGACTTCGTCGGCTAACTGGAGTTCTGTGTCAAATAGTTTGGGTAGGCGATAAGGGCCTAGTGCTCTTTTTTGGGTGAACATGACTAATTCAGTCTTCGTGGGGTTCACTGAAAGGTCGTACGCCCTGCACCATCGTTCGACGGTGCGTAGTGCCTGTTGAGTCAGATTGCAGATGGTCCCCGTCACTTTCCCCGAAATGAGGATAGCGAGGTCATCCGCGTACCCTATTGTATAGAAGTGGTTAGCGTTGAGAGATGTGATGAGGTCATTAATTACCAGATTCCAGAGGAGGGGTGATAATACTCCTCCTTGGGGGCAGCCTCTGGCTATCATGGCCAACTGCCGATCCTCTTCAAGGCGAACCACTCGTTTGCTTAACATGTTAGTAATCCAGTCTGTCAGTACCTGTTCTACTCCATGTCGGGAGAGGGCGGTGTTGATGCTGGAGAAGTTTGTTTTATCGAAGGCTCCTTCGATGTCTATGAAGGTGCCCAGGCAGGTGCCCTTCTGGTGTATCGCATCTTCTATCCGGCTGACCACTAGATGAAGAGCTGATTCAGTGGGCTTACCCGAGCTGTATGCGTGTTGGTTTACATGGAGTGGGATCGTTTTCAATGCCCCATCCCTCAGCTCTCTCTCGCAGATTCTCTCCATGGTTTTTAGAAGAAAGGAGGTCAGGCTGATTGGTCGGTGGGATTTGGCGTTAGTGTAATCGCTCTTACCTGGCTTCGGAATGAATATGACTTTCACTTCCCTCCATCCCTTTGGAACGTATCTAAAGGCCAGGCACGCTCTCATTATGGGCACCAGTCTGCTAGCGACCGAGTCCCCGCCCCACTGCAGTAAGGCAGGAAAGACTCCGTCAGGACCGGCCGCCTTAAAAGGATGGAAGCACCGGATCGCCCACCGGAGTTTCTCCAGCGTGATCACTTTGTGTGCGTAGCGCCAGTCGTTATCTGACGGTGTTTGAATTTCCTCCGTCCAGTCAACAGTCTGTACAAAAGCGCAACCCGGGAAGTGAGTTTCGATGAGGACGCGCTTCGCCTCTTCTGGTGTGGTGGTGAGTGTGTTGTCTGGTTTCCGGAGAACATCGGGTCTAGTTGGGTTCTGCTGTGCCAGTATTTTCCTTACCCTGTTTGCTTGTTGGCAGGATTCGATGCTGCCGCAGTATTTCCGCCAACCGGTAGAGCTCCTGTATCTGATGCATTTCTTGTAGCTGGATTTGGCCGCGTAGTATGCATCCCAATCCTTATCAGCACAGGTATTCATAGCTCTGTTTAGAGCTGCCCTTACCTTCCCGCGCTTGCGTTCCAATTCCGCACCCCACCAAGGTTGCTTCCCTGGTGTTGCGGGCGGAGTGGTTTCTGGGCAGGATGCTAGGTAGCTGTCTAGCAGAGATTTCGTGAGATGACTTACTCGCCCGTCGATCTTCGACGTGTCCTCGAAAGTCGTCTCATAGTTTGTTGACGCAAGCTTCGTTTCGAGGATGCGTGTGTAGGTTACCCGGTTTGTGTTTCGCGGGTTGCGCCGTGGCAGTGTTGGGGTGACACAGACCTGGATGTCGAAGCGGATCCATCTGTGGTCCGAGCAAGAGGCCTCCTTGGAGACCTGCCAGCCGGTGGTGATGGCCGCTGCCCCCTCCGATGCCAGAGTGAGGTCTATGATTGTTTGACTTCGTCTGTTTACAAATGTTGGTTCGGACCCTGTGTTTAGTAGGGTTAGGTTAGTAGTAAATAAGTAATCAACTAGAGCCTTACCCCTTGCATTCTGCGTGTCCATGCCCCACAGAGGATGATGGGCGTTTGCGTCGGCGCCTATGATGACCTCTAGCCCTGTGCTCTCGCAGTGTCTCACGAGGCGGGCGAGATCGTGCGGGGGCGGCTCGTCTCCATCAGGCATATATGCCGAGACGAAGACCACTGTCACCTCCGTGTCTCCACGCTGTAATAGCAGCCTAGCTGCAGAGAGGTCCCTGCAACAGAAATCTGTTAATGGCTGTGTTTTGATGTTACGTGTCGTATAAATACACGATCTTGGTTGATCGTGATCTGTGCATACTAGGAGCTTACCGCCAAGACTGGAGAGGCCTTGTATGCGGCCAGCCCTGACCCACGGCTCCTGGATCAAGGCAATGGCCGTTTGTTGAACCTCCAACCACTTCCGCAGCTGAGCCGTCGCGGTCTGACTGTGGTGGAGGTTGGCCTGCAGCACTTTACAGCACGACGAAGGGGGTGCCATTGCTGGTCGATCCCTCGTCGTCGCCTTCCAGTCGCAGCCCGGCCAGCAGGTCACCCTCGTCGAAGCCGTCCCCATCCAGGTCCGATGCCGACGACAAGATATTGCCGTCGACCTCATCTCCCGAGGAGAGAACGGCGCCCACGCTGGTGGCGGTAGGGGCGGCTGGTGCTGCTGCTGCAGGAACATCGGCGGGTGTATCCGCGATGCTCGTAGGGGGAGCTGTTACCTCCTCCTGTGTCACGGTGATGGTCTCCGTGGCCGGATCCCATCCCTGAGGGACGTCGACATACCTGCCGTTCGGACCCTGGAATTTCAGGTACACCGCCCCTACCCCAAAGGAGAGACGGCGTCCAGCCTTCATCAGGGTCGGAATTTGGTCCTCAGGGACTCCGACCACCACGAACCATGCATCGGCCTGCTTGTTGATGTGCAGCAATACCCATCCCCCGATGTCCACCCAGGGATTTTGGTAACACAGAGCTCGCCCGATGTTGGTCGACTCTGCGAACACTTTCTGCTCATCCGGGATGAGTATGCCGCATCTTACTCGTCGTTGAATCTCCGCTTGCCTCCTGACCACCAGCGAGGTACTGGTAGAGGGAGGCAACTCGGAGATTATTGTCCTCAGCCAGGCTAAGGTGTGGTCGTCGCCGCACCACAGTCTCAGGACCCCGTCAGCGAATACCGGCCTTGCATTGAAGGTCGGTGCTGGTGAGTCCCGTTTCGGGGAGGAGGCCTCCGCGACTATCCTCCATTGGATAGCCTCAAGGACCTGCTCCGACACCTCCTTGCTGATCCGTCCCGTGCGGCCGCAGGTGACTGCGACGTCGAGATCGGAGCTGGCAGCTTGGGCGTAGCTTCTGTTTGCGGCCCGTTTGGATTTATCAAGACGCGGCCGCTTGCGCTCCCCTCGAGGCGATGAAGTCTCGTTGAGAGCCCGCTTGGCCGCGGCCTGATCCATCCGAACGGGTCGCTTCGCAGTGTGCTGGGCTGGTCCCTCCGCGGCACTGGTTGGCGGTTGGCTCGGTCCTGGTCGGCTAGTGTCGGCCACGGCCTGCGCTCGCTTGCCTGCGGAGAAGTTTAGGTTAGTGCCGCTGGTCGGTTTAACCGGACCTGCGGGATTGCCCTGTGTGGCTTGTGGAGCCTTACCTTGCCACCGTAGCTGACGCCGCTCCTTCCGTGACGGCCTGTTTCTCCTCCTGGCATTATCTGCCGAAGGAGCCAGAGCAGTCTGCGCTGGGGGGCTTACGCGCCGTTGCTTCCTCTTGCTCTCCTGACGCCTGTTCCTCTGCACTTGCCAGGCGAGCGCGAAAGCATCGTCGGTGGTGCTGCCGCTCTCCTCCGGTTGGCCAGTGACGGCCATCGGGGGAGGGACGACTTGATGAGCCGTAGGCGGAAGAGGCAAGAGGGGGCCCCGACCACCGGAGTTACTCACGGTGGGAGGCTGTGTACCTGAGAAGGAAGAGGGATCGGTACTGGTCCCAATCAGCGCCGGAGTCCTTCGTCTGTTACGGGACTTGGTTTTGGTCTGGGCAGCGGTTCTCGCCACTACCGGACCGACACCCACACTAGGGCCCGCCGCGTTGGCAGCAGAGCACCCAGGGGCGAGAGAGGTGCCGCTGGCACTCCTCTTTGGAGTCTCTTTGGCTTTCGCCTCACCTCCGGTGTGTAGCTGTACAGTGTGCATTTGTGTGTGACTGTATGTTGTGTTAGTGATTGGTGTGTGTGTGGTTGGAGTGAGTGTGGTAGGTGTGTTTGGTGTGTGTGTGTTGGTGACGTATGGTTTTGAGTTTTCCATAGTTCAGTGTTAAAAGTTCATCCCTCCGGCTTCCCACCCTCCTTGGAGCCCGCACCTGGGAACGCCTCGCTACAAGCTAGCTCGGTCGTTAGGACTACCATCGGGATATAGGGGCGTGAGGTTGGCTTACAGTGCGACATCGGGTGCTCGCTCGGGTTGTTAACCCTCACTTGCACCGTCAGCATGACCTTCGCCCACCGCTTCGGCCGTCCAAGGACGACCTCCACGGACCCCCCGCCCCTCGCCGTGGCCCTCTGACGGGACACTGTGACCATTTCCCTACCCTTGGCTACTGGGTAGGGCCACCGTTTTGCCGGAAATCCGGACCAAAGAGGGCGTGTTGCCTCACGACGCATTACCGCCAGCGCCGATCGGCTCAACCCTCCAGGACTCCTTCATCCCCGCTTACGGCGCTCGACTGCGCAGGTCCTAGCGCAGGTGACTGCTTTACCTACTCGGCGCCAGCTGGGTTTAGTGGCAACCAAGCCTGCGACCACCTAGTCACGGAGGGTCGCAGTTAGGCTAAAAAGCGCCTGGTGGATTTCAGTTACGTCTATTTCTTAGGGAATTAGACCAATAACAGGGCGGCAACCACGTGAAGGGAGAACCACCAGACTTGCCTTGAGGATCTACACGACTGTAGCGCTCCCCCTCAGGGCCCCGCCACCTTACCGCCTCTGAGGGAAGCAGTAAGGTAGGCCTGCATCTATACTACCAAGCAAAGCAGAAGCAAAGCGTGTCGTTGTGCAACCGCAAAAGCATAAATACAAGCCCCCCCCCCTCCCTGTTTTTACGGATGGGATATCATCAAATGTTTTCTCCCGCTCTGGGCAGAGCAAACCACAGAATGCCACCTGCTACGATCCTTACATACTCCTTTTGCCTCTTCCACGTTCATACATCTGGTTATACTCCACGTTTATACATCTGGTTGATTCTGGGGTTGGGCAAGGTGTTATTGGGTTTTCTGTTAGAATTTTTCTCAGTAGCAGTCACCAAATCTAGCATATAACTGGCATATAACTGGCGAAATGCAGTCTGTGACTAACCCTTCTGGGATAACAGCTATGATGTAATGTTATGTTATGTACGTAAATTACTTTTAACATTAAAAATATTTTTCTGTTTCTAGATACTTCCATGGAGGTCCGTTAGAAGAAGGAGGTGGCAGTGGCTCGGTGTACAGCGTAGTTACATACAAAGCAGCTGACTGCCACCCGGGGCTGCCTGTTGCTACCTTCGGGCCTTACACATGCCCACAGACTGTTGTTGAAACTGTTGATAAAATACAGTAAGTTCAGTTGTTTTTTTTGTTTGACCAAGAATTGCTCACAAGTAAGAAAAAATTAATAGTAAAAGATCTAAAAAAGAATTACTTGCTTTAATGATTTAATCTCATGAAATTTTGTTAATGTGATTTTAATTATCAAAAAAAGTTCAACTCAAAATAGAAGAGATATTAAAACTTACAGTCTAATTGCATAAATAATACTCTCAAGCATTATTTATGCTATCCTCAAACATTTTTGAATATACCGGGTGGAAGGGACATAGACATGTCACCAGCACATCTAATAACCACAAACTGTTAAATTTTCTCATTCGATTTTGAACTTTACCACCAAAATTGTATGGTTTAAAATCATTTGGAGAAATTTGACAGATTGTGGTAACCTGATGTGCTGGCAACATTACAAAAAAAATCTGCTGTTCCAAACATTTTGACTGTAGGATTTGCACTTTTGTAGGAAATAGCAGATTTTTTATATTATCAGGACTATGAGACTTCTTTTTTCATCGTGTGATTAGTGCCTAACCTGGTGTCAGAGTTTTTATGCCGCCCATGGGCCTCTGACCTGACATGCCGTTGAGAAATATCTCTCAGGCATGCTGGTTTCCTCACGATGTTTATCTTCACCGAAGCGAGTGATAATTATACAATACGCACATGAATTCGAAAAATCAGAGGTGCGTGTCTTGGGTTCGAACTCGAGACCTATGACTTGGTGGTGCGACGGTCACCTGTGCACTATAATATCTCTCGCCCCAATGGCGAATCTCCGCTTACATTGGCCGTTCTGAAAGAAAACAGTCTGGGAGGTCTATTACTTCCTTTATTCATTTATATACATACTGATTACATGTTTAAATATTAAATATAAAACAATATAAAAAGAACATTAAAAAAATATAAAAAATAGTAGCCCACCAGCATTGGAAACAGGGTCCGAGCTACCGTGGTCAGGGCTCCTGAGAGAGGAACCTCCTGACAATACGCGACGCGTCCAGAAGTACTGCTTTCTGAATCATGCCCTTGATCCAGCTGCCAACTTTCCTCAGATGTTGGTCGAAGCTATTGGCTATTAAGCCATTGGCTGACACGACAATCGGCACAATGATTGCTGTACTCAGGAGGACTATTATTATTATTAACCTTTCTCGTAAATTCCAGATATATAGGCGGGCACGCAGAAAGCCGGGCATGCGTGATAGAAGCCCTGTCAGCGGCGCTGGCGTGTTTCGATGAGCTCGGCCGGACAGACATACCTATACATGTGCTGCTACTGTGCTGTTCCCCTCCTTACTCTGCTTATGCTGGAGGACTGGTGCCAGCAGGTATGTGCTTATAGCCCAGAGTTAATAAAGCATGCTAGGTCTTAGGTGCCTTTGGCTTGGTCTAATGATAGACGGGTACAGGATGACACCCCGGGACGTCGTCGAAAGTCTGCGAGACTACGAGCGAGTTTCAGCATATGTTAACTGCGTTCAAGGGCGTCAGTGTCATTTACAACTCTTGATGTGTTGATCGAGTTCAGTTTCTTTGATGAGCAGGCGACTTTTCTGTGTGTGCGTAAGGTTTTCAAATGCGTCTAGGGTCGCTACATGTATTCCATGCATCTTAGGGATTTACAACAAAGCATCTGTACGAATACGTGCTCTACAGCGACAGCTGCTTAATTTATTTACTTTTAATTTATTTTTTTATTTTTTCATTGCTAAGATACCACGTAAGGGAAGAGTGAGACAGCCCCGACACAAATACTATTTGTTACTTACTAGGTTGTTGTATGACAATATTTTGAGATAAAATATATATTTTTTTGTATCTATGCTTCATCCCCTCTGGGAGACGAAATACCCTGAACAACGAGGTCAGCGTTATATTCACAGGGTCTGTGATTTATTTGCAGTTACCATCAAATCTTGCTGGTTCTGTTCCATAGGAAACGACCATCCCGAACCGTGTACCTTTTCTCAACGTTTTTTAAGTGCGATGTGAGCCTATGTGAAATAAAATATTTTGATTTTAAGTTTGACTTCTCCTGTTTATACATGAAATAACTACAAAGTACACCAACAACGGTTTGAACCCACTATCAAGACTTGAGTTTAGAAAATCATACTGTTTTGTTTAAAATTGATATCTTTCACGTTTGTGTAGTCCGGCTCGTTAATTTATTTGTGACCTTGACCTCTAGGTGCCCCAGCAACCGTAGAACAAGCAGCCCGTTTACTAGCGGAACGCGGCGTGCAAGTATCAGTCGCGTCAGCACGCCGCGTGCCCGCCTTGCACGCGCTGTACGAGCACGCGGGCGGGGAGCTCCACCAGGCGCAGCAGAGGAACTATGCTAAGGTAACACCTTTGTCTAGCAGAGTGCGCCTGCACGCTGCACGGTGACCGCGACGTGCAAGTCACACGCCATCTGCCCGCCTTACTCGCGTTGTACGAGCATAATAGACGCTTCACTTAAGTAAATGGTTTACTCAAGTGTCTGTTCATTTTCATTGTTATAAATAACATAAAAATGTGCGTGTGCGCATTCTATTTCATTTTTCGACTATCTGCTAGGCGAATGAAAGTACCGAAATCCTTAGATCTCTTTTGTCTCTAATTATTTAACCCATTTTTGATTAATTTAGCATTTATTAAAAATGTATCGCTCCATGAATATAATAAGTATTCAGCAGTTTAGGTGTAAGAAGAACAGGGTGTATAATTCTTCATCCCCCATAGAAAAGGGAGGATCCTGCGACCAGACGGGTGTTGTGTCTGGTGGGCTGCCCGACAGTTGTTATCGGGTTTTTTTATATGGTCTTAAGTCGCGGATAACTTTAACAGCGCGATTCAGAAGGTTGATAATAGTTCTACATTTGTGTCATACATAGCGCTGCAGCACTTTTTCGTGCTATGTTGCTGCAGTACTTTTAGTAAACCCATTAAAATTGGTTAAAGTCTAGACAGACGATGACGGTCTGTGCTGTTTCTAGGACCCCCGTCACCTAGTACTGCTCCGCGGGTACAGCCTGAAGGAGCGCCCGCCGAGCCCCGCGCCGCCGCCCGTGCCCGACATACAGGCTGACGTCTATGGGTATGTTCAAAAATCTTATTCAATATTGATTTTGTACGCATAAAATATCTGCTTATGTCAGCCGGGCCATACTATCGATTGCCACCTCAAAAAATAAACACATGTTCTTCTGCTACAGTCAAGGCCGAGGCACTACGGGCCCCGCGCGGCCGGGGGCCCAGAACTTCCCTCGTCCGGGCGTTGCGGCCACTGCGGGTGTGGGGCCCGTGGGTACCGTGCCTGGTGTGCCCGGGGTAGCTGGTGTAGGTAAGTGCGATCACTGTAGTTTTATATTTATTTATTTAATACTTCAAGCACAAAGTTCAGAGGCAGACTTAATGTATGTTATACTCTAGGACTTAGGCTGAAAACCAGGGTATAGCGGCCATCTTGGGGACATTTTTTTTGTTTTTGTCGTTGGAACACTTTAAGGTTATATATTGAAAAAAAAATGTGGTTTTTCTATTTCGTGTCACTTGGAGTAGGGGCTTAAAATTTTGGTATAAATGTTTTTTGACTCTTTGGTCTAGTATCATGTAGCAGGAATACACGATTCAATGATTTTTTCTGTATACAAAAAAATATAATATCAAAGTTTAATCAAACGGGTTTTAATCTTTTTTTTTTTTTTTAAAAAGAGTATTTTCATTTTGGCACATACGTCGTTTTATTCTGAGCGCACGCACATTATAGCCATCTCTCTTTGCGTTTTAAAAGTAATTGCATCACTTGCGCTCGCTTAGTAGATCAGTCGCCTGGTGCGAGGTTTCGAGGTAGCGCCTTAAAGGAGACCATCCTTTGGGGGTAAGACGGAGGAGTGTGGGATTTTTAACTCTATAAAACTAATTCTGCGAGACAATTCGCACATCAAAGAAAGTGTCTTTCATAAAAAAAAAGCCTTTTCCTCTTATAAGATCTATCCGGAACCTCCTTTGTGCATTGCGTTAGCATAATGCTGACGTTTGAATTAGGGCAGGCGGAACTGGGTTTCGGTCCTATAGTAACCGGTTTTTCCCAGGTTTTACTATGGGACTGAAACCGGATTTCGCATGTCCATGTTTGTACCCCTTTGCTATCGGTCCGAAGTTTTGCTTTTATTGAGAGTTTTTTTATTATTACGTCGGTTGTCAATCTTTTGCTGTGTATTTTTTAAGTTTTTTTATGGTTCAAGCTTATATATATTAGACCATTATCGGTCGTTCCGATTACTGAATCTACACGAAGATTGCCGAAGCACATACTTTTTTCTGGGAAATCTGTACTTATCTTAATGTCGGTCTGCATCACTCCATTTTTATCAAAAGGGTATTACATTACGTCTTAAAGCAGGAGTAATTCTAGTGTGAGAACGAGCTAGCGCTAGACGACTTATATAGCTCTGTCTTTTTCCCACACTGGAATTACTCCAGCTTTAAGACGTCATAGAAATCCCCCTGAACGTTGGTTTGGTGCAACTGCTCTCGCCCTTTCAGACAATCCTTTTCACATATCATCTTTTCGTTTTTACCAGGAAATGCGTCATGTGGGCGCGGCGCCGGCAACTGGCTGGCCCCGCCGCGCGCGCCGCTGTACGCCAACAACTCGGCGCTGCTCACCCAGCTGGCGCAGCCCTCCTACCCGCCGCCGCCGCCGCCCGCGCATGCCGCGCATGCCGCGCATGCCGCGCATGCCGCACAGGTCGGTACTTAACATGAGAGGAGAGAGCTGACAGAAATACTGATACTGATATTGTTAGCCTGCGTCATTGAAACAACTGGAAGTCATTGGAAGAGGCCTTTGCCCAGCAGTGGGATGACGTAGACAGAAATAAAAAACAAAACAAAACTTGGTATTCAAATAACAATTTTAGGCCACTAATAGACTCATTTCAGCATACATGATAACAACGAATGCCTGACGCTGGTTTTAAACTAAAGAGAGAGTGGAGAAATAGAGAAGCTGATGGAGAGAGTGAAAGAGAGAGATTCCAACATCGTTTATGTTTTATTTATTTATTTAAACTTCATGTACAAGAGTGGTACATAGGCGGACTTAATGCCACAAGGCATTCTCTACCAGTCAACCCTTGGGTCAAATAGGACAGCATTGTGATAGAGTACAAAAACAACAAATAAGGAAAATACCATTTTGCAAATTGTAGTGATACACATAAACGGATACTTACTAATACATATATCTAAAGATATAATAAACTAATATATATTATAATACATAAAAATAGCCTGAAATACGAGAAACCTTATAATAATTTCCATGTCTCCAGTGGTGACTTGATAGTAAGGAATTTAGTCAGACTTTAAATAAAACTTCCGAACTGCCCTTACTTTGCCTTGCCTTACTTGTTTTTATCACTAGGAACACATAGTAAGTGTGGTGAATCCGAACGTCGCACTCCGCGTCGGGTGACGTTCCTCTAGTTCGTAGTGTCGATGATTCTTTTACAGTTAAATAAGCTTCAACCTAGAAGAACACTTAGGTCCCGCTAATGAACAGCCGCACTTAGGTCCTGCTAACGAACGGTCTTTAGATGGGTGACCAGTTGACCACCCATTACATACCTTTGTACTACCAGTTGTTACAGGCAGTCACTGGCCCGAAAGTCTGACAACCAGGTCTTACCAAGGAGTTTCGTATTACCCATTACTAACTGGGCTGTGGAGGTCAGACAGCAGTCGCTCCATGTAAAATACTGGTCTTCAGCTGCATCTGGTTAGACTGGAAGCCGATCCCAACATATTTTTTTTTTTTTATTCAACTTATTTTTATCCAACACCTCTAGCAAATATCATTATATTTTAGCCAATATATACAAAAACTAGACAAAATTGTATACTAAAACCTTCCTCGAGAACCACTCTATCCATTGGTGAAAACAACATGAAAATCGGTGCAGTAGTTTTTGAGTTTATCGCGAACAGACAGACAGACGCGGCGGAGGACTTTGTTTTATTATATGTAGTGATGATACCAGAGCAAGAGATTACGAAGTTCACATAGCTCGTTAAAATGTAGGAAATAGCAGTTTTTTCTATAAAGGGTGTAAACAGACTTAACGAAGCCGAAAGGTACTTGTTCTCCCCGTCATTGCGATCATTTTTTTGTTCTAGACTATACCTTCTAGTTACGGAGATATTGGGGGTCAAAGTTTCAACTTTTTAACAAGTTTTTTTTTTTTTAAATACATGTTTTTAATGTAAAAAATTTACTTTAAACACCTCCAGGACCCCCTTACTATTCAATCCATCCATTAGCACAATGTTTTGAGTGCGTTACATTGAGTCCTACTATAAAACGTGATTTTCCAGCCCAAAAAAAAAAAAAAGAAAAAAAAAGTCCCAGCACTAATTTTTGCGTAAAGTTACTTAGTTTGATGTACATAATGCTTGGTTGACGGCTTCGTGAAGAGTCTGTTTACACCCTGTATATCGGTTTTTTATATTATGTTATCTGTTTTGCGATATCAATGCTGAGCAACATTGATATCGCAAAACAGATGCGTCATGCTAATCTATACTAATATTATGAAGCTGAAGAGTTTGTTTGGTTGAACGCGCTAATCTCAGGAATTACGGGTTCGAATTGACAAAATCTTTTAGTGTTGTATAACCCATTTATCGAGGAAGGCTAAAGGCTATATAATATCACTCTACGAGCAGATAAAAAATCAACCGGGCACGAATCCAGACTCTCTCTACAGAAATTTTTAATTTATGGAAGAACTTAAAGCAATTTGCCAGACCCGGGAATTGAACCCATGACCTCATGCTCACCAACGGAGCAGTCGAAACGAGGCAGTTTTGAATAAACATTGTTTTGTTATTATATTATATGCAAAATGCTTTTATAAAAACCATTCTTGTGTTCACAGGCTGGCCACCCACGCATGCCCACAATGGTGACGCCTGGCCCATCGGGGGCGCAGCTCCAGCGCTCCTACATCTGGAGCGGTGTCATCGAGTGGATGGAGAAGGGCAAAGCTCCCGGGGACCAGCAGAAAACTACCAAGCATCTACCTTGCCAGGTTATTGTGAATCCTATTGTTCTTGTGTCTAAGTTCATTTCAGATTGATACATTTTAACCATATGACACCAAAGTTCTTTCAGTCATATTATCTAGCAATCCACGAATGATATACGAATCCAACGGCTTAACATGCTTTCCGAGGCACGTAGAGGTCTCGGTATATAACGGAAAGCCGTCACCCATCTACGGACTGACCTCGGCAAACGTTGCTTAAACTTAAAAAAAAACTTTTTTTTTTTCTCCAGGTGTCAGCCAGCACTAAAGACATCGAGCCTGAACTAAAGGTGGACACATGGCCGAACAAGCTGTTAATGCAGCTGATGCCCAAACAGCTGATCTCTAACATCGGTGGACAGTACCTGAAGGATAGCAAGTCGGTGCTGTTCCATCTGCAGCCCAGTGAAGCGTTGGATGCATTGACTAAGGTCATGGTTAATGGATTTGTGAGTACATATTTTACACAACATCACGCCTGTAATCCCCGAATAGTTAGGCAGAGGCGAATCTAATAGTACACCCACATTTCGCCAGTTATGTTTGTAGCGGCTCTACAAAAGGTACAGACGTCAGCACATCAAGCTACTACAATCTGTCAAATTTCTTTGATAGATTTTCAACTTTATCGCTTGAGCATTAGGTTCAATGTTGATTGGGAATACGTGACAGTTTTGGGTAGCTTGACCTGCTGAGGTCTGTACTACAGCGCCATCTATAACACAGATGATGAACTAAACATTGCAATACATCGAAATCCTAAATCGTGCAAGCAAAGTTATCCGCGACTTAAGACTGTTTAGTTAAGAGCGAGTCTATTGCCATCAACCTGGCAAAGATCCAAAGTACGAGGCAACTACAGAGAAATTCCTGATAGAAAAACCCAATAACACTAGGCTTTCCAAAAAGCAGTTCGGAAGTTCTATTTAAAGTCTAAATTCCTTACTATCTAGTCATCACTAGAGTCATAGTAATTATTATAAGGTTTCTCGTATTTCAGACTATTTGTATGTATTATAATATATATTCGTTTACTATTTCTCTTTATATATGTATTAGTATGTACCCGTTTATGTGTATCACTACAAGTTTGCAAAATGATAATTTCCTTTTATATTGTTTTTGTACTCTACCACAATGCTGTCCTATTGACCCAAAGGTTGACTGGTAGAGAATGCCTTGTGGCATTAAGTCCGCCTATGTACCACTCTTGTACATGACGTTTAAATAAACACTTTACCTGACCTGTGAACCGAAACTAGGACCTCCTACTCAGCAATAGCTGCCAAAAAGACCAGCCTAATAAACATTGTTTTCTCTTGTGTTTTCCAAGGCTGGCTGCGTCCACTTCTCCCCGATGCCGACACCACCGCAGTGTGATATCAAGGTCCTCATACTCCTGTACACGCCGGACAAGAAGGCGTACCTAGGGTTCATACCCAACAACCAGGCTACCTTCGTTGATCGACTCAGGAAAGTAAGTTGAAAACCTTAAGAGGCCACTCGCAACTGCAATTCGAAGCGAAGGCATAAATCCGTCGAAATATGCTATCGTTATTTTCACACTTCCCGGCGCATTGCGAAGCCGCGCGTGAGCGTGTGTCAATAGTGTTTACCTACCTAGTATTCTATAATTATCATTCATTCATATCGCCGCTGAATATTTGTGATTTATGGATTGAATATGTGCCGTAATACCAAAAATTATGAATGAAAACTCAATGCTTTTCCCAGGTTTCTGTACCCCACTTCTGGCCAAATGCCCCTCTCCATTTCATTTACTTCTATCGGTGTTCAAATGTACAAGCTAAATTATTTACTTTAAATAATGATAAAAACGGGTAGAAATAATGGAATCCGGTCATCCGGATCCGGTGTATTGCTACCGGATCCGGAAAGCGTTTAATGACGCCGGATTACCGGATCTAGTTTTCCGGATCGCAATCCCTACTGGGAACCTTCTAGTTACGGAGATATTGTGAATTTCTATTCAATGCATCTATCAACACAATGTTTTGAGTTGCGTTACATGAGTCCTACCGTAAAACGTGATTTTCACCCCCAAAGAAAAGTCGTTTCCCAGCTATAATTTTTGCGTAGAGTTACTTAGTTTGATGTACAGCATGCTTGGTTGACGGCTTTGTGAAGGGCTCGTTTACACCTTGTATGACGTCACCTTTCTGGTACTAAGCTATTTCTCGTGGTAAGCAGGTAATCCAACAACAGAAGATAAGTCAGATCATCAGCAAGCAAAATCTGCCGGCGGCCGTCAGCAATGCGGGCGGTATGCAGCAGAATATGCCCAACGCTACCATGACAGGTAAGACATTGTCCTTTTAAGATATCTATTTTGGTGAAAAACATGGTAGATATCCTACCTTATTGTGCTAGGTGCAAGCCATATATAATACCGCAATTATTACCATTATATATTAACTTGATTTAAAATTATGTATAATGACACTTTTGGCCGAAAAAAAACGCATAATATGTGACATTGTTACGACAACGTATGCGTTCTCTGCCTTTTGCGCTTTGATTTATCCCTAGCTTAAACAAACTGAGTTTTTTCTTTCCAATAAATTTATTATTAAATAGAATTTAAGTAACCCAATGGATTGATATATTTCAGTGCAAAATGTGACACTGATAGCACATTTTTTTTTAAAAAAAAAAGCAAATTAAGTCTTAATAGTTTCCTTATACTTTCGGCAGGTCACGGGAACAATCTGTGAATCCCGCATTTTTAAAAAATTGTTTTTTTATAAAACAATGGTTAGACCTGCTGTCTTGTATGGATCAGAATATTGGCCCACAAAAAGGATGAATGAAAGGCATTTTCATGTGGCTGAGATGAGAATACTAAGGGGGATTAAAATAAGAAATGAGAATATATGCGTTTTCTCCCTTTATCTTAAGTAGGGTGTTATATGCCTATGTTACTGTTACATTGTTTTTGTATGTTATTTAATTTAATTTAAAAAACGACTATTGTATTATTTTTTATATTAAGCTGACATTGAACTATTTTTTGACATAATTGATTTGATATTGAATAATTTTATTGTATTTTTTTTTTTACGTAAATTCTTTTCGGTCATGATATTAATTTGGATTTGATGTGTGATTTATGTTGTTAATTTTTATTTTTGTTACTCATATTATGAATGTTTTTATTATTATTATTTTGTTGCTTTTTCAAACACAATGTAAATTGTTTGTGAATAAATTGAATTGAATTGAATATGAGGAATTCTGAAAGTGGCGCCGGTGACTGAAAAGTTATGAAAATCGGTTGTCGTGGTATGGGCATGTGATGCGGAGGAGTGAGGAAAACTTCGTGAGGAAAGTTTTGAGTATGAATGTGGATCGGTGTATGAGTAGAGGAAGACCAAAGAAACGATGGATGGACCGTGTAAATAATGATATGGCAAGAAAGGAGGTGTCTGATGAGATGACGAGTAATAGAGAAGTATGGAAGAAGAAGACATGCTGCGCCGACCTCAAATGAATTGGGATAAGGGCAAGAAAATGATGATGATCTTTGACAAAAATACTTTTCGTACTATTATGTTATTTCTTCAAAAGTGTATTGAAAAACGTCGTTTGATACACATGGGCATTTATTACTGTAGATCACGGCTCCATAAAAACCTCGCCTGCGGCTCGTATGTGAATTCCGCCTCGAATGCAATAACAAAGTTTCCCCACTTATATCAAAATGTATTAACTATTGTGTACTTTTTGTGATGTTCGTCAGAAGAGCCGAATATATAAATAATAATATTTAGTGATTGCTTCGGGTTGCCACGTTCGGCACGGTTGGCGCAGTGACTGAGCGATTGGCTGCTGCGCTACGTGTCGCGGGTTCGATTCCCGCAAGGTGCAAATATTTGTATAGGTAGGTCTATAAGTAGTTGTTCCAGGCCGGACTGTTTGTGTATATGAGTTTAAATGTATGTGGGGCAAAGTTTAAAAAAACAAAATTGTGACTCCTTTGTAGTTGGCGTTCAAGAGTTGTCGATGTTAATATTCTATTGTAATAATACCTAGAAATTAGAAATATTATTAACAGATAATTTATGATAGATAACACTTTTTTCTGTTCATTTTGTTTTAATATTTGTACACCGACGGCAAAACATGAGATCTTTAAACTTACTAAAAATCATGTTTTACAGTAGGACTCAATGTAACGCACTCAAATCATTGTACTGATGGATGTATTGAATAGCAAGGGGGTCCTGGAGGTGTTTAAAGTAAAAATCTTACATTAAAAACATGTATTAAAAAAAAAACTTGTGAAAAATTTGAACTTTGACTCCCAATATCTCCGTAACTAGAAGGTTCTCAGGTATGGCCTAGAACAAAAAATGATCGCAATGACGGGGAGAACAAGTGCCTTTCGGCTTCGGTAAGAGTCTGTTTACACCCTTTATTTGCACGTTTTACATCTATGTTTAGCAAATAAAAGATTTTGACCAAACAATATAAAATATCTAAACCAAATATAAACCAACTATATTTGTTTGGTGACTTGTATGATCACTATCCATAAGAAGGCTTACAATTCCCTCTATGATTCCCTTTGTACGTAGGTACAGGGGCCATGGCGGGCAGCGCGGGCATGCCGGGCATGGCGAGCGGCATGCAGGCGGCGGGCAGCGGGCCGGGCAGCGTGGGCAGCATGCCCGGCAGCGTGGGCAGCATGCCCGGCAGCGTGGGCAGCATGCCCGGGCCCGCCGGCAACCCGGCCATGGTGCAGGCGCAGATGCAGCAGCACCCGCAGGTGAGACACCGGCGTGAATACAATTACCACGGGTTCATCATTCTGAGCCCACCTACGAAATTTTTCATCGATAAAAAAAAAGTACCCACAAAAGTGTTCTAATTGAAAACCCCACCGCCAAATCCCCAGGGCATGATGATAGGCGGCTCAATCGGCCAGCAAGTGCAGCAACAAGTAGGTGGCAAGGGCCCACGCCCGGTCACCCAGCTGGACGGACTGGAGGCAGCTCGCCAGCACAACCTCGAGAAGATTCAGCACCTGCAGCAGACACTGGAAGCTGCCCATCAGCAGGAGGCCCAGTTCAAGTCGCAAATGGATATCATGTCGCATTTGCATGCGGCCCAGCAACAGGAGCAGCATTACAAGCAGCTAGAGGTAGATTTTTCCAAAAAAATATATATTTTTTTTTTGAATATCGGAATAACTCTAGGGCGTCAAATTAAAAAAAAAATGTTAGATGGAGTAAACTATATCCTACTCACATACCCTCAGAAAAAAAAGGTGAAACTAAATGTCAGGACAGGCCCATTTAATTAACATCACGCCTGTAATCTCCGAAGGGTTAGGCAGAGGTGTACCTAGTAGTACACTGCCTCTGACTGCCTCGTTGGTCGTGGTCGCAAGCGCAACTGCTGAGGATGAAGGGCCTGGGTCCGATTCCCGGGTTGGGCAAAGTGTTTTGGATTTTTCCATCAGGAACTTCTCAGTATCCACGGAGTCTGGATTTTTGCCCGGTTGATGGCAATACGCTCGCCCCGTATTACATTAGACTTTAATATAACTGGCTAAATGTGGGTGTACTGTACACCTCTTACACCACCACAGGGTACACCTCTACCCACTCAATTCTACTCTAATATTTTAATTAAGAGGTTTGTAAATATGTAGGAGGTAAGCTAAAATTACTCATCCGATTTTAAAAATAATTTCACCAATTTTAAGAATCAATCTTCAGGGTAGACTGAAGCCGCAGGAAAAAGTAGTCTCGTCTTTTTTATTTATCCTCAATGTGAACTAGACGGCAAACGGATCAGAAAGAGTTAGTCTTTTCTTGAGAAAAATGTGAGGTACCTACAACATTGTCTGTCCTCAGGAGCAACGGAAGCACCAGCTGCAGCAACAGCTCCAGCAACAGTTGCGCGGTGCGGGCGGCGTTGCACACCCACCGCGCGTCATGCGCCCGATCCTACCTTCCAACCCTGGGCTGAGGCATCTGTTGCAGCAGGTGGGTGGCACTATGTGAAGAGTACACTTGAACCAGATCAAGGGGCTACTATGATATCTTAAAGCAGTTGTTATTCCAGTGTGGGAAAGAGACAGAGCTATACAGGTCGTGTAGCATCATCTCTTTCACACACTGGAATGACAACTGCTTTAAGATGTCATGGCAGGCCCCCAGGTATCGGCTTCGGTAATACTCGGGTTCCGAGAAAACACGAACGTGTATAAGTCCACTGTCATTGCGCGTTTGAAGTATTCTGTCTGTCAGGTCGTCCTCTGTCTCTTAAAGACGTATTAGGAATTGCATAGAGTTAGTTATCTATTTTTGAAACGATAGTAACACAACATAGGCTAGTATTTTCTAGGTTCTAACTCTGTTTTATGCCAGATACACGAATGAGCCGTCCAGACTTATGCAATGCAACATAAAATGTAACCCAACGACAAGGCGAATTTGTTACATTGCGTGTTACATTGCATGTTACTTTTCATAAGGCTGTACATGGCTTTAGATCTTATCATTGACCGTTCGTATATACGATGATTCCCGATGCATACCTATAGTTTTCTTTAAAAACCTGCGTGCTCCAGGGTAGCCCACGTTATCAGGTCAGGCTGGATGTTAAACCAAGTGTGATTCGCGGCCGTAATATGTATTCATTTACTGAATTATTCTGAATTATTATTCTTGCATTACTACAGAATAACGTTACTATCAAAGACAGAGCCGAAAATCCGCGCGAATCAAGAACCGATCTTTAAATTTTCACACGAAAGGTATTTTTTTTGAAAGGCTAAAACGAGGTATTTATTGAGCAATCCTGGCAAACAAATATCAACTTTAGCAGAGTACAAATAAAGTTTAACATAAATGAACTTTATTTATTCTGAGCGAACAACAAAGCGACCAGAGGTGTGCTGTTATTTATTTTCTACTTTATGTTAAGAAGGGAAAAGATGATGTTTGTTCGGCGTTGAAACCCAAGTTGCACTGCTCTTTGTCAGAGAATAAATCATTATAGTTAGATATGCTCACGTAATAATACCGTAATCGTAAATTGATGTTATCGGTGCCTAATTAACAGATCATTCAAAACAAATCGATTTTTTTACTATAGTTAAACAAGGATTTTTGACGCTCGGTCAAAATCGGAAATAACACCTTCATCTTGTTTTTTTATAGTACCACGAAACAATGGGGAAGGCAACTGTAAATTGAATGGCGCTAGCATACCTTGTAAAGACGCCAACAAATCCAGCTACCTGAAACTTTAAATCCCAATCAACCTTGAACCTAATGTTTTAGCGATAAAGCTAAAAATATATTACAGAAATTTGACAGAATGTAGTAGCTTGATATGCTGGCGTCTGTACAGAGCTCAAACTCAAACTCAAACTCATAAGCATTTATTTCAATTAGACCATTACAGGCACTTTTGAATGTCAGAAAAACAAATAAGACTAAGCTACAGTCACAGACACAAGGCATAATAACTTGTGAAAGTACTGTAGTTGCCCATTCCAAAGGGTAGATCTCTATGGAGAAGAATGGGCTAGAAACTCCATGGACACTCTTTTCAAACAAAATATTGTACAAAATCTTGGTTACATCATTCATGTTGAGATTATACATAATTATGTGAGAACGATGTAGAAATACGTGCACGTTAAGAGGTTTGTCATTGGTTGAAAATCTGTCAATGTCATTTTATATTTCAAAATAGCTTGAGCTCATTGGACACATTGGGACCTAGCTATGGTAGCGCCATCTACAATCTGCTCTGACCTGCTCTTCATTCCTTCGTTACTTACAACGCCTCTTTGTGAAGGTCAATCAAGAGCCAAAATATCCTTGTAGCACTGTACATTAGCCAGCGCATCAAGTTACCACAAAGTGTAAAATTTTCTCATTCTATTTTGAATTTAACCGTCAACATTTTATGGTTTAAAATCATTTGGAGAAATTTGAGTTTGTGGTAAATTGATATGCGACTGTACCTTGTTGTTTGTTACAACATTTTGATTTCTATGTAGCCATAGATTTAGTAAACGAGGTTTTATAAAACTACTACGATCTCGTATTATGGGGCACAACAGCGAAAGTTTAAAGAAAAATAAGTCTTAAAATCTCATGGTAAGGCTCATTTTTCCCCGTTTCCTCAGATGCGCCTGGCATACGACGACTATAGTTGAGTGAATAGAAATTAGCACAATTTCATCATCACCCATGATTTCATGGTTCTTTATTTGTTGTAGAAAATAATATATTTTTTAGTTTTAGAGAAACTTGACTTAAACTAGTGGTGTAAATAATTTGCAAACTAACTTCATGACCTCGGCTTTCAGGGCATAATCAATTGTTTTTAAATACCGTAGACAAGAGAGACGAACTGTCAAAATGCCAAAAAAAAAAATTGAAAATGTCTTTTACATTTCGAGGTTCATGCTATTTATTTTTATTTGATTTATTATTTAAATTGACAGAGATAACCCATCTCTCTGTCCTTTAATACATGATGTGTGAAGGACATGGACGCGCAAACTGATCCTACTAAGCTGGCATTTTGGAAACCATCGAACGTAGAAATTTACGGATATTGAAACAAATCTACTGTTTGTGTAAAATTTATAGAAGGTTAATTCTCAATAAGAAATCACGAAGATTTCATTTACTTGGGAACATTTTAAATTTAAAATACAGGGTGGAAGGGACACCGACGCAGAAATGGTTACCATGTCATCATCATCATCTTCCTGCCCTTATCCCATTCTATTTGGGGTCGGCGCAACACGTTTTCTTCTTCCATTCTCCCCTGTCAGACGTCACGGCATCATTTACTCCTTTCTCTTTCATATCAGTCTTCACACAATCCATCCATCTTTTCTTTGGCCTGCCCCTCCCTCTCCATCCATCAACAAAATGGTTACCATGTATTCAGTACATTATTCTGAACCCACATAGAAATTTTTCATCGGTAATTAAAACATGAAAGCTGCTGTTTCCTACAAAAGTGGAATACCTACACGGTCAAAATGTATGGAACAGATGATTAAAAAAAAAACAACGGTTTGCACTCCGGGAGTGCCGGCAGAAGTGAAAACTTGAAACAACGTCATCTAGCTTAAATATCAGAAATTTCAATAGCTTTCTGCAAGAACGAAAGATGTCGCTGCCGTAGAAAAAAAACTTGAAACTACGCCATCTAGCTTAAACTACACGCACACTCGCCCAAGCGCCCTGCGCCGCCGATTAAATCTAACGATCTGACGCGAGTTTAACAGTTTTACGCATCCCAAAAAGTGAACAACGCCGCTAAAGAAGTTTTCACTTCAAAAAAACCGATGAAATTTTTGTTGTGGGGGGTAGGGTGGTCAGAAATGATGTGTTGAATACGTGGTAACTTTTTGTGCGTCGGTGTTCTCTCCACCCCGTATATTAAAAACTTTGAGTTCCAAATGAGTATCACTTTCTCTCAAAATGCCTGGACCAGCTGATAATTTTCTTCGATCGATGTCCCTCACACTCTGTATAGTTATACTCATTCATAGCGCTCTTTCAGGTATCAGCGAGCATCAGTAACTAACCGCTTTTTCATCATTTCAGCTTGTTTAACATGTCGTACTCAACTTCTTAGTGAGTTGAGCGAGGTTGAGCGTGACGTGTCTTGTCATTCTGTTTTTGGTAGTCATGCACGCAGTATTGTTGAGCAAAACATGGAGATTTCATGGTTGAGTCTTACACTTGTATATTCAAAAATAACTGACTTAGACTTAAGTTGGATTAACATTATGTTAGTAAAGCTTTGGCAAGACTACGCTATAAATAACAAACACTATTTTTCGACGTTCCATCCACGTCTTGTTTCATCTATAAACCGATATACCACTAACACACATCATCATTCTTATTTTTGAAGTTATACTTCTTTTGGCGCGTTAGGGAAAAATGATGAGAGTAAATTTTTACGATGCGCGCGCACTCCGTCACGAAAAATCGACACCCTGAAGTTAGCTAGTCAACATTTTAGTTTTATACGTCAAAGAAGTATAACTTCTTACGTGCGTACATAAGTACACAAACACTTTTTTTTTTTTTTTACTAAGCAGTGAAAAAATCTCTAACGCATAGCGCACCGTTTGGGGAGACGGTGTGGTAATGTGGATCTGGCACACATTATAAAACACCACCGTGAGCCTACTGTTGCCTTGGCGGATGAGCCGCGAGTACTGTTACACATGACGTTCGCGACCCATCCAGCGCAGCCCGAATCCGGGCCCCAAACTCCTTTGCTTCCGGGCTCACTTGATACATTGCAACCACTCTTGTGGTCCGTGCATTGCGAGCCTCATTCTCCTGCTCCTATCTCAAATTATTTATGGTCGTCGCAGCATGTATACTTCTTCCATACTTCTCTATTACACTTCTTCTCAGTACTCACCTCCTTTCTAGCCATATCTTCCTCTCACAGTCCATCCATCGTTTCTTTGTTCATTGCCTACTTATACTAAGGGTGTAAACAGACTCTTAACGAAGCCGAAAGGCACTTGTTCTCCCCGTCATTGCGATCATTTTTTTTGTCCTAGATTATACCCTTACTATTCAATCCATTCATCAGCACAATTTTTTGAGTGTTTTACTGTAAAACGTGATTTTTCAGCCCAAAAAAAATATGTCGTTTCCCAGCACTAATTTTTGCGTAAAGTTACTTAGTTTAATGTACATAATGCTTGATTGACGGCTTCGTGAAGAGTCTGTTTACACCCTGTATAGCCATTAACGCAAACACTAAGTTTACAAAGTCCCATGTTGTGCTCAACACCAACGTCACGCTCAACTGCCTACGCTCAACTCGACTCAACCTCGCTGCTCCGAATTTGTTTAGCAACAGCAGCAGCCACGCGGCGCTCGGCCGCACATGTGAGCGGCCCTCGCTCACTCCGCCCCACCCTCCCGCACGCACTTAACGCACGCACAAGTAATGCTTCACACCTACTACTGATTTGTGTGACTATGACATGTACTGACGGTAAAATAACGGTATGCGGAGATAGTAGGTAAATTTTTTCTTATAAAAATCATACCACTTATTGGTAGTTATGTCAATTAGTACATTAAAAGGCACTTTTGAATGTCAATCTTTACAAAGGAAATGACTTGCAATATTTAGCGAGATCACAGTGATAATTATGTGTGAAAAAATAAGTAGATGAGCACATATTTTGAGTTGCTTAGTGTACTTGAAAATCACAGATTTTGCATGAAAAAATATTGCCCACTTGAAAATATTTGTTATCTATACTAATATTATGAAGAGGTCAAAAGTTTGTAAGTTTGTATGTAGGGGCAAATCTTCGGAACTACTGATCGGATTCCGAAAACCCTTTCACTAACCGGAAGCTACATTATCCCCGAGTATCTTAAGCTACATTTAAAACGTTCCAGTGGGTTCATTCCCGTACATAGCAAGAGGGAAGCCGCGAAGAAAAGCTAGTTAGTTGGCTACAAACGCCTGCAAAAATTTAAAGAGAAAATTTGATAAAACTGGTTCTCGTTTCGACTCCTTCGATAAAAGACATGTCATTAGTTCACTTTTTATGTTGCATGCTTATTTTAGGTTTCTTTCCTTCAGTTCTAAAACAATTAATACTTTCATAGATCTAACATTTTCATTTAATTTTATTAAACCCGCTTTAAAATTAGTATCATCATTAATTCTCATTTAATTGTAAATACTTTTTTCTTGTAATTTTAAGGGTTTCACTAACATTGTAGGAAATAAAAGGACTCGAGACTCGACATTTTCGAATGAAAATTTGACAGTTGTTATTGTGTACGTCATAATTTTAGGTCGTTGATTTAAATAAATGCCGTAAAACAGATAAGTGTACAAGCAAAACAAGTATCGGTCGCAGACGCGATTACCTAGAAACTTGGTCCCATCAAACATTGGTTACCACGTATACAGTACATCATTCTAAATTCGACATAGAAATTTTTCATCGGCATTTAAAAAAAAACAAAACGGGTTGCACTCCGGGAATGCTGACAGAAGTGAAAACTTGAAATAACGCCATCTAGCTTAAATATCAGAAATTTCAATAGCTTTCTGCAAGAACGCAAGATGTCGCTGCCGTAGAAAAAAAACTTGAAACTACGCCATCTAGCTTAAACTACACGCATACTCGCGCAAGCGCCCTGCGACGCCGATTCGATCTGACGATCTGACGCGAGTTTAACAGGTTTTACCCATCCCAAAAAGTGCACAACGCCGCTAAAGAAGTTTTCACTTCAAAAAATCATCAAGTTGGTGTCTTTTACGCAGCAACATTTTTTTTTATGTTAGCCTGGACGTCATTTGTGGGTAAAAACGTCCCCCTATTACTTCGACTTTTCTCGATGTTGTGGCTATTATCACCAATTAAAGAGAAAGCCATTCAAGGCGTTCCGCCATCTTCTCGGTCTGTCGCGACCACGTCTAGCTGTCTCAGAGCTCTAGTTTTACGATATGCTCATAACTGTGCCCGGCATCCTAGGCCTGCAGCCCGGCAGAAATTGATAAATGCTTGTATGCTTATCTACTTTACACATTGTACTCATACCAACAAATATTTCCATATTAAAATCGATTTCTGTCCCTAGCAGCCGCAGTACAGGCCCGGCGGCGGAGCTCCCCGGCCGGCGTCGCAGCCCCAACAGTTTGATGACGTTAACAACTACTCGGACTTCATCTAGGCCTTACCTGCGCATGTGTGGGCGCCATGGGATGACGATGATGATATTCATTGAAAGAATTATGACTTTTGGCGTATTTGTCCAAAAATTCGCGACGTACAGTGACCAAAAATATGATAAATTACGAGTGATATAGTTTCATCCAACGTTCCATTTAAAGTTGAAGCAACAACACTATAGACGTGTGCACAAGCGGCACACTAGCGCTCGAGTACTACGTACGCACAAGTCGAGCTTAGGCTTAGAAGGCTAACTTTAAATTGCTTCACATTGCTTTTTTTTCATTGGTTGTAAGTCCCGTATTACAGAACGTCACGTTCTTCTCGAAACAATGACCTGGTGGCCTACCATGTCGTCATAAAGCAGTTGTCTTTCCAGTTCGAGAAAGAGATAGCGCTAGACGACCTGTATAGCTCTATCTCTTTCCCACACTAGAATTACAACTGCTTTAGGACGTCATAGTAACCCCCCTGTACAGGTCTGTCGTTACAATCATTTTTTAACGACCGCCAAAGCATAAACGCACGCGCGTGCCCTCCACGCCAAGCCACAATTTCACCTACCATTTTGTCACATATTTGTGGCGTTTGGCGTACAGGACGTGTGATTGCTTATTACGTATATAACAGTGGTCTTCAAAAGGTTAAAAAACACTAGTTACAACTATAGCAAATGTACCCTGTGTCTATACAAGTAAAGTTTGTTTTTAGCGAGATATCGCTAATATTTGGACAAATGCGCCAAGGAAAAGTTACGATAGTACCCACACATGTATTCAGGAACGTTTTCATGAAATATTTATGGAATGTATAGATCTTCTGTACTTGTAACTTTACCGTAGGGCCAATGTAATCTTATTTTATTGTTAGTAAAGTGTAATTTCTTTTATTTTATTTACAAGTATGATGTACCGAGATGTTAACTGCCCCCAGCTCCCCGAGAAAGGCCAGCAATGTCTTGGTGTTACTGATGATCCGTACGTTTAAATGTTATCTCTATTCCAAATGATCATATTTATTTCATACCCAGCCTACCATATAAACCTAGATTTTTGACTGATACCATAATTCGTTTTAAAAAAAATATTGTTGGCGTGCGATTAGACAAATTTTGTATGATATTGTAGTATAGTAATTAATCCTTCGGTTTCTGAAAGCTTAGTCTTAAGCTAATGACCACTGCACTCAAGAAACTGAAGGAAAACATCATGTGAAAACCGGTATATACTAAAAAAAAAAAAAAAGCGAAGACATGTGACATCTACCAACCCGCACTGGGCCCGCGTGGTGGATAATCGATGCGTCCTCTGCGCCTCGCAGCCCCGCTGATACTTAAAATTGTGTTCTGCGCAGCTTTACGTTAGATGTTCCGAGCCGCCATAAAGTTTGAACCGTTATACCTGCGCAGACCGCCACTCGCAGCTAACTTCCGATGCTATGTCGAGCTATGGCGGCTTGTACAATGGATAGATAGGCTTTCAGGAAACAGGGACTTTGGTTTGATAGCTTTGATATCAACATACACCAAGCCATTTTCCAACTTTGATGTGGTTGACTCGTATGAATAAGTAATAAATTATGTTTTTAACAAAAAGTTTTTTTTTTTTAATTCCTTTCTAATTTCAATTCCTTTGATGTAACTTTTTATATCATTTTCTCATATTAAGTCAGTACAGCAATAAGGAATTGTCAAAAAGAGATGAAAATAATATGCAAAACGTATAGTGCCCTAATTTTTTCACTACAAACCATAAATTCGAAGGCATGTAGTAGGTAATCTGTTGCATGAGGCATGATCTACCCGCCCGCACTGGGCTCGCGTGGTGGATTACGACTCTCTGAGAGAGGGGGCTGGTGTCCCAGCATTGGGCTGATTTTGCAAGGTAAATAAAAGACGTTTCTTGTAAAATATCTTCTTATATATTAAGTATTTGTTTTCGAATTAAGTATACAAAGAATACAAACACACTAGAAGTCTAGTTAGGTTTAAGTTTTGGTATAAAAATCTGGCACTAATAAATAGAGCTATTTCATATCATAGTTACAAGGAAAAAAGATATTTGTACCATTAAACATGTGTAAGTAACATTGAATTTTTAGAGGTCAAAATTTGTTCGAAGCAATGAATTTATCATAACATTATATTTTAGAAATAATATTCTTGGAGATAACAGCAAAAGTGACCCAACCCATTTTTTTAAGAAATAATTTTGGAATGTTTTCAGGAAAAATTACATAGTATTGTTTGATAATGGATTTATAATACATTTTTATAAAGCCAAAAAGCCCATAATTATTACACATAATATAGATTGAGACACATTGCCTTCGAAGACAAAATAAATGCAGTGATTTGAAATTATAAATTTACAGGAGGGATGGGACACGCTAAAATTGTTGCCACATATTCAGAACATCATTCTCGCCCTCTCTCGCATCTCTCCCCGCAAATTTTTCATCGGTAATTTTAAAAAGAATATACTGTTCCATACATTTTGACCGTGTAGGTATTGCAGTTTTGTAGGAAAAAGCATTTTTTTTTTTAATTTTCCATAATAAATGGGGGGGGAGGGTCAAAATGATGGTAACCGTTTTTACTCCGGTGTTCTTTACACCTTGTACAGAACTAGTTCACAGTACCGTACTGCTCGAAGATCAAACTTAGAGGGCAAAATCAAGCCAGGTAGTTATCAGCGAAGACATACATTCAATTTACTCCACATACACAAGTATATACGGGTTATACAAACAAAAGAAAAGCGCGTAATGAATTTGAACTTTATCCTAAAAAGATAAGTTTGAAAGTTGTCTAAATGCTCAGAATGAATTATTCTATTAAAACTTGAGAAGCCAGGTATACAGTACAACAACAAACAACTTGAATTAGAAAACTGTTTGGGATTCGTCTAAACTGGTACGGAAAAATTGAGGAACGGTTGCGGACACCGGACACTGGTGCCGATTCCCTTGTTAACAAACTAAACCAAATTTAAGTTCAGTGCATCTTTTTCTTTCTTTTTCATTAAGAAAAGGACAGAAGATAAATTTTAGTTTATTCCTGTCAAATTAACCAGCGCCTGACACAAGTTTAGAAGTGATTAAAAAGTTGACTACTAAAATTACATCAAATTACGTCAGGTGCTGACTAATTTGACAGGACAAAACTAATATTTATCAACTGTCCTTTTCATAATGAAATAGAAAGAAAAAGATGCACTGAACTTACATTAAGTTTAGTTTGTGAACAAGGGAATCGGCACCGCTGACCGTCTGACCGATATTGCATTAAGGGGGAAGCGCCAGAGTATCTCGCGAAATACCTTTTTTGTTGGCATTTGCAGGTCAGTGTCAGGTTGTATGTTGATTAAAATATAATTCGCTATCGTAAACACGTATGTATAGTTCATTAAATTCAATCTCAGTGAATGACCATTTCAAGAAAAAATCATTTAATGGGATTAAATAAACTTAAGACGGTTATTTTAATGATTATCTTTATATATATAATTCTACTGTGCGTGTGTATGTCACTGAACTCCTCCTAAACGGCTGGACCGATTTGAATGTTTTTTTTTGTATGCCTTTGGGTGGCACCCTGGATGGTTTAGATTCACAAATCAGCCCGACAGATGGCGCTGCTGTCGTTATCTAGGTTTGACGCAGACGAAGTTGCGAGGGACAGCTAGTAACTCTATAAAGCCATAGTTTTTACGTCTGCGAATCCCAGAGCGTCCGGTTTCTAGTACAAAAAGCCGCCACCACCACGTGGACCAAGTGGAACAGCCCATTGCTTATCTTAGAGCGTAGCTCTGTGGAGTGGGGAATTATGTTGTATATTGCAATTTTTGATGCGAGTTTTATTTTATCGTTGATTTTCGTTCCAAAAACCGGATGTAAAGACGAACCCAGTTCAACAGTTGTCTAATTTTCTAGATCAACTTATGCAAACACTCAGTGTATACAGAAATATTTGAAAAATCTCACATCAAATGCAGTTAGGTGCATAATAATATAGTTATAAATTTATCTAAGTTACAGATATGGATATAAATATGAAATGATAAAGTGAGCCTAAACAAAGTAACATTAATAATCTTAAGTAAAAAAAAATTGGTTGTTTGTAAAGTTGGTTTACGGACGATAGTTTAACGTGAAAAGGTCATAAAATCGAGTGGAAGAGAGATAGATGCGGCGCATGCGAACAACGAGCGTAACGGTACAATGACCGTAACGGGACTATGTGCGTAACGGGACACTTTTTCGTGCATGCGGCGATTTATTAGACGTTGTCACGTCAAAAAACATTAAAAAAGAAAACAAGATTTAAAACAGGTGTGAAGTTGTTTTTTTTTTCATATTCTTCCCAGCAAATCCTTTTCATGGAGTCGTATAAAAAATTACTAGTCCGCCTTATTGGATTTAGATTGACGTCACTAGCTAGCCATGCATTGTGACCCAAAATTAACGGGTATGCAAAATTCCAGCTCAATCAGATGGGGATAATTGTTTTAAATTCAGTTGTAAGATTTAACCTGATAAATATAATAAAAAATGTAAATATATGAAATAAAATAAAAAATGTAAATATAAGAATAGAGATAAAAAAATACTTTAAAAGAGCCACTTGTTTAGGCCCGGAACGGACAGAAATGCCTGTCATTGGTCGATCGTCAAAGTCGCGTGATGCAGCCGATTTCTGATTGGCTAATGTTAAACGATCTAGAAATTGTGCAAAAAAAAAGCACATTCTACCCAGCTTAACTTAAATATTGCTATCCCTTTCTTATGTATCAAAATAGAAAGAGATGGACGACGTTTCAAGACGATACCTTAAAACAGGTTGCGTATCCTTACTTATTTTTTTTTAATATATAAATGCGAAAGTAAGTTTGTTTGTTTGTTTCGTGACCTTTTCACGCCTAAACCACTGAACCGATCATCCTGAAATTTTGCATATACGTTGTCAGAAGTTCAGAAACGGACATACCTTACATCCCGAAAAAACGAACTGTTCCCATGGAAAACAACAATAACGTTCTTATGCTCATAGATGGCGCCACGTGTCATTCGAATCATGATTGAATTGTAAACAGAGTATAACTCGAATTGATTGTCAAATTCTAAATTAACACAGACTAAGCCGCGGGAAAAAGCTAGTATGAAATTTATAATTTGCAGAGTTATTAATTAGACAGAGCAGTGTGTTCAAAGTTAAAATACAAAATATTATCAACTATTTGCAGATAAATATGTCTATACATGAAAAGTTGAATCTTATTCGAGTAACTACAGTTACTGCGCAATTATATGAATAATAAATATAACATATAAATTAAAGTACTAGGGCGTCAGGAGCTTGTCGCGCCGTGGGCGCCTAGCGAGGAGCGACTCGAGCTGGAGAATGATAGCGAGTTTCATGAGTGACAAGGCGCACGACGCTCTAAAAATCAGAACCGTTTCTAAAGGACGAATGCCATATTTATGGTAGGATATAGACGCCAGCACATCAATCTACCCGAAACTCTCAAATTTTTCCAACCAACCCTAATGATAAAGTTGAAAATCTATTATAGAAATTTGACAGATTCTCATCTGTACATTCATAGCCATAATAATCGATGTCACTTTTTTTTCAGACTTAAAGGAATAACATTGAATTTATCATTAATTCATTCATTCGAAAATCTCACTAAATTACACTAAAGTGGATGACGAACTAGACAATCAGATACATCGCAAACTTCTTCTTGCTTTAACGTGTGGTTAGTACCTAACTTGGTGTCAGAGCCTTTATGCCGCCCATGGGCCTCTGACTTGGCTCTACATGCCGTCGAGATATATCTCTCAGGCATGCTGGTTTCCTCACGATGTTTTCCTTCACCGAGGCAAGTGATTACAATACGCACATGGATCCGAAAAATCAAAGGTGCATGCTTTGGGTTCGAATTCGAGAGCTAACACCTATCACAATTGTTCTCAGTTAACCTTTTGACCGCCACGGACGTCTATGGACGTCAAATCAAAAAGTGCTCACGACGCCACGGTCGGCATGGCACATCGAAAATAACACTTTTTTACAGTTGCTTGGCGTAGAGAACACAGATTTTCGGTATTGCGATATTCGTGGCGATCAAAATGTTAAAATAGAACATCGAATATCAATTTGACTTTAATACCTATGTATCGACTTATCGAGTTAAAAATCGATATGGTACGTCTTTAACATATTCCCAGTCTTTTACCAACTATCTTGGGGTCGGCTTCGAATCTTACCGGATTTAGCTGAATAGCTGTATTTTAGAGCGACTGCCTATCTCTACAACCCAATTATTTGGTAGTACGATAATCCTTCGTGAAATTGGCTATCAGACTTTTGGGCTTCCGATTATCCGTAACGACTGTCAAAGATCTACAAATAACAGCCGGGACCAAAGGCACCTTGATTCATTTAAAAGATTGGCTATAATGAGACCTCTTCATTCAGACCTCGCCAAATGCAGTAACCAATAGGACCGTATTAGTAAGCCTCCGCTGTCCGTCCGTCCGTCCGTCTGTGAGCAGGCTGTTGCCCATGAGCCGTAATAGGTAGACAGTTGAAATTTCCACAAAATCTGTATTTCTGTTGCCGCTATAACAACAAATACATCAATTCACGCCTTTTTCCCATGGGGGTATGCAGAAACCACAGAACGCCGCCTGCTAAGATCCTTATATACTCCTTTTGCCTCGTCCACGTTCATACATCTGGTCATACACGCACGCCACAACAAATAATAAAAATAAATTTAAGGGGGATTCCCTACAACGTTGGAACCCTTCATGCGCGAGTCGCTATCGCACATCGCACTTAGCCGGTTCGCGATCGCACTTAGCCGGTTTTTTATGACGTGGGGCATTCATCCGGTTTGTACCCTATTACATGCATTTTGTCAATTGATCTGCAAGTCTGATTGTCTAGTACCTCATGTGTGACTATAAACTAATAAATACATCATTACATTGTATATATATACTATGTTACTGTACGCTAAAAATGCTTATTTTGTATCTCAGTTGCTACAAGTTCAAATTATACAATTTCGTTAATCATTTCTATTAAAAATACATTGTTTTTTATTTATATTTATCTCTCCTTCTATCAGTACAGAGACAAAAAGAGACAGCACAGAGTTAGACAATTTTTAAACTATCAAAGAATTTGGGAACCCAATTTCTTATTTATCACATTTAAGTAACGTAACATACTGTATGATATGTTAAAAGCATAAAAAATTCGCGAAATTTATAAATTCGATAAAACGCTAAATGTTTATAAAAGCTACATACAAGGGAATGCATACATAATTTCTTTCTGATTGGACACAAAAAAAATACCTATTCAAATATTTTTTTCATAGAAAATATATTTTTTATTTTAAATTAAGAAAATATAGATATTTTATAACCTCCTTTTTGTACACAGTCACACAAAACGAAACTTTGTTCTAACCTAAGTGCCTGTAAAAAGTGGCATAAGATGGACAAACCCAAAGATTGAAATCGGTAGATGCCCTATACCGCGTCAAACGATGATCGAGCGTGCGGTGTAAACGTAACGTAAATACGTCGATTTTGAATCATCATCATCAGCCTATAATGTTCCCACTGCTGGGACACAGGCCTCCTCTCTAGGAGAGGGAATGGGCTATAATCCACCACGCGGGGCCAGTGCGGATTGGTAGATGTCACATATCTTCGAATTTTTGGTTCACGATGTTTTCCTTTACCGTTTATGAGAGCAGTGGTGATGAAATAAATTACACAAAGTAATGCGCCTGCCTGGGTTTGAACCCACGACTTACTGTTCGAAGTCGGGGTTGCTACCACTGGGCCACCGCTGCTCTCCGATTTTGAATAGAAAATACCATTATAGCATTTTAGTTAAATTATTTGCAACAAGCACAATCAGTCACATCCATAGATATGAATACATTCTTAAAATTATAAAAATATTATAAATGATAATTTTAAAATCCTCGTATTTACGTGACGGTATACAGAAACACGAGGCCCTAGCACGACTATGATAAGTTTCTGTTTTATTGACTCAAACACGATTTTCAGTGTAAGTGATCTTACCTATCGTTCCATCCGTTTTTGCGCGACCTTAGGAGTTATCTAACAATTTAAATCTTTGAGTTAGGTATACTATACACTTCTGCTAATCACATGAGGAGATACCAGCGAGATGTTATGTTATGACCATCCTAAGCCACAGTGCGTAGGCAAGTACTAACATAATATTGAGTATTAGCACCCTGCTATTCAAAAAATAAAGTGCATTTTACTTTACTTTCTCATTTTGTAATAAATATGGCACAGAATCATATATCAACATATAATGTTATATTATGATTCTGTTAAAGCGGTCATTTAACCATTTTCTTTCAAAAAAACCGATAAAAAGGGTTTGGAATACTTTTCTATGAAGTCTGGCCTGTTTAACATCCGCCATTTTATTTTACAAAAACAAAATGGCCGCCTTTAATGCTAGAAGGGTCTAGAATCGTGTACTCAATTTATGGTAACAGTTTGCGCGTCAATATTCATTAGGTGATTCGAAAACTCGTGATTTTGTGCCATATTCATTAACCAAATGAACCAAGTTAAGAATAATACGCTTTAAAATGTTTTCTTATTAATATTAACGCAGGGTCTGACTAACGAACACTACACATTTAAAAATGGCGTATTAACTAAAACTAAAGTTATTGGAGCGATTGAAGTTTGTTTTTTACTCGACTGTGAAGAAGGGGTACTTTTAAATGCATATTTGCACGAGGTGTTGAACTCATTTGTATAAAAGTAGGTTTAGTCAAATATAGTTAAAATTATTTGCCAAATTTTTTGATATAACAAAATTTGGTGACAAAAAAAAACATGATCTTGCATCATCTAGTATTTAGCAATCATCATCATCATCAGCAGCCTATAATGTTCCCACTGCTGGGACGCAGGCCTCCTCTCTATGAGAGGGAATGGGCTATAATCCACCACGCGGGCCCAGTGCGGATTGGTAGATGTCACATGTCTTTGAATTTTTGGTTCTAGGGCATGCCGGTTTCCTCACGATGTTTTCCTTCACCGTTTTTGAGAGCAGTGGGGATGAAATAAATTTAGCAATACTTTAATTGAAATGGTCATCTAAGTGCTATAAAATCACAAAAAGATGATTTTTCCACAGATTTGCCGTATTTTAACCCGATTACGGCCAAGCAAAAACGAAGGGTTATGATTATAGCAGTTTATGTATGTATGTGTGTTTGTATTTACGTATGTTTCTCCGTAGCACCTAAACTATTCATCCGATTTTGATGAATAAGGTGACAATCGATTCGTTATTATGGCCCGGGTTACATAGGCTACATTTTAACCGACTTCGACGATAAGAGGAGTTGATTTTACCTTGTAGACCCCGATTTATAATTAGAGAGTGTATTTATAAGACCGTGTTTTTTCAGTAGTCTTTAGTTGTAGTATACCATACAAATTCTTGTCTTACTCTTGTGTAAGTTATTTAAACCTGCATTTACAAATAAGTTCAATCCCAAAAAAATATATATAAATCTGGAATTCTAGATTAATCCTAACATCTTCGGACGTAAACTAAAATGGCCGACAGATAAAAAAGTATATTATTACCATAATTAGAAAATTCTAACAGCCAAATCTCTCTATGAACACCTCCCGTTCGCCACTTAATAATAATAATAATTATTAATATTACAAAACCAGTCACTATATCACTTTAAAGTGTTTACGAAACTTTAGATTTATCACTTCCACTTTTGTCACTAGCCAAGGTACCGTTTTGGCACTTTCCGTTGGAACTTCCGACTGATGGTACTGTTTTACTGTTTTTGGGAACATATTTGACCCTCTCCAGTAACGCTTGCAGGATGCTGCCGGGAATCCTTTGGTGTTCTTCCACTAACTCTTCTATTGCACTTGCGACCTGAAAATATAGAGTGATTTCATTACAAAGGGTGTAAAAAGACTCTTAACGATGCCGAAAGGCACTTGTTCTCCCCGTCATTGCGATATTTTTTTTTATTCTAGACCATACCTGAGAACCAAGTTACGGAGATATTGGGGGTCAAAGTTCCAACTTTTTCACAAGTTTTTTTTTTAAATACATGTTTTTAATGTATTTTTTTTTACTTAAGACACCTTCACGACCCCCGTGAATTCAATCCATCCATCAGCACAATGTTTTGAATGCGTTACATTGAGTCCTACCGTAAAACGTGATTTTTAACCCAAAAAAAAAGTAGTTTCCCAGCAATCATTTTTGCGTAAAGTTACTTAGTTTGATGTACACGAAATTTTCTCAGCTTAGCACCAACACCACGTTTAATAGTGTTTCAAAAGTCAATGAGCAAATCTATGGAGCAATGGTGCCTTTTTAGGTTTCAGTGGCCTCCATGAAAATTATAGTCGGTAGAAGAGACCCCGACGCTCAAACTGTTACCACGTGTTTACACCATTCTGAATCTCCGCAATAAACATTTTCATCGACAATTTAAAAAAAACTGCTTTTCCTCCAATAAAACAAATTGTTGTCAAAATGTATGGAACAGCTGTTTTTAAGGTTCCGTAACCAAAGGGTAAAAACAAGACCCTATTACTAAGATTACTAAGTCTGTCTGGCTGTCTGTCACCAGGCTGTATCTCATGAACCGTGGTAGCTAGACAGTTGAAAATTTCACAGATGATGTATTTCTGTTGCTACTATAACAAAAAATAATAAAATTTATTTAATAATTAAAGGGGGCTCCCATACAAGAAACCTGTTTTTTTCGGTTTATGGTACGGAACCCTTCGTGCGCGAGTCCAACTCGCACTTGGCCAGTTTTTCTTAATTGCCGATGATCGTTTGTGCGTCGATGTCGCTTCTACCTCATAGACACAAGCGAAAATAACATAAAAATATAGCGGTAAAACTATGTCCGAACTGAATTAAATCAATTTTGATCACAGGCTTTTGTACCAACTATACTTGTTTATATCTTACCTTCTGCTGCAACTGCTCGGGCGTCAACTCGGGGTCGTACGGTATGGGCTTGCCGAGGTGGGTGATGAGCTTGACAGGGAAGCCGCCGTACACGGGCGCCAGCGGCATGCGGAAGGTGGAGTAGATCTTGAGCCACACGCCGCGCAGCCAGCCCACCGTGCGGAACGCTTCGCGGACGTTCTGCGTGAACATCGGGACTATTGGCTGGGGGGAAGTGGAATATAGTTTGTAAGTCATCTTTATTTGTATGTAATATGGTACAGTCAGGTCTAAGAACAGTATAGTAAGGTCTAAAGTACAGTAAGAAGTAGGGATAGCCGGATAGGTAGGAGATCGAATTTCCGGCGAGCCAGAAGAGGCTTTTGCTCCAGATCCTCAAACACGGGTCCTCAGTAGAGATCAGTACCGATCGATGCGGGTAAAATAGTGTTATAGTTTCTGTATGCAGGAAACACGTGCTTTTACCTGTATTTTTTAGCAACCTAATGAACTGAAGTGTATAAAAACTTTCAAGGTAATTGATCAAGATCAAGTCTCTATCCCCAACAAAGTGTTTGATAGGTATACTGTATAACACCCACATTTCATCAGTTACAACAGTCCCATGTAATAAGGGACGATCCTATTGTGATCAATGGATCACAAATGGCAACTACCCTATAAGTTTTGATGGATAGACGCTAGCACATCAAGCTACGTTTCGTACGTACTGTCAAAGTTTTCCAATCAACCTTGAACCTAATGCTTGCTTTAGCGATAACTAGCGACCCACCCCGGCTTCGCACGGGTGCAATGTAGATATAAACCTTTCACTCTTTAAAAAAACCCGTATCAAAATCCGTTGCGCAGTTTTAAAGATCTATGCATACATAGGGACAGACCGCGGAAAGCGACTTAGTTTTATATTATGTAGTGAAGTTGAAAATCTATTAAAGAAATTTGACAGATTGTAGTATCTTGATGTGCTGGTGCCTGTACTGGCGAGTGAGCAACGAAGTGATCTTACCACTTTAGCCTCCTGGGCCACCTTAGCGAACCCGATCCTGTTCCTCCAGTTCAGCCTGTAGTAGTGGTCCCCGAACTGAGCCTCGTACACGCCTCCTGGCGATATGGCGAGCGAGTTCCCGCCTCGCAGCACCGAAGCACAGGTCTGTACTGTGCCCGGGATCACGCATAGACCTTCTAGGAGGGTTTTCCAGCCTGGACAAAATGAAAAAGAATTTTAGGAGGACCTTTTAAAATACAAAGGCAAGAACTGGCACGGAATTGGGACCGATGGAAAGAATGGAGGGAGGTCTTTGCACAGCACTGGGCATTACAGGCTAGCTATAATAATAAAAGTCCTAGTTTTCGAAAAGGTCTGTTCTAAATGTAAGGAAGATTTTACGTAACCTTTTTAAGAAGAGAAAAAAGATTTTTATGGTAACCCAGGTAGCCAAGTAAGGCTACTTCACGTAGTTTATAAAATTGCTATGAAGGACATATCATAAGAACTTGAATTCAAGATCTGGTTCCTTCCCTAGAGTTTTTAATAAGGGTAATGTGCATTCACTTTTCTGCGCCAAGTTGCACGATTTGGGGTTATCGGTTCTGGCAACTTGATTTTTGAAGTTATACTTAGGCGCGTTATGAAAAAATGATGAGAGTGAAATTTTAAGATGCGTGCGTATCACTGTAACACAAAAGTAACCGGTTGAAGTTAGCTAGTCAACAAACACCCTGAAGTTAGCTTAGTGTCAGATATTGACGCCTAGGTTATTATTTTTAATCTACTGCTGGAGCTAGGAGGTTAGGTTGTATATATATAGGTAATTGATATTTGACCTTGTTTAAACGTAGGATAAGGCGAAAGATAATTTTTTAGATATTTTTTTTTTTTAAGAATCTTTTGTTTTTTTTATTATTTTAAGATGAGCCTGCTCTTGACCTCGATCCCGCCTGACAGAAACCGATGGATGAGGTCTATGATGGAACAAGCTTGTCCAGGATAAATGCGAAAGGAAGAGGTCAACTGCAATAGTAACTCATAACTACACTTGTAGAAACTGCTACTTAGTTATCTATGAAACCTATTCATGTTTCTGATTTGTATGATTGCGATTTTCCATTATGGTGACTAAGTTCTAGGTCATGTGGATCTAAATAGCTGTGTGCGTAAAAACACGACGCGGGTGAGCGACGCCCCCAGCTCGATGGACCGACAACTGATCCTCTGGGCTGATGGCTAGATGTAGAAAGCAGACTGAATGTTGTGGTGCAGCTTTGCAGAGGCTATACAGAGTGTAAACAGTCTCTTCACGAAGCCGCCAGCTAAGCATTATGTACATCAAACTAAGTAACTTTACGCAAAAATTAGTGCTGGGAAACGACTTTCTTTTTTAGGTGAAAAATCACGTTTTACAGTAGGACTTAATGTAACGCACTCAAAACATTGTGCTGATGGGTGGATTGAATAATATGGGGTCGTGGAGGTGTTTACAGTAAAAACCTTACATTAAAAGCATGTATTAAAAAAAAAAACTTGTGAAAAAGTTGGAACTTTTACCCCCAATATCTCCGTAACTAGAAGGTTCTCAGGTATGGTCTAGAATAAAAAAAAATGTCGCAATGACGGGGAGAACAAGTGCCGTTCGGGTTCATTAAGAGTCTGTTTACACTCTTTATGCAGCTGTGAATTACGCAGAGTGTAGGCAGAGTTGATTCTGCGGAAATAAAAGAAGATGCCAAAGTTCAACAGAGCTGATGAGCTGAAAAGCAATGATAAACTCTTACCAGGAATCTTGAACATGAATCGGTCGGCGACAGTGTGTATGTGGCGCCGCTTGAACAGCAGCATGCGGGCGGTGAAGTAATACATGTCTATGGGCAGGGCGCCGTGGTAGTAAATCACGAGGAACGGACCGTCTGGAATGTTCTCCAGACCTTGGATGTCGTAGCCTGGGGAACAGAATATTTGTAAAATGTAGATAATTATGTACTTATTATGTTACTACAGTGGTGCAAGGACAATTTGGAGCTTGACTGACATTGACGGGGACGTAGTTTGAAAAAACAAAATGGCGGCGTTTCTTATTTTGGACCCACTCTAAAAGATTCGTGTACAATCGCCACCGCATCAAGCTACTTACAATCTGTCAAATTTCACTTTAATAGATTTTCAATTTTACCGCGAAAACATTAGTTTGAAGGTTGATTGGGAAAATTTGTCAGCTTCATACCTACATCAACACCTAAGGGGTACTTGCCATTACCTGCCAGGGCTGCGGGACTGTTCGAAAGAGATACCGCGGCCCTGGAACACAAAGGGCAAGGAAGGAACCTGGATAGGTTTTAGTTAGTACAAGTCTGACACTCCCTTCCGGTCCGCCCAGAGCGGGAGAAGTCATTTGTTGATTTCCCATCCGAATAAAAAAAAAAGGGGAGCTTGCCATTTGTGCTTTGTGACGAACATGTCGAGGTTAAAGCTACACTAGAAAGAAAATAAAGAAAGAAAAAGTATTTATTGATTTCACAACAGGACTTGAACGCATTGGCAAAAAATTAAAAGTTAACACTATTGTTTTTTTTTTAAATACACAGTTGAAGTGCGTTCAAGCGTTTTGGAATCAAATATAACTAAGACAACTAAGGATCTATTGGCCTTTTTTTGTTCTGTCTCCTGCTGATATGAAGGGAAGTAGAATTTGAGCTTTTCCTACTCCTCCGCTATTCTTTTCTGAATAATTTCGTTGCGGGATCCAAGACAGTTAAATTGTGTCTTTGGAACTTCATCGAAGTTCTTTGTCTCGGCGCTTTTCTAGTGGTTGCCGCTGTTGATACTGGCATTCAGGAACTGCAGTGGTTTGGCAATAGTGTGGCAGGCTTATCCAGATACCGTTCAAAGTATCTGGTGATTTTTTTTGAAGAAAATTTTCAAGCCCTAGAACTTTATAATGATGTCACTCAAAGTTAATGTAATTTTATTTAGATTAGCAACCGGATTATGCTTCATTTATAAGCTTTTGATTAACAAAATCAATCAGTAGCTAAGGTGGTATTCGGTACGATATACTGGGGACAATGCGCTTACCATGCCACAGCCACCCGTGCGCGTCCCACAGCGCGCAGACCGCGAGTCGTGCCGCGTGCTTCCAATCAGGCTGCACGCCATCTACCACCTTCATCCTGCAAACACAGAGCATGGCGGTAAGTCACAAAAGTATAAAGTTTTAAGATTCAGAATATTTGTAATTCATCGTGTTTTAGTCTTGATAGGCAGTTGTTCGACCATAGTAAGCGCTATCAAATGTCTAAGGGCTCATTTACGGGAGACGGCGCGTGGCTACGTGGGGTCTCGCGGACCGGTGCCTGTTTTTATTCTCTATACGCTACGCGACGATATCACATGAGCAAATACACACAATTAACACTTAAGACAATGTACGATGTTTTCTTTGCGGACACGCGGAGCATCAAGCGGCGCGTGCGACGCCGCGCGCTCGGTCGCGGGTTTGCCTACGTCTCACCCGCCCCTTCTCTATGAACAAAGTATTAAATGAACTAGGGCCGGTTACGGACCGGTTTTTCCCGGTACTGAAAAACCCGGAAATTCCCGGGGTTTAGCATAGTAAAGAACCCGGATTTTTTCGTATAAAAACCCGGGTTTTTGGGTTTTTCGGTTCTTTACTTTCGGTTTCAAATCGATCATTATTGATCTGTGAACTTCGCAGATTAGACACACGACGTATAAGTCGTTTAAAACATAGAAATATGAGTATGTAAAATTGTATATCCCACGATTTATTCATCTATACAAATAAATAAAATCTAATATATAATTTATTCCCATTAATACGTTACAGAGTTCATTGGGTTGTGGAATTAGTAAAATTCTCATTCGAAAGTATCCGTTGTATATTTTTAATTTATTGTGCATTTATTCTTCTGAGATATAATTTTAAATTTGTATGTTTTTAATTATCGAATCACCTCGTTCCAGATGTGAACCCTCAGGGGTCTACCTTCAAACACATCCCACTCCCTAGCTCGCTGAGCGACCTAGAGTTTATGGACCAACCGTACCATGAGTCTCCACGTTTCATCCCCGTAACTCATAACAGGCAGGACGCACTCATTAAAGAACTTAGTGTTTAGGCTATCGACGAGTAGACTCAACGAAGTTTCCCTAATAGTGTCCAACCTAGCTGGATTCTTCTGGTGGTCCTCTCAAAGATCTTCTTACAAAACTGCAGTTTACCCGAGGTAAATTTACTCTCGAACAACCTCGAGAGGACCACCATTGACGACAATAGGTCCTGGGGTAACGTGTTCGTTGAATATAATCTAGGTTTGGTGCAAGTTCACCTTGAGACCAATGCGTATTGAAGAATCTACTAGGCCAACCAGCATCTGCTATAAGTCGTGCAGCGATTCAGCCAGTATGACGATATCATTTGCAAATCTCAAGTGTGAGCAGTACTCGCCATTGATGTTAATGCGACACCCTTCCCAGTTCGGTGTAAAGTATGACAATTTATGTACCTATTTATTTATATTTACAATCCGTTCGTCTGATGAGGAATCCCATCGGCTAAAGTGATGAACTTCCACACACATGTATTAATGTCCCATTTAAAGGATACTTTTTCAAATATCCTTCCTAGGTTTTTAGGGTTCCGTACCCAAACGGTAAAACGGGATCCTATTACTAAGACTCCGCTGTCTGTCTGTCCGTCTGTCACCAGGCTGTATCTCATGAACCGTGATAGCTAGATAATTGAAATTTTCACAGATGATGTATTTCTGTTGCCGCTATAACAACAAATAATAAAAATATAAATTATTCAATAATAAACTCCCATACAAGAAAAGTGTTTTTTTCGGTTTATGATACAGAACCCTTTGTGCGCAAGTCCGACTCGCACTTGGCCTGTTTTTATTCGTTGTTGTGGCAACAGGCGCTATTCTTTCTTTTTCTAGATCGAGGAAGGTGCCTGAAATAACCTATTCAGACCTTACCTACGTATCAAGCACACTCAGCAGTAATTTTATTATTGTGTTTGCTTTCCGCAAGTCATATAAATAGGTACATCGCGTGTCTGTAATAAAGGTTGCCGCATAAGATCGCATGGGCATTGTATTGTTCGCACAATTGGCAGAAGAACAACTACTATTTGTTCTTATAGCTGTTTAGCTATACGTACGCTTGTATTTTAGCACATATAGGGTGTAAGGGACGCCGAACACAAACCGTTACCCCGTAATCATTACATCATTCTGAACATTAAAATAATTAATACGTAATTTTTTTTTTATTTTTTTTTATACCGATGAAACATTCGAAATGCCTATTTTTTTAAACAACACTATGGTGTTGGGTTGGTCCAATTGGAAAGACCCAGTAAAATCCAAACAGAAATCGACTCATTCTTGGGAGCTTGTATATTCTTCAACTTCGGGAAGTAAAATTATTGAGAAGAGCGAGACTACCCTTAAATAAAAAAAATTATTGTCAAACCAGGACTCCCAGCCTGATATCCTTCTAGCCAAACAAATATATTATTAGGTATGTATGACACCACTTGACTTGACATAAAAAATATATTTTTGTTTTGCTGCCTGAATTATTGTGGAATTATGATACTATTTGACATTGTAATGTTATTATTGTTAGCTTTTAAGCGTTTTGGTAAAAACTGTAAGCTTAAAATGTAATTTTGAATAAATAAATAAATAATTGCTTTATTGGCCTAGCCTGAACCCAAGTATGTATGTTGGGGTCAGCTTTCAGTCTAACCGGATGCAGCTGAATACTACTAATTTTACATAAGGTGACTGCTTATCTGACCTCCAGTAACTGGCTAACCTGTAACGGTTAGCCAGTTACTGGAGGTCAGATAAGCAGTGAGTGCCTTGGTTTTAATTAAAATGAAATCTTCTGATCACAACCACACCGCATGCCAGACGACCAGCGACCAGACGGCGTTGGGACAAAGTCTATAAGTCTTTCACCAGTTATCTACAAAAAATAATTGGACACAATTATTAATGTCTAATTAAGCCGTCTGGCCAATGTCTACGATATTTCACTTTTATCAGGAAAGGAGGTCTTCGGGGTGTTGAAGTTATCGAGAAATATTTTTTTTTAATTAAAAAGGTGACTGACCTTATTACATTTCTCTTGCTTGAGGAAATGCATGATGTTTACGTGTTCAACTGATGATTGCGTGTGAACTACATTTTTGGGACCTGTGTTCGGCTTTTTTTAGTATATTTTCAGGAAATTAGGTCAGTTATTAATAGAAAGCATATTAGTCTAGTGGTCTTATCTACGACTGCCTATTGTGGCGTCATGATGCAATCTCCAGACATTCAGTCAGCCTTTCGGATTTCTTTGAACTTGAAAATAACTGGCCGTCTATACTTGGCCACGCCAGTGGTAACAAAAACAGGATTAGCTAACCTCTTATTTATTTTTTTAATAAAACATTGCCCCGCACTACCTCTCTACTCTCCTGTATCGTGGGTGCGTTCACAAACATTTAAACTCACATACACAAACAGCCAGACCCGGAACTGTAGCATATCTGTGTAATCTGTGGTACTCAGCTGTCACATTGACAGCTGTCTCTATCAATGGAACTGCGACACGGTACACATCATTGTAAAATATAATATTAATACAATATCTAAGATTATTAAAAATAAACCTCGGAAGATACTCAAAACATCTTTTATTAATAATACTACATGGCGCAGCCGAAACAGAGACGAATCTACGAAGATTAAATTGGATTAAGGTAACAGAAGACACGTTTTCGTTTTCGCCTATCCGGCATTTTACCAAGACTATACTATACTATAGTATTAAAATATCAACAATTATGTCTAATGAGGAGGATGTTAAAGTGGACAACATGACGTGTGCAGTGGAATATAAAATGCCGCAATCACTGTGCATGGATGAAATCGAAAACTGTTGGCCTCAATGGCAGCGGTTCAAGCTCTCATTTAAAAACTTCGTACTGGCGGCTGGTTTGGAGAAGATGTCCGAAACCAGGAAGGCCGCAATACTGATTAATTGCATAGGACAGCAGGCGCAGGAACTATATTTTAATGTGCTTAGGACCGGCAAGGAAGAGAAGGACAAACTAGAAGATGTGATTAGGATATTTGATAAATACTTTAAACCCCGGCAAAATGAAGTCATAAACAGCTACAATTTGAACAAACGGAACCAACAAGATGGAGAATCGTTTGATGCATACTACACGGCAATTAGAAAACTGGCGGAGAACTGTAACTTTGGTGATCAAAAGGACCGAATGATCAGGGACAAGATTGTTATCGGCGTACAAGACCGACGCGTGCAGCAGAAGCTCCTGGAGGTGAAAGACCTGACACTTGAAAAGGCGGTCGACATCTGTCGATCTGCGGAGCTCTCCAAAGAGTTCGTGAAGACCCTGAATCATTCGGAGGTGTTTGCAGTCAAATCCGAGGAGGTGGTGCAGCATGGGCAGCACTCCAATAAAGCTAAGTATAATAAGAATAATTACAAAAACAGTCAATCTCACTCCTCAAGTGCTACAAATAAGAAGGCTGTATAGTAAATCCTTTTATAATTGTAAAAAGTGTAACACCGAGCATGGACCAAGACAATGCCCGGCATTTGGTAAAACATGCTCCAAATGCAACCGCATGAACCACTTCAGTGTTGGTTGTACCTTTATGAAGGGTCGCGTTCACTGCATGAATTGTACAGACAGTGACGAGGCCTGCAATGATGTACAGAATTTATGACCAGTTTATTCCATTGATCTAAGTAATAATGAATGGTCTGAATCCTTGCAAGTGGAAAATAAGAAAGTAAATTTTAAATGTGACACGGGTGCCCAAATTAATGTTCTGGGAATTAGCACTTTGAAGAAAATTGTCGATGATGATACTAATATTAAAATGTCTGAGACAAGAACTATAATAGAGGTCTTCGGAGGTGGGAAATTAATCCCTTTGGGCAAGGTCACATTAAAGGTTTTTAATAATAATAAGAAAAGCAATGAAGGTGTTAATACTGAGTTTTTAATTGTTAAGGAAAAAGTCAAACCAATCATGGGATTAGCTTCATTAATAAAACTAGAATTTTTAAATAATAATAAAGTAAAATCAGAACCTGTAACTAATATTGATACTTTAAAGACTGAACCAGTAACAAATACCAATGTTAGTAATAATAAAAATAAAGATTGTATTATTAATAAGAACATTGAATTATTCCAGGGTGTTGGGGAGTTCTGTAAACCACTGCAGCTACGCATTCAACCGGGAGCGGAGCCGGTGGTGCGACCCCCACGCAGAGTGCCCAACGCGCTACTGCCGCGCCTTGCGAACAAGCTGGAGGCTCTGGTGAAGCATGAAGTCATAGCTAAGGTAGATCACCCGGATAGTTTTGTTAGTAACCTGGTAATAATTGAAAAGAAAGATGGTTCTCTTCGTATCTGCTTAGACCCTAAAGATTTGAACAAAGTGTTAATAAGGGAGCACTATTTGATACCAACCTTAGATGAAATTGTACCTAAATTAAGTAACAAAAATTTTTTCTCAGTACTAGACTTGTCAGATGGATTCTACAATATCAAATTAACCGAAGAATCTAGTAATCTGTGTACATTTAACAGCCCATTCGGATGTTATAAATTTCTTAGGTGTCCGTTTGGAATATCAGTCGCTCCGGAGGTCTTTCAAAGGTACAGCGAGACTGCCTTTGGTGATATCCCGGGTGTAATTGTTTATTGTGATGATCTATTAATATGTGGAGATAACGAGCAAGAGCACGATGCAATATTAGAACAAGTTTTGTAACGCGCTAAAAAACACAATGTCCGTTTTAACAGAAACAAATTTCAATATAAACTAAAAGAAGTCAAATATTTCGGGCATATTTTTTCAGAAAGTGGCATGAAAATTGACCCAGAAAGGGTAAAAGCAATAATTAATATGAAAAGCCCCACTAATAAGAAAGAGCTCCAAATATTTCTGGGTATGATAAACTACCTGCGTAAATTTATACCTAGCATGGCTAATATTGCATCGCCGCTACAGTTACTGTTAAAGAAAAATGTAGATTGGCTGTGGACGGAAATTCATGAAAATGTTTATACTAATATTAAAAATAAAATAAGTCAAGCCCCAGTATTACAAAATTTAATTACCAAATTGCCTATAACGATTCAATGTGATGCTTCCAAGGATGGCCTTGGCTGTTGCTTGCTGCAACAAGGAAAACCAGTAAGCTTTGCATCACGGAGCTTAACCTCATCTGAGCGAAATTTTTCACAAATTGAGAAAGAACTTCTAAGCGTTGTTTGGGCGGCGCATAAATACCATTATTACATTTATGGGCAAAAAGTGACAGTGTTGAATGATCACAAACCTCTTGAGAGTCTACTGAAAAAACATTTACATGATGTTCCATCACCCAGATTGCAAAGATTAAAATTAAAACTATTAAGATACGACATAGAATTCAAGTACTTAAAAGGTAAATTAATGTTTATAGCCGATCTGTTATCACGCTCGTATCAAAGTTATGACGATGTTGACGAACCCTACATGTATATATATCTATTAAAAATAAGTACCTATAAATGTATAAAGCTAACTTCACTAAAAAACTATGGTAAAAGGGGATGATGTAGCATATCTGTGTAATCTGTGGTACTCAGCTGTCACATTGACAGCTGTCTCTATCAATGGAACTGCGACACGGTACACATCATTGTAAAATATAATATTAATACAATATCTAAGATTATTAAAAATAAACCTCGGAAGATACTCAAAACATCTTTTATTAATAATACTACAGGAACAACTATCTTTAGAACATACAAATATTTGCTCCGTGCGCGGATCGAACCCGCGAGCGCGACACGCAGCGCAGCAGTCGATTGCTCAGCCACTGCGCCAACCGTGCCGTCAAACCATCTCTGTTTTGTCATTGTCTCGTCCTTTCAATTTCGAAATAAATTAATGATGCAATATCATAAATATCGCGCCCAATTTGTGAACCTCCTACAAGCTTGTATCCGCAACTTGTTATGCAAAACAATTTTTATTTAGATTGATCAATCTTCTTGCAAATCACTCACGGGCCTAATTTCTTATATGCACCTCATCAAAATCGGGTGTAATGACCTACATAAACCAAAGGCCCCCCTTTATAATGAGTTTACCCTTGAATTTAATGTAACACTGGCTGCATCGTCATTAACTTTTTCTTAGACCTGAATTCGAAATTCGAAAACTGGTTCATTTAAAATTACAATCAAAATTGCACTGGCCTTGAAAACGGTCGAGTTAACGTCGTTGTGTTCAGGGATGTTATGGAGCTCCGTAACCGTAACCAAAACTATCAAATATCCGAAATAAAAATATATCCGTAACTATAACTGTATCCGTTTCACAAGTTTCGTATAAGGGCGGATTCTAAATAAAACAACATGTTTCGACTGGTTTTTGTTTCACCACTCGCGCGCCACGTATATCTTGCAGTTTGTTTATTATTTCTAGTCATAACTATAACCTCTTTCATAACTAGTAAGTTTTTTATTATATCCGTAACCGAAACTATCCAAAACTAACGGATAATCCGAAATATTTACATATCCGTAACCGTATCCGAAACCGATATAATTTTATTCCTATATCCATATCCGTATCCAGATCCGAAATATCATATCCATAACATCTTTGGTTGTGTTACCATAATATTAAATGCAACAACGATATAGGCGGGCAACATTTCGTGGCAGATAACAAAAACTTCTTTTAAAAAAAGAAGTGTATTTTCCTCGGGTATCTGCGATAAAGGTTCGCATAGTTGAAATTTGGGCCAAACATATTTAATTAAAATATGCTAAGAAGAAAATAACGGTGAGCAAAATTGACCAACAAGGTGCAACTTTTTTATTTATTAGTGTGGGTTAGGGGGTGAAAAATCACGTTTTATGTTAGGACTCAATGTAACACATTCAACACATTGTGCTGATGGATAGATTGAATAGTACGTGGGTCGTGAAGGTGTCATAAGAAAAAAACATACATTACAAACATGTATTTAAAAAAAAAACTTGTGAAAAAGTTGGAACTTTGACCCCCAATATCTCCGTAACTAGTAGGTTCCTAGGTATGGTCTAGACTCTAGAACAAAAAAAATATCGCAATGACGGGGAGAAGAATTGGCTTTCGGTTTCGTTAAGAGTCTTTTTACACCCTTTATAAGATGTAATGATGATAATGATGTGATGTGCAATTTTTAGATTTTTATTGATTATTCAAAAACCGCTCGACCGTAAAAAATCGGTTCAGGGGTCTTTGGGTAACGGTGAATAAAAAAAAAAAAAAGATTCCGACGAATTGAGAACCTGTCCTCCTTTTTTTGAAGTCGATTAAAATAGCCTTCACAAAAAAATACTCAACTCGTTTGACCCAAAGGTGCTTAATCATTTAATGATACGACAGTAAATAACTTTATACTTCATATCTAAGGTAAGTTTATCGGAGTTTAATAACATTCTGTACATGCGGTAATGTTGTGATCACGTAACATTGTTTTTTTATTTTTTTTTATTACAAGATGGCCCTGCTCTTGACCTCGATCCCGCCTGGATGGATGAAGTCTATGATGGAACCAGCGTGCCCAGAAGAAGGCGTTTACTCTGCTTTGAAGGCTGACGGATTAAATGTGGGAGGGAACACAGATACCGGCAGAGAGTTTCTCATTTCGGCTGTGCGCATAATAAACGTGGAGGAGAAGCGCTGAGACGACTAGTCGGGATATCAACCAAGTGTGGATGGTACGCCGCAGTACGTCTTCTAGTCCGGTGGTAAAAGGGTGATAGAATCAGGTCGTGGAGCTCTTGCGCACACGCTCCGATGTACAGTCTGTAGAAGACCAACAGACAGGCAACATTACGCCGATGATAACGGTTACTGACCACCACCACTTTTCATGTTTTTAAAATCCCATGAAATAGAGAGCAAGTCCATTAATATCACTCGGGCACAAAACCAGACTCCGTGGCTGCTACTGAGAAATTACATACATATATAAACTCACGCCGTTTTCTCATGGGGGTAGGCAGAAACCACAGAACGCCACCTGATACGATCCTTAGGATAATCTTTTTGCTTCGTCCACGTTCATACATCTGGTCATGCACGCACGCCGGTTGCGAGTACTACGCACTTGAAGAACCTCACCAATAAGGTCAGTGTATGCTTATGTATCCTTCTAGGGCGTCCCCTCCCGGCGTTGCCACTCACATCTGCCTTATAATTGTAAATAACTTTTTTTAGTCGCCTTTCACTCAGCCTCTCCACACGACCAAACCACCTGAGCATCCTTTTTGCAATTTTTGTCACTACATCTTCTGCTGACAAATTTTGCAGATAAGTTGTCAGTCTTACAGACACGAACATAGGGTACATTTCGTCCCGAAAAACAGTACTGTTTCCGAGAAAAACAACAACAACGTTCTTTTGATAAATAGATAGCGCCACGTGTCTTCCAAATCATGATTGAATTGCGAATTGAATGTCAAATTCTAAATAAACGCGGGCAAACGCTAGTTTACATCTAAACTTTTCTCTTGAATTACTCTATCTATTGCTGTAAACTGCATTAAAATCCGTTGCGTAGTTTAAAAGATCTAAACGTACAGACAGCGGGAGCATCTATGTTTTATACTATAAAGACGAAGCTAAGTTTATCAGAGTTTAATAATTGTACATGCGGTAATGTTGTGACCAGCAGAATTTGTTATTTTATTTCAATTTATATGTTATTGCTTGGAGCTCTGCGATAAGTTTAATGATTTTATTAATGTTTTATTTAAGACTAATCTTAGGTAATACTGTGATGCATGTTGCCAACCGCAGGTGACCGGTGACCTGTCGATAGCTCTAATCAGAAGCTGTTCCTGTTAATGTATTGCAGATGGTGAATTGTGTGGTTAAAAAATACCTAATGTCGAAAACTAAAACCCAACTACGTCACGTCTACGTAACATACAAAATTTCTTTGCATACCTGTAAAGCCTGTATAGATGGAAGATGATGGCACTGATGTATATGAGGACGATGATGACAGCCGGCAGGAGGAAGGTCACGATTACCGGCATCAGGAACCATGTCAGCCACAAACTATATTCTGTGTCCACGTACTCCACTGGAAACAAAGAGAAATAGACTTTAATTTGGTAGGTTAAGATTCTTATTTGTGTAAACATTTTTTTATATTTTTCCGGTATGATTCTTACATACTCCTTTGCTTAGTCCATATTAATGCAACTGGGGTCAAAGATGGCCGCGTTAGCAGAATCATAATAGGAATCTCGTTAATATTCTTAAAATGGTCACAGACGTAGGTGAAGAGCACACCCTGTATAACTATACAGGGTGTAAAAAGACTCTTCACGAAGCCGTCAACCAAGCATTATGTACATCAAACTAAATAACTTTACGCAAAAATTAGTGCTGGGAAACGACCACTGCTTTACTTTTTGGCCTGAAAATCCATGTTTTACAGTAGGACTAAATGTAACGCACTCAAAACATTGTGCTGATGAATGGACTGAATAGTAAGCTGGTCGTGGACGTGTTACATGTAAAAATCTTACATTCAAAACATGTACTTAATAAAAACTTTTATTTGAAAAACTTGTAACTTTGACACCCAATATCGCCGTAACTAGAAGTTTCCCAAGTATGGTCTAGAACAAAAAGAAAATCGCAATGACGGGGAGAACAAGTGCCTTTCGGCTTCGTTAAGAGTCTGTTTACACCCTTTATTATGATTTGTAACTTTGTGACCATTTTACGAATTGTAACGATGGTGGCGATAAGTCTGCGTGGTTAAAATGGGACTGGGCGGGTCACATTTCCAGGATGGGTCAGGACAGGTGGGCCTAAATCGCCACACAGTGGGTGCCTGAAGACGGTCGTCGTCACCGAGGCAGGCCCAAGAAACGCTGGCGTGTCGATTTAGACTCGTTCCTGACTGATTGGCCAGAGGAGGCAAAACACCGGGAGAGTTGGAAGAGAATGGGGGAGGCCTTTGCCCAGCAGTGGGACAGAATAGGCTTATAAAAAAATAAAAAAATGGTATTCATATTATGATTCCGCTAAAGCGGCCACTTTACGCCCTCTGGTCATTGAACTACTAATATTGTAAAAAAATGCTTGATTATTATTTTATTTCAAGGATGATACCATGAGGGCCATGAGGCAGACCCTGTCTAATTCGATAATTGTCGTAATTTAAAAAATATACGTTCTCAAGCAATTTGTTCGGATATTATCTTTTGCCTATTGTATTTTTACAATAGGCCTGTTATTACATGACATATTTTCGCCAGAAAAAAAAAGAAAATCAAATTAATCAAATCTGGCTACTGAAAACACGATAAAATCGACTATACAGAAAAGCAACCGTATCGTGTGTATGTAACATCATCACGCTTGTAATCCCCGAAGGGTTAGGCCAAGGTGTACCTAATAACACACCTACATTTCGCTAATTATGTTTATATCCCATCGCGGAACCAGTCAATGTGGCGGCACTTGGGGGAGGCCCATGTCCAGCAGTGGACGTCTTTCGGGTGTAACGATGATGATGATTATATTTACTTTTTATAAGGGTGTAAAAAGACTCTTAACGAAGCCGAAAGGCACTTGTTCTCCTCGTCATTGCGATCATTTTGTTGCTCTAAACCATACCTGGAAACCTTCTAGTGACGGAGATATTGGGGGTCAAATTTCCAACTTTTTCACAAGTTTTTTTTTATAATACTTACATTTTTTAATGTTAGATTTTTACTTTAAACACCTCCACGACTTGTTACTATTGAATCCATTCAACAGCACAATGTTTTGAGTGCGTAACATTTGAGTCCTACTGTAAAACGTGATTTTTCACACCAAAAAAAAAGTCGTTTCCCAGCAATAATTTTTGCGTAAAGTTACTTAGTTTGATGTACAGGATGCATGGTTGACGGCTTCGTGAAGAGTCTGTTTACACCCTGTATAATTTTGTTTTATTGTTAATTTAATCGTTTTGTTTCGTCCTGAGCGAGACACATAAATACTTTTCCTTTCTTTCACCACTGTCCTCGACACGTGTAAACAAGGCATTAGGATACTAGGAAAGAGTTTCTATGGCACAAATAAGAGACCACAGATAAAAAAAACCAGAGTGCAAAGTCCAAATAAAGTCCCTTTCATTTATCAGTGACAATGAGCTCATTAGACACGAATAGAATCGATGGCATCAATATCAACAGGATACTCCGAGATTGGACGGCAACACAAAATAAACGACAATACGTTATTTTTTTAAACAATCATGGCGGGACATCCGGGTGTTTTATCAGCGTCTATGGCCCGTCTGCTAATGAGCTGTCAGTTATTCTAAAACACACTCTATTTCAAAGAAAATAGAGTTGAAATTACATGTAGCGGTTGTCTTTGGTCCATCTGCTGGTGAACTGTCAGTTATTCTAAAATATACTGTATGTTAAAGACAATGGAGTTCAGATTACATGTGGCGGTTGCCTCGCTGCACTATTGGCACGGTGACCTATGTTCACGCTACGCGCATGCGTCGCGCACCGTTCTCCGTCTTAATGCTATGTTTATTTTTTATCTGTGGACAACCAATTAGACTGATTTCCTAATAAATGATTACTCAAGTTGTTTATGTAAATAATTAGTAATGATTTATTTCAAGGGCATCGAACTTAGCTTTGCGATGATAAGGGATTTATTGAACTGCAGTTGCAAAATTTTACAGGTTAGATTTGATGATGATAGCTGTAATCTTTTTCGTAAGCCATTTTTGCAATTGGATAAAAGAGTCATTGAACTTCTACGCCTTTCTTTACAGAAATGTATAAACGCGCATACCCCCGGCGGCGCACGGATAGGTTACGGCGTAGCCTAAGTAAAGCGAAACTGCGTAGCCGCTACGTAATTTTGCTTTGCAGGAAATTGTATGTGATTGTGTCCACTGCAAACCACGGACACGCTATGCATCAATTGACGTTATTAGTACATGCGTGGCTTGCTCGAATAAGGCGCTGACATAGCTCAACGCATGTCAAAGCCATACACGCTGTGCATGCGGTACACGCTATACACGAATATTAACCCACGACTATGCCGCGGTAGGCCACGCACGCTACAGTTGTAGATAGTTGTGAGGCTGTAGCGTGTACTGCAGTGGAAACGTAGACCCACGTTGTTAAACAAATGAATTCACGCAGTTAAAATGCGGCGCGTGGCCGTTCACAGCGTGCGCCGCGGTGGGTTTTCGCCTTAAAACATGTAAGTACCTAGTCTACATGTTGCTACAAGTTTTGTTAATCCTGTACACTTAAAACAAGTTGTAAAGACCACTTGTATACCAAAATTACTAACTTAGTGGACAAAAAAGTTATTGATACACATATGTCTGAAACCACGACATGTACAATTTAACACTACAAGTATCATACAGGGTGCAAAATGAAAAAAGAAATCAGCCGGCCCATGAATTTTGACCGTGTGGGTTTTGCACTTTTGTAGGAAACAGCTGTATTTTTTATTTAAAATTAGCGGTTAAAATTTTCTATGTGGCCCCCCACATAGAAAATTTTAACCGCTCATTTCAGAGGGGGTCGAATGATGTAAAGAAAACGTGGTAAGCGTTTGTGCATTGGTGTCCCTACCACCCTGTATACACGGGTAGCCCGCGAAATTCAAATTTTCTTACGTTTTCTGTAATTTGCAGGTCAGTGTCAGGTTGTATGTTGATGAAAAATGAGTCACGCTAGTAACACGTGTGTAGTTACAGAATTACAATCATGAAAATCATTAATACAACCCTCTAACTTCATGAAACCCTTTTCCATGAATATTTCATGAAAAAGTCATTCAATGGGATTAAATGAACTGGTGGAAATGGTTGTATTGATGTTCTTTTTTCATAGTTTTAATTTAAATTGTATTGTTCTGTGAGAGACAAATAAATGCTTTTTATGTATATCTTTCTTTTCTAACATCATAAACGTTCCTGTTTTTTATTTTTGTAGATAATGAATGCATCATACATTTATTTTTATATATTCCTGGACTTTATGCTGTTAGTATGTAATTAACCACATTTATATCTATTTTAGTTATAGTGTAGGTGGGTATGCGTAGATATTTCTTCTGATTCATATTTCCCCCAACTATTTTCTGTAAATGGTATGCATTATGCAGTAAGTTATTGTTCAGCAGATACACTATGTCCATTCGCCGAATTAAATGATGGATAGATTTAATGAAACTACATACCATTTCAAACGACAGAAAAAGAATGACCGTTGTACTTATTTCAATTAAAATTACAGACAATTTAAATTGTGTTTTTTTGAAGTGAGAACTTCTTTAGCGGCGATGTGCACTTTTTGGGACGTGTATAATCGAATAGCGGCGCAGGGCGCTTGTTCGTCTTGTGTATAGTTTAACACTTTCAATGTTCCAGTACAAAGTAATAAAAAATATTCGTCCGTCCATCTATGAACTCGCCCTAACTTGTCCATAATCATTATAAGGGATTACATTTATACTAATATACGGCCTAAAGAAAATGAATTTACAGGAAAATACCTGAAAAAAAAATGACTCCCTAAGTCTATGTCCTAGAACCAAAAAATTCGAAGACATGTGACATCTACCAATCCGCACTGGGCCCGCGTGGTGGATTAAAGCCCATTCCCTCTCAATGAGAGGAGGCCTGTGTCCCAGCAGTGGGAACATTATAGGCTGATGATGATGATGATGATGATGATGATGATGATGAAGGAGTCATGGACGTGAGAACTAAAAATTTTACGGCGGCTCTTTTAAATTTTCGGCAGCCTTGTTATCCAACCATACGTCCATGAGAATCTTTTTCCTCTTATTCATAGTATTTACGTCCAGTCAAATAAAAAACATCAAATTTACTTTTGGAATTATGACTCCAACCGGAGTCATGGACATGTGAGTTTGGTACAAATGTGACTCCATTTAGAGTCATTGGACAGTGAACGTGATAAGCTAGATGGCGTTGTTTCAAGTTTTCACTTCTACCGGCACTCCCGGAGGCAAACCCGTTGTTTTTTTTTACTTAACAGGGTGGAAAGGGCAGGGTGAACCAACATAGACATTTTTTATCGGTAATTTTAAAAAATAATTTTTAAAAATAAAGAATAATTTACTGGGGGGTTACTATGACGTCTTAAAGCAGTTTTAATTCTAGTGTGTGAAAGGGACAGAGCTGTACGGGTCACCTAGCGCCATCTCTTTCCCACACTGGAATGATAACTGGTTTAAGACGTCATGGTAGGCCACCTGAACACGTAGTAACCGTTTGAGCGTCGGTAACCTTCCACCTTGTATAATATAAAGGGTGTAAAAAGACTCTTAAGGAAGCCTTGTATAATATAAAGGGTGTAAAAATACTCTTAAGGAAGCCGAAACGCACTTGTTCTCCCCATCATTGCAATCATTTTTTTGTTCTAGACCATAGCTCAAAGATTCACAAGTTTTTTTTTTTTAATACATGTTTTTAATGTATTTTTTTACTTAAGACACCTTCATGACCCCCGTACTATTCATTCCATCCATCAGCACAATGTTTTCAATGCGTTACATTGAGTCCTACCGTAAAATATGATTTTTCACCCCAAAAAAAAAGTCCTTTCTCAGCAATAATTTTTGCGTAAAGTTACTTAGTTTGATTTACATAATGCTTGGTTAACGGCTTCGTGAAGAGTCTGTTTACTGTTTACACCCTGTATAAGACTTATTTAAACATCATGCACAGAGAGTTTTGATTTTCTCACGCACTGGTGAAGCCTTGTAAATACTTATCGTCTTAAAGATACTTAGTTCAAGATATAAGGTTGCCTTGTGCAAGGGCGGAATGCATTTCAAGTAAGTGCACATGCATGAGATTTCTAGATGTATCTTTGTGTACCTACTGCTACAATCATGGGTTCCCTATTCAAGGAAAATAGGTACTGGACAGAGTCCTTTATGACCTCCTTAATAAATTTACCACCTAAGTACACATTGTAGAATGTGATCAAGTTATTTTTAACATAAAACATTATTTTAAGAAACACGCTGTATTTTTTATACAGGCTGTATTATTTTTTATCTCCTTTACATTATTTTTAAACGTATGGCTACAATGGCGTTTTAACGCTGATAGCGATATCTTCCAGATATATTTTAGGACTCTAATGTGCGAGAGCTCTTAATTCGGTCTCCGAAGCTATTTCTAATAATAATTAAATTGATGCGAACATAGTAACAAAACTGAAATCAAATTACATGTTAATTGAGTTGAGATAAACTGATGATACATTACAAAACTAGTGAGTAACGACGTACATTATGCACGTTGCAAAATTTTGATAGCCTCTGACATTGACCACTCGTTAACTAATGTTATTTAATTAGTCGATAAGGATTAATAAAATAAATAGGGGAGGCATTTCTTTGCGATAAATGGACTACCTACATATGGAGAGTAGTTTTTTTCTTTAACTTTAATGGAGTACATTTATATATTTAATTATTAATTTAAATATATTTAGTTATTAACTTTTATATATTTTTTAAATTCGTATTAAAGTTTTTTTTGACAATTTTGGGGTCCATTAAATGGACCCCAAAATTGACGTCCTTGAATACCGTCGAAAATAAATAGAAAATCAATTATATGATTGCCATCCAACGTGGCAATGCTGCCAGCTATCTGGGCACTTTTCTTGTTGACAGCGATACGGACGATTTTTTTGACGTCCTGTAATGTTTTTCCCATTTTGATACTAGTACAAATTTTGATTATTATTTTAGATCTATTTGAAGTTTGAAAATGTAGCGATTTTCATGATTGGAATAAAAAGCGCAAAACTGCGTAATTAAAAATGAATTTATACGTTATTTATAAGTATTACTGCAATATTTTCGATCACCTTATAAAGTAAACCCATTTGGTCTATAATGGTACAGGATACCGCTGTACATTTTCTCATATACAGGCTGCAGCCAAATGAATCATAGTCAACGACATTATAACCATCCTATGTTCGCAATTTAGTTTTCGGAAGTGTAAGCAAATATTATAACATAATCGTATTTGCCTGGAAATACAGCCATCCTATAAAATTTAGTTTAGCTACATTCTGGCGTATTTTTTTTCTTTTTGTTCAAAAACTCAAAAAAATAATTATGGGCAGTTCGCTTTTAAAGGTTTTTTTTGGTTGCTGAAATGGCAATATTTTCAATGCATTGTTCTATTTTTGTTTCTTACTCGAAATATTTTATTTGTGCCTTTTTCAGTAGTATAAAACCTAACCTGAAATCAATTTATTTTACACTAAAATAAAGTTGATACTTTAATTCAAAACAACGAATTGGATAGACTTTAGGTATCAAGGCGGCGCCTAATTTAATTATAATTTACTTTTTGCGTGTCTCGATCACCATGCATATAAGAGATGGCCATTACTGACCGCACGTAATTTTGTGCCAGTATAAGTAATTGAAGACATCGGATAACACGTTCAATGAAGATTATACCAACTATAACCATGTTACCTTGAAATTCTGTAGGGAAACAAGTTATACAGGTTGTTGCAAAAATGGAGTTGATCGTGTAACTTAGTTTGGACTTGCAAGTTGGGAACCAAAAAAAAATTCTGTCTTAGTTGGACCCTGCATTTACCGCGTATATGATGATTATATATTTATTATATAACAAAGACCTTTTTTTTCTTATTATTAGATGTTTTTAAGGTGACACTAGTCGACATTTTTTCCATAGTAATTTCGGGAGGGTATTACTCCACTGTTTGACACTGTACATCCAAAGTTAAACATGATATCGTTTTGTCTCATTATTAATTTTGTCTGTGCGGAAACAGAATACCAAAACTAAAAGCCATTTAAAAGTTACGAGCTACCAAAGATTCGTTTTTATTGCCAATTTTAACGCAACTTTGGGTGTAAATTAGTAATAAAAGAAGTGTCAAATTTCCAAAACAAAGTCGGTACCGACAAAGCATAATTATCGAAAAATTCAATAAATTTTATTTGTAATTTCTTTTTCGTATTTTTTTTCGCGCGCCTATACTATGAATTATCGTGCATCTCACTATCGGGCACGATGCCAGGTGAGACAGCGTGCTTTTTGGCCACGCCCACCAGTGAGTTCGAGCCCGCGACTAGTGCTACCTTAAGGTTGTGTTTCAGTTCAGCTCATTAATTCACAAATGGTTGCCCATCCGCCATCCGAATTTTTATTTTTCGACAGTCCATAAAATTGTTTATAAATTTTAAAAATGCATTTAACTTGTTAATGTATCTCTTTCTTATACCTACTCTGTTTCTTGGAAAAAAATACTTCTGCACAGTTATTCACAAACGCTTCGATTCGATAAGTCGTATGTCTATCTCGCGCGCTTTCGTAATGCCAAAAAAGTTAGACATACGACTTGTCGAATCGAATCGAAGCGTTTGTGAATAACTATGCTAAAAATAACTTAAATTATTATGAATTATACATATAATTGTACGCATAAATGAATGTAAACAATTTGTTTATATTAATTTATGCTTATAAACTTATTTTGGTTTAAACTAATTTTGGTGCAGCATTCCTCGTTAAATTTTGAGGTCAACTACCGCACAAGAAGCAAAAGGAATTTATTGCATTTTTCTGTTGCCAAAAACTCGACAAATCAAGAATAAATCATTATTTTTGGGAGTGCGATTTTGGCACCTCATGCGTGAAATGCGTACTCGCAGCGTGTCCATTGCGTCCAAGTGACAAACATGCATGTGAGGATCATGGGCATTTGTGTTCATTGGAGAATGGCAAGTGCAAATCGCCCAATATCGCTTTTTACTCGACTGCCTCAAAAGGTGGTTTAAAATGGGGTTTTTATGTGAAGAGCTCGCAGCTTCTTCTCTGCGATTCTGTGCAAAAAATATTACCAGGAAGTAAGAGATTGCATTGATAAAATATAGCACCACCACCACCACAATATGGACCACTCACTTAGTAACAATATGTAATTCTTTCATCTAACGATATAACAGCACAGCCTAATATGCTGGGTTTAGTAGCATGAAATTTTGCACAGGAGTTACTAATAAAACAAAGGTGCACACGAATATGATTTTTTAAAATCTAAGGGGCTTCAATAGGGGATCAAAAACTGCTAAGCTTATAAGAATTACTGGGATGTAGGATAGATGCACATTACCCTTTATGACCCCTATGCAAATGTCAAACATTTACGTGTAATTAACCAATGTATATTTTGTCAAGAAACCAAATGTGTACTTGTAAAATGTCAAATTTTGGAAACGTTTGACATTTCATTAACGGATTACCGACATAATACGGGGTAGAACTCCCTCCAGGTGTCCCTAGCACCCTATACATGCGTAACACAATGTCTTGTTATTCTTCCACACAATTTGTATGAATCAGAGAAATTAGGTACCTAATGGACTGGTGCTTCCAATAGTCCAGACTCTGACGCACAACAGTTAGTATCTACTATCAAACATTATTGTTTAGCCTAGAACTCTAGAACGAAACAAACAAGATCCAATCATCCAATTTCTTGTTGCATCATACAATACGGCATTACGGCCGACGTATCTTGGCGAGTCTGAACATAGGCTCTGCGAACTTTAGCGCATGTACACTCGTGAAGAAAACTGTTACTTGTTGCTTGTTGCCATTTTTTTTTTAATAAACCAAATTACGAATAAAATTTCTCTATTACAGTGACCAAGTAAAGCAACTCTTAAATAAACTTTGACAACATCTTCTACGCATTCTTCTTTTTCTTTTTTCATATACTGCGTTAAATCATAAATCATTTTTCTCGCCTGTCGATTTAAGACACTATTATGCTTTGGTGGCATAATTGGCGAATAATATAAGTATCAACTGGCAGTTGTAAATAACACAAATAAAAAAAACATAACATAAAAAAAACTTAACAAGAATAATAACTTTAACAACGAAAACTTTTGTAACAGACTGTGCTCAAGACAGAGATAGCAACAAGAACACGACACCAATGCTAACGTGTGACTGAGACATATTACCGTGTATCGAGCATTGCCGAATAAGCACGAAGCTTAACGAAGTAACCAAAAAGGGAGGTCCAATACGCGTGCCTGAGGGAGTTGTTTAATCGATTTATGTTCAAATCGATTTAAATTAGGTTATAAAAATATATTTATTTTCAATTCAAAAGGAGGTTTCAAATTTTTTCCAACAGTCGTTACTCAAGTAGTCGTTAATAGTTAACTGATTATTAAGTAAATCATCTCTTTTAACTGAGAAAATAAAACTTTATTGTTTTTTTGTTTTTATCAATGTCGAAATTTCGTTTATTAACTCCAAATTCACTATATTTGTAAATCTATTTCGTTTAATATCTTATGTAAACAAAAATCAATAAGTCATAAATAAAAACTAATCGATTACGATATTTGATTGAATAAAGGTTCGATTGTGTTTACTTGTGGTCAATCTCTAGCCTAGACCACCGCCCCCCGCACGTCGTGTCATGCCACCATTTGGGTCCTAAAAAGAGTTATTGCGCAACCTTCCGCGCGAAGTTCGGACTCGCCAAGATACGTCGGCCGTATTGTACCATAGTGACACAGTCCTCCAAAAAAGTCCGCAGATATTTTGAAAACTTGTTATATTTTGATTATCCATACCTTCTATGGGGTGGAATGTACAGAGAGAGAGACATTTTTCATCGATTATTAAAAAACATCACCTGTTCCGTACATTTTCACCGTGTTGGTATTGCACTTTTGTAGACAACAGCTGGTTTTCTTTAGGTTTTTTTTTTTAAATATGACTGGGACAATAAGTGCGTTCCGGCTTCGTTAAGGGTATTTTTACACCCATGATAGGGAAGTGGTAAAGTCATCTGTAGTGCGAAATAGGACGACATAATATGCATTCTGTTGTATGGGTGTAAAAAGACTCTCGACGAAATCGAAAGGCACTTGTTCTCCTCGTCAATGCGATATTTTTTTTTCTAGACTAATCTAGACCATACCTAGGACCCTTCTAGTTACGGAGATATTGAGGATTAAAGTTCCAACTTTTTCACAAGTTTTTTTTTAAATACATGTTTTTAATGATTTTTTTTACTTTAAACACCTCCAGGACCCCCTTACTATTCAATCCATCCATCAGCACAAAGTCTTGAGTGCGTTACATTGAGTCCTACAGTAAAACGTGATTTTTCAGCCCAAAAAAAAAAGTCGTTTCCCAGCACTAATTTTTGCTTGAGTTAAAGTTACCAAATTTGATGTACAGAATGCTTTGTTGACGGCTTCGTGAAGAGTCCGTTTACACCCTGTAGTGGTATAGTGAGCACTATTCTTTTCTCGATAACTTGAGACTTTTCCGGGGCCCGAGCACTGTTTTCGATGCAACGGGAATCGATGAAAACCTTGGCCACAACTCTAGGTCACAAGTTCGGAGCAAACAACTTCATACAAGAGTCACTAGGTATTGCATAATATGCATTTATATATTACATATATAAACCAATACATAAGTAAACGAAATAAGAGATAACGATGTCAACTAAGTTCATATTTGCACGCATGGGAATATCAATGTTTGGCTTACTGCTAAGAGTCAAAAATCCAACAGAGCGGTTTTTAGGGTTTTGTACCCACGGAACCCTATTACTAAGCCTCCACTGTCCGTCCGTCTCTCTGTCAGCGGGCTGTATCTCATGATCCATAATAAGTAGACAGTTGATATTTTCATATAATGTGTATTTCTGTTGCCGCTATAACAACAAAAATTAAATTAAAAATTAAACGGGGCTTTTTTTTTTACGGATGGGTAATCATCAAATGACTTGTACTGACTAAAACCGATCCATGGTCTTTCCGTCGTCCCTTCCCTTTGCGTCCCTTTGTGTTCCAGGGCCGCGGTATCTCTTTCGAACAGCCCGCAGCTAAAGGGGGCTCCTACTACGATCGAACCCTTTATACGCGAGTCCGACTTCCACTTGGCCGGTTTTTTTTTAACGCGCGATGTATGTTCTCTGTAGAATTCTCAACGCTAAACTTGGGGCTGAGGGATGAAAATCTAGTGCGCGGTAAAAAAACGTTGCGTTTCAAAAGCGTTAGTGCGAACGTGGCCTAACAGTTTGAGTTATCGTTGATATTATTTTGTAATGCGTGTAAAGAAAAATATTTACTTACAAAGTTTGTTTATGTGAAGAGTTAAGTATTATTTAATGATTTATTATGGAATAGCCTCCGAGGGTAATCCTCGGAGGCTATTCGAGTAATAAATTAAAATCTTGTGTTGTGTAAGTCCTATTTTCGCACTTATTGTATCCTTGTGACTGTCCTGCACGTTGGAACGAGTGAAAGGGGACTTCGAATCCAATTACAAACTAAGAAAACTTTAAATAATAACGTTAAATACATAAAAAATATATAAAATTGAAGTGTCTGTTTGCTATTTAAAAATAACAGCTTTTTTCCACATGCCTATGAAACGGTACTATTAGCAAAAAACCGTATTTTATGCTTGTCTGTTTGTACCGGGTAATCTCCAAAACGGTTGTACCGATTTTGACGAGCATTTTACTGGCAAACAGCTGATGTCCTAAAGAGTAACTTAGGCTACTTTTATTCAGAAAAATAATTAGGGTTCCGTGTATAGAAATTAAAACCTTTGAAATAGTTAACGAAATCCGAATCAAATAGGAAGGTTTTTTTTTTTATAATTATTTCACGCGAACGAAGGTCGGCGGGCAACAGCAAGTCAATCAATAAAATATAAATGGCCGCCCAATTACACCGAGATGTGTTATATATTAGTAGCACAGATACCCGCAGGTCCGGAGCACAAAGTCACCGGCGGTATTAGATCATTGTTATGATACCGATAACCTAAAATTATCGTCTCGAGACCGTCTGGGCGAACAGATCCTGGACTGATATTGTGTGCTGTAAGTCAAGGTAGACCCGGTAAACCGATGACCTGGTGCAGGTTGCGGGGATCCGCTGGATGCGAGACGCACGGGGCCGATCAATGTGGCGACACTTGGGGGAGGCCTATGTCCAGCAGTGGACGTCTTTCGGCTGAAATGATGATGATGAAGATGAAGTGAATGGCATAAGGAATACATTTTGAGCTGCATTGGGGTGTTTAGTATTTAGTCGTGTTTAGAGTCCGGACGCTTTTTTTTTTCGGCTGGGAAATTATCAAATGGCTTTTCCCGCTCTGGGCAGAGCGGAAGGGAGTGTCAGATTTGTACTGACTAAAATCCATCCATGTTCCTTCCTTGCCCTTTGTGTTCCAGGGCCGCGGTATCTCTTTCGAACAGTCCCGCAGCCCTGAGAGTCCGAACGCCTTGGATCCTCCCTCATTAATTGGCAAGAAGAGGCACAACATCGAGAGAAGTAGAAGGATTGGAGGCCTTTGCCCAGGAGTAGGACAGAACAGGCTAACAAAAAAAAAAAACTTGTATTATATTGTACAGTACACCAATATGTATACACTTTCCTTAATTTAAAAGCAATTTTCGAGAGAAATAACGATTGTAATTTGGAGTTAGGATCTTTTTCATAAAACTACGAGTTCCAGAATACTATGTTCGTAACAAAATTAAATTTTAATCAGAAATGTTGGAGACAACAACACAACTTATGCTTTGGACATGGAATGAGGAAAATGTCGTGAGGAAAGTTTTGAGTATGCATGTGGATAGGTATATGAGTAGAGGAAGACCAAAAAAGCGATGGATGGACTGAGTAAAGAATGATATGGCAAGAAAGGAGGTGTCTGACGGGATGACGAGTAATAGAGAAGTATGGAAGAAGAAGACGAGCTGCGCCGACACCAAATGAATTGGGATAAGGGCAAGAGAATGTTGATTATGCTGAGGAGTGGACACTTTGGCGAAGATTTCAGCAACAACATATTTTCTGGCATTGTTTTTTTAGGATTTTTGGGTCGCTAAAAATCCATTCCAATTAATAAAAAGAGATGTACAGATTTCGGTTTTGATAATTGCAAGTGCAATAATCCATCATGCTTGTGTAGAGTTAATATCTTCAAAAATTTATTTAGAACCTCATAAAAAGTAAAGAACAACTAATTGAGCACAAACGATATATAGTTCAACTTTATTTCGATTGGTTCTGTTATCTTTACACGTTTTATCTTTCGGATTGAGCAATTTGGAAGCTGTGACAGATCATCTTCGTATCACGTGCATCACAATCAGCTATGGTTTTGTGATAACTGGTAATAAGGTTTCAAGATGTTGTTCGGGTTAACTAACATTTAATTAAAAGTATCGAAAAACCTGACTACAAATTTTATTATGTGCCTTTATATATTTGTAATCTCCTTTTAATTTCCTTCATTTTGATACCCTACTCGAAAGGTTTGGTTGCAAAAAAAAATATTAACGACTTAGAATTTAGTGCCAAAAATCCGCCAATTTGTTTTTTTCTTTAAACACCGGGATTTTGAGACGAATCTAATGATACCTTAACCGTCGAAATCAATCCAGCCATTTCGAACATACGTAGAAATAAAGAAATTTACAAAAAACATAAGATACGCGCGGAAAATATAACCCTTCCTTGGCAGTTGGGTGAAAAGGCTAATTTAATTAATCTAAATATTTTTCCTCAAAAACAATCGTCAACGGAAGGCCATCATCTCTAACTTAGAACTGGTATGACAAAATTCTAGATCGATACCCAGCAAGCGGGTGTTCCAAGAACACACAGAATTCGACGAAACTGTTTCATAAATTATCACACCATAGCGTTCAATATACAGGGTGTAAACGGACTCTTTACGAAGCCGTCAACCTAGCATTATGTACAGACGCTAGCAGGTCAAGCTACCCGAAACTATCAGATTTTCCCAATCAACCTTGAACCTAATACTTTAGAGATAAAGTTGAAAATCTATTAAAGAAATTTGACAGATTGTAGTAGCTTGATGTGCTCGCGTTTGTACATCAAAATAAGTAACTTTAACGTAACTTTTCTTTTTGGGGTGAAAAATCACGTTTTACGGTAGGACTCAATGAAACGCATTCAAAACATTGTGCTGATGGGTGTATTGATAGAACGGAACCTGTATTTAAAAAAGAATTGGTGAAGAAAAAGTTGAAACTTTGACCCCCAATATCTCCGTAACTAGAAGTTTCCCAGGTATGGTGTGCAACAAAAAATGATCGTAATGGAGGGTAGAACAAGTGTCTTTCGGCTTCGTTAAGAGTGTTTTTACACCCTTTAATATCAGCCCAAATTTTTTAACAGCATCCTTCAACTTGGCTCGATATAAAGTTAATAGATCGAGTTCCTAACGTTAAAATCCGAAGACATACAAAGGTTTCCGATATTGGAAATGTTACAGAAATCAAATGGAGTTGGGCAGGACACCAAGGCCCAGCGATAACAGGTGAACTAAGGCTGTCACTGAATGTCGTCCAAGAACTGGGAAAAAAAATGTGGGTCGTCCGATGGCGAGATGGGCAGAGGACATAGTTGCCATCGGGGGAAAACCAGTGTGAATGGTGAATTCAGGCTGTGGAGGATCATGATGATCCCTGGGCAATTTTACTAGCAAAGAATCAGGTTAGATCAAAAGCAACGAATTCAAATTTTTAGGTTCTTGTTGGCTGTTGGAGAACGAACATTTACCACACAACCTTACTTTTTTTTAATATTTGTTTTACTTTGCAGACCTCTTTGTCCTCAAAAAATCAATTGTTCAAAAGTCAGAACCAAAGTGAAGTGCTACTGACATTACAAGGCCAAAGCGATAATTGATTAAGCCTCTTGTAGATACTCCACATTTTACTGGAGCCCCCCGAAAATAAAGAGTTCAACCTTCAATCTAAATGTTTATTAAATTGACAGATAACGTACGCACGTACTTATTAAGAATAATAATTGTTTAGTTATGGTTCAATGAAATGAAGAGACAGTGTGAGGACTGCGAAATAAAATTTGATCTTAACTAAACATTTTTATGAAATAATTACTTAATTTTCATCATTTCTACAACCTGTGTGAACAAATAACTTATAGAATTGGACCTCAAAAGTAAAAATAATATCAACACATCATCCTCCATCCAACCTGTATACAAATAAGGAATGAATTACTATGTTTAGATAAATAGTACTGTAAAACTAATTTCTTTGTTTGTCACGCCCTCTTTTTTTATCATTGGGTTAGTGCCTAATCTTGTGTCAGACTTTTTATGCCGCCCACGGGGCTCTGACTTGGCTTTACATGCCGTCGAGAAATATCTCTCAGGCATGCTGGTTTCCTCACGATGTTTTCGTTCACCGAAGCAAGTGATAATTATACAATACGCACATGAATTCGAAAAATCAGTGGTGCATGTCTTGGGTTCGAATTTGAGACCTATGACTTGGCGGTCACACTAATAGCTAGGCTATCACTGCTTCACGCCCTAAAAGCTTATTTTTTTCATTATCTGCAACAATTTAAACGATGTAATATTAGTTAACATAGTTGGTCTTGACCAGCAATATTAAAAAATAACCTTTTACGCTTTCTGCATCGTTAGCACTTAGCTCAAACTTTTTATAACTATACGATACGCTGTACCTTAATAAAGCGTGGATAGGGTTGCCATACGTCCGATTTTTCCGGACAAGTCCGGAATTCTACATCCAAAATTTAGAAAAAATTAAAACTTCATCATCATCTTCCTGCACTTGCCTCATGTTATTTGGGGTCGGCGCAACATGTTTTTATCTTCCATTCTCCCCTGTCAGACGTCACGCGATCATTTCCTGTTTTTTCCGTGATATCACACAATTTATCCACCTTTTCTTTGGTCTTCCTCTCCCTCTCCATCCATCGATATTTTTATTCATTACTCATTATACATTACTGTTTTCATTAAGTAAATGAAAACAGTCTATGGTAAAATAAAATATTTTTAATGAAATCAACAGTATCCCTTGCAATTCATAGGAAGTAAAACTTCGGAAGACTTATTTATGGAACTGGTAACCCTAAGCGTTTATGTGTTAACATTGGGGTTAAGGTCTAATGCACCTGATTTCAGATGTTATTATTTTACAGAAAAAGGTGATTTACTATCCATACACAGTACACACGCTTACATTCCATTGAAAAAACTATGTTATCGGAAGACGATGGCAAAAAAAGTCAATGAAACAAACAAGTCACCGCCTCCCGATAGTAACCATCAACGCCCTCCTGTCAGTGTCATTGAACCGTCAAAATAACCATAAAGCACTGTAATCAATTATTTGGAGAGTATTAAGATCATAAGGATAAACTAATTATATACATTATTAAGATCATTCAAACAAGTCGTAAAGATATAGTTTACCCCTCTGATCTCTCTGCAATCAAAATATTGACTCATTGAGACAGTTTATAAAGAAACGCAAACACATCAGCGGCTCAGAGGCTTGCAAACATCGATAAAGACTATTAAATTGATAACTCAAATATAAACACTGTATTTCCATGGTGACTTGCGTAATGAATAAGCAGATACAGGTGAACTACTACCGGGAAACTTAGCCGGGTTTTTTCGCCACGTATTTCACAGAGCCTAAAGACTAAGATCTTCAACCAGTGCGTCCTGTTATTATGACTTACGGGGTCGAAACGTGGACACCCTCGGTACGGCTGGTCAATAAATACAAGCTCGGTCAGCGAGCTATGGAAAGGGCTATGCTCGGAGTCTCTCTGAGGGATCGCATCCGAAACGAGGTGATCCAACAGAGAACCAGAGTTGTTGACATAGCTCACAGAATCAGTAAGCTGAAGTGGTAATGTGTCGGCCATATTAGCCGTAGAACCGATGACCGTTGGGATAGACGTGTTCTTCAACGTAAGGAAGTCCTCAGGCTCGGTGGAGCGACGATCTTCGCAGGGTGGCTGGTAGCAACTGGATGAGAGTTGCTGAGAATTGAGTGGTGTACGATTGAGGAGGCCTATGTCCAGCAGTGGATATCTGTAGGCTGATGATGAAATACTACAGACCAGAACAGCGAAGATTAACTAGAAAAGGACGGAGAAAAAAACTTCTATGGCTTGTCTATATCCCCCAAAGGTTTGTATAACCGACTACTCAGGTTCTTATTGAACTGTCATCAGCTACCCAGTTTGGATACGGGACGCTTTTTTTTTCAGTGTGCCAGGAACACATCAACGCATGACACAAGGTTAGTTCGAAATATGTTGTTTATATGGGGACTATTCTTGGACCTCTTAGTAGACCTTTGGTGGGAACGGAGTTTAGTAAGGCCCGATTTACATCAGTCAAGGACAGTGGCGAGTAGCAATAAGTCCAGTGACGACTGGCGGAAACCTAGATAGTGACTGTTTACTCGCTACTGTCCGATCGGTTTACACCACTGTCATTATCCACTATGCTTATCTACTTCGCTATACACTTGATCAATAGAAATCGGGCTTAAGTGACAGTGACGACTGACCAGTCTTATTCTGATTGAACTTTTATTACCATGCTCTCTTCATTGTTGATGTTGAGACAAAAAACAAAAGCCCAATATGGTACTGACCTACAGCTACATACAGTAGAACTTGTGTTTAGCAGTGATCAAATTAAAGAGCTGGCAACAGGCTGAATGTAATAAAAAAACAGGCTATTTGTTTGTACCGATAACAGGATTAATTGAATCTTTAATTTAAGGAGACCTCTGTTATTCATAATCGTAATATTTACGCATAAGCGCCACAGTTTTCATTTTGAGCTATACGAGCGGGTCTGTCTCAACTAAACCTTAATTCGTTGATTTTATGAAATTGCAGGCAGGAAAATTGGCATGATGCAGATGACCGATAGAGCAACGCTTTTACCGAAATGGTAGCCAAGGTCGGGCCAAAGAAGCCAGGAACGTCCAAAGGGGCTCGTCGGGTTAAGGATATCGTCAAAGTGAGGATACGCTCAAAAGACCTGAATGAGGGAGCCAGGAAATCTGGCAGATGAAAGCCATATAGCAGTAAATGATTTCAAAGAGTTGCAGGTTGGCTACACTTAAAAGATTAACCAGCCAACCTTAACTTTATGTTCATATCCATCTTTAATCTTATCATACACCGTTTGTGAATGGTCCATTGTGTCAGTTTTACTGTCGTGTGAAGTAGGATTTCAGGTGCAAAACAAGACAATTTTGAAACGCTCCAACAAAGAGCTTTCGAAGCCGACCATGAAATCCACTTCTTATGGAGTATGAAGTTTAATAACCATGAAGTTTCTTATTGGTTCTTCTCCGTAGAATACGACGACCAATCCGAACCGCGTATCTATCTTTTTAATTTTTCGTGCCCATGTAGGTGTATTTGAAACTAGTTCTTGGCCGCGACCTTCATCCACGTGAATTATTATAAAAATATTACTTCTCTATTTGAATCAATTTTTTTCGAAACAACTTCAGCGGTTTGAATGTTTTTCCAAAAACCCTAATCCTTTTTCTTAAATAAAAGTTGTTATAACATCAGCTGTCTCCCGGTAAAAATCCCATCACACACACATAGACACACTTCAATTTTATTTATTTGTATAGATGAAGTATATTTAATTTTAATTTGATTTGACATTAACATCTCTGATAGATCACCGAAGCACATAGAAATAGCGTGTGACTATTATAAGAACGATTTGTCTTGCGTGTCATTGAAACTGTCCACATTGTTTTTACGACCAAGTTCAAGAACACAGAGAGTTTAATATTCGAAAGATAAACTCTTTTTAGCGATATCATAAAGTTTTCATTTACTTTTATCTTTTTACCTACTGGTTATCGACAATTCAGCCTCTTTAAAATTGTTTGTTTGACTTTTTTTTTCAAGATTACGGATTAAAGCGGGTTAAATCTGGAAATGTGTGGTCACACTTGTGTTTGAACCGCGGCTATTCTTGCGCATACAAAAAAAAAAAAAAATTGATAAATGCGCAATAACTAACTTAGGTAACTAAATAGGTCTTCCACCAGTTATCTGAGAGGGTGTCCCCTAATAACTGGTTTTTTTAGTGATGGTTGGGGGCCCTAAGTTCAGAAGAGGACGTATTTCGGCTGAATTATGATGATTTCATATTGGGAACAAAATCTTTCTGATTTTGGAGACGAATAAAGCGAACTCAAGCGAGTATGTTATTTTCTATCAAAACTATAAACGAAAAATTTTTCACCTTGAAAAACTTAAAAATTCCGATATAGTTTATGGGTTTTTTTTTTAAGTTTTCACTCTTTCATAACAATACTAGAAAAAATTAACCCCAAAAACTTGAAGTCTATATTTAAGTAGGTGAAAAAACGCGAAAAATCTAAAATTAAAGTCATAATTAAATTAAATACATGCGAATGACTCATAACCGTGCGAAACGACCTATAACGGTGATTCTCTTTCGAACAAGAGGTAAATGAACAGCACACATTTTTCGCATATGACCGAGTATGACCGAGAAATGGTAGAAGTAATTTTAATTTTTTATACTAAATAGGCGTTGCTGGGAGAGCAGCGGTGACCCAATGGTGGCGGTCCCGGCTTACGAGCACTAAGTCGTGGGTTCGAACCCAGGCAGGCGCATTACTTTGTGTAATTTATTTCTTCACCACTGCTCTCAAAACGGTGAAGGAAAACATCGTCAGGAAACCGGCATGTCCTAGAACCAAAAAAATCGAAGACATGTGACATCTACCGACCCGCACTGGGCCCGCGTGTTGGATTATAGCCCATTCCCTCTCATAGAGAGGAGGCCTGTGTCCCAGCAGTGGGAACATTAAGGCTGACAATGATGAATGATGAGGCGTTGCGTTTGGCCACAGCACGCCTGAAGTCAAGCGATGACGCGGCCTAGGGTGGAGAACGCTTGCCTAGAAGAAACCAATTCACGACCCCTCCCGCTCTGGGCAGAGCAGAAGGGAGTGTCAGATTTGTACTGACTAAAACCCCATTCATGTTCCTTCTTAGCCCTTTGTGTTCCCGGGCCGCGATATCTCTTTCGAATAGTCCCGCAGCCCCATATACAGGGTATAAACGGACTCTTCACGAAGCCGTCAATCAAGCATTATATACATCAAACCAGGGGCGTGCCGTCCATAGAGGCAATTAGGCCTAGCCTACCCTACCAACAACGCCAAATGCATTTATTATAACTATGTAATAAAATAACACAAAATATTAAAAAAGAAAGTTAAAACTCCTGAGCAACACTTATAGCAACTTGTCGCGCCCGTGTGACGTATTTCACAATACTACGATTATAAGGCAAGAAGTCGTACGGCCTACCTGTGCATTCATAAATTTACGCATACTGATGCATATTTTCGCGTGTATGAACGGCACACATGTATAGATATGGGAGTCACCTCCTTGGACTGTAGACGGCCATCGTGTGTTGTGATTGGACGAATGGCTGCCCCACAAAAGTCAAGACGTAAGGTCACGGTAGCCCGCGAAATTCAAATTGTCTTACGTTTTTTGTGATTTGTATCGCAATCTTGAATGTTTTGCTTTTTCTAACTTACTAAGTTATAAATAATTAGTTTCAAAACGTACAGTTACTGTAAATATTATTTGTTGTGTTTATTATTTGTTTATTTACATAAAAATGGTGATCTGTGAACTTTGCGCTGATAATGGTGCCGATTCTCTTGTCACAAATACCTCTAAATTAGACTAAAAATCACCAAAAATTAGATTATTCCTGTCAAACGACAATTTCCCATTCTGAATTTGACTTAAGTGACACAAATTAATATTTTAGTGTGACAGCACTAAGATGGCACGGAGATATTAATTTATTGAAAATGGCAAATTTTGCTATTCTGAATTTGACGTTTTTCACCCAAAATTTTGCGATTAAAAAGGTGTGGAATAAAATTAGTTGTCATGGACTAAAATTCATACCAACACCTCGAGTTCAGGTGCAAAACCAGTACTGTCTTTTTTCTTTCTTTTCTTTTGCTTATATCTCGAAAATAGTGTGTCCTATCGCAAAAATAATAAAAATTTCGACCCCCTTTATAAGACCCAATAAATTTAAAATATTATAAATCAATAAAGGTGACTACTTTGAAGGTCATCTTAAGTAGAACGACACTGTAATGTTGCGCGATTTTTTTCGGAAGTCAGTATACGTGGCCTACCCTCCGTGGAGAACCACTGCACGCCACTGCATCAAACTAAGTAACTTTACGCAAAAATTATTGCTATGAAAAGACTTTTTTTTGGGGTGAAAAATCACATTTTACGGTAGGACTCATTGTAACGCATTCTTGATACTATTCAAGAATGCGTTACAATGAGTCCTAGTCCTGGGGGTCGTGAAAGTGTCTTAAGTAAAAAAAATACATAAAAAAAATGTATAAAAAAAAATAAGTTGAAACTTTGACCCCCAGTTTCTCCGTAACTAGAAGGTTCCCGGTATGTATGGTCCAGAACAATAAAAGATCGCAATGACTGGGATAACAAGTGCCCTTAGGCTTCGTTAAGAGTTTTTTTTCCACCCTTTAAAGGACATCCTGTAGCAAGCCTCTTCTAGCTTCAGTAAGGGTTGATGAAAAGACAAATAACGAATCTTCTTCTCCTTGCTGCCCTTATCCCTTGTTACTGCTGTCTCCCTTGTCACGCTATCACTTATTCTTTTTCTCTCATTCCACAGTCACATTCCTCACACAATTCATCCATAATTCCTTTGGTCTTCCTCTCCCTAGTGTTGTAAGAAACTCGAGTCTTGGAGTCTTATTTAATAAAACTTGAGCTATTTTTGAAGACTCGAGTCTTATAAATAAAACTTAGAGCTCAAGTCCTTCAGAATTTGGAGTCTTGTAAAAAGACTTGAGTCCTGCCAAAAAGAACTCAAAGACTGAGTCTTTTTATAAAAACTCATGACTGAGTCCTCTAAATCCATAAGTGTAGTTTCAAGTAAATAAAATAGCAATGAACGTGTGCCTAGCCTTTTCCCAACTATGTTGGGGTCGGCTTCCAGTCTAACCGGATGCAGCTGAATACCAGTATTATACATGGAGCGACTGCCTATCTGACCTCCACAACCCAGTAAGTACTGGGTAATACGATGCCCCTTGGTTAGACTGGTTGTCAGACTTTTTTGAGCCACCGACTACCTAACGACTGTCAAAGATCTTCAAATGACAGCCGGGACCAACGGCTTAACGTGAAACTCGGTATGTAAGGGTGGTCACCCATCCACAGACCGACCTAGGCAAGCACGGCATAACCTAAAGATTGACCCGAGCGGCCGTTATTATTTAGCCACGAGCTCCTCAGTCACAGGCAGATGTGTTGGTGAGGAATTTGCTCAAACACTTCTTTTTCTCAGCTAAAACACTAGGAAGTGTTTTGAGGGACTACGCAATTTTGACGTTCAAAAATTGATGAGCCTAATTTAAATAAATGACATTCTTCTTCTTCGTATCCAAGATGTTTTTAATATTTTGTTAGTCCAGAACTTCGCCACTTCCACCGCGTCATCGGTGGCAGCGCAGCGGTCATTACGGCTGCATTATTTTGGGCAAAGAGGATATGATAGGGGGTGGAGCATAGTTGGTTTGATAACAACAAGATGACCAGGACAGAGTCGAATGGCATACTAAAGAAGATGCCTAGCAGTACTGTAGTATAAGCTAAAAATGAAGATGTTGATGAAAAACTGAAGACTTTTGGTGAAGAACTCCGAAAAATTTGTATCAGCTTATAGAAGCACAGTTAAAAAGAAGGGTACGGCAGAGGTGGACCTAATAGAACACCCACAAGTAGACCAAGTAGAGTAAGCTCTTTAAAAGTAGTCAAAAAACAAGTAAAATAACAAAGGAGACACGTAGTTAATAAGTTAAAAGCTTTTTTTATAAATCGAGATATCATCTTTCTACATAAACAAGTAATACTGCAGGTGTAGGATGTGTTAAGGATATAATTAACATTATAAAAGACAGGATATATTTATCAGATGTAGAATATGAAATGTAAGTCGTTTCTCACACTGCGCATTTGATCATGTCAGATGATTAAGCTCAAGCTGTCCCGCTGAAGAAGACACCTACTTTAAATAGAATAGAATAGAATATACATTTATTCGTTAATGGACAGCAGCAACACAAAAGAGCAGCACATACATAAACAAATAACAACACACAGCTTAACAATTAATTAAACAGCTCAACTGCGCTGAGCATGCCCATAACGAAAGGGTAACCAACTCAGCATATGCTGGGTGTAAAACACACAGCGCTGGTTTTTAGTAGGCCCACCGCAGGGGCCTTCATTAAGAGAAATTATTTGCAGTCTAGTAGTCTATTGGGGAGGCCTATGTTCAGCAGTGGACAGCAACGGGCTGATATGATGATGAGATGATTTGTAATCTCGAGCTGCTCAAAACATAGCCATTTATAAGAATTTATAAAAATAAATAATGCATTATTTATGTTCCGGCTAATCTCCGAAACGGGTGGAGCGATTTTGACGATTTTCATGATTGTTATTCTGTAACTGCACACGTGTTACTGGCGCGATTCATTTTTCATCAACACACAACCTGACACTGACCTGCACATTGCAAAAAACATAAGAAAAATTGAATTTCGCGGGCTACCCCTACGCTTCCCTTCTAAAGCATCTTATCATACAGTCACAATTCCGTCAGACTTCACTCGTATTGTGGTCATGCAGTAGCATAAAAAGAAGTATTTTTGCCATTTTCCATTTTGCACGTCCGATCGCATCTTTCAAAACAATCAAATTGTTTATGTCATTATGTGCGCATTCTAAACCTTGTAGTACGCTAAAATGTATCGCTGACAACGTAAACTATTGACACAGATTCTTTAATTTATACATTTATGTAACATTTGAATATACAACTAATGTTTAGGCACATTTACACACGTGTGTTTATTAAACGTGTTAATTTTGTTTTATTTTAATTTAACTAGTCATAGGAGTCTTTGTTTGGAAACCTTATGTCCAATTTCAGTAATACTAAGCGACTTTTGGGCTTAATAATAACAGCCACGGAGTCTGGATTTGCGCCCGGTTGATGGCAATAGTATGGATGGTAATAGTCGCCCACTATTACATGGGACTCAAACATAGCTGGCGAAATGTGGGTGTACTATTAGGTACGCCTCTGGCTAACTCTTCGGGGATTAAAGGCGTGAAGTTATGTTATGTAATAACAGCCGCTCGGGTCGATCGTTTTCTGGCTAAGCCGCGCTTGGCTAGGTTGATCCGTGGTTCGGTGACCACCCATTACATACCGATTTTCCTCCGTGCTTCGGAAAGCACGGCTGTTGGTCCCGGCTGTCATTTGTGATCATTGACAGTTGATACAGGTAGTCTGTGGCCCGAAAGTCCGACAACCAGTCTTACCAAGGAGTATCGTATTGCCCAGTAGTAACTGGGTTTTGGAGGTCAGATAGGCAGTCGCTCCATGTGAAATACTGGTATTTAGTGTTAGACTGAAAGCTGATAGCCCAATATAATTGGGAAAAGGCTAGGCAGATGATGACTAAGCAAGTTCTAAACGATTGCCTCAATATTATTGAGCTGTTAGAATATCAGCTCGGCTCTTCTCTGTTTCTTTATACATATATATTTATGATTTCTGCATTTGTTACATCACTATACGGGGTGGATGGAACATCGACGCGAAAACGGTTCCCACGTATTCAGGACATCATTCTGAGCCCCTACATAGAAGTCTTTATTCGGTTATTAAAAAAACGGTTATTAACCAAGCATTACTTATACATTATGTACGTCAAACTAAGTAACTTTACGCAAAAATTGTTGCTGGAAACGACTTTTTTTTTGGGGTGAAAAATCACGTTTTACGGTAGGACTCAATGTAACTCTCACTCAAACACATTATGCTGATTGGATGGAATAGTACGGAGGTCGTGGAGTTGTTTAAAGTAAAAATCTTACATTAAAAAAATGTATTAAAAAAAAAATGTGAAAAAGTTGGGAACTGTGACCCCCCATATCTCCGTAACTATTAGGTTCCCAGGTATGGTCTAGAACAAAAAAAAATGATCGCAATAACAGGGAGAACAAGTGCCTTTCGGCTTCGTTAAGAGTCTTTTTACACCCTTTATTTTGACAGTGCTGGATATTGCACTTGTCAGTTCCACCCCGTTTAATATTGTTCGTATAATCAAGCCGTTTTTTACGATGATATTTATTGCAACGTTTATAGGGATTAATACAAATTGATAAAAGTCTGAATCAGAGTATATCTTTCACATAAAAAAAAAATATGAACGGATAGCCAGACAAACATAGGTATTTTCATAGAGATTATTTTTGTATCTCTTTTCATTCGTTTAGATTGAGTATTACAATGACATTTGATCTTAAGCATAAGATAATTTTTATTGAAATAATATAATATGATGTAACAACATTTATAACGATTCATTTCTTCTTGTTTCTATTCCATATTGTGAATGAAAAATATTATCTATACTTTTTAAGTTAAAATCTGTTTACAAAACTCTATGGAAAATCTAATTTGGCACGAAAATGCATTGGAGGACAACAATGACATTTAATAAAAAATAAAAAAAGTATACTTAATAAACCCGTAGTTAGAACGGCTGTGTATGGTAATAAGATTACCCTAATCACCACATAATTATTCTAAAGTCCGTTATCTTAAATGTCATAGACAAAAAAAAACGGCGAACAAACTCCGTATCACTTAACCCGTTCGTGCTCGCGATGCACTGTCCACGATAAATTGCACATAATGCGAAAAATGTGAAAAAAAAATGGCAGACGACCGCCGCGACTGTCATTACAACCGGCCCAGGTACACCTGCCGGCTACATCCTTGTAGGTGGACCCTAATATTAAAGCTAACGTTAGCTTAGTAGAACTTCACATTAATCTATGTAAACTGTAAATAGCGTTGAAGAACCAGTTTTTTCCTTGGTTCAATTTAAAACTTGGCAGAAAAAGTGGTGAGTGTTTGCTTTCAAGGAGCATGGGAAGAAAAGTGGTATGTTAAAATTATTTTTTTGCATGCTATTGAAGAAATTCACTAATTTATTGCAATGTATTACTTACGTAATTCGTAATAAACAAAATGTATCCAAGCCAAATATCATTTTCTAAAATAAATACCTACACACCTAAAACTTTATTATTACATCACAATTACATTAATATATATAAAAATAATTTATTAGGTACTTCAGAGTGAAATAATATAGGTATTGCGGTCTTTGCTAATTTCATAATAAGCACGAGTAGGTATGAGGAAATTAACTGTACTAGTTTGTGGTTTTCTCAAATAACAATATTGGTTTACTGTACTCAGTGTACTCTAACTAAGGTATAAAATGTCTTAAATAGTTTCGTTGTGATACCAGTGCATTTATTATTTTAGAATAAAAATATTTCAGCAAAGGAAAAGGAAGGAGTTACGTTTTTTTTACAATGAATACCGTAACATAATAAAAAAATAATTCATTTTTACGCAAAACACTGGCCCAAGTTTTAACTTCGAAAGGAAATTTTTCTAAAACCAAAAAAAATCGAGCACTTAAAATAAAATAAAAAATACAAAAAAACAAAAAACAAAAAAAAACAGAAAAAAATAGAATACATACAGCAAAACACCCCCAAATAGAATCCAACGATGGCCACTGCAATTTGGACGACATCGTTCCTCGTCTCATGATCGAACTTCTTCAGCATATCACTCATGATGTAAGCTTTCACTGGCCGCGCATCACACTGAGTCTTCACCATCTTTCCGAAGCCCTTATCTTTTTTTATAATAAAATAAACCGAATGCACCCGATAACCCGCCGACCGACCGATACTTAATTTACATACAGAGGTCGCATGTTTAAAAAAAAAAAAAAAAAAAATTGACGCGTATGATTGACGCGATGTCTCGACTAAGAATGATGGAATGAAAGCATACGCGGTGCTGACCCTAGCACAATTTTATTATCTATCTAATAAGACAAGATAGACAAGCGGATATGTTTATATTTTTTTAATTTATGTATGAGACCGTCCTTTGATATTTATGTTTTTATTTTTTTATTTATTGTTAAAACCCGTTGCTCCCGGGCTCGTTCCCAAGCAGACTGGCTGTAAATGCCAAGTTTTTTGTTCCCTGTGGGCCGGTGTTAAACACACTACGAAGTCCATTGATGGTTTATTGATTACTTCCATTGACAAGGCACTGTAGCTATTACTGGACATACTTAAGAGCAAAAATTGCATTTAATGGATTCTAGAATCGAGGTACTACATTGTCATAATAATACAGTGTATCTACAGTCACAAGCGTAGATTGATTTTGAACCGTAAATTCGCCCCTATAATAAATAAACTCGGTCTATTGCAGTCCACGGCTGGACAGTCCTCTCTATTCTTTTATTTATATTATTATTTTTATACTGCAGGTTATATTTAACCAATTTTGTAAGAATTGTTTACTGTTTATGGTAATTAACCATGACTCATTAATGTTTCTGGTACAGACGGTATGAAACTGACCTTTGAATCGGAATAACTAAAGGAAAATACTAGCTCAGTAACAGGATTATTTGCTTTTTACTGGATATTTGGATTTGAACTGTTCATGGACTTTGCACCACTAGGAATGTGATGAGGAGGAATGAGGACAACGTGATGAGGTCAAGTTTTGAGTGTGAATGTGGCAGCAAGAGTAGAGGAAGTCCAAAGAAGTGATGGATGGACCGTGTGAAGGATGACACGGCTAGAAAGGACGTGACTGCTGAGATGACGAGTTATGAAGACGTTTTTTTTTTTTAATTAAAAAACTTCCCCACACTAGGAATTTCTCCTGAATCGTAGGTGCTTTCATAAACACATACAGAAACAGCCAGACCCGGAACAATTATCTGTAGGCCATACAAATATTTGTTCCGTGCGGCGGTCGAACCCGCGACACGCAGCGCAGCAGTCAATCGGTCAGCCACTGCGCCAACCGTGCCGTCAAGTATGGAAGAAGACATGCTGCGCCGACACCAAATTAATTGGGATAAGAATAGGAGAATGATGTTCATGGACTTTGCACTAGTATTATCAACTTATTTGGAACCTGATTATTTTTCCGTAGATAAGCTCCAAAAAACGTGAATTAAAAAAAAAGTTTAACATTGACGCCATAAATTGCAAAGGACAGTCAAAGATAGTTCCAATGTCGTTGATAACCATAACTTTATGAACAATAGTCAATAATACTCCTATTTAAGGCATACAATGATCGAGATAAAATGCAAGAACCATCTTTTCGGCATAACGACCACTTCTGACGTTGCTGTCATTTGCTCGATGACGTACGTTGGGCTGCATCAATTGGGTACCCCAGTTGGGAACGTAGGTTTCAATAGGGGTACCCACATTGTGACTGTACATAAATGAGAAGGTGGTGGAAAATTGCATTGAATTGAACTTGCCATGAAGAGTGCGATGGAGCCATCATCTGCCTAAGCCTTATCCCAGTTTTATTGGGGTCGGCTTCCAGTCTTACCGGTTGCAGCTGAATACCTGTATTTTACATGGAGCGCCTATCTGACCTCCACAACCCAGTTAGTACTGGGTACATTGCGGTATCCATTGGTAAGACAACTGGTGTCAGACTTTCGGGCCACTGACTACCGGTAGCTCAGACCAAATAAAAAACCAAGACATAGCACTGCGTACATTACAGTGAAGCATGCGCAAAACCACGCTTCGCTCTGTGCATACACGCTCACACGCACACATTTACATCAAACTACATCTAAACTACGCTCAAAAACTAAGCTCACAGTGCACACATGTTTACAAAACCGGCTTCACGTTACTGTTGACAGTGCTGTGTCTTAGTTTTTTATTTGGTCTGAGACCGGTAGCGACAATCAAAGATCTACAAATGACAGCCGGGACCAACGGCTTAACGTGCTTTCCGAGGCACGGAGGAAACTTGGTACGTAATGATGATCAATTGGTCAGCCTTCCACAGACCGACCTAGGCAAGCGCGGCTTAAGCTAGAAGATCAACTCGTGCGGCTGTTATTATTCAGCCACGAACTCCTCTAGTGCAATGAAGCCGTAAACTATAAGATTGGAGACGCAGAAGAAATAAACGGTTTACGTAAAACCAAAAGGTTTCATCTAACTTACACTTAATGCTTGCATAAAGATATCAGGGTCATGAGAAACGGGGCTGTCAAACGGTCCTACGGTCAAACGGTCCTGTCAGAGCGACGCCAGTAATACTGCTTGCTTACAGTTTTACCCGACTGCAAAGGGGAACCCCCCTTTGTGGGAAAAATATAGCATCTATAGGCAAACTAGCTTTTGCTTGTAGTTTTGCGAACTCATATACACAAACAGCTGGCCCGGAACAACTGCCTGTAGGCCATATAAATATTTATTCCGAGCAGGAATCAGGAATCGATCCCACGACACGCAGTACAGCAGTCAATCGGTAGCCACTGCGCCAACAAGTATCCTATGAACTAACCCAGGTCATGGTCACAGACAGAATTACTTTCGAATTTAATGCATTTTTAGTATAAATATGAATAAAATTTACGTCCAAAGTTCACAATAAAATTTTCACATAACAATTTCATCTCCAAAAAGAAAGGAAGTCTTTGTTTCAAAAATCATGCAGCGTCGGTGTGAAGATTTTTACTCCGACGCGGGAATAGAGCCGGCGACCTTCATGGCTAAAGGCGGTCACTGCGTCTAAATGAGAGATAAATATTGTGCATCCGTATCAGTGTACAGTTTTAGTCACATTAAACAAGATACGATAGTAACAATCAACAGACATGGGTAAAGTTTAACTGGTAGACATCCAAGAGACACAAATACTAACTCTTACATTTATTTAGCAGCACGTAGCAAGCCCTGGGCACTTGAGAATAATGGGGCCCTTTTAGAATGCAAGAGCGAGCGAAGCCAGCTCAAATTTTTTGCACCGTGCCTGGAGAAGGTTTTTTTTTTTAATTGCGTCTCGCAGGTCAACTATGAGGCTGGTTTCTGTTTAACCAGTCTATCCTGTGGGTGCCAAGAGCGTTAGGCCTCCAGCCACGGGGCAAGGTGATGAACTTTAAAAATTAATAAATACGCGACAGCCCCGGTGGCCACATGCACATGCCCGAAATCATATTCATTCCATTCATATTATATAAATGGCATAAAATTGACAATGAAATAAAACCAATTTCAGTGATATTAAAAATGTTATTCCGTATTCTAATTCAATTTAAAGTTCTCAGTTTCTAAAAAACACGCTTTATCATGTACCTATTGCCTTTTGCTGAAAAACGAAAGGATTGTAAGAATGCAGAAAACAAAAGCGACCTCAAAAATGTTAATACCCCGTTATACATTATTTTTCTCTTGACAGCCAATACCCTACCACTAGCTACGACACTTACACGAACTTGAGGCCCCCTTGGATCGTAAAGCCCTGGGCCTTACCCAGAATACCCAATGGAAAAGATGGCCCTGCTCGAAAAAAAAAAGAGTTATAATTCTAAGGCGAAGACAACAAAGAAAAAGGTTCTAACAGTTTTGAAAGACGCAATAAAAGGCGGATTTAGGATAGTCTGCTAATTAAACTAGATAAAAAAAAAAAAAACTCTCACGGCAGGTCATCAAGTGTTCAATATTTGTTTGGTATTTTTAGACATTGTACCCGTTTTATACGGAGCTAGTAGTGGTCTTGTCTTCCTCTTGCTGCCTTTGTCCCATGTTACTTGGGATCGGCGCAACACGTTTTTACTTCTATTTCTAGTCTGTCAACCATGCTATCATTTACTCCTTTTTCTTTCATATTATTCCTCACACAATCCATCCATCGTTTCCTAGGTCTTCCTCTCCCACTCCCTCCATCAACATTTATAATCATCACTCTTTTAGTCACATGCGAATTGCCTTGTCATAATAACAGATGGACCAGCCGCGCCGTTTAGGGTTAACCATAGACAGTATTATTTATGTTTTACTATGTAGAGCGCAATGAAGAAGTATGAATGTATATCAACTTTGTTTTTATTTACAAAACGAAGTACTTTTAAAAATCATACTGTACAACTCGTTTACAGTGCCTCAATGTCAATGAATTAGCACTCGCATATTAATTACTGTCAGAATTAACACATAAAGGAACATCAGACAGTACGACTTAATATTATGTATAAAATCTCAATAACGTATTTATGCATCAGGTACACAGAACTGCACATCAGTGGTATCACTTGGCCCTTGCCCTCCATAGTATGGAGTTTCCAAAGAACACGAGCGAGGCCACCTTATGCTTGTTTTGTTAGCAGACGTGCGCTCGACTGTACTGTCTTTTTTCGACTTATTTTTAATGTGTTTCATCATCATCTGCCTAGCCTTTTCCCAACTATGTTGGGGTCGGCTTCCAGTCTAACCGGATGCAGCTGAATACCAGTATTTTACATGGAGCGACTGCCTATCTGACCTCCACAACCCAGTTACTACTGGGAAATACGATACCCCTTGGTAAGACTGGTTGTCAGACTTTTTGGGCCACTGACTACTTTAACGACTGTCAAAGATCTTCAAATGACAGCCGGGACCAACGGCTTAACGTGCTTTCCGAGGCACGGAGGAAACTCGGTATGTAATGGGTGGTCACCCATCCACAGACCAATATTTTTAATGTGTTTATAGAGATATAAAGAACAACAGGGTGTAAAGTTCTTCATCCCCCTTAGAAAAGGGAGGATCCTCCGACCAGGCGGGTGTTGTGTCTGGTGGGCTACTGCCCGACAGTTGTTGTCGGTTTTTTTGCTATATTATGGCCTTTAGGCGCAGACAACGTAGGGAGATTCAGAATTTTCATGTTAGTTCTTCTTTCATCATAGATGGCGCTATAGTACATTTTGTATTATGCCGCTGCATGCTAAAGGAAAATATGCACAAAGCATTGAGCATCTCCGACACATCCGTACCTGTGATCCCATTAATTAAGTAATAAAAATTAGCCGTTTGCAAACCAATAAATGAACGATAACAATAATTGTCGCAACTTGTAATCATTCGCAGCGCAGCTGATATGACTGCTTCCTTGGTTTAATGGTCGCAAGCGCAACTACAGGGTTTTTCTGTTTTATTTTTTATTATAAAACTCACAGGCAAAAGTGTGCCAGTGATGGCCTAGTGGTAACAGCCCCGACCACGTAATGAATTTCGAACTCGCAGTTTTCTTCGTAGAATCAACGCTTCTGTCTAATCAGAATCTTCGCATTTATAATATTAGTAGGAAGTAGGATTACTAAAATCACTCCATTCTAGAAATCCGTCATAATCGAGGTGCGAGTTCAACATTACATGATATTTTAACGTCGTAGCTGTGTGCGTCATGACTCATGACTCATACATGGTCAGTTACTCAGTTCAGTATTTCAAGCGAGAGGATCAATATAATGCGTAACTTTACGTAGGTATCTACGTGTCGGTCGACATGACGGTCAACTTGGCAGGTTCAAAGACCAGGTCCTTTCGCGGTCACCTACATGTTTGTACATGTTTTTTGTGCAACTGGAGGATACGAAAGCTGGTATCTAATAAACATACTTTGGACCATCTGTTGCCAAGATTTTTTTAGATAATTCTCGTAATCTGATGCAAATAGTGTTGCGTGTTGTCAATGGCAAAGATCATGGCAAGCCCCAGTACAAAGCCCACAACCTTCGTGGTTTTAAAGGGTAGAATATTCTCCGATTTTAGTCCCGAAGTTTTTAGTAAAGTAGACTTTATTGAACTGAATTTTGACCTTTTTTGGTGATCTTCGACACTACGGCACAGAACCGCGTGACTTACTAAGAACAGCCACTCGGGATCAGGTTATTCAGTAGCTGGGTTGTGGAGGTCAGACAGCCTGCCGCTCTATGTCTTCTTCTTTCGCGGCGTCTGTGACGCCACAGACGCCGCGATTAACATGGCCACATACTGGCCCCAGAAATTTGAAAAGTTTTACCATCGTCGCCACGAAAGAAGAAGACATAGAGCGGCAGGCTGTCTTTAAGTCCTCTAAACTGCAGGTGTTGGGACACTTCGGATACGGATCCAGCAAGTAAGGCATTGTCTGGTCGGGAGCACCGCATTCACTAACACTGTGTGTCAGAAGGATTCTTCAGTTCCCTTTTTTGCCAAATTGTGTTTACAGCGGGCTACTTAAAATAGTGGTATTCAGCTGCAGCCAGTTAGGCTGGAAATCGACCCCAACAAAGTTGAGAAAAGGTGATCTTTGACACTACGATGGATATGGATTACTCTACTCGACCCCGGAATAGGCTAAAGTGATTTCGTCAATACAAACAGATCACCAACCTACCACTATTCTCGACCATTCTACGCCAAATTAGTCGATGAGGCGACAGTCCCTTTGAGCCTTTCAGTCCTTATTAGCCGAAGGGATTAAGCTTAATCGTAGCGGATCGTATCAGCTTTAAATGCGATTGGCTAGACTTCAGAGTGCCAGGGTTATATATTACAGTTTTTGCTGCCGAGAGTAGGTCATGCAGGTCACCTAAACTGTAGTAAGTATCATCTGTGTAGCCTTTTCCCAACTATATTGGGGTCGGCTGCTAATCTAACCCGATGCAGCTGAATACACCAGTATTTAACATGGAAAGACTGCCTCTCTGCATCTGGCCTCCAAAAACTAATTACTGGGTTTCACGATACCCCTTAGCAAGAGTTGTTAACTATGTCCCCGATTTCGTTATAAACCCAGAGTTTTTAAGCCACTTCTAACGGGTATTACCTCGACATGGTTTTAACTATGCGCTGTGCTACATCTGAAGCCGGTAAAAACCACGTAGGTGCCGTCAGCGGGTCAAGAGTGCAATCAATGCTACGTCGGACGACGTCTCCAATATTCTGAGTAACAGTGTAGTGAGTATCCTTGACATAACGTAGGTTGATTAAATTGATTTTTTCTATAGTTTTCGGGCAGTAAAACAGGTAGTTCAGGTTATTTCTGGAGCTTTTCGCGGTAAATCAAAAAATTTAAGCATCGTGATTAAGTCATTAAAAAGTCTTACACCTCTGCCTAAACCTTCGGGGATTACAGGCGTGATGTTATGGAATAGGTTAACAGTCTAATCAATATAGTTTAACTGAATTTAACATCCCCAAGAGTTGCAGCATAAAATTCGATTACTTGTGAAATTCGGATCACGATGCCGATAACGGTAAACATACTGAATCAAAATAAATGGAATAATTTGTATAGTCATTTAACTGTAACATTATAAAGAAAAAAAATAGTGCGGCGTTTTAATATGGTAATCCTGGCCTTTGTTGTTTTCTTTAGTTCAAATTGGATGTCAAAGTCTGGTTGTTTTTTTATTTATTAGAGTCAAAATAAATAATCCACGTACTCAACTGCTTTTCGTGTCTATCTGTGTGACCATTTGGATATTCTCAACTATGCAACAGATTTTGATGTGGTTTCTGCTTTGGCATAATTTTTTATGTCAGGAATATATTCTGTAGTCTCGAGCAAACTTGGATCAATTTTTGTGTTAGAAGAGGTCTTTGGCCAGTGGGACAATAATGGACTAGCATGGCTGACCTGGAATTCTTTCAATAGATTCTGGGCCCAGGTTGGCCGCAGCAAGGAAAACCTGCTCAGGTGAAGATACATCAAAGATTTTGCCGTGGAATGTAAATGTGGTGCTGTTTCACAAACGATGGGGCACTTAATATTGTTTCCAGCGTGTCCTGTTCTTTGTTCATTACAGGAACTGTTGCACGCTAGTAAAAGCACCAAACTCATGGCTCAGTTCTGTGCCGACATAATTTAAATTGCCGTCGACATGCTAAGAAGAATATAGGTAATTAGGTAGGTTCCGAAAAGTCTATATGTTTATTGCACTAAATACTAAATGATGTTAATAATAAGGATATGGATTTTTTTGAGTTTTCAATTCAATTCCTTTATTTCGATCATCAATTGGATCAATGTTTCGACGTTTGTTTTTTTATTATGATGATAGCGTCGTCGTCGACGTCTTTTCGTTTTGAAAATCGAAATGGATTCACAGATAGACATAAGAAGCAACTCTTAGACTATGTAATAATTATAGAAGCTTGGTTCATCCGCTTATTAAGCCCTTTATTTAACACAACATACACTACATCAAAGGCTTACAAAATTCATTATCAATTTGACACATGTACCAATCACTGATATATGTCTGATTTGCAAACTGATAAGATTGATTGACCGATGATTGATAGATAAAGTGTGTGTTAAAAGATATAATAACATATATTTATGAGTTATTGTTTTTGTTTGAGTGAGTATTAGTTGTTTATTTATTTGTTACATAGATTAAGTTTTATGTTTGATGTGTTGGGTGAGGAGATTGTGGCTAAATAATAACAGCCGCACGGGTTAATCTTCAAGGTTAAGCTGCGCATGACAAGGTCGGGCGTGTGGGTCGGTTACCATCCAGTACATAACAAGTTTCCTGTGTGCTTAAAAAACTCAATATCAATTTGGCACATTACATGTAAAAATGCCCATTATGCAAACTGATAAGTTAAGTTTTAGATAAAGCGTGAGTATACTATTGTTGTTTATTTGTTGCATGGACTAAGTATGGTGTTTGGTGGTAATTGGTATATATAAGTAGATGAACTATGATACAAATTAAGCCTAATATAATGGCTAGCAGAGTGTTTGGTTATATGACCTACTACCCTATTTATGTTATAAACACTGCTGTTAAATTCAGCCTTGACCAACCTGAAAGTGGCATTATGTTCTCTTTTTGAAATTACCTAAATTCAAAAAAGAGAGAGTTATAATTAATATTGTTTAAAAAACCTACATTTAAACTAACTTCACGAGAACCAAGTACAAATAAAATGTGATGCAATTATTTGTATAGAGTGTAAGACTAATCCATATAAATGTATAGTTAATAAACTGCAAGAGTTATGAATAAAAATTGAATTTTATCTTTAAATAGTACTCAGAACATAGAACAAGAAGACCTTTAGGTAAACTTGAACAAATGAGGAAGATGCACCCAGACACATGATGGTATTTTAACTGTAGGTAGGTACTTAATTTAATCGATAAAGTACAAGGTCAATATAAAAAACACTCACCGATTATATCGTAAATACTGGCCGTGTAATTATCCATAAAATATGAAATAAAACCCATTTTTAAAAACAGCTGATCACAGACTAGGTAAACACAATACTATCACGTACTCTAAAGTTAAACTTGACATGAAAATAATACTGGTTCAGTTACGAAATACTTTCCGCGCCATCAATTATCGAATTACGCTTTGTTTTGCTTTATTTTTTCATTGAATCGTCAGCGATTCGCAAAATTGCTAAACAATTTGACAGTTTGATATGACAGCTAGCATTGACACACTGGGTGGCGTTCCAAAACTTATTACTTAGCGTCTTGCATAACAATTTCAATAAAATATTGTGGTTACATACATACATAACCTCACGCCCTTTTCCCATGGGGGTAGGCAGAAACCACAGAAAGCCACCTGCTACGATCCTTACATACTCCTTTTGCCTCGTCCACGTTCATACATCTGGTCATACACGTACGCCGGTTACAATAAAATCAAATTAAATTATAATACAGTTTTATATGATTTTCAAAGATAATGATGGGGTCATTATCTTTTTAAATGTGAAACTTTCATTTTTTATTAAATGTTAGATAATAAAAATTGAAACATTCTGCACCATTATTTTCATCTTTGTAATATGTAAACGTCAAACCTCGAACAAAAAATATTGTCAGGTCGATTGACCTGTCAATAAAAAAATATTGTTTTCGCAAAAACACATTTTAAATTTATAAATTAATCATGTTTAAGTTTTTAAGTAATGGGCATTGTTTAGTTTAGGTAATTTTCTTTGGATTATTTAATTTGGTCATGTACGACAAAATTTACGAAAACATGATGCTGCGAAGCAGATTTTTTAAGAGAGCCTTTGTTGTGTTGACCGTCTTTTTCGTTTCTTTCTACGTCTCTCTTTTTGTGTTTGGTGACTGGAAGTCTTCTAGAGTGATGTTGTTATCTAACTGGAACCGTTGTCCTGCTTGTTACGGACTCTCTTTATGTCCAGAGCTGTATTCCGACCAAATAACTTTAGAATCATCAACGACTTTGTCTAGTATCTTCAACGCTAAAAACATTTACTACGGTTACACAAAGTCGAATCGGCGAGTTGTTTTGAAGAAATTAGCTCACAATTCAGAGTTAAAAGCGTTTGATGGCAATCTGTGTGCAACATTTCATCTGAAATGGAATTGTAAGCCAGTGGATTTGCTGAATGTTTCTAGTATTGATGACAAATTAATTAAACTTGTGGAGTATAATTTGACGAAGCCAGATCTGAGTCCTCGGAAAGGTCTGGTCATGTGTCCGTATGCATACAGCTTGTTTGATTTCATCTTGCCGATGTTGAACAGTAAAAAGGACCAAGTGGACATGGTAAACATATGGACAATGTTGAGTCTCAACCCCGAACCTATTGTACTACAGGTAAGTTACTGATTTAAGTATTATTAAATTACTTTAGAGTTAAGAAACAAGTAGAACTGGAAGGGATTGGCGAAGGCCTTTGCCAAAGGGCATACATAGGCTCAAAACTGAAACTAAAGATGGTGGAAATACAATTACTATCACTCGAAAATAAGGCTCTAAATAGAATAAATAATATTATAAATAACAACCTAGCCTTTTCCCAACTATGTTGGGGTCGGCTAACAGTCTAACCGGACGCAGCTAAATACCAGTACTTTACATGGAGCGACTGCCTTTCCCTTCGCAACCCAGTTAGTATTAAGTAATAAGATACCCCTTGGTAAGAATGGCTGTCAGACTTTCAGGCGACTGACTACCTGTAACGACTGTCAAAGATCAAGACTTTTATGAATTCTAAATTGTTTTCATGGGACAGTACTCACCTTCCACCTATGAATGTGTCAGCTAGACGTCTTACTACTATTATAAATGTAAAAGTTTGTGCGGGTAGTTGGATGGATGAATAGATGTTCATTTATTTGTTTATCCCTCGGGAACATACTAAGGGGATAGAAAATCTCCTAAGTTCTAACTCGGGTCATGGTCCACACAAATGCCAAATTTTATCAAAATCTCAGCCATTAAAGTTATGAAAGGTAACAGACCAACAAATGGAGTTACTTTTATATTAACATCAACGTAAAGAATCAATCAAGCATTGCAGAGTTTTAACAAAGATGGTTTATCATGTTTTGACCTCCACAGGTAATATCAAAACTCAATGGCTGGCCCGTGCCCGCATATGGAGGTGTTTGTGGCCGACTAGAGGTGGTAGCCCATGAAGGTGAACCTCTATCATCCCTGACACAAATCTCTTGGCATCGGAAACTTAAGTTGGCTAAGAAAATGCTTGATGCTGCTATGGATTTTACTTTTAAACATGACAGGTATAAATCTAATTTTTTTATAAAAGTTTAGTTTTGACTGCCTCATTGGTAGAATGGTCGAAAGCGCAATGTTTGAAGCATGAGATCCAGGGTTCGATTCCCGAGTCGAGCAAAGTGTTATTGGGTTTTTCCATCAGGAATTTCACAGTAGCAGCCACGGTGTCTAGATTTGTGCCTTGATGGCAATAAGCTCGCCACCTATTACATGGTACTTAAAAATAACTGGCAAAATGTAGGTGTACTATTAGGTACACCTCCGCCTAACCCTTCAGGGGTTTGCAGGCGTGATGTTATGTTATAAAAGTTTAGTTTATAGCAACCAACCCTTTTTTGACCAAGGACCACTTTAACTTTATCTATTGTTGTTAAACCAGAAGATTTAAGAAACAAATTGCGTCAATCTAAAAATAAACTTTTAAAATGTTACTAGACCATACCACGTTGCTGCCGCGACGTTGCTGCGCAGCCTCCGCATCGCTGGCAGAAAGGATGACAGTACAAAAAACAATGAATAAAGTACCTACAGTGGTAGCGGAGGCGGGCTAGCAGCGTCGCGTCTTACATTGCTTAGAGGCACGGCCGGCGACGGCATCGTCGCCCTGAGTCCGTGTGTTAATCGCCATCATCCCCCATACTCTTCTATCATCAAGGATAGGAGCACAGAAATGTGTGATTCCATGCTGCTAGATGAGGTTCAACCCTAAGAGTCTTACCGATTTATAAGTCTTGTTGTTATTATTCTTTAACTTCAGCTTATATCTATTTCAGATACCGTTTCTACCTCATGGACTGGTCACTAGACAACATAGTGGCCAACGAAAAAGATGACATCACCTTCGTAGATCTTGAAGACATAATCGTCTTAGACAAGCACATATTGCCCAAGAAAGACCTGCCGGAATGGTATAAACGCTACGGTAGAGAAGCCATGGGCACCGGCTTCGCTTTCTCCATAGACAGTATGTGCAAACATCACCTCAGTGACCACAACATTTGGGCCGCCTGCTACATTTTAGCCGGAGAAGATCCATACTTATACCCTATACCAAAAGAGGTTAACGCATCTAAACCTCATTTATACGAGTTACTAAACGAATGTTTGAACGGTGAAGATAGATTTAAAACTATAACTAAATTGCAACATGTTTTTGACGACTTGTTGATGGACAAAAATATTTTGGGGTACAGTGAGGTTGTTAGATGATGACATTTTTTGTGGAGTGGCGCTAGTGTCCTGTGATAGTTTTGTAAGAGGTCCACACGATGCGGTGTGGTGGCGGTAAAATTGCTTTGCCGTACCAACAGACCTTGTGTAGTTGTTTATTCTAAAGGAGTTACCACGCCGAAAAATCAGCGACCGTCATTGTTGCATATATTTTAGCGCAGTATCGAGTCGCGTCGAAGCGAATTACTTCTTTTTCGCGTTTATTGCATAAAGATATAAACTTCTTTTGAACGGGCTCAAGCCGATGCCTCGATGACTGTGGTCACTACCACACCATAACGCATCGTGTGGCGTTACGTCATTAAATTTGTATTTGGTTAAAGTTTTTTAATTGAAAAAGCTCATTAAAATCATGTGCCATGCTCACAATAAAGTTTTGTATAATTATCTACAGAGGGGAAAAAATTTTTTTGATATTATATTTGTTTTATAGTAAAATATTATAATTTTATAATGCTCTTTTGCTAGATGTGTATACCAAAAATCTCATGAATGTAATCTGTTATAGTATATTGTGTTCTGAAAACTGTGATGTAAGTTATTACTACCACTATGATGTTTTTGTTTTAAAACATGTTTATTATTGGTTGTGAAATATATTACAATTTAGATTTACGTTAAAGAAATATCGCATTTTATTTTCATCATTTGAAATATACAGGGTGTTTGGAAGGTGGGTGCAAAGCCTTAAAGGGGAGTTAATACAGACCATCTAGAACATTTTGAGCCATATTTGTCCTAACCAAAGTCTGATATTTATTTTTTTAGAGAACTTTTACGATTTTGGTACCAAAATCCCAAAATTTTCCAATTAAGGCGTAATAACGCAAAGATTAATTTCTATTTTTTTTTAATTTACTTTATTGGCCTAATGTGTGTTTAATGGTATGAAATCATTTCGAAGCACCGTATTTACTAAAAAAATAACTTTCAGACTATTTAAAATAAAAAGAAAAAAAAATTAAAGAAAAAAAATGGATTTTAATTGACATTTAAAAAATAAATGAAATAGCTACAGGTGTTCAAATAATTTTAAAAACATGCTGAGTTATTGCTCTTTTTTTTAAGGTATCATTTACTTAGATAGCTTTACAATTTTTGAAGTTAGGGTGCCTGAACCAGTTAAAGTCGATTTTAAAGAGTAAAAAAAAACGACAGTTTTTGATTTGATTTTTTAATTTTGATGTTCAAAATGGCTTCCGCCACAGCGTATACATTTACGACAGCGATTTCTAACTTCTGTCGTGGTGATTTTAAGCTGCATTTCTTCTTTCATTGTTCTGAAAGCTGCTTCTATTCTTTGAATTAGTTCTTCTCTTGTTGAAATCTCAGTTGTGTATACGAGCTCCTTTGCCCGTCCCCAGACAAAAAAATCTAACGGCGTCAGGTCGGGCGATCGCGCGGGCCAAGGAATGGGCCCATCTCTACCTATCCAGCTGCCTGGAAAACAGTTATCAAGATGTTCTCTGACAATCAATGTCCAATGAGCTGGACATCCATCTTGTTGGAAAATTATTGGCCTGTCCGTATTTAAAATGGGTACTTCCGCATCATCCAGGAGTGTTGGGAGATCGTTTTGTAGAAAATTCAGATAATTTTCACCGTTTAAATTATCTGGTAAAATGTGGGGCCCAATCAACGTCCGTCCAATTACTCCAGCCCATACATTAACGGAGAATTTTGCTTGGAAAGACACCTGAAACAAAAATTAATTCTAATTAAAGTGTTCTTTGAAGATGTGTTGAACATCTGGACTTAAATTAATAAACATTAATTTGTATACCTGTTTTTTCCAATGCGGATTGTTGTCCTTGTCAGCCCATTCATGTAAATTATGGAAATTCGTGATTCCTTCTCTAGAAAATTTGGACTCATCAGTCCAGAGGATAGATTTTAGAAACCATCTGTCGTCAATGTCGCTATTGAGCATAAATCGGCAGAACTGCATCCTTCTCCCAGGATCGGTTTCTACCAAGCCTTGCACGCCTCTACCGTGAAACGGATATTTATGTTCCCGATGCATGGTACTCCACACTTTTCATATTGAAAGGTTTAAGTTTCTCGCCACAGTTCTGACGCTGGTTGTAGGATCCGCTTCAAAGGCTGCAAGTATTTGTTCTTCAACGTCGGGGTCATGTCTTCCTAGATTCACTCCGGGTACTGCATGATGGATGCCAGATTCCGAAAGTCTGCGATACGTGTTGTAAAAAACTCGAACATTAGGTAGCCTGAAATGAAATTGTTTATTAGTAACGTCAGTTACAAATCAACATGGCAATTGAAGTAATAATGTTAGTATTAGAAGTTACTTTACCTGCGGTTCGGGTAACATTCTTGGTACAAACGTCGTGCCAAAGCTCCGTTACCATCAGCTCTGCCATACATAAAAACGATATCCGCTTGTTCCTGAGATGTAAATGCAGCCATGGCAATCGTACATACACTCAATTAAAATGTCAATTAGTTCAATAGTCCGAAATAACACGTGCAGGAGCGTAAAGCTACAACTGAACACGGTAAATCACAAACGCAATACAAGTAATTCCAAAATTAATAATCAACACGCGCAGGAGCATTAAGCTACGACTGAGTACGGTGAATCAAACGTCTACTCGCAACGCGCAAGGGCAGAGCAGTGAAGGAAGAGAGAGAAAAGATGACATCACCGAAGCGACGGGTCGGGTCCATCTCAGGTACTAACGAATTTATAAACTCAAAAAGCATCTTTACATCCTCGGCAATAAGACCTAAAGTTGTCTTTATCATAACAAAAGAATCAAGAGCCCTTTGTTATCGTACGCCCGCGCCGCCCCACAGTGGAACGAATGTATGGGAGCGGTTGGACGTAGACATGTCCGAAAAATAAGAGTAAAATTATGACAAACTAATGATGCCATCTTATTCGATTACTTAATGCCTTCATAAATTGTGGTGATGAATTTCTTCATAACTCCCATATTTCGGGAGTAATTTGAGAAAATGTGAAATTTTACTATGAAAATGAGTGTATCGAGCTCTCTCCCTCCTGATTCCGGGCTTGTTTCAAGTACCGGTCTCTAATATCGTAATGCTATTACTAAGAGCTATATTTAATACTACGACACATAGTGCGCCAAATGTGCACTTTCTGGGATAAAAGGAAATGAAAATTTAAAAAAAAAAAACGTTTTTTCCCCATTTGTATTTACTTTAAACCGCAGACAGACTTATTAAGAGGTCTATAAATATATTATATATATGCAGAAATATATATTAACAAAAATATTCACAAGAACTGATGAGAGTATGACTTTTAAGTAAGTTGATAATAAATTACCTAGTTTCATTAAAAGTACAATAAATAATTAAGATGTAAGCTCTAATTTACTAAGTTACACATTTTAAAACAATAACATCATTTAATTATCTTCGTCATCATCATCATCATCAATTAATTCAAATTCAGAATCGATGTCCGCTAAATCATTTATGTTAACAAATTCGATATCACTTTTCTCAGAATCCGTAAGCTCATAAAATTCCTTAAAAGAAGATTTTTTTACAAACTTATTTCCTTTTGGACGGATACTTGTAACAAGTGGATCAGAAGACAGTAAAAGATTGTGCATAATATCTTCATTGCATGAGATACTGCTATGCTTTCGAGAATGCCCCTCTCTATATTTTCTAAAATCTTTATTTCTAGCCTCAGATGCCTGTTCGGATAGAAAACCAATGGGCACAATTGACATGTTCTGAACTATGTCTGGCCCATGCATTAAAATTTTATGAAGTGAAGAAGGCATATAATACCATGGGTATAACTCCACGTAAAGCTTAGCAGTATCAAAGCAGAACTCTCGGAATTTAGTTACGTTGATCTTCTCTCCTGATGAAATACACTGCAAGATCACACAGATTTTTCTTAAAAGCATAGCATCTATTCCGGTCAGTTCAGCAGATTTAGTGTAGTTTTCAAAAAATCTCCTTGCCGAGTTGCCATTGTTGGTGGATCCACTGCCTTGTTTCACAACATCGAGAAGTAAGCCCGTTTCTCTTCTTACAGCCTCTTGAACTCTTTTCTTCCTGTCATCAACTTGCCTTTTTGCTATATCACCCCTTACTTGCCATGATTTTATGTCTAATTTGTAGGAAATGTGTAATAAGCATTCCATTGAGCGAATCCAAGCGTGAAGGGTGCTTAAGCTATATTTATACATGTCCTCGTTTGCGTGTTTATCTTTGATTAACTCTAAATTATTCATTTCTTTAGGACAAGCCTTGCATATGTCACACACTGAAGCTGCTGTATCGGATATAATGGAATGAATTTTACCATCAATCATTGTCAACAGCAGTTGGTGTTTGACACTAATTCCATCAGTGATGGTGGATGGAGTTAAGGCTTCAATCTCTGCTTCGATTTCAGCCATCTCTCTCTGCACATTTTCTTTGGTTTCCTTTATAAACTTAAACAATATTGGCCGGCAAAATGAAGTGGAAGATGGTCGCTCGTTTTCCCAAATTGTTACACCTTTTGAGACGAGCCGCAGTGGTACAAGACTAATCATAAAATTACTAGCAAGATCGATTTGCTCATCTTCACTCGTCCTTTGATGATAAATGCTTTGGCTAGATGATCCGTCAAAACCCCATTTGCTGGTCAATACGAGCTGTTGATTGGGATCAACAGGGGTTTCTAACGACCTAATAAGTCTTCTTGAGGTTAAATCCATCAAGGCTTGTAATTTGATTTTTGCAGAGCTCTCTGTAACTGTGAGATCTTCTTTGGCCGGATAGCACTTAATTTTTTCTTTAACCAACATGTAGTAACTCGGGTATTGAAGAGCTCCTTCTTGAGTGTTGAAATCCCGAAGAGTGTTATAGCGCCATTTCGATAAGTTCATCGATACATAAAGAGCCAATGCCTTCAAAGGGGATATTTCCCGTACCTGAATTGATTTACCTTCAATGAAGGCTTTGATTTTTGAGGCCTCTTCTGGATTCTCCGTCAAGTATTTCATAACATAAGCTGTATCGCTTTGTCCTGCCTTTTGAAGCGCCCTTTCGGCCGAAAACATAATTTCAGCGCTGCTACACTGCTGCATGAAAGACTATCTTCAGTGCGTCTTCTTTTTTGCCGGTTACTAAGGTCCTCAAAAGATTTACGAGGACTAGGATGTGTACAAGTTGAAGCATCAGATTTAGCAGGAGAAATTATGGGCTCGATGACGTCACTTATATTTTCTGTAGAAGGTTCCATATTTTCATTCTGTAATTCCGGCCATTGAATTGCAGCCTGTAGCCAAATCTCATGTTTCTTCCGAAACTTATCTGTGCTTCTTCCAGACTGTGTCCATTTTGCATAAATGCGGTAGCAAAATCGACGACACCAGTCTTTTAAACTTGTTTCAGCACTTTCACATAACTGAACACAACTGTTATCTTTTAAAACACTGAACAAATAGTTAAAGTCGCGTAAATCTTTATGTGCGCGTGCGCATAAAGCAACGTGAATATCAAGATTTGTATTAAAATTTGGAAAATACATTGCGAGATTAGCTTGGATACAACGAGGTGTAAATCAACACTGATTTTAAAGTTACTAATAGTGACCTATTTATATAAAATCCAGGTATCCCAGGTATCCTTTGTTAAATATTGCAAGGTAATTAGTTATTGTGATAATTAGTAAATGATGCATGCTAAATTAGTGTATTAAGAGCCATTTAGTAATTAAATAATAGCAATGTTCTTATCAGTAATCATTAGTGCATCAGTTTTATATGTAAACCTTAAGTCCCTAATTATATATCCTAATTAGCTTACATCTTCTCTAATTGGCTGCTCAGAAATGTTATTGTAATAAGGTAAACCTTTAGAAAAACGGTTTTAATCAACAAAATAAACAAAAAATAAAAAAATTGTGTTATAAAACAAACATCACTCTTTATCCCAGAAAGTGCACATTTGGCGCACTATGTGTCTTAGTATTAAATATAGCTCTTAGTATTAGCATTATGATATTAGAGACCGCTACTTGAAACAAGCCCGGAATCAGGAGGGAGAGAGCTCGATACACTCATTTTCATAGTAAAATTTCACATTTTCTCAAATTACTCCCGAAATATGGGAGTTATGAAGAAATTCATCACCACAAGTTATGAAGGCATTAAGTAATCGAATAAGATGGCATCATTAGTTTGGCATAATTTTACTCTTTTTTTTCGGACATGTCTACGTCCAACCGCTCCCATACATTCGTTCCACTGTGCGCCCGGTCCGCCGGCCACCACGGCAGCCTTTGTTTCGTTTTGTAAGGCCGACTTTTTTTAAGTGCGTCTAAAAAATAACCACTTTAGACTTTAGTTTAAAGTTATTTGAGGAAAAATCAGGTTGATTTTAATTTTATTGAAATTTGAAATTTCTTACCCTTAATTGGTCCAGGCACCCTAACTTCAAAAATTGTAAAGCTATCTAAGTAAATGATACCTTAAAAAAAAGAGCAATAACTCAGCATGTTTTTAAAATTATTTGAACACCAGTAGCTATTTTATTTATTTTTTAAATGTCAATTAAAATCCATTTTTTTTCTTTAATTTTTTTTTCTTTTTATTTTAAATAGTCTGAAAGTTATTTTTTTAGTAAATACGGTGCTTCGAAATGATTTCATACCATTAAACACACATTAGGCCAATAAAGTAAATTAAAAAAAAATAGAAATTTTCACTCAATCTTTGCGTTATTAGGCCTTAATTGGAAAATTTTGGGATTTTGGTACCAAAATCGTAAAAGTTCTCTAAAAAAATAAATATCAGACTTTGGTTAGGACAAATATGGCTCAAAATGTTCTAGATGGTCTGTATTAACTCCCCTTTAAGGCTTTGCACCCACCTTCCAAACACCCTGTATTTCATCATTCCAGCCTACGAACGATGATCATCTATTCGCGACCGTTGGCTTTTGTTAGGAAACGGCAACTCAATCATAAGTCCTGGGTTGAGCCCTGCAGAAACATTGCTGTCGTACAAAATTGGCTCTGCTTACACTGTTAAAACGGCTGCAGCGCAGTGCTTCAGTCAAACAAAAATAGCTTCCAATTATTTTTAAGTTTTCAACAGGCAGCACAGTTTTGGTAGAAATTTAGAACTTAGTTTGGCAATATTCAAACAAATGACAGATGTCAGATCATTGTCAGATATAAAAATCAACAGCACGGTATTTTTGTAAAAGTAATTGCTTATTTGATACAGAATACCATCAAAATAAGTGAAATAACTAGTTACTGTCTAGCAGGAATGAGTGATTCAGACGACGATAACATAGTACGCTATGGAACACAATTAGAACCATACGAAGAAGGTTAGTTTGGTCTTATGTTTTTGCAAGATTGCATGATTTGAATGTATCAGCTGAAGTACCCATATTCTTTTATTACTGCTTGTTTTTTTTTATGAAGGGTAAGTATTTGCGGATTGGAGTCACAAAAAAGTTTTTAATTCTAAGGCATTCTTATAATATTTTCGTTTCACTTTTGCGATGAACAGGCTTAATAGAACCATGCCACGCTCGCATGGTTTCGGTGAAGTACGCTTAGAACACCAAACGTAACTTATATGCTTTGTGGCATGATAAATAAACCCATAATTATGACCATGGGTTTATTAAATTCTCAAACTTACGTTAAATTGGTGAAAAACCCGAGTTAGAGTTTTCTTTATTACGGTTTCATTGTGAACCGTAATAAGGAACCTATGTGATAAGTAGAATTTAAGAAAAAGGCATTTATTGGTTGTGTGCATAGGTATTACAAATTGAAACAAACAATAGCTTTCTGAAATGTTTTTCTATCCAATCATCCATTAGACAAAAATGACAATACCTGCCCTCTATTCTTTTAGTATAATAATGCCATTGTTATTTGACTCATCCTCACCCTCCTCATATTATTGTGCTCTACTGCATGATAGCAAAGACAGGGTTTTGTTCTTCTGTACAACATTTGGCATGTGAACCTAGGATATTCCTAAAACATGAAACTACCATTGGATTGATGATTAAAAAATCTATGCTTGGTAAAAAAAACAGTAGTCAGTTCCAAGATTTTAGACATTTATTTCCCATATGATAATTGTACAAATGGTACATTTTTTATATGAAACTAATTATTTGAGGAATAAGAATTGTGATTCACTTGCACAAGAAAATATTCAACTTCAGGGCTTACGCATTTGATTCTTGCATTCCTATTTGTTTTGAAGTACACAAAATTACCGAAAGAAAAGTATGTGAAAAGATTCTCAAGTGACTCTTGAATAAAGCAGTAACTGAAGTAATTTCCGATGTCTACCTACAATAATTGATGTTAAAATGTTGATTTGAATGTGAATTACTCAGACCTACTACATTCTGTATCTGAAAAAGCTATTACTATTTAAGAACATATTTTCTTGGTTAACTGAACCTAATAAGCTCAATATGAAATGGATAAAACAGTTGATAAATTCTCGGATTTTCTTTTACTTACCAGATCGCACCAGCACCATGCCGAAAATCCAAAAACCGTGGTCCAGATCCAAAAAAAAGAGATTCAAAAAGCTTTTAGCAGCTAATGTCAACCCTAAAACAGCTTACAAATTGTGTGACTATCAATGGCCCATGATTTGTCAATTAATTCCTGAATTAGAATCAATCTCTCCGTTAACTTCTTCAAACCCTTGTGACCAAAGCAAGAAGAAACAGCCTCAGACAAAGTTGAAGGTACGAGATGAATTTCAGCCGACAAAACATCGTTCTATAGAACGTGAGCCTGAACAAGCACGCTTTTGGCATAGTCCTTGTGATGACCAACAAAACTCACAGGATGCAGGTACAACCTTAAATTACTGGGAGTTAACCCAAAGAGAATGTTACCATTCCTCAAATGAGCTTGAGACTAATCAAGAATCCTTGGATCAACCGTATAGGCCCCCGCTAACTTATACCAAGCAGACTTATACTTCACAGCATAACTATCAGGAAGAAACTGCAGAAACGAGAGGTTATGAGACAAATCGGGGGAAACAACGTCATACTAGTGAAAGAGAATCCCATTTGGAACCCTCACACGGTCACAGGAGGATGTTTTCACCTCACAAGGTCCAAACATCATCCCAGAGAGATTGTGGACAGCTGAACACCTGGGAGAGACATCGTTTACCAAAGAGGGATCGTACACCACTGAGAGCTCGTTCACCACTGAGAGCTCGTTCACCACTAAGGGCTCGTTCACCACTAAGGGATCGTTCACCACTAAAGGTTCGTTCACCACTAAGGGCTCGTTCACCACTAAGGGCTCGTTCACCACTAAGGGCTCGTTCACCACTAAGGGCTCGTTCACCACTAAGGGCTCGTTCACCACTAAGGGCTCGTTCACCACTAAGGGCTCGTTCACCACTGAGGGCTCATTCTCCACGGAGAGCTCGTTCACCACTGAGGGCTCATTCGCCACTGAGAGCTCGTTCACCACTGAGGACTCGACATGATGAGACTCCGATAAAGTACAGCTCGAGTCATTCGTATGAGCGTACACAGATAAAATACATCGATGCTGATAAGCTCGTAAAAGGTAAAAATGGAATGAGGGCAGTAAAACGTCACTATACCGACAGTAACGAAGACAAACCCTCTTCCGACCAGCCTTATAAGACCAAGAAAACGACTTCGGAAGCTGTAGCACCAGTTAATTACTGGCCCGAGCTTGATCGGCCGTCACGATTAGGGCTTCGGGACGAGACCCATCCACCAAAACATACTTATAATTATTCTGACGATAAAAAATTCAGGGAAGATCCTAGGAACTACCAGAAAATCTCATGGGACAGTAGTGTTAACCTGGAGTACAGGGAATCTGACCGGCCCTCGCGAGATGGGCTGCGAAATGAAACACAGCCGATGATAATCTGTATTGATAATGATTCCGAAGAAGAACACACGGGTCCAAGTGATGTCATACCTGTCAACGAGGGTAACGCATATTTTGGCTTTGGCGAAGGTGATCGTAGGGGCATTAATTCAGAAACTAGGTCTTATTCTCATTGGCACCAACCTGCAGAGCGTCCAGAAAGTTCCGGGAAGAAAGCAAGTGTGAACAACAATGCCGAAACGATCCGTATTGGTATCCGCAACATTATCCCCATGACCAAACAACAAATGACGTTGGTCCATCAGTCTATTAACCGAGCTATAGTCCAGATCGCAGTACAGGGCGCTGGACCAAAGTTTTTAGGGAGTACATTCAAAACTGGCTGGATTCGCATGATTTGCGAAAACCACGAGAGTCGAAAATGGCTTGAGAAAGTGATCCCGTCACTTAAACCTTGGCCTGAAGCGAGTCTTTCAATAACGCCACAAGAAGAATTGCCTAAGCCGATTACAGTATCAATTTTAATTCCGGATAAGGAGGGTGTACCCGTAGCAACAGCTTTAGAACTAGTCCGAGTGCAGAACCCAGGACTCAACACGGATAATTGGAAAGTGTTTAAAGTGACGAAAACATACAGTGGTCAAATCGTGCTTCTATCTATCGACGAGGCCTCGTTTGAGGCGCTAAAACTTGTTGACTTTAAAGCTAACCTAGGCATGGATAAAGTAACTTTTTGGGTTAGGTCTTGGCCTGGCAAGAGAGGCCTCTTGCCAACCCCAGACTTAGAACAAAAAATAGATTTTGGGCCACCGGCAGAAGTCCCGTTAGCATCGTCGTCTGCTTGTACAGAGACACAAATAGACGCCAAGAGTTGCATTGGTGGAAATCTCAGTTTGACAGTTACAAGAAAACTTCGTCGACGACTCGGAAAACGTCGTTCTACCCGAAATCGGCCAAAAGATAGAAAACCAAGCCCTAACTTGGCTCAAGAGGACGACAAAAAATTGATAATTGATGAAATAAGTCTACTTCCTAATGAGAGCTTCTCTTCCTCAGATTGGGTAACGTGGTAACATATTAAAGTCGCCCATTAAACACTCCCAAGGCTTAGTAATGCCATTACCATATAATCCCACTGTGTTATTAACTTATTACGACATAAATACTCGCTTTCAATAAGAGTGTGTCCACACTCAGGCGCGGTCCCAGCCTAAGACGTTGGGGTGGGTTACACCGGGCCGTAGCTAGGAAATTTGTTGGGATAAAAAAGGCAGATTGAGAGGACGCGGGGTAAAAAAAATTTTTGCTCCTTTCCTCCGCATTAAGTTCTTTTTGTTCTTTCATACAGGAACGAGAATAGGCGGAACTCTGTCAACTTATGGAGAGTTGACAAAGTACAGGGCATATTATCGAGTGAAGTGAGCTGAATCAATCAATTTTAGCATCATTCTTTTTGTTAATTTGTACAGTAGAGAATAGGAGAGAATCTGTCAAGTTTTGCAGAATTGAGAAAGTACTTAGGATGTATTGGTGCGAGCGAAGCGAACTAGTAAATATTAGCATTTCGCCAGGTTGATTTCTTTATAGTTGTTGGAGATTTCGGGAGGGTTGAACCCTCAACCTCTTCCCTGCCTATAGCCCTGCCTGTGAGGTAGTTAAATTTCAAGTTTTAAGATGAAGAGAACGCAACGAGCGAGCGAAGCGAGCCGGGCCTCTATTTATTTAATTTAAATAAATGAGTTCAGAAACATGATCACGGTCGCCCAGCCCAGGGCGGTGGTCCCACTGGATCCGCTCTTGGTACTAATAGAATGCAAGCGCGAGAGAAGAGAGCTTCAAAATTCTAAATTGAAGCAGCCCGCCTCCTCTCCGTGTATTAGGTTCTTTTTGTTCATTCATAAAGAGACGAAAATAAAAGTAATTTAAAAGGGCAGGATGCATTAGCGAGTGAAGCGAACTCGACAATTTTAGCATTCTGCCTCGGAAAGGTTAGTTTCCCTTGTTGAACGATTATGCAGGAAGTTAAAAAAGCTATTTAAAGAAGGTTTTCAATTTGGCGTGTATGATTTTGGGAGGTCATGACCCTGTGTGACCCCCCCCCCCCCTTCCCCTTAGGACCGCGCGTGTTATGTAGCATATTTAGAAAAAAACAATCAATAGAGAGGTTACCAATGTTATACGTATAAATGTAGACGTGCTATATAACAATACATAATCTTGTAAAGTATAACTCTATCTGGACGCACAGTAGTCGACACTCGACACCTGAAAGTTTCAGCGAAAACGAGCAAACGTAGTCTTGTCGAAGTGCAGTGTCGTTTTTCATATACTTAAACGAATCTGTTTACGTATTATCTGTTATCCCTTATTTCTTTATCCCTTTCAGAGCCAATGTTATAACGCGCGTCCACACCTAGGCACACGCACGAACCCTGCGGTTGTTAGGAACATAGTATGGAGTATAGACACCTTTGGACAAGTTCGTAGGTGTGGATGCGCCTACAAGCTCACCTCAAGCCAAAATGGCGAAAATCTTACTTAAGTATTTTTTTAATAGAACCGCATCCAAAATTAGATTTAAGAAATAAGCGATCCCGTACTGTCTTATTTGTTTATTTTGTTTTGACTATATTTATCGATAGGTTTGGAGCAGTACACTGTTTTAGTATCTTCAACCTCGTTATTGCGTTACCAACCTAAGGTTGCGTGACACTTACCTACACGTCATTAAACGACATGTCAATCGAATGAGTGTAAAAAGGCCTTTAACGAAGCTGGACAATCATTGCTTCTTGTTATGAAGATATTGGACGTCAAAGTTCTAACTTTTAGACAAGTAAAGTCGTTTCCCAGTAATAATTTTTGCGTATAGTTACTTAATTTGATGTACATAATGCTTGGTTGACGGCTTCGTGAAGGTTCCGTTTACACCTTGTATGTTGCTTTTAAGACCAATATGATAGTTATATGTATTTGTGTGTGTGTAGCGTCCATCTATGACGCACCCTGCTCTTTAAACAACCAAAAGTGAAACAATTTACTGGGTATTGTTAAAGCAATTGCGAGGTCAATTATACAGTCATGAAATACTTTTGACATATACTTACTGGGGGGTTACCATGACGGCTTAAAGCAATTTGTTTTAATCTAATTAGAACATTACTGCTTTAAGTTAGGACGTGATGGTAGGCCACCAGGTAGTCAATCGGTAGATTATTGTACGTCTATTATTATTCTTTTAGTTGAAGTATAACATATTTGCAGCTGTAACGAATGTATATACTATTTATCAAACGGAAATATTTTGAAATACCGACGGGGCAATTTCCATATTTCTAGAAAGTTGGCTAAGTTTCACTAATATTTTGGCGATATCTAAATTAATGCCTAAATAAAAGCACACATTTTTAACATTTACCGCCGAGAGTTGAAATTTTAAAAGTGCAATGATATTTAGTCAGTTATTTAGTTGTCACTTAAGTATTAGGAAAAACGAGCTTACAAATATTTTTGTTAGAATTTAAGTTTTTATAAGTTTTGACCCGAACTCCACCAAAACGAAGTCGAGAGGAGCGATACACGTGAAAGATTCAACTAATCACAGGAGGCACGAGACACGTGATGTGGATTTCAAGGAAGGTGATTGGTGAATAGGAATCACGTCTCTCCGCTCCGCTCGTAGAGCTTTGGTAGACTCCGGACCTTAGGCCTAACAAATTTTTACTTTTGATTATTCTACCTCTATTGTTGTTTGATTTTTATGTATGATCTGAATATTAAATACATAAATAATATTATTAATACTGTGTTTTATACCATTACGCAGTAACCTGTATTATTTTAAGTCCAAATGAGTTTACAAGTTAGGTTAAGAAAATCATTAAAAAAAAAACTAGTGCTGGTTGCTAGATATTCTTCTCCTCTTCTTCTCGAATCGCTGACTCAGATTTTGTCCAGTACGTAGCGACCTTAACAGCTCTGTCGTTTGCCTTATTCAAGTCCTTGAAGTTACAGGTACGACGGGCCGGAGAGCAAGTGAGGCATATCCGCATAACGGAATTGATGAACTGAGGGGCTACTATGACGTCTTAGCAGGAGTAATTCCAGTGTGAGACTGAGATAGCGCTAGACGACCTGTATAGCTCTGTCTCTTTCCCACACTGGAATTATTCCTGTTCCTCCTGCTCCTGCTTGCTGCTGCTGATTGATTTAATATGATTATGAATTATAACGTCATCGTAGCCACTCTGAATGGAACTGCAGATCATATTGGCCTCTGTATAATATAAAAAAAAAACATATTCTCCTATTTAAAACGCCGAATTTGCTATACCATCAGATGAAGTACCTTCAAAACGCAAGTACCAACAGGCGCCAGACCAGTTCGCAGTGGACGAGCATGGCCGACGTCGGTTCCATGGTGCCTTCACTGGGGGCTTCTCGGCGGGATTCGGAAACACTGTTGGCTCTCAAGAAGGCTGGACTCCTAGTACTTTCAAAAGCTCGAGAGCGGAAAAAGCTAAGCTTCCGGTGAGTTTTAATGTATTTTTGTTATCAATGCAAGATGTAACTATTCGAGGCACTAACTACTGACTACCGTTTTCCTTCTTCATTTTGAGAGGCGTAGTGGTAAATATTGTCATCATTATGATCCACAGCCCGAGGTCACCCACTGCTGGGTATTGGCCTCTCTTTTCTATAACCTATCTGCTGCACCCTTGTGCGAGCCTCATACAAGTACCCGCGGTGTAAATAGCAGATTTTATACATTTTAAATAGACGTTTGTACCTACGGCTACCCCTCCTCCACACCTTGTAACATCAGAGAAATCTGTGTTAATTTATTTTTTTTGACGCACCTACGATACAGGATAAATTCCAATTCCAGTGCGTTTGCATTGAACTCACTTACACAAACAGCCAGACCCAGCACAAGTACCTGTAGGGCGGGTCGTTCAATGAACTCAGAAACATGATCACGTTCGACCTAAGCCCAGCCCTGGGCGGGGTGGTCATGACGCCTGACCATTACCATGGCCTGGATACTAATAGAATTCAAGAGCGAGGGAAGAGAGCTCGGGCCTTTTATCCGGGCCCTCTACACAATACTGCCACTCAAAAACTGTTGGCTGCCACCCGTGCCACCGACCGGCGGATGTATGGAGCTGCTAGGTTGCATAATCCACCGCCGCTCCTGTAGGCAATGCAAATATTTGTTCCATGCGGAAATCGAACCTTTAGAACATTTTTATTAAGGTTGTTTCACATAAATCCTGATGATAGGCTTGCGATTGGAGCGGTTTATGTCCAGCAGTGGACTGCTGTAGGCAGATGATGAATAAACATCAAATGTTATTCAATTCAGTCCAGAATCACCCACTGATGGGTACAGGCCTCCCCATCTTCTGCCACACTTCCCGGCTCCGTGTTTCTCATCCAGATAATTATTTCCCGTATGTCATGTTTCTTGTTAACTCTATTGGTACAGAGCCAACGTCCCGAAGACTTTATGGACGAAGAAGACCGCGGTGAGTTCGGCATAGCGCCGCGACAAGTGCAGACGCAGAACGAGTTCTCCGGACAGAAGAGAGCGCATCGCACGCAGTTCCACGACGGGCCTATACCGGGTGAGTCTTCTACGTTCAGTTTGAACGCAGATTGGCGCGTTTCTTTATGTAATTTATTTCATCACCACTATTCTTATAACGGTGAAGAAAAACATCATGAGGCAACCGGCATATCATAGAATTTAAAATGGGTTAAATTGGTGATCTGGTTTTTCTCCAGTGTTGATGCCTCGGGCCTCTTATAGCATTGCAAAATCAAACAAAAAATAAAACAATTTAAGTATCAGATATATTTCACGGGCCAACGGGTATCGCACTACCCAGTACTAACTGGGTTGTGGAGGGCAGTAGCTTTATGTAAAATACTGTTATTCAGCTGCATCCGATTAGACTGGAAGCCGACCCCAACAAAGTCGCGCAAAAGCCTCGACAGATGATGATGATTTATTCCACAGGCGAACCAGTACTACAGCAACTGGTCCGTGCGGTCCACGAGACAGCCGCAGTGCGTATGCTCCGCGCTATGGGCTGGAAGGAGGGGCAGGGCACGGGGGAGCGTCTCAGCGGGAAGGGGAAGAAGAAAGCCAAGGAACAGCATAAAGTGTACGGGTGTTATATGCCGCCGGAGATAAGACAGGTAGCGTAGTCATTTGTTTGGTTTATTTTTGTCTAAAGCCATCTCGGTTCTCGGAAGCCAGTTTGAACAGAGACTATCCAGAAGGAATATTATAGGATAGAGCACACTCTCTTTTCCTTTTTCGGAAAGAGATGAGTCAAAGGCCCGGGAAAGAAGATTCAAGATTCTTTATTTGCATGAAATACAGTACATTATCGTCTTACAAATAAATAGGTTTGACATATTTCACTTACTTCATTCAGCATGCAAGAAAGAAAATTATGTTTCTTCTTCTTCTTCAAACCTTGGCCACCCAATGCTGAGTGTAGGTCTCTTCAAAATCACTCCAGTTTTGGCGGTTTTGTGACATGGCTATCCAGTTTCTTTCGGCCACTTTAATGATCGTCTGTCCACCTAGTCGGTTGTCTTCCCACATTCCTCCGTCCCGTCCGTGGTCTCCACTCTAAATTATGTTTATTAGCATTCAAATAAATAAACAGAAACATCTTAAAATTAAACAAAATAAATATGCAACGTTGGATGGAAAACCTAATAATATTTCTCAAACTGACAACAGGATCCTAAGCGCAGTAATCGCTCTTGCGACCACGAGACGAACGGGGCAGAAAAAAACAATTACTATGTACAGTCAACAAAACAGATAGGTATGCAGGGTCGAAAGATATAGTTTTAGTTTTTTTAGAAACTGTTGCACATTATGCAGGGTCGAAAGATATAGTTTTAGTTTTTTTAGAAACTGTTGCACATGTTCAAATGAAATTTGAATTAATTTAACCAATTGATTATTTTTCTTCATTTAATTTTAATTTCATTCGAAAACATCGATCGGTTTTTAAGAAAAAATCAATTATATCTTTCGACCCTGCATACCTATCTGTTTTGTGACTGTACCTCAGCTTGCATATTATGTACTTTCTTTTCGTATATTTATCCTCATAATAACTCCATTACAGGCTCAAGAAGACCAAAATCAAGCCGAAGACGAAGCTGAAGACAGCACGGACTCCGAATTTGACTTCGACACCCTATTCGCGCCAGACGATTATGAGCCCTATATCCTAAATCGTAAGAACGATCGCTTCGGGCTCGGCTACTCGGGGCTAAGCCGGCATTCCGTATTGGGGAACTTGACGGGAGAATATGGAAGTGAAGCTGGGTCCTCTAGAAGTCACTTGGTTATGAAGGATAAGGGGAAACGGGTAAGAAAACTGTACTTTGAATCATTTTAATTAGCAAAAATATTGTTCTCTGTGTCTACGCATTAAAAAAGTAGCGTTTTTCCTTTTGTAAGCCAGGCATAAACCTGGTTAGGTTGTGTGTAGTGTAGTGATTTTATTTAAATTATTTAATTGTAATTAATGTTTTTTTTTTTTTTTAGTACCTATATTTTAATGATTTTATTTTTCGTGTAGCTTTTGCCCGCGGCTTCGCTCGCGTTAATTTAGAATTTGACAATCAATTCGGGTTGTACTCTGTTTGTAATAATATAGTTCAATCATGATTTGAAAGACACGTGGCGCCATCTTCTATCATAAGAACATAATTGTTGTTTTCCTCGGGAACAGTACTTTTTTGGCGTAAAAGGTACCCTATGTCCGTTTCTGTACACCTGAAAACGTATATGCAAAAATTTCAGGATGATCGGTTCAGTGGTTATCTAGTAGATTGTCAGACCTACTCGATATGCACACCAAATTTCATACAAATCGGTTCAGCCGTTCCGGAGGAGTTTGGTAACAAACGCCGCGACACGAGAATTTTATATTTTAGATAATATTAAATAAGGAAAGGAACCGAATCACAGGCTTTTGACTAGTGGGGCTACAGATGTTAAATTCTTTTGCATAGTGAAAAATATAGCCTAAAAGATATTTGTATACTATTGTGAAATTTATTGAATAAACTTATATTATTAATGTTCTTCTCAAGATTCACGTCTTATTCTCAGGTATCCATCCGCGGCCAAGCATTTGGTGTGGGCGCATTTGAAGCAGATGATGAAGACATCTACGCGAATGAAGACATGTCCCACTACGACTTCTCAATCGGAGGCCCCGCGCCGGTCAACGAGAAAAAGAAGCCTGTTCCGAAGAGTGGCCATGTAAGTCATTTTCACGCTTCTATCGGTAGGTGCCTAGAGGTCAACATTGCAGTAAGATAGGGCAAGTAGACTGATCAGAAACCGGCAAGCTATTAGGCAAAAGCAGGCAAGCTTTTAGGCTTTTTTTGAAGCGAAAACTTCTTTAGCATCGTTGTGATTTGAAAGTCGATGAAACGCAAAAGCGACAGTAAAAAGAGACAGACACATAAATTCATAAGATTTCACGTGGGATAAAATAAGATAGGAAACATTATACAGTGTTTATCTTGAAGCCAAAATTTTAGAAGGTTTCACTTCTACCACGTGTTAATTGCACACATGTTTTTTTTTTGGGACATACCCGCCACACTTTTCCCAAACCACCGTAGCTCTTAAAATCCAATATCAACAGCTCGCTCACGCTCGGATAAATTTAATTATTTTGTAGGGGTCCTGCACTCTTGTACACGTCAGCTTACATTCTGCAGTATAATTGAACAAACCGTTATTTGTTAGTAAATAAAAGATTTAATTCAGTAGATAACTTTGGCTTTTTCAGGTCATACAAGGTTTTGTCAAAGCCAGCAAGCCGTTACCATCAGTCCCTGCCTACCCCGCCCCGGCGTTACCGCGTGACTATGTAGCCGCGGTGGCCGGCGCCAGACGTTCCCGGTTCGAGCCTACCACACAACAACCGAGGGACCAAGGTATGATCAAAATCAATCTCAAAGCATTTATTTCAATTAGACCATAACTGGCACTTTTGACAGTCAGAAAAACAAAAAAAGGCGAAGCTACAGTCACAGACACAAGGCATAATAACTTGTGAATGTACTGTAGTTGCCCATTCCAAAGCGTAGATCTCTATGGAGAAGAATAGGCAAGAAACTCCAGGGATACTCTTTTCAATCAAAATATTGTTACAAAAATCTTGGTTACATCTTTCATGTTGAGACTATACTTATATGTGAGAACGATGTAGAAAGACGTACACATTAAGAGCATCCAGAGTAAAAGGTTAAATAGTTAAAATAAACCGTGGCAGCTAAGAGATGACCAATCTCATCTGACAGCGCCCGTTCACGAACTAAATGACCCGACACACCCGCCACCATCAGCGAGACATTTGAGTGAGTAGTGAGAGACATTTTCTCAGCCATCAGGGCACATTCGAGTCAACGAAAGATAACTAAATGTAAATGGTAGCTTACATAGTACTCACACTGACAATCGGAGACTCATGCCTGTTTTCTGAAACACAAGGCTCTGTTGGATTTTTACAGTTGACATTTTTTATGCATAATGTTGAAATGATTTCGGCGAGATGATTTAGACGCGCATCACGACGGCTGGTTCGAGGTGGCGCAAGAGACGAGTACCCGATAGGATATGAGGGAGGCCTTTGCCCAGCAGTGGGATATACAAGGTTATTAAAAAAAAAAGTGTGTGTGTACTTATTACGCATGTAAGAAGTTATACTATACTTCTTTGGCCTATAAAATTAAAATGTTGACTAGCTAACTTCAGGGTGTCGGTTTTTCGTGACGGTGTGCGCGCGCATCAAAAATTTATTACTCATCATTTTTCCGTAACGCGTCAAAAGAAGTATAACTTCAAAAAGTTGAAGTAATTATACATTCATGTAAGTGTTAGTAGTAAACAGACCCTTCACGAAGGGTATTTTTAAACCCATCATTGAAAGGAGTGTATAATTTGAGCTAGAATAACAAGTAGACAAAGAACCACTGCTGAGCCACTTTTTGCAAAAGCCCGTTGTCGCTCAGAGAAGGAACATAAATGTATAAAATAGCTTTACAATGCCATGTCGTCTGTTAATCCAGGGTTGCAAAATCAATCCAAAACATTTTTTGACGTGATAACGTGTTATAAATCGTCACGTTCCGCCTGAGCCGAGCGTGCAAGCGAGAGCGCGGAACAAGCGATAGAGAGGCACGATCGGCCTAAGCTTTCGGCTTGTGACGCATCTATGTATTATACAAAATAATGATAATTCAGTGATAACAATTCAATTCAATTCATAAAAGTATGCAATTTTTTATCAGTGTTTTCTTATGACGTTATCACATAGAATTATCGTCCGTAAACCGAGTTTACAGATAACATTTTTTTTTTCTTCTAAAACCTTATATACCTATTATTTACAGGACTAGGCCGTCACGAATTATCAGCGAAAGCTCGCGGCGAGTTACTAGGCGAAGCTCCCTTACCAACCCAACTACCCCCTACACCCACACAGACAAACACCCCCACAGAAGATCCCATAGCCAAACTCCTCGGTAAAAAAGTCGATTTCGTCACATTGACAGAAAAAACAGAACTAGACTATATCCCTATCAAAGATTCCGGGAAAGATCTGACCAGGGTCTTCAAACCTTTTGTTGGAAACCCTGAAAAACAAAAGAGGTACGAACGTTTTGTGGCAAATAAGGGGGTGTTGGAAAGAGACGGCGATGTGGACAAGTTGCAGGAGTGGGAGAGGGAAAGGGAGATGATGGAATTTGAGCAGGCTGCGAAGCTGTACCGGCCTTTGAGTGGGGTTATGGGGGATCGGTGAGTTGAATTTTGTACTGCAGTGTTAGTGATCATGTATTGTCAGTCATGTATTGTCAGTAGTTTGATGTACATAATGCTTGGTTAACGGCTTCGTGAAAAGTCTGTTTACACTCCGTATAACCATTTTCCAGATTCACCCACGCTTCAGAGCCAGATGAAGCTACTAACCCTCTCACTGCCGTGGCCAGAAGCTCCACAAACCACGGCCTAGCCACCAAGGCGCAGATGGAAGCAGCTGCGAGCGGTGTGTATGGCGTCATGACGCGGCAGCACACGCAGTGGCGCCCTGAAGCGCTGCTGTGCAGGAGGTTCAATGTACCTGAGATAGGTGGAGACAGGTCAGTGTCTTTTAGACTAGAAGTGTGGTTCTACCCCATAGATACGACTTGGAGTCTTCATACATCGACATAGCTGCATCTATACTCGCTTGTGTGGTTGGGTAAGTTCAAATACGTGGGGTCAAACCAAATTAGCTAGCGAAACTCTGCAGAGATGTGTAAGTGACAACACAAAAATAATGAAAAAGATGTTTTTTTTTTTTAAGTTGACCCCAAAACCTGAATTCTTAATTTTCAACTGAGGACATTGATGATTTCAGTTGTACATGCCTCGGCCATGGCACGAGGTGGCAGGCTGCTGGTATTAGCTTAAGCCGCCCCTCACAGCCTGCCTTATATTCTTGATACAAGCACTACTATCTTGCCACGCAGAAACTTTTATATCTGAATAACAAAAACAGAATTCAAAATAGAATCTAATATATCCGCGGCGGCGTGCTATAACCAGAGGTCGGAATTAGGTAGAGTTATTTATGTACTTACACTGATTTCATACAGCGAAAGAATAAAGTGGATATGCCTCAAATCCCGAGATTAATTTGAAAGAGAAGAAAAATCCCGTGATTTATTAAATAAAAAAAAAGCTATAACTTTCGAGCTCACTATGGTCGCTCTTACATCGGAACTTTATGCAGAGGTGGACTAAGTAACTTTCTTCAACTTCCTTAAGTTTCTTCTTTACGAATAGTAAAAATATATCCGAGGCGGGTTGTTTTATTTTCCGAACTCGATCCGATTCTGTACGAATGGTTTAAAAACCACCATCTGAAGTGGACCTAAACACAAATGTTTTTAAAATTATGAATTTCTTAATGTTCTCTAATCTGGTCTAATTTTACTTGCCCACAGAATCGAAAAGAAAAAGGAAGACCGACCAAAAGTCTCCTACTCAATATTCTCATACTTGGAGTCTTCTGTACACGATAAAGACAGTTTCGCCAAAGAGCAGAGCAAATTCAGTGGCTCTAAGTCTTTAAATACCAGCATCTTACCTAAAACTGATCAGAACGCTCAGAAAACTGATCAGGTTGAACTAGCTCATCAAGATGTCAGTCAGAATGCTAAAGGAGAAATAAAAGAAAGTGTACCAGCCCCAGGATTCAGTAAAAGAATGACAGTTGCAGAACTATTCTTAAAGGAATCGGAGAAAACTAAAAATCAAGGCGCTGAAGTTTTGGATACAATAAATAAATTCGATAAAATGGACCTCTACAAATCCATCTTTCTCAGCGACAGTGAAGAAGAGGAAGATAAAGATACCAGCAAAACTAATGAAGGAATAGACTTTATAGATGCCCCTAAAAATGTAGAAAGGAATACTTCTCCACCACGAGGTATATTCGCTAACATAGACTTCGACGAACTCAATTCTTGGAGAAGAACAGAGGAACTAACAAAAATACCTGAAGATGCTAACATAAACATTAAATATATAAAACCTACAGCTAAAAACTCTGAAGAATCGAGCACAAAAGATGAAAGTGAAAAGATAAATGAAGAAGAAGCAATGTACGGGCCGAAAATACCAGAAAATATACAAAAAAGGTTGCAGTCTGAAACTAGTAATAATGTACAAGAAACTATAGATGTAAACTCTTCGTCTAGTGAAGACTCGTGGGTCGATGTAAATGAAGTGAAGAGTAAAAAGCAAAAAAAGAAAAAGTCTAAGAAACATAAGTCTAAGCATAAGAAGAAGTCTAAAAGTAAAATGAAGGAAAGATAACTTAAAAATGTTGATAAACAAGTGAATTTTCAGCGTGTATCTTTCAGTTTCTTATTCTATTTAGGGCACATTCTTTCTTCTTCCATACAGAGTGTAAGAAACACCGACCCACAAACGTTTACCACATATTCAGTACATCATTCTGAACCACATAGAAATTTTCATCGGTACTGTTAGCCTGTGTCATCCCAACGCTGGACAAGGCCTCTCCCTATGACTTCCAAATCTTTCGCTCAATCAATCAATATCTTTATTGTGGATCAAAGGTAGGTACATAATACAAAATAATTCAAGGAAAATAATTAAATTGTGATCAGCTACGATCTAGGGCTAATGTGAACCATTGGTCGTCGGTTCTGTCAAGCTCGTCTCGCCATCTCCTGCAAAGTCTGCCGTCCATGAAAGAAATTATGAAAGGAAATACTTCTGTGACACTTGAGCGAAAAATCATGAACATGTGCATTCTTCCCATTTTGACCTGGATCTCAGATTTGGTCTTTGACAAACTTTTAAAAGTCCAAGCACAAGGTTTGCCAACGTGCAATGGAGCGCAGTATCCTAGGCGTCAAACTAACCGACCATATACGTAACACCACACTGCGCTCCAAAACATCGGTAGTTTCCTACCGTTTCCATTTTGACCTATACGGGTTCGGAATTATGTGTTGAATACGCAAGCGTCTGTGAGCCGGTGTCCCTTTCACCCTTTTTTTTTGCGATGGGAAATCATCAAATGGCCATCAAATCAATCAAAATGTCAATCATCGAATGACGCTCTGGGCGGTGGTGAACTGTAAAGATCCACGAATCACATACAGGTCCAATGGCTTAACGTTCTGAGCCAAGTAAGGGTCTCAATATGTAATGTAAATGTAATGGTCACCCAGCCACAGACCGACCTCAGTAAGCGTAGCTTGACCTTCGCTCGATTCGTGGAGCTGTTATTACCTAGCAACGAGCTTAAAAGGAAACCCTCGTAAAAGCTCGTAAAATTACAATAAACGCCATTCATATTCCATTCCCTTATAAAGCAGCAGTATGAATAAAACATTGTTGTATTTACATCTAAACATGTTTTATTTCTATCCGATAGAAGGAAAAATACGAAATAATCAGCTGTTTACCATCCCACGCGATCACCGAGGAATGCTGACGATTTGAGCAATACAATGTGTTGCCAAATTATTCCGAGAGGTATTTTTGCACCTTTGAGCGAATACAATGTTCGCAACGGCTGGATTCAGACTTAAATCGAGTGTGTAAACAGACTCTTCACGAAGCCGTCAACCAAGCATTGTGTACATCACACTAAGTAACTTTACGCAAAAATTAGTGCTGGCAAACGACTTTTTTTGGGGTGAAAAGTCGCGTTTTACGGTAGGACTCCTGGAATAGACTCGGTTGGGACGTTTCAAGGAAACTAGTGGACTGTATATAAAATAGGTGTAATACCACAATTAACATTAAGGTACAAAGAAATGCCCGTAGTGGCCGGCGTCTGTGAGCTCAGTGAGTGGGAGTGCGCGCAGCAGCGCTCGCGCAGCCAGGTTCGGTGCCCCGAGCCCCGCGCCCTCCCCGCGTTTGTCCACGCATATGTGAGGCGCCGACACTCCATATAATTCATTCATAACATTTTGCTGATGGATGGATTGAATAGTACGGGGTTCGTGAAGATGTCTTAAGTAAAAAAAATACAATACAAAAAGTTGGTACCGTGACCCCCAATATCTATGTAACTAGAAGGTTCCCAGACATGATCTAGAATAAAAAAAATATCGCAATGACGGGGAGAACAAGCGCCGTTCGGCTTCGTTAAGAGTCTTTTTACACCCTTAGGGTATCGACTGCATTAGAAAAAAGGTGGAACAAAGTGGTTGAATTTTCATGGGAGTTTTTTTATTAATTTCCTAGAACTGTGAAGAACAAAGTAAAAAAATCCTAAATAAAAACTTCGTTTCACCTTATGAGTACTTTTTGGCAAATTGCACATAGTATGACGGATGAAATCATGACTCTTCTTTGGTCAACCATTGTTATCCATTAAAAATTCACAGTTGCAGCCCTTTTTTTCTGATGGGAAATCACCAATCAATGACTTCTCCCGCTTTGGCAGAGCAGAAGGGAGTGTCAGACTTGTACTGACTAAAACCCATCCATGTTCCTTCCTTGCCCTTTGTGTTCCAGGGCCGCGGTATCTCTTTCGAAGTCCTGCAGCACAGTTGCAGCCCTGAGTGGAAATTTCCGTGTTCACACACAATCTTTATCTTCGACAATGCATACAACAGACAATCAAACTGGCAAATGCCGGTACTTACGTATACCTACGAACGTAGGTTCATAGATTTATTGACCGACATTGTAGATACCTGCGCGTACCCTTACAGGGACATAAACACGTTCGATGTAACAGTATAAAGCCACGTCATCTCTCAATTAAATATGTACGTATCGCCGTACAATTGCTTTCTTACCACGTCGCCATACGCACGTAACTACGACTACGACTACGACGAACGTGCCAACAGAAAATACGCGAAACGAACAATAGGATAGCTTACACAAAAATCTAATTAGTCCGTCAGATAGATTTCCAAAAATAATGGACACGTATTTTTTCTTTTTTCACGTAGACAAAAGATGATGATGATACAGTGCGCGAAAACTCGTGTGACGTCATAATAACAGTACACTTTTACTGGCGGAGTGAAGTCACAAGCCTCCCACTCACGTTCTTTGATACGTTTTATCTTCGTAAATTTTGATTGATTTGATAAAACAAGCAAATACGTATCCAATATTTTTCGATAATCTAACTGACGGACTAAATAGAATCATATTTTTTTTTACTCAGAAAACGTCCCTATTAAATCGTTGGCAAAAACTGCTAGCAATTTTGTTCTTTGTTGAATAATTAATCACGAATGCGAAGAACTACGATCGATGCCACTTACTACTTAGCATGTGGATGCTACCCATGGTAACAATATTGATTGACCTGTTGGTCTAGTGGTTAGTGACCCTGACTGCTAGGACGGAGGTCGTGGGTTCGATTCCCACACAGGACAAATCTTTGTGCGATGAGTACGATTATTTGTTCTGTATCTGGGTGTATAATTTATCTATATACATATAATAAGACAGTAAAAAAACTGTGTCTGTACATCGAATATATAAAAAAAAAAAATTGGGGGGTGTTTAGAAACAGTAATAGAGCACGAATCCAAAAAAAAAAAATCTGTCTGTTTGTCTGTACACGCTAATCTTCGGAACTACTCGACGGATTTGAATGATTTTTTTTTGTTGTATATGTATTAAGTCTGGGCAAAACATAGGCTATAATTTATCTTGGAAACTTGAACACCTGATGCAGAACCGCAACAGACCAGCTAAACTATAAGAGATACAAAAATGGTACCATAGCAAAAATTGTTCCACGTAATGAGCATTTTCTGCTAAGAGAATAAATTTGAAGATCTGGAACAGCTGATGTGGAACTCCAAGAGCCCAGCCACACTATAACATATATAGGAATGACGTCTTAGCAAGAGTTGTTCAGACTGATAAGCACTCTCTGTTGACGTATAAAAATTGAAGATGTGGAACACCTGTCGTGGAGCTCCAAGAGCCCAGTAACACTATAATATATATAGGAATGACGTCTTAGCAAAAATTGTTCAGCCTGATGAGCACTCTCTGTTGACGAATAAAAATTGAAGATCTGGAACACCAGATGTGGAAATTAAAGCTATCACTAATTTCACTGTATTTCTACCAAAGGGTATCGTATTACCCATAACTAACTGGGTTGTGGAGGGCAGATAGACAGTCGTTCCATGTAAAATACTGGTATTCAGCTGCATCCGGATGTACTGGAAGCCGAACCCAATAGCACTACATATTATAACACAATGTTCTCCGCCGCGACTATCGGTCTGTTCGCGATAAACTCAAAAATTACTGCACTGATTTTCATGTTGTTTTCTTAAATAGATAGAGTGGTTCTCGAGGAATTTTTTACTATATAATTCGACAAGTTTTTGTACAGATTGGCTAAAATATAATGATATTTGTTGGAGGTGTTGGAAACAAATAAGCCGTCTGGGGGAGCTTTCAACGAAAACGCTGCCCTTTAAGATATAACAAAATGATGAATGGTAGAATTGTATATCTTATATAGGTCAAAGAAAAATCCACTATGGCTTATGTCTATCTCTTAAGGTTAATATACAATATCCATTTTAATACTTTGAAAATGGGCAAACTAGGTTCCCATGAGTTGAGGGAATGGGATCATCATGATTACTTTTGGTCGCGATAACCGATATCCACGCAGGCGAAGCCGCGGGCATCAGCTAGTCTATAATAATTATGTATGTATTTAGAAATATATAAGTATGTTTATCAGTTGTCTGGTTGCCATAGTACAGGCTCTGCCTAGTTTGGGATCAGATGGCGGTGTGTTGGTTGTCCCAAGATATTATTAATTTGAAGCTCAGACAACACAAGATTTGGGTCAGGGCAACTGTTTTTAACATATGTATAAAGGGTGTAAAAAGACCCCTAACGAAGCCGAGAGGTACTGGTTCTGCACATTATTGCAATATAATTTTTTGTTTTGTGACATTCCTGGGAACCTTCTAGTTACGGAGTTATTAATAAGTTATATTATATATAAGACCAAAGTTCCAACTATTTCACCTTTTAAAAAAAAATACTGGTTTTAATGTTATATAACTTCAGTTTCAATTACTCCACGACCCCTGTACTATTCAATGCATCCAGCTGCACAATTTATATTGAGTGCGTTAAATTGAACCCTGATTTTTCAGATAAGAAAAAAGTCGTTTCCCCGTAATAAAGCCTGGTTAACGGTTTCGGGAAGGGTCCTTTGTCGTTCGTACACCTTGTATATTAATCAAAATAGCAATATTTTGCCTCCTGCTCTTCTCTTGACGGTACCGTCCGGGACCGTGAACCTAAAATTATATGTAGGTATCGAATTTAATACCTCTAGACCTCACACGTAAAACATAAAGTAATAAGTATATATGCTCTATGCTGACAAGAGGACAGATGAACCAGCCACCGTTTTCACAAACGCTCCGAGATCTCGATTCATAAAATCGATAATTATCTTTTTTTGACATAATGAAACCGAGCGAGATAGACACGGGGACTTACCAAATCGTAATCTAGGACCGAGCTTTTGCGAATATAGGACCATTGCAGGATCGTCACACCGGGCCCAGGTACTTGAAGAAGGTCGTCACCGTCGAGGCAGACCTTAGGACACGCTGGCATGGCGATCTGGAATTCTGGACTCGTTCTTGCCAGATTGGTCGAAAAAGACGCAAAGTAGACGACAGCACTGAACGAATTTCAATTCTGTCTAAACAAAAATCACATCGACGACTGTTGAGTTAGTTTGAGCTAAATCTGTACACAATTGTTGTCGTGTTTTGTGCTGTATGTTTATTCAAATAGAAATGCAAATTAAAACAGAGGTAAACTGATCCGGTAGGTAACAGAATCATTAAACGTAGCGCGTAATGAGTAATTTTGCGCCGTTCGCCTTGTCCCTGAGGCGTATAGCGTGATGATTTTACGGGTTTGTGCAGCCTGCTCGGAAGACTGCTGCTCTTCAACCTGGACACCGAAGGGCAGGCCAAGATCAAGATTTGTATATCTTCAACAGGAGTAGCTACCTACCGAATATTTAGCTCACTCAAAATATAGGTCACTGCCGCTATGTTCCACAACGAAACAAACCCTAAAGGGAATCTCTTGATTAGTTCAAAGTCGTCTGACGCCCGTTTATGCAAAAATACGTGATTTCTATTTCGAAGTAAATAAACATGTTATGTTATTGTGTAATATCATTACGTAGGCCAGTGGGCGTCAGAGATCGCTCCAAGGCTATTTGAGAATGGCGGGAAACCGAGCGAAAGCTGCAGCCCTACAAAGCGTATCAGTACCATAGATAAATACACATCAATTTAGTTCTAGAATGTTATTTTAGACCTAGACGTGCTGTCTAGGTCGTCCTAGGGACAGTGATTCAGGGACGCACGTACTACGACATAAATAATGCACTTCTAAACATGTCGATTTTTCTCCTGCATTATACATCACTGGCTAAGTTTTCTCTGTTCAAAAACTGCACTACAGAGAACCCGACATGGATACTAAAAAATATTGTTGTTTAAAGGTCATAACATCTACCCAATTATCGATAACAAGTCCGACGGACAGAGACAAAGCGATCAGTCTATAATGAAGCAAAAAGAGACAGCATGTAAACTGTTGATAGGAACGAGATGGGAATGCTGAATTGACATGTGTTAGAAAGAGATATCCGTAAAACACAGTCTACAATATTATTTCTTCTGTCATGGTTGGTACGCATGCGTCACTCGATTATGCCAGGACTGAATTTAAAATATTAATTTAGTCTAGAGTTTGGCTTGGTTTGGTTTGATCGGGCATATATTTTGTATATCATATATGTAACCAGTCAAGATTTTTTTTAATTCTTTTATTTGAATATTGTACGAAAAAGTGAACGTTTTTATTAAAGCTTAGTATCGTAATTAAACAAAAGTTTGTGTGGAAGTTGTAAAATACAGCCATAATTAAGTTTTATAATATTTGCTCCTTTTCACAACAACAACGAACCTTAAACCATTTAACTAACCATATTTTAGTGTGAAGTCCTATATGAATCGTACAAGAAAAAAAAAAAACAAACACTTCCAGTTCGGACCTGGCAAAATACAATCAGCTGTTTGTAATGACAGTTCCTCTGACAAATACAAAATGGTTGAAAACTAAAGTTGGCAAACAAAGAAAAGGCAGCGTAATAGCGAATTTTAGCGTTAAAAAACGTTTTTTTAAAGTGAAAGTTAGTTAGTTTAGTTTGTGTTTAGTGTTTTGTGCACGATGTTGGATTTGGAAATCGTCCCTGAACGCTCTCTGGGCTGTGATGCCTGGGAATTTGTTCTAGGTAAGGACCGCGTATGTTTATTTCTTACGTCAAGAATTTGCGCTTTATTTCTACGGGAAGTGTCTTACGCAATGGTATTTTTAACGAATATTCATCATAATTATTAATTAATTAGATTGACTGTGGGATAGGCATAGTGATTGTTTTACCTTTTTACAGCATTGATTTTTTTTCTGTGGAAGTGTCACGAACAGCCTTTGTTTCGCTGATCTGTGCTGTTTATTTTTTTTATTGCTAATCTTGACCGTGAAATTAGTTGATTGCGTTGTTTTCGTGTTTACTACGAGACATCGTATGACACTTATTTGGATTTCGGAGTATTTAGCTGTTTATTTACATTTGACTGACTCGGAAAACACTTGCATTTCTATTACACGCTAATTAGAAAGAATGATGCAATTTTTAAAATATAATTTAAAAAAATATTTTTGTGAATTTCTATATCTCATGAAATAAGATTAGGAAGCTCTTGTTTTAGTTATCTTGGGCTTAGAGTAGTGTTCTTCTCCTTTTGTAAAAAATATGAAGTTTAATCCTTGACAGTAGCATTTAAGGATTAAATTATCTTTTTGATGTACACCTGTTTCAAGCTCAAGCAACATCTTTTCTTACATTTTTTGTTTTAATTAAAATAACAGAACAGATAATTAAATTACTCAAAACATGACAAGCATTTAGATAAATTAACCTGGTTTGTCACGAACAAAGTCGGATCACAAATATTTGATATTTTCCTCATCACATTCCTATTATTTAACCTATTATTGTTATTATTATTTTTTTCCTATTATTTATCCTTCCTAATTATTGTGTAAAATCAACTTGAAGATTATACATATTTCTTAAATTTTTTACTATTGATCAAATTGATTGTCTTTCTGATTGATCAAACGTCCTTCATCCTAGTATTATAAATACAAATTAAAACAGGAATTATACATTTATCTTAATAATAAAGGAGCTCATGGGTAAATCATAAAAAACCCATTACATACCAAGTTTCCTCTGTTTCTCGGAAAGCATGTTAAGCCACTGGTCCCAGCTGTCAATTATAGAGCTTTGACAGTCGTTAAGTAGTCAGTGGGCCGAAAATCTGACAACCAGTCTTACCAAGGGGTATTTTATTACCCTGTACTTGGTTGTGGAGCTCAGTTAAGCAGTTGCTCCGCGTAAAATACTGGTATTTAGCTGCATCCGGTTACACTGGAAGTTGACTCCAACATAGTTGGGAAAAAGCTAGGTTGATAATGAATACATTTTCCTCTGTAGAGAACATTGTAAATCCTAGTTCCGTAGTTGATAATAGTAAGTACTTAGTTCAAACAGGCATGGTTTCATTGTATCCTATAGCCAACAATGTTGCAGATAGTATAGTGCTTTTAATCTGAATTAATAAACTACAGCTTAAAACAAAGAGATAAACTTACAAACACACAAAACTCACGAAAGCTATTAATTTCGTTAAAACTTACTCAGTTAAAGTAAAATAATAACAAAGAACAAAGTCATTATCCCCGCACTGGTTTACAAACTTGCATTTGCAGTTGAACTGATAACAATTTATATTTAAATGCGTTGTTATAAAAAATATGTGAACTGTAAAGTTAAGTTTGTTTACGGTAGGTAGTGCGTTATCAGGTGATGACTATTTCAAGTGATTGCATCATTGTTGTCTTTTTATTGTTTTTAATGTTATTACTTTTTTGGAGTGTTAATTGATTTAATAATTATCATGAAATATAAGTTTTTAGATAGATGGTATTTAATTTAGGTTAAATACCAGCATTTTGGTCGATTTCAGAACGGAGTAAAAAGGGCAAAATTTTTATCAAGTAAACACAGTGTATGAGGAGACCAGTAGTAGTGAAATGTCATATTTCATAAATTTTGACATTAGGTATAGCACTTTTGTATGGAACAACATTATCAAAACAAATATATTAATGGAAGTTTCATTACTCCGGGTTTAACTAGAACCGTGTACTAAATCCTTTGTCAAGTTTGTGTCACTCACAATGACTACACCGTGTATAAAAATATTTTCTTGAAGCTTATTTCTAACTGAAAAGGTTTAACACCCTAAAAGAAAGAAACATTAAATGTGGAACACATTCAAACCAGTAGTGACTAAGTGACACATGTGCAAATAAAAAAAAAAAACAATGCTCTCATTAACCATTGACAATTTTATTTTTTTAATTGGAACCTATTGTCTTCATTTATGTATGCAAGCATGGAAAAAAGAAGTACTTACATGCCTTATTGATGGCATACATTGTGTGCCAACCAGCTATCATGTAGTTTAACAGATATGTACAATAATATGATAAAAAACGCGACATTGAAAGTCATACTTTGTTACTATTCAATTGGCAAGTCCATTAATCAAAGCTTAACATAATGTGTTTGACATTGGCCAGACTTAAGTTACGAACGGATATTAATACACGTTTTCACTAAAACTAGGCAATGTCTAAATGAATGCCTAAGTAAAAGGGTGCTGTTTTGCTCTGAAAGTTGAAAACCTTATGTACCTCATAGTGTACCTTAGTGAAACGGACATTAGTTCTTTGTCCTCTAAATCAGTATGATTCCAGTTACTTGCATGGGTATGTCAATTCTGTTGGTAAATACCTCTTTCTTCCAGAGTACTCTAAAGTAGGAAAAAAATACAATTAAATTAATTAAGCCCGTGCCAATATGGTTTTTCATGAAAGAGCAGCAAAGGCTGAAAGCTCAGAGTTAGCTTAAATTCTTTCTTGAAAAGTAAAAAAATGACAGCTGTGATGTTATGTTATGATGGGAATTAATTAGCTATTACCATTTTTGTCCTGAAATGGCACTAGAAAACTTAAACGAAAAATCTCCTTTTTATGCTTTTTTTGGTCGTTAAAAAGGGAGGGTTGTGTTTTTAACAAAAGGAGGGTAATGTTTTTTTTTTTACTCATTTAGTCATTAGTTTAGAAGTTCCAGTAATAGATACTATAACACGTAGCACTTGGCAACAGTGCCAAAAGTGTCACTTCTCATTTCTACCATCGAGTATGCTGGACAAAGCGAAGCATAATGGAATTTCCGGTCGCGGACATTTGAACCAAATAAAATGCGGGCTTCTATTTTTGTTTTGTGCTTTGGGATTTTACGTTCACTACAGACTGAGAGAAATATCATAATGTTGAATGGTTTAAGTTACTTAGTGGTCTTTATAGGTACAGACGCCAGCACGTCAACCTACCCGAATCTGTCAGATTTTCCCTAACAACCTTGAACTTAATGTCATAGAGATAAAGTTGAAAATCTAGTAAAGAAATCTGACAGATTGTAGTAGCTTGATGTGCTGGCGTCTGTACATCGTTTAACTAGCCGTTTTCCAAATATGTTAGGCCATGTAACCTAAGCGGAGACGAGCGGGTGGCTCTGGGGCACTCCCGGCAACCAGCACAACGTTGTTTTCACTAACACAACGCGACGCCCAAATAAAGGACTAAACAAAGCGCAAAAAATATCGAACTATGCAATAATAATTGCGTAGTCCCGCTTACATAGTGATACTGAAAACGAGTTGTAAGTGGGCTTCTTCAACTACCCACCGTTTTACTCGATTCTCCGCTTCTCTTATCCAATCGGGCTGGTAGCATCATCAAGGGTAGGAACATCGTCGATCCATCCAAACTTCAACCTGATGTTGGGGTAAAATGCCCATAGCATTTGTTTAGCAATAGTTAACACCCTTCACAAATAGAATTAAGTAGTTCTAGCCACTTAAAGCTAACTTTTGCGATTCTGTTGCTTGTTTTTCTGACACTCAAGATCATCAGAAACTAGTTTATGAAAAAGCAACATTATAATAAGTCTAAACCTAGCACGTTATAAATAGTATCGTGTGGTCGCTCACGTGCTTAAACTGGCGGTACCTGTTTACCTGATATACAGTATATTTTAATATTACACTTATCTGCTTAGTCAGTCTTACTAAGGGGTATCGTATTACCCAGTATTAACTGGGTTGTGGAGGTCAGATAGGCAGTCGCTCCATGTAAAATACTGGTATTCAGCTTCATCCGGTTAGACTGGAAGCCGATTCCAACATGGCTATGATGACTGATCTGGTGGCTGAGGGCAATGGGAGCCTAGTGGAAACGGCAGGTACTTATGAGCTGTAGGTCGCAGATGAACCCAATCCGACACTTTACTTTGTGTAAATTAACTCATCACCGCTGTTTTAAAGACGGTAAAGGAATACATTGCGAGGAAACGAGCATGTTTTAGAGCAGAAAAATCAAAGATATCTGACTTCTATCAACTCGCACGGGGCTAGAGTAGTAGATTACGGCCCACCACCTCTCACAAAGAAGCCTCTGTACCCGCAGTAAGAACCTTAGGTTGTTTATATTTGACATGGAAGCGTCAGGGTAGCCCGCGAAATTCAAATTTTCTGACGTTTTTGCAATTTGCAGGTCAGTGTCAGGTGTATGTTGATTAAAATCTGATTCGCGACCGTAGCAAATACAGCTTTACTGAATTATAATAATTAAAATCATCAATACAAGCCTTTAAATTCATTTAATCCCATTGAACGACTATTTAATGAAAAAGTCATTCATTTAATTAATCGGGCTACTAGCGCATCATCTATAAGCTACATACTGCCGTTACTGGATTTGACTTAAACTGGCATTGTCTTCTATCATGTTACGAACAATCCCAGCCAACCTTAGTAATTATCTGTGGTTAATGCCCATTCAACATCAAGACAGGTACGTGAATCGCCCTAAACACATCTTCAGGGTGATTCACAAAAGCTCAATGTAGCAAAACTTAGAAGAATATCCCCGTTATAATTTGTCCCCCTCCGTCTGTGATATTAATTATTTAGCAGGGATGGAATCGTGGCCCCTTGTTCACGTAATTATAGATAAAGAGACGGCCACTAACCAGTTCACGTGGCATTTGCGAAAGAACCGAATCGATACTAGTTAGGTAGTTGTCTGTCTGATGTCCTATTCGTCCTTTGGAAACTAAGAAGCGTGAAGACAAAGGATTTTAAGGATATTTTGTGCTTTGGGCACTTTTTTATGTTTCGACTAGTTTTTGCTACTGAACTGCATCAATTGGCCGATTTGGATAGTTTTGAATCGATTGTGTACCCAAGTAGTCAGCTGCAAACATAATCTGGCACAATGAGGCACTATTCATTCCTCCAACACCGAGTGCGAGTGTGGCGGTCCAGATCAGACTATACCCCACCTTCTGAAGTGTCCCAGGTGTCTGTTTATCAGCACTCCCCACGACCTAAATCACGCTTCTGATCCAAACTGTATAATATGGAAGTAACATCAATACAATCGAGATGGGCAGACGACGTTGTTGCCATCGCGGGGATATTCTGGATGAGTCTGGCACAAGAACGTAGAGCTTAGCACAAGCAAAGAGAGGCCTATATCCAGCAATGGATGAAGTCGGGCTGTGGATAATAATGACGGATCGATACGAAAAGTAGAAGAATCAAAAATAACAAACCAAGTCAAATTCATTTGCTGTTGAACTAACAAAACAAATAAAATTCGAATTGCAAGACACGTGTTTCGTCACGCGACAAACTGCGTTCCATCACCAAACAATGTTTTAACTAACATCACAGTTATTGTAGAGTAACCTTGATATCGATGTAAATTGTAAACAACATGTTTTTGACTTTCAAAGTTCAGCCTAAATTTTACCTTCTTGATAAAGTTTAATTCGTAATCTTATCTTTATCCTGACGTTGCGTCATGTTTTGTAAGGTGCGTTGACATTAAATAAACATGTTATATGAACATAATAGCACATACACGACTTGCCATGGCTGACCTGGAACTCTTTGAATAGACTAACGACACAGGCTGACCGAAACAAGGAAGACCTGTTCAGGTGGAGTGTTCATAGATGACTTTGCCCTGGAGTGTAAATGTGGTATTGCCCCACAAACGATGGGACACTTGATATCGTATCTTGCCTGGCCTGTTGCACATCATAGGAGCTGAAAGTGCCAAACTCATCGCCAAATTTCGGGCTAACTCAATTTAAACTGTCATCGACACCAGTGGCGAAGGTTCCATAGAACTCGATTCCTACCAGCTTCCCCTTCAAAAATGGCACAGTCAGTATTCCATTGACAAATAATATAATCACATTAAAGATAATATATACTCCGGGTTACCTCTTACGAAAATTGTACCTTCGCTACTGATCGACACCAACAACATAAAATCAACCTGTGTTGTACCCACAGGCCTCTGTGAGAACGAGGGGGCCAAAATTCACCACGATGATACCCTAGATTGCCCTAGAACATCATAGCCCTCCCCTTGGCTTCACCGTAGCTGGATAAAATTCAGATTGATTAGTTTCAACCAGGATCGTATATTCAAATCAGAGAAGGGCAAGAACAGATAAAGATGGATGGACTGTGTCAAGAATGAAGTGGATAGAAAGGAGGTGACTGCTGAAAAGTATGGAAGAAGTTTTTGAATTAGAAATTCGGATAAGGGCAGGAGAATGATGATTCAGAAAAGGCTGGAAGGTCCGTAGGAGATGTGTGAAGAGGAGATGCGTAAGAGCTAGGGTGGATCTGGATCCACCGAAGCCATGTGGATATGTACGCCGCTCACAGCACACCGCACGCCGCTCACAGCACACCGCACGCCGCTCACAGCACACCGCACGGCGCTCACAGCACACCGCACGCCGCTCACAGCACACCGCGCCGGTCACGTCTCTTCTCCTCTCCGCTTCGTTAGAATCCGGCCCTAACACGGCAAGTTGCCGTATAGTGTCAATATGATTAACAATTAATTTCCCTGGCGGTAGATCTCACTTACTGATAGCAATTTTTATTAATCAATAAGTGCGATCCTTTTAACAGCAGATTAAAGTTAATTAGGTTTTCAGAAACCAATAATTCGCGCCAAAATTTTAGCATAATGGCGCGAACGTATTGATAATATTATATCGTTTACAGTTAAAGGGTATTGACCCAACCTCGTATCTATGTATTAATATCTTTTTCGGTCAACGGTTTTATGACGTGACTGACACTGAATAACAAACAGCTAATTCTACTATCTTTTCTCTATCAATACCAATAACAAATCTTTGTTTTGTAAACATAATCATACTAGCTTTTGCTAGCGGCTTCGCTCGCGTTATTTTTATTTTATTTTAGTATTTCACAATCAATTCGGGTTTCAACTTTTCTGTAACTGGCGCAACATTCAAACTTCCTCTAATACAGGGTGTAAACAGACTCTTCACGAAGCCGTCAACCAAGCATCCTGTACATCAAACTACGTAACTTTATGCAAAAATTATTGCTGGGAAACGATATTTTTTTTGGGGTGAAAAATTACGTTTTACGGTAGGACTCAATGTTACGCACTCAAAACATTGTGCTGATTAATGGATTGAATAGTAAGCTGGTCGTGGAGGTGTTAAATGTAAAAATCTTACATTCAAAACATGTATTATAAAAGACGTGTGGCACTCGGAGACTGCCGCGGTAAAGCTATTGCATAGCATTTTTATCAACTTATGTAATTATAATTATTTATTCACTTTCATAGTGTCAGATATTGACAAGCCTAGGTTATTATTTTTAATCTACTGCTGGAGCTAGGAGGTTAGGTTGTATAGGTTTACCCATACAACCTAACCTCTTAGCTCCAGCGGTAGATTAAAAATACCTATACAACCTAACTAAACTAATAGGTTTTACCTATACAACCTAACCTCCTAGCTCCAGCAGTAGATTAAAAATAATAACCTAGGCTTGTCAATATCTGACACTACGTGTTAGGTTATTTTCGGTACGGAATTTTTCGTTACGGAATTTCTGGATTCGGTCTCCACGCTCAAGGCCCGCGATAGAAGCTATGCAATAGCTTAAAAAAAACTTGTGTAAAAGTTGGAACTTTGACCCCCAATATCTCCGTAAGTAGAAGGATCCCAGGTATGGTCTAGAACAAAAACATGATCGCAATGACGGGGAGAACAAGTACCTTTCGGCATCGTTAAGAGTCTTACACCCTTTATACTCATTCCTTGCTCTATCCATTCTTGTCACACCACACACGGTAGACGATAGGCTAAGAGGATTCACTTCAGGCGCCAAAATATTTCAGTTTTTCGAATCTCATCATCTGGCTAGCCTTCTGGCAAGTTTATATTTGGGTCGGTTTTTATTCTAGCCGAACGCAGTTGAATAGCGACTGCTTATCTGATCTCCAAAATCGGTTTATTCCCGGTCGTCCCCACCTCGTCGTCCCCACTGGTTACGAATGGGAAAAAAACGGTATTGTTCCTCCCCAGTGGTGACGATTGGAACTTTTTATTTCCCACTCGTTCCGCTATACACCGAGAGTCAATTGAGAAAATTATTGTAAATTCGTTGATTACCTGTGCTTTTTTCCCATTCTTACCCAGTGGGGACGACGAGGTGGGGACGACCGGGAATAAACCCTAAAATCCAGTTTCTGGGTAACACGGCCTTAGCAATTGGTTTTCCGACTAGCTTCTAAGTCTGACTAACCCGTAACGACAAACTTTCTAAGAATCCTTTCAAATGCTCTCGATTGACTTGAAAATATAGTCGTCCTTCAACCCACAATACTAACAAGGCTTGTCGTGAACTTTAAACAGAAACATGGTTACGTTACGTCCCCAATATTTTTCGCCTGTAATAAACTTTCCTTATCGCAATACAAAGAGTTCGGCAACGTGAGACGAAAATCAGAAAGGAAACAGAATTACCAATAAGAAAGGTTTTAACTGTTTGAGAATGATTGCATTCGCAAATACAGGTTTGTCTTGAGGTTTTGACTGCAGATATAAGGATGTTAATAACCTTGAAATTGACACTCGTTTTGTTACAAAATTCATCATCTTCCGAACTATGTTAGGGTCGACTTTCAGTCTAAACGGTTGCAGCTGGATACCAGTATCTTATATGGAGTGATCCAGCTGCCTACCTGGTCTCTACATCCTAGTTACTGGTAGATTGTCAGAATTTATAGCTGCTGAGTACCCGTAACGACTGTCAAATTAATGTCTACAAATAACAGCCGGATTTGAAAGAAAGAAAATAAAAAAAAACATGTTTTTATTTGGAATTACTAAAAAAAGAAAGTAAATTAAATAAATAAACAAAACTAATAATTCAAAAAGGGCGTTACCTCAGCCGTGTCGACGTGTTTCCGAGCACAGAACGGCACGGAGCCGTCTCACTATGGAATGGGTGGTCACAGACCAACCCCAACAAGCGTTGCTTAACCTTGAAGATCAGCTCGTGCGGCTGTTGATTATTCAACCACGAGCCCCTCTCATAAGTACTCTCATACAATTTATATTGCTTTTCAATGGCCATTATCTTCTTGTTCAGTGAGTTTATCAATACAGGAATAGTATAAACTTTCCACGGGAACTGTCTTTAAGTACTTATCATTATTACGGCAATCGATACACGTGCGGCTCACGTGTTTTTTTATCTGCTGTACTGTATAACATAAACAGATGACGTCACGCTAGAGGAGTCTGAAGTTAGGAGGAATAGAAATGTAGTGTTTTTTTTTTTGTAATTCTATTATTATTATATCAGGCCGTGGTGTCCCCCTTCTGAGCAAAGGCTTCCTTTCACTCCTTCTATTTCTGCCGGGTTTTTTTGCATAGTAAGGAAGTTTGCTTTGAAAAGGCTCCTGCTGTCGACTTCGCCCGCGTAGAGTTCGGGTATCCCAAGGGATCGTAGAAGACTGATAAGACTGAACAATTTTACTGAGCTTTTTTTTTTGAAGCTGAAAGAAAATACGAACTTGTATAATGAGTTATATTATTTAAGTTAGTGTTAAAGCCTAACTTGCAGTAGTTCTACTCCAATACCATGAATTTTAAGAGCCGAACTCTAATCCCGATTCTAATCCGATTGTTCTAAATTCTGTCCGACAGATTTCGGACTATTCGCGCAAATCCTCTTACAAATAGTGTTTCTACGTAACTATATTTCTCCGAATCAGATCGGATGCAGTGCGCAAAATCTTAACCGGATGCAGGTGAATACCAGTATGTAACAGTCATGGAACAACTGCCTAACTGATCTCCACAACCCAGTTAGCACTGGGTAATCCGGTACCCATTGGTAAGACTGGTACGAGCCCCCATTGACAGACCAACCTAGGCAACCTACGAGCTCCTCAGCTTTAAGGGCGCCAAACACACCCCAAAAATATCTTTTAAGTCGCGTTTTCCTAATCTGAAACTGCCCTAAGCATCTTAAAAGCAATGTCAACAATCCTACAAAGCATAAGTATAATATATGGGAGTAAACACTTAAGGAATATCGCTAAACCAAGTGAAGGACCTGATACAAAACATGTTTTTCTTTCCATATCTGAATTCACTACGTAAATTGAATATAAGTGGTACTTTGAGAGGTTCTTACGTTAAGGGATTTTATGCCCGTTTTCAGCTACGCTAATTGACAGCTAGATGAGCGCAATGATGAATTTTCAAATGCTCGACACAACGTGCAACGTCAAGAGTTCAAAATAGAGTTTCGCGTTGTTTGTGAAAATAGGCAGTTACTCTCTAGCCAGATGCAGCTTGTTATCTGTCCTGAATATCATCAGTGCGATTGGGATCCAACTCCCGTCATCATACTACTGGGCAATTCTTCTCCTCGATAGTCGCGAGGGCGGCCGCAGGTAGTACATGCCTCGATCAGGTCGGACAGTCCCAATATCTGTTGTCTTATCAAGAATTTTTGAAAAGCAGCTTGGCGTTTAGCCTCGTGTCCAATTGATACCAGTATGGTTTCTTCTCGCTCCTTTGGAGAATACAGTCTGGTTGTTATGTTATTTATTAGGGTCTTGTGAAGCGAAATGTAATTTTAAAATTATTTTTCATCATAACACTCGAATAGAATTTTCTGCATAACGCCGCGGTATGTAATCGTAAGGATTATCGTATAAATATTTATAAAGACAATGAAAATTGGATAAAATACGTATGTTTTGGTTCATAGTTCTTTGTTAACTGGAATCTTCAAGGAACATGCCGTCGGCACCTGCCAGGCCTGCGGGACTGTTCGAAAGAGATACCGCGACCCTGGAACACAAAGGGCAAGGAAGGAACTTGAATGGGTTTTATTCAGTAAAAGTCTGATACTCCCTTCCGCTCTGCCCAGAGTGGGAGAAGTCATTTGATAATTTCCCATCCAAAAAAAAAAATACGGTACATCTTGACTGAAGTAACTGTTTGGGATGAAAAAGTAAATTGCAACTATGAATATGAAAGCACCTAAGTGAGGTTGAATCAAGTCGAGGAAATCATGGGGTTCTGACTTGGAATAAAGGTTTATAATTTCTCTGTGAATAATGTTGCTGCTGAGCATGACGACCTGGGTTCGAGTCATAGGTCGGGCAAAGTGTTATTGGGTTTTTCCATGAGGAATTTCTTAGATGTAGCCACGGAGTTTAGATTTGAGCCCGGTTCGTGGTAATAGGCTCGCCCCCGTATTACATGGGACTTAAAATATAGCTGGCGAAATATGGGTGAACTATTAAGTGCACCTCTACCTAACCCTTCGGGGATTATAGGCGTGATGTTATGTTATGTGCAAGCAAGCAAAAATAATGTGCAAGCAAGCAAAAATGCTTCACGACAGAACCAGCCAGCTACACGAACAAGACACGATGATTGTGTTATTGTATCAATGATATAAGTAACACCTTAACCTTAATATTTTATGTTTTTGTTCCAGGGATGCATTTCTCTCAGTCAGTGGCCATCATTCAGAGTCAAGTGGGCACAATAAGAGGAGTACAAGTACTTTATAGTGATCAGGTGAGATACACATCAGTGGCGAAGTTTCATACAACTCGATTCCTACCTTGGGAAAATGGCACAGTCAGTATTCTATAGACAAATATTACAATCACATTAAAGATATTATGTACTCCGACTTCCCTCTTACAAAAATTAAACCTTCGCTACTGAATTACACACTTATTTAGAGTTTAAGTGGCGGTACTTTAATTCAAGGCGTTGGCAGGTTGGCTTGCCCTCCAGGGCTGCGGGACTGTTCGAAAGAGATACCGCGGCCCTGGAACACAAAGGGCAAGGAAGAAACATGAATGGGTTTTAGTCAGTACAAGTCTGACACTCGCTTCCGCTCTGCCCAGAGCCGGAGAAGTCATTTGATGATTTCCCGTAAAAAAGAAAAAGAAAAGGTTGGCTTGCCCTCATAACCTACCACTCTTCGAGATGTTAGGGTTCCTGAACAGTCTGCTTTCGTAATGGGTGTGCCTTATTATTGGCCCCTAGGCACGCCACTTAGAATGTTATGGTAATAGTGAGTCTATCGTTGCTCTTGTGGTTGGAGGTGCGATTTCTGAGCATGAGGTCCTGGGTGGGAAAAAAGTGATGGGTTATAGCTGATATAGGAGATATAGGTGGCAATATTGGGTTTTGCCATCAGAGATTACTCAATAGCAGCCATGGAGTCTCAATTTGTGCCAGGTTGATGGCAATAGGTACGCTCACGGGTGTGCTATATTAGGTACACCTCTGCCTGACCCTTCGGGGATTATAGGCCTAATTTTACGTTACTATAAGGGCGGCAGGTATAGTTTAGAAGAGGTAACTATGGTATTTAGCAGCGGTGACTCAGTGGAAACCACCGCAACTTTCAAGTGGCAGGTCTTGGTTCGAACCCAGACCAGGCAGACACTACACTTCCATTACCGGCCCTTCATAATCTAACTGGCTAGTTAATAATTTTAAAGAAACTTGTATAATATTCTTCTAGGTAACTAATCTTTACTTACTGATAAAGTTATCTATTACTTAGATAAAGCGATAGGCTGTTACTAGGAATGTTTGCAAAATGACGTTTAGTTACATTACTATTACATATTTACACGGGATGGAAGGGGGGAGGAATGACGCTAAAACGGTTACCACATATTTACTACATCATTCTGAAAACATAGAAATTTTTCGTCGGTTATAAAGAAAACAACTGTTTCTTATAAAACTGCAATACCTACACGATCAAAATGTATGGAACAACAGATTTTTTGTAAATTACCGACGGAATGAGTTACTGAATATACACTTTTTTGACGGTACTTTAGAATAGATTTATAGTCATTTTAATCAGCATGAAACGGTCTTTCTGTAGGTATAACTTTGATAGTTGTAAGTTTTTTACTTTTTGATAAAATCAAATCAGAGTTCCAAGGTAACCGTTTTAGCGTCGGTGTCACTTCCACCTTGTATCATATTCTTGATTGATTGAATGTATCCAATTTAATAATTATAAATATGTAGAATATAGGCCTTGGACACAGGTCTGCCATCTGCGGCGGGGAGTGAGCTATAATCCTAATGTTACAATTTGCAAGCAAACAAACTGCTGAGCAAATCTTGGGTTCGATTACCAGGTCGGGCAAAGCGTTTTTCCATAAGGAGTGTATTAGTTACAACCCGGAGTATGGACGTGTGCCCGGTGAATGGTCATATAAAGAAAAATATAAAGGTCTATCTATTCATACACGAAATCTCTTAAGGGACCATTGTACTCATCATTACGAACAAATTTTACTATGGGACCAAACCTAAAATCGCATAAATCAGCCTACATTTTGACGGCAATTTTTTTTTAGATAGATTTCGTGTTTATGAATAGATAGACCTTATATAACTGGCGGTACTACAGTTACATATTATGTACGGTGGGCTGCATCAATTGGGTACCCCAGTTGGGAACGTAGCACAGTGGAACGAATGTATGGGAGCGGTTGGACGTAGACATGTCCGAAAAATAAGAGTAAAATTATGACAAACTAATGATGCCATCTTATTCGATTACTTAATGCCTTCATAAATTGTGGTGATGAATTTCTTCATAACTCCCATATTTCGGGAGTAATTTGAGAAAATGTGAAATTTTACTATGAAAATGAGTGTATCGAGCTCTCTCCCTCCTGATTCCGGGCTTGTTTCAAGTACCGGTCTCTAATATCGTAATGCTATTACTAAGAGCTATATTTAATACTAAGACACATAGTGCGCCAAATGTGCACTTTCTGGGATAAAAGGAAATGAAAATTTAAAAAAAAAAACGTTTTTTCCCCATTTGTATTTACTTTAAACCGCAGACAGACTTATTAAGAGGTCTATAAATATATTATATATATACAGAAATATATATTAACAAAAATATTCACAAGAACTGATGAGAGTATGACTTTTAAGTAAGTTGATAATAAATTACCTAGTTTCATTAAAAGTACAATAAATAATTAAGATGTAAGCTCTAATTTACTAAGTTACACATTTTAAAACAATAACATCATTTAATTATCTTCGTCATCATCATCATCATCAATTAATTCAAATTCAGAATCGATGTCCGCTAAATCATTTATGTTAACAAATTCGATATCACTTTTCTCAGAATCCGTAAGCTCATAAAATTCCTTAAAAGAAGATTTTTTTACAAACTTATTTCCTTTTGGACGGATACTTGTAACAAGTGGATCAGAAGACAGTAAAAGATTGTGCATAATATCTTCATTGCATGAGATACTGCTATGCTTTCGAGAATGCCCCTCTCTATATTTTCTAAAATCTTTATTTCTAGCCTCAGATGCCTCTTCGGATAGAAAACCAATGGGCACAATTGACATGTTCTGAACTATGTCTGGCCCATGCATTAAAATTTTATGAAGTGAAGAAGGCATATAATACCATGGGTATAACTCCACGTAAAGCTTAGCAGTATCAAAGCAGAACTCTCGGAATTTAGTTACGTTGATCTTCTCTCCTGATGAAATACACTGCAAGATCACACAGATTTTTCTTAAAAGCATAGCATCTATTCCGGTCAGTTCAGCAGATTTAGTGTAGTTTTAAAAAAATCTCCTTGCCGAGTTGCCATTGTTGGTGGATCCACTGCCTTGTTTCACAACATCGAGAAGTAAGCCCGTTTCTCTTCTTACAGCCTCTTGAACTCTTTTCTTCCTGTCATCAACTTGCCTTTTTGCTATATCACCCCTTACTTGCCATGATTTTATGTCTAATTTGTAGGAAATGTGTAATAAGCATTCCATTGAGCGAATCCAAGCGTGAAGGGTGCTTAAGCTATATTTATACATGTCCTCGTTTGCGTGTTTATCTTTGATTAACTCTAAATTATTCATTTCTTTAGGACAAGCCTTGCATATGTCACACACTGAAGCTGCTGTATCGGATATAATGGAATGAATTTTACCATCAATCATTGTCAACAGCAGTTGGTGTTTGACACTAATTCCATCAGTGATGGTGGATGGAGTTAAGGCTTCAATCTCTGCTTCGATTTCAGCCATCTCTCTCTGCACATTTTCTTTGGTTTCCTTTATAAACTTAAACAATATTGGCCGGCAAAATGAAGTGGAAGATGGTCGCTCGTTTTCCCAAATTGTTACACCTTTTGAGACGAGCCGCAGTGGTACAAGACTAATCATAAAATTACTAGCAAGATCGATTTGCTCATCTTCACTCGTCCTTTGATGATAAATGCTTTGGCTAGATGATCCGTCAAAACCCCATTTGCTGGTCAATACGAGCTGTTGATTGGGATCAACAGGGGTTTCTAACGACCTAATAAGTCTTCTTGAGGTTAAATCCATCAAGGCTTGTAATTTGATTTTTGCAGAGCTCTCTGTAACTGTGAGATCTTCTTTGGCCGGATAGCACTTAATTTTTTCTTTAACCAACATGTAGTAACTCGGGTATTGAAGAGCTCCTTCTTGAGTGTTGAAATCCCGAAGAGTGTTATAGCGCCATTTCGATAAGTTCATCGATACATAAAGAGCCAATGCCTTCAAAGGGGATATTTCCCGTACCTGAATTGATTTACCTTCAATGAAGGCTTTGATTTTTGAGGCCTCTTCTGGATTCTCCGTCAAGTATTTCATAACATAAGCTGTATCGCTTTGTCCTGCCTTTTGAAGCGCCCTTTCGGCCGAAAACATAATTTCAGCGCTGCTACTGCTGCATGAAAGACTATCTTCAGTGCGTCTTCTTTTTTGCCGGTTACTAAGGTCCTCAAAAGATTTACGAGGACTAGGATGTGTACAAGTTGAAGCATCAGATTTAGCAGGAGAAATTATGGGCTCGATGACGTCACTTATATTTTCTGTAGAAGGTTCCATATTTTCATTCTGTAATTCCGGCCATTGAATTGCAGCCTGTAGCCAAATCTCATGTTTCTTCCGAAACTTATCTGTGCTTCTTCCAGACTGTGTCCATTTTGCATAAATGCGGTAGCAAAATCGACGACACCAGTCTTTTAAACTTGTTTCAGCACTTTCACATAACTGAACACAACTGTTATCTTTTAAAACACTGAACAAATAGTTAAAGTCGCGTAAATCTTTATGTGCGCGTGCGCATAAAGCAACGTGAATATCAAGATTTGTATTAAAATTTGGAAAATACATTGCGAGATTAGCTTGGATACAACGAGGTGTAAATCAACACTGATTTTAAAGTTACTAATAGTGACCTATTTATATAAAATCCAGGTATCCCAGGTATCCTTTGTTAAATATTGCAAGGTAATTAGTTATTGTGATAATTAGTAAATGATGCATGCTAAATTAGTGTATTAAGAGCCATTTAGTAATTAAATAATAGCAATGTTCTTATCAGTAATCATTAGTGCATCAGTTTTATATGTAAACCTTAAGTCCCTAATTATATATCCTAATTAGCTTATATCTTCTCTAATTGGCTGCTCAGAAATGTTATTGTAATAAGGTAAACCTTTAGAAAAACGGTTTTAATCAACAAAATAAACAAAAAATAAAAAAATTGTGTTATAAAATAAACATCACTCTTTATCCCAGAAAGTGCACATTTGGCGCACTATGTGTCTTAGTATTAAATATAGCTCTTAGTATTAGCATTATGATATTAGAGACCGCTACTTGAAACAAGCCCGGAATCAGGAGGGAGAGAGCTCGATACACTCATTTTCATAGTAAAATTTCACATTTTCTCAAATTACTCCCGAAATATGGGAGTTATGAAGAAATTCATCACCACAAGTTATGAAGGCATTAAGTAATCGAATAAGATGGCATCATTAGTTTGGCATAATTTTACTCTTTTTTTTCGGACATGTCTACGTCCAACCGCTCCCATACATTCGTTCCACTGTGCGTAGGTGCTTTCAAGAGGGGAACCCACATCGTGACGCTGACTGTACCTTACACTGAAAAAATGCACACCAATCAAGTGACTTATTAGCTTGATTGACGATATCTTTTTTATATTAATCATAATCTTAGCTCAGTTTGATTGCAGCAATACTAGTTCAAATGATTGAACGCTCAAACAAGTTTCTTGATTACCCTTAACATAACATCATTGTAGAAGAGTTAAAAAAGAGAAAATCTTTATTGAAGTAATCAAAATGCTGGATTGACACAACTAACTTACTTTTGACATGATTGCTGCAAATAGGTTTTGTGATAACTCCATACAAGATCCCGTTTCAAACCTCAATCAAATAAAAGTAGTAGCTGATCATCGTGCTTGATGCAAACAAGTTAGTTAGTCATTCTAAACAAAATCTTGATTGTAGCAACTACTTTTTACTTTTTTCAGTGTACCCTTCCGGGTATAGTTGAATACATATTAATTTACTAAATAAAATGGATTATTTCTTCTAATATACCTTTTTTGTTCTTTTGCAGAACCCGTTATCCGTAGACCTAGTAATAAATATGCCTCAAGATGGGATCCGGTTATTATTCGATCCGGTAGCGCAACGACTTAAAGTAATAGAGATCTACAATATGAAATTAGTTAAACTTAGATATAGGTAAGTGAATAAACGGTGAAGGAAAACATCGTGAGGAAACCGGCATGTCCTAGAACCAAAAATTCGAAGACATGTGACATCTACCAATCCGCACTGGGCCCGCGTGGTGCATTATAGCCCATTCCCTCTCATAGAGAGGAGGCCTGTGTCCCAGCAGTGGGAACATTATAAGATGATGATGATAGGTAAGTCTGATGCATGCAGTTAAATTGTTTCTCTGGGACTTCATCGAACTTCATTATCTCGGCGTTTCTCTGGTGGTGGCCACTGTTGATTAAGCTTTCAGGAGTTACAGTGTTTTAGCAATAGTATGGCGGGCTTGTCCTAAAAAAAAAGAGTCTCATCATCATCAAGCCAAAAGACCTCCACTGCTGGACATAGGCCTCCCCCAAGTGTCGCCACATTGACCAGTCTCGTGCGACTCGCATCCAGCGGATCCCCATAACCTTCACCGGGTCATCGGTCCACCTAGTGGGAGGCCTTCCAACGCAACGTCTTCAACAAAACAAAAGAGTCTGATCCGCGTTTCTTATTACTTTTATGACCATTTTCACTAAAAGCGACACCTAAGTAAATGCTTACTTTTTCAAAACCTTTTGTGAGATTACCCTCCTTCTGACGCAGTCGGGTAAAAAAGAGAAGTATAATAATGAGACTGCCTCGTTGGTCTAGTGGTCGCAAGCGTGACTGCTGAGCATGAGGTCCTGGGTTCAATTCCGAGGTCGGGCAAAGACTGAATTTGAGAATTGGGTTTTCCATCAGGAATTTCTCAGTAGCAGCCACGGAGTCTGAATTCTTGCCCGGTTGATGGCAATAGGCAATTAAACATAACTGGAGAAATGTGGGTTTGTACTAAAGGTACACTTCTGCCTAAAACTTCGGGGTTTTTTATTACTCTTGTTCTTATCCCAATTTTTTTGGGGTTGGTGCAGTTTTTCATCATCCATAATTCCAGTTTAATTACAGGATACATCAATTATAATCATTAAAAATATCAATACTAAGAGGGTTTAGGGGTTATGTTTATAAACTCTATAAAGCCATATTTTTACGGGCGCGAATCATATTGTAATCAACATACAACCTGACACTGACCTACTAATTGCAAAAAACGAAAGAAAATTTGAATTCGCGGGCTACCCTGGCGTTTCCGCCTTAACCTTTCGAACGCTAGAGCATAAACGCACGCGCGTGCTTTTAGTCACATGTTTGTGACGTTTAGCGTATAGGGCACGCTTGTTTGTTACGTACAATTAGTTTAAAGTGACACTAGTGCCGATTCCCTTGTTCACAAACTAAACTAAATTTAAGTTGAGTGTATCTTTTTCTTTCTATGTATTTTATTATGAGAAGGACAGAAGATAAATTTTAGTTTAGTCCTGTCAAATTAACCAGCGCCTGACACAAGTTTAGACGTGATTAAAAAGTTGACTACTAAAATTACATCAAATTACGTCAGGTGCTGACTAATTTGACAGGACTAAACTAATATTTATGTCCTTTTCATAATGAAATAGAAAGAAAAAGATGCACTCAACTTAAATTTAGTTAAGTTTGTGAACAAGGGAATCGGCACCAATGGCGTTCATAAGGTTAAGCATTTATTCCGAAAAGCGGAGAAATCTCGATGTTTTGACATTGCAGTTCTGTGAAAGAAAGGGGTATAACTAACAAATAAATAAATCAAAGTTAACAGCATCATAAAACACTAATTACTATCTTCAGTACTGTATCGCATTCGACCTAATGACATTATAATGCGGCCGACTGTTTCTATGTTCCCGCCCAAGGTCAGGTTAATGTGACAGAGCTCGTTGGATACGTCTTGAATGTTAATGTTCTTTAGTGTTATGATTTAAGGGCTTTTTTCTGTTTTTGATAAATTAGGCGATTATTTGATGTCTTTTTCCTTGATTGAGTTGTTCAATCTAAAGGGTGTAAAAAGACTCTTAACGAAGCTGAAAGGCACTTTTCCTCCTCGTCATCGCGATAATTTTTTTGGTCTAGACCATACCTGGGATCCTTCTAGTTACGGAAATATTGGGGGTCAAAGTTCCAACTTTTTCACAAGTTTTTTTTAAATACATAATTATTTTTAATGTATTTTTTGTACTTAAGACAAAGACACCTTCACGACCCCCGTACTATTCAATCCATCTATCAGCACTATGTTTTGAATGCATTACATTGAGTCCTACCGTAAAACGTGATTTTTCACCCCAAAAAAAAGTCGTTTCCCAGTAATAATTTATGCGTAAAGTTACTTAGTTTGATGTACAGAATGCATGGCTAAGCTCCGAAACGGCTGGCCCGATTTCGACGGGACATTTACTGGTAGATAGCTGATGTTATAAGGAGTACCTAGGACTTATTTTATTTATTATTATATTATTATAAGCCTATGTTGTCCCACTGCAGGGCAAAGGCCTCCCTTCCCTCCTTCCACATTTCGCGAACCAGTGCGAATGCAGGCCAATCCTTTGCGAAAGAGTCCAGCTCATCCCGCCATCTCCTTTCTGGACATAGGACTTAGGCTTATTTTATTTTAGAAAAAGGATTTGGGTTCCGTACAAAAAAAATCAACCCTAGAAATTGTTAAAAATATCAGATTCAAATTGGGAAGTAATATTTTTGGAATAATTTCACGCGAACGAAGGACGCGGGCTACAGCTAGTATTAGTATGTAACCTTAGTTTTCCGACTTACCTCTTAAATGTGTATTGTGTAATCAATTAGTATTTCGTACACGTATTTTACAGACACGGTAGTTAAAGCTACGTGTGAATTTTTAATGTTGTCTTTGCTCTCAGAAACTTGAACACATTATTTTAAGGCTTCAAAAATGATTTCGTCCTTCAACGACCCTTCCCTCGCGGTTCACTCCTTTTATGTACGTACGGAAATAACCCACGGCAAGGTTTTAAATATCCACTATGACACTCGGGGATAACGCAGCTTCCCATTAGTGAAAGAATTTTTGGAATCGGACCTGTAGTTTCGAAGAGTTCTTTGTAATATTAGCGCAAATATCTTAACTGGATAGCCATGAGACAAAATCGCCAAAAGTGGAGGAATAAGAATTTGGAAAAGACTCTTACACTCAGCATTGGGTGGCCAAAGGTCCAGGAAGATAATTATCTTAGGCTAGTACGCGCAACCACTCGTGCATGTAAGCGTCAAGCTTGTATCAGTCAACATGCAGGGTGTAAACGGACTCTTCACGAAGCCGTCAACCGAGCATTATGTACATCAAACTAAGTAACTTTACGCAAAAATTAGTGCTGGGAAACGACTTTTTTTTTAGGGTGAAAAGTCACGTTTTACGGCAGGACTCAATGTAACGCATTCAAAACATTGTGCTGATGGATGGATTGAATAGTAAGGGGGTCGTGGAGGCGTTTAAAGTGGAAATCTTACGTTATAAACATGTATTTAAAAAAAAACTTGTGAAAAAGTTGGAACTTGGACCGCCAATATCTCCATAACTAGAAGCTTTCCAGGTATAGTCTAGAACAAAAAAATTAACGCAATGACTGGGAGAACAAGTGCCTTTCGGCTTCGATAAGAGTATTTTTACCCCCTCTATAGTCTTCTTCATTTTCGTGTGGCACGACATATTGTAAATTTTGCTGGCCCAAAACTTAGCCAAATTCCACGCCGTCTTCGAGAAGCCCGGCTGCATTTTTTGGGGTGAGTTTAGAGGTGGGGTATACCATGTATTTATATTTTGTTAATAATATTACAGTGGCATGTGTTTCAATTCGCCGGAGATATCGCCGTCGATCGAGCAAGTGGAGCATTGCTTCGGCGCAACCCACCCCGGCCTGTACGACTCGCAGCGGCATCTGTTCGCGCTCAACTTCAGGGGGCTCTCCTTTTATTTCCCTGTTGATAGTAAATTTGAGGTGAGAACATTCATTTTAATGCTATTAAGGTTTTGAAATATCATACATAGCTACAAGCTACTATGCTCAAATAATAGGGCTTGGCACGTGAGCCAAATGCATAAATTTCGCAATTACCGCTGGACTCTTGAGGATATAGCGGCGACGAACCTGGTCCAGAAAAATGTTTTGTCAAGGCAATCAACATTGCGGAGTCACTCAAGAAAAACTACTTGGTATATCAGGGAAGACCAAAAAGTAGAACTATCAAGGCTAATCAAAAATGGTTTGACTTAACTTAAAATTATTAACCGATGAACTATGGATCAAAACTTAACAAGTTAGAGTTCAAAATCAGGCAACAATCGTCCTTGACAAAGAACTGTAAGACCAAATCTAAATTAAAATGAAACAGAAGTCCTACCAGGCCTTTTAAAATATTACAATTAATGCAGTTTTCTGCTAAATTTCCAGCTAAACACTATTTCGTACGGCTATTAGTAAGTCCACCATTTTGATTATTTTGTTTGTACTATGTTCCCAGCCTGGCTACGCTCACGGGCTGGGCTCGCTCCAGTTCCCTAACGGTGGCTCGCCCGTCGTCTCGCGGACCACCATCTACTATGGATCTCAACACCAGGTCAGTTCTATGTTCCTATTTGCTACGATGTTCTATATGCAGAGCACGAAAGATGATTGATGTAGAAATCTGATAGAGGGAGATCCCGTGATCGCCAGACCGCCTCTTTTTCTACCATTATCAATACATCAATACATACAGATAAATAAAATTGGAGCGTCTGTTTGTAATATTAGAATAACCGCTTTTTACTAGGTGCATATGGATGTATACACGGTACATATACCAAAACAATTTTTTTTATAATTTTTGTCTGTCTGTTTGTTCCGGCTAATCTCTGAAATGGCTGGACCGGTTTTGACGGGACTTTCACTGGCAGATAGCTGACTACGGTACTAAATATGACGTTACTACTTATAGGCTAGCAGTACAAGTAGCGGCAGTGTGTGCGGGGCGCCCCTCCCGGAGCTGCCGCTGTCCTGCTACCGGCACCAGCTGCACCTGCGGCGCTGCGACGTCCTGCGCACTGCCACCGCCACGCAGGGCCTGAGGCTGCATATGTTCACTGAAGGTTATTAATTCGGAACCACAAAGTTTACGCACTTTTTTTGTTAAAGTTGTACTCGGATCTTTTAGCGCCTGGCTTGTTTTATCATATTTTACTGTTGATAACTTTCCTCCGTCAATGTCATGAGCTAAACGATTTTTCAAGTAGGCGTGGCCAAATTCGAAACTATGAGGAATAGCGAAAAATACTCAAAGGAGTCACGAACCCAATTTTGATGAAAACTAAAACGGCATCATTGATTTTTGAAAAATCAGTATTTCTGTAACCCGATTCGAATCGAGTTGAAAAAAAACACACTGTCCACCATTCGATAGTGTCAATAATAGGGATAAAATTCTGGGTAGTAATGACATCAACCCAATGTTCAAAGCAGAATCTTTTCCAGGCCCGCCCCGGTCGCTGAGCGCGGGCTGCGCGGGCGGCGGGCCCCGCGCGGTGTGCCGCGTGGTGCGCTTCGGCAGCTCGGCGCAGCGCGTGTGCGCGGCGCTGGGGGCCCCGGCGCGCACGTACTACAAGGCGGACGACAAGATGCGCATACACCGCCCCACCGCGCGCAGGAGGCCGCCGCCCGCCTCCGACTACTTCTTCAACTACTTTACTTTGGGACTGGTGAGTTTACTCGACCTGCTGACACCCTTGCCACCTGAAAACTGTGCTGATAACCCTCACCTTGACACCCACGTCCCTGACGCCAAGTTTCAATAACAAACACAATAAATGTCAATATTCAGATCCATACCCGGATGATAGATTTTTTTTAAACGTTACCTAACCTATCCCTCGGACTTTTTAGGAAAAAGTTATACTAATCTGCAATAGCTTCACTCCAGTGTTTAGCCTCACTGCACTCACTCCTCCAGCGTATTCGGCAGCTCCTCTACCATTTTAGTTACATCGGACGAAAAACTATCTGCACTCTCACTTAAACATACCTAGCGATAATAGAATATACTATCAGCTAAAGGATACACCTCTGCCTTCAGGGATTCAAAAATTTTGATTCCATTCCAGGACGTGTTATTCGACGCCCGCACGCACCAGGTGAAGAAGTTCGTCCTGCACACCAACTACCCAGGGCACTACAACTTCAACATGTACCATCGCTGCGAGTTTGAGCTCACTGTGCAGCCCGACAAGTGAGTTCAACGCTATTTTGAACTTTATTTCATTGTGATACAGTTTTTGACGTGATAACGTCTTATAAATCGATGAACGCCGGCTGCACGCACGAAAAAATGTGACATGTTCCGCCTGAGCCGAGCTTGCAAGCGAGAGCGCGGAACAAGCGATAGAGAGGCACGATCGGCCTAAGCGTTCGCCCTGTGACACATCTATGTATTATACAAAATAATGATAACTCAGTAATAATAATTCTATTCAATTTATAAAAGTATGCAATTTTTCATCATTGTTTTGTGACGTTATCACGTAAAATTATCGTCCGTAAACGGCTTTACAGGCAACCATTTTTGTCAGTGAAAACAAGCAAAATGTTTATCATATGTGGTTGATCCTCACTATTTTTCTTTAACTTCTTGTCGCTCACTATATTATGTTCAGTACACGTGCAGATAACTCGAGAACGGTCTTCGTAGGGAAAAAAGTACTGATACCTTTTTTGTAGAGTATTTCACGATCTACAAACTTCCTCTCATCCATTTTTCCGGTAGCTCTCACCGTGCCAGAGATATACCCAAAAACGAAAATTTGTGACCTTTGATCTCGGATAAAAAACAACGAGCGAGCGGGATCGATGGGGACTTTTGACATAGCATTTGTAATGAAGTAGTAAGACCTATACAAAAATTCAGCTTGTTAGAGAAATTAATTGAAACTGGAATGTCTATTTTGTCTGGACTAATGTCCCCTATACGACTTGACCACAAATTGTATGCTCAAGTCTGCAGAAATACAAATGAAAGAAGTGACGGCACTCGCGCGAAGAAAACAAAAGACGAGCGCGGATCTCTACGCAAGTCTCATCGCTTGCAGCCATTTTTTTTGTGAATGGCTTCTCGCAGGTCAACCTAAGAGGTTGTCGTCTGCTTAACCGGACAATCCTGTGATTGGTGCCTTAAATGTAATGAGTAAAAACTTTAAAACTGAGCAACTACACGGGTTGGAAACCCCTAAAGTCGTGAACGGGTCGTTGCTAATATAACATATCTCCGTTTCACAGATGCGAAGCCAACTCCCTCGTAGAAAGTCGCGGCGCCGTCTGCATCACAGCGTACAGCAAGTGGGAGGTCGTGTCCCGCGCCCTCCGCGTGGCCGAGCGGCCCGTCGTACTCAACCGCGCTTCGTCAACCAACACCACCAATCCCTTCGGCTCTACCTTCTGCTACGGCTACCAGGACATCATATTTGAGGTAGGACTTACTAACAAGACCAATGATCGCAGTGCTTGGTCCATGAAATGGCGATGATATTGACAGGCGTCAATGTCACACAAGCGCCAAAATAATCATGCCACACTGTAAACCTTCAGCTACGTTTACCAGGACATCACATTTGAGGTAGGACGTGCTAACAAGACCAGTGGTCATAGCGCCCGAAGGGACAAAGATAGGGATGATTTTGACAGAAGTGGCAATGTCACACAAGCGCCAAAATAACCAAGCTACACTGTACACCTTCTGCTACGGTTACTAGGACGTCATATTTGAGGTAGGACGTGCTAACAAGACCAATGGTCATAGCGCCCGAAGGGACAAAGATAGGGATGATTTTGACAGAAGTGTCAATGTCACATAAGCGCCAAAATAACCATGCTACACTGTACACCTTCTGCTACGGTTACTAGGACATCATATTTGAGGTAGGACGTGCTAACGAGACCAATGGTCATATCGCCAAAGGGATGATTTTGACAGAAGTGTCAATGTCACACAAGCGCCAAAATAACCATGCCACACTGTACACCTTCTGCTACGGTTACCAGGACATCATATTTGAGGTAGGACTTACTTATCATACAAGATGGAGACAACAATACTACAATAAACTTACACTTTCACTTACGGGATATCTCCCATGATTTTCAATTATTGTGAGCTCCCGATTTGAAGCGCCCTGGTCGCGGGATAACTGGAGAATGCGGGTGGATGGTAAATAAATTATTAGGTGCAGACCGTGCAGACAAATCTGTCTACTATGAGTGTGTTTTCCCGTGACTTTATATCGAGTTCCAGTAGTGCGCGAAAAACGGAACTCTTACCTTAAGCGGTTCGTTTTTTTGCCATTAGGCAACAGAACCCTAAATGATCGCAGTGACGGAGAGAACAAGCACCTTTCGACTTCGTCAAGGGAATTTTTTACAAGGGTTTTTTTTTGGGTATTTTTTGTAGACTAATATAAAGCCTTGAAGAAACAGCAGCTATGTATCATCATCATCAGCCTATAATGTTCCCACTGCTGGGACACTGGCCTCCTCTCTATGAGAGGGAATGGGCTATAATCCACCACGCGGGCGCTGTTATGTATACTAAGTTAAAAGAGACAGTGCTTACGTAACCCCGATAAACACTAGCGCAATTTTGTTCCTTATCATCCCCGCATTACGGACTATATTCTAATGTAATATACCGTTTCAGGTGATGTCCAACAACTACATAGCGTCGATCACGCTGTACCAGCCTGAGGGCACGCGGCCACGCTACGCTGTCAACTCTATCGCGTGACATAGCCAGGTAATTAACTACTTTATTTGTGATAAAATAGAGTTAACTTTTGGTTGGCTTATTTTCTTTATTTTTGATACATACATGTTGTTTTTTTTTTAAGACCAATTTTATTAAATTTCTTTCCTATTGTGACATATTATTTATGGTGTTATTTTTAAAGACGTGTTTAGGATAAAGTTTAGTTTAAAATACTGATACTTTTTTTTTCCGGGTAGGGATCTCCAAGCAAAGGTAATAAATACACGTCCTGAACGATTTCGGTTGTCAGTCACCACACAAAACCTACTCCGCGTGGTTCTCCACACAATCTCGAAAATGTTCAACTTTCAACAAAAAAAAAACTACTTCAGCCGAAGTGTCTACATATCTTTACCACGAAGCACCTAAGAGGAAGCAGTATTTTTAAAAATGTGATAAAAAAAACTGTGAAAAAAAAAAACTCGAAAAAAGTGAGTGACAGATCTCAGACGGTGTGTTAAGTCTTATTTAATTCTTTAGACGGACTACATAGTTAATGTCTTTATTTTTAAGCTTAAATAAGTTGGTATATTTCAAAAATGAACATTGATTCTTAAATAATAGTCAAATGTGTTCTTGTAAGATTACTTTTTAATCTCACCGTACAAAAATATATTGTCTATGGCAATATATTTTTGCACCGTGACCTTGGGATTATAATAATAATTAGAAGAAAAAAAAAACATTGAAAAAAACTAGAAATAGACTGTGCTGTAAATATTTTTGAGAAGTTGATGAAAAATTTAAATTAATATGAAATTGATGTATTTTTTCTAAAAAGAAATGACTTTTCGATTGAGACGTTAGGTAGGAATGTGTGAAAAAAAAAAGGGCAAACATAATTGGTCAGCACCACAGATTTTGAGTTTGTGTGAATAACTTGTGTTGTCCAACACCCTGTATAATTTATTATTATCAGACATTTTATTTCGTACATATCCTATTTTTATAAAAAAAAATGTTAAAAAATGTTTATAAAATAAAAATATTGACAGATATTTGTTATTAATATTATTATTTTGCGAATATAAAATCGCACGGTGTGCGCTTTTTCTGGATTTCTTAGAAATAATTGTATTGAGATAATGGCTTTTGAGAGATGCTTTGGGAAAAATAAAATATTTTCTATAAGTCATGATTGCTGAGCGAATGTGGGAGAAAGAAATACTTTTGAAAAATGTTAGTCACAAACTTAGCCTACGATAAGAAATGGCTTTTTAAAATTTAAGGTGGTCGCTTTAGCATGTTTCTTCTGACGGCTCTCAAATACTAATTTTATGAAGTACAAAATTTTATTTTTTAAAATATTTTACGGTATTTTTTTATAATAGTAAATGATGTCTCATTTTAACTGACAAAACATTTAGGAAATGTCTTGTTGATTTTTTTTTAAATTGAAATTCAAGATTTTTATTTTGGAAATTGTAATTTTAAGGTTAGGTTTTTTAAATTAGGATTATGGCTCTCGTATGTAATGGTAAATGATGGGCATACTACAAGGTACTATGATCCATTTAAAAATATGGTAATGAAATTTATAGGCCCAGTTGATATAATTATTTTAACAATTCGTTAAAATTATTTCTTAGAGAAACACCTAAAGAAAAATTTAATCGTATATGACATTTTAATTAACCCTTTTTATAAATAAACAGTTCTGTTCAGGATTTCGCTCAGAAAATCTTTAGAGCAACAATGACTTATTTGTCTTGCTGGACCATTTGTACATAAATGGATTGATGGATGTTGGAGTATGTCCATTCCTTGGGCCATAATGCAGTAGACATCAAACAGCCATCGACTATAAAACTTGGCTATCAGACGGCGCACGCTATTCTACAATAGACTATAGAAAAAAAAACTTTTGACAACAAAACTCTTTGGTGACAAATGCTTTCAAAATCTAGTGCCAATGACGTTTCGTTCAAAATTCATTGTCATTTTGGTAATAATGAGCTTAATGTAATGGCGGAAGGCGGTTGTGATGTTATACTATACTGCTGTTACGGCAATATGACACATTTAGCTTCGGTAAGGTTTAAATGCTTAGATTTGCTTTTGAACCGATTTTGAGAAAGAAAAAAAAGTTGCACCCACCATTTTTTGGTTTCTAGCTACCAACTGTCATCAATAGATGGCGATAGTAGTAGGAAATAAAATTAAGGCTACACAAAAAATATATTGTGTTGCTATCAATAAAAACCATACAATAATTATTTTCATAGCAATAATGCAGCTGAAAAGCGGTTCAAAAGTAAGATTAGTATGTTTGTTCATGCACAATTTGTCACTTGTGTGATTGTCGAGTAATGGCTGTGGTGCCATAATATAACAAGAAAAAAAAATTAAAAAATTGACATAATACAATAAAAAAAGTATTAAATTTAAGGTAGCTCCATGCTACATTCTAGTTACGCGTGTGCGAATATTTTGACAAGGTTTTACGGTTATTCCTTAAGTAATTTTAGTCAGTAGGTAGTAAATATTTTTCTTTTTCTATTTAATAAGCCAAGTCTGTCATCCTTTATGATCGTAAAGTTTTTATTAAAGCATCATCTGTCGACAAAGTTTTAAGTAATTTGTGAAAAGATGCTAAAACAATAATTTAAATGGTATTTCGGGCGTTTTGTATTAAGTTACGAAGAACGCGAGATTTCTTAGCCAACTCTAACATAACATATCTGGGTTCAAAATAAAAGTGTGACCGAAAATGGCGGGAAGTGAACTGTCAAAAAATTCGCACAAACGTCAACACAATTATTTTTATAACGATTAGCTTATTTCGTCACTGGACGACGTATATCGTTAATTCGTCACTTAATGATTATATAACTATGTCAGCCTTGGTAGTTACACGGGATAACACGAATTCAAACCATTATATTTTTTTGACGCCGCCATCTTTAATATTGCAGCGAGTCAGACTTTGACATTGAAAAAATATTATTTGACTTAAAAAAAATGGATGTATCTTGAATATACAGTTATGATACTTATTCGCTCTTCTGTAGTGATTTTAAACCTAAAAGAAAGAAAAAATATAAATATTATATGTCGCAGAGATATGACATACGTACAAAATATAAAAATAGACAAAAAAATATATTTTGGATGTAATACGGGCAGCTAATTTAATTAAAATGAATTACAAATACAAAAAAATTAAGGCCCAATTAGCAATAACATTTCATCAAATATGACTTTTTAGATCATCACTAACTTAGACAGTGATATTGATGATTCTAATGATTATAATTCACAAGTCACAGAGCGCATCGACTTGCTAAAGCCGAAAGTTTATTCATGGGCTAACCCTATCCGTCGGTATAGGCGAAGGGTGGATCGATACGCTCAGAACTGCATGTTCCAGAGTGACGAAAGGTTATACAGAAAATGGGAGCGGCCCGTTACCATTCAAGGAGTGACTGACGCGCATCTGCCGGATAACGACGCCATGAGTGCTGTTTGGCGAAGTATTTGGTCGGTGCCCTTCGGTCACACTGAGGGTTATTGGATGCGAGTTGTTGAGCGAGCGTCTGACTCAATCCTAGAAATGGAGGCCATTTCTATTAGTCCACTGGACGTGCCCCTGCAGTCCGTCCTTTACCTAACTGGAAATCTCCAGGGCCGGGCGGACTGCACAACTTTTGGATTAAATTGCTACAAAGGTCACAGTAGCTTGGCCTCACAATTCCAGTCATCCTTAGAGACTGGGTCGCTACCACCATTCTCTACAACAGGAGTTACCCACCTGCTACATAAATCGGGTAGTACTGCGGAACCTAAAAACTATAGACTAAGTACATGTTTACCGACGGTCTATAAAGTTCTTCGGCTGTTCTTCTTTATCGAAACGGTTTTAAGTAAACGATTTTTTTAAGACTGCCAGTAATACATCTAAAAATGTTTAATGAAATCAAATGTGAATTGAAATTAAAATAAAATTCACGTCTGTATTAACGCTTCTTAATTTTAAAACGTTCCGATATGTTTTTTGATGATATTAGAAGTTATTTATTTATTTAAATGTCCTCTTGAAATTCTTTTTACTATTTTTATTTTTTAAGAAATACAAAATGCTAAATAAATCTCTTTTATCAAAAAGTATCTTTTCTTATCAAAATCACTCAATATCAGATAAGAAAGATGAGTCATTTAATGTCAGAAACAAAACAATAAGGAAAATTATTGTCTTTCGCCGAAATAGCTATTGACATCAATATTACGATAGTGTCAGATATATTTCATTGGTTAGGTAGATTCTGTATACAGGGTCGTATTAAAGTTACCGTAGTTAAGAGTAAAAAAATACGCATTATTTTGAAATAAGTAGAACTACATTCTAATATTTTGTTGAATGTTTTGGTTCAGCCGGGAATAAAGGAATAAAAATAAAATCAATTTTCAGACAATCTTTAAGAAATATTGCGTCTTATGTTACAACAAAAATAAACATGATAAACTGTATTGTAAACAATTACACGCATTCGCGAAAATAGCTCTCAATTAAAGTTTTCCCTCTGCTAATTGTTTTTTTTATCCACTCTTTATAATCCTAGACATATTCTTTTTTCAAATTTAAAACGTGACATATGTCAACATTATAGACATAAAAAGCTGTCTCATATCTCTGGCTATCTCAAATTATTTACATTTTTCCATAATTTAGGGTATCTATTCAATTTCGGTAGTAATTATAAATACAGGCCGATTAAACAATTATAAAGCTATTAAATACCTCAGATAACAGGCTGGAATCATTTTATATTACATAGTATGATTGTATGATTTTTATTTAACTTTTAATCTTTGAAGGAGAATTCAATGACAATTGCACCATAATTTAATTGACAAGAAAAATTTTCACAAAAGTTTTTGTTGAAGTTGTCATTTTTTAAATTTTAATTAAGTAAACATATTTATTCTGTAAATAGGATTCGGAATCACAGATATGCGTTATATTAAAAAGCTAACCTATATAGAGCCTTTGCATTGTTTGTTTCTTTTTGGTAAAAAATATAGATTAATAGATGATAGGTGGTTAAAACATAACCCTTCTTTGCAGCCGGGTAAAAATAAATAACTTATAAAAACATCAAAAATCGAAATAAAAGAGATACTAAAAAGGCTGACATAATAAACTCGTATAATATAACTTTAGCTTGTGTATTATACGTGTAGTAGCGTTATATTATGCATTTAGGAATACATAACAGCCTTTACGATAAGTGGATACAAGGCTCACTTGCGTTTAGATTATATAAAGGGACATAGACCATAAATAAAACTTATTTAACAAAAATCTTCGTCCGCATGCGGAAAAATTACTAAAGGTGCAGTCAAACCGACCGGACCTGCGATGCGGACACGAACTTTCACAGATACTTCTGTACATATCTGTCGGTAGATTGCAGACATAACTCCGGACACCTAGTCCGGAGTTATGTCTGCAATCTATTCGTACCGGTTTGATATTTGTAAGGGAAAAAACCCTGAGCGGAATTCCGCGCGTGTTTTTTTGTTCAGATTGGTTGAACCTAGCTTCTCCATTTGATGTGATACGTTGAAGAAATATAATTTTTACACACTGCATGATCTATCGTTTTAATTGTAATAAAAACTAAAGAAATGATCTCGTTTCGTATTTCGATCTCTTTTCCCACAGTGTGTAGTAATTAAAAAAAAACCGCATGCGGAATAACCCTATTACTGTCTAACGAAACAAAAATGTCGAATAAAAATATTGCGCGGATTTTATTTTATTTTTTAACAGAATAAAATTAAAATCTCCACAATTAATTTGATAGTTTTAAAATGCAGACCTCGAAAACATTTGGTACACGACGGTTCAATATAATCTTAATCGCTTAATATTTATTTTATTTATATTAAATCAGAAGTTATTTTGAAGATCACGAATTAAATTGAACGCGATTAATACATCTAAACTGCGTTCAAGAGCTGTCAGTGTCAATATTCCGTAGCAATGATGACACCTCTCATGAACGCAGTTCAAATGTTGATCGTGATCAATTTCTTTGAAATTCTTACTCTTTTTCTCGTAAGCCATTTTGATGTCATTTGATAACTAAAAAATATTAATAATATATTTAATTATAAGTTAAAAATTGTATCCTATTTATTGATTTTCCCGCCGTTTAGAGCTCTTTGTAACATTAAAATTTGACTTTTTAATAAATATTTTTGCTAGCTTAGTTTTAACGATATTTTATTAGCTATAGCTGTTTAAAATCAAGGCGGAAATTTAGCAAAAAAAAAAACTTATGGTTATGTAAGAGAAAAATAAATCAGTAATTAATTTGTAAGGACTTTTTGTAAGACAGTACTACCAGATCTGTTTACGGTTGTATTTTGGTCTATTAAACTTTATATAATTTAAGTGTTAATAATTTAAGTAGTAACAATTATAAAGAGGCATAATAAATCATTTTATGTAAAAAAAAAAATGGATATTGGCGCCAGCGTCTGGACGCGAACAAAATGGCAACTATTCACCATGAGGAAAATATGACATATAAATATGACACACATTGGTTAATGTCAACCAATGTTGGCTTCAAATGCCTTTTTCCTATTAAAAACTCTACTGTGTGTATCAGAAAGGGCTCATATTTAAAAATGTTGTAAATACCATTTAACTAAACATCTTTCTCCATAACACCATCGTCATAATCGCGAAATTTTGTATGGGATAGCTAAATATTTTTTCGTAATTACGATGTAAGTCCCATGGAGAAATAGTTCATATTAATGATCTTCACCACATCCTTAACCTCTTGAAGGCCATTGTCACATATACGTGACAAGGAAGCGCGTGCCCTGTACGCCAAACGACACAAATATATGACAAAATGGTAGGTGAAATTGTGGTTTGGCGTGGAGGGTACACGCGTGCGTTTATGCTCTGGTCTTGAAAAGGTTAAATATGACACCACCTTTGTGATACATGCTGTGGAGATTATTTTTTCGTTTTGCCAAATGTTTGCGCCAATATTTGATATTGCATTACCAATATAATGTGAATTGCAAGCACTTGTCTGCTAATAGCCAATGTTTTGTTTCCCTTGGTGTTGTAAAATTGTTGATGGAATCATTTTGTTAAATGTTATTGCTTTAGACACAATAAATTAGTTTTTCTTATACTTTATTTGACCGCAATAGATATTATGGTAAAGAAATACCCCGATATATTTAACTTATCGAATTTGAGAAAAACATGATAATAGAAAAGCATTATTTTATCGGTACTTTTATCTAGTAATATATATATATAGCTTTTAGTCTGTATTCGTGCACGGTTGATGGCAATAGGCTCGCTCCCTATTATATGTGATTTAAACATAGCTGGCTAAAAAAAAATTGACAGCTATACAAGGTAGAACGACGTTAAAACAGTTCACACGTATTGCGTACATCATTCTGAACTGAACCCCCCACAAGTAGCAAAGGGTCAATTTTTGTAAGATGTAAACCGGAGTACATATCTCTAATGTGATTATAATATGTGCCATTTTTCAAAGGGAAGCCGTAGGAATCGAGTTGTATGAAACCTTCGCCCCTCACATACAAATCTTTCATCGGTAATTTATTAGGTAAAAAAAATTAGCTATTCCATACAATTTGTCCGTGTAGATATTGTAGTGTTGGAAACAGCTGGTTTATGCTCTATGGTGGGGGTGTTCAGAATACGTGGTAACTATTTTAGTGTTGGTGTCCCTCCACCCTGTATGTGCCAATCTTTCAGAAAACACGCTCTAAAGTAGCACTTGAGTTTTCGAGGTAAGCTAATCAGATTCTGTACATCAGGCGACTTAGATATGATAGGAATCATGCAGGTCTTATATATCGTATAGATGTAGGAATTACGTAATAGAAAACAAAACACTTATGTATGGCGTGACGTATGATAAAATATGTTGAGCCTATCGACTTTTGAAATCTTAATAGTGTAATAATGAATAGATAAACCTTATAAAGTAGATAGATACTATATAAGGTTTATCTATTCATAGTCGAAAAAGTCAGTTGTTGCCTACATTTTGACGAGTTGTGCAGACAAAAATTTGCTGTTTTTTTTTTTGCGATTTCGGGTTTGGTTCTATAGTGAATGTTGTTCGTAATTATGAGTACAATGACCTCTTAAAGGATTTCGTGTATGAATAGATAGACCTTATATAGTATTGAGTCTACTAACCTAATAATCAACAACAGGAAGGTAGGTTAGGTAGCTGCTGTGAAAATCTTAAATAAAAATGGCCAATGAAACAGCGTGATATATTTGGCAACAGAAATCAATCAAATGGGTTTTTCTGAAACCTAGGCTCAATCGGGCGAATAAATAAAAGAATTGACTTGCACGGAGTACCTGACACAGTTTTTTGTCAAAAATATCCGCTCTGTTTATAATCACTGATGTATGACCACCGTTTTGCGAACAATAGGAATAAAACAAAAAAAAAAAACCACCAAGGAAGTTTTTAAGTGTTTATAGAGGTCGGGCACTGCAAGCAGGAATAGTCCTTTTTTTAATAATATAATAGTTCTTTTTTTATCTCGGATGGGAAATCATCAAATGACTTCTCCCGCTCTGCCCAGAGCGGGAGAAGTCATTTGATGATTTCCCATCCCAGAGTGTCAGACTTGTACTGACTAAAACCCATCCATGTTCCTTCCTTGCACTTTGTGTTCCAGGGCCACGGTATCTCTTTCGAACAGTCCCGCAGCCCAGCAAGCAAAGTCCTTACGGTGAAAAAGGCTGCCTAACTATACCGTCTGTTTAATTAGTGACAATATTCACACGGATATAAGACTAATTAATCCCGACAAGTGTCAAAGGGTTAAGAGGGCCACTGCAATTAAGCCAAGGGCCCTCCCAATTAGATAGCACATCGGTATGGTGAACGTAGTTTTTAGACATTGCAACTTTATGAAAGAACTAGCTGTGCCCCGCGGTTTCTCGTTTTGCTCGACGCCTAAGGTTCGATTTTTGACATTGGATTTCAACTTGCTTTTAATCACAGCTTCGCTCGTTTAAAATGTAGCCTATGACACTCGGGGATAATATAGCTTACGGTCAGTGAATTCTTGGAATCGGATCAAACAAAATGGCCGCTTTAGCAGAACCATTATAAGGATAGGATAATAATATGAATTCACGGTTAAATTCTTTAAATGGTCATAGACGTAGTTAATATTATGAATTGTCATTTTGTGACCATTTTACGAATTATAACGTAACAAGCTGATGCCCGCGGCTTCGCCCGCGTAGATGTCGGTTATGGCGACCAAAAGTAATCAAGAAATTTGGATCCCGTTCCCGCAACAAAAAATTGACAAATTATATACTAAAACCTTCCTCGATAACTACTCTCCATTCATTGATGAAAACAGCATAAAAATCGGTGCAGTAGTTTTTGAGTTTTTCGCGAACAGATAGACAGACGCGGCGGAGGACTTTGTTTTATAATATCTTGTGATTCATACTATAATCCTATTATGATACTGCTAAAGCGGCCACTTTAGGCTCCCAGTACTTTCGAAGATTACCCTCTACATACAAACTTACAAACAAATTTTACCTCATTTTAATATTAGTATAGATTTACATTCGCTCGTTTAAATAACATCCGTATCTAAATGCGTCGTGTAGGCAGTATTGTTTACAAAGACTATTGAAAATGCAGCCCCCAATTAAGAGTATAAAACCCTTACGCAATATGAAGAATAAAAGTTATAGAACCATAGATTAATCGTGTTGTTTTCCAGTTCGAAATGTAGATACGTACAGTATATCAAGCTACTACAATCTGTCAAATTTCCTAAATAGATTTTCAACCTTATCGTTAAAGCATTAGGTTCAAGGTTGGTTGGGAAAATTTGACAGTTTCGGGTAAATTGATGTGCTTGGCGTTTGTACAGAACTTTTTGTCTTTATTTCATGGCTATTAAAATAGTTATTTGGTATTATTTTCTTTTATCCTTGTAATTGAGGATATTAAAAGTAATAAATAATATCTGTTTTGTGGTCAAATTAAGTATTTAAGGAAGACATTGAAGGTAAGATAACTTGCCGATATAAGACAATTTACATATTGCCATGTTGCCGTGGTTGAAAATAATCACATGGGTACTACACAATAGTCGTACTAATGATAAATGCGTCATGTGACTTTTAGAGGTCAATGTCATAAGGTTCAAATTGCAATGACAGAGGCACGCTCGAGGAATTGAACAACTATGCATGTTATGTGTATTTAAACCGAGTACATAAAAAAGAGGAACCTGTTTTTTTAATATTAATATTGATTTTACTATTAAGTAAGCAATTGTCTATTTGTGTGGCAATTTTAAAGGCCTGACATTTTTATTACCTTGTATTTTTACAATCCGTTGAAGCAAGGTTCTGTTAAGTATATTCAATAAAAAATAAAGCCATTTTCTGACTTTAATATGATTCGATTTTTTAAATTGGAAGTTCACAATAACGGTCACGTTAACCCATTATTTTTAACCTTGCAACACAACACTTATTTTCAACTATAGCAACATTGTCTTTCAACATGAAAATGCATAGTTTAAAAGTTGGGCATTACCTTCAATACACGAAGCTGTGAACTTAAAATAGGAATGTTGTGAAATACGCACAAACTGCTTGTGCTTGATACCCAGTCTAATAATGCAACTGTAACAATCTATAATACAGGGTGGAAGGGACACGGACGCTTAAACGATTACCACGTATTCAGTTCATCATTCTGAACACCCCACATACAAATTTTTCGTCGCTTAATATATAAAAACAGCTGTTTTTACAAAACTGCAATACCTACACTGTCAGAATGTATGGAACAGCCGCAACGGTTTTTAAAATGACCAAAAATGACTAATTTTTCATCGATTAAAAAAAAACAGGTGTTCCATACATTTTGACCCTGGTATTGCACTTTTGTACGGAACAGCTTATTTTTTTAATAACCGATGAAAAATGTTTATAAGAGGGGCTCAGAATGATGTACTGAATACATGGTAAGCGTTTTCGCGTCAGTGTACCTTCCACCTTGTATATGTGGGCATTTATTTTCCCAATTTACAGGCTGCGTCCTAACCAAAGCAATCGTCGCGTTCATTGGTTCGGCGAACCCGAATTTGTGGTCGCGACGAAAGAGGGCGCTTTCCTTCTTGAGGATTGAGTATTCGTGAGACCGATTGCTTTGGTTAGAACGCGGGGGTAGGCCCAGTTTTTCCTTGCAACTGATATAAATGTAACCAAGTTGTTTATTTTTTTTTGGATTATTCCACTTTACCCCACCGATTTGTAGGACAACTTGAAAGGCAGAGTGAAATAATACCATTTTTATTTTTTTATTTTTTTTATTTAAACTTCACTGACCTTTGGGGATTGCAGGCATGATTTGTGATGTTATGCTTTATTATTCAAAAGTTCAATTTTATTATCCTTGTCATCAAATGTTACAAAATTATGAATATATTCATTTATCAATAGAAAAAAAAATATTCTCTGTAAATAAATGCCCACATGAAAATAGAAATAAATTACATGAAAAAACTGATGTCCGTGCGTTGAAGGAGTTTCATTCTCTGCTTGTGTTCTTTTAGCTAAATTGTTATTGTTATAGTTCGACAATGTAAGCGATTTAAAAGAAAATCATAAAAATTGTGGATCGTCATCAAAATTGTAAAAAATCCAGTTTTTTATATTCCAGTCATATGGGTACAAAGAGGAATGTGTCTCAAAAAATACCAAAAAATCTAAATAAAGGATTTCATACCGAGTTTGTGTTTTATTTTTAGATATTTTTCTATCAGTTTTAGGAACTTGAGACCAACGCGATGTTTCCAGTCATCCATGGAAAGAAAAGATATTATGCAACTAAAATAAGTATAAATGATGTCACTACATTTTGCAAATACATTGCCAAAAGCATTGCATGCATTTTTTTTTTCATCAGGAATCTCTCAGCCACGTAGTCTGGAATTGAGCCCGGTTGATGGCAATGGGCTCGCCCCCTATTACATGGAACTTAAATATAACTGGCGAAATGTAGGTGTACTATTAACCTACACCTTTGCTAAATCTTCGGGGATTACAGGCGTGATGTTATGTATTTTGCAAATACGGCAACTGCTCTTATCTAGGTTTATGGAATTACCCAGTAACTGGGGGTGGTTGAGGTAAGATAGGTAGTCGCTTCATGTAAAGACCGGTACCCAGATACATCAACTTAGACTGGGAGCCGACTCCAACATAGTTGGGAAAAGGCTAGACAGATGATGATGGCGTTAACGAAAAGTATTTAAGGTGGAAGCGTACGGGCAGCCCGCGAAATTCAAATTTTCTTATGTTTTTTGCAATTTGCAGATCAGTGGCAGGTTGTATGTTAAAGAAAAATGAGTCGCGCCAGTAACACATGTGTAGTTATAGAATTACAATCAAGAAAATCATTAATACGTTCATTCAACCCATTGAATGACTTCTTCATGAAATATTCATAGTATATATAGGGTTACATGAACTTAGAGGGTTGTATTGATGATTTTCATGATTGTAATTCTATAACTACATATGTGTTACTGTCGCGACTCATTTCTCCTCAACATACAACCTGCCACTGTCTTGCAAATTGGTAAAAACGTAAGAAAATTTGAATTTCGCGGGCTACCCGTACGCTTCCATCTTAACGTAACTATTGGGTTTGGCTTTATTGACTGTCTTGGTATGGACATGTGATGAGGAGGAACGAATTTCATGTAACTAAAAGAGTGATGAATATAAATGTTGATGGATGGAGAGGGAGAGGAAGACTAAAGAAACGATGGATGGATTGTATGAGGAATGATATGAAAGATAAAGTAGTAAATGATAGCGTGACGGTTGACAGAGGAGAATAGAAGAAAAAAACGTGTTGCGCCGACCCCAAGGTAACATGGGACAAGGGCTGGCAGATGGTGATTGGGTTTCAACCCATAGGTGCTAAGTCATAAGATTCCATCGCAATGTAAGAGGTTAATCTTTCTGACTCAATGTGCGAAATTCTTAGCATATTATCGATAAAACGTTAATTGTATTAAGTTCCGAATTTCTGATTCATATCTACACAAGTACTTATGGTAAACCAGGGCCGTCCTAAAGTTCGTTGGTCGAGGATATCGTCAACATCGCAGGAAACAAAGCTGTCTACACACCGAAGCCGCCAGCCTGCCGGCATGAACCCGGCGGGCAAGACCGGCGCGCGGCGGCCTGATTTTAATGATCTTGCCGGCGGCGGCTAGCGCCCGCGCTTTGCGACTGTCGTGCCGCCGGAAAAATTGTCCGGCTCGCAACTTCTAAAGCCGGTTCGTGCCGGCGGGCCCGGTGGCTTCGGTGTGTAGACAGCTTAAGGGACACAGAACCGGAAAGTGTGGCAGAAAAAGGGAGGCCTGTACCCAGCAGTGGAGCATCAGGTTCCGGGTTCAATTCCCCAGGTAGGGGAGTGTTATTGGGTTTTTCTATCAGGAATTTCTCAGTAGCAGCCGCGTAGTCTGTGTGTACTATTAGGTACACCTCTGCCTAACCCTTCGGGGATTTTAGGCGCGGTGTTATGTAGGCCTATTTCTAATTCCTATTTTTAATCATCACTCACTGTACGACTGATGAAGGAAATTGTTGTCAAGGTAGCAGTGAAGTCTTTGTGATGATCTGATCTTGATTGCAGGGTGAACATGTCCAGAGATTGCTCAAGATGAGAGGTTTAGAAGGAGAAAGATGTGACTATGCCCAGCAGTGAGACACTTAGTTAACAGATTCGTTGCGGATGGCACGACAGAAGTATCATAATTTTTTTTAACGTGTGGCGTTTGACACGAGAGGCGTGCCATTTTTATATCGATTAAAACTCCTTCAAATTTAGTTTCAGAAGAGTTTACTCAGAACAAAACTATCATTGTGTGTCATGAAATAATTGATGAATCGGTTAAAAAAAAGTGTGTGTGTATATTTATTACGCACGTTAGAAGTTATACTTCTTTGGCGTATAAAACTATTCACTAGCTAACTTCAGGGTGTCGGTTTTTTGTGACGGTGTGCGGGCGCATCGTAAAAAATTACTCTCATATTTTTTCCCTAACGCGCCAAAAGAAGTATAACTTCAAAAACTAATTGTTTTGCTTGTGGACCTAGACCCCATTACTTGTTTAATAACTTCATTATCATCTCTCCTACTTTCGGATTTCATATTCATAAATCCTGCATAGTTAACTTTGGGGTTGTAATGAACCGTTTAATTTTTTATCACCGCGCTATCCCTCAGCCTTCCATAAAAGTTCCAGCGGCGTTTGTTTACTGAAACTTTTCAACCTCATTTGATGAGTTATGAAATCCCTTGACCTACATCGTATCTGGCTGGTTATAAGGGCATTAATTTTTCATTAACGTAGCGCATCATGAGTTTAATGCCATTTATTGGACTAAAATAACTTCTTTTGCCCGCGAGTTCGTCCGCGAAGTTTTTTGTTTTAACAACTCTAAAAACAAATGAAATTTAAGTGTCTATCTGTAATTTCAAAATAACAGCTTTTTATTGAATACATATACTGTACTTAAAACAAAACATATTTTTTATGTCTGTTTTTCCGGTTAATCTCCGAAACCGCTGGACCGATTCTGACGGGGCTTTTACTGGCAGATAGCTGATGTTACAAAGGAGTAACTACACTTTTATTTTAGAAAAAAAGATAAGGGTTCCGAGCAAAAAAATAAAAACCTTTGAAATTGTTAACAATATTCAATTCAAATAAGGAAGTATTATTTTTATAATAATTTCACACAGATGGAGGTCGCGGGAAACAGCTATTCATAGTCGTACATAAACATAACATAACAACATCCTCAATACTAGTTTGGTTGAATTGAAGAAAATTTTAGGTAATAGCTTCTTCGAGCGTAAATAGCAATTTTCCTGTTTGGTGTTATTTAGTCTATCAAGGATTTTCTATTTATATAATTTACATATAACATACTACATGTGGAAACTTGTAATTGGCTATATTTTGTTTAAACTATTACTCACTGTCTGTTTAGCTGTAAGTTTTCCTAAAATTAAATAAATAAGACACTCAGCAATCCGTAAAAGATTTTTTGAAACAAAATTGTGGATGGCTTTGAGAGAAGAAGAAGACCAAAGAAACGATGGATGGATTGTGTGAAGAATGATATGACTAGAAAGGCGATCGGCGGCGGCGACCTATCGCGTTCGGCCCTGGTCCAATCCATGGTCCGGAGCCAGAGGGAATGGGACGCCGTCACCTCCTTCTGCGAAGCAGTCATGCTAGCAAAGGAGGTGGCGCAGCGTGAGAGGGAGAGAACCTCTCGTCCCAGCCGCCGCGGGAGACGCCCCGGGCGTCACGTGGTGGCTTCCGGCTACCGTAGACGCGGACCTGTGGACGGTGAGCAATGGGTTAGCTCGCAAAATAATGTGTCCACTGGACCCCTAACTATAGTTTATTCTCGACCCTTGGGAGGTCGAAAAAGAGTGTCCCTGTGTATTCCCCTTGGTAAGACTGGTTGTTAGTCTTTCGGACTACTGACTTCCTGTAAAGACACAAATGACAGCCGGGACCAACGGCTTAACGTGCTTTCCGAGGCACGGAGGAAATGATAAATGTAATGGGTGGACATCCATCCACGGACAAACCTAGGTAAGCGAGGCTTAACCTGGAGATCGAGCCGATTGGCTGTCATTATTTAGCCACGAGCTCCTGTTGTTCTCCGTGTTGCTGGACCAATTATTAAAACCTGGGTTATATTCCCTTGGGGGCATGCTCGTTTTCACAAACCCTAAGAAATACTTACGAATGCCTTAACTAAGGTATATAAAAATGCGACGGCTTCGTTGGTCATGTGGTCGCAAGCGCGACTGCTGAGCATGAGACCCTGAGTTCGATTCCCGGGTCGGGCAAACGGTTATAGGGTGTTTCCATCAGGAATTTCTGAGTAGCAGCCACGTAGTCTGGATTTGTGTCCGGTTGATGGCAATAGCCCCGCCCCCTATTACAATGAACTTAATCACAACTGGCGTAATGTGGGTGTAATATTAAGTTTAACTCTGCCTAACCCTTCGAAAATGCGAGTGCAGGATTCGACATGGATCCAAAAAATGTGTCTAGATGACTCACACCCACAAATTATAGCGCCGCATCATTGTATCCTCACACTCACATAGCACAACTCCCTACTCAACCTGAGGTGCCGACTACTTAATTAGCTGCGTTACTGCACGTCTGTCTGTAGGCACACACCTTTGACATACGCAATTAAACAATTAGCCTTGTTGTTTAATTAACGATGATACACCTTCATGTTTCTGTTTATTGCTCTTGGCGGTGGAAACTGTGGCTGTAGGTAATATGAATCATTCTAACGTTGCTTAAGTATTTTTTCCTTTACATGGAAGGTGACATCCGTGACTACATAATAATAGCCTCTGGGTCAATCTTCAGGCTAAGCCGCGCTTGCCTAGTTTGGTCTGTGGATGGGTGACCACCCATTACATACCAAGAGTCCTCCTTGCCTCGGAAAGGAGACTAAGCCGTTGGTCTCGGCTGTCATTTGTAGATCTTTGACAGTCGTAACAACTAGTGACCCGAAAATCTGACAACCAGTCTTACCAAGGGGTATTGTCTTACCCAGTACTAACTAGGTTGTGGAAGTCGGTTACATAGGCAGTCGCTCCATGTTGAATACTGGTATTCAGCTGCATCCAGTCAAACTGGAAGCTGAGCCCAACATAAGTTGGGCCGGGCAGATGTTGATGACTAGCAACTCGATCACACAACAAATCACAGTAGAGTATACTGCCGTAGCAACATAAAAATCTACAGCATCGCGTCCATCGTTCACCAACCCAACCCAGCAAACCCGACGTGCATGCTAATCACCGATAAACGGCATCATTGACATTCGGCTACAGCACTATTGATGACGTGTGGTCCCCATGTGGGCAGGTGAGCACTTCCCGCGGGCGTTGTTCGTCTGCTAAGGAATGAAATTTACATAATGACATAATGTTTATGTGTGTACGGTATTACCGTAACAAACGGTTATGTGCACGACACAGGCATGTAACTTATAATAACTTACTAATAAGATAGCGCCTTGTTTTGTAACGTATATAAAATCATTTTCTTATTTGCCTTTGATTACCTAGTCCTTAGACCTATAAGTGTACAAACTATGTTAAAATGTGTGTCTATTTTTCTTGTTAATAGTATCAGACTGATAGCTAATTAGGTTATAAGACTAATAAGATATTTAGCATTTAGTGTAAAATAAATAATAATATTGGTGTGCTTTTTATTTATCCCGCATGGTGGCAGCACCAACATATAGAGCCAAAAGGCTTAAGTACGGCGTTACGTTACCGTAACGAGAGCCAATTTAGTTTTTTATTGTTTTTAGGGTTTATCTTATAAGATACCAATTAGAATTGTTTGTAAATAAGTAGATTAAGTCAATTACCATTGGGTAAAACCCACTTCATTGTAATCGGGCATGTCTCAACGCCAAAAAGGGGACTTATTAGAAACCCCATACATTCTCGCTTATGAGAACCCCGTGAGCGCTGATTGGCTCACAGAATCACGCCACTTTCTCCCCGGCCTGTGATTGGTCACAGTTGCCTATAAAAGAGGAGCCCCTTTTGGCATTCGGACATTCCGGATCGCCAGTGGTCCAGGACACCGGTCGCGCTTCAGTGCTCCACAGTGCTGCCCCTACCGGAGTTCCAAGGAGACTTTTGGGTTTGTGCCGCCAGTTGGGGGTACTTGCCCAAAAGTTTCTCCGCCCGGACCGCCACTTCGCTTCACTTTCCCTGTGTTCGTACAAGTGCCTAGCACCGGTGCGAGCACAGGGGAAGCCGTCGCTGCGCACTCCGGTGCCTAGTGCACCGTCGCGGTCGCGGAACCACTCCCCACCGAGAAGCTTTTAACCACCAAGAAGAGAAGATGTCCAAGCCTGGCGCCCGCGTCACCTATAGCCGTGGCGCCGGCCATGACGCCTGCCGTCCGAGCCTGATGAGGCGGTTGGGCCTGGACCGGACAAATTCGACGCCGGAAATTCTGCTGACCGGCGGCGAGGCATCGCCTGGTGCGACGTCGGCTGGACTCCCCTCTCCACCCAGTGAGGAGAAGAGAAGATCCGGCAAGACGTCGACCAAGAAGCGGAAGGAAAAGGCGGGGACGAGCACGGCGGCGGCGCGCGGATCGTCGAAGACGTTGGCGCCTGCGCGCGTTGCGCCGGCGCCCTCGCCGAGCCGACCGCCGCCCGAAGCCGTGCGTCCTCCCGCACTCCGCCCGGTGCCCTCCCAGCCCCCGGCACCTGCCGCTGCGCACGCCGATCGCGCGTCGCAGGCCCGCGCTGCCGCACGCGCCGCAGAGCGTGATGACGCGCCGCACGCGCGCGCTGCCGCACCGGTCGCGCGCGACGGTGCGTTCCCAGCGCGCGCTGCCGCGCCTGTCGCGCTTGCTGCGGTGCGTGGCACCGCGCCGCCCGCGCCCGCGCGGACACCTGCGCTGACGCGCACCCCTGCGCCTCCCGCGCACCGTGTTGCGCGCCCCTCTCCACCTCCCGCCGCTGCAGTGCGCCCCGCCGCGTCGACCGCGCCCTTCAGGGCTGCGTCCGCGGCAGGCGCCTCCAGCCGCACCACCGCTTCGCGCACCACCCCCGCCGGTCCCGGACGCAGCTTGCTGTCCGGACCGGCGCACGTACCGGACTCTCCGGCGCCGCCTCGTGCCGCGGCCTTTGACTCGCCGGCGGGACGATCGGCATGCTCGTCGAGAGTCGGCTCGAGCATGTCGATGGTCTCCGTCGACTCCGACGGGTCGGGGCCGGACACTCGTAGGCGGCGCACCCCACCTGCATCTCCGACGCCGTCCATGGAGTGTGATTACGCGCTCCAGCCGGAGCTACGGCCCCAACGACGGCGTCGGAGCACCGACGACTCCGAGGAGGAGGCGAAGCGGTACTGCCTCGACCCACCGCGCCCGCAGCGCGACCGCGCGCCACCGCGGGGACGGGGCAGCGCCGCATCGCCTACGTTCGCCGAGGCGACTCGTCGCACACCTCCGGCATCACCGACACCGACGACACCGAGCCCTGGGACCGGGGTGAGTGTCTCAATTCCCGCCTCTGCTTCACAGACTGCAGTCCCTGAGGCCACCGGCCAGCCGAAGCCGAAGCCGCCCAAGCGGCAGAGGTATCCTCCGCTGGTGGTGGAGAGGCTGCCCAATTGGGCCGCCCACTTTAGGGCCATCAAGGATGTGCTGGGCTACCCCCCCAACGCCCGCCCGTACGGCGCTGGGGTTCGTTTCTCGCCCGAAAGCGAGAACGAATATAGGGTGGTCCAGCGCTACCTGACTGGCCTGGAAAAGGAGGGTGGCATCAGTTGGTTTGCCTACTCGCTGCCGGCGGAGCGCAGCTTCAAGGTGGCCATCAGGGGGCTGCCCATAGACACCTCCCCAGAGGAAATAGAGGAGGAACTCCGTGCGTTGGGATACGAGCCGGAGTACGTGCGCCACATTAAGGCGCGCGGCGACAGACCCGGCTGCGTATTCCACGCCGTACTCAAGCGGACGCCTGACGTACGCAGGATTCTGGACACCTCCGTGTTTTTATACATGCGGGGTGTCCAGATAGAAACCTGGCGGGGTAAGCGTGGGCCCGCTCAATGCCACCGGTGCCAGAAATTCCGGCACTCATCCCACCACTGTCACCGGCCGCTCGCCTGTGTCCGCTGCGGGGAGGCGCACGCTGCGCGTGATTGCCCCCGCCCGCGAGAAGAGCCGGCGACTTGCGCCAATTGCGGGGGTGATCACCCCGCAAACAACGTGCGCTGCCCCTCCTTCCAGAGGGAGATAAGGAACAGGCGAGCGGGCACAGTCGCCGCCACAGCCGCCTCACGCCGAGCCACATCGGCCCCGGCGCGGCAACCCGAAGTGGCCTCCCACGAGGCCCAAGGCGCGTCGCTGATGGCGGCGGCCAACGGGCCCACCAACAGGGGCGAAGCCCCTGCCTCCTCCAAGCGACGGAGGAAGCGGAGGAAGAAGAAGGGGGGTAAAGGGAACGCTGCCGTGCCCCCCCCCACCGAATCCCAGGACAACCTCAGGGGCGACCTAGTCCCGGCGCAGGCTGTCCTACCCACCCAGCCGCTCCAACAGTCTGGAGAGCCGTCGGCTGTCCCCAGCCGAGCACGGCCTCCAGCCCCGCCAGCAAACAGAGCCACCACGAGCGCCGGCCGAACTACCGACGACGCCGCCGAACAAGAATTCACAGCCTGCGCCATTAAGCTCTTGATGGACCTTATCAAGGCCATCAAGCAGGGACAGGACGTGGAGCTAGTCGTCCTTGACGGCCTGGCCACCCTCCTCAGTCTGAGGCAGGGCCGCCAGGGCCGCCAGGGGCGGCCGGCTGTGCACCCACGACCTATGTAGGTCGCCCCCCCCCCTCCGTCGCTTCCTCAGGACTCGGTGCCCGCGAGCGTGGACGCGGGCATGGACTCCACCCAACCGGACTTGACGCTCGGGTAAGTTGTTTACCGGTTACACGCAGCTTACCTGTACACTAGTGACTCCACACACACTACATGCACCTGCTACGCGACGCGTTCTAAGTTAATATAGGAGTGTTGCGTAGCTAAATCAGTCAGGCGCTTCTCTACATTCATGTAGACACACGCGTGGCGCGCGGCGCAAGCTCGCACACCACGCATACATGGGCGGTGTTACACATACAATGCCGCCCACACACACACGTCGGCCCCTCAGCCCGGACCAACACTGGCTAGCTCCGGTGGTGGGACGGGCGGGAGCCACTCACCCACTGTAGGTACGTCGGAGTCGGCACCTCTGTCGCTGGTTGTCCCCCGCCGGGCCTCCTCCGGGTAACCGGAGGTCTCACCTGGCGGGGACAGACCGCCGAGGTGTCGTGAAACAAACAGCGCTGCGCTGCAGCGCTGTAGGCGTGCCTACAGTACACACACGACAACCACACACAGAGTGCACGTTATTAACGTGCACTCAATACCTCGGCAAATATTGCCAACGCGAGGTCGGGTCCCGTATTAACGGGGCCCCGGTATGCCACCGCGGCCAGAGGGCCTAGGGCCCTGATACCGCTCGCCACGCCCCCTTACGGGGGCGTCGCGATTTCCCGTACGCATTCGGACATTCCGAAGACGACCACACTATGAACAAGAAATAAATGAAGCCATGAAACTCGTACTACAAGTTCTTATTTAAAGAAGAGTCACGGAATCCCTCGCCCTCCCTACTTAATTCTGCTGGCTCCAGCCCTGAAAAATAAAAGTCTTCAGCCCCCAAGAAGAATCTTCCTCACCGCCGCGTTACGCCGCCCATCTAAGACCACGTGCTAAACCAGGCTCCACTGAGCGGTCCTGCACATTATTGGTCCTTCGCAGCCGGATCGTCAGCCAGCATCAAGAAGATGGTTCTAACACGCAGTCAAGACGGAGAACGAACGAAACGCCGGCAAGAAGAGCTGAAGACACAAACGGTCGAAGAAGAGACCGCATCGGGCAACCCCTCGACGAGTGACACGCCGAACACCGCTACCGACGCGTCGGGTAATAGCAGCGGGACTAATGGTTCGACCGCCACCACGACGGGAACAGAAGAAAGGAGTGCCACGTCCCATCAAGAGAAGGACAAGGCATCGCAGCGCACATTAAGACAAAAGGGCGCACGGTCATGTTGTTCCGCGGTTTCACACAAAAAGAAACTAGCGGAACTAAAAGCGAAAGAAAAACTCGCTGAACTAAAACTGGAGCAAACAAGAGCCGAGATGGAGTTACAACAAGTGCGGGTCCAGCGACTTCAAGCAGAAGAAGGCACCTCAGAAGATGAAGAAGAAGAAGTGGAAGACGACCTAGCTTCAGTCCGCATCAACACGTGGTTAAAAGAACCTGAAGCGGGCCACCCACAGTCATCACAAGAGGAGAAGAAGAAGCAAGAAGATCCCGTTGAAGTGACAACAAGAAAAGAAGATACACGTCAACCATTAATAGACGTGACAACCCTCGCCGCCGCTCTCTCTCAAGCGGTACGAAGCACAAGGGAACCACCAAAGTACATTCAAGAACTACCGCTATTCAACGGAAACTGTGCAGACTGGCTCGGTTTCAAGGCGGCGTATGAAGAAACATTGAAGTACTTCACAAGAACAGAAAACTTGGCACGTATACGTCGTAGTCTGCGTGGAACAGCGAAAGAAGCGGTTGGCTGTTTAATAGTGAGCCAACCAGACCCAGATATCGTCATCGACGCCCTACAAAGAAGGTTCGGAAGACCAGAAGCACTCATTCACGTCGAAATAGAGAAGCTCAAGTCACTGAACCGGGTCACAGACAACCCCAGAGATCTGTGCATCTTCGCCGGTCGAGTGACAAATATAGTGGGCACCATTGAAGCACTCAGGAAACCTCAATACCTACATAGTCCTGAGATGGCGCGAGTAGTAAACGAGAAGCTCACGCCTATCCTGAAAAATAAGTGGTACGACTACGCCGCGTTGAAGAAAGAAGATACACCAGAATTAAAGAAAATCTCCATGTTTTTAAATGAAGAAGCAGACAAGTGCGGCGCCTACGCTCTACCAGAGATGACCAACGACGAGTCTACTGGAAGAGAGCGCAAAAACAGAAGAACAGAACGCACTTTCGCTACGGAGAAGAGTACAACATCAGACGACAACTGCCCGCAGTGTAAACAAAACCACAAACTACCTGACTGCCAGCAGTTCGTCGCTCTCGACACCAACGCAAGATGGGAAGTAGCAAAGAAATATAACATGTGCTACCGCTGTCTACGAAGTAAACATCGCCGTGTCCAGTGCAGAGCTCCGCCGTGTGGGAAACATGGGTGCCCCATGAGACATCATAAGTTACTGCATCACGAGAAAAATCAAGACACAACAAGCGACTCTACGAAGAAAGAAACGGCAGCGCCAGCGGTAGAAGTTACATCAACAGCCAAGCCATGTGACCAACGACGTGCCTACCTCAAGATCGCGCCCGTCATATTAAAGGGGCCGCACTCCAGCATTGAAACATATGCATTATTAGACGAAGGCAGCACAGTCACGCTGGTCGACGCATCGATAGCTGACGTCATCGGAGCCGACGGACCCACCAACACTATGTGGATCCAAGGAATCGGCAACGAAATGAAACACGACACCAGCAAGGTCATCAACCTCACCATAAGAGGAAAATACGCAGAAGAAGAATACAAGATAGAAGCCGCGCGCACTGTAGAGAGGTTGAACTTCACGCCAGAGACAGTGTACGACCGCCACCTGGAAGACTGCGAGCACCTGATCGACATCAAAGATCAGATCACATACGAACGCGCCTCGCCCAAGCTGTTAATTGGTCAAGATAATTGGCACCTCATAGTGTCAAGAAAACTACGCACCGGTCGTCGCAACCAGCCAGTTGCCTCCCTCACGCAACTCGGTTGGGTGCTGCATGGCTGTCACAGCTCACTCTCAGCCACTGTAGCTTTCTGTGGAAAACTTAGAGAAAAACAAGAAGAATCGTCGATTGAAGAGAAAATCAAGGATTATTTCAAACTTGAATCCTTGTGCATCGAACCAAAGAAACCAAAAGAAGATCCTGAACAGAGAGCTATACAGATATTAGAAGAAACGAGCAAGAGACTGCCTGACGGAAGATTCGAAACCGGCCTGCTGTGGAAAGAAAAGAACTTCTACATACCAAATAACTACAACGAAGCTGAGCGACGCCTGCGTTCACTAGAGAAAAAACTGGATAAGGATGAAGATCTGAAAACAAAATACGAAGAAAGAATGACCAACCTATTCAAGTCCGGTTATGCAGAACAAGCATCCATCCCAGCCCCAGAGGGAAAGACCTGGTACCTGCCTCACTTCCCGGTCATTAACCCAGCGAAGCCACATAAACCGCCTCGACTGGTTCACGACGCGTCTGCCAAAGCCACCGGCATGTGTCTCAACGACATGCTGTACTCAGGGCCAGACCTGCTACAATCCCTGCCTGGAGTGATTATGCGATTCAGACAACACGAATACGCCGTCAGTGGGGACATCAAAGAAATGTTTATGCAGGTGAAAATCAGACAAGAAGACAGAGACGCCCTCAGATTTCTGTGGAGAGGCGAACGGCGGGAGGGCAGACCAGAAGAATATCGCATGACGTCAGTCATATTCGGATCCACGTCATCACCATGCACCGCTCTCTACATAAAAAACAAAAACGCGAGCGAGTTTGCATCCACTTACCCAGAAGCAGCAGCAGCAATACAAAAGAACCACTATATGGACGACTACCTACAAAGCTTCCCCACTATTATGGAAGCGAAAGAAACTACAAAAACAGTCGACTTCATACACAAGAAAGCAGGGTTCGTGCTAGATGGGTGGACATCAAACGACGTGAGAACCATAGAAGAATTCAACCCACCAGAACAAAACAAGTCAGCCACAGTAAGCCTAGGTGGCACAGAAACAGAGAAGACGCTCGGGCTACTCTGGTATGTGAAAGAAGATCACATCGGGTTCAACACAAACACGATCAAGATACCAGCAGAAGTCAAAGAAAACCAGCGCTCTCCAACAAAACGAGAAGCCCTAAGCATCATAATGGCACTCTTCGACCCACTGGGGCTAATATCACCCATCACCACTCCAGCCAAGAGAATATTCCAAGACACCTGGAGCTACAAAATCGACTGGGATGACCCCATACCTACAGAGCTAGAAGAAAGATGGAAGAAATGGATGACGTCACTCAGCACAATCAAACAGCTGAGAGTGCCACGATGTTATGACGTCGAACCTAGCATCTCGCGACAGCTACATACCTTCGTCGACGCAAGCGAGCAAGCCTACGCCGCCGCAACATACTGGAGAACAAAACGAGCCGACGGCAGTGTGCACGTAGCCTTAGCGGCAGCCAAAAGCCGTGTGACACCACTAAAACCAGTGTCCATGCCCCGGCTCGAACTACAAGCCGCCTTGCTGGGTGCACGCCTCGCACAAACCGTCAGAAGAGAGCACGAGTACGAGATAGCAAGTCAGACGTACTGGAGCGATTCACGCACAGCACTAGTGTGGATCCGCTCAGAGCCACGCACCTACAAATCATTCGTGGCCCATCGCCTCGCCGAAATAGAAGAAACAACAAAGAAAAACGAGTGGCGATGGCTTCCAACAAAAGACAACGTAGCTGACGACGCAACAAGAGAGACGCCAGACAGCTTCACAGCCACTCACAGATGGTTTCAAGGGCCCTCATTCCTAAGAAACCCAGAATCCCAGTGGCCACAAGAAGAAAAAGCGGTGAACTACGACACCGGAGAAGAAAAAGAAAAATGTAACGTGCAACAACTGGAGAGCAACCCAGGTCAATGCCCTCTCCCTCACATAGAAAAATTCTCGAAGTGGCTTCGACTCATAAGAACGACAGCAAGAGTGTTACAATTCATCGAACTCTGCCGACCCCACAAAAGTACAGTCGCAGCTGCGAGAAAACGCACACAGAAAACAAAGGTCGATGACCCCGACTGGCGCACCACAAAGAAGAAACCAACCCCAGCGCGAGTGACAAGAGACTCGCCCCGCGCCACCACTCGCTACCACGACATACCCGCCTCGTACCTAATAAGGGCGGAACACCTGTGGATAAAAGCGAGTCAAAAAGAAAGCTTCACAGCTGAGATCGACCGCATAACAAAAGGTCATTCACCAAGCAACCACGATCGTCTATGCCAACTCAGCGTGTACATCGACGAAGAAGGCATCATACGCCTGAGAGGACGAGTGACCGCGGCACGAGACATACAAAAAGATACCTCCAATCCCCCTATATTGGAAGGTAAACAAACCTACACTCGCCTGTACATAGCCTATGTACATGAAAAACTACATCACGGCGGTGTGGAAATGGTCGTAAACGAATTACGACAACGACTATGGATATTAAAACTACGTCCAGCAGTAAGAAACATAGTGAAAAGCTGCCTACCGTGTCGCATCAAGAAAGCGAAGCCAGCTGTTCCCCTCACGGGCGACCTACCAGCTGCACGCCTGGCACACCACGCGCGGCCATTCACATTCACTGGACTCGACTACTTCGGGCCGATCGAAGTAACAGTCGCTCGCCACCACGAGAAAAGGTACGGCGCGCTCTTCACCTGCATGACCTCCAGAGCGATCCACATAGAAATCGCACACTCACTGAGCGCCGACTCAGCGATATCAGCACTAAGAAGATTCATGGCCAGAAGAGGCTGCCCCAAAGAGATGTGGAGCGACAACGCCACCTGTTTTAAAGCAGCTGAAAAAGAACTCGGCGAGGCCGCACTCGAAGCGATGCACCACGAGACCACGTGCCACCAAATCAAGTGGAGATATATTCCCCCCTCAGCACCATTTATGGGAGGAACCTGGGAAAGAATGGTACGGTCAGTGAAAGAAGCACTACGCGTCACCTTGAACGAGCGATACCCGAGCGACGAGACGCTGGCAACACTACTGGTTGAGGTCGAGAACACAGTCAACTCACGACCCCTAACCCACGTCTCTGTCGACTCCCTAGAACCAGAAGCTTTGACGCCAAACCACATACTCATCGGGCCTAATCCCCACGTACCAGTCCCCGGCCACTTCGAAGAAAGCGATATGACCGCTCGCCAGCAATGGAAGCGAGCCCAGGTGTTGGCAGACATGTTTTGGAGAAGATGGGTCAAAGAGTACTTGCCACTACTACAGCAGCGGCGGGAGCCCAGCAGCACAGGTACCCAACCTAAACTGGGTGACCTAGTCATCATCTGCGACAGCAACCTGCCACGCAACGTATGGCCACGAGGACGCATCAGCCAGCTGTACCCGGGAGCCGACGGAGAGGTTCGAGTTGTGGACGTCACCACCAGCAGCGGCCACATCCTGCGTCGCCCCACCAGGAAGATCGTCGTGCTACCAACAGAGTCGCGGCCTCGCGACGGCGGGAGAATGTGCACGACACAGGCATGTAACTTATAATAACTTACTAATAAGATAGCGCCTTGTTTTGTAACGTATATAAAATCATTTTCTTATTTGCCTTTGATTACCTAGTCCTTTGACCTATAAGTGTACAAACTATGTTAAAATGTGTGTCTATTTTTCTTGTTAATAGTATCAGACTGATAGCTAATTAGGTTATAAGACTAATAAGATATTTAGCATTTAGTGTAAAATAAATAATAATATTGGTGTGCTTTTTATTTATCCCGCATGGTGGCAGCACCAACATATAGAGCCAAAAGGCTTAAGTACGGCGTTACGTTACCGTAACGAGAGCCAATTTAGTTTTTTATTGTTTTTAGGGTTTATCTTATAAGATACCAATTAGAATTGTTTGTAAATAAGTAGATTAAGTCAATTACCATTGGGTAAAACCCACTTCATTGTAATCGGGCATGTCTCAACGCCAAAAAGGGGACTTATTAGAAACCCCATACATTCTCGCTTATGAGAACCCCGTGAGCGCTGATTGGCTCACAGAATCACGCCACTTTCTCCCCGGCCTGTGATTGGTCACAGTTGCCTATAAAAGAGGAGCCCCTTTTGGCATTCGGACATTCCGAAGACGACCACACTATGAACAAGAAATAAATGAAGCCATGAAACTCGTACTACAAGTTCTTATTTAAAGAAGAGTCACGGAATCCCTCGCCCTCCCTACTTAATTCTGCTGGCTCCAGCCCTGAAAAATAAAAGTCTTCAGCCCCCAAGAAGAATCTTCCTCACCGCCGCGTTACGCCGCCCATCTAAGACCACGTGCTAAACCAGGCTCCACTGAGCGGTCCTGCACAGGTTAGGTAGTTGGCCTTGACTGCCTCGTTCATCGTTTTTCATTCAAATTAGGCTGATGGTAGGTGCTTTTTGAAAGTCAAAATTACACGACGGTCCCTCAAAACGCTCACTTCTTCGCCACTTACAAATGTTTAGCGGGGAAGACCGGAGAAGGAACTGGTGGAACAAACTCCCCAGCAACACATAGATCTGTTTTGGTGAAAAATCACGTTTTACGGTAGGACCCAATGTAACGCACTCAAAACGTTGTGCTGGTAGATTCATTGAAAAGTAAAAGGATGTAAAGTTACAACATTAAAAACTTGAGAAAAATTTGGAACTTTGACCTCCAATATCTCCGTAACTAGAAGGTCCCCGTCATTGTTGTTGTTTTCAAAAAAACAATTGCCTTTCGGCTTCGTTATTTACACCCATTATAATGTTCTGAAATATCTGCGAAGTCCGGTGTCGGTAATCCGTCTTTAAGGTCACAGCACACTAATCAAATCAGAGAGGGATCGGCACCGTATCAGCTCGAGCCGTTTAGTATTCTTTGTATGAAAATCCCTACTGCAACGCACACTCATCGGAATCGTAACGTAAATCGACTCGCTTCGGTACAAGCTCACAAATGGCCAGCCCTAGGCACGGCGTCAACTCGCTTACGGCTCGTCGTCCCCACACTTACGTCTCTCCGTACCCGAGCTTACGTGTCTTCCACACGTGCTGTCATTCACAGGGCAACTTCCATTCATGTTGCCCGCGTGTTTTATTAAACGATCGATCGATTCAAACTGATCTGATGCCAGCCAGGTCAACCAGCGGTACGCGAGCCGTAAGCGCGGCGTCACCTAGCCGTAGCCGAGTCGACGTTTCGGATCTGCCGATCCGTTTGCTTACGTCAGGTTGACGCCTGTTTGATGGCGAGGCGAAAGGTGATACGGTGCCGATTCCTTTCCGATTTGATTAGTGCGCTGTGTTCTTTACTGGTCTGACTGACACCTTTGTGTCTGGTTCGTCCCCTATTACATAGGACTTAAACATAACTGGCGAAGTCTGGGTGTACTTTTACCATTAATGTCTGGTCAGGTCTGCCAGCCTAATCGAGATCAATTATTAGAAAATCTATGAAACTATGAATAAGTCCTGGTTTGGATAAATTCTTTTGCAATAATTTACCGAAGCGAATTAGTAAAACGAACATCAGAATTTAGAAGGTTTCCACTGTTTACAAGAAAAAGTGATAAAAAAAGAAAAATTTTACACGGGAATTTCAAATTAGAGTTTCGGATATTACAATACAATAATCAAATTAAAGCACTCAATTTCTAAGTGGCACTATTCAATATAAATTGGTATCCATAGGTAAGTACACACAGGTCACCTAGTTACAAACACGCAGTGTTCACGGTGTAGGTATATTAGCACAGAACCACAGGTATCGTGATACCTGGTGATACGTAATCTATTATTTCCGAAGTATCAGATTATTTCTCAGCCACATAACATGGCCTACATAAATATTTGTCTGTCTGATAGTATATCGTAATCTGTTGCTTGTTTGCAAAGCCATTTTCAGTACAATAAATGAAAAACCTGTTTATTTTGTAAGTCTGCAAAACAATAGAACTCTTTTAAAGTTTTGTATTGAGAGTCTACTTATACATATATGGGGTGTAAACAGACTCTTCACGAAGCCGTCAACCAAGCATTATGTACATCAAACTAAGTAACATTATGCAAAAATTTGTACTGGGAAACGACTTTTTTTTTTGGGCTGAAAAATCACGTTTTACGGTAGGATTCAATGTAATGCACCCAATACATTGTGCTGATGGATGGATTGAATACTTAAATAGTAAGAGGGTCCTGGAGCGGACCTGTGGACGGTGAGTAATGGGCTAGCTCGCCGTCCGTCCGTCTTTTGACGACAGGCCGTGTTGACGGCCCGTTCGTGTTCCACGCGCGCCTCAAAGAGATGTCAGCAAATAGGGAGGGGCCCGCAAGGGCCGATGCCTGCCAGGGCTGCGGGCTGTTCGAAAGAGATACCGCGGCCCTGGAACACAAAGGGCAAGGAAGGAACATGGATGGGTTTTAGTCAGTACAAGTCTGACACTCCTTTCCGCTCTGCCCAGAGCGGGAGAAGTCATTTGATGATTTCCCATCCGTAAAACCTAACCGTAAACCGTAAACCTGTATTTAAAAAAAAAAAAAAACCTTGTAAAAAAGTTGGAACTTTGACCCCCAATATCTCCGTAACTAGAAGGTTCATGGCCAGGTAGGTATGGTCTAGAACAAAAAAATGATCGCAATCACGGGGAGAACAAGTGCCTTTCGGCTTCGTTAAGAGTCTTTTTACACCCTTTATATATAACAACATTACGCCTTGCAATCCCTGAAAAACTAAGCAGATATGTAGTCACAAGCACCAATAATTATGTAAACACTTTAAAAGTGTTTTTTTTTGAAATTTCCAAATTTCATTTGGTTACGAACATAGTATTTTGGAACTCATTTTTTTATGAAAAAGATCCTACCTCCAAGTTACAATCGTTATTTCTCGGGAAAACTGCTTTTAAAATTGGGAAAGCGTATATACATATATTGGGGCTCATGACAGTACCTAAGAGTACACTCGGAACGTTTCGCCAGTTATGTTTAAGTCTCATGTAGGGGGCGACGAGCCTATTGCCATCCACCGGGAACAGATCCGGACTTCATAGCTGTTACTCTGAAATTCCTAATGAAAAACGAGTTCCAACCATAGACAGGCACATTTGATTTTGATTCATATGCGTATTGTATAATTATTACTTGCTTCGGCGAAGGAAAACATCGTGAGGAAACCAGCATGCCTGAGCGATATTTTACGAAGGCGATATTTTTAGGAGTCAGAGGCCCATGGGCGCCATAAACTCAAACTCATACTCAAAGCATTTATTTCAATTAGACCATAAAAGGCACTTATAAATGTCAGAAAAACAAAGAAGGCGAAGCTACAGTCACAGGCACAAGGCATAATATTTGAGAAAGTACTGTAGTGTGCCCATCCTAAGCGTAGATCTCTATGGAGAAGAATGGGCAAGAAACTCCATGGACACTCTTTTCAATCAATAGTAGATTATTAACCAAGGGGATAAAGCAGTGTCTTCTGTCACGGGTGACGATTTAAATCACGAACGTAACGAAGGACTCGAGGTTTACTCCCGAGCGTAGCGAGGGTGTTAAAAACTTAAATCACGAGCGAAGCTAAGGATTTAAGACGAGTCCTGAGTGTAGTGAGGGATTTAAGTTCACCCAAGACTAAGACAGCTTTATCACCGAGGAAAATACTCTACTTTTCGTACCATTTGCGAAAAAAATTACACAATAATAATATGAGATAAGCATTTATTAAAAATAATGACAATTAAAAGTAAAAGTTAACATTCGAAACACTGGTCCAATTATTGATAGAGAGTTACATTTTTGTTTGGTACATTTATTGTTGATGAGTTGATTTGAGTATTTCTCTGTTCTTGCGTCTGAGGAACTTGCGTTTCACTGTAGATAGTATACGTCGGCGATAGTGGTGGTGGTGCATCGTGAGTTACGGACAAAGATAATGTTACGTCGGTTACTTTACGAGAACATTCTAGATTAAATGCGAGTCTCGAATGATCTACTATTGAACTGTCAAAGACGACTCCAGTCTAGAATGTTCTAGTATAGAAATTCCTAAAAGATTCGAGAGAGTTGTAGAACCTTCTCGAAGGACAGTATTCACTATGGAACTGTCTAGAACATTCGAGAAAGATGTCGAAGTTTCTAGAAGGTTGAAGTTCCATTGTGTCTCTGTGAGAAGGTTCGAGAAGGATCGGTCGACCTATAAATAGCCGTCATGTTTGCGGGGGCAGTCATCCCTTCCGGAGGAAGCGCCCCACCGCGTCGTGATCAGGCGCGTTCCAAAGGAAATCCCCACGGAGGATATTTTAGATAACCTCCAACGTCAGAATATCCCCGCTACTGCAGTCCACCGCCTTCACAAGGCTCGTGGAGGCGAGCAGTACGACATGGTGCTAATCGTCTCTGACAAGGTGGAAGGTCGACACCCGATTTTCAAAATCAAGTCGGTCTGTTCCCTTTCGGGCATTCAAATTGAGAAGCCCTTTAAAAACTCGGCACAAATTGGACAGTGCCATCGCTGCCAGCTGTACGGCCATAGCAGCAAAAACTGTTATGCCCATCCCAGGTGCGTCAAGTGCCTTGGCGACCATGGCACAGAGGACTGCTCACGTCCTAAGGACATCACCAAGTGCACAGAGGCACCTAGCTGTGTTCTCTGTGGTCAGTCCGGCCACCCAGCCAACTACCGCGGCTGCCCCAAAGCCCCTAAACCCACATCCGCTAAGCTCGCTAAGCGCGCTAACGCACGCCAGCAGCGAGAATGCCCCTCTGTGAGGATTCCCTCCTCCCAGTTGCCTGAGAGACTCGCCCCTCAAAGGCCGTCACCCTGGAACCCGCTGAACCACCAGAGAGCGTTCCCAGCTCTCGGTAAAGCCTCAGCCGCTCCCATGCCCGGGTTATTAGACACCCCCATTCCTCCCCCGGCACCTTTCGTAGCAACTCCTGTTGCACCTGCAGTCCCATCAGCTTCCCCTCGCGTCGCGCCGTCAGGCCCCGAGGTCGTAGAAAGCTCTTTTAGGACCATCGCTAGGTACAAAATCTTTTGCAGTCCGGAGGCCGACCGCTTAGCGGCCGACCTCAGGAAGGCAAGAGAATTTGCAGAGATCGCGGCAATATTTGATGCCTATCCCAATATCAGGGATGCCCTTCGCAATCTTTAAAATATTTCCAATGGCTGCTAGAAATATTAATTGCACCAAACCCCGATCCCTTAGACTAGCTTATTTCAATGCTAATGGCCTTAGAGACCAACGTGATGAGATCGCCGCTTTCCTCCGCGGCCATCAAGTCGACGTCCTCCTCATACAGGAGACGTTCCTCAAACCCTGTAATCGCGATCCGAAAATAGCCAACTATCGCATAGTTCGCAACGATCGGTCGCGCTGTCACTAGGGCGGTACTTTAATATATTTTAGGAAAGAACTACATTGCATTCCGTTAGACCCCCCCCCCCGTTGGAGTCTCTTCTTGAGGTTTCCATCTGTCGGCTCGGCATGTCCGGTCACTCGCCGATCACCATCATTTCGGCTTACATTCCTCCCGGTGGCTCGACCGAGGAGCACATCCCACTCACCAAGGACCTCACCGTCCTCTTCGGTCTGAGTGACTCCGTTATCTTAGCGGGAGATCTCAATGCCAAACACCCAGCCTGGAACAGCACGTTGACCTCTCCTAGAGGGCGACTCGTGTTCAACCTAGCGAACTCTCTCATCTTTGACCCTATCGCTCCTATGGAGCACACTCATTATCCCCACGATCCCAATCTTCGCGCAGATATCCTAGACATAGCGCTACTCAAGAATGTCAACCTCAAGTTGCATTCGATCGAAACGCTCCATGAGCTCAACTCCGACCACCGTCCAGTGCTCATGCACTTAACTCCTCGCTCAGGTCCCTCAGACCCCAGCCAGCCCCCGCCTACCCAAGTGATCACGGACTGGAGGAAAGTCAGCGAAAAGCTGAAGTGCCTCTCGTCGCCTCACCTGGATACTATCCTCAATCACATTGTCTCAATTGCTGACACGACGGCCGCCATCGACTCGTTTACAGAACACATCCAATCCGTGCTGAAGGATTGTTCACGAGAAGTCCCAGTCATGAGTGATCATCGCTGGCGTCTTCCCGATGACGTACGTGAACTGATAAACGAGAAGAACGCGGCCATCCGTGCCTACAGCTCTTTTCCCTGCGACGCGAATAAGACCCACATGCGCTACTTGCAGCTTGCTGTAAAAAAGCGCATCAGTGAGCATCGCTCCGCCCAATGGGAGAAGGACATAAGTGAACTCGAGCCCACCCACCTCGCTTTCTGGCAATTGCAAAGAAAGATGCGTGCCACCGATCAGGCTTCGATGCCTCCTCTCATCCGACCAGACAAGAGCGTCGCTTTTGACGACTCTGAAAAAGCCGAATGCCTAGCCGACAGTTTAGAAACTCAGTGCTCTCCTAGCTCTCAACCAGTAGACAGAGCTCACCTCGAGATGGTGAACGCTGAAGTCGAACGTAGGGCTGCCATCCCTCCCGTCGAAGACCCCGATGATCCTCTGCCTGAAGTCTCACCAGACGAAGTGCACGACATCATTAAAAAGCTTCGACCACGGAAAGCACCAGGCTCCGACGGTATCACTAACAAGGTACTCAAAATTCTCCCCAGTCAACTCATAGTTTTATTGGCGGCCATCTTCAATGGCGCCCTGAGTAACAATTTCTTTCCCCAAATATGGAAAGAGGCCACTGTTATCGGTATCCCGAAACCCGGCAAACCCAAGGCGGAGCCCTCCAGCTATCATCCTATCAGTCTCCTGAACGCACTCGGCAAAATCTACGAGAGGCTTATTTATAAGCGACTCAAGGATTACGCCGAAGCTAAGAGCCTCATTCCTAACGAGCAATTCGGCTTCAGGACCGAACACTCATGCATTCAACAGGTTCACCGCATCGTCGAACATTTGAGCGCTGGCTTCCAGCGCGGAGCGATGACAGGTGTTTTGTACTTCGACATAGCGAAAGCCTTCGACAAAGTCTGGCACAACGGCTTGTTGTACAAGCTGTACCAATTGGGCGTGCCGGATCGTCTCGTGCTCATCTTACGAGACTTTCTGTCGGATCGCACCTTCCGCTATCGCATCGGAGACGCTCTCTCCTCCCCTCACCCCATTCGCGCAGGAGTCCCGCAAGGCTCCGTTCTCTCTCTGCTCATTTTCACCCTATTCACGAGCAACATACCAAAGAGCAAAAAGGCTCAGTTGGCCCTGTTTGCAGACGACACGGCCATCTACTATACGGGTCGTTGTAAGAACGCTATCGCCAAAACCCTCCAAACCTCAGCCAACGTCCTAGGCGCTTGGTTCAGGAAATGGAGAATCGAGGTTAATCCCGATAAGAGTCAGGCGGTTCTTTACTCGAAACCGTCGCGCGGTAACAATCGCACCTCCCCCAGCCCGATCACTATGTACGGTAAGCCTATCCCTTGGGAGAAGCAAGCCAAGTATCTAGGAGTAGTTCTCGACCAACATCTGTCCTTCAGACACCATATCACGGAAGCTCGTAACCGCGCTTCCTTCGCGATGGGTAGACTCCACTTTTTGCTCATGGCAAAAAGTAAACTATCTCTTAGGTGTAAATTGCGCCTTTATACCGCGGTGATCCGTCCCATCATGACGTACGCGTGCGTCGTATTCGCTCACGCCAATCCAAAGTACCTTTATAAAATGCAAGTTCTCCAAAACCGATTCCTACGTAAAGTCACGGGAGCCCCTTATTATGTCCGCAATGATCGTCTGCACATTGATCTTAGATTGCCCACTATCCAGCAGTTCATGAAACGCCTCGCCAAGCGCTTCTTCGATTCTGCTGTTAGACACCGTAACCCTCTGATCGCATCGGCCGCCCGATACGAGCCCTCGCGTATTAGTCAGATCCGCCGCCCGAGGCACACTCTCATGGCAAAAAGTAAACTATCTCTTAGGTGTAAATTGCGCCTTTATACCGCGGTGATCCGTCCCATCATGACGTACGCGTGCGTCGTATTCGCTCACGCCAATCCAAAGTACCTTTATAAAATGCAAGTTCTCCAAAACCGATTCCTACGTAAAGTCACGGGAGCCCCTTATTATGTCCGCAATGATCGTCTGCACATTGATCTTAGATTGCCCACTATCCAGCAGTTCATGAAACGCCTCGCCAAGCGCTTCTTCGATTCTGCTGTTAGACACCGTAACCCTCTGATCGCATCGGCCGCCCGATACGAGCCCTCGCGTATTAGTCAGATCCGCCGCCCGAGGCACACTCTCGTTGACCCCGACGACGACATCACCCTCCTCCAGGAGAGCAGTAGGGAAACCAGCACGCTCACAAAACACAGACGCCGTTATCCGTCTTTCCGTCCTCGCCGACGAGGCCCGTCGCGAAACCCCGGTACACGCCCTCCCCGACCCTTGCTCGAGCCAGCCCGCGCAGCTGAGCCTGTAGACTTAAATCAGCCCCTAAATAATATCGCTCAGATCCAGCCTGTCCCTTTGCTGTCCTCTCCCAGCGACGCCCTGAGCCGAGGTCCGTACCCCACAGGGGGTGCCCTCAGTGCGTAGTCGCTTAGTTTGTAGTTTAGTTTGTAAGTTGCTCTGGCTGGAGGCCTTAATTTCGAGGCATCCACAGAAAAGCCCGGTTAAGCAGTCGACAACCTCCCTAGGTTGAACTGCGAGATGCCCTTCACATAAAAAAAAAAAAAAAAAAAACGGGGGCAGTCAGTCTGATTTTGGCTACACAACGAAGCGAATCGAAGTGAACTGGAAGTGCGATATTTAAGTGACTAGTGATCAATAGTGTAATTGTAATTGAGTTTAAAGTGTTTTGTGTTAATTAAAGTTATTTGTTGATCAATCGGTGGTAATTAATCCCATACCCAGCTCGTAACAATAAGATGCCGGAAATTGATGGTTGTGGCTCTGATGGATTAAGTTTTATATTTTTGTTAATTTGACCGCTTAATATGGTTTTATTCGCCATTGAGCTTTCGATATAACCCTCAGCTACTCTATCAGAGCTCCAACCACCGTGTCTTTTTATTGACGTAATATCCACCCCTGAATCCGCCAAGAAAGTCGCCGAAGTTCTTCTAAAGCAGTGACCGGTGTAGAGTTCAACATCTTTAAGTTTTAAATATTTAGCAATTTCCTTTGGCATATTGCTAATTTTATTTTTGCCGATGGCTTGTCGAGTACATTTCCCATTCCGATAGTTTATAAAAAATGCGTATTCCTTTTTCAAAAAGATGTATAATGCTTTATATACAAACTCAATGGTGTAAACACAGATGTAGTTCAGTATAAATTTCGATAAGTATTCCAAATTTAAATCACATTCTCCCCCTAGAGGATGAATGAAATTCAGTACAATTTTCTTCCCTGTTTTTAACAGATTAAAAATGACTATTGTTATGTTCGCTTTTTGTGGCATAGAATGTCACTTTTTTGAGCAAGTTACGAAAAATATTACAAGTACGAAAAATATTTTACAAGATCTTGGTTACATTATTCATGTTGATAGTATATAAAGGGTGTAAACAGACTCTTAACGAAGCCGAAAGGCACTTGTTTTGCCCACCATTGCGATCATTTTTTTGTTCTAGACCATACCTGGGAACCTTCTAGTTACGGAGATATTGGGGGTCAAAGTTCCAACTTTTTCACAAGTTTTTTTTTAAATACATGTTTTTAATGTAATATTTTTACTTTTAACACCTCCAGGACCCCCTTACTATTCAATCCATCCATCAGCACAATGTTTTGAGTTCGTTAAATTGAGTCCTACTGTAAAACGTGATTTTTAAGTTAAAAAAAAAAAGTCGTTTCCCAACAATAATTTTTGCGTAAAGTTACTTAGTTTGATGTACTTAATGCTTGGTTGACGGCTTCGTGAAGAGTCTGTTTACACCTTGTATACTTACATGTGATAACGAAGTAGAAAGACGTGCACATTAAGAGCGTCCAGAGTAAAAGATCAACAATTAAAAACTAAGTAGGTAAGTAGTTTAAATAAACACACAAACATTCCGATACCAGGTTAGACACTAACCACACGTTTCAGAAAGAAAAAACCTGTTTTAGAAGTCTGCAAGAAAAAAAGAACTCAACCTAACCAGTTTCCATTGTTTTTATTCTGGGTTCCAAATATGGTAGGTAACATTCAAAGTTTTAAAAGACCATGTTAAATTATCTAGTCCTCAGCCTCGACATAATTGGATACTGGTGCCGATTCCCTTGTTCACAAACCAAACCAAATTTAAGTTCAGTGCATCTTTTTCTTTCTATTTCATTAAGAAAAGAACAGAAGATAAATTTAAGTTTAGTTTAGTTTGTGAACAAGGGAATCGGCACCAATGTTCGTCTTGTGTACTCGGAAAACCCGCGAATGACGCATGTGTCAACAAAGGTGGACCGCAGACGTCCGATCGAGACGTAGAAGTATGAAGTCACATGCGACGCCGACGCCATGCCTGATGACATTGATTTCAAGAGACGCCCAAGTACGAGCGCGCGGTGTAAACTTACGTAAATATGTTGATTTTAAAATATAAATACTTGTTTCACAAATATTTCCATAATTTTAGGAATGTATTCATCATTCTATCGATGATACTGATTGTGCTTGTTAGGATAAATTATATTTTCGATAAAAAAATTGACATATAAATTATGTTACGTTCACACTGCGCGGTCGTCCGAGGTCCTGGAATGAAGCCATTTCGGTTTTCCCGCGGTCTTCGGTTGTCTGTGGATTTTCGTACCTATTGAAGATAAATTGTACTCCATAATTCTCACGTTTATTTGAGAACACGGCTGGCGCAGACGCTGAGCGATTGGCTGCTGCGCGGCGTGTCGTGTGTTCGATCCCCGCACGGAACAAATATTTGTATGACCTACAGGTACCTAGTTGTTCCGGGTCTGGCTGTATGCCTTTTCAATCTTGCTTTGAATTTTTTTTTTAATGATTACCCCTACCTACTAAGGTGCACTCTTACCAAGAGATATCGTTTTACCCAGTACTAACTGGGTTGTGGAGGTCAGATAGTCAGTCGCTTCATGTAAAATACTGGTACTCAGCTGCATCCGGTTAGACTGGAAGCCGACCCCAACATAGTAGGGAAAAGGCTCGGCAGATGATGACCTACTAACGTTTTCAATGCATCCTTAATCCTTAGGGTCAGTTCACACCGAGACGCGACGCTCCGCAACGCTGCGCGCACATCCACTCAAAATATAACTTTATTTACTACACAAAAAGATACATATTTCATTGGACGGGCCGCGTGGCGGGGGCGACAATAAACGTAGCGGCGCGTCTCGGTCTAAACTGACCCTTATTTGTTCTCAGACAAGGATGCGTAAAGGGGAAGTGTGTACCTACGAGTGCCATTTTCCTTCCTTCTCAGTTCATACCTACCAAAATAAAAACGGAATAGCTTTAATTACCTTTCTCTCTGTTTGTTTTACAGGTATAAACGATATAACGTTGCTTAGTGATTTAATGGCCAAATACTACTAATTGGATAGATTGGCCCAGTGGCTACGGTTTTTTAGGTAAACTGTCTAGCTTTTTACTATTTAGCACTAACATAACATCACGCCTGTAATCCCCGAAGGTTTGGGCAGAGGTGTAGCTAAGTGTACACCACACCCACATTCCGTCAGTTATGTTTAAGGTACCTAGGTTAGTAATAGGAAGACATCCCATTGCCATCAACCGGGCACAAATCCAGATTCCGTGGCTGCTACTTAGAAAATTCCTGCTGGGATACAAAAACTTTGCTCAACCCGAGAATCGAACCAAAGACTTCATGGCCAGCAGTCTCACTTGCGACCACTAGTTCAACGAGACAGTATGTGTAGTCGACGTAGCAATGTTTGAGGCAAATCCTTTAGATTTTCATTAAAACTGCAGTTCTGCTAGTGGGCTGTTAAAGTAGTGAGAATGCTAAGGGGTATGTGTGGTGTTTAAGCCAATGGATAAAATAAGAAATGAGTACATAAGAGGAAGTCTGAAAGTGGCGCCGGTGACTGAAAAGTTTTGTGGTAATTAATCGGTTGTCGTGGTATGCCATGTGATGCGGACGAATGAGGAAAATATCGTGAGGAAAGTTCTAAGTATGAATGTGGATGGGTATAAGAGTAGAGGAAGACTAAAGAAACGATGTATGGACTGTGTAAAGAATGATATGACAAGAAACGAGGTGTCTGATGAGATGATGATTAATAGAGAAGTATGGAAGAAGAGGACATGTTGCACGCACAAGAGCAGGAAAAATATGTTGGCTGATAAAGTTAAATACCAACACGCACATGCATATATATATTTATCTATCGGAGAAACCCGACATAGGTGTACACTAACAACGGCACATGCATGTCCAATCTACACCACCTGCAATAATGAATGCTAGTTATGTGTTAAAGTCCACGTGTGCCTGTTATCTATTAGAGTATGTAGGTAGATAGGTACTACTATGTATTAAACACGAACGTCTAAATAAATACTCTGAATACTATACTTAGTATACAAGGTGTAAACAGACTCTTCGCGAAGCCGTCAACCATGCATTATGTACATCAAACTAAGTAACTTTACGCAAAAATTAGCGCTGGGAAACGACATTTTTTTTTTTGGGCTGAATAATCACGTTTTTCAGGAGGACTCAATGTAATGCACTCAAAACATTGTGCTGGTGGATGGATTGAATAGTAAGGGGACCTGAGTCCTGGAGGCCTACGGTGGAGCACACGGTGGAGGTCTGCGCCACTTGGGCGGAGCACCGCCGTGTCGTCGTAGCGGCGATCGGTGGCGGCGACCTATCGCGTCCGGCCCTGGTCCAGTCCATGGTCCGGAGCGAGAGGGAATGGGACGCCGTCACCTCCTTCTGCGAAGCAGTCATGCTAGCGAAGGAGGTGGCGGAGCGTGAGAGGGAGAGAACCTCTCGTCCCAGCCGCCGCGGGAGACGCCCCGGGCGCCGGGGGTCACGTGGTGACTTCAGACCAGCGTAGACGCGGACCTGTGGACGGTGAGTTAGGGGCTAGCTCGCCGTCCGGCCGTCTTTTGACGACAGGCCGTGTAGACGGCGCGTTCGTGTTCCACGCGCAATGCCTGCCAGGGCTGCGGGACTGTTCGAAAGAGATACCGCGGCCCTGGAACACAAAGGGCAAGGAAGGAACATGGGTGGGTTTTAGTCAGTACAAGTCACTCCCTTCCGCTCTGCCCGGAGCGGGAGAAGTCATTTGATGATTTCCCATCCGTAAAAAAAAGGTGTGCCTGGAGGTTTTTAAAGTCTTACAAAAAAAACATGAAAACTTGTGAAAAAGTTGTAACTTTGACCCCCAATATCTCCGCAACAAGAAGCTTGCCAGGTATGGTCTAGAACAAAAATGATCGCTATGACGGGGAAAACAAGCGCCTTTCGGCTTCGTTAAGAGTCTGTTTACACCCTTTGTAATGGTCACGCACGGTTAGAGTGAAATCACATATGGGTGTAAAAATACCCTTAACGAAGCTGTTAGTCATTTGTTGTCCCCGTCATTGCGATCATTGTTATGGTTTTGTATCCCAAGGGTAATCCACGGGACCTTATTACTAAGCCTCCGCTGTCCGTCATTATAAATAAGAAATTTCTGGCGGCACTGGGATGTTGGACCAAAAACAAAACAGGCGTCCCACAAGTGACCAGTGTGGTCACCACCACCTTTAGACATCTTTGGACCAGAGGGCCTAGTGACAGTTTATATTACTGACAATTTGCTATCTAATGAAATCAATCCCTAGATCATACGTTATTTCTTTATCGTGTGGTTAGGTACCTAACCTGGTGTCAGAGTTTTTATGCCACCCATGGGCCTCTGACTTGGCTTTACATGCCGTCTACAAATATCTCTCAGGTATGCTGGTATCCTCATGTTTTCCTTCACCGAAGCAAGTGATAATTATACAATACCCACATGAATCCGAAAAATCTGAGATGCTTCCCTTTTTTTTCGGTTGGCTTCACCCGCTCTGTGCAGAGCGGAAGGGAGTGTCAGACGTGTACTGACTGAAACTCATCGATGTTCCTTCCTTGCCCTTTGTGTTCCAGGGCCGCGGTATCTCTTTCGAAGAGTCCCGCAGCCCTGAGATGCTTCCCTGGGGTTCGAACTCGAGACCTTGGCAGTCCGACGGTAGTACCACTAGGTGAAATTTGTATGTATTTGTGTATGAAAGTTTAGAATAACTGTTTCTCATTTTTGTCAATATACGGAGCTAGTTAAGTTTCAGTACAAATTTTCGAACAAATAGGTACCTAATTATATCTATAAAAATCGCACTAAGCAGTCTGCTACAGATAGATGAGGCATCATGGGTGTGTTGCGATAAAGCTGGATATCACATGCGCCTGTTATTGATAAAAAGACTTGTTTTTACGATGCCCATCCCATCAAACCGAAATATTACAACGTTGCTTGGTCTGGCGTACGTGTATGACCACATGTATGAACGTGGACGAGGCAAAAGGAGTATGTAAGGATCGTAGCATGTGCCGTTCTGTGGTTTCTGTACTGGTTGATAGATGTAACATTGAATCATCATCTTCCTAACCTTGTCCCATTTATTCCCGTGTGGTCGGCACAACAGGTTTTTAGGGTTCCGTACCCAAAGGGTAAAAACGGGACCCTATTACAAAGACTCCACTGTCTGTCTGTCACCAGAACAGGCAGGCAGGTTTCTCATGAACAGTGATAGCTAGACAGTTGTTTTCAAAGACGATGACATCATTGTATTTCTGTCGCCGCGTTAACAACAACTAATAAAAATTACATTAATTACATAGTCTGTGAAAATTTATTGGGGATCACACAAGTTTTTTTTTAAGTACATGTTTTGTTTTACTTCAGACACCTTCACGACCCCCGTACTATTCAATCCACCCGTCAGCATAATGTTTTGAGTGCGTTACATTGAGTCCTACCGTAAAACGTGATATTTCACCCAAAAAAAAAAGTCGTTTCCCAGTAATAATTTTTACGTAAAGCTACTTAGTTTGATGTAGAGAATGCTTGGTTGACGGCTTCGTTAAGAGTCTTTTTACACCCTGTAATATATGGTAATCAGTGCCAGGAAACATTGCAAGCGTTTTTGTTTGTTAATGACAGGAAACAAGTTTCTTTATCATTGTGTAAATCTATAATGTTATGTTTCAAGGGCGCTGTTATCATTATCACGGATTTGGTTACCGTAGAGTGTGGAGTGTGTGAGTAAGCGTAGATTGTTGATAAGTTATGTGTCAATCAAGATACCAGGAAGTGACATATATAATTTGTCATATCACGTTATGATGACACAAATTAACATTAGCAACAATATTTGCTATTGAGTTGAATGTCAAATAGAATTTTGATTTGCTTGCTCAACTACAAATACAAGAATCATTCAGGCGTGGTCCCAGCCTTACTGGGGGGGGGGTCACATAGGACTGTAGCCAGGAATTAGGTAGGGACGCAGGAGTGTCAGTTTAGCGTATATGAATTTTGGTGGGGGGTCATGACCCCTGTGACCCCTTCCTCCCTTGGGCCGCGCCTGTAATCATTATGCCTAGCCTTTTTCCTATGTTGGGGTCGGCTTCCAGTCTAAACGGATGCAGCTGAATACCAATATTTCACATGGAGCGACTGCCTATCTGACCTCCACGACTCAGTTAGTGCTGGGTAATCCGATACCCCTTGGTGTGACTGGTTGGCGGACTAATGGCTTAACATGCTTTCCGGCACGAAGGAAGCTTGACATGTAATGGAAGGTGACCCATCCACGAATCAACCTAGGCAAGCTCTGCTTAACCTTGAGAATCGACTCGTTCGTCTGTTTTTATTTAAACACGACTCTCAACCCACCTACAACAACAGTATATAAATCATCATCATCATCAGCTATAGTATTCTGCTATAAAGCAGATACGATAAAAAATAAATATACGTACAATTTACAGACCATGTGTCCTTCGTCTCATTTTTATCACAAATATGCCTTCTGTGGTAGCAAACAGTAGATATAAATCACGGCATCCATTATCCATTCAATTTCATCCATTTATTTCCAGTTTAACATTGTAATTTGAGCACTTTTATAAACTTTTAATAATATTTTTTACTAATGACAAGCAACGTCAATCTGTCAAGCTTACTATTCTTTCTTAATATTTTTCTATAAAGGCCTGTTAAATGAAGGTTATACTAGATTTTATTACTAAAAATTATTAAAAATGTTTTGGCTAGTTTAAATCTAGTTTTGATATTGTATTACGTTTGTATACTGACTAATAGAATACTAAATGTTAATTTTAAAATTCATAACGCACTCTTGGATTGTGAGGTTTTATACGTCTTGGCCAACTATACCTGGCTGGTCAGACGAATTGTGGCTACAACAAATATAATCGTAAAGCGAGGCAAATAGTTCTGGAACACTAAAATAGTTCCTTATAAAAGACGCCGCTTACGAACTAAAACTAGTTTACGACGAGATTCCAGTAGCGACCAGTACAGTGCAGTCCACCCCACTAAAAGTGGACTAGTGAAAGTGTCAAGTGGTAGGGCGCCGACGCTCTGACGTGTCCCTCCACCACGCGGAAGTCGCAACTCCATCCCGGGGCTCCGCTAAACGGAGTTTGGCCCGGGACTCCTGTTCTCTTCAAGCTTCCCGGGGCTCCGCTAAACGGACTCGCCCGGGAACTCCACTCCTAGTTCTGCGATCGCCTACCACCGAAACAGCCAGGACTGACCTGACGCCTGTTCGGTGGAGCCGCAGGACCAGGTGCTCCAAGGGTCTACCCCCTTCGGGAAAACAGCAAGTACTTTCTCGACCTATTACCCCAGTTCTTGAGTGCGTGTAGATAGGTGTGTGTTTTTTAGCAGACTTGTATTTTTTTAACTTACTTCCCTCTTAATCTTATTAAATTTAATTGTACTGTCTACCTCCTATTTTTATTTATTTGGAACAGTAGACATGACACAGCCTATAATGTTTTACTCTAATTGATTCAATTTTTATTCAATACGATGAACCTACTTTAGTGATAAACCTAAACCTAACGTTTAGGTATTTCCCTAATGTGTAACAGGAAGATAAAAGTTATTATCATGATTTAAGTACCTACCTAACCTTGTGTATGTACTAGGTACTCAGTTCACTGACGGTCGAGGACTTTTTATTCTTATTACTTAGGTCATAAGGGTCAAAGGACAGGGTGCAGACCGTCGTCAGTGAACTTGGTAATACCTATGGTATGTAATTTGCCTCGCGTACATGACATACGTATTTAGTCCAAAATAGAATAGGAACATTTCCTCATTCATCATACGGTGGGTCTGACGAGGTTAATTTTGGTTACACAATACTTGCTGGCGTATTTTCCGGTTTGGATTGACAACCTTTGGCACAGATTCACAGATTTATATATTTTTTAATCCTTTATGTGGACAAACACGAAAAAAAGAAAAAAAAACAGTAAATGCATTCAAATTATGCTTAAATATATGTAATTATAATGCATTTAATGGATACATATTTTCCCTTACACATTCTTATTCTGTGCTTTATGTAGGTAGGTACTTACTTATTGTATTAGCGAGCCGGGTTAGCCATCAATTTACCTCTTTTCATACTCTAGTTCACTCCGCCAACTGCCGAAAGAACCGAAACGAAGTTGACAAGAGGCTCGCCCGGCTCGCTCGCTTGCTCACTAGCTGGTGGTGGACCTGCGCTTTAAGGTTTAATTTCTTAGACCACATATTTTTTGCACTTCCAATTAATTTTCGCTCGTTCCACAAAAATCCTCTAGAACAGTCCCCCAAGGGACTACACAGCACTCAATATTCCACAACGACACGTTAATAATATTTCTACGATGCCCTATTTGACATTAGGTACTCAATTAGGTAGGTAGTAGGCACTTTGCATTTTAACGATGTCTGCAGACAAATTTTTCAAATACCTACTTAATGAAGCAATTTAGAGGATTTAGAATTTCTTTCCTAAAAAAATGCATCGGATTGTGATTGGCGATACGTTTAGAACTTGGATTGGAATGCTAATTGGACGTCAAGCTTGCCGGTAGAGGAAATTCAATCGTTCAGAACCGTCAAAAGGTTGATGACCCAGTGAAACGCGAATTATTTACTTGACGACGACCCACCGCAATGATTCAATGAATAAACATGCTTGTTGCACTACTGAAACATGTTACAAATGTTCATTATGTCCAAATTACGTGTTGTCTAATGTTACTAACCTTGATTTTAATGCTGCCAGGCTGTCGGTATTACCTAAGGTTTTAAGTAAGTAAATACTTTAGTAGAGTACTTATAGGGGCGGATGCGGGGCGAAATGCCTTTAAAATCACATGTCATAAATACTGAGTGGGCTCTCAGCCCTCTGGACGCCGCGATATCTATCCTTTTATCTTAATATTAGTGTTTATCTCCTTTTGATACAACACAACATGCCAACAAAGGCCTCCATAGGTTTACGCAGAGGGTTTCCTACCTATTTTGAAACACCACAGGTTGCGTTAAATTTGGACTTTCTCATGTATGACATTAAGTTTGTTAAGTCCCATGTAATAGGGGCAAGCATATTGCCATCAAGTTCAAACAGGGACCAGGCTCCGGGCCTGCCTTGAAACTATTAATAGTGACTGAGAACTATAATTCTTATTTCTACTTCCTACCAACCAGCAGGCGTACATATTTAAAAAAAAAAAACAGCTGCTCCGTGCATTTTGGCCGTAAAGGTTTGGTAAAGGTGCAGTTTTATACAGCGTGTAAACGGACTCTTCACGAAACCATCAACCAAAACATTATGTACATCAAACTAAGTAACTTTACGCAAAAATTATTGCTGCGAAACAACTCACGTTTTACGGTAGGCTGTGCTGATGGATGGATTGAATAGTATGGGGGTCGTGAAGGTGTCCTAAGTAAAAAATACATTAAAAACATGTCTTTAAAAAAAAACTTGTGGAAAAGTTGTAACTTTGACTCCAATATCTCCGTAACTAGAAGGTTCCCAGGTATGGTCCAGAACAAAAAAAATATCTCAATGACGGGGAGAACAAGTGCCTTTCGGCTTCGTTAAGAGATTTTGTACACCCTCTAGGAAACAGCTGTTTTTTCTTCAAGTTCTGTGTGGGTTCGGAATGATATCCTGAATACATGGTAGGTAACTGTCTTAGCGTCGGTGTCCCATATATTTATATTTGAATGACTGAATCGATTAAATAAATTACTTACCAACTTTTATCGTGATCTTTATCAGATATCTAATGTCCAGTTGCTAATTAACAACAGCTTTAGGTGATTAGGTAGGACTCTTATCAAAAATAATGGCGAGTACGAGTAATGCATATCTCATATTAAATTACAGTGATTAACCTGAATATCGTGATAATTGATAAAATAATTTCGTATGATCAGAGTTTTCACGGTTTTCACAATTAGTTGCAATATATACGCAATAGCAACGCTTTACTTCTTGTTCATTCTGTTTTGTTTTCTGATGTCGAGTGTCTTTTACTCGGCAGTTTTGTTTAGAATAGTTTAAATTATGATTAGTGAGGCTGACATGACATGGCAAAAGTCTATTATAAAATTAAAGAATCAAAAAATCTTTTACTCAAAAAAGGATCAAAAGTATTCAACGATATTGAATTTCGGTACTTGGCATCATTCAATCGCCTATCGGATAATCGCTAATCGCCTATTTGATGTACATCAAACTAAGTAACTTTACGCAAAAATTAGTGCTGGGAAACGACTTCTTTTTGAGCTGAAGAATCACGATTTACAGTAGGACTCAATGTAACGTACTCAAAACCTATACAAACTAACCTCCTAGCTCCAACAGTAGATTAAAAATAAACCTGTACGACCTAACCTCCTAGCTCCAGCAGTAGATTAAAAATAATAACCTAGGCTTGTCAATATCTGACACTACGTCTTAGGCACTAGGTGTTAGGTTATTTTCGTTACGGAATTTCTGGATTCGGTCTCCACGCTCAAGGCCCGCGATAGAAGCTATGCAATAGCTTAAAAAAAAAACTTTTAAAAAGTAGGAACTTTGACCCCCAATATCTCCGTAAGTAGAAGGTTCTCAGGTATGGTCTAAAACAAAAAAATGATCGCAATGACGGGGAGAACAAGTGCCTTTCGGCTTCGTTAAGAGTCTGTTTACCTTTACACCCTTTATTAGATACTCCTCATCTCATCATTAAAACTTCTTTTGTGCCATATCATCCTATGTAATTTAGTCAGTGTGTGGTAAAACGTGAAATGAAATTAAAGTAAAAACTCACTCGAGTAAACCATTCATTCGAATGGAGCGTCTGATTCGGATATCAAATAAAGAGCCCTCTTACATTTCGACGTAACGCTAATTTTACAATTTACCTAAAAAGGCATATAACGAAAATGTATTCTACTATTATCAAAGTATGGGATATTTGTGTGGTGAATAAAAATTTTGGTCGTCTATATCAACAGAATCTACAAATTAGAGGTTCTAAATCAGATCTCCGTGCGTTTTTGCCGAAACATGCACCAAGCGAATGATTATTGCTAAATAAATATATAAGTTATCTAAAAATCGCTTTATTATTATTGTACTAGAGGAAACGAACCATTTTTAACAAGTAATTGTTATTTCAAGCAACGACCGTAAAAACATACAATTTTAACGAGGAAACCTTGCAATTTCGCGTTCATTTTGTAATACTCCTCTTAAAGAAAATGGCTACGTAAAGTTTACAATAGTTTAAAGTGAGACGACATAAAGTGTAGTAACCGCATCCGGTGGAATTTCTCATAGGGCTAATAAAGCACCTAACAAACTTTAAATTGCCGACAATATTGCGTTATCAGTGCTAGGCAATAGAGTCACTACCTAACGAATGAATAGAGGAAACACTGTCGAGTTTATTCAACAGGAATGCCAATTTGAAACGCACAGTAATAAATAATTATGTCATGTACCCATATCTTTTAATTGTAATATTCTGCCGAATGGACTCATCATCTGCCTAACCTATTCCCAACTATGTTGGGGTCGGCTTCCAGCCTTACGGGATGCAGCTGAATACCAGTATTTTACTTGGAGCGACTGCCTATCTGACTTCCACTACCCAGTTAGTACTGGGTAATACGATACTCCTTGGTAAGACTGGTTGTCAGACTTTTTTGGGCCACTGAAAATCTGTAACGACTGTCAAAGATCTACAAACGACGGCCGGGACCGGGTGTGATCGAGTTGCTGGTCATCAACATCTGCCCGGCCCAACTTATGTTGGGCTCAGCTTCCAGTTTGACTGGATGCAGCTGGAAGCAGTATTCAACATGGAGCGACTGCCTATGTAACCGACTTCCACAACCTAGTTAGTACTGGGTAAGACAATACGACTTGGTAAGACTGGTTGTCAGATTTTCGGGTCACTAGTTGTTACGACTGTCAAAGATCTTCAAATGACAGCCGGGACCAACGGCGTAACGTGCTTTCCGAATCACGGAGAAAACCAGGATTCTACCGATTGGAATAATTTGTTTATTTTAACATTTACTTACACTTCTACCCATTTCCCGGACAAATTTTTGAGCTTTGGATTATTTATTTTTTTGCGAGGGTTCAAAGGGTAGGTAAGGGCAATTAATATTATTCTACATGTCATTTTGACATTTGATAAAATTTGACAAATGGCAAAAAAAGGATGCTGCAGCAGTAACTTTGTTTTTATTGACATACCATGAAAAACAAATTTAGTTTTGCTGTTGAGTGCAAATTGACATATGAGTGAGTGTTACAATATTGTTATTATATTGTTTGGTGCCACGGAACCCTTTGTGCGCGAGGCCGACTCGCGCTGGTCTGGTTTTTTTATGCTGTCGAGCAGACGAATTTTCAATCATGAATGTCGACACTAGAGTGTCTATCTGCTAAGAATATTAGTTACTCTATATATAGCCTATTTAAGGAAATTTCGAAACGCCTAGTTGACATTTCCCGTGACCCAAGGGCTGGCTTTTACCTTGGCCAGAGGCTAAGTGTATATATACAACGTGGCAACGCCGCCAGTCTCTTGGGCACATTACCAGCTGGCAGCGTTGAGGAGGAGTTTTTCGTTGCCCTTTTACAGTTTGTTGTTAGTTTATTTATTTTAGCTTAATAGTTTTTAATTATCTATATATATAAAATGCTTTGTCCTGAATGACTGACGGATCAACGCACAGCCTAAACCGCTGATCGTAGAGACCTGAAACTTGGAGAGTGTGTTCTTTGTATGACGTAGACATCCGATAAGAAAGGATTTTCCGAAATTCTACCCCTAAGGGGGTAGAAACCGGGGGTGAAGTTTGTATGGGACAACGTGATTCAATCTATGTACTTCAAATTTTGCATGAACATTCATTAACAGAATTGATGAAAGACGTGTTTCGTATTTTATTGAAACTCATCGCCTAACTGGGTTAAGAAGGGGTAGAAAGTTATTTTGGGGATGATTTGCATCGAAGTTTATATCAATACTCAGTGCATAAAACAATCTGATTTTATTCTAAAAACAGTCTGACCCGAGTGTCAAATTGACAAGACATTGTTTTTTGATCCAAATTTTATCTTAATATATAACAGTTTAATCCCAGAAAATCAATTTTAAATACAATGAAAAGTAAAAAAAAATACAGTTGTAACACAGTTACTGGACTTTCATCGAAATTGACCCATAAAATAACCACATCGAAAATATATCGAAATGTCACCGATGTTGACTAGGCACCGGGCTAAACTACAAAAAGAGAAGGCTTCCTTATAGTTTTTCTGTAACAGGTGCCACTTTCAAACGTGATCCGCTGAAGGGAATCCGCTGGATGCGAGTCGCAAGGGACCGCTCAATGTAGCGACACTTGGGGGAGGCCTATGTCCAGCAGTGGACCCCTTTTTTGGCTGAAATGATGATGATGATGATGACTGCTATACTATTCTCTCCTTCCTGACGATGACCGAAGACATCTTACACACTTAAGTAAATAATGTTTTACCCAAGGGCTGTATTTTCGAAATCCACGCGGACGAAGTCGCGGGCGAAGTGCTAGTTAATGTATATAATTAGTTTATCCTATTAAACATGCTAGTAATAACTAACTTATAATTTCTAATCCTTTCCTATACTGTCCTAAATTATTCACCAGCATCCTCGAGGAAGTATTCAAACACCTTACTGACAGATGGACAACGCAAGGCATTCCGATCGGTGATAAAATGTTATCAAACCTTCGCTTTGCAGACGATATTGTGCTTTTTGCTTCTGAAGCATATCATCTGCAACAAATGCTCCAAGACCTGAGCACTGCAAGCCTTGAAGTTGGACTGACGATGAATCAGTCAAAGACTAAAGTCATGAGCAATGCCGCTAAATATAGGGTCGAGGTCGATGGGCAGGAAATACACTATTTCGACGAATATATCTTCCTGAGCCAGCTAGTTTCCTTCAACAACAGACAGGACAAAGAGATCGACTGTCGAGTTGAAAATGCCTGGAGAAGCTATTGGTCCATGAAAGCGCTTATGAAGGGCGACCTTCCTATTTCACTTAAGCGTAAGCTCGTCGACATGTGTATCCTGCCTATCCTTACCTATGGCGCCCAGACTTGGTCCTTGACGGAGGCTTAGAAGTCCAAACTCAAGGTTTGCCAAAGAGCGATGGAGCTGCAGATCGAATACGCAACACCACAATACGCTCCAAGACAGGCATCGCCGATGTTGGCGATAAGTCTGCGAGGTTAAAATGGGACTGGGCGGGTCACATTTCCAGGATGGGTCAGGACAGGTGGGCCAAAATCGCCACAGAGTGGGTGCCTGAAGACGGTCGTCGTCACCGAGGCAGGCCCAAGAAACGCTGGCGTGACGATTTAGACTCGTTCCTGACTGATTGGCCAGAGGAGGCAAAACACCGGGAGAGTTGGAAGAGAATGGGGGAGGCCTTTGCCCAGCAGTGGGACAGAACAGGCTAATAAAATAAAAAAAACTAATCCATCTTATTATAATATCGATTCAGCCACCTTTGTTTACAGGAATGTTGACTGCGTCAGATATTTAGCTATAATCATAAAGGATTTTGTGATTTTGTATCAAAATGATAAGATATAATGTCGATCGATTGCTTTAATTAGTTGGTTGCGAACGCACCAATATCACGTAGTGATTTCTGTACTTAGGTACGAAAATATACACACATCAAAAGTGTCTAGGGATATTTTGTTATTCACGTATTTAAACAAAACTATAAAGATTTTCTTAAAGCATCCTTATATCAAAGTGTGCAGAATTTTATACTCTTACAGAAAAAATTAAATAAAACAATACATTTTGTATATAATAAAAATGTATAAACTGTAAGGGCATCTCGAACGTTAATGACACGTCTGGAAAGGTTTTTAAGCTCAAAACAATGTTGTCAAGTTCGCCTTGTGGTGTAAGGTACCAGGTCCGACGAAAATGCACGAAGAGTGGACTGTTCGGCAGCAGATTCTCGGGAAAATTCGTAGAGACCTTCGTTGCATGCATATTCCACGCGTGTTTAACAGGATTTAAATCTGAGGATTGCGTGGGCCAGTCCAGAGCCTCTTCATTATGCTGCTGTAGCCGCTGTGTTACCGCTGGAGTCGCAGTTGGGCAGGCCTCATCATGTATACGCATTAAATCTAATCTAATCTCATAAAATCACCGTAATTTGTAAAAATCGGTCTTGTCTGGTGGTGGCTTACCGAATATTCCCAGGTTTCTGCTCAGCCGACTCACCAGTATCCCGATAGCGAGAACACAAACTGGATATGACACTTTAACTGGTGCCAATGGTATCAGCAGTATTACACTGGCGTGTGCCTGGTTCCAGCAAGCTTATTGCTCTCAACATCTCTTACCTGGTTAAATTTCGATGTTCCATGGTTTAGATAAACTCAGCAGTGTTGATTTAAGTTCAAAATGTACGAAAAAATCTTTGTTTTAAAAAAAAAAAGAGTAAAATCTTTAACACATGTAGGTAAGAAAATTATGATTGTTTTGAAGGATACTGAATTTTGCCACATCTGAATTAGTTATTTAATTATTTTAATAATATGGAAGATAGATGTACCAGGAACTAATTCGCGTTTAAATCTTTATGAAATTTCCATTACTTTTAAAGTTATGCTAATAAATATGCATGACCCCTAGACAGTTTTGATGTGTGTACCTAGAAGCCACTTGTTATTTTTTTTTTATTGTGGTAAGCAAACAATGCGAGCGAGCTGGATTTTGCGGACAGTGGGGCTAGCAAATGCGAGTCGTAAACGTCGAACTATATCTGAATCGAAAATACAACACATTGCCACATTTTGGTGAAAAAAACAGGTGAACAAGAACAATTGAGGATCTCACATAGAAATGAATCATCATCATCTGCCTAGCCTTTTCCCAACTATGTTGTGGTCGACCTCCAGTCTAATCGGATGCATCTGAATACCAGTATTTTACATGAAGAACATCTGACCTCCACAATCCAATTAGTACTGGATAATGCCATACCCCTTAGTAAGACTGGTTGTCAGACTTTCAGGCCACTGACTACATGTAACAGCTGTCAAAGATTTACAAATGACAGACAGGACCAACGGGCTTATCGTGCTTTCCAAGACACGGAGGAAACTCGGTATGTATACCTACAGGGTGTTTCAAACCCTTCACGTAGCCGTCAACCAAGCATTATTCCTATTAAAGCTTTTGAAATTAAGAGTCAGTCTCTTAATGACAATAGCTTTATAAAATAAAATTGCAAAAAATATTGTCAGTGTACCAGGACGTTGAATATTTCCGCATGTATACTAAATAGCTTGTTCGACCGTACATCAAACTTAGGTTACCGGACATTGTTGTGATAGATCGATTGGATATCGCGCAATGATTGTTGACATAAGTCTCGCATGACGAGAACCTCGTGAAAGCAGAGAAAGATAAGCAGTTCAAGTATCTAGATCTGGCTCGGGAGGTTATCGACATGTGGGACGTGAGTACAGCAGTCATTGTGCCGATAGTCGTGTCAGCCAATAGTCTCGACAAACATCTGAGGAGGCTCTCGCTTGGCAGCTGGATCAAGGGCTTGCTTGATTCAGAAAGCAGTACTTTTGGACACGGCGCGTATTTTTAGGAGGTTCCTTTCTCAAGAGCCCTGACCACCGGTATCTCGGACCCTGATCCCAATGCTGGTGGGCTACTATTTAAAAAAAAAATATTGTTAAAATAATAATGTTGTTGGAATAATATTGTTTGTACAGGAATATTTAAAAATGTAAAATATATGTATATAAATGAACAAAGGAAAATAATAAATAATATGTGGGAAACGACGTATTTCCAATGTAACGTGAATTTGAACGATTTCAATTCGTTCAAATTCACGTTACATTGACGTCACACGTTCTGGCTTCAGCAAGAAGTATTCCAAGTATTTTGTTGTTCGCTTAGAATTCGCTGAGTTTTAGTTTGTTCAGTAACACCCGTGTCATGTTTATAATTAGGCGCATTGTTTAACACGATTAATTTATAATGTTTGAGAGATTTCACAGAGTTAAATAATATTTGGAATTCTATACTAAAAGTTGAGATTTTTTTCATGTAAATTCATGAAAGGAGGCTGAAAGCAAGGTGATTATAGGCCTTTATTTTTTCGGATGGGAAATCATCAAATGACTTCTCCCGCTCTGGGCAGAGCGGAAGGGAACGTCAGACTTGTACTGACTAAAACCCATCCATGTTCCTTCCTTGCCCTTTGTGTTCCAAGCCGCGGTATCTCTTTCGAACAGTCCCGCAGCCCTGGAGGGAATTATAGGCCTTTGTCCAGCATTATAACGTTACATTCCAGTACATCCAAGTTCTTAAACTATCAACCGACTTTTTAGCACTAATAATGCATAATTTATTACCAATACACACGACTCGTTTACTCGACTCGACTCGACTCGTTTTATACGACTGCACTGCTACGTTGGTCTAGTGGTCGCAAACGCGACTGCTGAGCATGAGGTCCTAGGTTCGATTCCCAGGTCGGGCAAAGTGTTATTGGGTTTTTCTCAGTAACAGCCCTGGAGTCTGGATTTGCGGCCGATTGATGCTGGTCTTAAATATAACTGGCGAAATTGGGTGCAGGTACTATTAGGTACACTTCTGCCTAACCCTTCGAGGATTACAGGCGTGATGTTATGTTATGTTACTTTCAAAACGGTGAAAGGGAACATCGCGAGGACACCGACATGTCCTAGAACCAAAAAATATTATAGTTAAAAAAAAAACCCGTTTTAGAATGTCGTCATTTTATTTATCGTATATTTCTCAACTGATACTGTATGGTGTCGGACGTAAAGGATTGTAACAACGGTACTGCGATCGCTAACCCGCCTGCCAGGCATGGCGATTATGGCAAAACCCCCCTTTGGGGGAGGCTGAAATGATGATGATGATACTTATCATCAGAGACCTCCTTTCTTACCATATCATATCATCCTTTACACAGTCCATCCATGGATTCTTTGGTGTTCCTCTACTCTTATACCCATCCACATTCATACTCAGAACTTTCCTCATGAAATTTTCCTGTGTCCTACCAATACGAATATAATATAACATTATGCAATGACGCATAGACAAAGCATAGACATCGTTTCATATCAATATCACTCGTTATCAAGTGCTTGCTTGCTCGATAACCGCAGATAGGTAAGTAAATTTCGGAATTTCCAAATCGTTTGTTGACGACATCTATTTCCGAAACTCATCGTAATTGCTTTTCTTGTTAATATGACAGAGGACCTACTTATTTATATAAGTATTTCTTGAGTCATCGATGACTAATCGACTGATCTTTACCAGTGATTCATCACCTTCCTTGTCCGTTTCTGGGGTCGGAACAACACGTTTTCTTCTTCCATTCTCCTCTGTCAGACGTCACGACATCATTTTACTCCTTTTTAGGGATCCGTACCTTTTTTTTGAAAAAAATGGAACCCTTATAGTATAGGATCACTCGGTTGTCTGTCTGTCCGTCAGTCACAACCGATTTTTTCCGAATCTACTCGACCGATTCAGTTGAAATTTGGTACACATATGTAAGTCTGTGCCCCTAATATGGACGTTTAACGTAAATTAGTGGATTTTAAAAATGGGGTCCACTTTTGGGGGTGTAATAAAAAATGGAAAAAAGAAGTTTTGAAAACTATATCGTGTTACATATCAAATGAAAGGGTTAATTGTGAGCATTACATTTATTTTTATAATTTTAAGATAAATAGTTTCGAAGTGATTTAAGAAAATGGGCATAAATTGACCATTCCTCCCCTTAACTCGGAAACTAAAGAGCCGAAAATTTTGAAAAAAGTATAAAAACTATTTCTTTGCCTATAGATTACAGGAAAACTTATAAGAAATCTATGGTATTAAAAGTAACATAGGAAAGTCAATATTTTTGCGTTAACTTATCTACAAAATCTGATTTCACAAACAAATTTGGGTCAGATTTAAAACAACTTACGGAATTTAGATGATTAACGTAAGGAACCCTCTCCACGCGAGGCGAACTCGCACTTGTCCGGTTTTTCATTCACATCATTCGTCACACAATCCATCCATTGTTTCCTTGGTCTTCCTCTCCCTCTCCATCCATGAACATTCATATTCATGACGCTAGTCACATACGTGTCATTTTTTCTCCTCGTCATATGTCCATACTAAGACAAATCTTTACTGGTGGTCAATGAATTGTTACTAACATAGAGGTTCTATTGACTATCACAATTTTTATTTTATATTTATATTAGTCTGTAAGCTATCACAAGCTATCATCAAGCTATAACAGACTCTTCACGAAGCCGTTAACCAAGCATTATGTACATCAAACTAAATAACTTTACGCAAAAATTATGGCTGGAAAAACGACTATTTTCTTTTGGGTGAAAAATCACGTTTTACGATAGCACTCAATGTAACGCATTCAAAACATTGTGCTGATGGATGGATTGAATAGTAAGGGAGTCCTGGAGGTGTTTATAGTAAAAATCTTACATTAAAAACACGTATTTAAAAAAAAACTTGTGAAAATGTTAGAACTTTAACCCCTCATATCTCCGTAACTAGAAGGTTCCCAGGTATGGTCTAGAGCAAAAAAATGATCGCAATGACGGAGAAAACAAGTGCCTTTCGGCTTCGTTAAGAGTCTGTTTTTTATGTGGGCCAAACTCGCCTGAAAATAAAAAATATTTTTAGTAAATAGTAATAATGAAAGTGGACGAGGGAAAAGTTCGTGTTTTACTATTTTCTGCCTACTGTATGGGAAAAAAGGCGTGAGTTTATGTATGTATACTTACGACTACTACGAATGAGGACCTTATGAGGGTTCGATTCCTGGGACGGGCAAAGTGTTATTGACTTTTTCCATCAAGAGTTCCTCAGGTTCTTGGTGAATTTATGTATATAAATATTTACATAGTATATATGACGATAGCTACTTTGAAATAATACAATTGTAATCCCTACTAATATTATAATTACGAAAAAAGACATAGTCTGACAACCAGTCTTACCAAGAGGTATCGTATTACTCAGGATTAACTGGGTTTTGGAGGTCAGATAGGCAGTCGCTCCATGTAAAATTCTGGTACTTATTCAGCTGCATCCGCTTAGAATGGAAACCGACCTCAACGTAGTTGGGAAAAGGCTCAGCAGATGATGATTATAAATTACGACAAAAAATGTCTGTTACTTTACCATGATCCTGGTCCAAAACCTGATCGGATTTCGAAAAATGTAGCAGCCAGGTGGTTATTACTTCGGTGGCAGAAATTCCGCAGTGATGAGACCGTACCCATCAGGGGAGCCGATACTTGGTGGTATCTAAGTTTGCGCCCTAAACAAAAGACAATCAACGAATTCAAATGAAGAACCTCATATCAAAAGAACCGTAGACCGTAGAAGGTATTCTAAATATAAATGAAGTTCTACAAAGTAAGGTCGATTTGTTGAATCCAGGGCCTAAAAGCAAATCATACCGTTTACCTGTACCTACAATGTACATCCTGTATATGTACTTAATGTACGATGCAAACCATTTCCATTAAAATAGAATAGTTAAGTTGATAAAAACTACAAACACGTGAAGGCAACACTTGATATATGTATATGACTCATGGACTCAACCTTATACATAGTAGCTTATCGGCTACCTAGCCTTTTCCCAACAATGTTGGAGTCGGCTTCCAGTCTAACCGTATGCAACTGAATACCAGTATATTACATGGAGCAACTGCCTATCTGACCTCCACAACCCAGTTAGTACTGGGTAATACGATACCTCTTGGTAAGACTGGTTGTCAGTCTTTTAGGCCAGTGGCAACCTGTAACGACTGTCAAAGATCTACAAACGACGCCCGGGACCAACGGTTTAACGTGTTTTCACCCATCCTCAGACCGACCTTGGCAAGCTCGGCTGAACCATGAACCCGCGCGGCTATTATTATTAAGTTGTTATTAGAAGCTAATCTTATGGTTCTGTGTTTTCGTTTTTTCAAGCTACCACCTTCGTCTGAAATCCCCGAAGGTTTAGGCAGAGGTGTACCTGCAATGCTCCTACATTTCGCCAGTTATGTTTAAGTCCCCTGTTATAGAGGACGAGCCTATTGCCATCAACCGAGCACGAGTCCAGACTACGTGGCTGCTACTGAGAAGTTCAAGATGGAAAAACCCAAAATCATTTTAATCTGGGAATCGAACCCGCGCGACTACTCCAGACCAACAAGGTAAGTATATAAAAAATCAGTCAGATATTTATTTATAGTTGAACAGCTCATACTCCCCGGGCAATTTGAGGCAATCGAGTCTCTAAGGACAAGGGTAGGATGCAAGAGCGAGTGAAGCCGCCTCGAACATATTTACACCCCACCTAGATTTGTTTAGGTTTTCCTTTGACCAAGAAATAGGAGATACCTTTATCGACTGATGTATGCAGAAAAGTTTAAGCAGTAAGATGCGAGAGAAGACGAAGCTAGCTCAAATAAATTGTGGCAAATCAAATCAAATAATTTATTCGCATAATATACAGGGTGTAAACAGACTCTTCACGAAACCGTCAACCAAGCATTATGTACATCAAACTAAGCAACTTTACGCAAAAATTAGTGCTGGGAAAAGACTTTTTTTTGGGCTGAATCTCGTTTTACTCAATCTTACGTTTGACTCAATGTAACGCACTCAAAACATTGTGCTGATGGATGGATTGAATAGTAAGGGGGTCCTGGAGGTGTTTAAAGTAAAAATCTTCCATTAAAACTTGTATTTAAAAAAAAACTTGTGACCCCCAATATCTCCATAACTAGAAGGTTCCCAGGTATGCCCTATAAGAAAAAAATGATCACAATGACAGGGAGAACAAGTGCCTTTCGCCTTCGTTCAGAGTCTGTTTACACCCTTTAGGTAGATTAAATGGTACCATTTAATCTACATAAAACTATCACCTGGGCACCTCTGAGATTAGTTAGGTTTTCTTTTTGCAGCCCCTAGCTACGATACTGCCAGGAACTTTTGTCGGCACGGTTGGCGCAGTGGCTAGGCGATCGCCTGCTACTCCGCGTGTCGCAGGTTCAATCCCCGCAGGGAACAAATATTTGTATGACCGGTAGTTGTTACGGAACTAGCTGTTTGTGGTGAGTTTAAATATTTGTAAACGCACCCACGATACAGGAGAAATTCCTAGCGTGGCAAAAACGTCCCTGGTATAATGCTGTTATTTTTCGTTTAACTAATTATCGCAACTTGTGGGCGCTTCTTTTCTTGTACACGAATATTCTGTATCATTTTCCTCAAAATCTCTCAAAGCGGGTCTTACTCCAACCACAAATAATTCTTATATAATAAACTAGCTTTTCCCCGCGGCTCCGATCGCGTTAATTTAGAATTTGACAATCAATTCGGGTTGTACTCTGCTTGTAATACTATAATTCAATCATGATTCCAAAGACATGTGGCGTTAACTATAATCATAATAACGTTATTGTTGTTATCCTCGGGAATAGTACTTTTTTTATAAGATTATATATAGTTTACCGGTTATGTATCAGCATTCAATGTGGAGAGAAGGTCACGGTCGACCGACAGACATGTCTGACTTAGTTTAATGTAATTATGTATGCTAAATATTAAGTGACGTCACTAGACGGCGTCATGTGATATTGGTTCTTAGAATTGTGTTATGTACGGTTTGTTAGGTAGTTAAGTATAAGAATAGCGTTACTTGTAATACATTGTCGGGTCGTTTTTAGTGACTTTTACCCTATTGTATTGTAGCTAAGATTTTGGCAAAACAGACTGTGACCAAAACAGTTGGTGATGTTTCCTTGTTATAATAAGTTTTCATTTTATGTTTTGTATGCCAGAAATCTTTACACATAAATAAAATTGGAGTGTCTGTTTGTAATATTAAAATAACCGCTTTTTACTAAGTGCATATGGATTTATATACACGGTACATATACCAAAACAACATTTTTTACAATTTTTGTCTGTCTGTCTGATTGTTCCGGCAAATCTCTGAAATGGCTGGACCGATTTTGACGGGACTTTCACTGGCAGACAGCTGTTGCAACAAGGAGTAACTTAGGCTACTTTTATTTTAAATAAATAATTAGGGTTCCGTGCAAAAAAAATAAAACCCTTGAAATTGGTAACAAAATTCGATTTAAATAGGGGAGTGCTTATAATAATAGGGATTTTTTAATAATAATTTCACGCGAACGAAGGTCGCGGGCAACAGCTAGTGGTTAATATGAGGATCCCTATTGTTATATTATGTAATGTAACATTTATGTACCATCTATCGACCCATATTATGCGAATATTCTTCTTTATCGTGTGGTTAGTGCCTAACCTGGTGTCAGAGTTTTTATGCCGCCCATGGGCCTCTGCCTTAGCTTTACATGCCGTCGAGAAATATCTCTCAGGCATGCTGGTTTCCTCACGATGTATTCCTTCACCGAAGCAAGTGATAATTATACAATACGCACATGAATCCGAAAAATCAGAGGTGCGTGTCTTGGGTTCGAACTTGAGACCTATGAGTTGGCAGGCGACGGTCACACCACTAGGCTATCACTGCTTCGTTATGCGAATAAAAATAATAAATCAAAAATAATTAGATAATATTTTAATTAATATACAGGGTGTAAACAGACTCTTCACGAAGCCGTCAACCATGCATTATGTACATCAAACTAAGTAACTTTACGCAAAAATTAGTGCTGGGAAACGACTTTTTTTTTTGAGCTGAAAAATCACGTTTTACACTAGGATTCAATGTAACGCACTCAAAACAATGTGTTGATGGATGGATTGAATAGTAAGGGGGGGGGGGGTGTTTAAAGTAAAAATCTTACATTAAAAACATGTATTTAAAAAAATGATAACGGTGAAGGAAAACATCGTGAGGAAACCGGCATGTCCAAGAACCAAAAATTCGAAGACCTGATTGATGTCACATACATCTACCAATCCGCACTAGGCCCGCGTGGTGGATTATAGCCCATTCCCTCTAATAAGAAAGGAGGCCTGAGTCCCAGCAGTGGGAACATTATAAGGATGATTTAAAAAAAAACTTGTGAAAAAGTTGGAACTTTGACCCCCAATATTTCCGTAACTAGAAGGTTCCCAGGTATGGTCTAGAACAAAAAAATGATCGCAATGACGGAGAGAACAGGTCCTTTCGGCTTCGTTAAGAGTCTGTTTACACCCTTTATTTGATTTGACTTCCAGTATTATGACCTGGCAATCTAGATGTATCTATCATCCTTGTTGGGCCTACCAAAAAAGATTATACCACCGGTTCACGATTTTCATGAGGGTCTTGTTTAACTTGTCTAAAAGCTCCTCAGCATCGATGGGATACAAGGTCCTCTTGTTGGCCTGCAACTAACACATGACAGTGCACCAATCTGTCCGTCACATTTAGGGCTTCATCATACTTCTGTCTGTTACCAACCATTTATTTGTTGTCTAATACAGAGTGTAAAAAGAGTCTTCACGAAGCCGTCAACCTGGCATTCTATACTTCGAACTAAGTAACTTTCCCCAAATTTATTGCTGCGGCGACTTTCTTTTTTGGGGTTAAAAATTACATTTTACGGTAGGACTCAATGTAACGCATTCAAAACATTGTGCTGGTTTGAATAGTAAGGGGGTCGTGAAGGTGTCTTAAGTAAAAAATATATTTAAAACAAGTAATAAAAAAAAAAACTTTGAAAAAGTTGAAAGTTTGACCCCCAATAACTCTGTAACTAGAAAGTTCCCAGGTATGGTCTAAAACAAAAAAAAACCGCAATGACGAGGAGAACAAGTGCCTTTCGGCTTCGTTAAGAGTCTGTTTACACCCTTTATTATTGTCACTTACGTGATCAGTATTAAATTGCGTTCAAAACAGTAGGGTCTGATAATTAGTAACTTTGATCAGGTAACCTTCTACATTGTTTCAAGGAAAATAATTATGCTAATATCACGCGGCATAGTAACTAACTGTTAATGGGAAAGCCCATACCGGTATGTGGCTCTAAATTAGGTAGCAATGTTTTAATGGCATCCTGTTTACATTTAAGTACGAAAAAGTAAGTACATGTAACTACTTGTTTGGATGAAAATGATGGTTTAGGAGCGATTGTCTGAGTGAACCCTAAAATCAGGGCGAAAGAGATACCGCGGCCCTGGAACTCAAAAGGCAAAGAAGGAACATGGTTGGGTTGTAGTCAGTACAAGTCTGACACTCCCTTCCGCTCTGCCCGGAGCGGGAGAAGTCATTTGATGATTTCCATCCGTAAAAAAAAAAGGAGCGAGATTATTGGCTTTTACTGTGTACACTATTACAAGCCATACAACTTAACCTAAAACCAATGTCACCGGTAATCACAATGGAGTTTCTAGGTGCATGCGTTTGTGTGTTTCAGTAAAGCCAAGTGAACATTACAGCCAGGATCAGAAATTAAGGTATCCGCAAGAGAAACAGGATGACGGCCTCATTGGTTGAGTGGCCGCAAGCGCGACTGCTGAGCATGAGGTCCTGGCTACGATTCCCGGGTCGGGTAAAGTGTTATTGGGTTTTTCTATCAGGCATTTCTCAGCAGCAGCCTTAGTCTGGAGTTAAATTGTGCCCGGATGATGGTAATAGGCTCGCCTCCTATTACATGGGACTTAAAACATAACTGGTGAAATGTGAGTGTATTATTAGGTGTAGTCATGGCACTTTCCTTTCACTTATAAATTTTTTCGCTTGAATCACGAGGAGGCGCCCCGCCCGGCTAGAGAGCGCTGTGGTGATCAGGCGGGAGTGTCCTCGATGGTACATACACCTCGTGATGTTATGTTATGTTTAACCAAGCGTAACCGACATAGCCTTAAGAACTGGTATACATTACTCGCAAAACTATGACCGAAGTCTTCTCGAGTACCACCCACATACCGGAAACACAGCGTTGGGGAATTCCCCCTACAAGGTAAACCGAAGACCTTTTGAATAGTTGCGAAGGCCGTGGGGTATTCGCTGGATCTTGAATAGCACGGGACCCTATATCCAGCAGTAGAGCAGGAATATGTCCACCAGGGGATGTCTCTGTCATAAATCTTTGCCATTCGTTCCAGGTAGTCAGTGACCCGAAAGTCTGACAACTAGTCTTACCAAGGGGTATCATATTACCCATTAACTGGATTGTAGAGCTACCTGACCGGCTGTCGTTTGTAGATCTTTGACAGTCGCTACAGGTAGTCAGTGGCCCAAATAGTCTGACAACCAGTCTTCCCAAGGGGTATCGTATCACTCAGTACTTTACTGGGTTGTGAAGATCAGATAGGCAGTCGCTCCATGTAAAATACTGGTATTCTGCTGCATCGAATTAGCCGACCCTAACTTGTGATGAGGCTAGGCAGATGATGATTGCATAAACAGACTCAACAGAAGAGCTCTAGTAACACGTAAATCATACGAAGTCCGTTCATCATCAGCCTACAGCAGTCCGCTGCTGGACATAAAGGGTATAAAAAGACTCTTAACGAAGCCGAAAGGTACTTGTTTTCCACGTCATTGCGATATTTTTTTGTTCTAGACCATACCTGGGAACCTTCTAGTTACGGAGATATTAGGGGTCAAAGTTCCGACTTTTTTTGCAAGTTTTTTTTTTTAAATACATGTTCATAATTTTTTTTTTACTTAAGATACCTATGACCACCTTCACGACCTCCGTACTATTTAATCCATCCATCAGCACATTGTTTTGAATGCGTAACATTGAGTCCTACCGTAAAATGTGATTTTTCACCCCAAAAAAAAAAGTCATGTCGAAGCAATAATTTTTGCGTAAAGTTAATTAGTTTGATGTACAGAATGCTTGGTTGACGGCTTCGTGAAGAGTTTGTTTACACCCTGTATGTCTCCTCAACCACACGCCACTCAACTGAATTCTCAGCAACTCTTATCCGGTTGCTTCCTCCCACCCTGCGAAGATTGTCACTCCACCGAGCCTGAGGACGTCCCACATAATGTTTGCCGATTCGCGGTCTCCAATCAAGAACACGTCTAACCCAACTGTCATCGGTAATATGGCTAATATGATCGGCCCACGAGTGTTCGTTAACTAGACAAAAACTAGCTCGATGGAAAACATTTAGTTTATTACCGGTCTCATTACACAAGAAGGATATATAAAGGGTGTAAAAAGACTCTTAACGAAGCCGAAAGGCACTTGTTCTCCCCATCATTGCGATCATTTTTTTGTTCTAGACCATACCAGGGAATCTTCTAGTTACGGAGATATTGGGGGTCAAAGTTCCAACTTTTTCACAAGTTTTTTTTTTAAATACATGTTTTTAGTGTATTTTTTTTTACTTAAAACACCTTTACCACCCCCGTAGTATTCAATCCATCCATCAGCACAATGTTTTGAATGCGTTACATTGAGTCCTACCGTAAAACGTGATTTTTCATCCCAAAAAAAAAGTCGTTTCCCAGCAATAATTTTTGCGTAAAGTTACTTAATTTGATGTACATAATGCTTGGTTAACTGCTTCGTGAAGAGTCTGTTTACACCCTGTATATAACACACCTCAATAGGTAGGTATTAAATCATTGCTATGTTAAGGTTATTGACTTTGAATCGTAAAAGAGAATATCATTTCAAGGTTGTCTGCGCAGTGTGAAACCATGTGTTGGGTTATTCTTTAAGATTCCTTACTAATATTATAGACGCGAAGTTTTGTATGTATGGTTGTTTGTTACTCTTTCACGCAAAAACTACTGAAAGGATTTGGAGATCATTTTATAGTAAGTATTATTATTAACCTAAAATCGTGCTATTGTTCTGCGATGGGGAAACCAGAAGCGCTCAGCAGACCAATTGCATATTATGTTGAAGTTATAGACGGAAGGCCTATCGTTATCTAGGCACAAATGAAGCCTCCGAGCTACAGGGATGTGTTCTGAGTAAAATCAAGATTTTTTTTCTTTTTACTTTACTTTTTATTTAGTCCGTCAGTTAGATTATCGAAAAATATTGAATACATATTTTTTGTTTTATCAAATCCATAAAAAATAACGAAGATAAAACGCGTCAAAATTCATGAGTAGGGCCTTGTGACGTCACTTTCCACTAAAAAGTTTACCGAAATGTGACGTCACACGACATACTGCATCGTCCTTATTTTTAGATTACGAGAAAAAAAAATACGTGTCCAATATTATTTGGAAATCTATCTGACGGACTAATTAGATTTTTTTGGTCAACTACCCTATTCAGAGGAAAATGATGTTGGTGATTAGAGGAATGATTACAGGGAGTGTAAGAACCTGTGAAAATTAATTTTCCCTGCCTCTGACTGCCTCGTCGGTCGAGTGTTCGCAAGCGCGCCTGCTGAGCATGAGGTCCTGGGTTCGATTCCCGGGTAGGGCAAAGTGGTGTTAGGTTTTATCATCAGAAATGTCTCAGTAGCAGCCACGGAGTCTGGAGTCCGGTCTGTCCGGATGATGACTGGCCGCCTATTACATGGGACTGAAATAAACAAAAAATGCTCGCATTGTGGCGAAATGTGGGTGTACTAATAGGAACACCTCTGCCTAACCCTTTGAGGATTGCAGGCGTGATTTTATGTTATGAATGTTAAAGTTTTTAAGAGCGTTAACGACTTACGGCATTTCATACAAAGTTTCTGGTCGTTTTTTTTCCGAAATTATTGAACCGATTTTAATGAAATACGCTTAAGCAAGATACATCAGTCTAAAAAGTTGACAGCGGACTTTTTTTTGAAATTAAAGAATTGGATCATTAGTTCCCCCTACATACAATCTTACAAACAATTTTTACCTCTTTATAATCTTCTTATATATAAAAATCTCGTGTCACTTTGTTTGTGGTCGCACTCCTCCGAAACGGCTCGACCGATTTTTATAATTTATTTTTCGTATATTTGGTAGGTATGAGAATAGGTCGTAACGTATATTTCACACTGCTAGGTGATGAGGTCGCGGGCGAAGCTGCGGGCAAAATGTAGTATTGCTAAAGAAGTACAGATTTGCTCTCTAGACGATAACCGCTCCAACAGCTCCAAATAGATGCAGAAGGTTAATATGGTCATGACCCCATTGACCGGCTGTCATTGCCGGATGCCCAATAAGTACGTCATCAGGTTGCGTCCGTACTGTTTACTACGAAAACTATTTCTGAACGTTACTCACTGGAATAACGCCACTTGTTTTCGGAGAAACTCATGAGTAATCGCGTTATCTGATAATTATTTCATTCAGATTCGCTGAAAGTCGATAAACAATAAAGTTATGCTATTGAAAATTATGAAAAAACGCTCCTCTAAAAACGATATGAGGTTGTGGATCTTGCTTGAGTATCATCATCTGCCTAGCCTTTCCCCAACTATGTTGGGGTCTAACCGGATGACGCTGAATTTAACATGGAGCGACTGCCTATCTCACCTCCACAACTCACTTAGTACTAGGTAAAATGGTACCCCTTGGTAAAACTGGTTGTCAGACTTTCGGGCCACTGACTACCGGTCACTGTAAGCCTGCCTCATCCCGCTGCAGGGTAAAGGCCTCTCCCCATGACTTCCAGTTGTTTCGATCTAGCTACATAACTCGGTGAAAAAACGTCGACGCCAACTGAATCAGATTGTTAAGGTCTACTGGGAGTATAAAATGGCTGTTTCATAATGAATCACGTTAAAATCTTAAAATGGTCACAGACGCAGTCAATATTATAAATGTCCCTTTGTGACCATTTTACGAATTATGACGTAATTCATATTATTATCCTATTTTGATTCTGCCAAAGCGGAGGAGTTCGTGGCTAAATAATAACAGCCCCTCGGGTTGATCTTTAGGTTAAGCGTGCTTACCTAGGTTGGTCTGGGTGACCACCCATTAAATACCGAGTTTCCTCCGTGCCTCGGAAAGCACGTTAAGCCGTTGGTCCCGGCTGTCATTTGAAGATCTTTGACAATCGTTAGGTAGTCAGAGGCCCAAAAAAGTCTGACAACTAGTCTTACCTAGGAGTTTCGTATTACCCAGTACTAACTGGGTTGTGGAGGTCAGACAGGCAGTCGCTCCATGTAAAATACTGGTGATCAGCTGCATCCGATTAGACTGGAAGCCGACCCTAACAGAGTTGGGAAAAGACTAGGCAGATGATGATTATGATTCTGCTAAAGCGGCATTTTAGGCCCTGGTCTAGACAAATCATCATCAAGCATTATCTGGTTGTAACCATGTAGGGCAATGTTTCGAATGGGCCTATTATAATTGAGGAAAGAGTCATCGCTCCAGTTGAACTGTTCACAGACGGCACGTCCACAATATTATGTTCGGTGACTTCCAGTCTAATCTGATATTTCCGCATTATTCGGGGTGATTCATTGAACAGTGGAGTACTGGTGGCCTAGTGACACAGTAGTGGTAATGGTCCCGATTAGCGAGAGGTGGGATCGAACCCAGACAGGGGCATTACTTTGTGTTTTTATTTCATCACCACTGCTCTCAAAACAGTGAAGGAAAACATCATGAGGAAACTGGCATGCCCTAGAACCAAAAATTCGAAGACGTGACATCTACCAACCCGTGCTGTGTCTGCGAAGTGGATTACAGCCCACTCCCTCTTATAGAGATAAGGCCTTTGTCCCAGCAGATGGAACATAACAGGCTGTCATACTTGCATTGATCTGAAGGATCATAATAACACCACTCATCGATAGCGAAGGAAAATGTTGTCGTACTTATTTAAAACAAAATTATGTCTGTTGGCAGAAACAACTCGATGTTTTAAAATCCCCTAATGCTATTCGAGTAGAACCTGCCTAGATTTGACATTGATACTCGTTTGACTTTGACATTGATACTAATCATGTCGTTGGTAATCAAGAGTTCCATTACAATTATGATTTATTATGTCTGCATGGTGACGCATAGTAAAATATATTTAGGTATTAGGTAAGTAACAGTTCAGCAACAAGTCTCGATTTGTGCCTGGTTAACGTTGTTGAAATGTGGGTGAACTTATGGTATAATAATTCATTTATTCTCTCAAGTAACCAGGACTCATTAGCAAACACATAATTCAATAAATAGAACAAAACATACAAATACATTAACCATTACAATACAACACAAAACAACAACCACATAGACTAAACATCCGACGACTGTAAGTGACGTGCAAGTCACCACAGTGCCTAATATAAGGATAATCGAACCTATCGGCTATCATCATATCAGTACGCTGCTGGGGCTGCCGCGAACCCTGCGCACCAGGGACGCGCTCCGCTTACGCATCGATGTGTAAAAGCAGTCGACGCTAGCGACGGCGAACATACCCGAGGCACTACAATGTCGCGGTAGCCCCATCAGCGCTCTGAAAGCGTTGTTATATTGGACGCGGAGGGCTTCGTATGCTTTATGAGTGTGATTCACCTACAGGCTGCACGCGTACAGAGAGGTACAATAAACCCTGAAAAGGTAGGTATACCTACAGGCTAATCCTTCGGGACAATTATGAAACAGGCGTGACGTTGGTATGTAATTAGGAAAGTTCATAATTTAAGGAAGATACATACTTAATTGTATATTTGTCAGCAATCAGTTTTCCTGATTTTGTTATTATAGGCACATGAATGATGAATTGCTGATCCCGAAAAGTTAGTCCCTCTTCGTTGCTACCGAATATTCCAATTGTGTTTCTCCACACTCTCTGAGCTGACGAGTCTTTGAAAAGAATTCGTGAATCAGCCAACGCAGCGTAGAGTGGGACGCTCACTAAAATGGTAGAGCTAGATTCAAGGCGGATGCGGTACATCTCGCAGACGAAGGCGGCGGAGCGCGTCAGGGAGAAAGACTCCCTTGCTGACGCGATTCGTCGCAGGAGGACAGGGGGGTGGAGTAGGCGCCATGGCGACCTGAGGCCGCCCTAGGAGGTGCCAGCTCGCTATAGAGCGGGGAGTTGATCGTCGTCGCATTACACGACCCTTATGAGTGTGCTGGATGGGTCGCCAAGTTGACCGTGGACTCAGGGCAGTGTATTTAGTGGGTGATGCAAGCTCCACATAGCAAAGCTGTCACCCCGACTTTGCGGAGTTTACAAGAGGTTTCTTTCAGCAATGCACTGGGATAGACTGGATTCAGCTAAAGCTCTACTCACTGCATTTTAATCAGTAGCCCGCTCGTCAGTGATAAAAAAACAGTATAGGCTGGCCTTGCATTCTATAGCAACTACGTAGTACGTTAGGCCAGCTGGCCTAACGTACTACGCAGTTCAAAGTTCCAGGTCCTAGGTCAAAGTAGGTATTTCTACTGACGTGCATGGAGTCAACCGTAGGCATTATAAGATGCCTGCCAGGGCTGCGGATCTGTTCGAAAGAGATAACGCGGCCCTGGAACACAAAGGGCAAGGAAGGAACATGGATGGGTTTTAGTCAGTACAAGTCTGACACTCCCTTCCGCTTTGCCCAGAGCGGGAGAAGTCATTTCATGATTACCCATACGGAAAAAAAGGCATTATAAGATACAGCCTGACTGCACCCAGACCCACTGCTGGGCATAGGCCTCTCTTAGCTTGTACCAATCTCCAAGTTCCTGTGATAATAAATGTTGATAATAATAATGTGTTCTAGACCATACCCTTCCCTACCCGGGAACCTTCTAGTTATGGAAATATTGGGGGTCAAAGTTTCAACTTTTTCACAAGTTTTTTTTAAATACACACATGTTTTTAATATAGGTAAGACTTTTACTTTAAACACCTCCACGACCCCCTTACTATTTAATCCATCCGTCAGCACAATGTTTTGAGTGCGTTACATTGATTCCTACCATAAAACGTGATTTTTCAGCTAAAAAAAAGGTCGTTTCCCAGCAATAATTTTTGCGTAAAGTTACTTACTTACTCGGCTTCGTGAAGAGTCTGTTTACACCCTGTATAAATGTTTTGTACCGTCGGACGACCATCACATCTTTTCCCAGTCCCTAGATGCCACCCTAGTAACAGCTTTTCCACCCCATGTGTCATAACCGCCTGTAGATACTTACTGTACAGACATCTGACCTCTGAGTTTGTTTCGGCTGTTTCTTCTCAGAGTAGTCAGGTACGAAACACCGGCCCCATCTAGCTTTAAAAAACATGACGGGTAAAAGTGTTTGTAAAAACCTACTTGCAAAATAAACATCATTTATCATTTATGTGCAATGATTTGGTTCCTCACGACCCTGATATGATAATGTCGAGCATACCATTTACATTTGGTTATCTTTCATTGACTTGAATTTACCCTGGTGGCTGAGAGAATGTCATGCTCACTCAAATATCTCGCTGATGGTGGCGGATGTGTCGGGTCATTTAGCTTCCTTCAATATGGTTGAGCTGAATGGGGCTGATCCATGCGTCATGCTCGTGAACGGGCGCTGTCAGTTGGGACTGGTCAACTCTAAGCTGCCACGGTTTATTTTAACTACTTACTTTATTTTTAAATTGTTGATATAATCTTTTACTCTGGACGCTCTTAACGTGCACGTATTTCTACATCGTTCTCACATATCATCATCATCTGCCTAGCCTTTTCCCAACTATGTTGGGGTCGGCTTCCAGTCTAACCGGATGCAGCTGAATACCAGTATTTTACATGGAGCGACTGCCTATCTGACCTCCACAACCCAGTTAGTACTGGGAAATACGATACCCCTTGGTAAGACTGGTTGTCAGACTTTTTGAGCCACTGACTACTTTAACGACTGTCAAAGATCTTCAAATGACAGCCGGGACCAACGGCTTAACGTGCTTTCCGAGGCACGGAGGAAACTCGGTATGTAATGGGTGGTCACCCATCCACAGACCAACCTAGGCAAGCACGGCTTAACCTAAAGATCGACCCGAGCGGCTGTTATTGTTTAGCCACGAGCTCCTTCAACATCGTTCTCACATATGTAATAATGTAATCATAATCTCAATATGAATGATGTAAACAAGATTTTGTAACAATATTTTGATTGAAAAGAGTGTCCATGGAGTTTCTTGCCCATTCTTCTTTCTCCATAGAGATCTACGCTTTGGAATGGGCAACTACAGTACATTCACAAGTTATTATGCCTTTTGTCTGTGACTAGTAGCTTAGCCTAATTTGTTTTTCTGACATTCAAAAGTGCCTGTAATGGTCTAATTGAAATAAATGATTTTGAGTTTGAGTTTGCATTTTGAACTGTCAGTGCAAAGTTCATGGCCTTTTTGTTCACGTTCACGAACGAGAGGAAACAATGGTGAGTTCTGCTTAACTATGTATTGTTTTTTTCTTCAAACTAGGTTTTTTTTGTCTGTCTAATAATGATTTGAGGAGTGGGTACTTGAGAATTGTATTTTGGGAATTCCGACACAACATTATTAGATGTATATTTATTTATTTATCTTATTACCCAGTACTAGCTGGGTTTTGGAGGTCAGATAGGCAGTCGTTCCATATAAAATACTGGTATTTAGCTGCATCCGGTTAGACTGGAAGCTAACCCTAACATACTTGGGAAAAAGGCTAGGCAGATTTTTTATTTATTTATTGTGGAACATAGAGGAGTTGCAGCCAATAAAAACAAACAAAAAGGACACCATAGTCACCAGAAAGCTACTTACAAATCCTCACACATACTTATAGACTTACAATAATAATTTATGGTGAGAACCCAAAAACAAAACAACAAACCGCTTTATTTCAAGGAAGAAGCAATAAATAGTTGGTTGGTATAATAAGTAGGTATCTATGTAGATTATAGGATAATTCATTTGGGGAATTCCAGACTATATATTTCGTATATTTCGTATCTTTCCGCCGATTTTTGGTTAAATCATCTGCAATTGAAAGAGATTAGTTCGGTAGGTAATGGTTTTATTACGCGATATGATATTGACGGTAACCTTTTTATCAATATTGCTGTCATTTAGATCAACAGTCTGGCCTCTTTTGTTTTATGTATTTCCGTGTTTCTCTCATTCTTTCCGATTAACTATTATGACAAAATATCATCGACCAATCGATGCTGTCATATAAGGCGCTGGACACACAGAAAAGAAGTAAGACGCAAACGGGGCGCGGACATTTGTCTCTAACGCGTCCCTTTCATACAAAATGTATAGGAGCGTCGCGACGCAAAACAGACAGAAGAGACCGGGCGCGGGCGCAACGCTTTTACGTCTGCGCTCTTTGCGTCGCGTCCTCGTCTTACGTCTCTTCTGTCTGGCCTGCGCTTAAAGGGTGTAACAAGCAAGACCCATAACGAAGCTGAAAGGTACATGTTCTCTCTGCTATTGCGATATTTTTAGGGTTCCGAACCTTAAAAGGTAAAAAAGGAACCCCTATCAGATCACTTTCTTGTCCGTCTGTCCATCTTTCTGTCTGTCCGTGTGTTATCACCGATTTCCTCAGGAACAGGTGGGCCTAGCAGGTTGAAATTTATACCAGATACTGAGGTCTATAGTCCCTATTAGGTGTGAAAAGAACGAAAACCAAGGTCCTGAGTCAACACGATAAAAAGATATGGGCAATTTCGCGAAAACTTGTATCATTTACCTTAATTTTCCACTTTTTTTATTCTTCGGAATTTTCCCTTTACTTGTGCCCTTTACCTGGCTTTTAACCAAAATTGATAATTCTAGGTCAACCGGAAGTACCCTATAGGTTTTGGGTCGAAAACCTATCTTACAGCACATGTAAAGGAAAAAATCTGAAAACCGCAAATATGTAATTTATTAACAAAATACCTACAAGTTTATAGGGAACCCTTGGTGCGCGAGTCCAACTCGCACTTGGCCGGTATTTTTTGTTCTAGTCTATGAGCTTAGTGGTGATCAGGCGGGAGTGTCCTCGATTGTACATAATGCTTGGTTGACGGTTTCGTGAAGGATCCGTTTACATCCTATATAGATTCTGAGCTGAACTTTAATCTCTCCACAGTTACACTTCTGTTCTGTTACTCGTTCTGATGAATCTGTGAGACAATTGCGTAACACGTATACAATGGCAATGAACGCCTTTTATTTCGACAGTTCAATTACGTTCCATTGAGTTGACGTTGTCTAACTGACGAATTTTTTCAAACAATAAATTACGAAACTCCAAACATTTTCGGTAGTTTTATAAGGTTGTCAGTGTGATATGATGTTGGGGTCCTGAATTCTTCCAAGTCATCGCTCCAGATTCATTCTTAGGCTGATACGGTTGGTTAGCTGATTAGTCCAGTGGTCGCAAGAGCGACTGCTGAGAATGAGGTACTGGTTTCAATTCCCAGGTCGAGCAAAGCGTTATTGGGCCAAGAATTTCTCAGTAGACGCGAGTTTGGACTCGTTCCCAGTTGATGGCAATAGGCTCTCTCTTTTATGTGGGACTTAAATACAACTGGCGTAGGGGTGCCTTACCCTTAGGGGATTACAGACGTGGGTTTATGTTATTCGAGTAATGTATTAGGAATTACCTTCAAGGTTTGGATTCCGACTGAAAGAATTACTTACGTTACTTACGTTTTTTTTTAATATATGTTTGTAATGTATTTTTTTTACTTCTGACACCTCCACGTACTATTCATTCCATCCATCAGCACAATGTTTGGAATGCGTTACATTGAGTCCTACCGTAGAACGTAATTTTTCGCCCCCAAAAAAAAGTTGTTTCCCAGCAATAATTTTTGCGTTAAGTTACTTAGTTTGATGTATAGAATGCTTGGTTGACGGCTTCGTGAAGAGTCTGTTTACACCCTGTATTTTTTGACGTCTCAGAACGTGCACGACGGGGGTGAGCCTATTGTCATCAGTCGGGCAAGAATCCAGACTCTGTAGCGGCTATTGAGAAATTGGAAAAACACAATAGCACTTTGCTCGACCCGGGAATCGAACCCAGTACCTCATGCTCAGCAGTCGCGCTTGCGACCACTAGACCAACGAGTCAATTTACGTATAATCAATTTTCTGTTATTTGATTGCCCTCATTCAGAAAACATCTGTGTATAATATCACATTTTTTTCATTTTATTCCACCTGACAGCACTAATGTATAGTATGACCACTTTCAGTGGGCAGTTCAAGGCGGCGCTGTTAGTCAAGAAAATCTGCTTTCATATGTCAAACTTGGTACATTTATTTTAGTTCCGTGTTTTCTCGCTTGCACAGTTAAGTTCGTTGAAGTGTATGCCTGTGAGAAGAATGACACATCTGTCAAATCGGACAAGGCATAGACAAGGCATTTTTAGCACTGGCATTTATAATGTGACGTCAATCATGACGCGAATTTAGAATGCAGTAGAATATGTGTAACCTTCATTGTATCGCATGTATTTGGTAAGTTACTGTATAAATTGAAAGAAATAGTTTTGGCTTATGTTAGTACCTATGAAAAAGTTCTTTGATTCTGAAGTTGGCGGTATTATTACAATAGATTTTTATATGATCCAGGTTTATTACATAGTTGTGAAAATACTCTTAACGAAGCCGAAAGGCACTTGTTCTCCCCTTCATTGCGATCATTTTTTTGTTCTAGACCATACCTGGGAACCTTCTGATTACGGAGATATTGGAGGTCAATCGTTCAACTGTTACTCAAGTTTTTTTTTATTCAATTTTTTGACGTTTGGTTAGTATAAGTTTACTTTAAATACCTGCACAACCCCGTACTATTCAATGATTTCATCAGCAAAATGTTTTGATAACCGTAATATTGAGTTCTACCGTAAAAAGTAATATTTACCTCCAAAAAAAAAAAACTTCCCGGCAATAATTTTTGCGTAAAGTAACTTAGTTTGATGTACAGACGCCAGCACGTCAACCTACCCGAATCTGTCAGATTTTCCCAAACAACCTTGAACTTAATATCATAGAGATAAAGTTGAAAATCTAGTAAAGAAATCTGACAGATTGTAGTAGCTTGATGTGCTGGCGTCTGTACAGAATGCTTGGTTGTCGGCTTCGTGAGGGGGTTTACACCTTGAACGGTGCCTTGCTTGTCGTGCGTCAATGGCTTTGACTATGACGGATAACGGTCAACACTGTCAGGAGAAGTATCTTTTCCTACTCAGATTAAAGTTTTTGGATTGAGTTTTCGCTAACACAAATCAGTGAAATGTTTTATTTATGTTTTTTTCATCAATGCACAGTAATAAAGGCCCCGGCCAGACAGAAAGTTTAACAATAAAACATTACTTTCAAGTGAGCGTTCAGTAGCGTAGATTTAATCTGGCCAAATGGGGTATCCTCGATTCATCCCAAACAGATTGCCAGTGTGGAGACCCTCTGCAGGACATGCTCCACCTCTTGTCCTGCCCATGCTGCACAATCACTTGCACCTATCAGGATTTAATGGAAGCAAATATTAGAACTGTCCAGGTGGCTACATACTGGTCTAATACAATTTGAGTTCATCGATACGAAAAGAAGAAGAAGCGTTCAGTGTGATATTTTCAAGTGGATGTACATTGATGCAGGTCGTTTTGAGCGAGATTTTTAATTCAATGCATGCAAGCATATGACCGAAGTACTTGCGTCAGTGGAACAAAGAGGTTTGCGAAGTTGTCTTGTACATGAATATATTATTAATAAAAATAACAGAATATCGCTTCTGTATTTTCCTGAAAGCAATAGGCATTTATGTAATACCGCGTTCGCAGACGGTCGGCCACTTTTTGACCTTATTTCTAAGAAAATAGTACCTACACAGACTTTGAGACAGTTATGTCTAAGTATAATTTTTTTTATTTAAAAAAAACAAACAAAGAAAGGAATGTAACGTGGAATTTAATATAAAGTATGATATATAAATAAGTAAAGAATAGTAAATTTTAAATGAAATGAAATGATAAATGTTATTTTTTAATTTAATAATGTTTAATGAAATGTTAAATTAAAGGTAATGTTAAATGTAAGGTTTAATAAAATGAAAGAAAATGTAAGGTAGGTATGTAATGTTAAATTACTTGTTTTGTGAGAAATGTAATTGTTAAGGCAAAATAAAGGCCAAATAAATAAAAGAAAAAAAAAATTACGGGTCAGCCTATTGCCATCAACATAATCCACTCCGGTCTGGTACTGAGAAATTCCTGATGGAAAAACCAATAACATTTCCCGTCCTGGAAATTGAACCAAACTCCAAACAAAAACCAGTCTAGACAAAACTGGCTACTACGTAATAGTAGTTACTCATATTTTGTACTGAAAAAACCATTTGGACGTTATTTGAAGGCATACTTATTTAATTAATTTTCCAAAATTCATAGAACAAAAGTTGTTCAGTGTCATGGTCTGAGACACCACACCAGGGCCTCAAGTCTGCTATTACAATTGTATCAGAATTCAAGGTCTATCATTGATTTCATAATTGTTGATTTTGACAAGTTTGGTAATCTACTAATATACCTAATGGCGTCATTATGACTTTCCAATGGTCAACCACTGACACTCCATTGAAAGAAATGACAAAAAATGGTAATCTCGTACATAATGACAAATGAATAAATAATAGGTCAAAATATAACATAAGAATGAAATAAATGAAAAAATTTCGAAAATCATTTCTACTAACGGGTTCTTTATTAATGGCAATACGACAATGCCATTATAACACAATTCTATTACGAGACCATTGACCGACCAATGATCGACCATTATAAATTTAGCTGATTACGAACTTTTTGCAAAATGACAATGGGATCGTGTTGGAATGATGAATTTATAAAAAATAGCAGACTTGGGCCCCAGAGGTCTGGTATTTGTCGTGTTACAGCCTGTATAATGTATAAAATAATATAATAATGTGAATTTTATACAATTTGATACCTTTGTACTCATCAGGGGGCCTACCGTGACGTCTTAAAGCAGAAGTAATTACCGTGTGAGAAAGAGATGGCGCTAGACGACCTGTATAGCTTTGTCTCTTTCCCACATAGATAACTCCTGCTTTAAGACGTCATAGTAACCCCCCAGTAAGTAACTACCAAGCCTACACTGAGTACACTCACAAAGTAAAGAAGACCGCACGCACGACGGCCAATTAAGCTATTAAACCAGTTTATGCGGATCTCTTATTGTATAGGAAATCAATACAAAGCGAAGCCAATTTATACTGGAAATGTACAGCTTCATGTGCCGCCATGTGTACCAACGTGTTTCCTACAAGGAAACAAGGCGTTTTAATTCCAAGAAAGAGTGTTGAACTTTCCAAAATACCAATTTGTACTTTGTCAGGAATACGGAAGAAAAACGAGCATTGAAGATTGATAATGTGTTTGTTGTTGATGTACTTTTTGTCTGGGAAACTTTTTTTAATAGAATTACTTTCTTTGCCTGTCTGCTTGTACCGTTGTACGTCTGGACCGATGGGATTTCTAGCTAATGTTTATACAACGAGTAACTTAGGCTTTTTTTCATAAAAAGATTTTTTTCAATTTCGACTTTTCATGAAATATTCATTGATATTTTTCATTATTGTAATTTGTAACTACATACGTGTTACTGGTGCGACTCATTTTTCATCAACATACAACCTGACACTGACACCCGTACGCTTCCACCAATTGTAACTAACACTAAAATGCAACTAACAAAAACTTTTAAATAAATAATAATGAAAATATGTACAAGCAGACGAATCAATCTATCTATATCTATACATGTCTATACACATAAATAAAATTTGAAGTGTCTGTTTGTAACATTGAAATAACCGCTTTTTACTAAGTGCATAGGGATGTATAAACGGTACATATACCAAAACAACATTTTTTTAAATTTTTGTCTGTCTGTTTGTTCCGGCTAATCTCTGAAATAGCTGGACCGATTTTGACGGGACTTTCACTGGCAGATAGCTGATGTAACAAGGAGTAATTTTACTTAGGCTACTTTTATTTTAGGTAAGTAATTAGGGATCCGTGCAAAAAAAACCCTTGAAATTGGTAACAAAATTCAATTCAAATAGGGAAGTGCTTATAATACTAGGGATTTTTTAATAATAATTTCACGCGAACGAAGGTCGCGGGCAACAGCTAGTAGGGAATAGAATTACAGGGCGTCAAAACATTCGTCCACATCGCTGTCAACGGGGAAAAGAACTGAGAAGGCTGGCAGCGTTATTACCGCATTGGAGATCACGTGTACTTACAAGGAAAGTTAATAACAATACATTTTCCTGCTTACTAAACAGCTGTTTTTAAGACGAATGTTAATACTTCTTTACTAAATACATACTTATTTACTTCAGGCAAATCTAAAGGGTGTAAAAAGACTCCTAACGAATCCGAAAGGCACTTGTTCTGCCCATCATTACGATCATTTTTTTGTTCTAGACCTTACCTGGGAACCTTTTAGTTACGGAGATATTAGGGGTCAAAGTTTTAACTTTTTCACAAGTTTTTTTTTTAAATACATGTTTTTAATGTATTTTTTTACTTAAGACACCTTCACGACCCCGTTCTATTCAATCCATCCATTAGCACAATGTTTTGAATGCGTTACATTGAGTCCAACCGTAAAATGTGATTTTACACCCAAAAAATAAAAGTCTTTTCCCAGCCATAATTTTTGCGTAAAGTTACTTAGTTTCATGTACATAATGCTTGTTTAACGGCTTCGTGAAGAGTCTGCTTACACCCTGTATCTACTAATATTATAAGAGGTAAAATTTGTTTTTAAAAAAATATTGACGAAGAAGGCAACATTGACTTTCAAATAAATCAAGGAAAAACGTACCAACAGCGTGTTGTGTAAATGTTTCGCTGACCGAGTTGCCAGGCCAGCTGTTAATAAACTAAATAAACGCGAATTCATTTCATGGCCATTCTGAACATCTTTACAATCATTGACCTGGCGGTGTTGATGAACTGCTGACCTTAGAATCATCGCTGTTGATCGTTATAAACATTCCTCTGGTGAGCGAAATCACCGTGGACGGTGCGTGACATCACGCCTGTAATCCCCGAAGAGTAAGGCAGAAGTGTACCTAATAGTACACCCACATTTCGCCAGTTATGTTTAAGTCCCATGTAATAGGGGGCGAGCCTGTTGCCATCAATCGGGCACTAATCCAGACCCCGTGGCTGCTACTAAGAAGTTACACACTTTGCCTACACCTTGCCCGACCCGGGAGTCGAACCCAGGACCTCATGCTCAGCAGTCATGCTCGAGACCACTAGACCAACGAACCGATCAAAAACATCGTGGATGGTAATATCATGGGTCGGCTTCCAGTCTAACCGGATGCAGCTAAATACCAGTATTTTACATGGAGCGACTGCCTATCTGACCTCCACAATCCAGTTTATAGTACTGGGCAATATGGTACCCCTTGGTAAGACCTGCTGTCAGACTTTCGGGCCAGTGACTACCTGTAACGACTGTCAAAGATCTACAAATGACAGCCGGGGCCAACGGCTTAACGTGCTTTCCGAGGCACGGAAGAAACTCGGTATGTAATAATAGGTGGACACAAATCCTCGGACCAACTTAGGCAAGCACGGTTTAAACTGAAGATCAGACTTGAGTAACTTATTATTTAACCACGAGTTGATAATAATCTGACCAAATTGATTGTATCAAAGTTGAAGCAACAACACAATGAATGTGTGCATAATCGGCACGCTATAGGGATGTTTCCTGAGTCAAAAAAATATAAACTAAATGTCGGACTAAATAGACATATATATATATATATATATATATATATATGTCTATTTAGTCCGTCAGTTACATTATCGAAAAATATTGGATACGTATTTTTTTTTTATCAAATCAATAAAAACTGACGAAGATAAAATGCATCAAAGATCATGAGTGGGGGTTTGTGACGTCACCCCGCCAGTAAAAGTGTACTGACATTATGACGTCCACGAGTTTTCGCCGCACTGTATCGTCTTTTTTTTGTTTACGTGAAAACAGAAAAAATACGTGTCCAATATTTTTGGAAATCTATCTGACGGACTAATTAGATGTTTTTAACTACCCTATTACGTTCATCGACACGCACACAAGCGCAAAAGTAATACGTACCGACTCTACCGACGCAAGAGTCGAGCTTGGTTTACTTTCAAGTAGCCTTAAAAGGCTAACTTGAAATTGCTGCATCTTACGTGCGACTGATGCGGTTCTAAGCCTAATTTGTCAATTTTGATAACTTGATTTGATAGATTTCTTTTATGACTGCCACGACGGCACTACGGCACCGCCATAGATTTTCACGGCGAATCAACCGTACCTAGATTTTCAGTTTTCACGCCCACAAAACGTGTATAGTATCAGGAGGCCTAGGGGTGCTAAATAGGGCATGTTCGTCTATTTTTATTTCAACTGATTGGAAATCCCATTACCCCATGTCATCATCATTCTCTTGCGCTTGTCCCAATTCATTTGGGGTCGGCGCAGCACATGTTTTCTTCTTCCATACCTCGCTATTACTCGTCATCTCATCAGACACCTCCTTTCCTGCCATATCATCCTTCACACAGTCCATCCAAGGTTTATTTGGTTTTCCTCTACTGTTATTTATCCACATTCCTACTCAAAACTTTCCTTATGATATTTTTCACATTCCTCCGCTTCGTACAAAAGGCATACCATGACAACCGGTTAACACACAACTTTTCAGTCACCGGCGCCATTTCTAGACTTCTTCTTTTGTACTCATTTCTTATTTTATCCATTCGCGTAACACCACACATCCCCATAGCATTCTCATCTCAGCCACATGCAAATGCATTTCATTCTTTACTTTTGTGGCCCATATTCTGATCCATACAGTACAGCAGATCTAATCATTGGTTTATAAATCTTCTCCTTAAGTTTAAGCATAATGCAAGAGTCGTATTGTTCCCGTGACCTGCCGCCATTACCCTATTATCCCATGTATAGACAAATATTTAAAACTCGAGAATAGTATTCTCGAGTTTTAAAAGTCAAAGTTTTAGTCATCCACAGTCACTCACCACGGTGATATTTAAAAGAGGTTTAACCAAACAGGTTGTTTAAGATTTTCATTATTATATTTTTAGATTATCTAGCTGGCAAGTAAATTGTCTAATAAAAAACATCACATAATGACTATCATCAAACGAGCATGTGAAAAAAACTGGAGTCACTTGAAATACTGGTTTGCCGATTAATTTTTTACCGGTTGAAACCTATAATTTTACAAACGATCTATATATATAATATAATATAGTGGAGATGTCAGGTGGATTTTAGAAAAGGAATAATTTAATTATAATCTCCTTTATTCATTTTTCTTACTTATTATTTTAATTTTTAAATATTTTTAATTAATTATTTTTGCTAATGAAATTAAATGAAAAAGGATGTGAGAGTTTTGCCCTGCAGTGGGATATGAGCCTTGTGTCCCACTGTAGGGCAAAAACCTCACATCCCTTTTCATTTGGCTCTGTCTTTGGCTATTTGGGCCCAAACCTTTCTATAAGAGCCCAGCTCGTCACGCCATACAACAATAATTGCCAACTCCTCCTGAGCAACCATGGTGATCAATGCCTAATGCCTTTGATCTGCAGTGCACAATATAATAATTTACGGCACCTTCCACCGTCCTTCCACCGTCATCTGCCTAGCCTGTTCCCAACTTTATTGGAGTCGGCTTCCATTCTAACCGGATGCAGCTGAATACCAGTATTTTACATGGAGCGACTGCCTATCTGACTTCAAAAACCCAGTTAGTACAGGGTAATACGTTCTATATGTACTGACAGGTAAAACAAATGAACAAAAAACTGGCCAAGTGCGAGTCGGACTCGCGCACGAAGGGTTCCGTACAATTATCTATACAACATTAAAAAATCACGTTTGTTGTGGGCCCTTAAATATTTATTTTATTTTAATTTAACGATTTATTTTATATAAAAGTGAATATACAATTTGTATATAAAGTGAATATACAACTAAATATTCTGTGAATATTTCAAGCGTCTACCTATCGCCGTTATTAATATTCAGCAAAAACGGCAAAAAATCACGTTTGTTGTATGGGAGCCCTCCTAAAATATTTATTTTATTCTGTTTTTAGTATTTCTTGTTATAGCGGCAATAAAAATAATCATCTGTGAAAATTTTAACTGTCTAGCTATCACGGTTCATGAGATACAGCCTGGTGACAGACGGACAGACAGACAACGGAGACTTAGTAATAGGGTCCCGTTTTACACTTTGGGTACGGCACCCTAAAAACGAAAACAAATCAATTTTATTGTTTTCAGAATATTTTTACTTGAATTCAAGCGCCACTCAGATACTAAATTAAATGAGGTCGTAAAATCTTCAAAAAACATTAGGTATGACAAGCACATACAGGTATTTAATTAAACAATATTAATTGCTGAGTTCATATAAACATTATTATCTACTAAAAAAATAATTATGTACTAAATCTACCTTTTGGGGTTCTCCGCATGAGTACTACTTGGGTACCAACCTATCTAAATGTTTTTATTGCCACGCATATCATATTGTTACGTGCTTTTATCGACGTAGGTATCAATTTATTGAGTGGCCTGCTTTTCACATTGCCTGTAAAATCTAAACAAATAAATAAAATAATAATTTTCTAAATAAAATTGAAGTGTCTGTTTTTCATTTTAAAATAACTGCTTTTTACTGAGTGCATATTTTAGTATAATACACGGTACTTATAAAAAAAAAAAACGTTTTTTATTTTTGTATGTCTGTCTGTTAGTTCCGGCTAATCTCCGAAACAACTGGACCGATTTTAATGGGACTTTTACTAGCAGATAGCTGATGTTATAAGTCAAGTTACGTAGGCTAATTTTATTTTATAAAAAGGGAAGTAATAAATTCACGCGGATGATGGTCGCGGACCACAGCTAGTTGATATTATTGAAAGCATGAATCTATTGAATCATCATCTTCATTCTTTTCCCCTAACCTTTATCCTATTTTTTTTTATTATTTGTTATTAAAGCTTCAAAAGAAATACACATTCTGCGAAAATTTCAACTGTCTACTTATTACAGATCGTATAACCAGTAGATACAGCTTGCTGACAGACAGACGGACGGACAGCGGAGGTTTAGGGATAGGGTCTCGTTGGTTACCCTTTGGGCACGGAACCCTAAAAAGCGTTGTTTCTCACGTTGTTTACATCAAGTTTTGCACTTGAGTGCGTCAGTGCGTATTACTTTTGTTTACTATAATGCTATCATTTCCATAACATGTCAACTACTTCTTGATAATGTTTATTTTTAGTTATTATTTACTTACCCGTCTGTAGTACTCGCGGGTTTATTGAACATCACACAGTTCGAGGTAAGGAGTGAGTAAGCATACTCAGAGTTTTATAATAAAGTGATATAAACAATTTTTATTATAAACAAAGTGGTATGATATAGTGGTAATAACAAATTCTAGCGGCCGCCGACTACTAGTGGCGGCCATCAACCACTCGAGGCACCCACTGACCACCTTCGTTTGCGCGCTACCAAAGGACGTGGTGCGCGACTGCCACCGGTGGCTGTGGTCGGTAGCCCGTTTGCGCGGAACCTTAGTGCCTGTTATCGAAATTTCCTTTCTACGATTATGGCTTAAATATACAAGTATTACAGTCGCGGCCTTTTCCGCCTGATCATTTAAGAATAAATCGCTTGAATCCGGCGGAGGCGCCCCGCCTGGCTAGAGAGCGTTTAATGTTGTGAATGCAAGCAAAAATGAGCTTAGTGGTGATCAGGTGGGAATGTCCTCGATTGTACAGACGCTAGCACATAAAGCTACCCGAAACTGTCAAATTTTCCCAATCATCCTTGAACCTAATGTTTTAGCGATAAAGTTGAAAATCGATTAAAGAAATTTGACAGATTGTAGTAGCTTGATGTGCTGGCGTCTGTACCTAATAGGTAGCTTTTTTGTGTAAAACTACTGGAAATCAATTACCTGACATTTCCGTGACCCCTTTATAGAGAATCATATTTGTTCTCGGTTCAAGCTTACTAGACGTTCAGAGGCAATAATTAGACAGTGAGAGCGCCTTTATGTCGAAGCTATAAGGGTGATTTTCGAAGTGCAAGCATTATCCCTGGACCATGTGCATTCTGCCCATTCTAACGGTGCTCAAACTTGGTCCCTGAGTTCCCTGACCGAGTCGCAAAAGTCCAGACTCAAGGTTTGCCAAAGGGCGATGGAGTGTAGTGGTTTGGGTATTAAGCTCAGCGACAGAACTCGCGATACGACAATACTTTCAAAAACTTGATTCCCTAATGTGGGCAATAAGACTGCTGGGTTGAAATGGGATTGGTTAGGCCATGTTTAATGCATTCTGCATTAGCACCGGTGGGCCAGAGCTGTCACGCAGTGGGTGCCAGAAGACGGGCGTCGTCGCCGAGGGAGGGAGAAGAGTGGAAGGCTATCGGCGAGGCCTGTGCCCAGCCGTGGGACATTAGAGGCTACATAAAAAAAGCAGTACCTATGTGCGGTTGATTGTAAGTTTAGAGACAGTGACAGCAAACAAACTAGTCGTGGGGCATGTCTTTGTATTAGCGATCCGATGGTTGGGAGTAGTGTGGAGGTCTGGCAGTACAGCTCTTCAAGAAAGAGCAAATCCGGGCTCCCGTCACTAAACAACAAAAGGGGAGAAGGGTATCATCAGTTTCGGGCGCCGAGTAGCAAAACACAGGGTGTAAACAGAGTCTTCACGAAGCCGTCAACCAAGCATTATGTACATCAAACTAAGTAACTTTACGCAAAATGATTGCTGGAAAACCACTTTTTTTTGGGGTGAAACATCACGTTTTACGGTAGGACTCAATGTAACGCATTCAAAACATTGTGCTGATGGATTGATCGAATAGTACGTGGGGCGAAAAGGTGTAAAAAATACATTAAAAACAGGTATTAAAAAAAACTCGTGAAAATGTTGCAACTTTGACCCCCAATATCTCCGAAACTAAAAGGTTCCCAGGTATGGTCTAGAGCAATAAAATGATCGCAATGACGACGGGGAGAACAAGTGCCTTTTGACTTCGTTAAGAGTCTTTTTACACCCTTTATGATTCGCAACCGTAACACCGTCCATTAACTGTAGTTACAGAATAATAACCATTTTGATTATTAAAAGTCTGTAAAGTCATATAAGTATATTTTTTCGGTCGCGAATCATATTTTAATCAACGTACAAAATGACAGTGACCTATAAATTGCAAAAAACGAAAGAAAATTTTGAATTTCGCAGGCTAACGTGGCGCTTCCACCTTAATCACCCCAAGAAATACCATAAAATACCACCATCATCTCCCTACCCTTGGCTCATGTTAGTAGGGGTCCACGCAACACTTAACATTTTCCTTTCAATAGCATAAAAGATTCTTTACCAAAAAGAACGGACTATACTTGTCTTTGGTTTTCTCAAGGTGAATACTGTAAAAGAGCGCTCGTGTGTCTCGAACCTTTCTCATTTTTTATTTATTATCTACAAAACAATTACTTCGTGCTCAGTTTGTACATTCATGGTTCCATATCAATAATGTAATTATTAATTCAACCTGAGTCATATAGTCCACAGTACAATTTAGTATATATATTTATGAGTATTTGCGGCCATTATGACTTATAAGTATACCTAGACTGAATGTTATTTAAGTGTTTTTAATTGTGTTATTACATTGTTTAGGTTTCCTAGTTTGTATAAATAATTAATCTTTATTCAGAATCCCAAACGGGAACGTAAAATACAATAATTATGAATCTGAACCCAACCAGCAAAATTGTACTATAACTAAAGCTTATTTCACTAAAAAGTTTTGTAAACGTGATATAACGGTGTTTATGGTGAGAGCATGTTGTATAACGACGATTGACAACACTTTTTTGTTCTATAAGCTTATACAGAAAAAGTGTTCTATAAACTAGTGATGTAAACATTTACATTACCTTTTTATACAACTACTATAGACAAGTACTATATAAGGCTTAATCATAACATGTATAGAACTACTTTGTTCTATAAACTTGCTGATTGTTGCCCTTTTAGGTCTAATTTAATCTGGTTAGGTTTAAAATTTACCACTATAGGCCTGTATCAATAATGGTTATTGAAATTCAAGAATACGGCGTTTTTGTGATATAGTGTATCTGCTACAGTACATAGTGTCGTAATAGTCATGCCTGCTCAAAAATAGAGCGATTTGGTGATATAACTGAGTTTGGTGTTTCTCCTTATGTGTGAAATTTAAGCTATAAGAGTTTTTAAATCGCTGTATATTAAAATTTCTATACCGGTCACGATGACACTTATTTAGCGCAGAATTATTATGTAACAGGTTTTTAGATACCTGTAATACACTGTTCATTACAGTGTATTACAGGTATCTGACCACCGCTAGCAATCAAAGTCAAGTCAAAAATTCAAGAGCGGACAGTGGTTCCATACAATGTAATATTCTATTTAAAAAAATAAATGATTTAAGTACCGATACGGAGTTCAACTGTACAGGTGAAAGTACTTCTGAACGCTTAAGTAATGACCGCGAACATAAAAATGAGCAATTATGCGATGGGCTGAAAAATCTGGCTATTGACATTTCACATGATACTCTAAGAAGAACACCTGATTATTATTATCTGAGCTGCATGGATAATGTTTGAGAATTTAATATCTTTGAGAAATAAAAGATGTATTTACAAATTAAAAAAAAAAAACTTTATTTTAAAATAAAGAAAATCTATTCATAATTCAATTCAACTGAGTTGAAATAAAAAAATCAATTGAATTTCTGTTCATAATCAGGTACATAAAATAATTATTAAAAATAATCAACAATACAGGGTGGAAGACATCAGACATCACAAACTTATATTATGATTTCAGTCGGCACTTGATTCTAAACGTCACTCAATTTTAAAGGTACAGTTTCGAGCAACGCGACCGCGACACAGTCACCACAATTCTTTTACTGTGAAGACACTGGAAAAGATAAAGAAGATGGGTTGTTTCACCTACGAGAGTTGTTTATATTATGTTTTGAAAGGAACCCTAATTTATTTAACCACAATGGCGGTCACTATTTGCACAATAGTACTATAGAAGGCCTGTAGTCGCCAACATGATACTTTTGGTTCTATAGTGGAGAATTATAGAACTAGTCTTCGATTAATTTAATTTAATTTAAATAAAACTCAATAATTCGAGTGGGGCATTCAAATATGGTCGTAAACCCGTACATAGTTTATCAGTAAAATTACAGTCGCAAGTCATTTTCCCAGTAAGAGACAAATAAGTTAGTTACAAAATAATATCTAACTCACCACGATATCCTCGCATACTCTTTTTATTATCTTTTTCTCTCCAAAAATACTGAGACACTGCACGTGAACGAATGTAAAATGAATGAATGATGAATATTAGTGAAGTAATGGAATCATGAACTCTTTTTCAGTACCTAAAAGAACTTAAGTAGCATTGCGGTGGCTTGTATGTCATCAAATAGAGATTGCGTAACTGTTAGATCAACTGTAATAGGCCAAAATTGTCACGCCCGATACCGCTACAGTTGTACTTAAAAACTGAATGGAGATATAATTGCGCCACTTTCTTTGTAGGTGCACCTACTTTGGCCTTTTATTCGACCACCGATTTGTTTTTACGAAACGTTCTATGGTCTTCTATACAACTAACTTTTGCTGGTTGGGAAATTAACAATGTTGTTACAATAATGTTATGTAGTCTTTAAACAGTCTCCGGAACTAGGTTGCAACAAGGAAAACCTGCTCAGGTGAAGATTAATTAATGACTCTACCTTGGTAGTGTAAATGTAGTGTTGCCGCACGCACAAACGATGGGACACTTGATATCGTGTCCTGCCTGCGTGTCCTGTTGGTTGTTCACTACAGGAACTGATGGACGCTACCGAGACCGAGAGCGCCAAACTAGTAGCTCTGAACCGACACAATTTAGATGGCCATCGACACGCTAAGAAGAAGATAATGAATTAGATGCATAATTGAAGAAGTTGAAACCTTCAATTTCTCTGCAACTAGAACGTTTCCTGCAGGTATGGTGCCGAGCAAAACAATGATCGCAATGAAGATGACGGGGAGAACAAGGTCTTTTACACCCTTTATAATATTCATTTTCGCCGATTCATCAATGCTATACAGGGTGTAAACGGACTCTTCACGAAGCCGTCAACCAAGTATTATGTACATCAAACTAAGTAACTTTACGCAAAGATATTGCTGGGAAACGACTTTGTTTTTTGGGGTGAAAATTCACGTTTTACGGTAGGACTCAATGTATCGCATTCAAAACATTATGCTGATGGATGGATTGAATTAAGTTATTAATTAAGTAAAAAAATACATTAAAAACTTGGATTAAAAAAAAACTTATAAAAGTTGGAAATTGGAACCCCAATATCTCCGTAACTAGAAGGTTCCCAGGTATGGTCTAGAACAAAAAAATGGTCACAATGACGGGGAGAATTAGTGCTTTTCGGCTTCGTTACGAGTCCTTTTACACCCTTTAAAAAAAAGAAACAGATGATATGCCAAAAATGATTGCGTAGTTATTATGCAAATTATATTATAATTTAAAGATGTAATTAAAAAAAAAAAAATACTTCATCATCGTAGATAAGTCGACCATTGAATAATTTATGAAATAATTAGTCTGCCATTTTAATCACCGAATAGTTTTTCCAAGTAATTTTCATCAATTACAAAGTGCATTTGGCGGGAGATTAAAATGTATCTATCAACAATTCAACACTGAGCAAAATAAATACAAACCTAATATTATTTTTATTCTTGCTTTATCAACTCGTGTAAGTATGTTCAATTTTGATAAAAAGATCAACATTTGGAATCTTGTTTATTTATTGTCAATTAGGTGTCTTGTCCAATTTGACTTGTCATTATTCATAATACTTTTTTTTTACGGATGGGAAATCATCAAATGACTTCTCCCGCTCTGGGCAGAGCGGAAGGGAGTGTCAGACTTGTACTGACTAAAACCCATCCATGTTCTTTCCTTGCCCTTTGTGTTCCGCGGTATCTCTTTCGAACAGCCCGCAGCCCTGGCATTTATTCATAATACTGAGGGGTGGACTTGATACGTTGGCTGCCCTAGGCCTACAAAAAATTGCCGCCCCCCTAAATTAAATAAACCTTTAGAAATTAAATTAAAATGGGAAAAAAACGATAGTCAGTAAATTATTTAATTATCTCAATCAAATTAATTTTTGATTTAATTATATCTTTAATTTCAGATACTGATTCTTACCATTTCTATTTGTGAGTAACAGACTAACAATGAATCGTTATTCACAAATTGTCTTTTGCCTGGCTTTCTGAGCAGAGAATTTGTTTATAAAATCATCACAATCTAAAGACCGTAACAACTGTGAACGATTATTCGATTAGAAAACGACCAAATTTTGCCGCGCTAAGCCCGGGCCTACTCGGCCTATAGGGAAATCCGCCCCTGAAAATACTCAAGTGAGCCTTCGTGAAGAGAGAAACGCTACACAGCCCATCTACAGACCGACCTTAGCAAGCGGTGCTTAACCTTGAAAGTATGCCATATAGATCTGCCAAATGACATCATAAACAAGGCGTTCAAACATTTGTGACGAGCAGCGTGACGCATTAATAAAACTATTGTTAATACATATAAATAGTTATTCAATAAATGTACAAGTAAGTGAAGTAAGGTGTAATTATGCTGGGCTGCGGGACTGTTCGAAAGAGATACCGCGGCCCTGGAACACAAAAGGCAAGGAAGGAACATGGATGGAGCGGGAGAAGTCATTTGATGATGTCAAATCAGAAAAAAAAAAAAAAAAACAAGTGTTATTAATTATGTTATCTTACCACGACTATTAAATACAGGGTGTAAACGGACTCTTCATGAAGCCGTTAACCAAGCATTCATTCATTCATCAAACTAAGTAACTTTACGCAAAAAATATTCCTGGGAAACGACTTTTTTTTGGAGTGAATTATCACGTTTTATGGTAGGACTCAATGTAACGCAATCAAAACATTGTGTTGATGGATGGATTGAATAGTACGGGGGTCGTGAAGATGTCTTAAGTAAAAAAAAGATAATGCGCCATCCCATCTTCCAAGAAAAATGATCGAAATGACGGGGAGAACGAGTGACTTTCGGCTTGGTTAAGAGTTTTTTACACCCTTTATGTGAAAGTTTGGGAGGATGGATGTTTGTTAAATACTCTTTTACGCAAAAACTACTAAACGGATTTGGATGAAATTTGGCACACCGATAGTTTATAACCTGGATTTACACATGGGATACAGTACAGTTCTATTATACGGGAATTTTTTTTTCAGTAGTACTACGATTTGGTAGCACCGGCAATCGTAGGACTAAGGGGCCGTTCAAGTATTACTTAAGCACTACAGAGGGGTGGGAGGGAGTCTTTGCATTGCTTATTTTTGAACGAGAATTATATAACAAAAAAAAAATATTCCCATAGGTAACCGTAGAATTGTACAGTAGAACCAGCAGGAATGAACCTAAATTGCCAGGATGGGCAAATCGGTGTTGGGTTTTACCATCAGGACTTTTTCAGTAGCAGCCCCAGAAAAATTGTGCCCGGTTGTTGACAACAGTCTCGCCCCCTATTCCATGGGACATGTGTACTTAGAAACTACACATTGTGGTCACCTCTGCCTAACCCGTCGGAGATTACATGTTGATGTTATGTTTATGAAGGTATTAAAAGTAACTACTGGTTCAGGTTTTTCCAGAGAAAGACAGATTTTTACTTAATTAAATTCCCAACCTCACGATCAGGAAAACAAACGATTTGAGAAGGAAAAGTAAGGTTTCAACACTTTCAACGTTGTAGTAGGGAATGCTCTTTCATTGTATGTACATTATTTTGCCTCGGATTTTGCAGTACAGTCACCTCTATACTCAAGGCCATAAGGTTTTGTCAGAGGTATAATAACTGATGATAGAATTTTACCTATGTAATACTAGGTTTTGCTCGCAACTTCGCTCCCGGTATGTACGGAAATTAACCCACGGGTTTTAAATGGGGCCTGTAACACTCGCGAATAATGTAGCTTCCCGTTAATTAAAGAATTTACGAAATCGGATCAGTAGTTTCGAAGATTACCCCTTTTTTTAAGTTGGGTATCATCAAATGACCCCTCCCGCTCTGGGCTGTACTGACTAAAACCCATCCATGTTCCTGCCTTGCCCTTTGTGTTCCAGGGCCGCGGTATCTCTTTCGAACAGTCCCGCAGCCCCGGCAGGCATCGGCCTTTGCGGGGCCCGCCGTCGGACGAAAGTCTACGACAACGTCGGGGATTGGGCGGTGCGCCTCAAATGCGCTTGGGCAGAACATATGGCTAGACGGCGGATATGGCCGATGGAGCAAGACTTTGATCGGTTTTCGCTTTATTTCGCTTTTTTTGAGCGTGGAGCACAGAACCGGAAAGTGTGGCAGAAAAAAGGGGAGGCCTATATACCCAGCAGTGGCGTGGCTGATTCCGGGCTGATATGATGATGAAGTGGTGGGTCCAAAGGGCAACGTAGCAAGCCATACATTAATTCCAGTATAACAATATGACCTCGCAACCACTTATTTAAAATGGTTTTGCATAGATTGATCGGTCCTCGTGCGTATAGTACACAATACAAAAGGCGATAATAAAAAAATCGGTTTGATTCCCTTCACGAACTTTTACAAAAGCAAGAAAAATGTAAGAAATGTTTTTCTTATTAATATACTTATAGGTTAAGGTGGTTTCGTCCAGGGTAGCCTGCGAAATTCAAATTTTCTTACGTTTTTTGTAATTTGCAGGTCAGTGTCAGGTTTTACGTTCCGTTCCGTTCATCAACCTTACCACCCTCTAAGTTCATGTAACCCTATTCGATGAATATTTCATGAAAAAGTCATTCAATAGGGTTATTAGACTTACAGGGTTATATTGATGATTTTCAGGATTGTGGTTCTGTAACTACATACGTGTTACTGGCTCGGCTCATTTTTCATCAACATACAACTTGACAATGACCTGCAAATTGCAAAAAACGTAAGAAAATTATAATTTCGCGGGTTTGTTCTAGTTTCATATTTTTTTTTTTTGCATGGTAAGTCATCAAATTATCGGTCCCGCTCTAGGCGGAGCGCAGAAGGGGGGAGTGTCCGACTTGTACTGACTAAAACTCCGCTGTCCGTTTGTCTGTCAGCGAGCTGTACCTCATGATTCGTAATTGGTAGACAGTTGACATTTTCACAGAATGCGTATTTCTGTTGCCGCTAGAACAACAAATAATAAAAATAAATGTAAGGGGGCTCCCCTGGCGCGTTGTTCCACGCGCGCCTCAAAGAGATGTCAGCAAACAGAGAGGTGGCCCCTCTCTATTTGCTGACATCTCTAAGGCAAGGGCCGATGCCTGCCAGGGCTACGGGACTGTTCGAAAGAGATACCGCGGCCCTGGAACACAAAGGGCAAGGAAGGAACATGGATGGGTTTTAGTTAGTACAAGTCTGATACTCCCTTCCGCTCTGCCCGGAGCGGGAGAAGTCATTTGACGATTTCGAATCCGAAAAAAAAAAAATGGGGTCTCCCCTACTGCGATGAAACCCTTCAAACGCGAGCCGGACTCGCATATGGCCGGTTTATTCTTCCATGCTCTCCTTTCAGTCGTCAACTCGTCACACTATTGCTTACTCCTTTATGTTTCACATATTTCATCCATCTTTGATTGTTCTACTACCAACACGATTTTTTTTGTTTGCCCTGATGTCTCATAAATTCACAATCATAATATCTGCATAGCCTGATCCCAAGGTTAGTTGGGCAAATAAAAAATCACAGTATAAATTGGCAATACTTAAAAAAAAAAACAGTCTGCTATTTTTAATTCGCGCCAAATAGTAAATGTCAAATTAGGAATACTTGAACTGTCGTTCCAAATGTAAAATCAATTTGATTATGATGTCATTTTTTGTCGAGTGAGCCATCGACCTTCAATGGCGGTAAATATTTTAGTGGTATAATACGCTACTGCTGGCCGAAAACAATGTGTTGAACTCAGTCGTTGCCGTGTCTGTCATTGTTAGCTTCAAATTGTAGTAAAAAAACGGTTTAGTCGATTAATGTCAGATTCTGGAAATGCCAGATGAGTTTATAACGCTAGGAATAATCAGCACGATTGGCTGACAAGAACTTGACAAAAACCATACAAAAGCATTTGCGGATTGCATTAACTAGTCCTTTTCATAAGTTTTTTAAGTCATTTTCCTAGGAGGTGATTCGCCATAAGTCTTTTACAATATTGTGCATGTTATAAACATTTTTAGAAGCCTAAAGGCGTTTGAATTTTAATGGCCGCCCTAACTTTCATTTATGGCATAGGTACGGAACTAAGCATGGTCTCATACATGGTCTCATACTAAATACATAATATCCAGCTTTTTGTCAGGGTTTCTCAAATTTTGAAATGATATTTTTAGGTATTTTATCTTGAAAACCACAATAATCTTCGAAACCACAATACCGTCTTGTGAAATTGAAAAACTTATTTATTAGGCACTTAGGTGTACATGTCAAACGTTTACCTTGTGATTTGTGTAGTCATCACTCGGTACCTACCGAAACTAACTAAGTAATACCAGTAATACTAAGAATTAATATTGTTTGGTGTTCTACTTAAACATTATCGAACAAATACCCATTGTTCTTAATAAAGAGGCGTCATTCAGTCGGAATAAAAATGTCACGCCTTACGCCTTAGCAATACAATAACGCATATTTGTAAGCACTATTACTTAAGCAGACTTAAACAAAACATTACATCAAGCCTGTATTTCCCCGCAGGGTTAGATAAGCCCGCCACAGTATTCCCAAACCACTGTAACTCCTGAGAGCCAGAATTAACAGGCCACCACCAGAAAAGCGCCGAGACAATGAAGCTCGACGATGTCCCAGAGAAGAATTTGACTGTCTTGGTTCCCGCAACGAAATGAATCAGAAAAGAATATCGGAGGAGTAGCAAACACATAATTTCCACTTTCCACTTTTAGACAGAAGTGTATCATAGTACACACGGCAACACATTAAACTTTACATATCCAGTATTACCTGATCGCGTACGATGAGAAATCAGCTTTGACAGATTTAAGAGAAAGTGAGTCTGGATTGAGGATATTCATCCTCAATCCAGACTCACTTTCTTGGGTTGCCTGCCAAATGCCTTCTATACGCAGATGATCAAGTTCTTCTTGCACCGTCAGCGGAGTAGTTGCAAGATATGGTAACTGTGATGAGTGAAGCATTTAAGAGAAAAGGGATGAATGTAAATGTGAATAAGACGAAGGTTATGGTGTTTGAAATATCGGTGTATGATGTGAAAATAAATGATACGAGTGTGGAGCAAGTGAATGAGTTTGTATACATATTTGGGCAGTATGTTTACAAGAGATGGAAAGATTGACGCAAATGTGGAAAGGAGAGTAAATGCGGGAAATAATGTGAATAGTGCTTTACATGCGGTTGTGGGCAACCAGTCGATGTTAAATAAGGCTCGTCTGGCTGTTCACAATGGTGTGCTGGTGCCTACAGTTATGTATGGAAGTGAATGTTAGGTGTGGCAAACGAGGCATGAAAGTAGAATTAATGCTGTGGAAATGCGTTCCTTACGAAGCATGTCTGCTGTAACTCTGAAGTGAGGAATGAGGTTATACGGAAACGTTGCGGTTCAAAAGAAGATATAGTGACAAAAATTGAAAAGAGTATGCTTAGATGGTTTTGTCATGTGGAGAGGATGAATGAAAGGCGACTAACAAAAGGTATTTACAAGGTAGATGTGAGTGGCAACGCCGGGAGGGAACGCCCTACAAGGACATACGCTGACTACTGTATTATGGACTACAGAGTTCACAGACGGTCGACCCCTTTTCAACCTTATTACTTATAGCATAAGGGTGAAAAATGAAAACCTATACGTAACGCGGATAAACCTCGATTCAAAACTATGTATTTAGATCTGAACTATATTGTCACTTACGGGATATCTTCCGTGATAGTTATTTATTTTGAGCTCCCGTTATTTCAAGGCGCTTCGTCGGAATATCGGGAGCTCAAAATAAATAAAAACAACCCGGTACTTTTTTTAAGACCACGTCGAGTTGAGCAGACAAATCATTCAAGCACAATCTGAAGCAACCAACAAGATTACTGATAGTTATTTTTTTCAAAATTCTTCAAAATTAAATTGTGATTCAAACTCATCATCTGCCTAGCCTTATGCCAACTATGTTGGGGTCGGCTTCCAGACTAACCGGATGTAACTGAATATCCGTATTTTACATGGACCGACTGCCTATCTGACCTACACAACCCGGTTAGTACTGGATAATATGATACCCGTTGGATAAACTGGTTGACTACCTGTAACGACTGTCAAAGATGTTTAAATGACAGCCGGGACCAACGGCTTACCGTGCTTTCGCGTTGCGGAAGCGTAGCGGTTGTTATTATTTCAAATTGTGCTAAACAATTCTGAAGACCCCGTGCCGTCGATCAATTTTCATTTCCGCAACATAATGACCTTTTTTGTCCCAATTTACTCGAAACAAAAGAAGTCTAGTATTTAATAGTTTAATCAACCCTCACACAGGTACACGAATCAGGCCATCCAAAGGTTACTCTTACACTGGAGTGAAAGTAACCGTGACAGGTGACCGTGTTACACTGGATTGCCTATAAAAGTTTTACCAATTGTCTAGACTCTTGACTAGCTGTGCCTCATACGGCTTTGATTTGATTCTTCAAATCAAAGTCGTATTCGTCTAATTTAGGGTTACCGACCATCTGCGGGACTGTTCGAAAGAGATACCGCGGCCCTGAAACAAAAAGGGCAAGGAAGGAACATGGATCGGTTTTAGTCAGTAAAAACAAGGGTTACCTACCATTTTGACATTTCAAACATAAAACTGCGAAAAATACCGGTCATTTTAATTTGAAGGGGTTCTGTAACCGGAGGATAACCAATGGGACCCTATTACTAAGCCTCTGCTGTCCGTCTGTCTGTCTGTCAGCGCCTCAGCGGGCTGTATCAGATGATCTGTAATAGGTAGACCGTCGAAATTTTTGCAGAATGTGTATTTCTGTTGTCCTAAGTAATAGGGACGAGCCTATTGCCATCAACCGGGCAAAAATCCAGACTCCGTGGCTGCTACTGCGAAATTCCTGATGGAGAAATGCAATAACACTTTGTCCGGCCTGGGTATCGCACCCAGGACTTCATGCTCAGCAGTCGCGCTTGCGACCACTAGATCAAAGGCAGTTTGATGTACAATCGAGGACACTCCCGCCTGATCACCAGTTCACCACTAAGCTCATATTTGCTTGCACTCACAACATGAAGCGCTCTCTAGCCGGACAGGGGGCGCCTCCGCATGATTCAAGCGAATTTTTTTTTTTATGTTCAGTTGGAAAAGATCTCGACTGTACATAATGCTTGGTTAACGGCTTCGTGAAGAGTCTATTCACACCTTGTCTATAAGAAGTAAAGAATTTGCTTGATTACTTCATGTAAGTAATGAAACGAAAGTGATAACTAAGTAACTCGTCAATTTATCAGTTATCAACGCAATTGGTCATTACTGTCGCCATCTTGCCCAACCAGTCTGACAATTCATAAATCAATTTTATTAATTGTCAGACCGGTTGGACAAGTATTATATACAATTAAGAACATACTCGTAGAAATGGTTAACGCGAACATTTTACAACCAAAGCTAAACCGTAAGATTTGTAGGAAATCGTCAGAAACATAAAGGGTATAAAAATACTCATAACGAAGCCGAAAGGCACTTGTTCTCCCCGTCACGCGTCATTGCGATTTTTTGGTTCTGGACCATATACCTGGGAACCTTCTAGTTACGGAGATATTGGGGGTCAAAGTCACAAGTTTTTTTTTTAATACATGTGCTCCTACTATTCAATCCATACACCTCAGCACAATGTTTTGAGTCATATTGAGTCCTACCGTAAAACGTGACTTTTCTTCACCCTAAAGAAAATGTCATTTCCTAGCAATGATTTTTGCTTAAAGTTACTTAGTTTGATGTACATACACAATACTTAGTTGACGGCTTCGTGAAGAGTCTGTTTACACCCTGTATTATCACGATGTCACGCCAGTAATCCGTGAGACAGCTCAGCTATAAGTATAGACCGTACGTATAGGACATTCTTCTTCTTCGTTTTTCCCGCACTGCCGAGGATTGCAACCACATATTGACACAAACATATGGCCATACATACCTACACACACATGACATGACATAATGCCATGGTGTTTCCAACAGCGCCGAAATATCTGGAACTCGAAACAAATAGTAAACATGGTAAATATCCTGTTTTCAGTGTTAATGGGAGTGGTGTTCCGTCGCTTCCTCGCTTCCACGGGCAAGTACCACATAAACGCGCAGTGGCATAGTGCACAAATGAAGTGTTACTAACATAGTTTTAACGTTTTATTTACTAATACAATTATTATTATATCATATGTATGTTAGTCTGTAAGGTAGTATCTATGGGCCAAAGTAGCCTGATAATAAATGTATGTTGTTGTTGTTGTTAATGATAATCACATAATCATTGACTTGTCTCCTCTCTAAGCCATGCGTTCTCCTGCAGTGCAGTGTGGACCGCTTGGTACAGGCTGCCTTCAACAGCCTTCTTGATCGCGTTTGTGTGTTTACATGACGTGTAAAAGTGTTTATAAAAACCTATTTGCAAAATAAACATCATTTATCATTTAACCATTTTGCCGTTGCTCTGCCTTGCGCGCGCTTACCTTCTGCCCGGCCCAGTGTTATAAACTCTCAGACAATGCCTAGGCGCAGGGGCGGATTTGATACGTTGGCTGCCCTAGGCCTACGAAAGATTACCGCCCCCCTATGTGCTGTAAAGCATGAAAAATTAAATAAACTATAGAAATTAAATTAAAATGGGAAAAAAACGATAGTCAATAAATGATTTAATTATCTCAATCAGTATTTCAGATACTGATTCTTACCATTTCTATTTGTGAGTAACAATCAATAATTATTCACAAATGGTCCTTTGCCGCGAATTTGTTTAACAAATCATCACAATCTAAAGACCGTAGCAACTGTGAACGATTATTCGATCAGAAAACAACCAAATTTTGGCGCCCTAGGCCCGGGCCTACTCGGCTTATAGGGAAATCCGCCCCTGCCTAGGCGAACGCATGATATGTCCGCAAAAGCTAAGGGCACGCTCTAAGCATAGGACATAGGTATTGTATACGGGGTGGAAGAAACATCGATGTGAAAACGGTTGCCACTTATTCAGTACATCATTCTGAGCCCCCCACACATTTTTTTTTACCAGGTATTAAAAAAAAACAGTTGTTCCATACATTTTGACCGTGTAGGTATTGCAGTTATGTAGGAAACAGCTGATTTTTTTGATGAGATGTGACATTTATAATTGGGGTAAATTTTTCAGAATAATGTACTGACTGACCTGGTAACCGTTTTCGCGTCGGTGTCCTTTCAACCTTGTATAAATACGTAGGTACCTACGTATGTACGTACACGAATTTGGGGCTTTGACTTGTAAATAACTAATAGGGAAGCCTTGAAGAAACTGAAATCGGGGAGTCATCAAGAGGCTACCTAAGTTTTTACGAGGGTACGACGAAATAATTTAATTACTAGGTCATCAAAGTACTTCGGGGCCTTCGATAGACTTTTTTTGTACGTAAACATTTTTTATTAGCGCGCTTTACGTGTTTCATAGAAAACAATGGCAGTATTTCCCAGGGGATGAGCAGATATTGACATTGACAATGCCATGGCTACGGTAGTTTATTTTGCAATTAGATAATAGTATGTTTTATGTGTGGGGAAACTTTGTTATTGTATTAAGGTGGGTACCATTGATTTTTTTTCGGCCCTGCTTTTTATAACGGTATTCCTAATAAGACTGATTTAAAATACAAATTACAGTAATAATTACATAATTATGTTATTTTTGAGGGACAAATAATTGTGTGGTACTTACAATGTCATACAGGGTGTAAACAGACTCTTCACGAAGCCGTCAACCAAGCATTATGTACATCAAACTAAGTAACTTTTCGCAAAAATTAGTGCTGGGAAACGACTTTTTTTTGAAAAATCCCATTTTGCTGTAGAATTCAATGTAACGCACTCAAAACATTGGGCTTATGGATGGAATGAATAGTAAGGGGTCCTGGAGGTGTTTAAAGTAAAAATCTTACATTAAAAACATGTATTTAAAAAAAAACTTGTGAAAAAGTTGGAACTTTGACCCCCAATATCCCTGTAACTAGAAGGTTCCCAGGTATGGTCTAGAACAAAAAAATGATCGCAATGACGGGGAGAACAAGTACCTTTCGGCTTCGTTAAGAGTCTGCTTACACCCTTTATTTATGGTCAAACGTCACAAAGGCGTCGTGAACTATTTAAAAGGCCCCAAAAAGGAGTTGGCTGATGAGTATGACTAAGAAAAGGTCGCGGGAAGCGAGAAGCTGCAAGTTATTATAAATTAAATAGACATGCCAAATAAGCCACACACATTAACATTATCAATAGACTAGAGGTCATTTGTTTGTTAGATAAATTCTACAGTAGTTTTTTTTTTAACCATTATACAGTATGTTCGGCTACCGATACCTTATGGGCAACGGATAGGGTACCGAGGTATTGGGGGTCAAAGTTACAATTTTTTACAAGTTTTATTGTCATGATTTTAATGTTATAAGTAACTTTAGTTTAAATACGACCCCCGTACAATTGGATGCATTGAATAGTACGGGGGTCGTATTTAAACTAAAGTTACTTATAACATTAAAATCATGTATTAACAATAAAACTTGTAAAAAATCAGACCAATGTTTTGAGTGTGACATTGAGTTCTAAAGTAAAACGACATTTTTCACCACAAAAAAAAAGTACCTTCCTAACATTTTTTTATGCGTAGAGTTTCTTAGTTTAATATAGAGAATGCCAGGTTGCCGGCTTCGTAAAGCGTCAGTTTACACCTTGTACAGTCAACAAAACAGATAGGTATGCAGGGTCGAAAGATATAATTGATTTTTTCTTAAAAACCGATCGATGTTTTCGAATGAAATTAAAATTAAATGAAGAAAAATAAACAATTGGTTAAATTAATTCAAATTTCATTTGAAGATGTGCAACAGTTTCTAAAAAAACTAAAACTATATATTTCGACCCTGCATACCTATCTGTTTTGTTGACTGTACGTTGGGGTCGGCTTCCAGTCTAACCAGATGCAGCTCAGAATTTTACATGGAGCGACTGCCTATCTAACCTACAAAACGGAGTTACACACTGCCCCTTCTTGGTAAGACTGGTTATCAGAGATTCGGGCTTCTGACCTATCAAAAATATGCAAAGAATCGCTGGGACCAACATGGACGATAGCCCTGTAGTCAAATGAATTTTGCATGCAATGCATTGCTGTCAAGTGCATTCAGTAAAAACTGTAAAAAGCTGTTATTTTGAAATTGCAAACCTACACTTTAACTTATTTATTTGTATAGATTACCACAAAAGATACCTCTATCTTTCGTATTCAGTACATCATACTGATGAAAATTTCTATGTGGGTTCAGAATAATGCTGCCAGAAAAACGTCAAAGAAGCTAGGATGGCCCATTCAACCATCGTGTAGACGGCCGAAGGCCACTAACAGTAACAACATAAGTGTCGCGTGTTTTTGAATGCAGTTCACCAACTCATTCGAAGAACGACCCATTATATTATTGTAAAAGTTAAAGCAAATTACTTAGATATACAAACTAGGGTACCTACGATTACCGAAAGTGGGTCAGTTTTAATAGATTGCAAACACTTGTATTGCATTTGATTTGTAAGAACTTTATTTTATTTTTTGATCGAATTATTGAGGAACGTTGTTGAACGCAGCAGCGCATAACAAGCGATCTGCCAGGTTAAGCTACGGTTGGTAAGGCCAGTGAAACGATCGGTGACTGATCTTTGTTTTTTTTTATAGACTTGCCCCCGTATGCTTGATACGAGACGAGTGAAGATGTGCAAGCGGAGAGGAAAGTTGTGTACCGCTCACCGCTCACTTCACTTCTTGTCTCCACTGGCCGAATCAATTAAATTCTCTGTTCGAATGTTTCCACTAAAACTAAGCGGAGACAATAGTGTAAATAACGAAATTCTATTGGTAGCTTACAACACATCTCTTGTCCTCTGCACATCAAGCTACTACAATCTGTCAAATGTCTTTAATAGATTTTCAACTTTACTGCTAAAAGCGTTAGGTTCAAGGTTGATTGGGAAAATTTGAAAGATTCGGGAAGCTTGATGGGCTGGTCTGTACATCTCTGCCTAACCCTTATGGAATAGAAGCGTGATGTAACATGATGCCGGAAGACCAAATAACCGAAACGAATCGTTATCGCTCTTTCCTGGAAACCGAGTTTGCGAAGGTCAAAATGGGCGCAGATTAATCTCAGCATTTGAGAAATCGGTTACAAAATTTTTATAATTAGAATTGGTCATAACGTGCAGAATGTGTTTGAATGTGAATTAACAAGTACATCTATGCCTACCCCTGTGATGTGTGATATGTGATGCGGAGGAATGAGGAAAATGAAGTGACGAGAATGCAGGGCCGGATTTAGAGGTCTGGAGGCCTAGGGGCAACAAAGGAGTGGAGGCCCCCTGGCCCCAAATTATTTTCCAAATAAAATAAACATTGTTTTTCAGTCGAGTGTTTCAATGAATATAGTAGTACTTTAGTTTATATTCTTGTATTTAAAATACAACAAATATCTAACGAAAAGTTGTTTACTAGTCGGAATTTGTTTTTTTTTTCCAAAGACTATTGTGGGGGCCCCGGGGCTGTAACCCCGGTTGCCCTCCCCTAAATCCGGCCCTGGGAGAATAGTAAGTATGATGTTGCGATGGCTATAAGTGTAGCTCTAGAGGAAGACCACAGAAGCGATGGATGGACTGTGATGGCGAGAAAGGAGGAGACTGCTGAAACAACGAGTAAATGAGAAGTAAAGAAGAAGAAGACATGCTGCGTCGACCCCAAATAAATTGGGATAAGGGCAGGAGAATGATCATAATCTATGCCTCCAGAGAATACTTCATAAAATACTTGAAATAACTTCCTCTAGAAAGTTCCGATTATGTATAGGATTTTACATTAATCCGACTTTTATTGACAGTGAGGTTGGCGCATTGGTTATACCTGGTGGGGTGATTGTGGAGAATGCAATCGTGTCCCCGCACCCCAGCCAGACGTGACGAGGAGGAACACCATAAAGTTTAGTCAGGAGTCTGACAGACAGTGAGGACTTCCGCAAGTGAAAAATAAATAAATAAAAAATTGGTTCATTGTACGCCAAGCGTTGTGCCCTGTGAATGTGATACGAGAGTTCGGCTCCCGCACGGACGGAACGAATAGTTTTCAAGGCCGAATATGACAAATAGATAGTATTCTGAATAATTACGTAGTCAATGTGAAATTCGTATATGTATTGCCATTGTGTAATTCGTGGGAGGAGGATAAGTTTTTTTTTAGCTATTCATTTTACCGGTAAAGAGCGCGATGACCTGACACGGGATTAATTAGCAAACTATAGTTTTTACCTGTGAGCTAATCGAAAAATAGGAGCGCCTATCAAAAACCATACATCTAAATTTAAAAATCAATGCCACTTGTCGTTGTAATTTTATAACTCAAGAACGGGCTCACCTATCCAAACCAAATGTTTAGGCTTTGTTCGGACTATTTAGTAGATGGTTTATGGGTATGTAGGGTAGGTAGAGTAGGGTGGGTAGGGTAGGGTAGGGTAGGGTAGGGTATCGCTTACCTTAAATGTCAAACAAAAATCAATAAAGTGCATGATTCTTTTGTCGCTTGAGTGACATTGTTAGGGGGCGGCTATTGGTAAGCATTTGGGGTATTATCTGTGGTAATTTTACCGGTATATAAAAACCGGCCAAGCGAAAAAAAACGAAAAAAATAATTCATAAAATTGATTTAAAAACAATAACAAGTACCTTTTTTATGCAATAAAATCAAAAAGTGGAAACACAACGCACACATACGTGAAATGCTATGTTTATCCAAACAGTTCAGGTACTTATTCCCCGAAATGTAAACTCGTGACCTGTGATGTGTGTTTTTGGTGCATCGTGCATGCATACCAAAATAAAAAATAGGTTAGGGTGTGTCCACACTAATAACATAACATGTTATAAAACATGATTCAATAGAGTGATAGAAAAAGTATTGTAAAATATTACTTAATCCGGACGCTCCTTTAGGCACCGAGAAGGAAGCCAAATTACATAGTTTTCCATTTAGAGAATTTGAATGGGAAAAATAATTATATAACCAGTAAAATAAATAGAAAAAAATAATTATATAACAAGTAAAAAGATAAACATCAAGGTTTGGTAAGGGGCTGCGACAGCACCCACACTCGAACGGTTTTTGTCAATTTTAAGTCGTTGATTTTCTTAATTTTTCATTGTTGATTTTTTGTTAGACTGATATTGATAATTTTAGAAGAATTGCTATATTGATTCTTTTTTATTTTAAACACCCGATGTTTTTTAATAATAACCAGCTTCAAAATGGAAAAAGAAACATGGAAAAAAATCTGATTTGAAACCAAATAGTTCCGGTTATTTAATTTTTTTCATATAAATCATGTTTTTATCAACCCTACCACTGTACAATATAAAAGAATATTGAACTTTGCAACTTTATTTTTATTATTTGTTGCTATAGCGGCCATAGTAGTACGGGTCCCGTTGGCACCCGTTAGGTACGAAACCCTAATAGTAGTGATAGTACCGATAAGGGTGTCGCGTCAAAAGATGTGTCCATTTTCAACTATGTACAGACGCCAGCAGGTCAAGCTACCCGAAACTGTCAAATTTACCCACTCAACCTTGAACCTAATGCTTTGGCAATACAGTCGAAAATCTATTAAAGATTGTAGTTGTTTGATGACAGCAGCACATCAAGCTACTACAATCTGTCAGATTTGTATAATAGGTTTTAAACTTTATCTCTAAAACATTAGATTCAAGGTTGATTGGGTTATGCTGGTGTCTGTACTCTCAATTTACAACGTTGACTAAAATAAAAATTCTCGTGTCAAGTTAGGTTATCTGTTACCGAATCGTACGATTTGAATTTCGAATTATTCTTCCGTGTATAAACACGTTCAAGTAATGTGATATAATGATGTCATATTATATATCCGTGTGGGCCTGCAACAAGCAGGAAACTATCACATATAAAGGGTGTAAACATACTCTTAACGAAGCCGAAAGGCACGTGTTCTCCCCGTCATTGCGATCATTTTTTTGTTCTAAGACCATACCTGGGAACCTTCTAGTTACGGAGATATTAGGGGTCAAAGTTCTAACTTTTTCACAATTTTTTTTTTTAAACATGTTTTTAGTGTAAGATTTTTACTTTAAACACCTCCAGGACCCCCTTTTTTTCGGATGGGAAATCTACAAATGACTTCCCGCTCTGGGCAGAGCGGAAGGAAGTGTCAGACTTGTACTGACTAAAACCCGTCCATGTTCCTTCCTTGCCCTTTGTGTTCCAGGGCCGCGGTATCTCTTTCGAACAGTCCCGCAGCCCAACCTCCAGGATCCCCTTACTTACTATTCAATCCATCAGCACAATGTTTTGAGTGCGTTACATTGAGTCATACTGTAAAACGTGATTTTTCAGCCCAAAAAAAAAGTCGTTTCCCAGCATTATTATTTGCGTAAAGTTACTTAGTTTGATGTAGGTACAGACGCCAGCAGGTCAAGCTACCCGAAACTGTCGGATTTTCCCAATCAACCTTGAACCTAATGTTTCAGCAATAAAGTCGAAAATCTAATAAATAAATCTGACAGATTGTAGTAGCTTGATGTGTTGGCGTCTGTACATAATACTTGGTTGACGGCTTCGTGAAGAGTCTTTACACCCTGTATATACGGAGAAATAGGTTCAATGCCCGTTAAATAGGTATTATTCGGAGTTCGCGTGGCTGAATTTTGGGCCAAACATAACATTTGAATATTTTTTTTGTCATCGATGCGATTAGAAGAATAGGTATTATTCGTATATTATTGGCAACTTTATAATGTAAATCAGAGCTATCTAGATTTTATGCAGTATTTTTATCAATTATAGAAATGAATGTTTTGCAGATAAAGATGATTAAAATATTTAAAGTGTTATTTTTAAAAAATACAAAACATTTTAAAAAAACAATCTGAAACCACTATTGTGTGTCGTCGTTGTAGTTCTAAATCTAACATCACGTAAGTAAATTTTTGACGGTTTTGATATAATTTGCTAGAGAATCAGAAGACGCGTTATTTCAGCCAATCAGAAACAAGCAATGTCTCTATTTTATTTGAAATGAACACAAATTATAATTAAATATTATTATTGTAACAATACTTAGATATGACTATGCAGTTTTATCACTCTCCTGTAAAGTTGTTATTAATTATTTTTGGTAGGTATAGACGCCAGCAATTCAAGTTACCCGAAACTGTCAGATTTTCCCAACAGAGGTCGAGGTCACATTGAGCTGTTTGATAAAAATAATGTTTACTATGTATTTATGAACAGTGATTCTGTTATCAGTATCATAAATGTTCTTTACATAATAAACTGAACCTATGTTTACATTATGTAATAATGTGGAAAGGTATATGTACGAACAGATTGTATGAGGATAAGTAACGGTTCTTCCATAATAGGAACGCAGTTTTTAATATTGCTTTTTTTCTTGTGTATGTCCATCTGGTACATTATATGCAATTTTATTATAAACAATAACAACTTCACGCCTGTATTGGGTAAGGCAGAGAAGTACAGCACACCCATATTTACGAAGCTATTTCAATTTATAGGTCCCAGCAACACAAGTCCGCTTCATGAGACAATGAAAATTGTAACATATTTAATTATTTTGTACTTATTTTAGCCGTATCTTAACCTTTAAGTCCCCGTTTAGGAGTTGTAGGTACCAGACTGTTATCACATTAAAAAAATATTTGTATGTTTTTTTACTGATATCACCCATGAAGATAACATTTAAGTATGTATGTCGCCTTCACCACACCTGCGGTTATCACCAACCTTCGCCTATTTCCAGGTACACTTTAAATAAAACATAAAATAGTTGATCACAATGTATTCTTTAGAGTATAACCCTGTACTTCTTGTAATTAGAATTAGGTATTACAATACAACATTAACTGTTTGCGGAGAATTACACATAGGTATGATACAAATACGTACGTATTGAGTTTCAGAATCATGTGGTTTAGGTAGGTTACTATACTAGACCTTATCACATTTCATATTTTATACAAGGTACATAGAATGGCAATCTGTTATAATTACAATAACAAACACCTTCCATATTGAGATTAATTAATATTTCAATAAACATCTAATCATATGTCATACAAGATTCAAGTGACAAGTGACAACATTATGAATCACAACAGAAGGGCCAGACATCTCTGATAAGCAATGACTCACTTTACTATACTTGTACTCCGCGCAATTACTATCTTGTCATGACACGACTCAATGTAGGAAATGACAAACCTGTTGCGGTAAAAATAAATTACCAAAAATAAATAAGTGTGACGTAACTTTAAACTAACAAATGTACAAATCTTTCTAAAACAAAAGCAACAATTAACCACTGTTCATTCCAAAACTAACATCATAGCAATTAAAATAAAAACTTAATACTATATTAACTATAAACACACATCCGAAATTCAGTCGCTTTCAAACAGACTATGATACACTGGTAAAACGTAAACATTCACCAAATTAAAGCTTTCGAGTATGAGGGAGGGATGGGGCTCAGAACTTTAGTTTAGGATTGAGTTCGTGCGCGCGGCCGCCCCAGTCCAGCCGGTAACTGCGAGTCCGCCACGAGATCTCGGGGCTGAGGAGCGCCGCGGCCAGCACGAACGGCGCGCAGCACTCGCTCCACACCCATCCGAGTAAGAACTGCACTTTGGTGAACGGCGGCGAGCCGTTTTGCACTGATCGGAGCATCAACCAGTCCGAGAGAAACCACACTAACACATGCACGAGGAAGAAGGGCAGCGGCTCGGCACCGAATAGCTGCCCAGCCGCCCAGGCGGCGCCGGCGCCCAGCGGGATGCACTCACTCAGCGGCTCTAGCATGGCCGTGGTGGGGATCATGGCGATGCGCAAGCGCGCCCAGCGCCGCAGCCGCGCTTGCATGGCGCCCACCGAGCGCGTGCCCGAGTTCTGCAGCGCCGGCAGCGAGCTCACGCGCATCTTCCAGCCGCGCGACGTGATGTCCTTCGCCATGAAGTAGTCCTCTGCCAGGTAGTCGGCGAAGGCGCGCAGCCCGCCCGCCTCCTCCAGCGCACAGCGCCGTACCAGCGAGGACATGCCCACGTGACAGTTGATGCCCATGAAGTCGGCGCTCATGTACATGCGCGCCTGTGCCGTGCCGAAGAAAACCTTCTCGTAGACCGCTGCAAAACCCTCCGCGTCGCACACGAACGGCATCTGGTGCACGATGGCGACGTCGTCCCTCATGTGCTGCACCATGTCCAGGAGAGAGTCATCGCGCATCCGGATGCCAGCATCGCTGATCAGCACCAACGGGTACTTTGCCGCCAAGTATGCCGGCTGCATGTTGTTGATCTTCGGGTTCACGCCGACTCGCAGCCCGCCCGTAAACAAACGAGCGTCTATGTGTGGATGCTTGTGGATTAGACTGTTCACTAACATCACTGCAGGATCGTTCTCGTTCTCCACACAAAATAGCAACTCATATGTAGGATAATCCAGTGTGAAGAACGTTTCCAGGTTGGAGAACAGGTTGGGGTCCACCCCGGTGAGCGGTTTCATGATCGACACACCGGGGTACGGCTGCTCAGGTGGAGACCGGTCCACTGTCCGATGGAGCTTCCACTTTGAGTAAGAGTAAGCCATTATGTGAATTATCAACAGACACACCCACGCGATAATGAAAAATATGGCAAAACCATACACCGTATACACCATAGGCATCATAATTGTATCCTTAAGTAGTTGTCGCGTTCGGGCCGCATAATATCGACTGGTTTCTTGTTGGAGACGTGCGCTATGACGCGATCATAACACTGAACTGAACGTGCGATAAAAAAGTTTTAACGTGAAGAATGAACACTCCGAAAAATGATTCAACATTTTATATTATCACGTTATCTTTACGATTTTATCATTCCGAACTTCGAACAGGTTTCTGCAATAATTCCTATAACAAACGGCTGAACCCCGCAGAGACAAATCGAAAACCCTACCTACACACGACAAACTTCAAGCGTCACTGATGCCAACATACTGGAGAAATAATTTTAGCGTTTAATTTTTCCTCGAAAGCTATTTCACGTTTCTGTAAAGTTTAAAATATCATTATTTTTATTTTGTTTTTTTTTTAAATGTATTTGTTGTGACGGTTCAAAACATGATACTGATAAATTATTGTGTCCTCAAAATCTAAAATCAAATCAAGAAGGTAGATTTTATTTAAAAAATCGGAAACGAAACGTAATCTACTATTGATCTCCTTTGTTTTTTAGGTGTTTTCGTTTTAGGAACGAAAGAGTTTTTGGTAAATTGATCATAAATAAAATAAAATAATGAATATAAATGCAAAATTATATTCTTTTCTTTGTACTATTAAGGCAAAATATTGGTTCTTTTCCAAGAAGAAAATCAACAAAGCAATAAGATTTTTTCTATGAACCGAAAAAGTGACACGAAAGAAAATGTTTGCAAAATTTGGCACTTGGATTAAACAAACCTAAACAGGAAATGATACCAACTTACAGGTGTGAGCCGTCATATCAGAAAAATAGCGTCTTTTCGAATTGTTTCGCGGCAATTTGTGATAATTATTTTTTGTTTGAGATGGAATAGCTATTTCTTCGCTATGGATATCGGAAAACTACTGAAAAATGTTCATACCTTGAACGAATACATATCAGCTACTCAAGATACGTCAGAAAAATGTAAAATTTCAAGAGTTCAATTGAATATGTCGACTGTTCTTGCGCTGAAGAAAATACGTTCTCTGGAAATCGAGGTCTGTTCATTTACATTAGAATAAAACAATTATACGTTAGACATTAAATCCATCCTAGTTTTTTGCATAAAATAAGGACCATAATTCTATTAATCATTATATTTCAGTATTTCAACAAATGTGAGGAAAATGGGATCGCTTGTCTGATATTCGAGCGTATGTTATGTTTACCGCCTGCTAAAACATGGAGCGTGTTGAGCAAGGAGTTAGTGAACCTGCTGCAATACTGGCTGGATGCTGTGAGGAAACATTTAGTTCGGCACAACTTACAATGGTGGACTTTTTTGAAGTTGCTGCTCAGATTTGTAAAGGTAAGTATCCTACATTAGAGTCATAAAAAATATTATTTATTCGTCCTAATTAAGTCAGTGATTACTAAAAAAATATTGGAAGTTTGCCTTTAATATTTTTTATATGTATATATATTTTAAACACACACTATATACATATGTCCAATCGAGGACACTCGCGCCTGATCACCACTAAGCTCATTTTTACTTGCACCCACTACTTGAATCGCTCTCTAGCCGGGCGGGGCGCCTCCGCATGATTCAAGCGAATGTTTTTTTAAGTAATCAGGCGGAAAACGCCGCTACTGTACATACATAAACCCACGCCTTTTTCTCATGACGGTAGCCAGAAACTACAGAACGTCCCTGGCTAGAATCCATACATATACATTTTGCTTTTCCACATTTTTATTATTTGGTCACACACTTTTATTTTTATAATAATACAATAAATGTACACCAATCTTCACAGGAAATCCGTCAGAAAGATGTCTCACTCCCGAACATCCTTGTGGAGCATACTGCTGAGTGTCTCCTAGACCTGGCCACTAATAGCCGTCCCGATGCCTATCAGAGGCATGAGATCCTGCACTGTTTTAACATGTACTGCTCTGAGTCCAGCCGGGAGATACGATTTGCTTTGAGGAACAAGTTCGGGCAGTATTTGTAAGTGAAAGTAGTAAATTTTATATTTTAGTGAGAGATATAATGACAATGGTGCCGATTCCCTTGTTCACAAACTTAACTAAATTTGACAGGACTTAACTAAATTTTATCTTCTGTCCTTTTCATAATGAAATAGAAAGAAAAAGATGCAGTCAACTTAAATTTAGTTTAGTTTGTGAACAAGGGAATCGGCACCAATATCTATTTTATTAAATATATCACATCTTCCAGATAACTTTTATTTAAATAATTTGAGATAATAATTTACGTTAAATTTATCTAGAAACTGCTGCTGGTCAATCTTGAATAGCTGGATTATCTAAATCTGAATTTCATGATTTAAAGTCTGAATCTGCTGAAACTAGAATTTTTTTGCTTACGTTATAATAATTTTGAACATGTTTTACTATTATATTATTATAATTTTTCTTAGTGTATATTTTATAAAACAATCATTTTCTCAGCATCAAACTGTCCACCTATATGGCTTCCTGTGGTCACCTTCCAACCCAATACAGCATCATGGAGACGCTCCTCCGCTGGCTGTTGCCTCGTCAGGACCGGACCCTCAGGATCACATCCGCTGCCAAGTGGTTCCCCACCTCATTGTACGTTGAGAAAGATGTGGATATATTCTTGGAGAGGTCTTGGGTTAATTTCTTTCAGGTTTGTGTGATTTTGTAAAATTAGGTAGATTATGAGAGCGTGTCTGACTAGCACTTTGCCGGCGACTTCAACTGCTGTGATTTGCCCCATAAAATATATTATGTATACTAAGATTTAGTTTTTTGTTACTAACACTGGTTTTTTTTGGCCTTAAATACGTAATAATAAAAAAGTTAGGGTTTTTTTTATTAAATAATTTTCTTTTTCTTTGTTTGTTTGTCTTTTTTTTCTTGTATAATGAAAATTCAGCTGCTTTCTTAGGTTTAAGTAAATCAGGCAGAGAGTCAGAGGACTTATCTTTTCATGTACCTACCTACTTGCTGTATTGCTGACTACTTAGTGTAAAAGGACAGGTAGAGAGAGTAGTACAGACGCCAGCACATCAAGCTACTATAATCTGCCAAATTTCTTTAATAGATTTTCAACTTTATTGCTAAAGTATTAGATTTAAGGTTGATTGGGAAAATTTGACAGTTTCGGGTAGCTTGATGTGCTGGCGTCAGTAGAATCGTATAAGTATCCTATAATGCGACACTTTAACATATGTGTGATATGTAAAAAAAATCTGCGTGACTCCTCGACTATGATGATTGACAAACTGTGTTTTGTTCTAGGATGCAAGAGATTTCTTGAATGCACACAACCAAAGGCATGATTTCATCACATCAGTTGTGTGCCGGAAACTGACTGTCGGCAAAGTTGTTATTATTTCGGTAAGTGATACTAATACACGTCTATGAAGGTATTTATATTTTTATAGAAAGGTCAGGTGCGTTGAGTCAGATGTATGAACATGGACGAGGCACAAGGAGTATGTAAGGATCCAGGGCTGCAGGACTGTTTGAAAGAGATACCGCGGCCCTGGAATACAAAGGGCTAAGAAAGAACATGGATGGGTTTTAGTCAGTACAAGTCTGACACTCCCTTCCGCTCTGCCCAGAGTATGGAAGGATCGCAACAGGTGGCGTTCTGTGGATCCTGCCCACCCCCATGGGAAAAAGACGAGTTTATGTATCGCCATCTTATTGGGCCATCTTTACTTAATAGGCACGTGCCCCTTAAATTGCCGTCCAAGTAAGGGCAATTGACTACAAATACCTACCATTTATTTTGAATCCAATAATTGTGTCAAAATTCAGGGTCAAAGTTCAGGGGTTAGCAACATTTTTGGCCCAACGCCCGGCCATAGGTCTATTATTATTTTGTATGTCGAGGCTAGAGATCTTATCCTTACCTACTTGGTACCATACGTCTAGAGGGCGATGGCCTCCGAGACTCTAGAGCAATAATCTATGTTTTACCTAGACACTGTGGTGGACAGCCAAATGGACGTTTAACATACACTTAGTAGGTTCTTATCATCATATCCTCCGTCATATCCTTAGGGTACAGAGCGCCAAGAATCCTGGCTAGACATAAACCTGGTCAGCGGCTGCGTGTCGGTGTTGCTGGACCCTCACGTGCTGGAGAACTTCGGCTCCAACAACCACAAGTCCTTCGAGACGCTGGTCGTCACCCATCAGAATACGCACAGCGCCAAGTTGCACAAGTAAGTCATATTAAAAGGGATGAACCGTACGTTCATGAATGTCTGGCAACCAGGCTTACCAAGCGGTATCGTATTGCCCGGTACTAACTGGGTTGTGGAAGTCAGATAGGCAGTCGCTCCATGTGAAGCTGCATCCGGTTAAACTGGAAGCAGACCCCGACATACTTGGTAAAGGGCTAGGCAGATGATGAACCGCGGTTCATGCTTTCGAAGTTCAAGATACTTGTGAATCGCGGTGGACCGCTGAAGCTAGAGGGTTTTGGTTTTGGTCCACCAAATTTTGAAGGTCTGGAAAACACCACAGATGTCGCAACTAACGTGGCCCCTAACTGGGCCCTGTAACCCTGTAAGCAATGAACTTGGTTCTTACTGAAGTAAAAAAAAACTACAGTTGTTTTAAAAAAAAAACTAAGAAGTATGTATCTGCTAGCTAGTTCTTGCGTCTTAACCCAACCTAGGGGAATAACTTCATCATCATCAACCAGGATAACATGTACCTTAGTTTTGGATGTTCCCAATGAGGATTAGGTAAAAACCTCTGGTCTGCTGACCATTTTTTCCAAATATTTCCTTTACTTGACGTAAAGGCGTCCGTGAGAAATGTCGCGTACCTACTTTTGTGTACTTAGAAAGGTACTAAGTGCTTATGTAGAACGTGCTGATTCACCGGAAATTACTAAGTAGGTACAACTTTAGTGTGTATTCTCTGCATACCGTCCCAATATTGATAAAAAATGATTCATTATGCGCGTAAACACATTTTGCCAATAACGGTTTACCTACCATTTCTAAATTATCATTTTTTATCTGATTTTTCTGTAATCTTAAAATGTGCAAATTTTTCCGCAGTACTATTCCGTATTTTGGTGATTCATCGTGTTATTGAAAGGGATCGAGTGTTGTTGTGTTTAGCATATGCCTACTACATATACAAATAAATAAAATTAAAGTGTCTGTTTGTAATTTTAAACTGACATCTTTTTACTAAATACATATAAAAGCTTAGAATATTCAGTACTGAAACCCCGAAACGGCTGGACTTTAAACGGCTGGACCGATTTTCACGGGACTTGTACTGATAGATAAAGGTAAAGAAAAAGGCCGCCGTGCAAAAAAAAGACCCATGAAATTGTTAGCAAAATCCGATTCAAATAGGGTAGTTATATTTTTATAATAATTTCACGCGGACCTAGGTCTCGTCACAGGCAGCAGCTAGTTTATGAACAAGTCTCTATTTACTTTTAAGGAAAAATAAGAATGAAGCACTTTACCTATGAAACAAAAAATTATAAAGATAAACTGATCAGCCTAATTGTATAATATCAGATAAGCAATACTGTACGACAGCAGGTCAAGCTACCCGAAACTGTCAGATTTTCCCAATCAACCTCGAACCTAATGCTTCAGAGATAAAGTTGAAAATCTATTAAAGAAATTGGACAGATTGTTCTAGCTTGATGTGCTGGCGTCTGTAAATTCAACCGTACACAGAAGGCATGGCTAAGTACGGAATTTCGATAGAATAAAGGCCAGCGCACAGCGGGGCCGACAGGGCACAGCATTTGATCTTAACCCAACATATATTCATTCATACGTGTAACTAGTGGTAACTTCGCTGCATGTCCGGAAACCTGCTCTCTAGACGATCTTATGACTGCATCAGCGAGGGGAGTTCACATAGCTGAATTTTGGGCCAAATATGCAATGTCAACTTGCCATCGCCACGCTACGAAGAAGAAAAAGTGGTAACAAGATACAGATTAGTTCCCTAGGACAGGGATTTCTTTTCGCGGCATTGAAAATTATTTTGTTACCATTAGCTACGTATTCATTAACGTTGACTAAAGATAAAATACACTACCTTGCCGTCCACGGTGTGCACTGACCTTAAGGGGGAATCGCCAACGTAACCCGCGAATTTAAAATTTTGCGTATTACGGCTGCGAATCATAGTCTAATCAACATACAACCTGACACTGACCCGCAAGACCGTAAGAAAATTTGAGAATTTTGCGAGCTACCCCGGCGCTTCTATCTTAAGGAGGCCAGCTCAAATTCGCCATGTGTCATCTACCAACACGCTCTGGGCGCACGCAGTGGGAACATTGCAAGCTGATTATGTGTTAGGCTGGCTCGTACTGGTTTTGTTATCACTGGCGTGCGTACTACTGTACTTAGCAATAGGTTACAAACCTGCTCGGGCGTTGAATGAGACATTTTTAGTTATGGACTATTAGTACGAAACCCATGTTAGTTTGTGGAAAAACAATTTTTTATAGTGCATCATCCGTAACATGATCTACCCAATAGGGATTTAGGGTATACGTCACCAAAGATATTCCATGCCTAAATCTGTCAACAACTGAACAGTCTCGATGTGTCATACTGACGGCCGGGACATACTGTTTCTTTTCTTTGTTCTTAGATCGATTTACTAAAAAAAAACTGTTTTTAATAACATAAACTATACGAAAGTTTTAAAATGTTTTTCAGCCAGGTTATCACATTCATAAAAATGTGTCGTCAGTATCTTATATTTATTCTACAAATTTAACACTTAATTGTTTTATTTTCCGTTGGAAATCATAAATTTTGATTCCTGCGTGATTCTAACGGATGAACGCTCCCTTGGAAACCAGTGAGAATATAATAAGATAATCAAATGATCCTCCTCATTGGCCCAACACCCAGAGACTCGCTACAGCTGCTCCTATCAATACGCACGGTGTCCCCCCCGCAAGTGTTGCCCTCGTGTCTTAGCCTCGGCGATGACGTCGGCTGTGACGTCAGCGCTGTCGTCACGACGCGGTGTGACGTCAAAAGGCTCGATCACGCGCTGAGGAAAATCTTTGAGGATAAGTATGAGGTAAGCTGTGAGAAATATTATTAACAATGGTTAAACACTGAAAACATATTTTATTTCTGCGAAGAAATACAATGTACGTCCCTGTTTTGGATATGATGAGAAGAAATAAATTAAACAAATTAAAGTCACCAGTTCGGTTTTATTTTTTGCAAATAAGTTTACTATTTTTTAAATTTTTTGTTGTATAAAATACACTTGATGCTCTCGCAATCGATGAGCTAGATCTAAAATATAGTTCTATCTTACGATGACCTGGTATGTAGTTATTGCAATTTGATCTTAACAACTTAGAAAATAATACTCACATTTTTTCTTTAGCTGTCATTGGATTTGGATAAAGAATTGGAGCAGTCACCGGTTGTCAGAAATGAAAATTCGAACCATAATAAAGATTCGGTAAGTTGCGGAAATTATAATGTCTTTAAGAAAACTTTCATTCATCGATCCCATTTAAATTGGGATACTTACCTCGTTATAAATCGTCACTCGCTTCGGTGAAGGAAAACATCGTGAGGCCACAAAACCACCAGGGCTGCAAGACTTTTCGAAAGAGATACCGCGGCCCTGGAACACAAAGGGCAAGGAAGGAACATGGATGGGTTTTAGTCAGTACAAGTCTGACACTTCCTTCCGCTCTGCCCAGAGCGGGAGAAGTCATTTGATGATTTCCCATCCGAAAAAAAGAAGGCCACAAAACCAGCATGTCTGAGAGATATTTCTAGACGGCATGTAAAGTCAGAGGCCCATGGGCGGTATAAAACTCTGACACCAGGTTAGGCACTAACCACAAGTAAAAGAAACAAGAAAGAAAAGTAAGTCCCTTTCTAACCATGTCATATTCTCGCAGTCACTCAAACGTTTGGAAAATTCATTTTTTTAATAAATGTGATTTTTAATTTATTTTTGGTGCCAGTCAGTTGATAAATAGTAAGTACGTACATATTAGCATTACAAGGATGTTTTAGTACTTGCCCGATATTGGCCAAGGAGCCGCTGTTGGTAAAGAGTTTTGAAATGATTGTTCTGCGAAATTGTAAAGGAAAAACAAGACACGCCAATTCCAATTATTATGGCCTCGATCCTGGTACAGTCGCAAGCACATCAAGTTACTACAAACTGTCAAATTTCTCCAACTGATTTTTTATATCATAAAATTTTGATGGTTAATTTCAAAATCGAATGAGAATATTTGACGGTTTGTAGTAACTTGGTGCGCACTGGCTACCGTACATCGATATCTTACTATTGCTCAAGCAAGTTACAACTGTCATTAAGCTGTCAGTATTAAGTTTTTATTTTTTTCAAATGTAGGGTAGACGAATATTTTAAAGAACTAAAACGTTTATGTAGGACGAAGATCCGAGGTTTTCGCACCCCGTTGAAGTGAAACGACGTAAACATTCAGGTTAGTTCATATTCTTTATGTGATAAAGTTGATATTTTTCTGAATTATTACTCTAAATTATAAGCGAGTGTTTTACTAACTTTATTGACTGAAAAGTTGTGTGGTAATCGGTTATTGTGATATGGTTATGTGATGCGGAGGAATGAGGGAAATGTCGTGAGGAAAGTTTTGAGTATGAATGTGGATGGGTGTAAGAGTAGAGGATGGCCAAAGAAACGATTGATGATTTGTGAGAAGGATGATATGGCAGAAAAGGAGGCGTCTGATGAGATGACGAGTAACAGAGAAGTATGGACGAAGTAGACATGTTGCGCTGACCCCAAATGAATTGGGATTTATGAAGGGTAAGAGAATGATGACTGTTTGTTAACTTAACTTATACATTTTTTAAGTTAATTGTTAAGAAGGTTAAGCCGTGCTTGCCTAGGTTGGTCTGTGGATGGGTGACCACCCAATACATACCGAGTTTCCTCCGTGCCTCGGAAAGCACGTTAAGCCGTTGGTCCCGGCTGTCATTTGCACATCTTTGACAGTCGTTACAGGTAGTCAGTGGCCAAAAAAGTCTGACAACCAGTCTTACCAAGAGGTATCGTATTACCCAGTACTAACTGGGTTGTGGAGGTCAGATAGGCAGTCGCTCCATGTAAAATACTGGTATTCAGCTGCATCCGGTTAGACTGGAAGCCGACCCCAACATAGTTGGGAATAGGCTAGGCACATGATGTTAAGAACAATTCAATTTTAAATAAGTTAAGTTAGTTAATTAAGGTTATTTTAATTTATAAATGTATATAATATTGTCTCTATATTAAAATGGGTAAAACCTTTAGTCACTTACACTAATAGGTCGTAGCTGTCATCCGTCGGATAAATCTGTATATCAGTAATAATTTTAGCTATAGTTATTACCCGGCTTCAAAATTGACTTTTATAGTATTGATTTTCGTTTCGATTATATTTATTTGATAAATTAATAAAGTAGGCAGTAGCTAGGTATTATTACCTCGTTAGTTTAGTGGTCGCAAGCCACTGTTGAGTATGAGGTCCTGGGTTCGATTCCCAGGTTGGGCAGTGTTATTGAGGTTTTCCATCAGGAATTTCTAAGTAGCAGCCACTGAGTTTCGATTTGTGCCCGGCTGATGGCAATAGGCTCGCATCCTAAAACATATAGGCGAAATGAGGATGTACTATTGGTACACCTCTACCTATTCCCCCCCCCCCCCTTCGGGAATTACAGTTATGTTATGTTATGTGAATGCAGGATACATGGTGAAGCCACGTCAGCCCGTCTCGTGCATGTCCCCGTCTACAGCCTCAACGAGCTCATTGGCACAGGTAAGTTTTATCTTCTATGGAAACTTGTACAAAATAAGTAACACATTTCAAGGTCTTGAAGTGTACTTACGTCTGTACCTCCCAATAAGCCAATATCTAAAAAAAAATCTTTAAGCCAGTTCTTTAATAGCTAAAGTCTTTTAAAATGATGGGCATGAGAGTAAAAACAAAATCAACCTATACTAGAGCATAAATTGTGTCGTTTAAGAGTTGCACCTCATCCACCAGGACCACCAGCACGAGAACATAGAAGACGGGAGCTAAGATTTATATTTTCGTATTGCATAATTCTGTATGAGACCATTTAGGTGCAGCGCAGACGGCACACTTTTTGTGCGATCGAGCGCACAAAAAGTCTGCATGGCGCGCAAAAAGTCGGTCGCGGATTTTTCACAGACTCAACGCACATGACGCACATCTTCGATCATTCTGTCGGCAGAGCTGTAGGGACGTAGACGCTATGGAAATCGTGCAGAGATCGCGAAGTATTATTTTGTACATGAAGTACAGAAAAAGAAGAAGAAATAGAGAATTTTGGGTACATCCTTTACTTTCGGAAAGATTACTGAAGGGACAGTTCCATACTAAACATTCAATTCTGAAACAACATCGGATGTTTTTTTCAAATTTTATAAAATATCTGTTACTACATTTGATGAGTTGCTATCTATTTTAAGACCTGCTTTGACTCATTCAGTAACATCGACCTCTGGCGCCATGATAATAGATTGCGTGCGTTACGTCCACCCCTAGCAAAAGCAGATTGCCGACTAAAGTGTGCGCCGTCTGCGTTAGCGCGCGTTGAATCAAACGTTCAATTTTTTTCACACACTTTTTGAGCCGAGCGGCGCGGCGCGGTGCGGTCTGCCCGAATTACACGGATTTTTTGTGCGCCGTACTTTTTGCGCGTCGTGTGCGTTACTGCATATAATTGCATAGGTTCTATTTTCACAGACTAAAAAGTGCGTCACGGATAGTCTGTCGTCTGCGCTGCACCTTAATACTACTGCTATCGTCTCGATGTTGATGTGAACATACTTTGTTGTAAATGAAACTTCTCTTTCAATTATGCTAGAATTTCGACTATTTTATCCTGCTAATTAATTAGATCTCAACACTAAATCATAACTTGACTTAAATTATCTTTCAGCTTCACGAAAAGCTAGCAGCATTACCTCGATACCGTTACGATAAAGAGCCTGTAGGCGTTTGCGCTCTCCCCGAACTATCCATAGTCACCGAACTCAGTGAGGCAGACGACAGACAAAGCCTCAACACCACACTTAAATATAAACCTTACGGCGTTTGCCATAAGAACCTGAATAGGCTAGAGCTTGAGAGTAGGAAATCTCAAAGCGATCCGGAATCTTCTAGAAAATCTAGAAGAGGTCGAAGGCTTTCGCCTATCGTCAATGAAGATACAACCAGTTGTTTGCTAGTTGCTACGATTGGGTCAGCTGACGATTCAGTCATAAATGATACTGTGGAAAGGCTGTCTAAAAATAAAGATTATACTACAGACAATATAGTTGATTTGTTAGTCCAAGAGGCTTTGCAAGCAAAAGACGACAAAGATAAATCTGACAGCGGAATAAACACAGGAGAAAAGAAATCTCAAGATCAAGATAATAGTGAAACAATAGATAATACACCTGAAATAGATAAAATTAAATTGAGTAAAGTTGCAAAAAAACCTAAAGTAGTTTCATCAACTGATGATGAGTCAAACACAGAGGTTGTTAATGAAACACCTTCTTTCGTGAGTACGCGAAGGAAGAATAGGAAAGAACTTAAAGATCCGGCGCTAAAGAATGCTTTTGATGAACAAGTTGTTGAAGAATTTTTCTCCCAGCATATCACTAGTAAATCAAGAGAAATTGTCATAAGTCCAACATTAGCTAAGAAAATTAATGAAACCAGCTCAGAAACCAGTGATAATTTTGGTGAAAACTTAAACTTAAATGGAGAAGATTTAGAAGAGGATATTGTGCCTTACGATTTCAACAATATCGAGGTTTTGGAATGTCTTAATAGCATAGTAGATAAAGTGTGCGATGATTTTGATAAATATTTGAATAAGGTAGACAAAATAACCGTAGACCCTAACGACAGTATCGAAGACAACATACCTTTAAAGGATATCATAAATACTATTCACGATATTGAGTCAAAAAAAACTGAAACTGCAAAGAAATCGAAGGGGAAAAAGAAAATTAAATTGAAATATAAGATAAAAACTCCTAAAAAGACTAAAGCTCGTGCAGCTAAAAGGAAGAACAAACTTGTTCTAGAGTCTGTATCAAAAATGTCAACTATAATGGAAGATAAGGGCCTAGAGAGCGCTGCTGAGGGCATTGAAGATAACTTCCCACCAACAACTAAGGAATCAGAAGAAAAATTAGAAAAAGCTATAATAGAATCACCTCCCATTGATGCGGGAGATTCAAAAACACCTCTGACGCGACGAAAACGGAAACTTTACTCACCAAAAGACGGGGAAATGGCTGCAGAATGTCCGAGGCCACCAAAAAATGACGCATCCCATTGCGAATCTCCCCAGCCAGAACATGATACCATACTATTGGAAATAATACAAATAAAAAAGACACCAAAATCCAAAGCCACTTGCTACAAAGATATAGAGAAAGATCGGCAAAGGATCCGAATGCCACGTGCAAAGAAATCAAAGGTTCCCCCATCCCCGTCGCCTAGAACTAAAAAAATGAATGATATATTCGATAAAGTTAAAGATTCGGCAGACAGCGAGAGAGTTAAAATAGCTGAAAATAACTTTGAAGCTGACGTTTATAACTTTACGAGTGACAGCGAAGATGATTTCAAGGTTAAAAAGATAGAGTTATCCAAAAGAAATAGTACAACTACTTTAGCTAGTAATGATTCCGCAATTTCTAAGCGCGGACGAACCCTTAAGAAAATAAATTACACCGATAATAAGTCTTCCGATGAAAGCAACACGATCAAACGTAAACTTAACAGAAAACCTAGAACTAAGAAAAAAGTAAACGTTGAACAAGACGAACTCATTGATGAACGAATGAGACAGCCAAAAGATGTGTTAAATACTTCTATGGTCATTAAAAGTACTAAGAACACAGTAACCGAACCTGATTTAGTTCTGGTAACAGCTCCTGAAATGGAAATCATTGAAGTTAGCGATAAACAAGATACCAATCAGAAAAAGAAAGGAAAAAAGATTAAAGTAGAAACATCTGAGTCTAAACGGCCAAAGAGAGTACTTCACAAGGCTGTTATTGAAAAAGTGATCAATTTTGATGAAGATAGAACTGAAAGTCCTTTACCAGGGTTATTAGTTGAACCAGTTACGATCATCAAAGATGATATTAACGATATATCAGCGACCATGGTTGATAAATTCAGGAAAATATATCAGGAAGGCCCTGATAATTATATTAATGAGTCTAATACTACACAGAATTTACTCTCAGACGTTGAAAGGATAAACAATGATAGTCCACAAAATGTTGATACTGAAGATTTTATACAAATTGATGACTTACAGAGCAACGACGAACCAAAACCTGAAGAAAAAAATGTTAAAAAGAAAAAATCAAATAGCTTAATTTTAAAAAGTACTAAGAGAAAGATAACACCGAAAAAGACGATTAAAGAAAACGTAGACGCTATAAGCATACTTGAGACAACTGATGTCAAATCTGAGAAATCTATAGCAACGATTGGAATAACTGGTCACGGTGAAATACAGGAAGCACCGCCAAGTCAGGAGCTGATAAATGAAAAACTGGAACCACGGAGCTTAGAGTTTGAAGATCTCAGCAATTCTATGAAGGATTATTTCGATAAGCTAACTAAGGAAATGGATGGGTCAAATAATCGTGAATCCAGTGGTTCTAATAGTGAGAAAGCATGTAAAATCAGCCCTGAACCCAATAGTATTAAGTCTCATTCTCCTGTGGTGTCTGTGAAGAAGTTGTCTTATGAAGATATAAGTAGATGGTTACCTTCAAGACGTAATTCTGATTCAGAAGGATCTTACGTTAGCGACAAGTCTTCGGTAAAACAGAACAGCAAAGAAAATGTCCTCGAAATAGTAGCGAGTCATAAAATATCGGAAACAAAACCTGATGATAATGACTCGGACGTTTCTGAAATTAAGAATAAAATACGAAAATCATTGAGACTGATTTTCCAAAGTTCACAACCTGCTAAAATTAATAATAGCGGCCAAACTAAAAAAGATTCCGAATCGGAAAGCGACAGTGAATCTGTAAAAGAAATTATAGACGAACCAAAAGTTACACGCAAAGTTGTCAAACCTAAGAAAAGGACTGAATATCCAGAAAAGACACTTAAAAAGGCAGCAATTCAACGTAAATCCGTAATTTCACCAATAAAACTGTTTGACGAACTAATATCTAACGCAGACAAACAGTCAGAAACTTCTCTATCAGACGACGAAGAATATATGAAGGACATAATACGTACACTATCTAAAAAGAAACCCGAAAATCTTTCAAAAACTAAAATTACACAAGAAAAGCCACCACAGAAAGTTATAGAGAACAAAAGAATGACAAGAACAATCAGTTCAGCTTCAAGTCATTCTAAAATCAGTACGTCAACGAAAATAGAAGATTCCGGGAGAATTTTGAAAAGGAGATCGGGAGAAGAAAGGTTTGATTGTAAAAAGAAGAAAGTTGAGGTGAATAATAATGAGGAGTTGGTGTCGAGTGGTGTGACGGTGTCCAGTGTTGATGACTGGTTCAAGAGGATGGAGCCAGGGAGTAGCAGAAGTGAGTTTATTATTATTTTTTATTTATTTAATGAAAATGAAATTGCAGAGGTGTTCCTTAATTCTAAACTTGCCAAACTTTTTCGTTTGATTTGATTTTATTACCCCGTAATCGTAATAACTGCTCCTCGGATTTTCCTTGCGTGATCAAATCAGGAATGAGGACATCCGCAAGAGAACCAAGGTTACCGACGTAGCCCGAAGAATAGCCAAATTTAAGTGGCAGTGGGCAGGGCACATTGCTCGCAGAACGGATGGCCGATGGGGCCGAAAACTTCTGTAATGGCGACCGCGAACCGGAAGACGTTGCGTTGGAAAGCCTCCCACTAGGTGGACCGATGACCGCACGGGACTGGTTAATGTGGCGACACTTAGGAGAGGCCTATGTCCAGCAGTGGACATCTTTCGGCTGAAATGATGATGATGAATAACTGAGTTGTGGAGGTCAGATAGGCAGTCGCTCCGTGTATAATATAGGTATTCAGCTGCATCCTGTTAGACTGAAAGCCGATCCCAACATAGTTGGGAAACTATGTAGAGTATTCTATATTTTTGTTCATAATTGTCAACCATGAACCAACGCATTCGTACTTCACAAGCAGGTACTCCTGCGTTGTTGAATATATATGTTTTTCTGATTTTTTTTAGCTGAAGCAATTAATGCGCCGACCAGACACATTATACAAGAAGTAATGGAGAAGTTGGATACCACGCTCGTTGAAATAAAGAGGAATACTAGTAAAAAGTGAGTATACAATCATCACCTTCCTGTCCATGTTACTTGGGGTGAGCGCAACACGTTTTTAGGGTTCCGTACCCAAAGGTCAAAACGGGACCTTATTACTAAGACTCCGCTGTCCGTCTGTCTGTCTATCCGTCTGTCACCACGCTGTATCTCATGAACTGTCTAATGTTTTATAGATAATGATACGGAACCCTTGGTGCGCAAGTCCGAGTCACACTTGGCCAGTTTTTTTTTATTTCCTTACATTCACCCCTGTCAACCGTCACGTTATCATTTACTCCTTTTTCTTTAATATCATTCCTGACACAATCCATCCATCTTTTCTTTGGTCTTCCTCTCCCTCTTCTACTTGCGTAGAGTTACTTAGTTTGATGTACTTGGTTGACAGCTTATATAGCTATAGGCGTTATGTTATGACTTATGTTACAATTCTCCAGATTCGTGCACCTATTCGTAGACGCTCAGAAGCATCTGAGTGAGTTGAAGGAGAAACGCCGCGGCATCTACAGTGAGGTGGCGACCGATATACTGAGCGAAGTCGTCAAGGTCATGGACAGTAAGTTCGCTGGTCTGAACAAGAGGTGAGCAAATACTATGTAATTAATTATCGAATGTCGATGGCAATCTATCATTGATCTCATGGTCGCGATTGCTAACCGTCAGGTTCTAGGTTCTATTTCTCGGGTCAGGCAAAAAGTCTTGATGGGTTTCTCCAATAGAAATTTTTCAGTAGCGGCCCGGGGCGTCGTATTGCCGCCCGTGAGGACTGAGAGTAAAGGACCAGAGTGCACTTGTGTTTACGCACTCATTTGTGCACTATAATCATCTTTTGCGTATCCCATTCAGTGCCCAGCACCCAGCATATGAGTCGAACAATAATTCGTTCGTTCGCACAACCCGTATCCGTAGCTATGGACTCGCTAGTCGGGTTCTGGGCATGAATACAAGTCATCGATAGCTAATTATAACGAAGTTCGTTTAAGGTCGTTCGCGTGTGTCGCGAAGTGTTCGCGAAGTATTGGGCAGTGATTGTCCAACGTGGCCGAAGTATGGTCTGGAGGTTAACTGTATGTTTGGCACTATCACTAGCGTCCATGAATTCCTGTAGTTTACCGACATCAGGGTACGCGGGACACGATTTCATGCGTCCCATTATTTCAACGTATTTTGGCAAAACATAGGAACAGGTAAAATCGAGGACACTCCCGCCTAATCACCACTAAGTTCATTTTTGCTTGCACTCTCGCGCGCGAAGCGCTCTCTCCGGGTGGGCGCCTCCGCATGTTTACACAAACAGCCAGACCCGGAACAACGTGCGGGAATCGAACCCAAGCGAAAATGTGTATAACTGATCTGGCGGAAAAGGCCGCGACTGTACAACGCATTACTTCATGCGCAGTTGGGGCTGACAGGCTCATTTCATTATTGTGTAATGGCATAATTTGGCGTCTTCAAAACACAGTGTCGCCACTCCATTGGGTGCTTACGAGTACGGCCAAATTTTATTCGACGAAAGATAACAACAAAAGTAAAATTAGCATTCACGTTGTTGTTATCGCAATATTATATGGTTCATTGACTGCTTTGTTGTCGCAAGCGCTACTGCTTTTCACGAAGTCCTGGGTTCCATTCTTAGGTAGAGCAAAGTGTTATTTGGTTTTTCCATCAGGAATTTCTCCATAGCAGCCACGGAGTCTGGATTTGTGCCCTGTTGTGGGCTCGCCCTAATTACATGGGACACAAATGGTGGGTATGGTCTGCCTAACCCTTCTGGGATTATAAATTTGGTGTATATGCTAGTTTTACGGTTCAATAATGCCCGTTGGCACCTAAATGTAATGCCTAAACGAAAACGCATTGCTGGATTATCCAGTCTTATCGTAGTACCCAGTACTGGCTGGGTTGAGGATGTCAGATAGGCAGTCGCTCTATGTAAAATACTGGTATTCACCTGCATCCAGTTAGACTGGAATCTGACTGAAAAGACTAGGCAGATTATGAGTGGGTTCCCGCGGGATACTTCCGATCTCCATGTGGGTGAAGCGGGCATAATCTAGTATTACCATAAATAAAAATATTTATTATCGTCACCAGATTACAAGAATTAGACGATGACTTCATGTATGAGCTCAAGAAGCGTTCCGTAGACCTGATCAGAGAGGACTGCCAGCATACGAAAGCTATGGTGCGGATCTTGAAAGAGGATGTGCAGACCGTGCTTGACCATATAGAGAGGCAGGGTACTCAGTGAGCTATTTGTAGGTTGATATGCGCGGGAGATTATTATATTGTTATATCGTAAAATGGTACTGGTTGACGAAAACACGAAAATCTTTTCGGAAAAAAATATAATGTAACTATTCGTATAGGTAGGTAATACCTATTAATCTCCAGCTTTTTCCCTCAGATTCTAATGAACTCGTGCGCAAACTATGCCTAATATGTTGAAACTTTTGCCTATAGCAGGGGTTCCCAAACTTTTGCAGTTCGCGGCGCACTTACAGGTTTAATATTTTGCCTTGGCGTGGCGCCCTAGCTAGGCGAAAAAGTAGAGTTTTTATAATACAAAAATACATTTTGAAATCCGGCTTCATATAAATAAGATGTTGCACGAGGCATGACAATTCTTGAGAGATTTTGAATTTTATTTTGGACTATTATTCAAAACTCCACCAAATCGGAAAACTGGTTTTAAGGCTGCTCTCATGTCACAAGAGTTCAATGAGACTCTCTTCTTCGTACGAACTGAATTCTGGTGGATCTTGTGCATGGAAAAGTTTTTGGATTCACGAAAATTTTTCGACATCGTCTTCGGCAAAGTGTTTAAGAATAAGAATAAGAAGAAGCGCCTCACTGCGCCCCTCTTTACTCTCTACGGCGCACCAGGGCGCCCCGCGGCGCACAGTTTGGGAACCTCTGGCCTAGAGTATTAAGTATCAGTGTATAAAGTCATTTTTAAATCGTAACTGGTACTGTATTTAGTGTAAAAATGTCTATATTATTTTTTGTTGTATCAATTTAATGTTCTTTATACTTATTTTATGATAAACGTTATGTGGTTGATTTATACCACTGTGCAGTCTGTTTATGTAAACGTTTCGTCAGATATGAGTACAGTACACTTTTACTTTTGCATTTTTCTACCAAAAATGGACGTAGATCTTATTAATTCAGTCAAATTTTGGATTAGTTTGATGTCAAACTAATCTCTAAAACTAAATTCTAAATGTGGATATGACTATTCAGTAAAATCAGACTCGTGTAATTTTCTCAATTAATAAGTACAAAAAAAATCTCATTGAAAATTAATCAGGTTTCCTGTCTAAAAATCATTATTTCGACTCGCAGCTTCGAGCTGCGTGACGTAGTCGGATTTTGTCGCGGTGATACTGATACTGTTAGCCTGCGTCATCCCACTGCTGGGCAAAGGCCTCTCCCCATGACTGCCAGTTGTTTCGATCCAGGGCTAATGTGGGCCACTGTGAAGATAGGAAAAAAAAAACAGATTCTTTTTTCTTGAGTTATCTATTTTTCTTAGACATACTGATAACAAAAAACATTTATGTGACTCATTACTTCAGAAAATGAGAGATTTTGATGTAGTTTAGTACATTCTGTTTTTGGTTGAATTTTGTAACAGTTCCATCATCGTATCGTGTCAACGCATCTTTGTATTTTAGACCCGGACGCCACCAAAGCGGAGAAGTGCAGGGAATCAACCAATCACATTCCTTGAAATCGACGCGTTTCTCGTCTGTTCTGTGATTGGTTGTTCGTTTAGCACGTCTCCGTAGAGCCCCGGTCGTTTCCGGTTTGGTGGAGTCCGGTTCTTGTGTCACAGTATTATTATAGTTCAGTTAGTTAATTTTATCAAATGTTTAATTCTGTTATTGTTTTGAAGTTTAATGCCAATGGTGATTGTTACATTCCTTTTTTTATTTATTTTTAAGCAATTCATATCAAATAAGGTATGCAGTTTTCAGTTAAAGTTTTTATAGTAAATAATAAAAAGAAAAAATATTTTCATTTCACATGTTTTATTTAATAACTTATGTAGATATAAACCTAAATAACAACCAACTTAGTATCACTTTAAACATTGATGACAATTTTTTGCATTTTACGATTGATTTTTCTTTTGATTAGCAGTATTCGGTATCTTGCATTACTTGACCCCTGTTACAAAGAAGAATGGAGAAAGAGGGGGTCAGGTAGTGCTGGGCACTTAATTATACTAGCTGACATATTAAAATTACATCACTGGGCGGAATGCCACACACCCATCCACTAGGAGCCTCAAACTCCACCTTTCAAATTGTCCAAACATTTGCGAAAGTAAAAACGTACACTTATTCATTAATTGACTTACTCAAACAGTTTAAAATAAAAAAAGACAATAATTTTCGCCTCGTCGCTTATCTATTTGCAAGAAACACAAAATTTTTAGTGATTATCGTTTTTTTTTGTTTCATGATACTTGTCAGAAACTGACAAATATTTCATGTACACAGTGCAAGTATACAAAATATTTACATTCTGGTGATGAGAATTATATTAATAACTCGTCATCAAAGTTTTACATACTTGATTCCCAATCATATAAAGCTAACAAAAGGCGTACGACAAACAAGTTCGAGTCGGCATGGCTCGGCATAACCCGGCAACAAAATAATGGTGTAAAAATATCCTTGACGAAACCGAAAGGGACTTGTTCTCACCGTCATTGCGATCTTTTTTTAGACCATACCTGGGAACCTTCTAGTTACGGAGATATTGGGGGTCAAAGTTCCATCTTTTTCACAATATTTTTTTTATTACTTTTTAACTTTTTAGCTTTATTACTGTTTAGCGTTATATATAACTATAGTATAACCTCAACGACTATACGTCCATAAATATCTCCACGACTCCCGTATTATTCAATGCATCCATCAACACAGTGTTTTGAATGCGTTACATCGAGTCCTACCGGAAAACGTAATTTTTCACCCCAATCAAAGTAGTTTCCAAGCAATCATTTTGATTGCGTAAAGTTACTAAGTTTGATGTACAGAATGCTTGGTTGACGGCTTCGTGAAGGGTTCTTTACACCTTGTATACATTTGATTTTACCGCCCGGCTTATGCCTATTCTAGTCGATTCAAACATGTCTCTAACACCCCTCAATATTCTTATAAAAATAATTATAATTCTTGCAACTCACAAAACACGTAACATTTAAGAACATGTCAACTAAATTTATGCTAAAATAACTTCAAGGATTTTGCAAAATAATAATCAAGCTAGAATGAAAATGAACTATTTGCATTGTAGAATATGTTCAATACGTCGTTACCTATCTAACTCAGTTAATATGCATACTAATCATTGACTTGCACAGCAAACGACTTGAATTGACAAAGTTTGATGTTATTTTTTTCCTTTATTCCCGTTGTCCCCGTTCATCGTGTCCCCGTCCTACGGGGTCAACGGTACTTCAATTAAATATTTAAAAATACTTCCCATTGTCCCCGTATACCGTGTCCCCGTCCTACGGGGTCAGCGGTACTTGAATTAAATATTTAAAAATACTTCCCGTTGTCCCCGTACACCGTGTCCCCGTCCTACGGGGACGGCGGTACTTCAATTAAATACACTTTTTTTTTCTTTGTCATCAATTCATCATCTGCTTGTCTATATTACCTACGGCCGGCGCAAAACGTTTTTTCTTTCATATCATTTCTCACACAATATATCCATTTTTTATTTGGCCTTCCTCTCCCTCACCATCCATCAACATTAATATTTATCACTCTTTTAGGCACATACGAGTACGTTGTATTCCTCATCATAATATGTCCATACCAACCTAGACCCTTTCAATTAATACATGACTGTTACAAACCTATTTAAACTGTGCGTAATGCTGATTATTAGACATTCATTAGTACAAAATTGTAATGATAGAAAACTATTTACATTAATGTTATTTTATTATATTTATATACACGTGGGCATTTGTCACTGCAGTTCTCGGCTCCATGACACCCCTCGGCTGCATTTACCCACTCGTATCAAAATGTACTATTTTGATGTTTCATCACGTTTAAAGCTGATTTCTATCAGTGATAAAGTCTATGTCACTTTGTTAAGGCCCTCTGGCCGCAAATCCAACTTTCGAGCAAAACCCATAAATAACAATAATTAATTAAAAACTACCTGCTTATATCATTACACTATTAAAATGCGTGCGATCAAAATTTAAGGCATCTCTGTAAACACAAACTAGTTATCCATGAGCCACCACGTTTTATTACTTTCAAAATAATAATTATAATTTGGTATGCTGACGAGCTGGTTTTGTTCAGCTCGTATCTTACCAACGGCCAGTGGTCCACATTAGGGATATAGCGACCTATGCAGCCACGACGACTTGATGACCGGCCGCTATCTCGAACAAAACTGGTTGGACGACCGGTCGTGCGACTAAACTACCTTCCTGGTTCCGATAAAGTCGGTTCTGCGGCCAAAATTCATGGCCGTGGCCGCATAGTGTGTGAGGTCCCTTAGCCCTGGATCGACAAAACTTGTAAATCATGGGAGGACATCTTTGCCCACCAGTGCCATGACGCAGGCTAACAGTAACTGTGGTACCTATAGTCTGGTGGAACAAAGACCTAGGGGACTAAAATGGCTGCTTTAGTAAAATCATGATAGGATAATAATACGAATCACGTTAAAATTCTTGAAATAGTAATACACGCAGTGAACATAATGATTGTCACTTTGGGAACATTTAAAGAATAAAATTATTTCTTAATTTAATTTTGTGTTTTGTGTCTGCGGTCATTTTAGGCACTCTGGTGAAGGTCCAAAGAATCCGCTGGATGTGAGATATCTAGTCTATTATACCATCAAGGGTTAAGTTACATAGCTAGTGAACTGCAGACGTGATTGTATCGATATCTAATAATGATAAAGCAAAAACAAATGTATTTTTGGGGTCCAGTACCGCAGAAATCATCATCATCATTCTGCTGCCCCTGAACCAATTTATTTGGGGTCGGCACAGCATGTCTTCTTCCATACTTCTCTATTACTCGTCGTCTCAACACCTCTTTTCTTCACACAGTCCATGCACCGTTTCTTTCAACTGCAGAATTGTAATATCAGTTTAAAAATCAACTTTTTTTAATCCATGAATACTTATCACGGTGAAGTTCCACTTAGTAATTTATTTTTATTTTATTTTTGAAGGTTAATTCTTAAACGCTGCAGAATCTTCATCAAATAAGGGCATTCTCATTTATTCACTGCTGCTACGAAGCAGCTGATGAAAAACCAAGGTGGAAGCGCCAGGGGAGCCCGTGAAATTAAAATTACTTTTTTTGCAATTTGCAGGTATTTTGATGAAGATATGATTCGCTACCCCCTAAGTTCATTTTCAATAATGGGACGTTTCCTGAGTAATAAAAATATAATTCTGTTTAGTCCGTCAGTTAGATTATCGAAAAATATTGGTTACGTATTTTTTGTTTTATCAAATCAATAAAGAATAACACGAAGATAAAACGCATCAAAGTTCATGAGTGGGGGCTTGTGATGTCACTTACCGCTAAAAGTGTACCGGATTGTGACGTCAGACGAGTTTTCGACGCAATGCATCGTCCTCATTTCTAGTTTACGAGAAAAAAAAAATTCGTGTCCAATATTTTTTTGGAAATCATCTGACGGACTTTAGATTTTTGTGGTCAACTACCCTATTTTTTCATGAAAAAGTCCTTCAATGGGGTTAAATAAACTTAGAGGGCTGTATTGATGATTTTAATGATTAAAACTCTGTAAAGCCATATTTGTTACGATCGCGAATCATATTTTCATGAACATACAACCTGACACTGACCTGCAAATTGCAAAAAAACGTAATAAAATTTGAATTTAGCGGTCTACCCTGGCGCAGAAAAGCTCGACTGTATCATACATTGTTGGCGTTTCAACGTCTCTTAACTTTGATCAGCCTTCATGAATCCACTTGTGTCCCGCACTATTCGTATATCACTTCACATCACATTCACATCTGAATCGGAGCTGAGCGTTTCGCACTTGACGCTGCTGTCAGCTACTAGGAGTCTTCCTGGGACGTCGCTACCTGAGCCAGGAACACCTGCTGCTGGGGTTGGTTGTGTGCTTGGGATTGGACCTGGGGAATAATGTTGTGTGGTAACAACTAGTTTCTAATTAGTAACAACTTATTTTGGGAAATATTCCAAGTAAAGTGCTAGCATTCGAAGGCCTTGTTATGTTACCTGTATAATCTGTGGCGACTGTTGAGACTGCGCCTGTATAATGATCGGCTGGTTCGGGTTATTCTGCACTTGCAGCCGGATCATGTTCAACTGCGCTTGGGTTAGCTGGATCTGTAATATGTATTACAATATTATGATAAGACGTTTTATAACACACACGCTGATGCCCGCGGCTTCGCCCGCGTGTTTGTCGGTTATTGCGACCAAAAGTAATCATGAAACTTTTATCCCGTTCCCGCAACAAAAGCTTAACAAATTATATACTAAAACCTTCCTCGAGAACCACTCTATGCATTGGTGAAAACAGAATTAAAATCGGTGCTGTAGTTTTTGAGATTATCGCGAACAGACAGACCGACGCGGCGGAGGACTTTGTTTTATAATGTAGTGATAGTGAAGTTACAGAATCATTGAGTTTAGAAACGGTCGCAAGCGATCAGACGAGACTTAACATAACTTTAATCTTTTACTTCTTATCGCTTAAATACCTAATTTATTGTAAAAATATGTAACATGTGATGTGGAGGAATGAGGAAAATGTGGCGACTGAGTATGAATGTAAAACGATAGATGGACTGTGTGAAGGATGATATGGTTAGAAAGGATGTGTCTGGTGGGATGACATGTAATAGAGAAGTATGGAAGAAGAAGACATGCTGCACTGGCCCCTAATAAGTTGGGATAAGGGCAGGAGAAAGATGATGATAAATTATGTTTATTCTGCAAATAGGATTTTACAAATACTTTTTTTTTTTTTTTTTTTAAACCAGATGGGTCCGGTGTTTCGTATCTGACTAATCTGAGAAGAAACAGCAGAAACAAACTCAGAGGTCACAGTCTCTTTTAAAGTCCTGACATAATCTTGGTCAACTCACATGAGAACTACGCAGATTAGTGTCTGTAATGGTGGATGATGATGTAACATCTTTTGTATGCACCACATTTTACGCAAATAAATGTCCGTCACTGATTTAGTTTCCAGCACAAATACCTAGTAAAGATGGGCGTTGTGAAACAGTTTTAGACAACGCTTTTCTTTATAAAACGTGTTTTACCCACGGAAAGCTTGACCAAGTTAATGATCAGTAAATCAGTACTCATGATATGCTCTGGCATGCCATTCCGACTTTATTCTGTTCAATATTATATCAAACTCAAAAGAATTTATTTCAATTACACCATTATACGCACATTTGAATGTCAGAAAAACAAAGAAGGCTAAGCTACAGTCACAGACACAAGGCATAATAACTTGTGAAATAATAATAATAATAATAATGCTTTATTTCCAAGTTTACAATTTAACAGAGTATCACTATGTAGAACAAAGTATATAAACCTAAAAATTGTAAAATACCACTGAAATTAACCTCTGGCACCCAAGCTAAGATTAAACTTGTGTTATGGGTGTCAGGGCTCTCTCTTTAAACATTTACCAAGACAATTTAAAATAACGTCGGAGTTTCATAGTGATTAGTAGTCGGAGCAAGCAGTATAATACGTTAAATACAAACTAAAGAATAGAATAACAATTATAAAAAAGAAAAACCAAACTATATTAGAAAAATTACTTATAACTATAAATCGTGGTCGTACTCTGAGTGTGTATATGTGTGTGCGTGTGAGTGTGTGAGTGTATGCGTGTGAGTGTGTGAGAGTATGCGTGTGAGTGTGTGTGTGTGTGTGTGTGCGTGTTCGTGTGTATGTATATATGTGCGGGTTCTCTATATACTTATGTTTGCTCTAGGTATAATTATTTGGAGTGCAAGAATAAATAAGTATAAATAAGTATAAATAAGAAAGTACTGTAGTTGCTCATTCCAAAGCGTAGATCTCTATGGAGAAGAATGGGCAAGAAACTCCATGGACACTCTTTTCAATCAAATAATAGGGTATGTGACAGGAAGTCAAAATAGTTACTTTTTTATGAACTGTCAAAACGCAAAATGTGTACGTGATTTGTATGAAATAGCACGTTGTGACGTCATACTTATTTGGGATCAAATGTAATACTTATTATCAGTAAATCCAATTTTACAATTATATTGTCCCCCAATATTAAATTTCTGTACGGTGATGGTAGTTTTTAAGATGAGTGGCCTTATTTCTACGTATTTTTATATTTTAGTTTTGACCTTGTCAACTAGCCTATTGTTACAAAATCTTGGTTACATCATTCATGTTGAGATTATACATATGTGAGAACGATGTAGAAATACGTGCACATTAAGAGCGTATGGGAAGGTAACTGACCGGTAGCTGTTGCAGCTCTCCAGACGGCGTGACCACTTGCTGCACCAACGTGACGGGCTGCTGCGACACCACGTTGTTGGACGATGACGATGTTGATGCTGCTGATGCTTGCTGGAATGTACAAGTTAAAATAATAATTTAATTTAGTTAATTAATTTTAGGAAGTGGCGATTGTCGGGTGTGAAGTACAATTTTTGACGTGATGACGACGTCTTATAAATTGATGAACGCCAGATGCACGTACGTAAAAGTGTCACGTTCCGCCTGAGCCGAGCGTCAAAGCGAGAGCGCGGAACAAGCGATAGAGAGGCAAGATCGGCCTAAGCTTTCGGCTTGTGACGCATTTATGTATTATACAAAATAATGATAATTCAGTGATGATAATTCAAATCAATTCATAAAAGTATGCAATTTTTCATCAATGTTTTCTTATGACGTTATCACGTAAAATTAATTTATAATTTATTGTTAACTAGCGACCCGCCCGAGTTCTCACAGGCGCAATGTTTTACATATAAACTTTCCCCTTGAATCACTCTATCTATTGCTGAAAACTACATTAATAATTAGAAATACGTTGCATAAATTATAAAACAAAAATAAATAACACAAAATGATGTATGACCTGTACCACGTTCGCGCACGGCTGTATCACGATCTGCTGCTGTGACTGTGACTGCGACTGCACCTGTGCAGCGTTCTGCATCGAGGCGTGGTGATGTGCTACCTAAAAAGATAATACAGGGTGTAAACGGACTCTTCACGAAGCCGTCAACTAAGTATTATGTACATCAAACTAAGTAACGCAAAAATTATTGCTGGGAAATGCCTTTGTTTTTTGGTGAAAAATCACGTTTACGGTAGAACTCAATGTAGCGCATTCAATTTTTGAATCAAAACATTGTGCTGACGGATAGATTGAATGGTACGGGGGACGTGAAAGTGTCTTAAGTAAAAAAAATACATTAAAAACCTATATAAAAAAAAAAAAATTGTCAAAAAGTTGGAACTTTGACTCCCAATATCTCTGTAACTAAAAGTTAGTTCCCAGGTAAGTGTACGTTACCCCAGCAGGAAAGTAGCTCCTAGAGTGATATGAGTGGAACGAATGGTTAGTGTATAACCTCCTGTGGATGTGCACCACAAAAAAAAATTGTGCGCTTTGTCATTTTGGAAAAAATGGAAAAAAGCAATTCCTGCTGGAGTAACGTTTTACCAGCAGGAAAATTCTAAACGAATGATCGGAGAGAGAAATATTGAGCTTATATTTATGTAAAAAAGTGCACCGAAAACAAAACTTGTGCGCCTTTAGGTTTTCGAGATATTGCATTTCTTGCTGGAGTAACGTTTTGCAGAATCTTTTAAACCTTATTTGACAAGTACCATCACGGTAAAAATAGTAAATGAGTTCCTCACCGTTCTGCCGAAGGTATAGAGACTTGTCTTTACAAAAATGTATGAACGTTACCTGATCAGAATGGCTGCTTCTTGGAGCGTGGTCATACCGCGGCTTGTTTGGTTTCACCTCGTGACGAGGCACTATGTCGATCAGGAAGTCGAACTGATCGCATTTGGATATCGCCATTGCTATGTCGTTGCGCTGAAATGATACAGTTCAAGGTTAGCTAGGATGAGGATATATTTGTGATCCTGAGACCGTTTGAAAAATACTTGAATAGTAAATAAATAATAATCAATAACATAAAACTTATACACCATCAGCCTTACCTTTTTCAATTATGTTGGGGTTGGCTTCCAATCCAACCGCATGCTATTGAAGACCAGTATTTTATAGCCCTTGGTAAGACTGGTTGTCAGACTTTCGTGTGTCACTCACTACCTGTAATGACTGTCAAAGATTGACAGCCGCGCGGGACCAATGGCTTAACGTACTTTCCGAGGGACGGAGTAAACCTGGTAGGTAGTTTTGTGACTGTCAGAGCGAAACACTCCCACCACACGTATCAAGGGGAATCGACTTGATGCCGTCGGAAAGGTCTTTATGTTCAAGCAATAAGAACGAATCGTCCAACGCGGTGTGGAATCGCGTCGTCTGAAGTTCCGAACCGAAAATACACCGAGAAATGCAATTTGCTATTACGTCGCGTACGACGGACATTGCAATTATGTATGAAATCGAGTGCAACGCAAAAAATGTAACTCACAGCACAACATTGCGCTCGTTTGGCTTCAGACCAAAGGCCAACAACCCATCTGTTTGGTGACAAACTGAATTACTCGAAGAATTTAGGTTACTTTTAGGCCCAGAAATTCAAATACAAAGCTGAGAGAGTTCGCGGGACAACTTCCCAAGTAAATACCTAATTTTAAGCAAGGGCCGGTTGTTAGGTACGTACGTCGTTTCCTTGAATTTTTTTTGTCAGGCTTACATTCTTATTTATGGTGAAAACACACCTACAAGACATTGCAAGCTGAGTTCCTGAAAGGGAATATTTACCTGCAAAGTCCTCCTCTTATTATCCTCAGTATGCGCCCAGGCTCTTAGCGTAAGCTCGTGTATGAAGATCTCAGCAGCTTTCGCGAACAACACCGGGGCTTCAGCCGATATCATCTTCACTTCCTCGTCAAGCTTCATTATCTTCTTGATCCGGGCTAAGGGCAGCGCTTGGGATTTGAAGTCGTCCTGACGGAAGAAAAATAATTATCATCATCTGCCTAGCCTTTTCCCAACTATGTTGGGGCCGGCTTCCAGTCTAACCGGATGCAGCTGAATACCAGTATTTTACATGGAGCGACTGCCTATCTGACCTCCACAACCCAGTTAGTACTGGGTAATACTATACCCCTTGGTAAGACGGGTTGTCAAACTTTTTGGGCCACTGACTACCTGTAACGACTGTCAAAGATCTGCAAATGACAGCCGGGACAAACGGCTTAACGTGCTTTCCGAGGAACGGAGGAAACTCGGTATGTAATGGGTGGTCATCCATCCACAGACCAACCTAGACATGCAAGGCTTCACCTAAAGATCGACCCGGGCGGCTGTATTACTTAGCCACGAGCTCCTCCGGAAGAAAAATAATATTGATAGCATGTTAAAATTGTTAGTTTTATCCGCTCTTCATTTCTATGTGTGCTAACCTACTCCGCATAGAACTTCCGCTGCTTACGTTGTCTTTAGTCGAGGGAACAGATGTTCCGAATGAGGGACTAATAATCGGAAGTACTAAGTATATTATTAAACTCCTTCCACAATACATTCGATATTGTGAGTCCTGCAAGGAAATCCTCCAAATAAAAAATATCGCGATAAGACTTTTCGCACTGGACCCGCGTGGTGGTCTAGACTTCTAGCTAGAGGATTAAGGTCTTATCGCCCATAGAGCGGAGGCTTGTCGCAACACCGGCTGTTTACTGGCTACATTAACGAGATTCACTTACCGAATTCACCTTCTTGATGTCATCAGTGACTTTACACCAGAACTGCTGTAGACTCTGCTGTGGTGACTCCGCTTGAGCGTTCTCCTCTACCAGGAGGTCACCATCGACTTCCTCAGAGACGTTTGAGGAACCCGCCTGGTCCCTGTGTAACAATGACATCCGTTGTATCGTTGCGTGTCCAGATAGTTATTACAATGTGGGAGTTTCAAGATAGATTGCTTTTGTTTTATACAACAACCGTGTCCAATTCGGTAAATGCAAAAGCATTTATTTCAAATGAACCCGTGATAGGCGCTTATGAATAGTCAACAATAAGCTGCCGACAGTCCAGCCACATAATAACTAAATAGACTGCAGTTGCCCATTTGAAAGCGTAAATGACATGGAGCAGAATTTTAAGACCCGTTTACGACTTCAGGAGATGTAGCTTGCATCAATTTACACGCGCGTATATTATCATCACTTGATTCTTTCGCGAGAGCCCCGTGCGTCGCATCGCGGTGTCTCGTCATACTCTTAAGTAATTTATAATTTCCGCAGCCGCTGTAGACGTTATCTCGTGGATGCTGTAACCGATGTCTTTGTTTTAGGGAACCTCATCTGACAGTACGGAATCGCACTCTAGTATGCTCCAATCCCTTTCTGTCGATCACAATAGTAATTTGCTAAGGCGAGAAACAGAGCGGGAATGCTATAGCAAGAGGCATCGACGAGGCGTTCGGTAGCATGCGCTGTTTCCCGGCCTAGCAAGTCAAAGCCGCCGCTTGAGTGTGAGTGTGGAGGTAGTTGCAACCAGCTAAGAAATACGCGCGATGTAAGATATCTTACCAAGGTAATCGTTGCATGGCTAGATCTAATGTACCTCTACTGGCTACTGGTAGCCATACATGGAAGGGACAGCGATGCACAATGGGGTACCACGTATTCAGTACATCGAACCTCCCATATGACCGCGGAATATATGGACTCCGACGTGTCCAAATTCGAGCACAAGATCTAAGGTGACCGGACCAAAACAGTTCTATTCGATAATGTTGCACTTATGAGGTGCATTCAGCCAAAATTGTTCAGTTTCCTACATTTTGACAGTAAATAAATAATTAGACGCGATATACTTGCAGCTATTTGAAGTCTCTTTCTTAAAAACACAAGGTAGGTATAAAAACGAATCCTAACTGAACAAAATAATGCACTAACTGAGTAGTTCCGAACTGCCGACAGTTCAGTCCAACCGAACTTCTCTACTAGTTAAAAAATACTGCTTGAGTTACCGTGAAAAGGCTGAAAAATCGTGGGTAGAAGTGACCCACTTCTTCGATGATCAATAATTGAGTCGCCCTCCCACATTTGTTATGTCTGGATAATAAAATAAACATGGAAATGAATTGTCATTGAAATGTGATAGTCCTTGTATAAAGGTTGTAAAAAGTCTCTTAACGAAGCCGAAAAGCTGCGAGCTTATCTTCTAGTTCCAACTACTTTCACAAGTTTAAAAAATACATGTTTTAAATGTATTTTTTTTACCTAACGCACCTTCACGACCCTCGTACTATTCAATTCATCCTACAGTACAATTTTTTGAATGCGTTACATTGAGTCCTACCTACCGTAAAACGTGATTTTTCACCCCAAAAAAAAAGTCATTACCCAGCATTAATTTTTGCCTATTTTAGATACTTAGTTTCATGTGCAGAATGCTTGGTTGACGGCTTCGTGAAGAGTCCGTTTACACCCTGTATTCAGGAGTCCTATGTCCGGCATTATCTACAACCAGACTGAAGCTGAAATGATGATATGATATGGAGTTCTAGATTATTCTCCTACAAACAAAACATACATACTTAAACCTGTAGCGTAACACAGGCGTGACTGTACTTCCCGGAGGGTTCTGCCGAGGTGTGTTAAACACACCCACATTTCGCATGTAGGTAGGTATGTAATAGGGACCGGGAGTTTCGTCATCTGCTAAGCCTTTTTTGAGGTCGGCTTCAGCTGGGTGCAGCTGAATACCAGTATTGTACATGAAGCCACAGCTGACCTCCACAACCCAGTTAGTACTGGGTAATACGATACCCCTTGGTAAGACTGGTTGTCAGATTTACAGGCCACTGACTACCTGTAACGACTGTCAAAGATCTACAACTGACAGCCTGAACCAACGGCTTTACGAGCTTTCCGAGGCACGCTTTCAGGCCACTGACTACCTGTAACGAGTGTCAAAGATCTACAACTGACAGCCGGAACCAACGGCTTAAACGTGCTTTCCGAGGCACGGAGGAAACTCGGTATGTAATGGGGCGTCGCCCATTCACTGATCAACCTAGGCAAGTGCTGCAGAAGATCGACCCGAGCGGCTGTTAGTATTTAGCTTTAGCCACGAGCTCCGCCATAGGTACGCTTGTAACAGGGCCGAATTATCGGGAACTCAGAACAAATAATAAACATAGTAAATACTTATCCCGTTTTAAGTCCATACTATGTCAGTTTATTATAATGTTTTTAGGTATTTAGTTGTAAAAGATCACGTTCAAGGGTAGTGATTGGCTTATCATGTTGTAGGTACTGATTTATATACCTAGGTGCATTTATAACCAAGAAATTTTTCCTTGAAATTAAATAAGTACTTAAAACTTAATTTGCGCAGTTTACATAAGTACCTACTATAACTTTACACCACGCTTGTATTTCCTTCTTGAAACCTACCTACCCTTCCCCCTTCCCTTGTTTCCTTAGTACCTAGGTACCTACACTCAAATAATGCCAGTTATGTTTAAGTCACAATATGTACCTGCTCAATACTGCTGAGCAGATGCCTATATGCCATCAACCGACTTCAAATCAAAACTCTGGGCTATTTTGAATAAGTAGGTACTGCATTCAGTAAAACATAGTTTTCTCTGCGATAAAGTTTAAAATTATCTGGTTATCTAGTCCCACGTGACGTTACCGATTCCACGCAGGGATTGAACCCGCGACCATAGGCGTAGAAAGTTAGCTAATCTAGCTAGTTGCGCCGAATCAGTCAAATAATGCTCGAATCAAGTGAAGTACGGCATGGCGCTTTCGTTATCGTCTAGAATTCATCCGATTAATATTTTATGGTTACAAAATGCTAACTGTAAATCATTTTCAAGCTGCTGTGTATGAAATAGCTTTCGAAGTTTACTTTTATAATACCATTTTTACCTGCAATCCACTTTCCTATTGCTGTATTTTTTTGATTTATGTAAATAAACACACAAAATAGGTACAGGGATATGTGGAAAAGGCAAGAGGCTAATTTATTTTTGCGTCGTGTTTTTTTTTTAATACTTAATCTGATGCGAACAAAAATAAAAACAATAAGCAAACCTGGGGCGCAAAGTTAAATCAATCTAATAGCTTGCATGACATCATTTGTAATTAAATATTTTAAAGTTTTCTCAAAAAAAAAATATTAGGAGTAAAAACACCTAAGATTTATTAGTAACCTTAGTAAAAACAACTATATTTACTATCGAAAGAGGAACTTACGCAGGCACAAAGAAACACACGGACATCTTGTCTCACAAACGACACGCCGACCTCGACTTTTCGCAGTCTTTCCAACGAAATAAATTATTGGAAAATCGCGATTAGAAAATTAGTAACCGCTTCCAAAGTTAATAAAAACACAGTAACCAATAATCAGTGTAATATTTGGAGATCTCCAATCAACAATTACTGAAAATGCGCCCGACACACGATTCGTCCACCGATGACCAGTCACAAGCTTGACGTTTCGTTTGTGTTACCATTCTTTGCAGCAGTTTATAATCTACCATCATACCCCTTTTTCTGAATATTAAATTAAAATTGTTAGAACACGTACTCACAATGCGTACAGATCAAACCAATTATGACTTTAAATGGTGTCAAGCGATCTGTGAACATAATCGCGAAAGAAATAAAAAAGTTCCAATCATTTTGCCGATGGTAGATTGTCTCAAAATTAATTGGTAACATTGGCGGAAACAAGCTAGCTACGTCAGCCGACGTCACCGAAGTAGCGTCTGCTAAGAAAATGGCGGCGGCGGAGATTCAGATAGTGAATCCTTCTAATTTAACGAAAATTGAAAGGTAAATCGAGTATATTCGGCGATAAGTGTGTTATTTTCGGTTATGTGCACAATGCAATATAATAAACTAGGTGTAACAGTGTGTTTAGTGTAATTACCAAGTGTACGATTTTCATGTTTGTTTTTGCATTGAATGTTTCAGTTTTCTTAATGATCCAAGTTACAAAGAGATTATTGAGAACTCATCGACCTTCAATTCACGACTATGTGCGGAAAGGAGGATGCGTATGCCGTTCATCGACACACAGACCGGTAAGATATTGATTTTTTTTATCACTCGAACGACGCGTCTACGCCCATTGCCATTCAATTGTATTTTTATAAACATTGGCTTTTTAAGTAAACAAGGAGCGGCTTTATCATCGTTAAATGTATTGCCGGCCTATATCGTAGTATATAGTCACGCAATATTTACCATTTATAAAGTGCTCAACAATGTTCTGAGGTTTTATCAAAAGCTATCTGTCCCCTCTTCACATGCAACCCTACACAAATGACCGTTTCTCTCTAAAAATGATTAAAAAACCAATCTTTGTTTAGAACTCAATATCTTGAGTATTTAGGCTATTTTTAAGTGCTTGCTGAACTTAAACAAAAACTATTAATCAAGATAGCCCTAAGACAACCTACTGACCTAGTTCTTAAAGCAATCCCATTGTAACTGATGTGAATTCAGATTACATTTAATGTATGGAAATCTTGAGTTGTCCATACATACAATAATATGCATTAATAAGCTTAGCTTCATACATTGAAAATACTGATTATGGTATACTAACTACATATATTAGTTTGTATGTAGCAATGGCTGAATGGGTTGTGCTTACAATATTATAACTTTATTTCATTAAACTATTTTCCCCCGGTCGCAAGTGCTACTGCTAAGCAAAATGTTATTGGGTTTTCCCATTAGGAATCTTTCAGTAGCAGTTTTGAGTCTAGTTCTAGGCCTAACTGTTGGGCGCATCAACCTTGTGTTTTGGCACTTAAACATAACTGGCAAAATGTAAGTGTACCAGTAAGATCTCTGCCTACCCTGTCAGGGAATACATGTAGGTGTTATAATAGTATGTTACTTAGGTCATGATGAGATACACTGTAAAAGAGAATTTACTCAGTCTCCTAATTCATCTCTCACTTTACTATATTGCAGTCCTATACTTTGTTGTTACAGGTGTCGCACAGAGCCACTGCAATTTATTTATGACACGAAGACAACGCATGCCTGGCCAGAAAGAAGGTCAAGTGTACACATACCCTGCACAGAGGTAAGCACACATAAAAATAGTTATAATACTTTTTATACTAGAAAAAATACCTATCAATTGATACATGGAGAAATTACTGGGAAAATGGTGTGACAGTGGAAGCCTGGAACACAAAGGGCAAGGAAGGAACATAGATTGGTTTTAGTCAGTACAAGTCTGACACTCCCTACTGCTCTGCCCATAGCAGGAGAAGTCAGTTGATGATTTCCCGTCCAAAAAAAAAAAGCGAGTCCACAGCTACGGGTATCCGTAGCTATGGACTCGCTTTTTTTTTGTTTTGTCAATCCGTATAGATTGTGTGAACAAACAAATGATTGTTCGACTCATATGCTGGGTTCTGGCCACTGAATGGGTTAAGACTGGTTTTGTATGTGACAAGTGGGAGACTGTAAAGACAATTGTAGTCACACAAGAGGGAAATGGTTTAACATTACCTGCTTTTAAGGGTTTTATATTCAAACGGTAAGCAACAGAACTGTATTACAAAGCCTCTGTTGTCCTTCAGTCCGTCTGTCTGTCAGCAAACTGTAACTCATTATCTGTAAAATAGGTAGACAGTTGTAATTTCAGCAGAATGTGTATTTCTGTTGCCACTTTAACAACGAATAATAATAAAATCAAGCATCTTGATTTAGCACACGATGTTGGCGACATGTGGGATGTGGACTCTGCAATCATTGTACCGATAGTTGTTACGGTTAATGGACTAACAGCAAAGAGCCTCGACCAACACCTTAGGAGCCTCTGATTGCAAGGCTTGATTCAAAAAGCAGTACTCCTGGACACAGCACGATAGTGAGGAGGCCCCTCTCTCTCTCGAGGCCTGAACAGCAGCCTAAACCTTGTTCCTGATGCCGATGGGCCATCTTATTTTTAAATGTTTGATATACTTTTGTTGTTAAAAATATAAATGTATTAATTAAGAGAAATAATAAATAAAGAAAAATAAATTAAAAATTATAGGGGGCGCCCCTACTACCATGGTACGGAACCTTTCATACGCAAGTCCGACTTATACTTGGTCGGTTTTACTACTTTACTCTCAGTGTGTGCTGACTGCTGTGTTTACTGTTGGTATACCTCTGCTTAACCCTTCAGGCAAATACGGGCGTAATGCTAAGTGATTTTGTCTCCAACCAGATGGCGCAAAGCCCGCCGCCAGTACTTAACAATGTCATCAACACGGTGGGGTTGGGCCGGAGCATCAGACAGTTTAGACAACACCGGTGAGGGAGAGAACAGTTCCGGAGTACCAGGCGACGCGTTAGCTGGAGATGACAGCAGAGATGGGTCACAGACTGCCGCTAAAGATGATCCTAAGGTAAGGCGGTTCTCACAACACCGCTCATCTGTGAGGTCGGGGGGTAAAGCGAATTTCATGTCGCATTCGCTGACGAGCGGCGCCCACTGCCACGCGTGAAATTCAAACATCCAAATCCAATCTCAGACAGTACATGTAAGATCTAAATAACTGGATAAACGGATTGTTAGTTAGATCTATCTATCTGAACAAGTATTATGGAAGTCAAGATTCTTCATATGAGTACTGGCAGAAATAATCATGCTATGACGTGCAGAAAATGTATAAAACTAACCCTATCAGCTTCCACAGGAATGGTTCTACGACGAACTAGCGATGGAAGAGATGGAAACTGGTGAGGAACCTGATCCGGAATCGGACGAAGACTACTTCGACGACACGTACGCGAACCGGCGCAAGCGGCGCGGCGGCTCCACGCCGTCCGGGCCGGGGTCCAGGGGAGGCAGGACGCGCAAGTCGCTGCCTGACGACACGCCTGCTAAGAGAGGGAGAGCTGTGAGTATGATATCTGTTCTGGGACCTACCATACTATTTTTGTTAATTGCCGGCTATAGTAGCCGTAGAACCGAGGACCGTCGGGGTAAGCAGTGGGGTGGAAACAGTGAATCGGTATCTGTGACTGGGAACAGACTTGATGGAAAAAGTCATCTTCCAGGGTAACTGAATACCAGTATTAGGCAAACAAACGTTATGTAATGTAATTATAATATATTCAATCCACTCTATCATTACAGGGGCGAGGTCGAGGCAAGCGCGCGCAAGGCACACTACCCTACGAAGTCCCCGGCGACAGTGAGAAACCCTTCGGCTGTGAACGTAAGTCTTCTCGAAGGAGGCACTAGTGTCATCCCGCCTTTACTCAGGTCCTTAAAGCTGGCAATACAACCTCCTACTGTCAGTTACACTATGCTGGCAACACAGTCTCCTGACAGTTCTGAAGACATATCATTTTGTAGTTGGAGTGTTGATGTGGGGAATGGATTGTGGACGGTTAATGTTTCAAAAAGGTGTTTTTAATGGTCACTATTTAATTTAAAAATAGGCATTTTGTGATGATGTAAGTTTTGTCTAAGAAAACTTCTTTCGAGTCTTATTTTCAATGCAAATGATATGCTTGAGTCTTACTTAATACATTTACTGTTGTTGAATGCATGTATCTTTTTAATATTTGGTATAGACACCCATAGATTACCTGTATTTTACAACTGAAAAAAAAAACATCTTCACATAAACTATTTTATTTTAACACCACTTTTAAACTGTAACAGCAATAAAAGTCGCCAAACTCGTTCCATTCCCTATGACCAACATTTCCAACAGAAATTCAATAATTTGCAGCAACACAAATCAAGATTTATACCAACTTATAAGAAATAGTTATATAGACAATTAGACATACATTTAGCGTAGACTGTATACAAATCTGAAACTACAATAGTTAATACAGTTAGACATTCCTGCCAGTGCAATACCACGCGGTAGGCAGACAAGCAGTAAATTATTGCAATACAGACGAAAAGCAATGTTGCCTGATTTTTAAAACTTATCCTACCATTTCACTGGTAGTATATTGGAACTTACTAATTCCATTTAGATCACCAATTTTTGACTACGGAAGCTACATTTTATGCCACAACGAGACGACTATGAGTTTTGATACAATTACCGTTCTAGGTAGCAGGTAGTACATCAATTGGGATCATTGGAGTGGCAATAAGGACGACCCCTATATCTCTTATATTGCAAATCTCGAAATTAGATGACTCGGAATGAACTGTATAAAAACTGGTTAGACTGGTCAAATTATAATTCACTTTTGAATGTCTGCAATTCTAAATATAATCCCTATATTTTCGTTTATCAACTAAAAATATATTTACTGCTTGGATCTGTCTACTTTACCATTAAAACCCATGAATGACTAAAAAACAAAATGAATTTTTGCTCAACAGTTATGGTATAATATAGGACCTGAGCGTTTGTAGAACTATTCAATGATAAAACAAAATTGGGGTCTGTGGTCAATGTAGATGCTTTTTTATGAAATAAAACAAGTTTTTAGATATATTCAAAGGCTTTTTAAGACTAGTATAACGTCATTTTAACTGGATTTTGCTTTTTAAAAGGTTTAGGGAGTCTTTGATCTGTTATTATAGGCCATACAAGAGACTTATGTCGTTCTTGAAGTGAGTGGGATGAGTGTCTTGTGGTTTGTAACATCGTGTGTTAACATCAAGCCTGTTTTACCGAACAGGTAAGGCAGAGGTGTTGCATTTTCGGTACACGTTCATAATTTCTGTACTCCGCGGGCAAAAGTGGGATATATCTGTTGTTATTGTTAATCAGACAAAAGTTAACCAATAATGACAAACAGCTTTTCGGAATCAGTAAGTTAAGTACACAGACTTTTGTCCTGATAAAACTATTTGAAAGGAAAATTATTTTATCTGAAAGTATTGGTTCTGTTTAAAAAATAAAGCAGTTTTTGAAAACATGTACCTGAGCGCGTCTATCATCTGTGGATACTAATACTGTTAAAATGATTAACAAAGTATTTAAATTATTATATTATATCAGCATGCATATATTAATTATTGGCAATAAAATTTATAAATAAATATATATCAATATAATATTAATATGTCTAGTATAGTATCTGCTTTTTGGATAGTTCGCACATACATTTTTATTCGCAATTTTATCGTCAAGGAAATAAATTGTTAAACAAATTGACACTTTGTCAGTTGGTCGTGTTTAAACCATGCAGCAGAAGCAGTGATCATATTTAAGGATATGATCCAGACCATCAAACTAAATTATCAGTCAATTTGCGTAACAACTAACTTCTCTGACTTTACATTTACATTGACCACATGCTCCAAGCCGTATATAGACATATTAATAAACAAAATATCATTGAAGTAAGCATTGCATAGTTGTAATAGTGCAGGGCCAATGAGTACTGTAATATCTAGCGTTATAGTTACTAGGCGGGTTCGTAGCAAGCAACTGTGTTATAAAAGGCTTATTATAGTATGTCTTTTCTAGAAATAAAATAACAATAAAAAACTAGACATAGACCACTATTTTATTAAAATATCTTGATTAACTTGTGATTAACCAAAATTTACAGATAGAAAATATGAAGTAAATATTATGGCAGCTAATTTCTTACGTTTCAAAAAACACTTATTTTGTCTTAAAAAATATAGTTTGACTTCCAATTACAAAATGAAATACGGTCTTCCAATTTGAAATAGTCTTTAACAATCCATGCTAACATAATGTCTTAATTCTAATCCTAATCCATTAAAACGTTTTGGAGAAGCCAAATGGGCAACCTGAGGAAAGCCTGTCAAAGTTTATTGTAGATGGCGTGACCATAGCTAAGTCGCAATCTGACCAATCAGGTCTAGTAGCTATTATGAAATACACAAACAAAAACAGGTATTCAACCAATAATAAAGTTAAGAAGTAGCTATTAGTTTCACAGTTGCTATCCGCATTGACTGGCAGGCCACTTTTTTTTTTTTTAAGAAATACGTTACATGTTTTATCGAGCTGCACATTCTTACCGAGATACTCCGAGGCAGGGGGAGCGCGAGATTTAAAGCCAAGTGCGGAACACCGAGGCAAGGCGAGCGCTAGTATGTACACTAGCACTCGCCCTACGGGAGTGTCTCGGCGAGATTTCTTGGTGAGAGGGTATATCATCAACATCAGCATCGGCCTATAATGTACCCATTGCTGGGACACAGGCCTCCTCTCTATGAGAGGAAATGGGCTATATTCCACCACGCGGGCCCAGTGCGGATTGGTAGATGTCACATGTCTTCGAATTTTTGGTTCTAGGACATACCGAGTATATACTTAGAGGGTATATACTTAGCCATTTTTATATTTCTGTTTTTTTATTTTCTGGCAAGGATATAACTTCAGTTCTTCCATTTAAAACCCAAAAGCCACACAATAATAAGCCTTAAGTTCTTGCAACGGACCGCAAAAATGCCTTTTCATTGTTGTGTACGTATGATGTGAATATTAGGTAGCGTAAGAATCTCTAAACACTATTGGAATTAATGAAATTGCTAAATTTTAGATAATAAATTGAAGTAGGTGATGCGTTTGTAGTGTTTTGTAGAAAGATCTTGTTGGGGTGGCCGAAGTCTTAAACGTAACTTAATTTTAAGACGGATCCTATTGGGTCTATCACTTGAAAACAAAGATTCAAATTGTTAGATTCACACTGACGCATCAAAATGTGTTCATGTTTTGTTTCGTGAACTGAAAGTCGTTCTATGCAGAATGCGAGCTGAATCTTCTGAGTGAAACTACTTTTTCGCGTGACCTAAGTACCATAACGATTTACATAGATCTTTGCTGTATGTGGTATTGGCAGTCTTTCGTAAGGGTTGACCCACATCTATCAGCACGGATCGTATTACTAGAGCGAGAAACAGAGCAGGAGTGCTATCACTCGCGGCAGCAAGCTCTGTTTCTCGCTGATGTTTCTTAGATTCAGAAAAGAATACGATCATGGAAAAATGCGATTCCGTGGGTGTGTGGGTCAACCCTAAGAACGTCTTAGAGTTAAGTAACGTTAAAGAATTTGCGAGTAGACTAGATAGTGAAATTGATCTGATTTGGTTTTGAAGGTCTGATTTGGTTTTGAAGGACTATTTGAATTGTCGCACTTGAAATCATGTGCTACGATTTTTTTAAAATCTCGAATGACTTATTATGGGCATTGGTCTAAAATCCAGTTTTTTTTTCCAATAAATGCCTCTTTCGATATTTGGGCCAACTTTGCTATCCAGCTGTTGTAACGCGGCCCGTTTTAGAATAAAATGAAAATCTACTATAAGAAATCTCTTTGGTGTTTATTATTTCTGGCAATACTAGTATAATTGGTAGTTTTAAATTAAATTATAGTAAATCGATCGTTCTACAAAACACTGCAAACTGTTAGGAATTGGAAAGTTATTAGTGGACATTTTATTTAACTATTTATATTATATAATTGCGAAAATATAATGCATTTAGATGAGTTATTGTTAAGGCTAAATTTTTGGAGGATCTCACTGAGAAGCATAAAGGTTGCAACTGTTGATTGAATTTCAAGCTTCTAAGGGCGTAGCTAGGGTTGAGTTTTCCACCGAAAGGAATTATCGACATATCGGAATGTTTAGCCATTGCTACTCTCGGACTGATAGCTTTTTTGTGAAGACACCTATTCTTGCTTTGGAGGGTACGCACGACGACCAGTCAAGCTATACAAAACCAGTTCATGTGGATCTCTCATTGTACGGAAAATCTATATAAAGCGAGGCCATGTTTCGCCGTGTGTACCCTGAGCCGCTGGAATATCAGTGTTTGGTAGCAACCAAAACCTAATTGATTAAAGTATTGACGAATCTTATCTTAAATCTTATTTCTGAACTTCGACTATCAAAGAGAGAACTGACAATATTGATAAAGAATGTCCTTTGGTCATTTCGGGCAACCTCTGTATAAGTATTTTACATAGACATTAACTTGAAATTGATTGTTTTCTCAATCTAAAGATCTGAAACATACAGGTGATCTAATTAAAACAAATCCGTTTTAAAAATATTTTTTAAACGGATTCTAGCTACGCCCATGGTAGCGCTAAAATTTAAAATGGCATTTAAACATTTTCTCCATTTCTCTGTCTTTCTCTTCTGACTCTATTAGAGACGCGTCGGTATGCTTGAGGCCTTATAATAAAATAATGTGCTGGGTTAAAATTGCGAGATATAACGGAATAGGTTCCCTTTAGTTCGTAGTCTCTTCTTATGGTCCCAGAATGCATAAGGTTAGGTGCAAAATAATACCACCGTGTACCATCATCATTAAAACTAGTTTCACCACTGGTTGCAATTCCGGTTAACTTTCAGATAAAAAAGTGCTTGATTAATAATAAGAGGTTTTTTGGCTTCTGGATTAGTGAAAATAATACTTATTATTGTTTAAAAAAAAACTGAAAACACGTTTTAGAGTGTTTTCTCAGAAAACCCTTTCATTTGATACCCATATCATGGGAATGCATAAAAATAACCAATCCGCCATCTTTGGGAGTCCGCCATATTTGTTTTAGAATGACGTCACTTAGCTAACCATGCATTGTCATCCAAACTAAACATGTATGCAAAAGTCCAGCTCAATCGTAAACCGGGAAGTGGGTCGAATTTAACTTCTAAGATTTTTTACATAGTTACAGTTGAAGTTAATAAAAGCGAGTTAAAAATAAAACGCATTCTCGACTAATATCGGAAGAATCAATCACGACAATGATAATGAAATTGTATTCTTCAAAACTACTGAATCTATTCATTACTGGGACCATTTATTTAATTAAAATTATATTTAATTGTCTCTTTCGTTCGAATATTTATCTTCCTTCTAGCTCCTAATTAGTAATCAGTTGTCAAACCATAGCTCCTCAGTGAGAAAAGAGTGAACGAGAACTATTGACTTTTAACTATTAACTGTATAATTCGTTAACTAACCTGCCCGCGTTTACTAGGCGAATTTACGCGTGGTTTATAAGACCTTTTTAAGCATAAGTTTGCCTTATCTAACTTCCTTAGGTTGGCAGTAACCATATACTTCCATAAGTCTTCTATATTTACTCATCTGTTAGGTTGTCGGTCTGTGTTTTGCTGCCAACATAACTCCTTGAGAGTGCGCACTCTTAGGTCCGTATTCAAGACTCAGGCATTACTTAAAATTAGTTTCAAGCTCTGCCTCGTTGGTCGCAAGCGCAACTGTTGAGCATGAGGTTCGATTCCCAGGTCGGTTAAAGTGTTATTGGGTTTTTCCATTTGGAATTTCTCAGTAGTAACCACAGAGTCTGGATTTGTGTCCGGTTTCGTGGTGTCCTCGGCCCTTAATTACATGGGACGTAATAACACCCCGTCGTTTTTGAGTCGGGGGTTCAAAATAACTGGTGAAATGTGGGTGTACTATTAGGTACACCTGTGTCTAACCCTTCGGGGATTACAGACGTGATGTTATGTAGTTTCAATTAATAAAATGGCTGAAATCTAGTTCTAAGAAATGCTTGAGTATTGAGTGAAGTTCTGTGATTCGGACCTTGCAATTATATTTACGGATATAAAAATATTGCAAGAAATGGCATTTTATTATAATGTTATCTTATGCGCTCGAATTTATTTTATCGAAATAGAGAGAGACGAAATGCAGTTTTTATAATATTTTTGACGGAACTGCAGAGAGTATCCGAGTGCTTTAATATATTCTAAAAAACTCCTATCCTAAAGCATATTGAGCATGTTGTTTAGTTTCCAATTTTCACCCCAGGCGAACATGGCAAATCCAACAGCATTTCCACTGTTGATATGTCGACAGCAGTACACAGGCCGTACATAGAAGGGTATATTATATGTACGGACACTTGGATGTAATCGATAGAACTAATAAGATTTATTTTTTGTTAGTTTAGCTTAAAGTTTATTTTTCTCTACTTTTCCTATTTGGTAAACAAATATGGCGTATTAGAGATTTTGAGATAAGTTATGCGTTTAAGGTAGAAGCCAGGGTTGCTCGCGAAATTCAAATAATCTTACGTTTTTTGATATTGGCAAGTCAGTCATGTTGAACAAAATATGATTAGTGGCCATAATACGTGTATTTACAGAATAATAATCGTTAGAATTACCTATACAACCCCTTTATTAAGTTCATTTACTATTTCTTGAAAAAAAAAAACATTAAATTGCATTAAATTAACTTAGAAAGTAATTACTGTAACGTCATATTTGTTACGGTTTCGAAATATATGTATTTTAATCGACATACGACCCTGATCTGCAAATTGCAAAAAACGTAAGAAAATTTAATTTTCGCGGCCTACCCTGGCGCTTTCACCTTAATGTTTATATTTGAAGCAGTTTTTGATACAATTCATGACTTCGGGTTTTCTAAAATGTTCGTGTCTTACTTGGGTTTAAAACGTTGTGTTCGGAGTCTTGTTCTTTTTTTTCATGCTGCTCATACGACGGTGTATCTGTTCACGTAAAACTTTGCTACCTCCACGGGATCGTCGGTGGCAGCGCAGAGGTCACTTTGACTACATTTTGAATTTCGTAGTGTTTGTATACCAAATAGGAAATATAAAGAAGAATAAACTGTAGAAACAGTCAATTACATGCTGAAAGTTCAAAAAAAATAAACAAAATGAAAACACCAATGAATTGAATAAAAAAATTTAACACTGCCACGTAATTATCCTTATCATTGAATCGGAATATTGTAGCGTAGTTGTGTTATTTATAATGTAGGCTAGATTAGTTATTATTATCTTTATCATAATTGTTTAAAGTGCGATTCTCTTTACTCACTCCCGGTTTCCGAGACCGTTAGTGTTAAAGCCATCTTTGTTTTATTGAGAATAACATGCCCTGAGCCTGTACCACTACCTCATATAGCAGTATTATGGAGCTATACGGGATGTCTAGCCTTGTTCACACTGAAGTGAGATTATATACTGCTATAAGGGTTCGTTTGCACCAAGCGGAAAAATCCTCGCATACTTTTGTAATGTCACATGCAAAGCGTCTCCTCGCGCGAGCTCGAGGATGTGCGAGCGCTCAATTTTAGCAATACTTCTTCTTTACCTGTCGATGAAAAAATTCATTCATCAAATTGTGTTAGATGAGAGATGTATGTAGCCAGTAGCCATCTGCACAGCTTTAATATTTGCTTCGATCAAGTCAAGTGATTGTGCAGGATGGGTAGGTTTCGAATTAAAAAATCATACATGATCCGGCTCGAAGGACCATGTATGATTTTATATGCAGCTGTGGAGTTGGTGATTGAGGGAAAGGGTTCGCGGCGATTAAAACACATGTTTTTATTCTAGAGAGCAAATCCAAGAGTCTTTAATGACAAGACTAAAAAAAAAAAATGTTGGCGATGCCAACAGGTAGGACTGGAGGTGTGATGGAAAGTGTCTATCAGAGTTAGCACTGCGTTACTTGCGATATCATAAATTATTCACAGAAAACACGTTTCAGTCGTCAGACATTTTATTTGGAACTGTTGTTACGTACAAAGTCACTATGTGACAGATTATATTCCATGAAGGTCCAACACGCACCCTTAATCTGCCACATCTACCACCCTTAACAGTACCCACATCTAAACATTACATTAAAATATCGAAAACAAACAAAACAGACATTAAAGCATTATGAAACCCTAAACCTATTTGTACAATACAAATACATCATATCAAAAACTAAGTTACACCACTTTCGGATCAGTGTCTAGCAGAGTTAGCACTGCGTGACTTGCGATATCATAAATTATTCACAGAAAACACGTTTCAGTCGTCAGACATTTTATTTGGAGCTGTTGTTATGACTACGTAGAAAGGCACTATGTGACAGATTATATACCATGAAGGTATCAACCTCCAACAAGGTGGGGCATGAGGGCAAAATAAAGGCAATACTGATACAGTCCTCTATTCAGTGACATTCAAAAAGTGCGCGAGGATTTTTCCGCTAGGTGAAAACGGACCCTAAGAGGTGATGGTAAGGATCGTATTGTAAAACCTCTTTTCTCCTTTCCGGAGCTGGCTGTTGTTAGATTTGACTGCCTCTCAGAAACTGGGCGTTATGCTTAGTAATATAAGATTTAGGATGGAATGGCGTCTTCATTTTGAATTGGTTTGTAAAGAGAATCAAAGTTGAATGTTTTTTCTTTAAATATGGAGCTATGGTTGATGATGCGTATTGTTTAACTTAAAACTTCTTAAAGGCGTTTTTTGTGCCTTAACTTACATCTAAATGTATGTGTTCAAGTAAATTTAAGGAGCTTTATGGAAAAGCTACATATTTTCCAAGTTTTCGAACCTAAATACTCGCATTTTGAAAAGATTCGGAATGAGAATGTTCCTATTCAAATTATTCACTGGAAAACACCATAACACCTGTATTTTTTTTAAAGCAGACAGGTTTACAAAACACATATTTCACCAGTTATGTCGTAAGTCCCATCCCATGTAAGGGGCCAGCAATATATAGGCCCATTTGCACAACGAATCAGTAACATGTAACATTAAACGTATTTAAACAGTCATTCTGTCTCCGTCATCTTCAAACAATTGACAGATCATACCTATAGAACGATGTTTTAAATTCGTTTAGCGTTAAACGTTAGTGAGTTTAGTGCAAACGGGCTTTAATGTTAATTTTACGCAAATAAAAACGTATTACACTGCCGTTGCGTAATATTGACCACATCATCATTAGCATATAAAACGGGATATTTACTATGTTTATTATTTGTTTAGAGTTCCCGATATTTCGAAACTGTTGCAAGTGTCATGATCACGGTTAAGTTTATCGGAAACTAATACTGCACTAATAATAAACATGATAAATATCACGTTGTATGCGCTAATAATAGTGTTCGTGCCCCTGTCAGTTTTAAAACTAATATTGACCACATCAGTCATAGCTTCATAAGCCCTTTCTAAACCGGATCTTACGAAACAATCACAATTTTAATAAAATCACAATGTTTTGAATTTTGCACTGATTGGTTGAGCGTGTACGACTCATGTGTCTGTGATAGTTTATTTATTTTTTCAATTTTCTCGTAATAGTTCTTAGGAAATTGTCTGTTTTTTCTCTTCCGCAATGACTAAAGTTTTGCAGTAGATTCAGCCTGTGCATAATTTTGCCCATTTGTTAAAGTTTTAGACTCTAATGCCATGCAAATAAATGCTACGTTGATTTAGAGGCAAACTTTAGGTATTTTGTAATTCAAGATATGAAATTTATAAACTGTAAGTGGAAAAAAAAAATGCTGTAAACTGTTTAGTTAGATGGCAGGTTTTAGCAATATTTGTCATAATATTATTTATTTAACTTGAATTATATCAAAATTTCAGTATTATAGTAAAATTTTAGTCATTATAAATCTCTTATTGCGTTTGGTTAACATTTATTCATTTTAATTATTTAATGTGAGGGGAATATGAATAATTATGACATAAATTATCCACAGAAAAAAAAACTAAAGATGTTACAGAAATGTTTTTACTATTGAATTTTTATTATACAAATTTTTACAGTGAAAATAAATGAAATTATATTTTATAACAAAATTTCAGACGTTTTTTTACGGACTAGAAAAACTCCAAAAATATAATAGACACCACCCGGGCAATGTGAATGTTATAGGTTAAGTTTTAAGTTACTCTTGGTTTATTGTATGAATGTTGGTATTGCCCGGCTGATGTACAGAATTTTACATACTTTGCCGGTAATATTGTTCATATTTTCTATTATTTCTTGTATGTATGGAGCAGCGAAGTATTAAGCGATTGATGTTATTCTTAGATCCAAACTACACTGCCGTGCAAAAAATTGCACCAAATCTTTATAAAATGCATTTTCGTTGCTAATTTAGGCAAATTGAATACGTAGGTCAGTTTTCTGCACGCCAGTGTACTATTATCACCCAAAGATTGTTATGAATTTATACAAGAAATATTTATGTTGAATAACAAATAAAATTATCCAATGTATAACATTTTATTCTTTTGTTAAAGTTTAGAATTGATTGACTACAAGTTTGGATCTTGCGATGTGCTGTTTATTTTGCTCTTTGATTTCAATTATGGGTTTTTGAATCAGTGTTTTTGTTTGTTGGCGGTATTTTAAAGCAGCAGGAAGATAAAGTGTTTTAAGTATGACAGGATAACTGACTAAAAATTCATCATTTACTGACATTTTGAATCTTATAAGCTAGTTTAACGAATGGTACCTATAAAGATTTTTTTTTAGATATTCGTTCAACTGGTATAATCCCTCATAAATGTTCTACTAAGTAATACAGGGTGGCGATATAGTCACCTTTAAGGGGATCATGCTACCCTTCATAATAAACGACTTTCGCTATGCAATTCATATAAGATTCGTAAAAAAAAATCTTATACCCGGAAATAGTCTGTCTTGCGTAGTATTAGGTTTTTTTTAAGAAATCGGATATGAGTTTCACAACGAAAGTTGTTAAGTATGACGGGTAGTATCCCTCTCTTGACGGATGCAGGTAGCCAAATAACCAGCTTGTATATTTATCTATTCCTAGACCTTTATTTCAGAGCAGAATCAACAGCATCATCACTTATTACTCAACCAAGAAAATTAGACAAGTTTTAACCGAATTGACAGTTGTTTAAAGAACTTGGTTGAACTAGTCCTTGTCATGAAGTCAGTGTTATCGCTGGGCGGATCCATAGATTTGAAGTCATCAATCAAACAGCCCCTTAGCGTGCGTCCTCTAGAACTGAACATAGAATGATAATCACGGCGGGCCGGCTTTCCAACACGTAGTTTTTATGAGAACATTTTAGAAGAATATATAACCTCCTTATTTTGAAGTCGGTTAAAAATTCGCAAACAAAGATACTTAGATACGCGTGAAAAACATAACCCTATCTATGCCGTCGCGTAGTCGGTTATAAAAAAATAGCAAAATATTTTTGGTGTTAAATAAATGTTTTTTTTTTGGGTGGTAGTGTAATTTCGTTGTTGGTTTAGAGAAAATTAATCGTATTTCAAACTGAGAATTATTGCCTAATTTTACATTTTAAGGGTTTAATTTTTCTTTCATTTAAAATAATCACGTTTAAAATTTCTTTTCCTCTCACAAATCATCTTAAATTCTCTTTCTTTCGAAGCTTAATTTCACCTTTTCTTCTATTGCAAATATTTTCCCACTAACTAAACTGCACTCAAAACAAAATGTTCTCATACATACTACGCCTAAACCTATGTATTGATTGATGACGGATAACTATAAATAAATAAGGCTTCGTTTACACTGTAACGCCGATGCCGTCGTGTTGCCTCCTCTATGCTCTGTTCTGATGACGCTATGACCTGTTGTTCTGTCGGTACCCTAATTTTATCGCGGTATAGTGTGTTAAGCAGACGGAGGCATCACGACGGTAAGTATTGGTTTGATGTTTTATGTTTTTTTTTGTCGTTGTTCTGGTGGTGGATTGAATTTTGTGTACATTTGGTGCTTATGTGAAGAAATCTGATTTTTACATTGTGGCAAGTACCTCTGCTTAGCCTTTTTTGGATTACAGGCATGATGATTCATTAGTTTGTGCACTGAAATGACTGCACTTTGATTTAAAAACTGAAAAATAAACGCTCCATGTAAAAATACATTCAGCATTCTGAACTGGAAGCCATATTTGGAAAGAGGTTAGGCAGATCTTTATCCTTGGGACTCTCGGGGATCTCGTGGAGAATCAGAAATAATATTTTTTTACTGCTTTAGCTTGAGCCATTGCGTTGTCAATGATCACTTCAATTGAAAGACGTACATTCTGTCAATTGGTTTTTACAAAAACTTTTTCATTAAAAAAGTAAATGAGGTATGTTTGAACTAACTCAGAAACACATGAGCTAACTCAGAGGTCAGTCTTTCTTCAAGTCCCAATCCCGGTCAAGACATATGAAGACCATGCATGCAAAGAGTCTGAAATGGTCTTTTGAGGACCACAAAGCTTTTAGAAGTCCTGTGCAATCAATGAACGCATTTGCTATTAGCACCACCCAGAGGAGTGCCCAATGGTTAACAGTACGGCAAGCTATTGCATGCTACTAGGCCAAGCCGACTGACAAGAAACCTTTTTACGTAGAGCAAGCCAAGTTTTTGAGCATATGTGAAAGTACCGCCACTGATAACACCAAATATACACAAAATTCAATCCACACTTTCCACAGTACGCTCACTTAACCAACTACCCCTTCCCTCAGTCTGTGGAGCAAAATACAAGACACGTCCGGGGCTCACGTACCACTTCACTCACACACACAAGGAGCCTACCGGCGGGTCCGGCGGCGCGGGCGCCAGTGACGGCGACTCCCGGGATTCCAGGCCCGGCGCGCACACCCCCCCTGCACTCCAGCCGCCCCCCGCGCAACCCGCCACGGAATACCAAGACAGTTACGTTACGTTCCTCAATAATCCTGCCGTTGGGACTGGTGAGTTTTTGCATCAGTGTTCAATGTGTTTGTTTACGGATCGTCCGTATAGTTTCAGAATATTTCAGGGGGCCTGAAATGGTCGCTTTAGCAGAAATATAACAGGATAATAATATACAGGGTATAAACGGACTCTTTACGAAGCCGTCAACCAAGCATTATGTACATCCAATTAAGTAACTTTACGCAAATATTATTGTTGGGAAACGACCTTTTTTCTGGGGAGTTAAATCACGTTTTACGGTAGGACTCGTATGTAACGCATTTATACATTGTTCTGGTGGATGGATTGAATAGTAGGGGGTCATGAAGGTGTCAAAAGTAAAAAAAAAATTAAAAACATGTATTTAAAAAAAAAGTTGGAACTTTAACCCCCAATCTCTCCGTAACTAGAAGGTTCCCAGGTATGATCTAGAACAAAAATTATCGCAATCACGGGGAGAACAAGTGCTTTTCGGCCTCGTTAAGAGTCTTTTTACACCCTTTTTATGAATCACGTTACAATTCGTAAAATACTCAATAGTCTGCTCTAAACAAAGAAGAGTTCGGTTAGTTAATGCATAATCCAAAATGACATACTTCTTCGTGTCGCTGGTACGATATACTTCAAATTATGTTGGCCCAAAATTGGAAATGACAATGAAAGTTCGTATGAAAAATAAAAAATGGTATTCCGCATTGGCCAAACATTTTTGCGCGGGCAGTAATGCATCAAGTAATCAAACTTAAAACCTGGGAAACCTTTTTCAATCATTTATAATCAAGTCTAAAATAAAAATAAAATTTGTAGCAATGAGTGATGCATGCACATTACTAGTATTCGTGTGAGTTTACAAATGTTTATAATTTCATGCAACACAAGTGTCCTGAGGGCAGCGTAAGTGGTGTTCATACATCATTATTTGACTACTATTTGTACTTTATTTTTTGTATTTTGTTTAAGATGGGTTTTTTAGAAACAGAATTCTTTTTACATTAAAAAGTACTGAATATATTTGTATAAAAAGTCGAAATATTTTTGGAAATTGTCTCGTAATATTTTTTATGTATTCGTTAAACATACGATACTGAAAATCTATTCTATTCTAATATAAATAAAGCTGAAGAGTTCGTTTGAACGAGCTAATTCTAACTAACACTAGAATTTGCAAAAAAAAAAAATTGCATTAAATTTGATATCTCAATTCTTGAGGATGGTCATAGACTAATTAACATCACGCTGTGTCGCTTTATAGCCGAGTAAAAAGAGAATCGGCGGGTGAAACTGCAGCTAGAAACCAATATTACTGTCCAACAAACTCAAACGTACATGTTGCAGTAAGATAGTTATAGTAATATGATAGCGATTTATAACATAATATAGACAGATCAACATATAGACTAATCTAGTGATACAAATAAAAGTATTATATTTGATGCAAGAGCGAGCGAATCGAGCTCGGGACTGACAGGTTAGATTCGAAGGGGATGGCGGGGTCTAGAGAGCGAGTGAACTTAGAATCCGCCTTCCCCTTTACGTAGGTTACTTTAAGCTGACCGAAATAGAAGTCCGCGTAGCCGGGCTACGTCGACTACTACTTAGTTTGGAGTAATTTCCTTTAAGAAGATAGCAAATTTAAACTTTTTGATTATAATTCACATTAAACTTCGGTTCGGTTCTAATTTTGGTGATCATTTGGCAGTATTAAAATGTTTTTATAATTATTTCACTACATTAGTCTAGTAAAATAGACAATTATAAATAGCTTTCATTCACTATCTTCCGGGATATAGCTATACCTTTAGGGATATAATTATATCACGGCTAAAACTATCTTACTGCTACAGGCACAAGTTATTCTGTCATATCTTATAGTTTAAATCGGCGATATGTATCTGTGGAGCCATTTCACTTGCCTCTTTCAACATTCAAAATTGAGGCCATACCAGCTTAGGCATTTTCAAATTAGTGTTGATGTAACAACATGATAATTAAATAAACCGCATTAGGTAAAGGCCACAGATAATTCCGCCATGCTATAACCCTGATTCTGTTTAGCAGCCAGCCTCCAGGAAACGCCAGCCCGGCGCGCCACGCCGCCGCCTGAGGGTTAGAAATACACCTTCATTTTCGTTTTAGTCTATTCTCAAGTAACTCGCAGTTACGGCTTCAGCAGTTGTAGTTAGACGTGGGACTATACTCTTTGGAAGCGCAGGGCTTTTATTCACTATGACAAAACATGCAAGTAATTTGGCGTTGTAAAGGTGACAATATAAGATATATTTTTCTATGTCCTGTTCATCAAATTATCTTCATATGAAGCTTTCGCAAATACTCTTTCAAAGTGTCATAGTGAATCATAGTCCGTCATTTTTTTTTGCGTTATCGTTAGTTGAAAGCTTTTTTGGCCAACGCTCAATATACTTAACTATTAAATACTTGTGAAAAGATTAGAATGACATTTGAAGACATTTATTCCGCTTTTACGCCAATCGACGCATCACCTATCCAACAATCTTATCTTCTTTCTCCGTTTAGCCGGTGTGCCAGCTCCGCCTGTGCGTCGGGCGTCACCACCACCCCGGCCTGCATCAGCTGACACGTCTAGCTCAGACTCAGCGCATGTACCGCTGTCGGCGGCTGTACTTGCGGCTGCCCCGTCTGCGCCTGTACCCTCGGCTTCTGCCACTCCTGAGGTTAAGGAGCCCGGTGAAGGCATTAAGCCTAAAGTTGGGGTAAGTAAACTTCGAAGAGATATAATAATAAGTTTGGAGTGTTAAATAAATGGGGTCCTTCCCTGAAAACTTGACCATGAGAGGGGAGAGGTTATATTTATCCAATTTCTGTTTCCGCCCAAGATGTGACCGATCGGTGACAAGTCATTACAGCACTTTTCATTACAGAAACTTACAAAAGAAAAATCCCCATTATCCACTGTTTTTTACTCAGTATTGTCTGCGTTTAACGTATTCGGAGGCAATGATATATAAGTTTATAACAAGTTAGTAAGGGCCAGCATGAGGTCTAGTATTCTTTAAAACAGTTTTTCATATTCAACTATTTTGTTCAAGGCGTCACCATCACCCTACTGCGACTTCTGTCTCGGCGACGACCGCGAAAACAAGAAGACGGGCACTCCCGAGGAGTTAGTCAGCTGCTCCGACTGCGGCAGATCAGGTAAGAGGCGCGGCAGACCTCCGCGCAACGGCCTCCCTAAACCAACCTGCTACCATCTTGAGAACCGCGTCTGCGAGCGCCATAGACATCTCCGAGACAACATCAAACTCAACGGTGTCGTAGAGATTCTTAGCTCTATGTCCTACTCAGCTGATGAATTTGATAACTTTGCCTCCCAAACGAAATTACTCAATGATGAATACGGACAGTACCCCGTCTCCCCACCCTCTCGTCAAAGTCCTACTTACGATTGTGATGCCTACGTCACCCGTTCCAATAATATCTAAATTCTTTTCGAGTATTACACATGTGTTTGTCTGTCACAAAAAATTCGCGGGATTTTTTGTTGGTTCTACCAAAGAGAATGTTTGATGGTTAGTTTTAAATGTTACATTCCAGGTTTCATACTCTAATTTACTAATGAAAAGACCTTTGATGAGTATTTAGTTGTTTTTAATGTTGTAATCATAGTATTAGAAAATAGTGGCATCACAATAAATATGTCAAAATCTTTGTCTAAAGTACTACGTCATATCGGAACATAGAAAATCAAATATATCCCTAAAATAATTCTATATCACATATCATTGTGATCCTTTTTATCTGTGTCAAAGTTGCACTATGTGATCTTGGTGTTGCCATGTGAAAAACAACACTTGTGACGATGGATGCCAAATGATGAGATATTTTGAATTGTTGTCTGTTGTAATGTTTATCTTAATGTTTTTATTATTTTTAGTGAGTACAAGTGCCTTATCAAAATTAAATGGTTTCGTGTGAGATACACTAGATCTTAGTGTTGCCAGTCGTCTCGTCAGAAAAACGAGAAAGTTTTTAGGATTGTTTCCCAAAGTTAAGGTTGGAATTCTTAAAAATATATTTTATTGTTATAAAAGTGAATTTACATTATGTATAGCTTATTTTACGATTTAATAAGCGGTACTTATCAAATTATTTTCAAATATATTATTATGTTGCATTGTTTTACAAAATTAAAACATGTTTTATACATTTGACAAGTTATTCGTATAAAAAAGCAATAATACTTAATACAGTTCTACCGTTCTGATCTGGCAACACTAAAGGCAATTTAATATAGTCATAGCTTCGCTTGATGCCAAATAACGGCGCCACTAGACTAAAGTTCTACTTTGGCGCCAAATCGTTCAGATGTCCTAGCTTTCTAGTCACGCTGCAACAAAGTCACTGCACTCGTTGCTCTGTGCCCAATATATCTTGAGCCAAGATGGCGACGCTAACCGTGATGTCAAATGTCAAACATACGTCAAATGGACTTAGCAAATGTCAATTTGACATTTGATTGGTCTAGGACATAATATTTTTTTTCACAGTTATTTTGTATCACTTTCAAAAGTGATTTTTATGTTCATTGCAATAAGGTTGCTGCAGCCAGAGGTAATATATCTGTGGAAGGATTCTGCAATCACTCAGAGTTGGCGAGTGGTTTTATTGTAAACCCACAATTTATACAAGAATTGAAATTCCTCGTTGGTCTATTGGCCGCAAGCGCAGCTGCTGAGCATGTTACTGTGTTTTTCCATCAGAAATTTCTCAGTAGCAGCCACGGAGTCTACATTTGTGTCCAGATGATGGCAATAGGCTCGCCCCTTATAACATGGGACTTAAACATAACTAACAACTTAAATGTTTTCCGAGATTATAGAGTGTTGTTATGTTATATTTCTTATATATGGACAGATTAAAAAAAAATGGTTTATACTTATATTCAAGATATAATGGGCACAGAGATACAGTTACCCGACTACGCGAGTTTAGATAGCAATAATTGTGTTTTATATACAAGTGTTTTTATATTTCCTTTCCTAATATATTTTGGAAAGGTATTACCGGTGTATAAACTCCGTGCTAGAGGTGAAAGAAATGTTCATTTTTCGCCTCTGATTCTGGGATACAAATTATTGTTTCTTCATTGTTGCTTACCTACATCGATTTCAGGAGTTTTCTTGGGACCTTAGATAATGAAATTTTACATTGAATCGTCATTAGTTTTTTTTAAACATTGGGAGTGAGAATTTCAATGAAAAGTCATGTACACACTTTTTACTAGTTCTTGTGTTCAAGAAGTATTTAGTCTGGGTATAATAGTGTTAAATAATATAATATAATATCCTAAGCGTAGGCGGGTCAATAATAGTAGCTTATTACATAAATGTTATAACATTACATATAAATAGGAGCTTTTACGTGCCTTTTTTATCACCGTTTTTTATATAATAACCCAAAGATTTTGAAAAATTAAGTTTTGTAAAGACTAACTTCAAGTTACTTTTCAATGCGCCGTTTTTTGTACCGTTACAACCTTTGTACATATTTTTAAATATACAAAAAAGGCCAGTTTTAATTAGGCCTTCCATGTTATAAACCTTACAATTATATTTTCTCATGACCATAGATTTAATATGTTTTTTTAAAGTGTCTCTGCTTTTATTTATTTTTTGATACATTACGTATCATGCGCATTGATCATAAAATATCATTCCTATAGTTTATATAATGTTTTTGTTTTAATTTTTAAGAAAATTTTAATCGAAATTATGTTTTTAATTTTTAGATATTATATAAAATTATATAGTACGATATATTGACAATTTATTTTCTTGATAGTATATTTCTATATAAGTTATGAAATATATACTTTATAGTTTAGTTAGTTTATGTGGCGATGGAATCTGACATTGTTCACTATTGATATTTTAGCGGAAAATCTTAGGGGATGTAGTCAATGACGTATTTCGGCCGCGTTTTGTTGATCTGTAAGTCCCGTTCTAAAGTATCCTCCTAGCTAACCGTTTCCAACTTTAACCTTTTGAACGCTAGAGCATAAACGCACGCGCGCGCCCTCCACACCAAGCCACAATAACACCGCAAATACGTACAAAATCAATAGGGATTCCAAAAGTTTCTCGATAAACAATATTCATGACATTGAAATTTTATTTAACCTCGCACTAATTACCACTTGATTTATTTCGTGTAAAGTGTATAATGTTTTGTCACACATTTCTGTCGTTGGCGTACACGGCACGCTTGCTTGTCACTTATATACGGAAGTGGCTTTCAAAAGATTAAATATAAATAGTCTTTCACATGTAGTGATTGTGTTTGGAAAAATTAATAAATCTCATTTGCTTATGTGGTGTAACCATATTCGACAAATACCATTCATAGACAAACTTTAGCCCCGACTATGACTGATTTTGGTTTTTCCGATTTTTTGTTGTTTTCAGAAAAACCCTCAGTGAGTTTTTGAACCGTATTTCACGTATGTTTTTTTTTACGATTTATTTGAAAGTCAAATTATGAATGGAGCAAAGATATGAAATCGTGGCAAGTAATACGTCATTGTACTACGTAATTGACTGGCTTGATACAAGTACAATTCTGAAGACGATCGCAACCGGAAATCACATCGGCAAAGTCGCCCAATAGCAAAAAGCAGCGACATAACTAGATTCTATTTAACTCTATGAAAACAGCAACAGGCAGCAATGTCGCAATCTACCAAGTGTTTCATAGAGTCTACCGTGTCCGTGGCGTGCCTGGGGGCTAACAACACGGCAATAAGGCGAGCAAACTGTTTAAGAAACCCAAACATCGTGAAGAGTAGCAAGTTTTTTTGTATGGAAGTAAAAAAAAACTTTATACCAAAGTATAATGGGTGTAAAAGTACCCTTAACGTAGGGAAAGGAACTTGGTTCCCCCGTCATCGAGATCATCATTTTTTTTGTTTTAGATTATATCAACCTTCGAACTAGAAGGTATAAAGGGTGTAAACAGACTCTTAACGAAGCCGAAAGGCACTTGTTCTCCCCATCATTGCGATCATTTTTTTGTTCTAGTCCATACCTGGGAACCATCTAGTTACGGAGATATTGGGGGTCAAAGTTCCAACTTTTTCACAAGTTTTTTTTTAAATACATGTTTTTAATGAAAGATTTTTACTTTAAACACCACAATGTTTTGAGTGCGTTACATTGAGTCCTACTGTAAAACGTGATTTTTCAGCCCAAAAAAAAGGTCGTTTCCCAGCACTAATTTTTGCGTAAAGTTACTTAGTAAGATGTACATAATGCTTGGTTGACGGCTTCGTGAAGAGTCTGTTTACACCCTGTATGTATGTAGATAACTTTATTTCAACTACCTCCACGACCCCCTTGCTATTCAATGCATCCATCAGCACATTGTTTTGGTTGCGCTACACTGAGTCTTAACATAAATCATGATTGTTTACCAAAAAAAAAGTCGTTTCCCAGCGAACTTAATTACTTAGTTTGATGTACAGAATGCTAGGTTGACGGCTTCGTGAAGAATCCGTTCACACTTATTGCAGCATCATAGCGATTGGCCAGATTTCTCGGTGCGGTCAGCGCTTTGCGGTCGTTTCCAGAATTGTACCTAAATGGTACCTATGTACTTAACCCTGGTGCCGCTTCATATAAAGCCCTACAGGGAAGCGAAAAGTAGGAATGTAGTATAAGTTACCGTTTTATAAATCAATAAATATTATATTAATATTGTCTCGTCTCTTAGGTGCCTTAGTATGTGCAATTGTAACCTTCTATAGAGTTCGTATTTATTACATATTGTATCTTTATATGTTATGTAATTGTTTATACAGGGTGGTTTTTTGAATGAACTGTCAAATGGTGGGGTGCTCTGTGGTGTAATATTCATAACTTAATTTATTTTCGATTAACGCATTCTTTTTCGCGTGTCCAGAATTTGGCCTTAACTGAAATACTGATATAATTGGATAAGTTATGAAAAGGTTCGTGTACCAGTCTGAATTCACTACTTCAAGGTACACCGTGGCTGAATCTTTCATATTGGGTATCAAGGTAAAATTTGCAGCGAATTCCATCATCATAAAAAAAAAACAAATCGGAAGTTTGCTTACGTTCAAGTCACCGCCCTGTATAACGGTAATGAAGCTGTGGTTTACTATGTCAGCGATATTTATATAAATATAAATATTAACTTAAACAACAAATAATCACTATAGATGAAATACATATTTAGTACTTTTACTAAAATATTTAATAGTAATATTATAACCATTTTCAAGAACATTATTTATTAGTGTCAATTTTATGTGGGATTTTAATGTGAATCGTCTGGAGTTTTCTTAAATATCTCCGTTTTAAAAGTTGTTGTGTTATATGGTACTTTAAAGTACCAGGGGGCGTACTACCACCTCTTAACTAAGGTGTGTGAAAGAGACGGATCTAGACTTCATGTAGAGCGCTATCTCTTTCACACACTGAAGTAACATCAAAGTAATACTGTTTTAAGACGTACTGGTACAGCCCCAGTTTATCACTGTTTCTAATTTAAATATTTATTTGTATTATCTATCTCGGCAATATCTATAAATATTTTATTTTGAAAAGTTTAATGCCTGCAGGGAAGTGCATAAATGCGGATACCCAAAGATTAAAAAATAAAACAAATGTTTCCGTTTTGTTGTTCCATATATTTTCTTTTTTTAGCATAAGACCGAGAATTTATAAAAAAAAAATTGAAAATTTTGTTTTTTTTATTATTTTATTTTTTGTAAAACATTGCTACTTTATCAGAATTAAATTGTATGAACTCGATTCTTAGTCGATTTTTATTTAGTCTAGCCGTGCTGAAGAATAGTGAATGTGCACTTCCCTTTAGACATTTTTTTTTTCTTTTCTAAATAAATTGTAAGTCATTCATTGTTCTAAGTGTTGTTTATTTAATTTTTTTTTCACTATTGTTCGGCACATTATGTTTTCCCCTATTCTATAATTATTTGCAATATATAAAAAGATTATATAAAATTGCGAAGGCGATTGAAGATGAGATAAGGTAAGAAACTACTATGTGCCTTACAATATGTGAATTTGTTTTATTTTTATAATGTTTTTTGGAGCTCTTTGTTTCTATAATATAATTTCAAATTAATAGCAACCTGTATAATAGTTATGTCGAGCGATAGTGCGTACTACAACGTCTAATACAATCATACTTAACGCCTAAAATGTTCCCACTGCTGGGACAGAAGACTCTTCTGTGAGAGTTAGTGGGCTTTTGTCCACCTCACGGACCCAGCAATAAATTTCGCAAAAAATATTATGTTTTAAGTTGAAAGAAATGGTTTTTGTTTCTCTACTTTCATTACCTAATTACTATTTTTGTTAGTAATTGAAGAGCTTCGAAGAACATTATGATCTGATCTTCATACTTTGCTACATTATCCCGTAACGTCCTCTTCATATAGCCCTCTTACGTGCAGGTCACCCCACATGTCTGCAGTTCACGGTCAACATGATCGTGTCGGTGCGCAAGTACCGCTGGCAGTGCATTGAGTGCAAGTGCTGCTCTGTGTGTGGCACCAGTGATAATGATGTAAGTATTCCCTTTTGTAATAATAGTCCTCCTGACCAGAGACAATATGGATATGATATTTCGGATCTGGATACGGATATGGATATATGAATGAAATTATATCGGTTTCGGATACGGTTAAGGATATGTAATTATTACGGATTATTCGTTAGTTTCGGATAATTTCGGTTACGGATATAATAAAAAACTGACTAGTTATGAAAGAGGTTATGTGATGAGTAGAAATAACAAACAAACTGCAAGATTCACGTGGGGCGTGAGTGGTGAATCAAAGACCTGTCGAAACATGTCGTTTTATTTAGACTCCGCCCTTAGACGAAACTATCCGAAACTTGTGAAACGGATACGGTTATGGATGTATTTTTATTTCGGATATCCGATAGTTTCGGTTACGGTTACGGAGCTCCATAACATCCCTGCTCCTGACTATTCGATTATGACGGCCAATCTTTGCGGAGACTATCTATTATCGAGGAGAGATCAGGTAAAATGACAATTTCCACCACCATCCCTATTTCTGCCGAGCACTGAACTTGTAAAGGCCGTAGGAATCCGCTGGATGAAATTATGTTGACGATGATAGGTTACATTCTGGGATCATTTTATGACTATAAAATTGCGGTCTACTTAACATATCGTATTTGATTTTATTTAAACACTAGCTTATGCCCGTGGCGTCGACCGCCTGGAGTTTGATAGTTGTCCCACGGGAACATACTATCGGGGTAAAAAGTATCCTATGTGTTAATCCAGGTTATAAACTATCTGTGTTGCAAATTTCATTCAAATCCATTCAGTAGTTTTTGCGTGAAAGAGTAACAAACATCCATACATACAAAGTTTCGCGTTTATAATAATTTATATATATATGTAAGGATGTTCTTTCTCATATCCAGGACCAGCTGTTGTTCTGCGACGACTGCGACCGCGGCTACCACATGTACTGCCTGGCGCCTCCACTCGACACGCCGCCCGAGGGCTCCTGGTCGTGTGCGCTCTGTATCAAAGAGTTCCACACCAAGTAGTGGGCTGAGGTAAAACATCTTCACTTTTATCGGCAAATAACAGTGGTGAAAGACTTCTCTGTTGCCCAAGAGTTTTAATCTAGATCTAATCTAGGTTCTTGTGACTCTTATTCTTAAAAAATTGGATGGTTTGTGTGAGGAATTATAAGAAAGGAGTAAATGACGCGTGACGGTTAACAGGGGGGAATAGAAGACAAAAATGTGTAGCGCCGATCTCAAGTACGACGAAACAAGGACAGAAAGTTGTTGATGATCACAGTACAGTCAGTGGGGTCACATTATGGGAAGCTAGGGCAAGCTGTCTGTTCAGATACCTTTAAATCTGCTCTTATGAAGGTACCGCCTCTCCACATAAGAATTTCTGCAATGCGATGGTAATCAAAGATTTAAATCTTTGGTGGTAATACAGATCGCAAACGCTACTGACGAGCATGAGGGTTCGATCTAGGGTACGATTTCCGAGTCGGGCAAACTGTTATTGAGTTTTTCCATCAGGAATTGTTCAGGATTTGTGTCCGGTTGATGGCAATTGGCTCAATCCCTATTACATGACTTAAACATAACTGGTGAAATGTGGGTGTACTAAAAGTACACCTTTGTTGACAAATCTTACGAAGATTGTTATCTTAATTAGGAGTAATTTTATATTTAAGTAACCTATTATTTTTTTTCTCTTTCCAGATTGCAAAACAGAAGGGGCCGTGAGAGAGATAGATAGGTAGGCGAGATAACGAATTATAGCGGCAGTCAGGTTATAGGGTACAAGCAAGTGATCAGATAGTGTTGCTATAGTTAGACGGACTGTAAACAGTGTTGCCATAGTTTAGTGAGATTCTGCGCAGGAGGCGGCGGTGTGACCAATGTAATTTTTTTTTATGAAGATTTATATTTATAAAGGCCTAATTTAGATTTTTTTGTTAGACTTAGTGAGTTCGGGCTCGATTATAATTAATATTTTTACATTATGTAAACAGGAACAATTTTAATATAATATTGCCCGATGTCTTATCGCGCAAATTATATGCCTATATTTTTTGCCCAGAGATTATTATATTTTCAATAAATACTTTTATTTACACTGAAACTCCTGACATTTGTCGCTGCCGTCTCCCGCGGCAATTCTTTATCGTATCGTATCGAGTCACTGCATTCGCGCTCTTTCTACCTCTACCGGTGCTTGCTTTAGTATTTTTTTTAATTTATTTACCTCCTTACACTCAGGTAGGGTTGATGAATTACGTACAAAACTCGACCTTAAGAAAAAGACTCGCACATTATGCATGGCAGAGACCACGCTCTGTAACGAGTATCGGAAATGCGTCTGAAAAAAAAAGCGATAAAGGGATTTGAAGATTTTTGTATAAAGCGTGGCCTACCTAACTTCCGCTATTTTATTTTGTTTTCAAAATAACCTGTATTAATCAATAGCTGGCATCAATGCAAACAAGATTTATATTTTCCGAAATATGAGCTATCAAAGTGGTACTGATGTCGAAGCTAGTAATTTTGTTGCCTGATGTCTCGGAAACGTGACGCTTTAGATTTGCTCTCATACAAAACTTGTTTTATTGATGTCAGCTAATGATTAATACAGGTTAAATGCGTGGAGTTTTTGAAAATAAATTAAAATGGCGGACGTTAGGCAGAAGGAATAAGCCCTTATCGTGATTACCATCAGAGAAACTCGTTGAGTTTAATGGTTTACCACGTCCTTCAACGTGACCACACATTTTTGATACACGTTGTATAGAGCTGAAGTTATGCTAAAACTTGTTTTTGCAGACGATGTCTATAATTTCGTGACGCGGAAATTTATATAAGGTCCCATTAAAATAGATGGAAAAACTTTTAGAAATCATTCAGACCACCAAAATAAGGAAGATGGTAAAAAAAATAAGAAAAACGCTCTAGATAACTTAAAAGAAAAAAAAACAGCTAACGAAAATACACTAAAAATTTATTAAAATAAAATCACTTTGATCAGTGTTTGTTTTGCTTGGAAATCTTTGGTTAGACGTACTGAACGCTGTGTTAAAATTTATCCATCTATTTTATTGGGACCTTATTAGTAATCGTTTGCAGATTTGAGACGTTAGGTTTCATTCAACCTTTAACATGTTGGGAATACTATGTAATATTCTCTTGAAGGGTCTTATGTAAGTGTGTGTATGTTAGAGCATAAAATACACTTATGAGTACGAACAACTTCTATTAAAGAAACAATATATATAAAACAGCTGTTTCCATGGACAAAAACTTCCAATAACCATAACTTCCTCAGTTTTTTGAAGTCGGTTAAAAGCGATAGGTTTGCGATATTTTTAATTTGAGCCTCAAATAATTTAAGGGTGCATTCTTATGACTTAAATATTGACTGTCTTTTGGCATATTTTGTACATAGTTTTTTTATTTTATTTTCTAGGGTAGGAAACCCTGTAAAAGATTAGGTTGTGCTATTTTATTAAAGTCGGATTGTGAGCCGTCTTCAATTCTTCCTTCCCAATTTTTTTATAATAATATGATATTTTTTTACATTCTGAAATTGACACTTGATCTCTAAAAAAGAGCGCTAAAATACCTCTTAAGCGTTTTAAATTATGTTGAAAGGACAAAATGGCGACGATAGTTTCGCGCCAAAAGATTCTCGTGTAACAAACAATTGTCATCTTCAAATAAATAAAATAAATGAGACATCGAAACAAATCTTCCAGATTTTTTATAAATATTTTTTTTATTTTATTGTAACATAATTTAGTGAATAAATGCGTAATTTCTCAACCCTCCATATTTCTCTAGCCCGTATTCAAATCGATCAAACTTTCCAGTCTCGTATCATCTTATAACTAAGCTACTATGGTTCTTATTGTAATAAGGTTAAAGACTAAAATCGTATGTAAATGTTTACTGTAAAAAATCGCGGGCGAATCCAGTCATTATACGTAATAATCTAAATAATTGTTCGTGTATAGGTTTTCATCTTTGAGAGTGTCCATTTCTAGTAGTTTTTTCGTGTTACCGGCTTTTATATCTGGAATTCCAGGACGGATCTTAAGGTCCGTGTTGTAATTTGAGGAAAAATCACGTTTTGAAAATGTAATCCGTAATTCCGGATGTCTAGGTGGCCTAAGGAAGAAGGGAGTTGTGAAAAATTTACAAAATGCTTTATTCATTGAACTGCAGTGGTTTTTCTTGCAAAATATTATGAAAACTGATCATTACAGTTCAAACTACTGCTTAACAATTAAGTAAAATGTTGGGCAGACTTGGCTAATATAAAATAAACAAATTCAAGTTAAATTAGCTAGCAAAACGCCAAAGTTTTGCTAATTCAAAGCTTGTATAAAAAACTGTTAAATTCTTCACAACTCTCATATAACACTAGTTTCACTGTGCTTCGATCGCTGTCTGCATTTAGTGTTACCGCGGTACCAAAAGGTACCAGGTAGGAAATCTGTTAAAATATAAGTACATTAGTGTGTATCATGTATGTTTAAGATAAAAATACGTTTAACGCAATGTGTGACATTGTTTGACAAACGATTGGCCGAAGTTCTAAGGAAACGATACTTTAAAATACGGATACGATTTTACGCATATTCGTGTTTTTGAATCAGCAATTTCTTTGCACTTTACTATTCATGTATAAGTCATTGTTGCCACTGTGCTGTAACTATTTTTTTAACGTTAAACGGTTGTTGAGGAGCTCGTGGTTTAAAACATCCGCTCGCATCAATCTTCAGGTTAAGCCGCGCTTGCCTAGGTTGGTCTGTGGATGGGTGACCACCCATTTACATACCAAGTTACCTCTGTACCTCGGAAAACACGTTAAGCCGTTGGTCCCGGCTGTGATTTATAGATCTTTGACAGTCGTTATAGGTAGCCAGTAGGCCGAAAGTCTGACAACCAGTCTTACCAAGGGGAACCGTATTCTCCAGTACTAAGGTACTATAGAAAAATTACAGTATACTGTGAAGAAATAGTTGAAATTTTGGTCGGTTTTATTGATGATTTTAATGATTATACATAATCCTGTAACCACATACGTGCTACTGGCGCGACTCATTTTTCATCAACATACAACCTGACACAGACCTGCAAATTGCAAAAAACGTAAGAAAATTTGAATTTCGCGGGCTACCCCGACACTTCCACCTTAATAAAAAATATTTTTTTTACTCATTGCAGTTTTGTACAAAACGACAATCTTTATAAAAACCGACACTATTTCAAATCTGGTTTTACGTGGCGACACATCACACTAAACATTTCCAGTGTAACATGGCCTTCCTTTGTATACATTTTCTGTACAGACGCGAGCACCAGTATGTATACACGAAGCAACATTTAAAAGTGATTTTTCACCTACAGTGTTCATTAACGATTTTCGTTGTCACGTACATAGCATTTTAGAAGCCATACTATTTTGAAATAGGTCTTATCTCAAAGTAGAAACCGTTATTTGATGAGAAAATAGGTTTTGAATTTTGCTAAGTTTATACATATTTATGCTCGTGATTATACAATGACAGATCCGCATAAACTTCTTTTGTATTAGTTGATTGGTCGTCATGCGTACTTAATCTATGTAAAATGCTTATGTCTCGAGTCCTCTGATTAAACGCCTCACAACTTTGAAACCTATTTATCGTTACAGCACAGTGAGGAAACTCGCTAAGTAGTGTTTTTTAATACTTACTGCTCATTGTTAACAATAAATACTTAATTACATTTAAATATGTTACAGTCTAGGTATAGTCCGGCATCGTATCCTTAGAACTTCAGCTTTTTAGTTACGATCACAAATTGGGTGATAATGTCGTCAATAATGATAGGTTAATATTGAGTGTTAACTTTAAAGGTCCTATTTGAAGCCTGTGTATGAAATAAAAGATATTTTTTAAATCGTCAAGCAATGAGGGCTATCGTTTTCTAGTTCACCAGATGGCGCCACTGGTGAGTGAGGTCCTGTCATTAATTCTATTTTACACTTTAAAGTACCAATAACTTCATAAAAAGTTCATTTTTTACGTATAACAGCATAGTGTAAACTATAGATACATATTTACAATATTGCCCTAAAATTAGCAAGCATGAAACATTTAAAAATCATTCTTCCTCCAAGTCCTAACAAATTAGATCCTAACTTGCTACCTAAAATCTTCATGTCGTAATTAATCAGGAATGGCTTCATTTCCACCACAATTGTGAGTGTTAGCAAAAATACGTAATATAAAAAGGTGCACAACGCGCTAACACTGTATGATATCTGACATTTGTGAAAACCTTACTCTACACAAACGCCTCTAGCGGTGAATTCATGCGCGATAGCTCCAATTGCCTGCAATCCTCCACGGCTTTGACGATTATATTTATTGTCATTTCGAGTACACTTTTCTTATACACTATCGGAGGTTCGTACGACAAGACGTGTCGTTCGTCCTCCGGTTGTAATGTATGGAGTTGTATGGATGTTGTCAGATTAGACAACATTGTAACATTGTACATGTGCGAAGCATTGTACGTAGCGTGAGCATGACAACCGGTCTAACATATGTCATAGAATTTCATACATAACAACTGCGTGTCATGCGTGCACGCACACGCCTTAACGGAGCCGCGCATTTAGAAGTGGAGGGCACACCAGACTTACGAGTGCTCCTCAGCGGATAGGAGTGGATCCTAAAAAAAGGCGGCCGCTTTCTCCCGAACGGTGCACTATTAGTTCTCATTTAAGGTCAATGGGGTCAGCCTAATTTATTATTCTTGCTGATTGGGCGAAAGATCCGGCGCGAACACTGCTCTCTCGCTTTAATGTTCATCTGCGTGTGTCTTATGTTTTGTCCACTGTATTATTAGCGTTATTCTTTTGTTTTTTGAAGTTATACTTCTTTTGGCGCGTTATGGAAAAATGATGAGAGTAAATTTTACGATGCTCGCGCACAACGTCACGAAAAACCGACACCCTGAAGTTAGCTAGTCAACATACACCCTGAAGTTAGCTAGTTAACATTTTAGTTTTATACGCCAAAGAAGTATAACTTCTTACGTGCGTAATAAGTACACAAACACTTTTTTATCTTTTATCATAGCAAACACTGAGAAATCAACAAACATGTAAAAAAGAAACAATTTTCTCTTATTATGAAGACATTATCATTCAATCCCATATCGTAACGAAACCCTTTTATTTTTGTACTAACACCGAACTTTACGTAACACTTTTAAAATAATTGGCGATATTCACAAGCATTCCAGTTTTTGATAGTCGTGGAGTTCATTTGTCATTTATCTATAATGTTCTAGGGACGTTCAGTTTGTGTGACAAGACTTGACAAACCTTTTTTGAAGAAAAGACGTCAGTTCTTCGCACATTGCAGTAAAGCATTGAATTATGAGCCTTGTATCGTTCTTTTCACGGTAGAAATTTTAACGTCGCCGTCGTATAAGTGTACGACGTCTTTCAAGTGAGTGAAAACTACCGTGATGGATGTAAACGATTATAGAGCTCAAATTGTGTGAGAAGTCCTGTAAGCGTCAGCGCAGTGAGAGCAGCAATATGCTTGAGTTTTCATTGAACGTTGTTCTGCCAAAATAAGCCTTCCCTACAATCTATTCATAATTCTAAATGTAAACAGGGTGGAAGGGACACCGGCTCTAAGAAGGTTTGTATTTGGTACATCATTCTGAACCCCACATAAATTATGAAAAATTTATGTGAGGTATTTAAAGAAAAAAACAGCTGTTCTACATTTCCACAGTGCAGTTTTGTTAGAAACAGCTGTATTTTTTTTTAATTACTGATAAAAAAAATAAAAATAAAATCAAAAAAATAAAAAAAAACTTTCGTTAAATTCTGTGGGTTCAGAATGATGTACTTACTGAATACGTTGTGATCTAACCGTTTAAGCGCTGGTGTCGCTTCAACCCAGTATTACTATTCAGTCAAATCAGTTCCATATACAAGCAAATTTGTAACAAATACTTTGGAGAAAGGGAATGGAGTAAAATTTATACGGGTTAGTAAGTTTTGGCAGAACTTCGTTCAATTGATAAGTTAACTAAAACAATAATAATATTACCAAAAAAAGTGGTAAATCTTTATTGAATGTTTTTCACAAGTCTCTCGCAAACTGAACCTGAAATCTAAAGAGCGTCCTTATAAGTTTACTCAAGCTAAGTTGGACAAAACTGAACCTTATTAGTATGAAGTTAATTTGCATATTCCTAGCAAACACCGTGATTAAACGTTTCATAAGAAAATGAACGTTAGGACTGTACCAATAAGCTTCATTTTTGAATGATACACTAATATGTACTAATTTTGAGAAAATCTAAGCTCACTCTGTATATTTCAGCCTGATTGTCCCCTTATGTACTAACTAATGGATTTATGTTTAAATGTGTGAAGATTTTTACCAGATATACGTGGTTTTACATCGCTTACTACAAAAAAAAGGTCGCACAAGTTTTTTTACAAATAATCTTTTTACGTAACTTTTTTCATCACATAATTGTAGACATACTTACCTATAATTTATTTTTTACTGTACTGTTAACGTAAAAGAGCAGGCAAACGGGTCAAACTGAACCCGGTTTCGGTCCCATAGCAAAACCCGGGAAAAACCGGTTTTACTATGGAACCAAAACCCGGTTCCGCATGCCCTAGATCAAACAAATTGCCGACCAGCTGTGGAGACACTCATCTCTTAAAATTTTTAATGATATAGGCACCGTCCATTCCAATTGACTAATCCTTGGAAGAAATGCTGATTACTGTGAATCCCTTTTCCTCGGGTCTAAAATATTACCCAGTGAAAGTTGAATAAAAGTCAAAAGACCATTCAAAGTTACTTTTAAACGTTTGTATTTTCGTCCAATATGTTCAACTTGAATGTTGGTTCTCATTCTCAAAACCACGTATGTCTGGTGGAATTCAAAGTTAGTGTAATGTAAAATTGTCGTAAGTAAAGCTGTGATCAGATTAGGAGGTTGTGATGGGGTAAGTGTGGGTTTACAAGGATTTTTTAATTAAAAAAAATGTGCTTTTTATTTTTTAAGGTTGTAACTTAGCGCAAGAACCGAATGTTTGCTTTAAATGTAACGAACAAGATTTTTTTATTCCTGCCAGCTTGAACGAATCTTCGATCGTGCAGCCGTTCGCACCGACTTGGGAGCCACCATACTGATCGACGCGGAATATACTTGAACCGATCACGCGGTGTGAATTTCGTGTTTTTCGTTTTTGTTGCGTATACATAAAGGTCTGCTGATTCATGCCGTTCCACGTCGATAAGTTTGGCCACTCTCTTAAGCTAAGCGTCCACAGTTTCGCATTGGACGGCACCGTTCGGGGCTCTTCCTTTGAAACTCTATACTGCAGCATGTTAATAGCATCGCCAGTTAGTTACCGCCGAGCCAATGAGCCCAGGCGATGCTGATCTCAAACTGTGGACGCTTACTAACTGTAAATTTTTATGTGGGTAGTCAGAGAAAATTATCTCACGTTGTAATCGCTACTGTGTGATAGGCGGACACGCTCGATCGAGACCGAGAGAGAGATGCCTCATTGCCTGTTCTTTCCAATAACATTGTAGGGTCGCCCCAGTGATCCTTGTGCGAGTTTTTATACCTACTACCCTTTTACAGTATTTTATTGCTATCTATTACGTTGGCTAACCTAATATTTGAGTAAAACGAAATGTTCTACCACCCTCAGGTTAGCCAACTTAATAAATAAACTGTGGAACGAGTTCGAATAAGATCTGTATTTGAAAAATCGTGTTATTGTGTTATCTAATCTTGCCACTAGAAGGCGCTATTTAAAGTTTCCGCTAACAAGATTGAATAGTTATAAAAACTTGCACAATCAGGATGTCGAAATTGGATTAGAATTTTGATTATTTTTAAGATATTGACTACGAATTTTTTGTTATTTTTTTTACACTAACCAATTGCGATTATGACTCACCTTAATGGCTCGAAATGTTTGTTATACTTAATCTTTATTTTAATAGTTTAAACTAATTTAATCCTAGTGACTGAGTATTTACATACGGTACTATAATGTGTGGATGCGCTAAAGTAGCCCGTGAAATTCTAATTTTAGTAAGTGTATTTCAATTTGTCAGGTCAGTATTAGGTTGTTTGTTGATGATTGATTGATTTGTAGTCGAATTACTATGATTTTTTTTTTAGAATTATTATCTCTTAAATCGTCTCTCCTTGAGTTCATGTCACCATAATAATGACATTTAAGGCCGTCATCTTCATAATTATGGTTATGTGAATACATATTTTTGAGGGTCGTAAATCGAATGATTATCTACAAAACTGGATATTGACCTGTAAATTACATAAAAACCCAAGAAAAATTGATAATCGCGGGCTACCTTGATGCTTTTCCTTTTCGATTATTTTAACTGTTTTTTTTTATACAATAACGGTAACTTCTACATCCAATTTCGATACGAGATTGCGTTCCGATTAACAATATTGAATTTGTTAGATTATATTTTTAAATTAAGGTTTCCATCCTGTAATATTGTGTCATACTATATGTGGTGACGTCACTGATATAAATTGAAACGAAATGTCTTTTATTTGTTTTATTTTATCAACTTTCACCACTTGATACACTTGATTTTACTGCTGCGAGCTGCACTTTGTCTTCTTTCATACATCTCTATTACGTCCGGTGGGCTGCATCAATTGGGTACCCCACATCGTGATTCTGACTGTACATACATAAACTCACGCCGTTTCCCCGTGGGGGTATGCAGAAACTACAGAAAGCCACCTGCCAAGGTGATTACATACTCGTTTTGCTATGTCCATCATAGTTCGAGATGCCATGGCCAAAATTTTTGCAACGAGATTATGGTAATGACCAAATGTTGCAACACTTGCAACCACATATCGTAAAGCTCCTATTTCTGTCTACAAAAAGTCCGTTATCATTTCGTGCCTTAGCATCATTGAAAATATGGACCATCGGATAGAGGTATGCCACCGAAACCGTGGCGAGAATCTTACCGATATTTTGTTTCACACATAATTGTCATAGATCTTTCTATCATAATAGAAAAAAATTAAGATAATTCTCTGAAAACTTTTTGTTTTATTTACAACTAGCTTTTGCCCGCGGCTTTACTCGCGTTAATTTCGCATGTGATAATCAATTCGGGTTGTACTGTGTTTTTAATAATATATAATTCAATCATGATTCAAAAGACACGTGGCGCCATCTATTATCTAAAGAACGTTATTGTTGTTCTCCTCGGTAACTACTTTTTTCGGGATGAGAGGTACCCTTTGTCCATTGCTGTACACCTGACAACATATATATCCAATTCTGGATTACGGTTCAGTGGTTTAGACGTGAAAAGGTAACAAACAAGCAAACAAACTTACTTTCGCATTTTTAATATTAAAGTATGGATTAACATCGTGCGATATGGTTGGACCATGCCTTATAAGTAGGTACTGGTGCCGATTCCCTTGTTCACAAACTAAACTAAATTTAAGTTAAGTGCATCTTTTTCTTTCTATTTCATTATGAAAAGGACAGAAGATAAATTTTAGTTTAGTTCTGTCAAATTAACCAGCGCCTGACACAAGTTTAGACGTGATTAAAAAGTTGACTACTAAAATTACATCAAATTTCGTCAGGTGCCGACTAATTTGACAGGACTAAACTAAAATTTATCTTCTGTCCTTTTCTTAATGAAATAGAAAAAAAAAAAGATGCACTGAACTTAAATTTGGTTTAGTTTGTAAACAAGGGAATCGGCACCACTGTCCGCTAAATAAAGTTCTTATTTTAATGGGTGTACTATTAGGTGCACCTCTGCCTAACCCTGCGCGGATTACAGGCGTATGTTTCATAAACTAAGCTTAAACCGCTTGCCTACTTTTTTACCATAAGTAACAGAATTATTTCTCACCGGTACTGCCCTCGTGGTCGGGTTCAGATTCATCTAACGATTTTATACAGTTTTGGTCGTTGGCTCTCGTACTACCAACCCACGCTGGTTGAAAGTACTGGGCACTCTGCCGTTTTTGATTACCTTCTCCATATGACCAGCGTGGGTGGGCAAGGACGTCCCATCCCGGCGTTGCCTCATTGCATACCTATTTTCTTCTCTGTTCGACACATTGATCGATGGCGTTCGACGTTTTGTCCATACACAAGGAGCACAAAGTATAAGACGCTGTACGCATCCTTTCCAAAAATTCTTCTCAAACTCAAAAAGGGGATTCTAAAATTCCATTTTGGAGGTTGCAGCAAGGTGATACCGTAAACCCATAAATGTTTGATAAAGGCTACGGTAAGGTGAATCGGAAAACAAATTTATACAATGGAGGGGTTTTATTACCTAAGTACCTCGTAGGATTTGAAATATTTTCGAAAAACTAAGAAAATATCTGCATGACATAACTGAGGAAATGTGGGTGTGCTAATGGTACCTACTCCTCTGCCTAACCCTTCGGGTATTACAGGCGTGATATTATGTTATGTAAAAAAAAAAATATTTTCAAAACGTCAAACAATTTTGGCAAAGGTCTCAGTTAAGAGGGCATACATGAATTTGTAAACAATCATTCCGGGGGTGTCGTAGAAGAAAATTAAAATAAAACAACACATCATAATTTGTCTATATTTATTTATTTATTTATCGGAACAATTCACTACTTTGTATGATATGAAACCAAACAGTTATTTTGGCATTAAATATCGAAAAAATGTCTATTTACTAAAATTGCACATCTAATAATGACTACTACTAAATGTAATGTTACTACTATTATTATTTAATAATTATTATAATAACAGACCTATAAAGAACAACGTAGAAGGTAACAATTTAAATCAAGATCACTCGAACAAAAATATCACTGGGTTACCGGAGATAAAAATTATAAATGTGAAGTATAAAAGTAACAAAATAAATAATAATATCTATTACATACTAATAATAGTTTAATGTGTTTATATTTTGTATGATTTATAATCTATTTTTTTTATTATGAAAGCCTTTACAATACCCTTTTTTTGTCGAAATATTTTTCAAACTTTTAGTAGGTTAGAATATCGTATAATATATATCGTAAATTATTATAGTAGCAGCCGATGTAATATAATATCTGTACAGGAAAATATCTATCAACTCTCATAACAATTATTATTTATAATTTTTATTTTAAATACAATAACTATGAAAGTATATTCGTTGTTTTTGTAAATTAATTAAGTAGAGGCGATATCTTTATGTAGGTAAAATATAAAACAAAAGAGCTCCTGTATTCGTATTTTTCGGCAAGAATACTATATATATTGTACTAAGGACTGGCTTATTCTCGACCTAAAGACTACAAAAACATTTATGCGAAAAGAAAGTTTAGATGTCAATGTGTATTATTTAATTTTGCTATTTTGTTGTTTAGCTTATCAAAAGAATAGACGCACGAGTTGAAGGCAGTTGGGGCCTGACGTGAAGGGCGAGAGCACATCCTCCTCCGCGCCTCACACGTCCGTAGCATAGTGCTGTCCATGCATTTATTGTACGCTTGCGCATTCCTAAGCTCAATTCAACTCGCGCGCCTACAATAAGTACCTACAAAAGATTTATTTAATATATCAATCGCGTATTGATTGTCTCAACTTCTGAGATCAAAATTTAAAAACCTAGCGAGATTTCTCAGATGTGATGGGCCTCACAAATCTGTTTGGTTCTGCAAAATAATTTGATTTCATCTTGTAGGTATATTGTAGCAAAATAAATAAAACTGTTGTCACCTTATAACGCTTGTACTTTCATACAAATAAGGTAGGGTAGAGTTATATTTACTTTAAAATTTTATTTTATTAACAATAATATAATATTTATAAATTATTGTGTGTGTCATGGACATGATTGTTAACACTTAGACTAATGGAGATTGTGTTAAAATATCAATTAATACAGGTGTTTAGACAAAATTTACGATTCTTCAAAACAATCTTACTACCTAAATCTCTAAAATATATCCTACTTCTTTTTTTTACATATAAATTTTATAATTCGATTTCTCTGAATAATATAATTTTGAGTCAAAAAATTTGTTTTTATAAATATATGTTTTATGTTTTTTTTATAACAATTTATAAAGTTTAACACCTGTATTTTATAAAACACTTTAGTAATATTTTTAATTAAATCTATCAACAAACTAGACATGTATGTAATATTTTGTAACATACATAATATTTAACTATATAATATATTATTCTCTATTACTTATCACAATATTTTGTGACCTAAATCAATATTTTACAGCTTGGAAGACATTTATGATTTTGTTGTTTCATTTCGTACACTACCCGTAGGTACGATAATTTATTATCTAAAATATATTATGCCAATAGTAATTATATTAACTTAACATAACTATAATAACTTATATTTTATGAATGGTCAATAAGAAATCATATTTCTAACTACGTAGATTTTTAAAATAACTGGTACTCAAAACTTAAATTTCTTTTGTTATATAAATCTTTTATTATATAAAAGCTAAATATTATATTTTTGCAATATAAATTCTTCTTGAATTATAAACTGGATTTTATACCTACTTGGTTGGAAATTTCAATTGAGATATAATTTCTTAAAGCTCATACTTCTCTTATTTTAACTTCAGTAACTTCCTGTAGAAGCTCCGGGGCCAACAATGTAATATATTAGTCAATAAAATATAAAATTTATACTGCTATTAAACAATTTAGTATTTTTTTAATAACAATTTTATATATCGTATACTCCGCACTTTACAAGTTTTTTTTTCTTTATTTTTTTATAGTTTTATATATCATTCGCTGTTTAGTTCTTTTTACAGCTCCTTTAAGAAACAGCATGATATGACACAATTAAAAAGTACATAATTATACTTATATATTTTTTTCAAAATCGTTTAAAAGAAATTGATGTGTGACGAGAAATTGTTTGCCCATAAAATATTACTCTCACATAAATATTTATTCAAATTAGCTACATCTAGAACTTAGAGACGATTAAACTTAAAAAGTTGTTACTCAGCAACATTGAGCAGCCATTGAAATTGAGCAAAACAATAAAATCGAAACAGTTCATTGTCACAAGTTAGTAAGTCTGTCAAACCAAATTTAATACTAAAATAAATTCTACTGGCCTTTGACATTCACACGTTAAAATATTATATTATTTACTAAATAATGTGTAAAACTAAAAGCTATTAGAATGCTAAGTCAAATTTGGCTTGACTCATGTTCTAGTTAGTGATCACTGTGACACAATACAATACATACACTTATCAATGCGAATGAGCAATGTATAAGCACAATATAAGCAGCTCAGTTTAAAAGATGTTATACTCGTTTTCTCTATGACTTCGGCATTCTAAATTGTTTGATTTTAAACGCCTGTTTGAAAATTCAGTAGTGCAGTTTTATTAGGCATTAGTGAAAACGAGTATAATTAAACTTCGAGACAGTAATTCCTTTAACAAAATTACACATTAGTTCAAAAATTATTTAAACAAACAAGAGCTGCTCAAAAGGCTATTGATAAAGGAGTTATTCTTAAAAATTATGGCATATTTACGGTTTCAAATAATTACTATATTTACTACTAATTGAGCGTTGACTTAATCTAAGTAAACATAAACTCAATAATAACATATATTTGGTTTAATTTCTACAAACATAACGTAACAGCACCTTTATATCACTGTGGTACATGCATTCGTTGCCGATGTCCACACAGTAGGCACTTACAAGCAGAAAAGATACAATATACATACCTATTATTTAAAATCTGAGATGTAATTTGAGATAATAAATGTAAACAAAGGGGTCGCCAATACAAAAAAAAATCCTGTTAATTTAACAGTGACGTTTCTTTGTTTAAATTCATTATTTCGAATTACGTTTCATTGTTTAAATCATTGTCTAAATCTTATGCAATTTTTTTCATTACTAGCGACCTGCACTTGCTTCTTAATGACGCAAAAATGCAATGGTGACTTATGCACATCAGCATTTCTGTGATGTAAACGATCACACAGACAGACATGGCATGACAAGCAACTACATTGTATAATATGCATAGATACACAAGATACAGATTTTTTAAAAGTAAATATCGAGACATTTTCGAGACTAAAAAAAATAATATTTCGATATTTTTTAAGCACCAGAGAAGGCAGTACGTAAGGAGGTATACCTCCTTGTCTTTAAAAGGAATGGTTTCTGCTTGTATTTGTCTACCGTGTTTATGAGATAAGTAATAAATATCAGATAGATCTTGTAGCTATGAAGAGGAACTTTCCTAATGTGATTTTGGTCTTTTTATAGTGTTTTTTACGAATGCCACCAAGTAAAGCATTGTTTTTTTTTCATATACTATAACTTAACTTACTTAATCTTATATCTTTCACTAATAAAATTATTAGTACTACTAAAAACATAAAAATATATTTTTTTTGTAAATTATTTAAGATTCGCTAAAATATCTGAAAGATCAACAAATAAAGTAGATCATTAACATATTAATTGCAACAAATTTTATATTATGTGTGCGTAAATAAAATAAATCTATCTAAATATACATATACATTATTTTTAGAAATATCACTCTAGATTGAGCCATTTCATTCGTTTTGACAAGTGATACTAAGAAGAAATTCAAGAAAAGTATGTGTTATTATTCAAAATTCTTGTTTGTACGCTATGGTATGAAGGAGTTTCGTTCCTTAGGTTAGGTTTTTTATTTGCTGAAAAGTCATTCTTATTTTTGTTGCACACAAAAATAAAAACTATACATACAAATCAAGTCATCTTTATAAAACAAGTTTTTTTTTTATATAAAAACTAGACAGGTATACCGAAGGCTAACAAAGAAAAATCAGACTTTAAAAATTCCATCAAGATGAAAATTCTAAGAAATCAATCGAGCACTGAAATGAATAACTAACTGGCTGAAAAAACGGAAACTCATTCATCATATAATAAAATTAGATACATTCCGAATACATTTCTCTGATTTCATAGGATGTATTTTTCTTACTTTATATATATATTTGTATAACTTTATATATTAACACAAGTTATATATTTGCCGTTTGAGCAGCATTTTCGTTGTGTAGGGTGTGTGTACATGTTAGTTGACCATGAAAATAGGCCATTCGGGACATGCGGCTGGCGGTGGTATGGGAATCGGTGACCCTCCCCCCACTGACACCACCTCAGGGATCTGAAATTATTATGGCACCTGTTAGATTTGTCCTTAACAACAATAATAAACCTATAAGTACCAAAGCCAATTCGTGATGATTATCGATATATAAATAAAAGTGATTTCTAAATTCAATCTCTAAATAACTGCACCACATGCGGTCAATGAACCCAGAATACCATTACGTCTGCAGTTTCGCTAGTTAATTTTACTTGACTCTTTACAGGCTTTTCTTCTATTGATTTGAGGGAGGGGGGAGGCAGAAAGCACAGTTTACTTTATTTCTCATGCTTCCTAGTATCAGTAATTGAGAGCCTCATTTTCTGCATCGCACCACGGTTTACGTTGAAACTCACCATAGTCTGAGGGTGATGCGGGGGGTGGTAATAGTGCGCAGGGGAGACGGGCGGCGTGGGGTAGCCCCAGTAGACCAGCGGGGGTGGCGGCAGCGTCGGTCCCATTGCTGGATAGTAGTACGTCAGGGGACCTGTCATACACATACAAGATGGTGTTAGGGACATGTTGGTGACGTATGAAAGGTTCAGTGTCGTATGTTGGGGCATGACTCGGCATGAGTAGCTTAACATATTTTTTGGACACTAGTGTGTAAGTTTCAAAAGAGGAGTGCCGAGTCTTTTAGATAGATTTAAATTTGAATATATTTCATAGATAACGGATGCATTTGTGATTGTTTTAAAAATACTCTACACAAGTCTTTAAAATTATTTTTCATTTTTATAAAGCGATTTGCTCACTGCTATCTTGCAACAACTTAGTCATAATAAAATATTTAATACACATACATAATTAGGTCAATGTTGTCGTAGTAGAACAGTAGGCAAAAAGCTTAGGAACATGACGTAATAATCGACACTCCAAGAAACATCTGTGAATGATATCAAAATACATTCGTCTACAAATTGCGAAGATTCTCGTTTAAAACAAGATTGTAGAATAAATCAAAAATATTTTTGTCGCTTGTTCATAAATAAATCATGCAATTGTTAGTCACACTAATGATATGCCTAGTTCTTGGTACCTGAATGAAGTATACAAGGTTTGGGTATTTTAATTTTTTTGTGCAGTTCTGACAACGTGCAGAAAGTAGATAAAAAATACAATAAGTTAACATTAATGTTATGTGTAGTGAAACATATGAATTTATTTTTTCACGTTGCATAAATATATACGTACCAATAATATAATTTATCCCATTAAATTTTACCCACTTATATGCCTATATGAAAGTTCCATACATGTATATTATTGTGATACTAAGTTAATACTAAAATGCTTAGCGATTATAGATCGAATTATAAGTAAATTCGGAGAGGTAAAGCTAAGCATTTTGTGCCTTGTGACGTCTTACGATACGCAGAGGGACGTACACAGTTTATGTATGTTAGATTTGCTGTGAATATTTGGCGAAAAACTTCAAATTATTTTAAAAAATCAACAAATTTATTAAAAAATAAATAAGGCAGTTTTTGAATCAAGCTCTAACCTAAACCAAAGGCCGAATAATCAACAAACCGGAGCCGAAAATTCAACAAACCGAGGCAGAATACCCGATAATTTCGGCGAATACCCACAGCAGTCTTATTTATGTAATTATTAAGAACAAGATGAACAACTCACCGGGTCTCTGAACGCATTAACATTTCACCAAAGCAGTGCGCACTTACACCAATACTCTGTAATGTTACACACGTCGATCTTGCCGCCAACCACCAAGCCAGTCTGCGGACTTTACCAAACTTATGCACGCCTAGTAACCCTAGTACTTTTAGCACCACTAGTTTGCGACCTCAATTGGGAAAGGGATTTATAATTTACAAATATAATTTTTATATTTTAGAAATACGTTTTTAAATTGTTTTTTTTTTTATAAATATATCATAAAAATACGTTTTTAGAAAAAAAAAATTTTTTAGTACTCAGAGGGATAGTCTTGAACTTTCTTAATGTTTGCTTTTGTGAAAACAAATACAGGATTAAGGGTTGTCGCAATTGAGGTCACAATATATATGCGATAAATCAAGAGTAGATAGAGCTTATTTCATGTGATCCCACAACAAATGATAGATAGATACTTACGGCGCTTCTTGTTAAAAACACTGCCAAGTCTTTGTGCCCACTATTCCGACCCAACCTCTAGTGGTACACCATACACCCATGGACCTACCTCTAGTCAAGCACAAAACATTTTTTCTACAACACACTAAGCTTGAAGTCCCTTGGACATTTAAATTTTAATTCTGTCACCTGTCCATGCATTTTTAAAGCGAAACAATGTAGATTTCGAATGTTTTTTGTAGTTTGGGGCATAGCGGCTAAATATTGGGTTTTGAAAACGGTAATTTGCCTGAAATTGTATAATTTAACATGGAAGATTTATATATATTTACAAGGAAGTAGAGAAATTAATAGAAATCTCATAAGCATTCTATGTAAAAACGAGAAAGAGAGCTTTTAAGTTATTCTAAAATATCTACATACGAGTCATTATTACGGGTTAAAAAATGAAATTGTCTGAAAAATTCGATGTATTTGTAAAAAAAATATACGATGTATTTTTAAAATAAAATAAAATTCTATTTATTTTTTAGTTAATAGATACTATAGAACCACTTTTTAATCCGTCTATGCCCCAATAATATCATGAAGCCTGTGCTTACTGTGTTCGTTAAAAATCGACCTTTTTCGTGTCCCATGGGTTTTTTACAATGTCCATTTATCGTTCTAGACATAAAGGAACGTTAGAAGCATTAGGAGGGGTATGATTGTGCTATGTATCTGTTATATTGTGAAGGAAAAGTTATACTAAAGGAAAAAGGTAATGTGCGTATCGACGCACGTGAAAAAATGTGTATTTTAAAAACGTTTTAGTTAAATTGTGCAGCCTATTCATGTTTTTGATGGTTGAATATACATTTAAACCTCGAAACGAACGCATGTTCTTTTTAAATATTTACTGTCATACGGTTGACAGTGTGTCCGATAATGTGGCGTGACCACTTAACAAGTTTCAGAAAGTAAAATGTGTGTAACATTTTTTTTTTTGATATGAATAATACTTACCTAATTTTTTTACCCACTCACCCGGAAGTATGTTAGTAAAACATAAAAGGACGATACTTTACTGTAGCGGAGACAGATCAAGCGGTCGAGTGTTAGTGTAACCCTTCCTTCACAAGTACCTCTGCTACTACGCGATGAAGCCTTAGATAGACTTGGACTATGAACCTGATCTTCCATTTTTATCTCACAAAAACGTTAAGCTTGATAGTATTTTTTATGATTGTTTTATTCTGGATACTCAGTGCCTAAAACGAAGACAATAAAATAAATGAATTAATACCTCATACCCCGATTAAAACCAAATTAAATTGATCAAGCTAAAAGAAAAATCAGATCCATTTCATACCCGACCTTAGAAATAGTACACATATAAGAGACAATAGCACAACCACAAACCAGAGAAACTCGCAATTATCATCTAACATGTAAATTAACCTTTTATTTCTATTCGCAATACACTATATTTATCCAACTATAATTATAATAAAAAAAACCATCTTGATGCTAACAAAATGAGACAAAAAACTTTGTAAAACGGAAAAAAAACACTTAGTTCTATTCAATAAAACTACATTTTGATATGAATTTCCGGCTTCATAGTGAAAAGTTCGAGTAAGCGCATCGAAAAAGTTTGTTTGTATGCAATATAATAAGGATTTCAACTGTAATCGAAACGCTTTAGCAGTCTATGTTGTGACCCGTGACGTATGTCTATAATATTATAACGAACAGAAAATCTCCGATATCCTCACACCACGTCCCCCAGTCACTACACAAATAATATTTTAATAACATTTAGTGCAAGACAATTCATGAGAATAATGTTTAACAAAATTTGGATGCCATTTTTGCCTTTTATATGCCAAAAAGTTTTTGAACCTCAGGTAGTTATTTGGATGCTAATACTTTTTAATGATAAACATATCGGATATTAATAAGTGCACTAAAAATCATCAAAATACGTTAAAACAAAGAATTTATTTTTAACTCCGTTACGAGATAAAAGTAAAGTGTAGAATCTTTAAGATAGCAAGAGAAGAAGAAGCTGTGATTACAGAATAGCGTGTTAATGACTGGAGGAGACAGGACCCTTACCAAGATTGAATATATGAACCTTACTCATGATACTATGTAGAACTCATTTCAAGTTACACTACAAGTTATGGAAGCACAATGCAAAGATGTAGCTTTAGGAAAAATATCGTATCGTCACTTAGCGCCGTATTAGTAACTTGATACAAATGCGTTTAATGCTAATATATTTCAAGTGACCCATTTCGAACCATAGTACCAAGATAAAGTAACAACCGTGTACATTATTTCATGAAACAGTAACATAAAGTTCCGTAAACGAAACTCTTCAGTATCCGACCGCGATGTGCTTTGGAAAACTACGGAAGCTTAAATATCGGATTATATTTTGTCAACCCGAGCCATGCAACCCTTTCCTTAAAAATAAGCGGTTCATGCTACACCCTTGAATTTTTATTTGAAAAACGACATATATATTTTGGTTTTTAATACAAAAATACGTGTGCAACACTTACCGTTTGTCTGATGGGTTTCATGCACATTTTCCATAACACAACCCGACGGATACACCATAATACAACAGTTTTTTTTATATAACCATTAATAAACACAGTATTGCATTGTATAATAGACTAAATTGTAACTTCAGCAATATTTAAAACAAAACTCCTTTACTAGATTTACACAAATGATGTCTACTTTTCCATATTGCCAAAGTTACAACAAAAGTAAATAAATTTAGAAATGACAGAACAAAGATTAGCCATTACACCGTGTACTTGTGACTAAAGCCCCATACCTATATTTGTGATTATTGAGACAAAATGGCGACACCATAAAAATGACGTTAACTTTAAGTATAAATTGTTCCATTATACAAGTCACCCGATTGGTTCATACTCCCGAATCAAACCCAGTACTTGGTCGTGCTACACTATTGCACACTGTTTTTGACATTTCCTTTTTTTGTTGTCCAATGATATCATAATGCTGAAATTCGGGAATATAAACCAAAATATAGAATTAAATTATAAATTATAATTTTTAATGTATACTAATCTATGTGGTGTGAGGTACAGACGATGGGGTTAAGCTAGGTGGTATAACCATGGATTATTATTTGGTGATATCATATTGTAAAAGTTTGTTGGACTGGTCAAGGGGGAGGATTGGGATTTCATGGGATGTTGCAGCCGTCCCGTTATTTTTAAACGCTTAATTTAAGTTAGAATTTTAAAATCGAACGTTCTGAAAAAAACTTTTCCATAACTTTAAAATAGACCTAATTTTATAATTAGTTATGTATTGTTTAATGGAAGATTTATGTTAAGTTCTTTTTTTCAAATCATAGAACGTGAAATATTTTTCAATCGTCGGTTACGAAAATAAAACCTCAAAAACAAATATTTAAAAATACTGTTCAAACTTGATTAATTTGATTTAAAAAGACGGTTGATAAAATAAATATAAAGCCGAAAAAAGCTCGTGAAAAATTCAATTCATTTTGCATATTGATTACGGTAGCAAGAACACTAAATAATAAAAGTAATAACTAAGCACAACAAGTATACGACACACATATTGTACTCAAACAAAAAAAAAAACAAAACTTTAAGTATCTTAACATTAACATAGAACCTACCTATAGAAAAATATCGTGAAACAGATGTATTGCAAGATCTGAGAATTATAAAAAAAATAAGACATAACGTCATATTTTGGAATGTATGATTACTATTTTAGCAGTCGGTGCTTGAGAGCCTGTATAATTAAGCATTATAACAGTTATAACTTGAATATGAAAGTATTTTTTTAGAAATATTGATCCGCTCCTGGCTTTGCCATCGTATAATCACCATGTGTTATGCTGATGTAATAGCTATATTACTGGAATGTTTCATTAAAATCCGTCCAGTAGGTTTTGCGTGTTAATTGCAATACATAAGCTTCATACGATCAAATAAGTACCTAACACTGTCTCAGACTTAAGATCAGCCTTCAAGAAATTGGCAAAACATTGTCTTTTCATAATGGAATGTTTAATATTTAAAAATCACAACGACGTCTAATCACACAGTTGGGGCTGCCATATGGAAGATATTTTTTTGGGTCTTTGTCTTTGATGGAGAAAAATAATTGTAATTCTGAACATAAATCGTCAAAATTATGATTTGATTTTTAGTTGTTTTCATTGATTCGTACAATTTTCTAATAAGATTTCTCGCATAGTTAGGTTTAGGGAATCTCCTAAAACTGCATTTATGAGCAGTGATCGGAGTAGGTTGATTGATTTTTGGAACTTGTATCATAAATGTTCACAGAAAGAATAACATGGATAAGTCATTTTCCCGGAAAGTAATTCCGGTATTTCCGGATCCAATTAAATATTGTTAATTTTGGTAGAGATATTATTACTACTCAATTTATTTAAAGCAATGTACCACCGGTTAGTGCACCACCCTTGATATTTTGCTCTGATTGGTCGTGGGGTTGTGTCAAATCGTGACTGGGTAACGTTAAAAAAAAATATAACCAGTAGGAATTGTATTAACATTTTAATACAATTCCTACCTAAGTTCCGGTTTTTTTTAATAATCAACCAAGTCCGAAAATCCGGAGGAATGTCCATATTAATACATTTTTTTTCGGATCAATGACCCCAATTCAATCTACCTACTCCGATCTATGTTTATGAGGAATCATATTAAATGATAAATAACGAGGTACCTAAATTTTTTTTTCTAATTATGGCAACCCCCATCTTAAAACGTAAAATAAATCATACAACTACTTGTCATTGATTAACAACCTCTGGTTCACTTACAGATAATTAAAAATATGAAAATGAGAGTTCAACAATATTTAAAGTCAAGTAATAAATTCAACAAGTATTTTAAGTAAGTACTTAACCTATCAATATCGAGCTGCTAAATAACTGCCTTTATAGATTTTACACTTATTTTTGTAGTAAATTCATATTTATTAACTAAAATATCGTAAAAATAGCGAAGGCACTTCACACTCTTGAGCTTAACGTCAAAATGTCATTTTAGCTACCCTGTTTCTTGCCGATATAACACCAAATGTAACGCTGCCTTTTTTTTGGGCAATATTGGTCCAAACATAGGCTAAAAAGTCTAACAAATCCAAAACTGTAGTACATAATGCAGCATTGGACGTTTTCTAGCGTTAACCGGCCAACAAGCTTACACTTTTCCTTTATAACAGATAAACCGTTGCCTTTTCCTTCTTTAACATTTGACATGTGTGTCAAAATTTTACTCTTGTGTCTCAAGAAAGCGAACTTTTCTTATCTGCAATTTTCCTGACATTTATGACATGGTCTTGCCATCATAACGCACACATTCAGCAAAGCAAAAACTAAAAAAAAACGTTGGAGATAATTGCGTAAGTGATTTTAGCTGCTTTCTTCGTAACTGTAAAAGTATTTCTTAATTATGTTTAACCGTTATTCCCCTCAGGTACTGTTGTTTTAGCAAGTTAGTATTCTTGTACTCAGTAACGTATTGAGTTGATTGTTAATTATTAGTTTACCATTTTAAATCTACTTTATTGAATTACAGTTCACTTTTTTTTTATTTGTAGGAAGGTTGGAAGTATCAAGCCTTTGCAATAAATATTTGAAAAAATTGACATGTATTAACGGTAATTCTAACCATTATATTTGAAAATTAATTGTTTTAATTGCGCTGCTGTGCAGTTTTCTTTATTTCCAAAATATTAAAATGTCGTTAGGTAATTTTATTCTCGTTCTAATTGATTTTTTCGTTTCTTCTTAACAAAACTGCGTTCAAAACGACTCAATTATTTTTCAATGCACGACTTTCTACTTCATATAATGTTTAAGTTTCCAACTTAAACGCCCGGATAGTACGGGTAGGTAGGGAACATGGACAGCGTTGGGAACGGTGAAGCCATTGAACCTGGCAAGCCTGCGGATAAAGCCGACCCATACCCGGCCGGCAAGGCCGTCGGCAAAGCAGTCGGCAACGTATTGTACGTAGACAGCATAGGACTCGTATTCGCGTACGAAAAAATAGGAGCCGAGCCCCCATAAGAAAACATAGGTAAAGATAAAGCAGGTGTCATTTGAGGAGGCATGGTATACGCCCTCTTTGCAGGCGTCGCATCAGTCTGCTGAAACGCGCGCTCGTAAGACCGTTTGGTTGGCAGCATCGATTGCTGTTGCAACATTTGTGACATTTGAGACATTTGCGTCATTTGGGGCAGTTGGTAGGCCTGTGCGGTTGGCTGTTGGGATCGGACGGCCGCGTAGGTGGGGAGCATGCTCCCCATGGGGAGGAGAGGGGGGCGGAGGGAGGCGAGGAGCAGGTTCTCGTGCTGGCGCGCCAGGAGGCTCTGGTGCGCGATGTGGTGCGCGAGCAGGCGCGGCGCGGGCGCGGCCGGCGGGGGGGGGGCACACGTACCGGGAGAGAGCACCTTGGGAGACGTGGCCGGGGTCACGCCGCCGGTCAGCACCAGGTTCATGTCGTCGCCTGAGCACTGGAACACCTGCATTAAGTAACGAAATTAAGTTACAAGTACAGAAAAAAAAAAATGTTCGCCGATTCTCCCTTTCTATCTGTAGGTACATACTCTGTGGGTAGCGTATTTCTGCGAAACTAATTGCATTTTATTTTAAATGCCGATATGAAACTGCTAAACTTTAGATGATTAAAGAAAGAACCGGTTGTTCAATTTTATCGATTAAACTCGTTTAAATGAACAAGTCTGTCTGAAGCAGCGTTTGAAGAAAACCGATAGCGACGGCAAGTCACATTTGATGGAAGTGAAAAAGCCACATGTTTCGAAAAGAAATGGGCCTCATGTGTACTCTAAGCGGGCATTAGAACAACACTGAAACCAGTTTGGTCCTATTATCCACGTGTGAAACAAACACGTGTGGACAAAACGTACAAACCCACATCAGAAACCGAAGTAATTGTAATGATTTTGGATAGTTAAAACTGTTTTTGTTTTAAATAAACATTACTGGAATGCTGGCGGATTTTACTGTTTGGTAATAAAGGTGTAAAAGGAGGGTTCGCGAAGCCGTTAACCAAGCATTCTGTACATCAAACTAAGTAACTCTACGCAAAAATTATTGCTGGGAAACGGTTTTTTTTTGGGGTGAAAAATTACGGTATAGGGCTCAATGTAACGTACTCAAAAAATTGTGGTGATGGATGCATCGAATAGTAAAGAGGTCATGAAAGTATTTAGGTAAAGTAAAGTACATGAACTAATATATTTAACAAAAAAACTTGTGAAAAAGTTGCAACTTTGACCTCAAATATCTCTGCTACTAGAAGAAGGTCTCCAGGTATGGTCCAGAACAAAAAAAATTGCCGGAGAACAACTGCCTTTCGGCTTCATTAAGGGTCTTTTGACACACGTTTGTACTTTTGATTAGTTAAAATATTTACCTGAATTGATAAAGAAATTGAGGCTAGTGGGTTGGGTCATTTTGGCAGAACTAAGTTTCACAACTACAGGGTGTAAACAGACTCTTCACGAAGCCGGTAACCAAGCATTATGTACAGACCCCAGCACATCAAGCTACAACAATCTGTCAGATTTTTTTAATAGATTTTCAACTTTATCTCTAAAGCATTAGGTTCAAGGTTGGTTGGGAAAATCTGTCAGTTTCGGGTAGGTTAACCTGCTGGCGTCTGTACATCAAACTAAGTAACTTTACGCAAAAATTATTGCTGGGAAACGACTTTTTTTTTTGAGGGTGAAAAATCACGTTTTACGGTAGAACTTAACTTAACGCACTCAAAACATTGTGCTGATGGATGGATTGAATAGCATGGGGGTCATGGAGGTGTAAAAAAACATGTTAAAAAAAAAGCATGTGAAAAAGTTGGAACTTTGACCCCCAATATCTCCGTGGCTAGAAGGTTCCCAGGTATGGTATAATTGCAATGACGGGGAGAACAAGTACCTTTCGGCTTTGCTAAGAGTCTTTTTACACCCTTTATACTAAGTTATTGATCAGGTAAGTGTGTTACCTCAATATACCGCTGCTTCTTGCCGAAGGTCATGTACCGGTGGTGCTTCTGCTGAGCGCACAGGAACGCGCTAGCTTCGCTGTCCATCTGGATGAACGCCTCGCCACTTGGGTGACCCTGAGGTGGACACAATTGTAGAGAATTACTACCTACTTTTGTATAAGGTCTTGATGTAATTGTAAAATAACAGACAGATATGTGTTGAGAGTTGGCTAGCACCTAGTACCGCCTTAATATTTTCAACCATAGCAACTCCTGAAGGTCAGAATCAACAGTGGACCCACTACAAAAGTGATGATTCCTATAGAAACAATTAACCATAGATCTCAAGTTCGAACCCGAGATTCTGTGAATTTTTGGATTCATGTGTGTATTGCTAGTAATTGTCACTTGCTGAGAGATATTTCTCGACGGAATGTGAAGCCAAGTCAGAGGCATAAAAACTCTGACACCAAGGTAGACACTAAACACACGATAAAGAATAATTTCAACAGTCTTGTATCCCGTAGCGCAATTAATCAGAAAAGAAGACTTATCTTCCTCAGTTTTATCAGACAATCGTTTCTCAACCTGGGGAGTGTCTGTCTGAACCTAACCGACCTCACGAGCTTTAAATGAACGCTTGTTGCAAGAGACAAGTTAAATGTCACTGTTATCAGGATCAGCACTAACCTGAGCATTGTATACCATGTGAACTCCTTGCACCACTATGTTCTTGGCAAACTCGTCTAAGAATGTCAATATGTGCTCCACCTGCAAAGAAAACGTTTACAATAAGATAATACTTCTCAAAGAGTCTTCTATGCCTTTTTCTGTCGGCTTCTTTTGTTCAGAAAAGGGATCGTTTTGCTATCCAATCATTATCAGCATTTTTCCAATGGATGGGTGACCACCCATTACTTACCGAGTTTCCTACGTGCCTCGGAAAGCAAGTTAAGCCGTTGTTCTTGACTGTCATTTGTAGATCTTTGATAGTCTTTACAGGTAGTCAGTGGCCCGAAAGTCTGTCAGCTAGTCTTGCTAAAGGGAGTATTACTCAGTACTAACTAGGTTGAGATGGTCAGATAGGCAGTCGCTCCATTTAAAATACTGGTATTCCGGTTAGATTGGAAGCCGACACCAATATAATTGTGAAAAGGCTGCAGATGATGAGATGTCGACGAGCACAGTCGAACTACGAGTACAATTATGTTTGGTCACTTACTTGCGCCTCATACGGCAATCCCCTTAGCCTGACGCAGTCCTTAGCAGTTCCTGAGGTGATAACATGCTGCGGCACCAGGGCCACTGGCAACAGACCCTCTGCGGGGGCCGGCGCTGTGGACGGCGTGCTGGACTGACTTGTGCGAGTCTCTAGCGAGCGGTTAAGGACCTGAGGAAGAAGGTAGCTGGTTAGATATACCTATGTAGATTATTTTTAAAGTGAAAACTTCTTTAGGCGCGTTGGGCATTTTTGAGATGGGGAAATATTTGAACTCGCGACACCGTTAAACGACCTCTTTTTCGTTGCAGAGTTAGCCGTATTGCTACATATGACAAGCCCAAAAAAATACTGTGTATAGTCAAATGTATAAGTAAAAGACTAATGCAAAAATATTTTCTAAAAATAATCAAGAATCTTAAAAAAAAAAAGTTTTATATTCCCTTGCAGAGCTCGCCGTATTGCTACATATTACAAACCCAAAAAATAAACAGTGTATAGTTAAATGTATAAGGAAAAGACTTATGCAAAAATATTTCTAAAAATAATTCAGAATCATGGAGACAAAAAAGTTTTCACTTCAGTCGGCACTCCCGGAGTGGTTGGGTTTTTTCGTTAGCCTATTAAGTATCCCACAGCTGGGCAACGGTCTCCGGAGGTGTGATCTCTGACAATGTTAGGCCTGAAAACTAGATCAGATCGTCACACAACCCTCGCCGCAGACTATATTAGACGGTGATTTCCTCCATCAGGCGATCTTTGCAAATATCGTTATAGCAAAGGTTTTTAAGGCACAGGAGTTTTTTGGTTTTGTAAAAGGAAGACGGCCAGTTGTGAAGTGGTTTTTTTCTTCTTTTGTTATACTTTATGATTTTGGGTCGAGTTACCATTGATATGAATATGTTTTTTCATGGTGTGTAAGTTTTTTTGTTTTTTATTGAAAATACTATTACCAATTTCCAATTAAAATATTATACTTGAGGGTAAGTATTTCAACATTTTTCGCATAAAAAATGACTTAGTGTAACATCACAGTATACTAAAAACGAGTTCAGCTGTTTCATTATAATATTATTTATACAAGTTATGAAAATCAAACAGCATGCAACGGTTTTCACATAAAAATACATATATTTATTTCGCTGAATCACAAGTAGGTATCACATATCAGCATTATGATGTATTGCAAAAATACTTATGTGTGATTGATGATTTAGCAAAAGATCAAGTTTTTTGTAAGACGAAGACCGTAGTAAGTATTACTGAAGGGTTAGGCAGAGGTGTACCGAATAGCACGCCCACATTTCGTTATGTTTATAAATCCCACGTAATATGGAGTGAGCCTATTGCCATCAACCGGGCACAAATTCAGAGTCCGTGACTGCTAATGAGAAATTCCTGATATAAAGACCCAATAACACATTTGCCCGGCCCAGGAATCGAACTCAGGACCTCATGCTCAGCAGTCGCGCTCATGACCACTAGAACAAAGTAGCAACAATATCAATAAATGGCAATCAATGGAAATGACATCAGATTCCAAATTCAAACGGAGAGAAATAAAAGCGCTATAAATGTGAAAAAATACACGTGTTTGGAGGCAAAGCCTTGTGAAACGCGTTGTTGCATGTGCATCAACTGGCGAGGACTTAAACTTAGGTACTTACCAGAAACCTCAAGGGCAGGCTATAGACAGAAACATTGGTCAATAAGACATTTTTGGAATGATGCTTTTAAGTGGAATAAGAAATTATTAAAATGAAATTGCGTAAACTTCTTGACCTATGGTTTTCTAGACCTTTTCTTCGGCGTCTATGGTCGGATTCAAGGACTTGGCAAGAAATACAATGTATAGTATGACCACTTTAAGTGTGCAGTTCAAAGTGGCGTTTGTTTGTCAAGATTTGCTTCGACATGTCAAACTTGATACATTTATTTTAGTTTTGAGTCATCCCGCCTGACTTTTTCATGTGTCATTTTTTTTTTCAGGTATGTTGGTTGATGCGCCACCGGCAATAGCTTATGTCAATCGGGTTGAAAGTCATTGCATAAATACGAAATGCCTTCTAAACGATTGGCACTTCTCTGAACTCTAAAGTCACCTATTTCTATATCATCTCAACCTTGTCAAGATATTAAGAACATCAAAGAATGCAAGGTCCTTTTCGGAAGTAGGTAAGTAGCGAAAAACCTTGGCAGCATCATCAGTAATGTCTGAAATCGTCGCGTTTACATAAAACCACAATTTACGTACGATTGTTTGTGGCTGCGGCTGTTCTCAGCGATTACTCTATTACGTTCGTTGCAGATAAAATACCAGATCGTTTAGATGTATAATATTTTTGTTAGTACGAAGGTCGAGTAATTTCTTGGTAAATGCAGAAAGGAGAATATTTTATTTCACATAGGCCTACATGGGCACTTATAAAATATCGAGAACAGGTGCACGGTTCGGTTTGGCCGTTGCATGGAGAAGAACCGGCAAGAAACTCCATGGTTACTCTTTTAAAATGATTTGGTTTTACAATATTATCATGTTACAGCATTAGTACTTAGGTATGGGGGACAATGTAGGCCCGACAATAAGTCGTTGCTTACTATAGAAAAAACAAGATAAAAATTAACAAGCATCTGGGAATCTACCAGGGCCTACAATGTTCACACATTCACCAACAATCGGATTGTTCAGATTTTTTTAACTGTATTTACTGAGCCATGACTTAAGTACAGTTCAAAATAATCTTGCGGAGTGACCTTAGAACCTGTAGAAAATGAATCTTACAATCTTTGTATACATTGTTAAGAGGAAATGCGGGTGGTCTCTTCTCCATACATACACTCTCGCCTGTTTTAAACATAGAGACACAATATATCCTTCTTATTCAGTTTATGAAATATTTTTTAAGTTGTTCGAAAATTGGAGGAGGAAATAGTCGAGAGCCAAACCTCGAATTATGACTTTTTACGGTAGTTGTCCTTATCGCACCAATGCCGAAATAACGCTCGCAGAGCGACAGCGACAGTTTCTTCAAATACCTACCGCATTTCCTCTTAAGGGTTTTTCCCCCTCACAATCAAATATTTTCCATGTTCAACAGGAACAGACGATGCACAATGGAATCGCAGATTCTATGCATTGCTATTTCTTCTTCTCATAGAACTAATGACTCAGATTGTGTCCAGTGCGCAGCGACATGGACAGCTCTGTTTCATTCTTAAATGTAATTTTACGGAGAAATTTTACGTTTATGTACGTATGGTAGTTCTTTCTGGTCCAACTCATACTTACTGCGAAATAAATCATAAAAAAATCTGAAGCCGAAGTATTACGCAACTACTGCGCTATAGCTCAGATTGTATTGTACCTACTGAGTTAACAATCGTACAATGAGCCACGGTGAAGGCTTCCAATAAATGCAACACGGCTAAATTCTTGATAACATTATATTTACGCTCGCTGCACGTGAACAAAGCCAATCTGGGACTGAATAAATATTTCACCTTTCTTTACTATGAAAGGTGAAATACAACGTTCAACGTTCAACGATCTGGTTCGTGAACTAGGGCCTAGTGTGTAACTAAAGTGTCATTGTACCAACGGTCGATGATGGCATAGTCAAAAATTTATTGAATTGGCATTATAATACCGAAAACATGAATACTGTTGAATCTCTTCAAAGTTCAAGTGAATCGGTTTCTTCTAAGCAAGCGTGCTCCACCCTAGGCAGCATCAATGCATCATCGCTTTTTGCGGGCAAACGCAAGTCAATTTAGTGTAAAAAAAAAGTTGTTGTGGACATACGAACCGCTATCATCTTCTGTGAAAATAACAGAAAAGCACAGCTTGACCTTTGGCAAATTGTTGTGTGTGGGGAGGACCAACTACATATTTTGAACATCGACACAATTCGGAGCTTGGGAACAATTTTTCCTCCTGCAAAAAACACCACAACATACGAGGTGACGGTGGTGATAATTATCTTTGTCTTTGAATTCTATAATAATAAGTGATGATTAGATTGATTCCATGATTTGAATCCCTAGATTCGCAATATCACGTATAATTATATTACATTTATGTTACGTTTATCTATCTACCTTTACTATAAGAAAGAGGTAAAAGTTTGTAAAATTGTATATAGGGAGTAATCTCCGGAACGAATGATCCAATTCTAAAAATTATTTCACTGGCAGATAGCTACATTATTCGCGGGTGTTATGGTCTATAAATTATATTTATCTTATGCATACTAGCTGACCTATCACAATTTTTGAGGGCGAAGTCGCGAGCGAAATGCTAGTCATGCATGCTATGAACATGTATCTAGGTATTGTTCCATGCTGGATCTGCTAGTTCACGCTACTCTTTCAATATAAACGCTCTTTTGCATACAGATGAGTGCACATCTTACTGTATAAATCTTTGCTAGTGACCGATTTCCACCCGACTAATTTCTTAACTTCATACATAAAGTAACTATTACTGAATATTCTAGTCTTTGTGCTTCAATGTATGCGCGGCAAAGGTTATCACTGTCATGTTATAGATAGCTAATGATTGAAGAGCTTCCTAGCTTGTTTGTGTCCTTTGCAATCTGCAAGTCGTTTTGATATCGTTCATATTTTCTGAAATATTACCAGTCTTTGATCAATCTTAATGGAAGAAAATACTAGTTTTAATATTTTCTGTACTATAAACTAAGGTTATCATGCTTATTTTTGTATTGTGCTTCAACCGATTTGCTCCTCTATTCTAGTAATTTGTTTACAACTTTAACATTTTTATAAAGTAGGTACAGTCAACAAAATAGATAAGTATCCGGGGTCGAAAGATATAATTGATTTTTTCTTAAAAACCGATCGATGGTTTCGAATGAAATTAAAATTAAATGAAGAAAAATAAACAATTGCTTAAATTAATTCAATTTCATTTGAAGATTTGCAACAGTTTCTAAAAAAACTGCAACTATGTTTAACGACCATGGATACTTATCTATTTTGTTAACTGTACCTACTTTGCACAAAATAAAATATTTGACAGATTTAAACAACATCGAGAATGTACCTAATTCATGTAGTCTTTTCACGGTTATTTTATTTCTTACAGCAGCAACCAAAGCCACTTTCTAATAACCAGAGTAAAGATCATGTCATACATTGAACATAAGCTATAGATGGGTAGCTGCCACTGGTACACACATTATGTTGGAACCATCATCATTCCCTTGCCCTTATCCCAATTCATTTGGGGTCGGCGCAGCATGTCTTCTTCTTCCATACTTCTCTATTACTCGTCATCTCATCAGACACCTCCTCTCTTGCCATATCATCCTTTTACACAGTCCATTCATCGTTTCTAAATATTTACTATACGCCCGCTTGTCAGGTAGCATTCGTGAGTCAAAATCAAAAATGTTCGGAATCAAAATTTTTGTAGGACTTCCCAATATCCGCTCTTTAATAATTTCAAATCTCTTTGGTTGGAACGAAAATAAAGATTGAAGATTTTGTCAGCGATGCTATGCAAAGTCACTCAGAGGTAAAATAATAAATATTTAGTTATCTGACTCCCAAAAAAGCGTCGATGATCCGCACATTCATCTATTTTACAAGACACGCGATCAATTCATCTTTTAACTAAACCATATTCTCACCTGTTGCACTTCAGCAGTAGTAGACCGGAACAGCTCAATATATCTAGCTCCAATAGACTTGCGGTGTCGAGACAACGCCTTAGGCGCGTCGTCTTCTTTAGCAAAGAGAACGAAGGCGTCCCCAGTGGCCCTGCCGTCGGCTCGACGCACGAACAGCACGCCTTCTGCTCCGTCCAGGACTAGCACCGGGTTGTCACCCGTTGAGAAGAAGTCCAGCTGGAAATTGAGGTTATTGTTAGTATACTATGAATTGGCGGATAAAGAATTCTGGAAAACTAGAAAAGTTGCTGTAAGGACCAAAAAACTAGCCAAGAACGGTCTTGGCTTGGCTTATGAAACAACAAAACTCAAAAGCATTTATTTCAATTAGACCATTACAGGCACTTGTGTGTTTTGAAAGTACTGTAGTTGCCCATTCCAAAGCGTAGATCTCTATGGAGAAGAATGGGCAAGAAACTCCATGGACATTTTTTTCGATCAAAATATTCTATTACAACGGGAGTCAAGAAGATTTGTGTGGACCTGCATAAATCTTTGTGTGTTCAACGTTAGGTAAAGCTACGCTTAGAACTAGTTGGACATGAGTCCTACTTTCAAGCATATATAGGCTGGAGGAAGAGATGATCACTAGGTATGTCGCTTAGATGCCTTCGAACTAAATTTTTTGATCTTAGCTATTTTATAATAAATTCTTTTTTTTTGTCAGTAAATTCGTTTTCAGAACACATTTTCTTTGCCGACTTCGTTGGGAATAAGACCAAAAAAAACTCAGTAGGCAGTCTCTTTTTAAAGTACAGAAAGAATCCTTTCAAGTCATAGGATGACCATGAAGATTAGTGTCTGTAAGAGATCTAGAAAATACCGTCACTAATGTCATTACATCTAGTTCAAGTTTATTAATAATATCGTAACAGTAAAGGTTAGATAAGTTAGGTAAGGTCCCACATAATGTCAGCATCTAACCCAGAGGTTATGGCGTATCTGTGAAGTTGACAACATATTATCAATTTGGCGCCTTTGGATTGGCTGACAAGAATGTTACGTTGGTAAATGGATCGTATATAATGTTGTTAGAAGATTGTGATTTAGGAAATATATATAATATTAGTTAAGTTCTTCAGTTGCGATCAATCATAGTTATATTACAATCAGAATACATGGTGTAAGTAACGGACATCGCCGCGCAGACTGTTATCACAAATTCTGTACATAATTGTAGCCCAGATTTTTTTTGGTTATTAAAAAAAACATTTATATGTTTTATGTCAAAGATGAATACAGATAAAAACTATGGAATCCAAAAAGACTAATGTATACTCACAACTTGTTGCGGCGTCGCATCGTAAGGCAGTCCTCTCATGCGCACGATGACTTGCGCCCCACGCGAGAGGAACGCGGCCGCTTCGCAAGTGGCGCCCCCTGCTACTGACAGGAAGTCTTCGCCGCTTGCACGGTACACCTGGAGACAAAGAGGACGTAGACGATGTAGTAGATATTCAGGAAGCCTTTGAAGGATTTACAATTGACTAGCTGGAGGATTTAGAATGTTTACTTTAGAACTGCAAATCAAAAGATTAGGTAACCAATCTGATAATTTTGGTAAAGCATACTTAAAACAGGAAAAGAAGAGAAGAACCCTGCTCAAAAAGGCCCTGCTAATGTCAAAATATGAACAGCATATTGTGGTTGTAAGGTTAGATTTCTGCCAAAACGTCTCATCTATCCTGATTTGTCAAATCTAGCATGTCTCAGCACTGCTCCGTTCAACTCCGCTTTGGGAGAAGCCAGGCCTTATACGAACAGTTAAGTATAGAAATTAGCTTCGTGCTTACTTACTTATGTTTGTTTGTTATTCGCATCTAGTTAACTGATATTATTATTCGCAAAAGTTTACAAATGCGTCTACAATTACGAAGGTTAATGCTTACCTCAATGTACCGCGATCCAATATGGTGCTTATGTCGTTTGAGCGCCATGTCTCTGTGCTCCTGTGACACGAACCGCACCAGCGCCTCGCCGTTGCGTCTACCTTGAGGCGACAGGCACAGGGCTACGCCACCCCTGTGAATAACAAGAAGAAAAAAGAATTTGTCAGAATACTGTCCTCTAAAGTAAGATATAAGGGAGGTTAAGTTATACAACTCGTATCAGAAAATGAATGGAACATGTACAAGAGAAAATGGATGGCTAACCAGTTGATAATTTTGATGTTTGGATAGCCTAAATGCAGAAGCCGGAAAATTGGCTGTTGTCGCGCAGCTTAGCAGAGGTTTTCGTCCAGCAGTAGACTGGAATTGGTCCAGTTGAATATTATACCTGCTCAAGGTAATATTAATTCCCATTCATATGTTTGCTGTATTCAATCATTGTATTAACACTGTTTTCAATACTCACTTAGCAACATTGAGTCCTCGGAAGAATTTGGCGATATCCTGATCTGATGACTGCCACGGTAGGCCCCGCGCACGTACTATGCAGTTACCGTCTATTTCATCGTCTTTTGAGCTGTAACAATACAAAATAACACGTTATTTATTTGTCTGGATAGATTAATAGACAGAATATACTTTACTATACACCATATTGTTGCAAAGTTCTTTATAACTCGTCTAACAATTTTGTGGGAAGATTTGTTATCTGTCTGTAACCTCCGAAATGTAAGGCAGATAGAGAATTCTGACAGTTATTAGCTTCCTCAAATTAGGTAATTTGTTATTAGAATAAAACGCTTCATGTTTTGTTTTGTTCCCCATTCACATGGCGATGATCAGAGAATATTTTACGGTAAAAAGAAAACATTCAGATGAATTGCTAACCTCCTCTTGTTGGAAGGTTGTTAAAAAGTTAGAGGCGCACAATATCCCACCGCTCAAGTGGTTAAATAAATGCAGTATGAAGCTGTCATGTGATCCCAAAATGATGTAGTAAAGCATCTTACGTCTGTACCAGTCATCTCCGTGTGAAAATAGGTACCATTATTATGTGTGAATCTTCCAAATAAGAGTGCTGAGTAACTTTAAATACTCAGTTCAAGACGAATCTTTTTGTGAACAAGAACAATAAATTCGATAAGAACGTGGGAAAATTGCGGATTTACCGAGTTTGTTAGGTAAGCCTGAAAAGTTCGCGAAGGTTAAAGAAAAGACGAAGATATCTATATCCAAAAAGATTTAAAAAACTTGTTGAGTGGACATTGGGAATATTTTCATACACACATTGGGAATATTTTTAGTTTGGTTCTGAACATTTTGGATTTTGACTCAAAAATGCTACTTGACAAGCGGGCTTATGACACTAGACAGATCGATTTGTGGCCAAATAGTAACAAGTATTGGGTTACGATTTTCTTCGTCTTGTCCTGTCCATTCGTAAATATTTGAATGTCTTTGTTCGCGTATCATGAAAGTATTGACTATTTATAATTGAAGTACTAGAATATTATCAGCCTCATTAACGTGGGACAAACCGTAGAAATAACGGTCAATAAATATAAAAAATAAAACAATGACATTTTGCTATCGAAATTACACGCTGATTATATATTCCGTTGATTTTCGAACGGAATTTTATTTTTGACTGCAATTATAGCTTAAAAAGGTTATTATGAAAATATTTTTGGGGTGATTGTGGTGCCTTACTAAATAATGTTCCTTGTACTTGTAAGTGGTATCTAGATTTACAACTCATAAATATTTGATTGTATTTGTGTATACCTTATTGTTCAGGATCATGAAAGTATTAGATATTAATAATTATACTAAAACATACTATATTTACACGTCAATCCTTATCCTTATCATTTCATTATTAATATCATGAATGCGAAAGTAAGTTTGATTGTCACCTTTTCACCTTTCCACAGAACCGATCATCTTGAAATTTTGCAACGTTGTCAGGTGTACAGAAACGGATGTAGGTACCTTTCATCTTTAAAAAGGTACCGTTCCCGAGGTAAACAACAATAACGATCTTTTGGTAATAGATGGCGCCAGATGTGTTTCGAATCATGATTGAATTATATTATTACAAGCAGAGCACAACCCAAACCGATAATCAAATTCTGAATTAACGCGAGGGAAGGCGCGAGCTAAAGCAATATAGTAGGATTTTTGTTGAAATTGATAAAGCATCTTCCAGGCTACCTTATGAGCAGGAAAAAGCAGCAAAGGAGTTGTACTTTGTTCATTTCACTTGTAAATAAACGTGAAGAAAAATACCGCAAGGTAACCGGAATGTTCTAGAACCAAAACATCGAAGACGTGTGACATCTACCAACCCGTGTGTCTTGTGTCCCAGCAGTGGGAATATTTTAGACCGATTATTATGATTGTGCCATACCTCAGGTCGCTGGTAAGGTAATGTTTAGCCCACATAGTATTCTAGGAACCCCAGAACGTTCATAAAACAAGAATAGTGAAGTCTATTGTCCTAAATCCAACTCGTCCGTGCGTAGTAACAATATTTTAATAAAATAATAGCAAAACAATGGTTTCTAGAAGCTATAATTTTGCGCCAGTTCGCATGACGTCCGCAGCATAGAATGCATCGTAAAATTCACTACTCATCATTACTATTTTATGATTTTATTCTTGTTATAATTTTGTCGGCTGAGCTAAATTTGAGATTAGTGTTAAATTATGAGTAGATCATGCGATGTTATATCATCAATCATTTTGTCATTTTACACGTGCAACCTGTGGACCTATCTGGTCCAGTTTACGTGTATACAGCAGATCTACGTGTCCAGTTTAATAACGCAATCAGGATACTGTTGAGGCAGCCGTGGCGATGTAGTGTGTCAAAGATGTTTGCGGTAAGACATTTATAGTTGGTTTTGCGGCCATTATACGTAAAAACTGCTTTCCTGCTTGCTCGTCTTCGCTATCTTGAGTTTATTCGCAGATAAATGAGAGTCTCCATGTCATGCTTCGTATGGTCCATCGTACTGCATACGTGTCATTCGCGGAACAGTAGAGACTCGTTCACATATATCAGTCTCAAATCAAGTTATCAGTGGACCCAGAGCAGCTGCCATATGACCTACACATCGTAATGGAATATACCTAAGCTTATCTATTGAAACCTAAGCTAAATATAATACTACTAATAGTTATATCAATCTTAATTTTCTAGCAATCGGAATATTTACACTATCAATGAGTGATAGTGATGACCGGGACCTTTGGTACTAAAAGTTTTAGTATGCGACTTCGTCTGTCGATGTAACATATCCTGTAGCATTCGGTAATGGTGTTGTATATACCAGTGAAAGAATATTTGAAATCGGATGAGTGTTACCTTGGATATCCAAACTTACAAGCTTTACCTTTATAATATTAGTATAGAAGTCGGTACGACTTGATAAAGTTTTTTAAATGTTCTTAATCACACTTCACATTAGTCGAAAGTTTCTATGTATGTTTGTGTGTATGTTTGTTACTCCTTCATGCTCAAACTGCTAAACGGATTTGGATGAAATTTGGTATCAAGATAGCTTATATGCTGGATTAACACATAGGCTACTTTTGATCCCGGAAAAATGCGATTTTCGCGTTAGATGCTCAAATAACTCAATTATTTTTTTCCCCATTTTTTAAGCTTTCACAGTTACCTACTTACACAATAACGAAACAAACTGAAACTTTAGGCAATGAATTCTCTAAATGATGGTGAAAACTGCACCAAAATTCGTTGCTTAGTTTAGAAAAACAACGCGGTTATACAAACAGACGCGAACACTACGGAAAGCTACTTTTTTATCATAATTATGAATAGATGAGAGATATTATCTAGAATATCTAGTGATGCACTTGACCTCAAACTTATATACTATTATATACCACAAATACATATGTTTGCTAGTTAAACAACGTGAGTTTATTACCTTATCAAGAAAAGATTGATTTGAAAATCCACAGGAAAATCAACCGAGGCAATTGGAATTGATAGTGTATTGATTGGATTCTAGATTGTCATAATCTGTTGGTTTAATAAATGTTCTGTTGATGCCTCTCCTATGTGGTTTTATTGGTTACGGTTGTTAAAACATTGAGAAATAAATCAAGTATATTTAAGCATAAATAATATAAAATCACGCCTGTGTGAACCCCGAAGGGTTACACAGAGGTGTACCTATGTGTACAGTACACCCACGTTTCGCCAGTTATGTTTAAGTCCCATGTAAAGGGGGCGCAAGCCTATTGCCATCAACCGGGCACAAATCCAGACTCCGTGGCTGCTACTGAGAAACTCCTGCTGGGGAATCCCAGTAACAAGATACCCAGGACAGGCAGAGTGATTCAAAATTTTCGTACGTTTTTGCAGGTCAGTGAGGCTGTATGTTGATTGAAATATGATTCGCGACCGTAATATGTTATAAATAATCAACCCTATAAGCTCATTTAATCCTATTGAATGAGTTTTTCATGAAATGGAATTTTCCATCAGGAATGTATCAGTCGTAACCCGGAGTTTAGATTTAAGCTCGGTTCATGGTTAAAACATAACCGACAAAATATGGCTGCAGCCATTGTATAGATAAAGGGTGTAAAAAGACTCTTACCGAAGCCGATAGGCACTTGTTCTCCCCGTCATTGCGATCATTTTTTTCTTCTAGATCATGCCTGGGAACCTTCTGGTTACGGAGATATTGGGCGCCAAAGTTCCAACTTTTGCAGAAGTATTTTTTTTTAATACATGTTTTAATGTAACATTTTTACTTTAAACAACTCCACGACCCCCTTACTATTCAATCCTTCCATCAGCACAATGTTTTGAGTGCGTTACATTGAGTCCTACCGTAAAATGTGATTTTTCAGCCCACAAAAAAAGTGGTTTCTCAGCACTAATTTTAGCGTAAACTTACTTAGTTTGATGTACATAATGCTTGACGGCTAACCATTAACCTTGGCGGTTAACCATTTTGTTGACGGCTTCGTGAAGAGTCTGTTTACACCCTGTATACACCTCTGCTTATCCCTTCGAGGAAATACAGGCGTCATGTTATGTTATATACTCAATTTCGCTTTCTTTCACATTCATACACCCTCACTGTCACTCACACTATAGCATGCCTGAGTGAGTGTTGCTTGTTTAGTTTTAATTCCCTTTTTATTTTTCATTTTATCTTTTCTTTGTATGTATCTACATTTATAAATTATTAAACAAGCAAATAATACATTTTTAAGTATAGAAGAGTGGAGTTTCCTTACACAGGCTTATTTTCTAAAAAGAGCCACCTTTTATATCTTTTCCAATCACTAGTTTTTAAGGCTTACTTACTTAGGTCAAAATAATAAACCGTTTATGGTTTCCTACCCAAAGGGTATACACGCGACCCTATTACTAAGACTCCACTGTCCGTCTGTCTGGCTGTCTGTCACCAGGCTGTATCTCATGAACCGTGATAGCTAAACAGTTGAAATTTTCAGACAGATGATGTATTTCTGTTGCCGCTATAACAACAAATAATACAAATATAAATAATGTAATAATTAAAGGGACAAACAAGAATCGTATTTTTTTTCTGCTTATGGTACGGAACCCTTTATGCGCGAGTCCGACTCGCACTTGGTCAGTTTTCATTTTAATTTCTGAACAACTCTTCCCAATACCCCTTCCCTTATAATATGTATTAACTTCCACTTCCATTATCATATCAAATGTTATTGTCCAATATTATCTACTTACAGAATGTCTCTATTATTTTATCATAGTGACTTGTAAATAATACAATATCTACACAGTAGCACAGAAGCTATGTGCTGATATAACATACATATAATTATAATTATTTAAGTCATTTGTTTTATCAATATTTTTATATATCCTTGGACCCAAAATGTGATAGCAAAACATATCAGAGAATATTACAAATTCAAATTCAAATCGTTTATTGCTATATCCATAATGTACACTTACAGGTGCTAAATAAAAAAAAATAGAAACAATTATGGACCCTGCCGGGCACAGCAAATTTTTAAATAAGTAGAGAGAGGCAGAGCGCTTTGTTACTTTTCCTTTTTGCAAAGTTTGAATTGTTTTTTATCCTATTAAGTATTTTATATTTCTATTCATTTACTTATCCTATTAATATTTTATATGCTAGCATATCTATTTATTGCTTATTTATTTTATTTGAAGTTATTTATGTGTTTACTCGCTTTATAAATTGTTCATTATGTCTAGTGTAGAAGTGTTAAAATATAATTTATTGTGTGTATATGTTATTACTCGTGGGGCATGAAATATTCCAGGAATTATATTATTTTATGTTACAGACAAGTTAAGTTAGTACGTGCACATCTTGCTACATCGTTCTCACATAATGTACCATCTCAACATGAATGATGTAACCAAGGTTTTGTAAAAATATACTGATTTAAAAGAGTGTCCATGGAGTTTCTTGCCCGTTCTTCTCCATGAGGTCTACGCAAGGGAATGGGCAACTACAGTACTTTCACAGTTTTTATGCCTTGTGACTGTAGCTTCATTACATTATTATCTTTGTCGACAATTCAAAAGTGCCTGTAACTGGTCTACTTAAAATAAATGCTTTTTTTTTACGGATGGGAAATCATCACTCGACTTCTCCCGCTCTGGGCAGAGAGGAAGGGAGTGTCAGACTTGTACTGACTAAAACCCATCCATGTTCCTTCCTTGCCCTTTGTTTTCCAGGGCCGCGGTATCTCTATTGAACATTCCCGCAGCTCTGGCAGGCATCGGCCCTTGCGGGCCCATCCCTGTTTGCTGACATCTCTTTGAGTTGCACGTGGAACACGAACGCGCCGTCTACACGGCCTGTCGTCAAAAGACGAACGGACGGCGAGCTAGCCCATTACTCATCATCCACAGGTCCGCGTCTACGGTGGCCGGAAGCCACCACGTGACCCCCGACGCCCGGGGCGTCTCCCGCGGTGGCTGGGACGAGAGGTTCTTTCCATCTCACGCTCCGCCACCTCCTTCGCTAGCATGACTGCTTCGCAGAAGGAGGTGACGGCGTCCCATTCCCTCTCGCTCCGGACCAGGGTTTGGACCAGAGCCGGACGCGATAGGTCGCCATCGCCGCTACGAGGACACGGCGGTGCTCCGCCCAAGCGGGGCTGACCTCCACCGTGTGCTCCACCGTGTCCTCTGGGCGATCCTCGCAATGGTAACACCCGGGCATTTTCTCCCGCCCGATTCGGTGCAGGAACCTCCCGAATGAAATAAATGCTTTGATTTTGATTTTGTGTTGTGTGTTTTGAACTGTGAAAAATTTTGCAAATGGAACATTGAACAAGCTTATAATTATTCATTTTTAAAAACAAGCTTTTAAATATAGGTGTAACCTATTTTTTTCTTTCGTATTCTCTACAAAACTTTTTAATTAATACCCATATCATGGAGGTGGATAAAAAATAACTAGTTCGCCATATTGGATTTACAAGACGCCACTTAGCTAACCTTGCATTGTCATCGAAACTAAACGCGTATGTTCAATGGCTTGGGGATAGCTGTTTTAAAACAAACAGGGGGCCTACCATGACGTGTTAAAGCAGTTGTCATTCCAGTGTGGGAAAGAGATGACGCTAGACGACCTGTATAGCTCTGTCTCTTTCACACACTGGAATTACAACTGATTTAAGACGTCATAGTATTGAGTAATTTTTGCGTGAAAGAGTAACAAATATCCATATATCCTCACACTTTTTATTAGTTATTTATTTAGTAATGAAATATTTTGTGTTTTTCATTATATGAAAAATTACATCGGTCGAATGGCCGCCCCTGGACATTCTACAGGAGTCGATACGTTTGAGGTAGTTTTCTATGACATTTTCGCAAGTTTCGTTGTGCGTTGCAGGTTTGTCGATATATACCCGAGTCTTAAGAAAACCCCATAGAAAAAATCTAACGGCGTTAAATCGCATGATCTTGGCGACCAGTTGATGTCATCATGACGAGAAATAATGCGACCTCTGAACTTGTCACGCAAAACATCCAACGTTTGTCTTGATGTGTGGCATGTTGCGCCGTCTTGCTGAAACCGCCGTAGTTAACCGATTCATATCGTAAATTTTATGTTTTAAACTAGCATTTTAGGTTTCAAATGTGCGCTATTATCGACAACTTTTTTTTACAGAGTTGCCAACATATTAAACTAAATTTGGATCACCCTTTATAATAAGACTAGCTGACAACCGCGGCATCGCCCGCGTGGATGTCAGTTATCGCGACCAAAAGTAATCATGAAATTTTGATCCCGTTCCCGCAACCAGTGTATACAAAAACTTGACAAATTATATACTAAAATCTTCCACGAAAACCACTCGATCCATTGGTGAAAACAGTATGAAAATCGGTGCAGAAATTTTGAGTTTATCGCGAACAGACAGACAGACGCGGCGGAGGACTTTGTTTTGTAATATGTAGTGATAGTGATATAGGTAGAAAAACATTAGCAAAAAAAAAGAAATCAGGAAAATGGCTATAAGAGTATAGGAGTATAGGAAGACCAAAGAAATGATGGATGGAGTGTGTGAAGGATGATATGGAAGGAAAGGAGGTGTCTGATGAGACGATGAGTAATAGAGAAGTATGGAAGAAGAAGACATGCTGCGCCGACCCCAAATAAATTGGGATAAGGGCAGGAGAATCATAAAATGAGGTAGAAAATCCTGCATCCTGCCAGGGCTGCGGGACTGTTCGAAAGAGATACCGCGGCCCTGGAACACAAAGGGCAAGGAAGGAACATGGATGAGTTTTAGTCAATAGTCAGACTTGTGAGCGGGAGGAGTCATTTGATGATTTACCATCCGAAAAAAAAAGGTAGAATAACATCTGCTGTGCCAAACACAATTAGATTGCTATGCACGCAGGAGGCTCATGGTAAAATACAGGTGAAGTACCTACCTACCTTCCTTCACTAGTGATGACATATCGCTTGAGCCCACACTTTCTCAGAGAACTACGTGGAGAACTTCAGAAAATACAAATACGGAAGCATTCTAAGACTGCTGTGGGAAACCTGTCTTCACCATAGTGGAAAAAACACAATCGTATAAGTTATTGTCATTTTATTATGATTATAATAATACATGTAATACGTGTGACGCTCCCAAGCACACAATGTCCATTATGGCTGACCGAACCAAAACATCTTGAACAATGATGTTACAACACTGACCTGACACTTGATATGACCATGGTAAAGAGGGGTGTTGAAGATAACATAACACCAGTTTTTCCAGAAGGGTTAGGCAGAGGTGTACACCTACATTTCACAAGCTATGTTTAAGGACTAAGTAGCTGGGGTGAGCCTATTGGCATCAACCGGAAAAAGAGTCCAGAATCCTTCAAAGAAATCAGTGATGAAAAATACCAATAACCTCACTTTGCTCAACCTGTGTATCCCTTGATAGGTGAAAGTGCCTCCTCTTCCTTAGGAGACAAAGAGATAGAGGGTGAAAGACCATTACACCAACAAGACAATCAAGTATTGAAAACGTTGTCGATTTCTCATTTTTGCTGAAAACATTCTTGGAGGCATTGAGCTATGGGACCTTCTTTGTAGGAGATATTAGGAAACCTATGATAATTTGCCTTTAACTAGTTATGCTGATTATTTTTCAACAACCACCCACCCCTACTCCGCACGTATCCAATGGCGACATGTCAGAACATCGAGATTTGTGTAAACACAAACTTCATCATTAAAAAGGCAATAGAAGGGACTATCTTGGTAGAAAACACTAAAATCCTTAGAAGAATTTATTTAATATACATTGATAATTAAAAACTATTAAACTAAAATAGATAAACTAACAACAAACTATAAAAGGGCATCGAAAAACTCCTCCTCAACGCTGTCAGATGGTAATGTGCCCAAGAGACAGGCGGCGTTGCCACGTTGTATGGCAACACTTAGCCTCTGGCCAAAGTAAAAGCCAGCCCTTGGGTCACGGGAAGCGTCAACTAGGCGTTTCGAAATTTCCTTAAATAGGCTATGAGCACTCGGACCCCACGGCCCTAGAGTTTCAACCCCAAACGGCTCGAAAATATAGTTACCACACAGGTTTCTATATTTAGAAGAATACAATTAATTGTTATTGAAGAAAACGATAGAAAATACCCAAACTGACACGAGGCAAATGATTATGGAAAGAATTTTCTTTGCTGTGATCTTGAGAAGATTTGCCTAACCTTTGAAGATTTTCCATACTTAATACTCATCGGTCGGCACAACACGTTTTTTTCTACCATTCTCCCCTGTCAGACGTCACGGCATCATTTACTCCTTTCCCTTTCATATCATTCCTCACACAATCGATCCATCTTTTCTTTACTATTTATTAATTATTCTATGGATCCTTTGTGAATGTCACATTCCCTTCCCATGAGATGATATTACGTTAAATGTAAACATCAATGATCTTCAGAGAGGATGACAGATTAGAAAAGAGCTACAGTTGCTTCGCGTGAACTCTAAACAACCATTTTGTCAGACAATCTCATGGCTCCGTATTAAATTATGGCTGTTGGTAAGAATAAGAATAAGTCTTTAAAACATCAAGCAGAAGAAGTCTGTAAAATGGCATTAAGACCTAGGTTGGTCCGTGGATAGGTGGCCACTCATTACATACCGAGTTTCCTCCGTGCCTCGGAAAGCACGTTAAGCCGTTGGTCCCGGCTGTTATTTGTAAATCTTTGACAGTCATTACAAGTAGTTACTGGCCCGAAAGAATGACAACCAGTCTTACCAAAGGGTATTGTCTAACCCAGTCCTACCTGGGTTGTGGAGGTCGGATAGGCAGTCGCTCGTTGGGAAAAGACTAGGCAGATAATGATTACATACTTAGGTATATACATCAACCAAACTCACAAATGCAAATTCAGTAGCAAATTTCTCCCCGCGTGTCTAAACCTTGCTCGTTTCGGATCAATAAAATTGCAAACAGCGCAATACAAGTGGAAACACAACAGCAAGCCGTTCCACGCCGATTTGTATTTGAAATTAAAACTAGCAGTGTGTTGAGCTCCTTATCTTTCGGTGACGCATCGCCTCAGCCGAAATACAGGTATTGGGAACGGAAATTTAAGTCTTTAATCCGACTAAGGTTGTATGAACTGACGATACGGGGTGGTAGGGACACCGACGCACTAACGGTTACCGCGTATAAAGTACCCCCCCGTAACCCCCACATAGAAATGTAATGTAATTGTATTCTTTAATTGTGCTTCTGTGTGTTGTGATGTGTCTTGTGTGCACTGAATAAATGGGTTATCTATCTATCTATCTAAATGTTAAATTTATTGTTAGCTATTGCACTTTTGAAGGAAACAGCTGATTTACCGATGAAAAATGTCGGAGGTTACGCGGGAATATGTAGTTACCCGTTTTTGTGTCGCTGTCGCTTCCACCGTGTAAAATGTGCTCGAAATTACAATAAATACGGGGTGGACGGAACACCGACGCGAAAACGATTTCCACGTATTCAGTACCTACATCATTCTGAGTAACATACCATACTGTACCGTACACCGTTTTCGCGTCGGTGTCCTGTCTACCCCGTATAATTGTTATAACCGGAGCTCATATGAGGAGAGGGCGAATTGTGAGCAATCTCTTGACGTGTTGAAAACAAACAAAAACACACATTCTTACTGGATCCACTTCATCTGTTTCAAAGCTGTATTACTGATTCCCGTTTTCACCTAACTACCCGTACCGACTCGACTGCTACGGATAATAAGTCTAAAAGTACGAGATCAGGGTTACTTAAGAGTATCATATAGTAGTGTTATTAACTAGGTTTTCGAAGCCAGAGAGGCAGACGCGCCATGGAATATATGTACTAATATTTTGCTGCATCCGGTAAGACTGGAAGCCGACCCCACTATAGTTGGGAAAGGACGATGCAGACATCGATGATAACCAAGCAAATAGAGTAGCTCTTGCTACCGAGCAAAGCACCTGTGTGGCTACGTCCTAGGTACTAAGTATTTGATTGGTGACTTGTAATTGAAGAATTGTGAGAATTGCAAATCGTATTCGCAAGAATTGTTTCACAAACATCTTTTGAATTTGCCGTTTTTCGGTTGTTTTCTTAAACTTGGTTTAGTTAGATATGCAAACCATGTTGTGGAACGGTTTATTTGCAGTCTTAAGGCTAAATTGGAATTTACCGACTACACTAAAGTCTTAAATCAAGAAAATTTCAACGTAACCCGGAAGACGAAAGCCAAAAAATTTTAAGAGCGTAAAAAAATCAATGCGATAGTAATATTCATTGATACACCTGTTTAATGTAAAATGAATGACATTAATTTAGATTTATCAGACATTAACATTGTTAACCTACATCTAGATAATAACAGAGATAAGCAATGCTTATATACTTGTTGTAAAATCATTACTATCTGATAAGTGACCAAACGTCGCAAAATCCAAATATTTACCAATTCTTCTGCATTTGTGTCCTGAAAGGTATTGTCTACATTTTCACCAAGAAGACAAAGATAATCAGCCTAGTACCACTGCTGGAAAACAGGCTTCCTCTCTATAAGACAGTTTGGGCTGTAATTCACCGCGGATCGAGTGGTAGACGCCACACGTCTTCAAACTTTTGGTTCTAGGACTTGCCGGTTTCCTCACGATGTTTAAAATGTTTTTCTTTACCGTTTTGAGAGTAGCGGTGATGAAATAAACGATGACGTCACTCGAGAGACTAATTGTAATTAGTCACCAAAGACTTGTTTGCGTTAGGATGTCCTGTTACTAGTGTCGATGTCACAGTGACGCGTATCGCTGCAGTTTTGTCAGTCATTATTGAAACAATTATATGAATCCTTTCGATCACAAGGTCAAACGGGTATTACGGACAAAAACTTATTTTATTAATTAAGTTCCAGTAGCAGCCTAAGTTATTTATTAATAAGTTTATGTGACAGACGAAGTCATGTTCTGAAGATAGTAAGTAGTCTTCAAAGATAAAAAAGATAGTAAATGACTGCAATGTCCAAAAGGCATCAATCTCAATAGCGTTTTAGGGAAATTTATAATCGCAACGAGTATGTTAGTCCCATCGTACCCTAAATACACATTGTTCATATGGCCATGAACCTAAACACACTCTTCGCATCATCGCCATTTGGTTGAGCCAGAATCATATGGAATGTGCCTACTTCAAGTCTGTTCAAGCTCAATACCGTCACGCTATGATTCACACCTTTTTAATTCTTCGACAGTCCGTCCATCTTTACTTGGGTCTTCCTCTCCCTCTTCATCCATTAACATTGTTTTAAATTAGCTTTTGCTTGCGGCTTCGGCTTAGCTTCCGTTATGATCAGAAATTAACCAACGGTAGCAGTAAGTAGTTCCGAAGTCTAATTTAAATTTTAAGTTTAGTTTTACTTACTAACTAATTTACCTCTTTATAATATTAGTATAGATTCATCGCTCTGTTAGTTAGATGTGTTTCAGTTGTGCATGTTACTAAAGTATTCAATATGATCATCATCTGCTTTGCCTTTTCCCAACTATGTTGGGGTCGGCCTTCAGTCTAACCGGGTGCAGCTGAATACCAGTATTTAAATGGAGCGACTGCCTATCTGACCTCTACAACCCAGTTAGTACTGGGTAATACGATACCCCTTGGTAAGACTGGTTGTCAGACATTTTGGGCCACTGACTACCTGTAACGACTGTCAAAGATCTTCAAATGACAGCCGGGCGGGACCATCGGCTTGACGTGCTTTTCGAGGCACGGAGGAAGCTCGGTATGTAAGGGTGGTCACCCATCGACAGACCAACCTAGGCAAGCACGGCTTAACCTAAAGATCGACCCAAGAGGCTGTTACTATTTAGCCACGAGCAATAATACACAATAAAACAATTACAATGCTGTCCTGTTAACATCAAAAACAGTACTTTAGCCCACAATTACATCGAAATCAGCAGAATACACAGTACAGTATGCATTGAAGTGTAAGGTATGCAAATAAAAACCGCCTTTTTCAACCATTTAGTCCTGACTGTTAGTTGTTGCTGACTAAACAAATGCATTTGTTGACGATTTCCAATCCGCATCGTGTTTTGTTTGTCGATGCTTGCGAAACTTGAAGAATAAAGAACGGCGTACATTTTAGACTTTACGCCGTGACGTAGCGTTGTTAGAACGGATATTTTGAGTCAGCTTTATTTTGTGTTGTCGTTCTAATTAGACAGAAGGAATCTATGGTGTCTTGTTTCATCAATGCTGTTCTAGGTTCGTTCAAAGTGTTTTAAATCTCTAATAATGAATTATTTTACGAAGAAGAGAAAGTAGGTAGTATGTAAGATAATTTTGCCTACAGCTTACCCCCATGAAGTGTGAGTATACATATAATACATGACAAAATAATGTATTTAATTTAAAGTATTTGTTTTATAATATTGAAATTTTATTTCCTGATATTAAAAAAAAAAAAAACTTTTGATGTCTGTGTGTTTAAACCTCACTAGACTAATAAGATTCAATAAATACTACTTAGCTATTTATTTATTCGGCTATTTTAGAAATGCATTAGTTCTAAAAATAACTTAAACCGATTGCAGATTCATTAGAAATTCTAATATTGGTTAAAATAACAATTTTAAGCTGAACTACTATCACTTTCTATTACATTACATTTATACCATTTATCTACTTTAAATTTATTTAAACCAACATTATCTTCCTGTCCTTTGCCCATGTTACTGGGGCAGTACAACACGTTTTTTTTCTTCCATTTTCCTTAGTTACCGTCACCCTTTTGTTTTTTTCGGATGGGAAATCATCAAATGGCTTCTCCCGAAGGGAGTGTCAGACTTGTACTGACGAAACCCCATCCATGTTCCTTCCTTGCCCTTTGTGTTCCAGGGCCGCGGTATCTCTTTCGAACAGTCCCGCAGCCCTGGCAGGCATCGGCCCTTGCGGGCCCCTCCCTGTTTGCTGACATCTCTTTGAGGCGCGCGTGGAACACGAACGCGCCGTCTACACGGCCTGTCGTCAAAAGACGGACGGACGGCGAGCTAGCCTATTATTCACCATCCACAGGTCCGCGTCTACGGTGGCCGGAAGCCACCACGTGACCCCCGACGCCCGGGGCGTCTCCCGCGGCGGCTGGGACGAGAGGTTCTCTCTCTCTCACGCTCCGCCACCTCCTTCGCTAGCATGGCTGTCACCCTATCATTTATTTTTTTTAGTTTTCATGCTCCTCACACAATCATTTCATATCTTTAGACTTCTTCTCCATCTCCATCCATAATTTTTTTTATATTTGTCACTCTTTTAGCCACATGTGTTTCATTCCTCTTCATCAGAATTATGTCCATAACAAGACAGACGATTACCTTTTTTGTAACTAGTGCTACTTTCAAACTTCCTCTAGTATATTTTTATTTTCTTAATCCATTCTTAACACTACATACATCCACCTCAACTTCTTCATCTTTGCTACATGCAATCTTCTTTCATCCATACGACAGGTCTAATCACGGACTTGTATAATTCCTTCAACATTCTCAATTTAAATCAACATTTCTTCCTAAAACAAAGTGTGATTATCCGCAAACTCGTCACCGTGCGTCCTGTTAGCGACCGTCTCAAGTTGCAAGCACCGGAACGCTTGCGCACTATAAATCTTACAAATGTGTTCCGTAGAGGTTGTAACTCGAACCTTATCGAATGAGTTTTTATTTCACCAAAAAAGCAGGGACGAATTGTGTGGAGGTGCAAAAAATTATCGCATGTTGGTGTTAGGTTACTTTTTTGCATGTTGAAGAGTGTAAAATAGAACATTTGTTAGATTAGTATTATCAGCCTAAAATGTCACCACTGTTGGGATAGAATTCTCTTCATCGTGATCACGAGCGGGCAGTTTATATATTCTTATTTGAGATATAGAACGACTGCTTACCATGAAGGCCTGAGTTTGATTTCCAGGTCGGGCAAGGTGTTATTGGATTTTCGCATTAGGAATTATTCAGTAGCAACCACGAGGCCTGGATTTATGGTAATTAGGCTCACTCCTTATACCATGGCACTTAAATATAATTGGCGCAGTGTGGCTGCATCTATCACTATTTGGTGCATTTCTGCCTAACCCTTCAGGGTAGCAGGCGTAAACTTATATGTACTAAAGAATAACTGTATCATATCAGCATTCATCTATATCTTTATCTATGGTTAGTTATGTGGTCTTATAGATTAAATAATTCCTATACATAATGGTGTGACGAATGATGACTGTATACCTGCACTTTATATAATACATGTAATTGGAACAATGTATACTTCTGATTTTGTAGTGATAAATGGTTGATCTAAGTTATTGCTGTTTGTTTGAAACATTGTTTTCTTGACCGGGGACTGTACCGCCATTTCTTACACGATAGCCCTAGTGACACTGATTGACAGACTTTCGTGACTTTCGTAACCACTGTCAAAGATCTAAAAATGTCAACCGGGACCAACTGCTTAACGTGACAAGACCCACGAGGAACCTTTAACCTGTCACCATCTTCGAAAGTGTTTACATTTGTTTAACCTTTTAGAGGTCATAGCCGTAAAACTTATGTTAATGATCTTGAATAGATACTGTTACATGAAAAGTGTTCATGTTACTATTATTTCCAATAACGCCGTTGTTTTTCATCATTTAATGATAGAAATGCGTTTCATAAAAGACGTAAAGAACATAAAGTTATAAGAAAAGAGTTTAACAAACCTTTGCGATACAATGACAGAATTATTGATTGTAAATAACGTTTAAGTGTCTAATAACAAATTATTTATCGATAATTCAGAGGAAAAGGTTATATAAATGCAACAGGAGCAAGCCTAGATACGGCTCTGGGTCAAGACTTAGCTAACAAAACAGATTCCCCTAGCTCCCGAACTTCAAATATTAGACCTTAACTAAATACCAATATGAATGGGTTGCAAAGCAAACTAATTATCGTAAAGCTATCAAGGCTCACCTTGTTATCTTAAGTTGCTGCCGAAGACCGATAAAAGCGTAACGGAGTCCCGAAAGCGTTCCACTTTATCATAAAACAAACACTTGACAATCCTGTGCTGTCGCTTATCGCTAGTTTTTATTACACTACCACGGGTAAGGAGTCGACGCGTTCCAAAACATAAAATTTCAAGATAAGACGGTGTTGTTTGTTTGAAGAGTGTTCGAAACGTCCGCTCCGCGCGCCGGTCGGGGACGGAATGCGTTGACGTGACGCCGGGCGACACTTCACATGCGCCTGAGTTGATATGCCTGTACTATGAAACTTGGGAATGTGATGATCTTTCAAGTTATTTTGCTTCTGATTGATTTGAATACATCAGACACAGACAGTTTGGTCTTCAGGGACGACGGACTTTTGAATTCAGTAATGATTTTAGCACTATAGAAATAAACTTTTTTAATTTGACAAAGATGATGAAACTAACAAGAATTATGTTGTTCCTAGCAGGGATGTAAGCTTGATAACAGAAGACGTAATAAAACTAAAGATAGTAGAGACCCTGAAATAAACAGACCTTGGCAGATTTACCGACCAAAAGATACAGAACAGTTCTGTAAAGATATTTTAGCATAGCAACATAAGAACAACAAAAGTGTTCTATTTTGAGACAATATCAAGGAATATGATGGGAACTGTACAAATCATACACAGGAACTTGGATTCTAATGTAAAACAGATAAGAAAGTGCATTAGATATTTACAGGAGGTGATAAGTAGTTGATATAACAGTTTGACCTGAAGTGGGTGAATAAGGAAATTACTTTTTTAGGGAGTAAAAAGAAGAAATTATATCGATGGATAAAAAGGCATGTTTTAAAGAAGAAATCAGACAGAGGAAACTGGCTAACAGAAGAAGGGGTGAAACAGTTAGCAGTAGTAGTCATCATTTACACAGATATGGAATGATGAGTTTACTATTGGAAAGTTTATATTCGGGTATTTATAAGAAAGTGGACCATTGAAGAAACAATCAACGACAAGAAAACAGCAACGAATTTATCAAAGTGTAGTTAAGAAAGATGCTCCAACTGGTATAAATGTTAAGGCACCTGAAAAAGCAGGACAAGAAGGGAAATGCTTAGATATTTATTTGGACCAGAAGACTTTTAGTGAGCTAACTTTTATTAATGATGAGAGACGAGTTTAGAATACGCATAGATAAACATTTTAAAACGTCAAAGGTCACAAAGTATGACCCACATTAGCACTTTAAGTGGCACAAATCAAATTGATAAATTCATCATCTGAGCTTTTCTCGTCTATGTTGGTGACGGCTTCCAGTCCAACCGGATGCAGTTGAATACCAGTATTTTACAAAGAGCGGCTGTCTATTTGACCTCCACAAGCCAGTTAGTACTGGGTAACACGATACCCCTTGGTAAGACTGGTTGTCAGACTTTCGGGCCACTGACTACCCGTAACGGCTGTAAAAGATCTATAAATGACGCCGTACCGGTAATTGTAATTCAATAAAGAATAATACTGAATCGATCATAATTATTAGGATAGTTAATGACATTATTAGAGGTATTCAAACGAGAACTTCGCCAAGGATTTTGAAAGTTGTTTTTTGAGGTTCAAAATCACGGCTCACATTGACAAAGTGTGAAATACAAACATACTCAATGATTTACACTTACGAGTACATACGAGTTATTATAGTTTAGGTACTGATGTCAACATAAATATGACCAGGTAGAGATGCATCCCGGAAATTGTTTGATGTATGCGGTTGGCTAGAATCTTATGTTGCACTTTAAATAAATATCATGGACATGTGAACTAGGACCTGATTGGGTGCTGTTTGCGGATGAGAAAGGATGACAAAAGTAATGATACTTGTAAAGCAGTAAATAAAGAAATAGGACTGTTAATCAGAAAGAAAAAAAGAAGAAAGAAAGATAGCGTAAAGATGTGGATGATGTTGATGAAAACACTTGTAGTCTTGGTATCGAAACTAGCTCTTGAAAATAAGCAACAAATTGAAAGAATGCCATTAGAATTCGCAAGATTTGGTGATGACTTTATCGAAATTGTTAATACCTTTTCCTGTAAGAAAACATCCAACTACATTTTCTTCCCACTATAAGGAGTAAATGGTGTTACCTATAAACCTAAAATAGTAATCACAATTTCTCGCTAATAGCATACCAAGGTGTTAAAAGCCTATTCATCGTCAAGGCAATGTAACTGTCAAAGTTAAATGCAGAAAACAGATACTAAGTGCTTTAGGACAGCAGGTGTACCATAAATACTAAATTGACATCGACACTGGCATAGCAGAAGTAATGAAAGAATTTATTAAAGAAACAAGTAAGTTTTTTTGCTGTTTTTCTATGGCTTGTAAGGAAAAGCAGGTCGGAGGAGTGAGTAAATAATTATTAGTTAAAACGGTTGATAACAATACGCTTATAAATTGACTTTAATAACGTATTTTGTAGTGACATTTGACAGGACAGTGTATTTATTCATTTAAATACTGCAGTTGTTGAAGATACGTGTGTAAAAGATAATGTAGGGGTAAATAAAGAAATCACAGATAAAAAAAAACTAGATTGATGATATTATAGAAAGTAATTTAGAAAAAGTCTGCCAGCCAGTACAGTGAGAAAGAAAAGAAACTGGAGACATTCGTTTAATAAAATAAAAATTTGAATAGAGGTACAGTCAGCGGCACGATGTGGGTACCCCTTTTGAAAGCACCTACGTTCCCAACTGGGGTACCCAATTGATGCAGCCCACCGTACAAATTACAGGAATTCAACAATGTATGGTGACACATAAAATATGCTAAAATAAAACCTGTCATTAGAAGAAATAGTCGTCATAAAATTACAAAAACTGTAGAATTAGTAAAATAACCAATATTATTAAAAAGATTTATAATACGAAGATCTACTTCAAAGAGATCCATTCCAAAAGATAAATCAAAGACTGGCAACCGATTTTCATATTTGCAATACCCAAGATATCTTGTAAAAAGCAAGCCAATCGATCGCAACGTCGCCAGTTCATTGGTACAGGTGTGTTTAGTTTACACAGCGCTTTCAGGACAGTGTCGAGTAGCCAGTAGCAAGTACAGTGCAACAGTGCACGTGTGCCTGATTTTGTTGATACGCCGATTTTTATGCGCTGTTGCTGTTGCGTCAGTTCTTAAAAGAAATGTTTCGGTTAAATACACCTGGTTTAAATGAGGCTTTTATTTAAAGCTAGATTCGTCTATTTATTGAAGACCTATTTTCCGTAGGTACTGTATCTTTATAAGTGAGGAGCTCGTGGCAAAATAATATCAGCCGCTCGGGTCGATCTTTAGGTTAAGCCATGCTTGCCTAGGTTGGTCTGTGGATGGGTGTTCACCCATTACACACCGAGTTTCCTCCGTGCCTCGGAGAGCACGTTAAGCCGTTGGTCCCGGCTGTCATTTGTAGATCTTTGAAAGTCGTTACAGGTAGTCAGTGGCCCAAAAAGTCTGACAACCAGTCAAACCAAGAGTTTTCGTATTACCCAGTATTAACTGGGTTGTGGTGGTCAGATAGGCAGTCGCTCCATGTAAAATACTAGTATTCAGCTGCATCCGGTTAGACTGGAAGCCGACCCCAACATAGTAGGGAAAAGGCTAGACAAATGACTGTATCTTTATAAGTATTTTTATAGGCCTTAACAAATGTTAAAGTCCTGGCTGTGATTTGAAGGTCTTTGAACCTGTGTTATTGTACACCTGGGTTTTGAATATAAATGCAATTGTATTTAAAATCTTCCACAGTAGGTATAACTTCCGATTAAAATGTATCGGAACCGAAAGCGGAATCGGAGGTGTGGTGTATCGGAAGTTCCGAACTTTCGGAATCGGAATCGAAGCTCCTTTAACATCTTTAGTACCTAGTACTTGCAACCGGTGTGCGTGTATGACCAAATGAATGCAATGGACGGAGTAAAAAGAGTACGGTTCTAAAGGGTGTAACAAGACCCTTCACGAAGCAGAAAGGCACTTGTTCTCCCCATCATTGGGACTATTTTTTTGTTCTAGACAATACCTGGAAACCTTCTAGTTACTGAGATATTGAGGGTCAAAGTTCTAACTTTTACACAAGTTTTATTTTAAATACTTTATATTTTTAATGTAAGATTTTAACTTGAACAACCTCCACGACCCCCGTACAATTCAATCCATCCATCAGCACAATCTTTTGAGTGCGTTATATTGAGTCCTACCGTAAAACGTGATTTTACACCCCAAAAAAAAAGTAGTTTCTTAGCATTAATTTTTGCGTTAAGTTAGTTTGATGTAAAGAATGCTTGATTTACAGCTTCGTGGTGGAAGGGTTCGTTTACACCCTGTATAATTTCAGGCAACTCCCATGCGAAAAAGTCGTGAGTTTATACTTATTATGTCAGAGAGTTATAATTTAATTCTCATAACAAAAGCCATTGATGGAAAGATATTCCTCGTCGGGAAAGTAATCACATCATCATTACCTCATGGCTCTGGAACTTTCATTGACACAATGGACCCTTAGAATCTACCACTGTCTTTCTATGCCAACTTATTTTCTTACATAAACATAATACCGTGTCTACTATCCCCGAAGGTGTAACCAGAGGTGCCAGTTATATTCTTCTTTCATTATCGTGTGGTTAGTGCCTAGGGTTTCCAACATTTCGTCAGCGAAATATAGTATTTTTCAAATAAGCTTTAAAAACTATAGTACACTTTAGAAAAATATTGTATTTTATGGAAAAAAGCAAAAAAATAGACAAATATACAACGTTATTTTTTGTTTATGCGAAACCTGAATATAGTTTGCTCAGAATAAGTAACTGAATCGATTCCAATAATTTTTAAACCATGTTATATTTTGTCACAAAAATATTTAAAAAAGGTTACAAGTTGGACACCGCGCGATCATTGAGCGTAAGACGACGCTGGAGGCGCGGGCGGAACGCCGCGTGGCGGGTGAGCATGTTTTTGTACGGACAACTATGTAACAAATCAAGCTTATAACTTTGTGATTTTTCATGATACAGTTTCGAAATTTTGTACATAGATTCTTTACATAAAATTACTAGACACGTGTTTCGGGTTTCGCATAAACAAAAAATAACGTTGTATATTTATTATTTTTTGAAAACTATATTATACATATAGTATTTTTGCGTACTCAAGGTGTAAACAGACTCTTCACGAAGCCGTCAACCAAGCACTATGTACATCAAACTAAATAACTTTACGCAAAAATTAGTGCTGGGAAACGACTTTTTTTTTGGGCTGAAAAATCACGTTTCACAGTAGGACTCAATGTAACGCACTCAAAACATTGTGCTGATAGATGGATTGAATAGTAAGGGGGTCCTGAAGGTGTTTAAAGTAAAAATCATACATTAAAAACATGTATTTAAAAAAAAAACTTGTGAATAAGTTGGAACTTTTAGTTCACTAGAAGGTTAACGTAAAAGTTAACTAGAAGGTTCCCAGGTATGATCTAGAACAAAAAAATGATCGCAATGACGGGCAGAATAAGTACCTTTCGGCTTCGTTAAGAGTCTGTTTACACACTTTATATTTCTTCAACAGTATATATATAGTACGCAGACCCGAAATATACTTAGTACAATATTATATTTACGTATTTAGTACGGTTGGCAACCCTATAGTGCCTAACCTGGAGTTAGAGTTTTTAGCCACCCATGGGCCTCTAACTTGGCTTTACATGCCGTCGAGAAACATCTCTCAGTCTGGTTTGGTGTCCTCACGATGTATTCCTTCACCGAAGCAAGTCATAATTATACAATACGCACATGAATCCGAAAAATCAGAGGTGCGTGTCTTGGGTTCGAACTCGAGACCTATGAGTTGGCAGGAGACGGTCACATCACTAGACTATCACTGCTATGTTATGTCTTGTTTATTAGAGAGCGAGCCTATTGCTATCAACCGGACACAAATACAGACTCCGAGGCTGATACTGAGAAACTCCTGATTCATAACATCATCGCGCCTGTAATCCCCGATGGGTTAGGCAGAAGTGTACCTAATAGTACACCCACATTTCGCCAGTTATGTTTTTAAGTCCCATGTAATAAGGGGCGAGCCTATTGCCATCAACCGGGCACAAATCCAGACTTCGTAGCTGCTATTGAGAAATTTCTGATGGAAAAACCCAATAGCACTTTGCCCGACCTGGGAATCGAACCCAGGACCTCATGCTCAGCAGTCGCGCTTGCGACCACTAGACCAACGAGGCAGTCATGATGCAAAAACCCAATAACACTTTGCTGGATCCAGGAATCAAACCTAGGTCCTCATGCTCAGCAGTACCGATCACAGCAGCTAGTCCAATATGAGTACTTTAGGTAACACAATAACCCTTTGCTCGACCCGGGAATTGAAACCAGGACCTTCCTTGTGTGCATTATCGACCAATAAACCAACAAGGCAATCAACTACAAGTTCTAATCTTCTTATCAATAAGAAAAACGATTAAATCAGAACATGTTATGTCGTAATTACTAGTCAGGTAGTATTACTAGCTGATAACTGATTCGTGATTAGCTCCCTAATCAGAGGTTGAGCAATAGTTGAGGAGGAAAAAGTTTTTATGATGTATCGAACTCCTTACGATTACATATTTGTATTTTTTGATAGTATGTCGCGTAATAATATAATATTGGGGGGAATGAGATTCATGTCTTTGCCTTACATACATTATGTATATACAGGGGGTAAACGGAGCCGTGTAGACGGCGCGTTCGTGTTCCACGCGCGCCTCAAAGAGATGTCAGCAAACAGAGAGGGGCCCGCAAGGGCCGATGCCTGCCAGGGCTGCGGAACTGTTCGAAAGAGATACCGCGGCCCTGGAACACAAAGGGCAAGGAAGGAACATGGATGGGTTTTAGTCAGTACAAGTCTGACACTCCCTTCCGCTCTGCCCGGAGCGGGAGAAGTTATTTGATGATTTCGCATCCGAAAAAAAGGGGTAAACGAAGCCTACAAGAAGTTGTCAACATAGCATTCTGTACATCAAACTAAGTAACTTTATGCAAAAATTATAACTGGGAAACCACTTTCTTTCTTGGAACTTGAAACTTTGACCTCAATATCTCGTAACTAGAAGGTTCCCAAGTATGGTCTAGAAAAAAAAATAGTTGTCCGTAAAGTCGGTTTATGGACGATAATTTTACGTGATAACGTCATAAGAAAACATTGATGAAAAATTGCATACTTTTATGAATTCAATTTAATTATTATCACTGAATTATCATCATTTTGTATAATGCATAGATGCGTCACAAGCCGAACGCATAGGTCTTTTGTGCCTCTCTATCGCTTGTTCCGCGCTCTCGCTTGTACGCTCGGCTCAGCCGGAACGTGACACTATGTCGCGCGTGCAGCCGGCTTTCTTCGATTTATAAGACGTTATCAAGTCAAAAAATGACAATGACGGGGAGAAAAAGTGCCTTTCAGCTTTATTCAGTTCTATAGTGTCTGCCTAAGTACACCCCTACCTCTGACGTGTGTCTATTTCTACCACCCGTACATCCTCCTGTCGGAAACTTATTTATCAAGAATGAAAGAAAATATGAAAAAAAAATGAAAGAAACTAATTTTTGCGTAAAGTTACTTAGTTTGATGTACATAATGCTTGGTTGACGGCTTCGTGAAGAGTCTGTTTACACCCTGTATTAATAGAATAAAGAAACAATAACAAGCCCATAATGTGAATGAAATAAAAGACAAGGCTAACGACTTACATCATCAGTTAAACCGTTTCTGAAAAAAGTAAGTAATCTATTAATATACAATACAAGGTGGGACATCGACGTTAAACGGATTACGGTGTCCGTCCACCTTGTATACTAATCATCCTTTGGAATTGGCAACTTAAGAGGAAATGCGGTCGGTGTTTTCGCCATACTCGCCTGTTTTCTGTCTGGTTTATGACTTTAAAGCTATGATTTTTTATAATTAAATAAATATCAACCTCTTCTATGTTATCCTTTTTGATGATACATAATCTGTATAAGCACTAGAATCATAACAAAATGCTCAAAATTACCTATTTAGATCGCCTGTCAAGAGGCCTAGTGTATAAATTTCTATCTACTTTTAATGAAAAACGAAAACATAGGGATACAGTATAATATATCCTTCCTATTCAGTTTATGAAATATCTTTTAAATTGGTCGAATATTGGAGGAGGAAATAGTCGAGAGGCAAACCTCGAATTATAACTTTTTAATATAGTTGTCCTTACCGCACCAATGTCGAAGTCACGCTCGCAGAGCGACAGCGATAGTTTCTTCAAATACCTACCGTGTTCCTCTTAATACAAGAACCTCCTGAGTCACGCACGCAAAAGTTGAAAATGACCTGCATGGATTCAGACCAGAGAACTACAGTTTACTATAAACAAACGTGAAACGCAAAGCCAACACTGAATGGACTTTAGTTGAACCGTAAACTGACAGAGAACGATGACACGCCACGCTATTTACTACACTGATACATGGACTTTGATTCACCTATTGCTCATACACCGTGAAATGATAATAATGAACTTAGTGGAACCTATCTTCTGGGCTTTTTCTTACGATGAGATTGACGTCCAGTGCACCTACAATGTAGAATCTCTGAAGCGACTTGTAATATAATCATCATCTTACTGTCCCATGCGCCGGCGCAGAGCATGTCTTCTTCCACATTTTTCTATACTCATCATCTCATCAGACTCGTCCTTTCTTGCCATAGCATCCTTCACACAGTCCATCCATCGTTTCTTTGGTCTTCCTCTACTCTTGTAGCCAAATTTTGTTCTTGTTTTTTAAATATACATGTGGTAGTGTAATTGAAGAAGCAAAGAAATTATTTAAATATTAATTCAACCTCATCATCCTCATCTGACCCTTCCACATTCATAGTATGTACTAGTTCCATGAATTAATTGTATGTTGCTGTCTATAGTAGTCTCATTCAACTGCTATGGAAATGACCAGGAGAGATAGTGTTCTTAATGTCATAGAATATAATGCCAGATATTTCTTGAATTGCTACAGAATGATACAATAGCTGATCCATTTTATCTTTAATTGATAACCTACAAGCACCTACATTTGTTATCATTTATGGTTAAGTTATCTCTTAAGAACTCTGCCTAGTTCCGAGTAGGAACTCTTCTTCTTAGCGTGTCAATGCCAATCTAAATGGAATCAGCACAAAATTTGGTGACGAGTTTGACACTTTTAGTAGCGCCCATAAGCTCCTGTGATGTGCAACAGTGCAAGCAACCGGACAGGCAGGACACGATGTTAAGTGTCCCATCGTTTCGCATTAGAACTGATTGCAATCTGAATTGAGTCTCAGGTGACGAGTTTGGCACTTAAAAGCGTCCATAAGCTCCTGTGGTGTGCAAGCCACAGGACTGGCAGGACACGTTGTTAAGTGTCCCATCGTTTCGCATTAGAACTGATTGCAATCTAAATTGAGTCTCAGGTGACGAGTTTGGCACTTAAAAGCGTCCATAAGCTCCTGTGGTGTGCAAGCCACAGGACTGGCAGGACACGTTGTTAAGTGTCCCATCGTTTCGCATTAGAACTGATTTTAGGCTGTTACTTCTAAAACTGTTTTTTCTTTTGAATCTATTAGGAATTGACTTACCTCTGTCCTGAATGAGGTAGTTCGTCGCTTCACCTTGCTTGAGGGCATCCCACTTTACGCTAGCCGATTCGCGGTCTCTACTCAAGAACACATCAACCCCAACGGTCATAGTTTCTACGGGTAATATGGTCGGCCCATTGCCACTTTAGTTTGCTTATTCTATGAGCAATGTCGACAATTTTGGTTCTTTTTAAACAAAATTTATAAACGTAAATCTAGACTTCAGTACAAACACTACATCGGCTATCTCAATCCTGCTATCTTAACGAAGCATAGCTTAAAGTTCATCTCTTATCTGTCGACCGAACGTCCTCTGGCAACCTTGTTGATCGGTGGCGTCTAGGTGATACACTTAAGGTGATGACACACGGTTCGCTTATATGATCCGGCTGTGATGATCCGACTGCTAGTGCTCAAACCTCTTCAGTTTGAGTGAGAGTGTTCTGTTAACCACAACGCGGACCCAATGCGGGTTGATGCATGTCAATTGTTTTTTTTATTTAACTGAAAACATCCCAGTTAGATTTTTTTACCATTTTAAAAGCGGTAGTGGTGTGTATACATACATATAATACACATTTAATCCTATTGAGTGACTATTTCTTGAAAAAGCCAATCAATGGGATTAATTAGAACTTAGAGGGTTGTATTGATGATTTCAATGATTATAATTCTGTAAATACATACGAATTACGGCCGCAAATCATATATATGATTATGATTGTGATTCTGTGACTACATACGTGTTACTGGCGCGACTCATTTTTGACCTGCAAATTGCATTTTTTTTTGCAATTTGCCGCTCAGTGTCATGTCATGCTGTATGTTTAACAAAATATATTTTGTTAACACGTATGTAGTTACAGAATCACAATCATGAAAATATCAATATGACCCTGTAAGTCTATTTAATCATATTGAATGACTTTTTCATGAAATATAAATAATTAAATACGTAATTGTTATTACACTACAAATAAAATACGGTCTTTGGAAGTGGAGTTGCGGACACCACCGCGGTATACAATACGTACAAAAACTAATAATGATAATTTAACTTACGAAATGAGAAAAGTTTTCATAAAGTAAGTTCTATACAGAGTGAGTAATTTTCTTAAGTAATTAAAAAAATGGCAGTTACATTATTAATGACAAAATAAAAAGCTCTTCAAAATCTATCCATACAACAAAATACACATACAACAAAAGTTAAATATTTACGCATTTTAAACGCCTGAAACTCTTATCGTGCTAAAATGAGCAACAGATGGCTCACATAAGGTGTTCAATGCAGGCGCTTGCGCATAGTCGTCGATTCAAGTGATCATATCAAGATACAGTGCTAGGTATCTTTTGGCGCTTAAATGACAGACTAGCGTTGCTGTAAATCCTATAGGGTGGAAGGGATATCGTCGTACAAACAGTTACGACGAATTCAGTAGGTACAGTGGCAGCCTTTTCCGCCTGATCAGCTAAAAAACATTTATGGAGCACGCGTCAGTGCAAGCAAAAATGAGCTTAGTGGTGATCAGGCGGGACTGTCCTCGATTGTACATCATTCCAAACCACACAACCATCTAGGGCACCGTACAATAGGGACAATAGAAATACTATAGAAATTTTGCATCAGTAATTAAAAAAACTGGTTCAAGGAGGCGGGGAAAAGAGCTAATGGAAGGAATTGTGGGAGGCCTTTGCCCAGCAGTGGGACAGTATAGCCTAAATAAAAATTAACTAGGTGATCCTAAAGTCTTGTCATTATGTTAGGGTTTCTGAACAGTCTACTTGCGTTATGGACTTGCCATGTTGTTGGCCCATAGGCACGCAACTGGGTGTTCTATACATTTAGACGACTAAAAAAAGGTACATTTACAAGGCAGATGCGAGTGGCATTGCCGGGAGTTAGAAGCCCTAGATTGTAGCGCTTCAAACTTCTAATTACGGAAATATTGGGGGTCAAAGTTCCAACTTTTTCAAAAGTTTTTTTTAAATACATGTTTCTTATGTATGTTTTTACTTAAGATACCTTCACGACCCCCGTACTATTCAATCTATCCATCAGCACAATGTTTTGAATGCGTTACATTGAGTCCATCCGTAATGTTTGGTTGGCGGCTTCGTGAAGAGTCGCTTCACAGCCTGAACCTAGTTATTTTGAACTAAAAATGCAAACAATTTTAATCGGTGGCGTGCCCAAAATATTGTGCGTGCATGCGTGCTATCGGTTCGCCAGCCCTGCCCTAGAAGGACATACGCTTACCTTATTGGTGCGGTTCTTCTGAAAGGTCAGGTGCGTAGTACTCGCAACCAGCGTGCGTGTACGACCAGATGTATGAACGTGGACGAGGCAAAAGGAGTACCGTAAAACGGGGTGAATAGGACTGCAGGGGTGAATCGAGACAAAATTTGAAAGGGATTTTAAAGTTGAATTGATATAATATGTTACCAAAAAGAACTCTTTTTTATTTACTTAGTTATACTTAATTATTTAGAGACTTTGTTGGTAATATATCATATCAATTCAACGTAAAAATCCCTTTTTAAGTTTGTCTCTATTCACCCCTGCAGTCCTATTCACCCCGTTTTACGATATGTAAGGATCGTAGCAGGTGGCGTTATGTGGTTTCTGGTAGGCAGAAACCACAGAACACCACCTGCTCCCATGGAAAAAGGGAGTGAGTTTATGTATGTATGTATGGTATTACAATTTTGCAGGAAACGTCTGGTTTTAATTTTCCAGTAATAGGTTATTAGGTACTTAAAATTAATATTTTAATTAATTAAAACACTTACCAAATACCAGTCTCTAAAACTAAGTCCACGGTCTCGGGTAACTCTAACCGGAAACCTGAAAAATAAAACAAAGATATTAACTATACGAACCGCACAACATACGGAGAACATTGAAATCAACCTTATTCACAGAAGCATAAAGTTCAAATGAATTTAAGTGTAATAAAATCAATTTGGAAACCAGGATTTGAATACGTAATAGTTAAGATCACGGGAATTGGCTGAAGGCGAGAAGCAGAAGATCTTCGCCTTTGTAGAGATCCGCTTCGGGAAGTTATAATTCCAGCAGTGGACGCCTTTCAGATGAAGAATGATGGTGAAGAAGGACGTCCATCATCATCATCATCCACACTGCTGGATATAGGCCTCTCTTTGCTTGTGCCAAGCTCAACGTTCTTTTACCAGCCTCATCCAGGATATTCCCTCAATAGCAATAATGTCGAGTGCCCATCTCCCCGCCGGACGACTAACACTTCTCTTCCCATTCTTTGGACACCACTCGGTCACAGCTTTACTCCACCTGCCATCACCACGCCTTGCTAGGTATCCTGCCGGGAGGACGTTACGTAGCTTGTACAAGAAAGCCTGAACCAAAGAAACGGGTTGTCTTACCATCAGTGATTATCCTCTGTATGATGCTCGCCATGTCTTTGACCTCAGCTGCGTAGAAGTTATCGCCGCTGTACGGACTTATACCTAAATCTGTACACAAAAGCGTTAAGGTTTTATTGTTGAAAAATATCGATTTGTTAGGTACACACGGCGGCACATCAAGCTTTACATTTATACAGTATACGTGGCCTCGCTTTGTATATACTTTCTGTACAATGATCGATCCGCATAAATTGGTTTTGTATAGCTTAAACAGCCGTCGTGCGTACTTTGTTTAGAAGCAGAATTGACGCTTCAAAAGTATGAAATAATTTTAGTTTAAGAAAACTAAAAATCACGTTTTCTCGTATTCTTCTAAGTTAGCCCTTTCATTTAATACCTATATCATGGGAATGCATAGAAATAACAAGTCCATCATATCGAATATAGAATGACGGCACTTAGCTAACCATGCTGTGTCATCCAAACCAACCATGTATGCAAAAGTTCAGCTCAAACGGAAGCCGGGAAGTGGGTCAAATTTAACTTTTTAGATTTTTTACATAGTTACTAAAAGCGTAAGTCGTAGTTAATAAAAGCGTGTTAAAAAGTGTACATATACCTCTTTGCCATAAGGAGAAGATCAAAATAGGTTCTTAAGAAACGGCCCTGTGACAAACAGACAGACGGTGTGGATTGAGTAATAGGGACCTGTTGCTACTCCCGCTTCCACTTTAACTGAGGAACGCCTCGATTGGCCAAATGCGGAACTACGCGGTAAGCGTACATCAACACTATAGTATAGACATTATATAGTTATTAGACCTGTCAAACTTGCGTCAACCTTAGAATAATTGCTAGTTAAGCTATCAGCTAAGTGCTACTTAACAACTCATTTCATTGACAGTAATAAATGAGTTTGAAGTAACCAACTTCACAGTATTTATTTCTAACTAAGTGTTCAAACTGTCGCAATACAGGGTGTTTATGATAATTAAATTACAGCTTTGCCCCGTTTCACCTTCAAAGAGATCCCGATTAGATATTTTGCCATATGAAACTTACAGGCGCTTACTTATTTCTTTGCAATAGCTTCTGTCATCCGTTTTAGATGTTTTCCTCTTGTTCTGAGGATGCTAGTCTATTTAAAAAACTTGAATAATGTCAGTCCTGCATCCGACGAGTACAACGCAGAATTCTTGTGAATAACCAAATCATGCAACATACTGAAGTAGTTACATTGGCAACAGACAGATGCCTTATCTGGTAGAACTAAGTGGTAATGTTATGGATTGGCTACCATTGCTCTCATAACAACGAAGTCAAACATGATAAGGAAACTGGAATGTCCAAGAAGTGAAAATTCCAAGATATGTGACACCAACCCGCACTGGGCCCGCGCGTGTTGAATACCGATCCCACTCCTTCACACCGAGAGGATGCCTGTTTCGCAGCGATGAGATAGGCACCCTATTCCCAAATCACTGTAACTCCTAAAAGCCAGAATCAATAGTGGTGACCATCAAAAAACGACACTAAAGCAAATTAACTGTTTTGGTTCCCGCAACGAGATTAATGAGAAAAGAATTGCGAAGGAATAGAAAAAACATAATTGCCACTTCCCTCCATATTAACACGAGACAGAGCGAAATAAGGCCAATAGACACAAAAGGACGTTGACAACTAGGATAAGCCTAGTTGCCTAGCATCACGGATAAATATTATCATTCATATTATTGGGTCCTAAATTGTGAAATGTTAAATTTTATTCCAATAATAGATATGGCAAAAGCGTCTGAAAGCACCGACATTTTTAGCTGTAGGTACATTACAGACTGATTATGCTTATAGTGTGTGGTGTAAGTACTATTGATAAAGGATACAGTTGAGCATATCCAGCAGCGAGCCGGGATGGTCTGGTGGCGGCGGCGGCGGGGGCACCGTACGTGCGCCCGCGACGGCACGCAGCGTATACGCGCGCACGTACTCCTTGCGAATGTCGTGGAAGCGCGCGTAGTACGTCGGCAGGGACAGGTCCTTGCTGCAGGCTTCGGGGTGCAGGCATTGTCTGGGGACGAAGAAAAAGATTTATTTAATCATCTGCATAGTCTTTACCATACTATGTTGGGACCGGCTTCCAAGTGCAGCTGCATACCAGCTAGTAATTTAAATAGAACAGTTACCTATTCGGGCGCGTAGCTGCCGTAATTACACCACTTTGGGGCTTCTGACAACTCGTCAAAGATCTACAAATTGCAGACAGGATCAACGGTTTTACGTGCTTTCCGAGGCGGAGGCGGCGGTGGCGGACGGAGGGGTCTTGTAAAGTATAATTCAACACTTTACAAGACCCCTCCGTACCTCAACCCAGTGAGACATCCATGGACCAACTTATATCAGTTCTGCGTATTAGTCGCGCCAGCGTGACAATTCTGAGCTCTATGGTCTTAACATCAGCAAACAAGACTCCATAGAAAAAATTCAAAGCGACATTCTTTTCTCTCCGGATTACCATTTCTCATCAATACCATATTTTTTTCTATACTAATGTTACTGATTCACCTATGATCATTATCCTCATAGATAATTTCGTATAATAATACGAAAGCCATCAGTCCTGACCTCTGAACGGTGAATGGAAACCGTTTGTGTTTGGGGAAACTAAATAATGTATGAATGCTTTTTTTTTTTGTTTGTGTACGTTGTTGTAAACGACACGGGAATGTGAATTAAGTCTATTCGTTTTCTTGTGGTTAGTGAGTGCCTCACCTGGTCTCAGAGTTTAATGGCTTTACATGCCGATGAGAAATATCTCTAAGGCATGCTGGTTTCCTCACGATGTTTTTTTCACCAAAGCATGTGATAATTATACAATACGCACATGCATTTGAAAAATAAGAGGTGCGTGTCTTCGGTTCGAACTCGAGACCAATTCCTATTTGAATCGGATCGGGGACCCTAATCCCTTTTCTGTACTTCTGTACATATAAATAAAATTGGAGTGTCTGTTTGTAATATTAAAACAACCGCTTTTTAGTAAGTGCATATGGATGTATACACGGTACATATACATGTATACCAAAACAACATTTTTTACAATTTTTGTCTGTCTGTCTGTTTGTTCCGGCTAATCTCTGAAATGGCTAGACCGATTTTGACGGGACTTTCACTGGCAGATAGCTGAAGTAACAAGAAGTAACTTAGGCTACTTTTATTTTAGATAAATAAAAATAATTAGGGTTCCGTGCAAAGAAAAAAAAACCCTTGAAATTGGTAACAAAATTCGATTCAAATAGGGAAGTGCTTATAATAAAAGGGATTTTTTAATAATAATTTCACGCGAACGTCACACGAGCGCCTCTAAGTTACTCCTTATAATATCGAAAAAGTAAAATGAGAAAGTATAGTATGATCTTTGACATACAGATACCTAATGAAAAATTTACGTATCGTTTCAAAATCGTGATGTAGTATAACGGAAACAGTGACGCACCTACAATAGATGTTAATGTTTACCGGATGTGGACAGATTGGTATCGAGTTTCGACGCTTTCATACAATTTTTGTCGTAGCTCATGATCTGGCTCAGAAATAGTACTGGATGTATGTAAGAGAATTTTAATGTTTTACTTTAGAAATGGTAACTCAGTGAGTTTACGATTTGTATTTACCGATAACACATTATGAGGAAATCCGGTAGGTATTTGAACAAAATATCGCTGTCGTTCTGCGAGCGTGATTTCGACATTGGTGCGATAAGGACAACTATACTAAAAAGTCCTCCAAAATTCGACCAATTTTAAAGATATTTCATTCGGAGAGGAGCTCGTGGCTAAATAATAACAGCCGCTCGGGTCGATCTTTAGGTTAAGCCGTGCTTGCCTAGGTTAGTCTGTGGATGGGTGACCACACATTGTATACCGAGTTTCCTCCGTGCCTCGGAAAGCACGTTAAGCCTTTGGTCCCGGCGGTCATTTGTAGATCTTTGACAGTCGTTAGGTAGTCAGTGGCCCAAAAAGTCTGACAACCAGTCTTACCAAGGGGTATCGTACCCAGTACTAACTGGGTTGTGGAGGTCAGATAGACAGTCGCTCCATGTAAAATATGTTATTCAGCTGCATCCGGTTAGACTGGAAGCCGACTCCAACATAGTTGGGTAAAAGCTGGGCAGATGATGGTAACTGAGTTAGTTTACGATTGGTATTTACCGATAACACAACAATCATTATTAACTGCCTCGTTGGTTGAGTAGTCGCAAACGCGACTGCTGAGCATGAGGTCCTGGGTTCGATTCCCGAGTCGGGTAAAGTGTTATTGGATTTTTCCATCAGGAATTTCTTTCTTTCTTTCTCAGTAGCAGCCGCGGAGTTAGTTATGGTTAAGGCCCATGTAAGGACTTAAACATAACTGGCGAAATGTGGATTTAGAGTACTTTTCTTGGGTACACCTCTGCCTAATACATTCGGGGATTACAGGCGTGATGTTATGTAGTAGTAGTCATAAAGGGTGTAAAAAGGCTCTTAACGAAGTTGAAAGGCACTTGTTCTCCCCGTCATTGCGATCATTTTTTTTTATCTAGACCATACCTGGTCAAAGTTCCAACTTATTCACAAGTTTTTTTTTTTTAAATACATGTTTTTAATGTATTTTGTTTACTTAAGACACATCCACGACCCCCGTACTATTCAATCCATCCATCATCACAATGTTTTGAATGCGTTACATTGAGTCCTACCGTAAAACGTAAATTTTCACCCCAAAAAAAAAGTCGTTTCCCAGCAATAATTTTTGCGTAAAGTTACTTAGTTTGATAATCATAATGCTTGGTTAATGGCTTCGTGAAGAGTCTGTTTACACACCGTATACTTGGGTACACCTCTGTCTAATACATTTGGGGATTACAGGCGTGATGTTATGTAGAGTAGTCATAAAATAATACTTAGTAGCATACCTTAAGGGAGGTTGTCCGTCTGTGACAAGCCTGAAGAGTGGCGAGTGAGGGTCCACTTGTAGAGATCGCACGAACTCATCGAACTGAAACGTAGAAAAAAAAAATCTTTAGATCGCATATAAATTACAGTTTCTTGATTATTTCTTGATTATTAATCAGGAATTCTCAGTAGCAGCCACGGAGTCTGCATTTGTGCCCGGTTGATGTCAATAGGCTGGCCCCTATTACATGGGACTTAAACATAACTGGCGAAATGTGGGTGTACTATTAGGTACAGCAACCTTATGGGGATTACAGGCGTGATGTGTATGTTATGTTGATTATAATACTGATTTTTTATGGTGATGCCTTTATTTGGTCTGAAAAAAGAGATAATTTTCTTGTTGATTACGTGGCATCTGCTTATTTGCCTATCATCGTCAGCCTTTTAATGTCCCCACTGCTGGGACACAGGCCTCCTCTCTATGAGAAGGAATGGGCTATAATCCACCACGCGGGCCCAGTGCGGATTGGTAGATGTCACATGTCTTCGAATTTTTGGTTCTAGGACATGCCGATTTCCTCACATTGTTTTCCTTCACCGTTTTTGAGAGCAGTGGTAATGAAATATGCGCCTGCCTGGGTTCGAACCCACGACTTACTGTTCGTAAGTCGGCGTCGCTACCACTGGGCCACCGCTGCTCTATTTGTCTATACATCACCATAAAACAGGCTGTTAGAAAGTGACCAAAGGTCGAAGCCATTAATGTCGGTAAAGTTTTTTTGAACTTAATCCCGAAAATTCTATCTTAACAAAACCAAGTTTTAACGTTAAGCGGTTAGACAAATAATATCATCCTAAATTAAATACTAAAAAGATCATTAAAAAAACATGCCGCTTAAAACCTAAAATAGCCTAACAATTATCTATAGGCTACAACATAACCTTCACTATACATAATGATGTACATAAGTATTTCGACAGTATCGGACGAATCGATATTTTATTCCGTTATTATACCTGAATAGATTGGGCCTAAAAATGTTGACGGCCTCACTGCGGTGCAACTATAAAGGTGACTACAGAATGGACGGTGGTAATTTTTATTACCCGACTACCAAGGAAGAGTTATGTTTTTCGCGCGTATCTTGTATGGATGTATGTATGCATGTAATATTTTTGATTACTTCATATCTTCCAAACCGCTGCACGGATTTATTGAATAAACATATCGTTAGATTCTTCTTGGTAACCCAAGTGTTCTTAGATAGGTGACGTGAAAAAAAAACCAACATGACGACTGTGAGACGCTATAGTTTTACATACATACATACATAAACTCACGCCCTTTTCCCATGGGTGTAGGCAGAAACCACAGAACGCCACCTGCTACGATCCTTACATACTCCTTTTGCCTCGTCCACGTTCATACATCTGGTCATACACGCACGCTGGCTTTAGTAAACAAATTTTGGATCTGAAATAAATTAGTTTTGCAGAACGTACAAACGAAAGGTGCTATGAATCAGCTTTAATGTTTTGAGATAATACGTGGCTTTTTCGTCAAACCGCCGACTAAAAAAGATTTATAAGAAGGGGACCAACTCCTCAACGTGCTTTCTGAGACCGGGTGGGGTCTCGGAAAGTAATGAACGGTGACCCATCCACGGTCCGACTTCAGTAAGCGTTGCTTAACCTTAAAAATCGACCGCTGCGGTTGAGATTATTTAGCCACGAGCTAAATCTAAAGAGTAAATAAATTAGTTTGACAATCGCCAAATCAGAATATTTTTTTATGGAAAAATCTGTAGCCTCTTCGCGTACAATGTGAACTAGACCTAAGACCTATTCATATATTCATGGCTTATATTATTAAGTTATTATTTTCATCAATTATAATATTTTTTCCAGCGGATAAAGGTTTCATGTATAATCACACATAATGAGTTAATCACCGACTAGAGGTTTGTGCAGGAATTCTCTTGTTTTTATTTATGTAATTGATTTGTCTATGCAAGAATATATATAAATGAAAAAACTTGAGACCGATGACCTTCCTATTTATTACTTAAAATAATCATCATCAGCCTACGGCAGTCTGCTGCTGGATATTAGCCTCCTCAATCGCACGCCATTGCACTCTATTCTCACTAACTCTCATCCATTGCTACCCCCACCCTGCGAAGATCATCGCTCTATCGAGCCTGAGGGCGTCCCATGTTACGCTTAAAACTTTAAATATCAAGTAGGTATCTCATAATGAGACAACGTCCTTTTGAAATTGAAGCTTATACCTCCGTAGATACGGATGCCACAATTAAATAATTTAAGGTAATTTTATGATATGACCTTACAGGTTTTTCGCTTACTAACTTACAACAAAAAATAATATTTATAGGTAGTCTTCAAAAAGAATGAACAACAACCACTTTTCAACCACCAACGGACAACCACTTTTCAAACTTATAACTTAAGGCATAATGTTGAAAAGTTATCGTACCACCAAGTTCACTGACGACGGTCTGCCACTTTTTTATCTCATCAACCATTGATTAAAGAAAAATAGTGCTTTAGGAAGCTCGACATCTTTTTTCAAGATATGTTGATAGACACCCTATACAATTAATATTTTTTTCGTCCCTCAGTTACATATATGCATACACCCCATTTTTATTTAATTGATAATTTTATATCACTTATGTGTAGTGGTTCATAGAAGACACCTACTATCCGAATTTCAACTTTGTCGTGCCAACAGTCTCGGACTCGGAGTTAAATGATGGTGACATACGGACGGACAGACAGATATATTGAATATTAGCCATTTGGCTACGGAACCCTAAAAAGATATGGAAATAACCCTGTCTTTGCTGTCGCCGTTTAGTCGGGTATAAAATCACCACCGTCCAACCGTCCAATCTGTAGTCACCTTTAAAGTTGCACCGCGGTGAGGCCGTCAACATTTTTTAGGCCCAATCTATTCAGTTATAATAACGGAATAAAATATTGATTCGTCTAGGCTTTATAACTATAAGGTATAAGGTTGAAAAGTTATTGTATGCAGGTACTACCGAGCGCACTGATGACAGTCTGCCACTCACTTATACCCTAAGTAAAAAGGTTGAAATCTGGACAACCGTCATCGTCAGTGACCTTAGTAGTATATTACTATACTGAAAATTGGAACAACCAAACCACCAAAACTGAAACCTGGAAGGTGTTCAGCACTGAACACCTTCCAGGTTTCAGTTTTGGTAGCTACGCATTTAAAAAAAAACTTGTGAAAAGGTAGGAACTTTGACCCCCAATATCTCCATAACTTGAAGGTTCCCAGGCATGGTCTACTTGAACAAAAAAATGATCGCAATGACGGGGAGAACAAGTGCCTTTCGTCTTTATTAAGAGTTTTTTTAAACCCTTTATTTACCGATTCAGATTAAAAATCAATATACACTCACAAGAACAGTCAAATAATGACACAGCGGCTATCTTTAGAAGCAAACCCCAGTAGCCAAGCCAGTAATTGGCTCAGTTGTTTTTGGCGGTGCAGTCAAAGTGACAAGCGGGGCCGGGCATCGAACCCGGGACGGTACTGTTAGGAACTGGTTCTTGGTACCTGTCGCACTCGTGTACCCTGAGAAATAAACACAGATGCATTTCCGTGTGCGTGTTGCGAGTTTGGCTTTTTTTACTGTGTCTTGTTAATTTTTTTGGTGTTTGGTGGAGTTGAGATTTTTGAGGGGAAGGAGAAGCTCTTTAGGATCAGACAATGGAATATTGTGAAGGGTTTTAATTTTGGTTTTAAAGAAGCTTTTGAAATTAGAATGTAAAGCAAATTACTTCAACAAAGTACGACCCAAGACACTGAAAACGTTAAAATAATGATCGCAATGAAGTTACCACGCACCTATTTTTATATGGAGCCTTCGACAGAGGTTTTATTAAACCAAACCATTTCATTATTTTTAAAATTATGAAGAAACTTACATTTCTGCTTGCTATATTCGTAATTTTTGCGGAAGCCACGCAGTTTAACCGTCAAGAGTAACAGCGACTACGCCCTAAATTACGTACGACAGGCGGATTTCTCGACTACACTTAAATTTTCACTTTTTAAACACACGAGAAAACTTGATATGCCTTATGCTAATACTCGCAAAATTTTGGGTGTGACCTAGGTAAATATATGTTTAGGTAATTTAAGGGAAGCTTAAGAAGCAGAAGGATAGAATTTTGGAGTATCTGCTCACGTGGTTTTGGTAACCGTAGTTACAGCAACAGTAAACCCGTATTTGTTACTAATAATAAATCATTTTTACAGACACTTTTTCCATTGATCTTTGTTAGTAATACAGCTTACGTAACTATGTTCGTACCTGTACTTAATTACAACTAATCTTATTCATATATTTTCCTGCAGCATCAGACCCCCAGTTATGCATACGAGTCCAATACTCCAGGAAAATGCCGTCTGGCCTATCCCCAATCACCTTCAGGATGCTATTGGCACCCCTCCGAATCTTCGTTCTTTTTCGCATAATTGCTGAAAAACTATCGGCACTATCGGTATAGTCGGTTACTACTAATATTTTAATCAACATATACCTGACACTGACCTGAAATTGCAAAAATGTGAGAAAAATTAAATTTCGCGGGTTACCTTAACGCTTTAGATGACTAACCAACGGAACCCTCATCCTAACAGTTCACTTTCTAGTTCTAAAAATGACAGCCGACTACGTTATTGGAAATTTGAAATCCAAAATGGCACCGGTTAGGTCTGTCATAGATTAAATATAAAATAGATATATGATTTAGATTCATTGATATTTACTTGTTTAAGTTCTGAATGTCGTTAAAGATACAATGATTTCTAGATATGATGAAAAAAAAAAATAGGCACCTACGTGAGATATTGAGATAAACTGCGAAGCGCTGTATCTATTTTGATGAGCTATACGAAAAATTTGGTAAAAATACAAGGTGGAAGCGGACCACTCACGAAGTCGTCAACCGAGCTTTCTTTACATCAAACTGAGTAAAAATTATTTCTCGTGAGTGATACGCAAAAATTATTGCTGGGAAACACCTTTTTTTTGTGTGAAAAATGTTGTGTAACGCACTCGAAAACGTTGTGCTGATGGATGCATCAAGCAGAAAAGGGGTTATGGAGGTATTTAAAGTTGAAACTTTGACCTTCGATATCTCCGTAACTAGAAGGTTCCCAATGGAGTAGGAACAAAAAATGGTCACAATGATGAGGAGAACGAATGCCATTCGGCTTCGTTCAGGGTGTTTTTACACCCATTACTATCACAGGATCTATAGATGTTGGAAGCACTTGGGAGAGACCTATCATATTGTCCATTAGTGGCAGGTTTTCAGCTGAAATAATGATGATTATGAACAAAAGAGGTGCTCATGGCTAAATAGTAACAACAAGTTCGTGAATTGGTGACCGTCCCTAACAATACAAGACTCCTCTGTGTCTCGAAAATCACGTGTAGCTGTTGGTCCCAGCTGTCATTTGTTGATCTGTGACAGTCGTTACAGGTACTTAGTCACTCACCCGAAAGTCGAACATTAAGTCTTACCGGACACGTTGGAAATCTATTGGGGAGGCCTATGTTCCGCAGTGGACAGCAACGGGCTGATATGATGATGATGATGAAGGGGTATCCGTCATCAGCATAGATCGGAGTAGGTAGATTGAATTGGGGTCATTGATCCGAAATGTATATATTAATATGGACATTCCTCCGGATTTTCGGAATTGGTTGATTACTAAAAAAACCGGAACTTAACCGACCAATCAGAGCAAAGGATCATGGGTGGTGCACTAACCGGTGGTACCTTCCTTTAAATGAATTGAGTAGTCATGATATCACTACGAACATTAACAATATTTAATTGGATCCGGAAATACCGGAATTACTTTCTGGGAAAATGACTTTTCCATGTTATTCTTTCTGTGAACATTTATGATACGAGTACCAAAAATCAATCTACCTATCGATCACTGGTCATCAGACAGGGTCCACGTAAATATTACTATTCATTTGAAGTAGTTGGAGCAAAGACATGGCGGACCAAATGAAATGAATAATGATGGGGGGATTGTGTGAGGAATGATATGAAAGAAAAACGAGTAAATGATAGCGTGACGGTTGACAGAGGAGAACGGAAGAACAAAACGTGTTGCGCCGACCCCAAGTAACATGGGACAAAGGCAGGAAGATGATGAATTCTTAGAAGTAACATCAGACAAAGCAAAGGTAACGCAGATGATGAATTGAGGTGGTTCCTTTAAAAAGCTGCTAACAGGTATTCAATTATTATTATTTGTTTTTATACTTGTACGTATCTCGGCTTTATTGCCGGATTTATAGAATAGCACGGGTCGTAGCCAAGTACTACCCCGGGAAAGTGGTGATATGATGAGATGATGATATGATTGAATTTTGCGATGATGAGTCTCTGTGTCTGTTAAACTGTGTGTGTGCGGTCACTCCATGTTGTGTGTTTATTGAGGTAGGTATTAAATCTATGTCTCTGACACAGAACTTCTTTTAGGATACACTTTAGTAAACACTTAACAACTTGTCTGGTCCCGCAACCGCGTCTAGAATCCCAATATTTACCTTTCGATGATAACTTAAGTAAATAAATCTAGTTTGCTGCCATAACTAGATTTAAAGGACTGGTTTAAAGCACTTTTTACCGGTTTCGTTTATTTATTTAAACATGACCAAAATAACAGATAATTCCAAGCTATTGCACAGACAAAACGCTGATTAAAAGAAACATATTTAAGTACGACAAGGAAAATAAAAAATATAAAATAATATACTTCAAAATAACAATTAAAAGTCATCTTTCATGCCTCCTCTCACAAAACAAGCACGAGACAAAATCATCTTTCGTTTATCCTCTCACAGACACAAACATCCACGACATAAATGTATTATAATGAATTGATCATCCGCGACTGGACGCGTAGTTAGTGCTAGTAGACAACTAAATAAAGCTAATGAAAGCAAAGCAAGAAGAACTTAACGATTGAGTTTCAAAGTGTTTCAACACATCACCTTCCTGCCCTTGTCTCACCTCATGTTGCTTCAAGTCGACACAATACGTATTTTTCTTGCATTCATCCCTATCAGCCGTTACTTTATTATTCACTCCTATAGCTTTCATATCACCCCTCACACAATCCATCCATCTTTTGTTAGTCTTCCTCTTCCTCTTCATTCATCTATATATTTATTAATAGCTAATGCCCGCGGCTTCGCCCGCGTGAAGTTCGGTAATTGTCCCACGGGATCGCACTATCGGTATATAAACTATGTGTCTGCCAAATTTCATCCAAATCCGGTCGCTAGTTTTTGCGTGGGAGAGTAACAAACATCCAGGCATGCATACTTCCTCACAAACTTTCACTAGTGCTAATATCACTGTTTTAATAACATGCGTTTACAATTATTACTGTTGTATAATTTACACCACAAAAATTTTTGCTTATGTAAATGATACAAATCGAAACAGCTGGTAGTGTCACTAAAAATGCTTTTGCAGTTGGTAGATGAACTTCAAACTCCAGATCGCTAGTAAAACTTGTTTGAGACTCAAGCAGGTTAGAGAAGAATGACATAAAACAAGAAAAAAGAGAGGAGACTCAGCAGTGGTTAGAACAGGGCGGCCCACGACCATGATGATGATGAGTTGAACTTCGAAAAAGCTGAATCAACCAAATTATATTCTACATACTTAATTATAACCTCTCGGGAACTAACGGAAATAAGATTGGAGAGTTTATTTTATTAACAAGTCCGATCTCAATGTTCTCTTGAAAAAATCTTTGACAGAGAATTCTCTTTTTATATCCTTTTATATTGTCGACATCATTAACGATATCTTCACAAACAAAACACACACAATAAAATTCCTTATCCCACCAAAGCCCTTTCAAAAAGACAATTCCCAGCTGCGAATAACCTCAAAATGGTCAGTTTCCGCGTTGCCTTTTTTGTACAGTTACAAAACAGGTTGTTCAAATTGAAGGGAGAGATATTTTAAAATGTGGATCGCCGCGGATTCATACCACAGAGGATAGTAGGAGTAGGTACAGAAGCTTAACTCCACACAACGAGCAAATACAGGCGTACGCACAAATGCATACTGCATGCAGTTTGGAGAGACGACTATATAAATATTGCAAATGGTACTGCTGATCATGAGATCCTGGGTCCGATTCGTGGTTCAGTTAACGTTGCGGGGATCCGCTGGATGCGTGTCGCACGGGACCGGTCAATGTGGCGACACTTGGGGGAGGCCTATGTCCAGCAGTGGTCTTTCGGCTGTAATGATGATGATGATGCTGTGTTTTTTCACCGGGAATTTCTCACTCAGGAGTATTTTAACAGCCCGCAGTCTAGATTTGTACCCGGTGGAAGGCGATGCCTCACTTCTATTACATACGATATACTCGTAACTTACTTCCGTGGCTGGCAAAATGTGAGTGTACTATAGAGTGACCCTTTCCCAAATCCAATGGAGTTTATCGCCATGTTGTGATTTATGTAATGATGAAACTATATCAACAGACAGAAGTCGCGGTGCCTGGATTCACTGTACGTGGTGCATGTTTATACGTGTGAGTAAGAAGCCGAGCAGTCGCTCCATGTAAAATACTGGTATTCCGCTGCATCCGGTTAGACTGGAAGCCGACCCCAACATAGTTGGGAAAAGGCTAGGCAGATGATGATTCTCAAGTAAATAAGGTTTACATATTGCATGTACCGCTTACGTAGCGAAGTAAAAGCAAAGCACAGTCTGTTAATTTGGCATTTCAGTATATGAAGCCGTCCTTCTGAACTTACTTATTCTGTAGTAGGTATTCGCACTTCCTCAGTTTCGCCGAAACGAAAACTTTTGATCGAATTATCAATGGGCTTTTGACATGATTGACGCTTGTTCTCAAAGATATTAAGGTCTTGTGTATTGCCCGTATTTTTTTTAAGGTTTATTGCCATTTTTGGTCGAAGTATTACGGTATTTGGTTGGAAATTGACCTCGTTTTTTGATCGATTTTTGAATGGGGGTCTTATTTGGAAAGCCAAGTTAGTAAGAATTACTATTCTATTCTAATTATCTACATATATATTAAAAATTAAAAGACTTTGATCATGAATATTAATTGGCAATATGAGGTAGAATTTGTTTATTTTTAATTAAAGCTAATGCCGCTATTTTAGATGATGATGATAATGACGTTGATGATATCAAAGTTATGATGAAACGCTAAAGTTAGAATTGAAACATGGAAATATTTGGAAATAAAGTTACATAAGGTTATATCCCAGTATAATATATATATAATATAATTAATATTATAAATGCGAAAGTTTGTGAGGATGTATGGATGTTTGTTACTCTTTCACGCAAAAAGTACTGAACAGATTTGGATGAAATTTTGCACACAGATAGTTTATAACTTGGATTAACACATAGGATTTTTATCCCGGTAGTATAATCCCACGGGACAATTTAAAAATTAGGACCTTTTTTATTAACGCTAGATGAGGCAGAGCCAGTTCACTGTTAAAACACAAAAAAAAAAACAAACAAATATGTCACCAAGGGCCTTGGACAGACATTATAGGAGAATGTATCATGTACAGAAAATACCAGTTTCTGAACACGTTTCACCAACCTGACGAACGAACAGGTGACGTTTTGATACATACTTGTAGATACAGTATTTTTTTTTTTGATGGTGGTATCGTCAAATGACTCCTCCCGCTCTGGGCAGAGCGGAAGGGAATGTCGGACTTGTACTGACTAAAACCCATCCATGTTCCTTCCTTGCCCTTTGTGTTCCAGGGCCGCGGTATCTCTTTTGAACAGTCCCGCAGCCCTGGAAGATACAGTACAACTTCGAACAAATTATCTGTACAGGCGGGAAAACACAGAACTAAAAGAAATGTAAGAAGTTTGACATGTCGATGCATTTTTTCTTGACAAGCAGCGCCACCGTGAACTGCAAACGTAAAGTAGTCATACTATACAGTTCTTGGACGATAGTATACAGGGTGTAAACAGACTCTTCACGAAGCCGTCAACCAAGCATTATGTACAACGAACTAAGTAACTTTACGCAAAAATTACAGCTGGGAAACGATTTTTTTTTTGGGCTGAAAAATCACGTTTTACAGTAGGACTCAATGTAACGCACTCAAAACATTGTGCTGATGGATGGATTGAATAGTAAGGGGGTTTTGGAGGTGTTTAAAGTAAAAATATTACATTAAAACATGCAAAAAAAGCTAAAAAAAAACTTGTGACAAACTTGGAACTTTGACTCCCAATATCTCCGTAACTAGAAGGTTCCAGGTATGGTCTAGAACAAAAAAATGATCGCAATGACGGGGAGTATCAGTGCCTTGCAACTTCGATAACACACCTGTTTACACCCTTTATGAGCCATAAAGCTTATGAGACAGAAGTATAAGTGAAAGAGGCGGCGCTCTACAAAGCTGGGGGTCTAAAATGGCCGCTTTAGCAGAATCATAATAGGATAATAATATGAATTACGTTACAATTCGTAAAATGGTCACACAGTGACAATTCATAATATTAACTAATTTTGACCATTTTAAGAATTTTAAGTGATTCATATTATGATTCTGCTAAAGTGGCTATTTTAGCCTCCCTGGACTTTTGTTAAAACTCAATGTGGTTAGAGGCAGTAGACAAAGAGACATTTTATCAATGCTATGAGTATGATGGAAAAGTCAAGTTTAAGCAACGCTTTCCGAGGGCGGTAGGCAGATTGGTGACCATCTCTAAACACACTGCTTACAAAGAACGTTAAGCTGTCGGTCTCAAGTTGACGGTGGACAAATCAAAATGTATTGATTTGAAAAGAAGCTCCCAAAAATCTTATTATGTCATTTCTGTTGATAGTTGGTCAAGAAATACGCAACGATATGAAAGCGATTGCAACTTGTCTGGGTATTCTGAGCGGTAATGATGGCCCAGCGAGCTACTGATGACATTTTGTAAATTCTGTTACTCAAGGTGGAAGCGTACGGGTAGCCCGCGAAATTCAAATTTTCCAACGATTTTTTGCAATTTGCAGGTCAGTGTCAGGTTGTATGTTGATGAAAAATGAGTCGCGCCAGTAACACGTATGTAGTTACAGAATTGCAATCATGAAAATCATCAATACAACCCTCTACGTACATTTAACCCTATTCAATGAATATTTCATGAAAACGTCATTCAATAGGGTTAAATGAACTTAAAGGGTTATATTGATGATTTTCATGATTGTGATTCTGTAACTACATAATTATGTGTTACTGGCGCGACTCAGTTTCATCAACATACAACCTGACAATAAGCTGCAAATTATAAATTTAAATTATATATTAAAAAAATTAATTTCGCGGGCTACCCTGACGCTTCATCGTTGAATCATTCAGTGAGATTAAATGAACTGTGATGAATTAAATATAATTTAGAGATAAGGTAATTTAGAGGTCTGTATTGTAACTATAACTTAGTAAAGTGTAAAGCCATAAGTATTTAATCTCCTTGACACTCCCTTCCGCTCTGCCCAGAGCGGAAGAAGTCATTTGATGATATCCCATCAGAAAAAAAAATGGTATTTAATTTCCTTAGCGCATCATGTGTCATTCATAGGCTATAATAAAATGTTCCCGTAGGACAATTTTCTTCAATAACGCGACCGAAGCCGCGGGAAAAGTAAGTGCTGTGTTCTAAGAAGCCGGTGTAATACTGGTTTTGTTATCATTTACTAAAAAACGATTTTCAATGAAAAACTGTTGTTGATATTACACTTTGCGATTAAGTATAGTTGACGTGACATCATCTTTATTGATTAGTTGGATATGTTATGGTGTAAGATGTAAAAAAGATTCTTTACTTAAACTGTAGTGGCCTTGAAGTAATTTGTATGACTTTAGAAGTGTGGCTAAAAAACTTACTACGTGTTACTTGCGTAGGTACAGACCTGTTTTCACTTATATTTACTTAAGGACACGCAAATGGAAGTTTAAATAATATTGAATTGTTTTTAATTTCTATTCTTGACGTCGCCTGATGAAACACGATAGACTGATGACGTGCTATGGAATGAGTCATGTGCCAGTCCTATACAGGGTCTAAATAGACCCTTGACGAAGCCGTCAACAAAGTATTCTGTACTTCAAACGAAGTAACTCTACGCAAAAAATATGCTAGGACAGGATTCAAAGAAATAAAATTTAAAACATTTATTTGAAAAAAAAACTAGTTTAAAAGTTGGATCTGTCACCCCCCCCCCCCCCATTCCTAGATCCCATTATATTCTAAAATAAAAATAAAAATATCGCAATGACGGGGAAATCAAGTGCCTCACGGCTTCGACGAGTACATACATTATATTTCTGACCTTTCCATCATCGAATGTCATTTGTTTTCTATGTCCTCAGGAGTATCATAGACAAGCTTTGACATGACTTTGAAAATGACTTTTTAAACCGTATAAGAGGGTTGCGTCAGGGTAGCCCGCGAAATTCAAATTTTCTTAAGTTTTTGCAATTTGCAAGTCATGGTCAGGTCGTATGTTGATGAAAAATGAGTCGCGCCAGTAACACGTATGTAGTTACAGAATCACAATCATAAAAATCATCAATACAACCCTCTAAGTTCATGTAACCCTATTCAGTGAATATTTCATCAAAAAGTCTGGGCTGAGTCTGGCTGGCTGGGCTACCCGTACGCTTCCACCCAGAGTTGTAACCTGTAGTAGCTTTACAACCACATTTCGCCAGTTATAAAGCAAATAAATCTAACAAAAGATCATAAAAATCTACAAATGACACTTATGAACACACAAGTACATACATGTTAAACACTAAAAGTAAGTATATCATAAAACAATTCACTAATAACAGTTATAATCGCTCTTGACCAATCACAAAACAACCATTCATGTGTAGTTATGAAGAACATCAATCAGAAATGATCTTAAAGACACGTTTTCAAGTGACCAATTAAGCACATTAATACGACATATTGTAATTACTCAGTCTAACTATCAACAATCTAATTTAAGTATACTCAAACCAAAGTACTTAATCCATACATTTATACAAATAAATAAAATAGAAGTGTCTATTTGTTATTCCTAAATAACAGCTTTTTACTGAATGCATATGAAAGTTTGTCTGTCGATCCGACATGGTATCTCCGACATGGCTGGACCGATGTTGACAAGATTTTTACTGGCAGACAGCTGAGGTTATACGGAGTAACTTAGCTTACTTTTATTTTAGAAAAAGGATTATGGTTCCGTGAAAAAAAAATTAAAGACATTAGGAAGGAAGCCCGGGATATTTGAGCTGTGTTACTGGCAAATGATAATTATATAAGCTCCCCCTTTTTTTCCGGTGGGAAGTCATCAAATGACTTCTCCCGCTCTGGGCAGAACGGAAGGGACTGTCAGACTTGTACTGACTAAAACCCAACCATGTTCCTTCCTTGCCCTTTGTGTTCCAGGGCCGCGGTATCTCTTTCGAACAGTCCCGCAGCCCTGGCAGGATATAAGACCAACTAATTAATGGCGAAATGTGGATGTTACCTCTGCTCAACTCATCGAGGAATGAAACATTATAGTCTTATTTATTTATTTAAACGTCATGTACCAGTCAACCTTTGGGTCAAATAGGACAGCATTGTGGTAGAGTACAAAAACAACAAATAAGGAAATACCATTTAGCAAACTTGTAGTGATACACATATACGGGTACATACTAATACATATATATATGTAAACAGACTCTTCACGAAGCCGTCAACCAAGCATTATGTACATCAAACTAAGTAACTTTACACAAAAATTTGTGCTGGGAATAAATCACGTTTTACAGTAGGACTCAAGGTAACGCACTCAAAACATTGTGCTGATGGATTGATTGAATAGTAAAGGGGTCCTGGAAGTGTTTAAAGTAAAAATCTTACATTAAAAACATGTATTAAAAAAAAAAACATTTGAAAAAGTTGGAACTTTGACCCCCAATATCGCCGTAACTAGAAGGTTCCCAGGTATGGTCTAGAACAAAAAAATGATCGCAATGACGGGGAGAACAAGTGCCTTTCGGCTTCGTTAAGAGTCTGTTTACACCCTTCATAAAGATATAATAAACTAATATATATTATAATACATAGTCGTTAAGGTAGTAATTATTATACAGGGTGGAAAGGACACCGACGCGAAAACGGGTACCATGTATTCAGTACATCATTCTGGCATTCTGAGTACTCCCACATATAAATATTTCATCGATTATTTTTAAAATAATCAGCTCCATACATTTTGACCGTGTAGGTATTGAACTTTTGGAACTATGTGGAGGGGCTCAGAATCATGGTCGGTCGTCGGTGTCCCTTATCTGGTGCACTCCTCCGAAACGGCTCGACCGATTTTTATGATTTTTTTATGTTTATTTGGTAGATATGAGAATAGGTCGTAAAGTATATTTCACACCATAATTTATATGGCAGAACAACGTTTGCGGGGTCAGCTGTAATAGTAATTAATACTTGTAGACCTTGTAGTAAATCAATTTAAGTGTACTGAGATCAAAGTCCATGCTGTCATAAGTCGGGGTTAAAATGCAGCATGCTTATGAAACTTTGCAATGCCTATTACTTATATAAGCATAGTTAAAACATGCATAAATTTTAATTATTTTATAAGTACAAAAATTGTCTTTAATCAGGGGTATTCACGCAACCAACTAAGCGCAACTAAATTATCCCTCGAAGCACAACCATTAGTTGCGCTCACAAATTCAAATTGTTCAAATGGTTGCGCTTCGAGGAATAATTTAGTTGCGGTTAACCAACTGGTTGCGCTCAAAAAGGTGGAGTCTTACACTCATATCTATAAAGAAGTCAAGTGATTACTTGAGTAAAAGTAATTATTTAAGAAACGATGACTATTCTGTAGTTCAGTAATTGCTTGAAGTTAGAACTGTCAAAAGTTATAATTCTTAGCTTTGCCTTCTTTGACGTTCCTTACTTCGTTTAAATTCTGGTCTATTGCATTAAAATGTTTGCATAAGTAATTACTTAAACTCAAGTAATTACTTTAACTTGATTATAGATACGGGTTTTAAAGTTACTGGACTTTGGGCGGACTTTCAAAAAAGTTTAAGTACTTCTTCGTCTTAGAGTGTCGATGGTAATCTAAGTAGTGTCGGCCCAGAACTGAGTTACTAGTTTGTCGCTCTCGGTAGCGTCCATCAGTTCCTGTAGTGAACAAACAACAGGACATTTTAACTTTGTCAAAACGATTTGCACTTCTTATGACGTACCACCTATTAACCTGTACTCCCACATTTTACCAGTTATGTTTCAGTAACAGCTCGGTGTTTAGATTTGTACCCGGTTGATGGCAATAGGCTCAACTACTATTACAAAGGATTAAACATAAATGGCAAAATGTGGGTGGTTTTCAGATACACCTCTGCTGACCCTTCGGAGATTACAGGCGCGTGATGTTATGTTATGTCTCTATAGAAACTATAGCAGTTTATATAGAGAGGCATAACATCGTCACTATTCCAAAGTCCATATCACGCCAATGGAGACTATCGTGGATGAATTCGCCGCTAGAGGTGTTCGTGTAGAGTAAGGTCTTCCCAAATGTCAGATGTCATAGAGTTTTCGCGCGTTGCGTGCTTTTTATCACGAATTTTAAATAATATTCATGATTCTGGTCTAGATTGTGCCATTCCGGATTAATTATGACTTGAAGATTTTAAGTAGCAACTTAGGATCTTATTTGTTAGTAGTTGGAGGTAGAATGAATTTTTAAAATATTTCATGCTTGTTAATGTTAGGGAGAATATTTGTAAATATGTATCTGAAGTTTACACTATGTTGATATACGAAATGAAATAAACTTTCTATGAAGTTATTTGTACTTTAAAGTATAAAATAGAATTATTGACAGGACCTTACTCGACGGTGGTGCCATCTGGTTAGCTTAAAAACGATAGCCCCTATTGCTGTAACCGTGACACAGCACTTTTTTATCAAAACATCTACAGCGTACAGCGTCATAGCCGTTTGTCTGACCTCTCCGGCCTTCGGAGACACAGTCGTACGACAACCTGTGATTACTGCTTATACCTGTGTATTACTGTGATCTTTTGATCTGAGTATTCTGTCCCATTTAGCTGTCAATACTGAATCATGCCTGGTTGGTATCATCATCATCATCATCAGCCTATAATGTTCCTACTGCTGGGACACAGACCTCTCTATGAAAGGGAATGGGCTATAATCCACCACGCGGGCCCAGTGCGGATTGGTAGATGTCACATGTCTTCGAATTTTTGGTTCTAGGACATGCCGGTTTCCTTACGATGTTTTTTTTTTTGGTTGGTATGGATTTTTATAATTGTTGTTTTTCCTTGGTAGTAGTTGCAGTTCTGGTGGACAGAAGATGATACCAGTACCGTCGGCAATTCTGAGTACCAGGAGCAAAGGGTCATTTTTGTATGAGGTAAGCCGGAGTACATATCTTTAATGTGATTATATTATTTGTGTATAGAATACTGACTGTGCCATTTTTCAAAGGGAATCCGGTAGGAATCGAGTTGTATGGAACCTTCGCCACCGCTGAGTACCTACTATTGCTGCAGTTGTTGTTGGTGCTTTTGCTGTACCAATGTCGGAGAGAAGGTATTACATTTTTTTTTTCGACGATGTTTTTAAGCTTTATTTAATTGATACAATTTGATTTACTTTGATTTTATTTAGTTTTTTTTTTTATTCTATTTAATTTTATCTGTGTGATTTCTATCAATTCATGAGTGTTAATGGTTCTTATTTACCTGCAATAAATGAATTTATTATTACTATTTTATTATAGTCATCATTTGCCTAGCCTTTTTCTCAACTTTATTGGGGTCGGCTTCTAGTCTTACCGGATGCAGCTGAATACCAGTGTCAAAGATCAAGTGATACTAATATACCAAACTTAAAACAAAAAGTTTCCTAATGACAATTTTGTGGTGGCCTTCATTTTTTCAGCCGTTTCATGTTAATGATTGTGATTGTTTGTTGTTGATTGAGGAGCTCGTGGCTAAATAATAACAGCCGCTCGGGCCGATCTTTAGGTTAAGCCGTACTTGCCTAGGTTGTTCTGTTGATGGGTCCCACCCCTACATACCGAGTTTCCTCCGTGCCGGAAAGCACGTTAAGCCGCTGGTCCCGGCTGTCATTTGTAGATCTTTGACAGTCGTAGTCAGTGGCCCAAAAAGTCTGACAACCAGTCTTACCAAGGGGTATCATCATATTAACCAGTACTAACTGGGTTGTGGATGTAAAATACTGGTATTTAGCTGAATCCGGTTAGACCGGAAGCCGACCCCAACATAGTTGAGAAAAAGGCTAGACAGATGATGAATGATGTTATAAAGATTGTGTGTTACAACCACAAACCACTTTTTATGAAGAAGCCTGCCTGCCTATAAGATCAACCCATCAACGCACATCGTATAAAAACTAGTGAATCGGGTCTTAATTTTCTCTGGTCAGGAGATCAAAGATAAATATTAACGGTTATGTTAATACGAAACAAGGTCCGGATGACTATAGTAACTTTGGTACATACAACGATCATCAAGCTATACATATGCTGTATAACCTAACCTCATGTTGTATGAGCTTCCTGTACAATGAGGAATCAGCTCGATTTGGATTTGTATAGCTTGATTGGTTGTCTTGCGTACAAAAGATCTCTTTCGTGGTTTAGAGCTATACGGCGGTTTTTAACACGTTCAAAAGCTTAGAAAAATCGTTCAAATATCAGAAAGTATTCTAATTTATGGAATTTTATTATTATTGATTAGTATAGGATTATTCTGACAGAAAATCAGATTTTGGAAAACCGATATCTAATCGCTTCAAAAACTAGAATGATGAATATAGCCTCTACTAACACCAAAAAAGGGAAAGCTTCTATATAAAGCTAATCCTGTTCATAGATTTCAAAATCGTATTAATCCGCGAACAATCCTCGGCTTATGATTCTAGATTAACATAGTAATTTATGTCTTCAAAGCCATAATTTATGAACGCCAATCTGTCTCACTGGGCAAAGGATTACATCACAACACTTCTGCTTTACAATTTGACCTAACGGGTGCTTCATACATTTTCGAGTATCGACCGGCACATCTGAGCGGCAAAACCTAGTACGGACTGAATTGTGCTAACCTGACCATCCCATCGACCCATGATTTTATCAAGTTTGTCGGTCGGCAGTTCGGCTCGAGCTAAATCATCGTCATCGCTTAGCCTTTCTCAACTATGTTTGTTTCGGCTTCCACTAAACACTGGTCTTCACCAGTGTTTTACATGGAGCGACTGCCGATCTTACCGCCACAACTCAATTAAGTACTGGATAATACGATACCCCTTGGTAAGACTGCATGGTCGTCAAACTTTCGGGCCACTGACTACCTTTATAACGACTGTCAAAGATCTACAAAGCTTAATGTGCTTTCCGAGGCACGAGTCAAATGGAAGTCAAATATGCTGACCGACCGACATTGTTTCTCAACAAATACTACCAAATCGAATATCCCAAACTTGTGTTTAGTTCTTAACGTCCTTCGTCTGTCAAAACCACATAAGTTTCCTCACATAATACAACTTGATTCAAATTCAAGGGAAGCTGCAATATGGAAGTAATCAGTTTCTGACGTAAGTCTTTTTTCTTCTCCGACGGCGCTAAGCTCATGGTAAAAACGTGTTTACATTTACATGATGTATTACTACATTCAGCTTGCGTAATGTCCGTCATTTGTTACCTGTCTCAGTATTATAGGCTCTATTGACCAAAGCCGATGATGTACACGCTCAGTTGCCCGGCGACACACACGAAAAATTAAATTAAATTTATTGACCCACACAAGTTAGTTTACATACAAACATAGATAGCAAAAGTCAAGATACATAAGCAAGAGAATACAAATGTAGAAGTAGCCGTGGGCCCCAAACTAGGCACAGCCTGTATCTTGGTGGCCCAATGCACATCTCTTGGTACCGATATGTCACCGACAAATTTTTCGGCCTGACGAGTACTGACGACAACTAATTCGCCGACGCAATGATGTCAGCGGTTCGGCGACCTTTGTGTGTGGAGGCCTTTTGAAACAGAAGATTTCGTGCGTGCGAAGCCGAAGCTGAGATTGTCTTCATTTCAGAATCTCAAATATGGAAAATATTGTTGCGTCCGATATTGGGTTCGAATTAATGGCCTAGCAAGGTTTCAAAATGGCACTTTTAGTTGTGGGGGTCAACAAGCTTTTATTATAATGAAAAGAAGTAAATTATGTTTATCTATCAACATTGAAGAGGTATACAAAGTTTTAAGGAGGAGCTCTATCGTGATGATGCGATCCTGGCTGCAGGATCAAATCATATCTGTCATAAAAATGTATTGTCACTGCACCAAAGGTGTATGCAAAATCTCAACTCAATCGGTTGGAGAAAACTGGTTTGAAATTCAGTTTCAAGATTTGGCCAACACATACTAATTATTCAAGTAATAAAAAATTATAAGAAAATTAATTATAAGAATATTCAATAAACACTTTTTCGCTCGTCCAAATTGTATCCTGGTTAGGCCTATGACGCAAACGAAGAAGCACGCAATATGAAGGACGAATATCAAGTTTTGTGTAAAATTAATAAATTTAAGTAAAAAAAAAAGTTGAGTAATGAATGAGGTATACGCCTTATGGAACCTTTGACCCTCGACGGGTCACATCCAAGATTTGTCGTCAAAAAGCCAACCTGTTTTGTCCGAGAACTTTACAATTTTGGATCGAGGCTGCGACTAGTTTCTTTTGAGGTAAGTTCATCAAAAGACATGCTCTTTACTAAAGTTTGTTACCTTTGGCCCTATCAGAATATCAGTGCTGTGACATTTTTAAATGTTACAGCACCATGCACGTTTGGCCTCGTACATAACCAATTTAGTCCTTATGTCTTCTTTAAGTTTTATTTTTTGTTGTTCTCTATTTTTTTAAATTTTTGTGTTTGTAAATAGTTTTTCTTTCTTTTCTTTCTTTATCTTTCTCTTTGACATGTTTAAGTAGTTTAAAAAAACAACATACGTCATTGTCTAAAGACCTTACAACTTAAACAAAATGAAAGTCCACCAGTTATCTGCCGATCCCTATCCCAACTATATTAGGATCGGTTTCCAGTTTCACCGGATGCAGCTGAGCACCAGTATTTTACATGGAGCTATTGCTTTTCAGACCTCCACAACGCGGCAACGTACTGCAAGAACAAGCCTGCTGTTATTGATTGTCAAAACCTAGTAACTGATTAATGTAAAACACATCTTACTTTGGTAAGACTCCAAATTAGTCAAGTTACAGCAGTATGCAGCAATTTAGTGCAATAGAAAAGAATTTGACCGAAGTAAGAACCGTCAAAGAAAACAAAGTTAAAAAGAATTCTTAACTTTGTTTTCTTTGACAGTTCATAACTACTAAAGTACAGAATATAAATCTCAACTTTTACTCAAGTTATCACTTTGACTTGTTTCGGGTTCAAACCGGAATGTTTTGGGATCTTGTTTCGGGATGTTTTGTTACGGGTTTCAAAACTGTCATCAATATTATGATTTTGAATACGAAAAACACCCAATTAAAATCAAATTGGTGTCCAAAGAGTTTATTGTGAATCTTTATGTAAACCCAAAACGAATGAAAGAAACTCATTTAAATACAAAATATGAATAAATTCACACTCCGTTGACCAACGACACATTTTGAACGAAGTTCGTTGAAATAAATATAAAGAAACCATTTTTTAAGGTTTATGCAAATTATTATAATTCTTGAAATAAGTATTATGTCGTAAATAAAATTAAGCTCCTGAATATATGTATTTTGTTTTGTAACGTTGTGTTGTGTGTTAAGGATTTATTTGTTTTGTGCAATTGTGCATTTAACTTCCGCGGTAAAATTATTTTGTCACTTGTTTTATTACTTTTGGAAGGACAAAAGGTGTGTGAATTACCGTTTACTTATAATACATTGTTAAGATTGCGTCATCTATCAGCCAGTCAATACATTTAAAAACAACACAACAGCAATGTACACTTTTAAATAAAAAAATAAAAAATGGGCTATGGTAAGCTATGCTGTACAGCCACCTACTATGTTATAGCTAGATTAAAACTACGGGCACATAAGGAATTATGGGAAGCTTAATACATAGTTCTCCGGTAACCTAAGGTGGAAGCGCCCGGATAGCCCGCGAATTTATTGGCGGAATAGTCGACATCAGCAATGCTTGCCATTAAATAAAAATAAATGAATTTTTATTGATTAAATGAACTTAGAGGAATGTATTGATGCTTTAAATTATTGTAATTCTGTAAATGCATACGTATTAAGGTCGCGAGTCATATTTTGTTCAACATACTCGTATAACCTGACGACACTGACAGTACATTGACAATTGCAAAAAAACGTAAGAAAATTTTAATTTTGCTAGCTACCCTTACGCTTCCCCTTAATCATCATCATCATCATTAGTCTATAACGTGCCCACTGCTGGGACACAGGCCTCCTCTTTATGAGAGGGAATGGGCTACAATCCACCACGCGGGCCCAATGCGGATTGGTAGATGTCACATGTCTTCGAATTTTTGGTTCTAGGACATGCCGGTTTCCTCACGATGTTTTCCTTCACCGTTTTTGAGAGCAGTGGTGATGAAATAAATTACACATAGTAATGCGCCTGCCTGAGTTCGAACCCACGACTTACTGTTCGTAAGTCGGGGCCGCTACCACTGGGCCACCGCTGCTCTCCCCTTAATGGTAGAGATTAAATTATGGTGCTGATGTTGACTGTCAAAGACAAAATACTTAAAATAGAAAATTACCTGTTGTACTATCACTTCTAAGGGTTGTCCAGTCTGTAAGTCTTCCGAAGGCCTTCTCGTTGGCCTTACAGCATATTCTCTCTCTCCAATTATCTGAAACAATTGCAAATAGAAACACTTAATTTATGCCTTAACTTGACTGTCTCGTGGTCTGGTGGTGCGCGACTACTCAAAATGAGGTACTGGGTTCGATTTCGAAGTCGGGCAATGTGTTGTTTTGTTTTTCCATCAGGAATTTCTTAGTAGCAACTAAAGAGTCCAGATTGCTGTAAAAAGGGACGACCTATTACAAGGGACTTGAACAAAACTGACGAAATATTGGTGTACTATGGTACTCCTCTGCCTAACCCTCAGAGATTATAAGCGTGTCGTTACAGGTGGAAAGGATATCGACGCACAAACCACCAGTTTCCTAGAAAAGTGCAAAACCTACGCACGGTGTATGGAACAGCAGACCTACGCACGGTGTATGGAACAGCAGACCTACGCACGGTGTATGGAACAGCAGATTGTTTTTATATTACAGATGAAACATTTCTATGAGGTGGGTTATGGAATGATGTATGTACTTATATGTGAATACGTGGTAACCGTTCGTGTGTCATCGGTGTACAGTCGCGGCCTTTTCCGCCTGATCAGTTAACATTTTTTTCGCTTAAATCATGCGGAGGTGAAAAAAAGCCTCCCGTCCCGCTAGAGAGCGCTTCAAGCAAAAATGAGCTTAGTGGTAATCAGGCGGGAGTGTCCGCCATTGTACCTTCCACTGTGCATAATTGATGCCTTAACAAAGTATGCATTCTGGTCAATATTTAACAGTAATAAACACGCCTCATCATCTGTTCAAGCAGTGGTTACTTGTGACGTTAATCTGACGTCTATAGCTGGTAAAAAAAATAAGTAGGCAGCCGTTTTTTATTGGTAGGCCTTAAAAACGTTTAGAAGAATTCGTCTTATCATGCCCATTGAAGACCTTGGTTAGTGAAACTGGCTGAAAGCTGCAGGCCGCAGGGCTTAATACAACATAATCCAACAATAATAACGCAGGCTTCCTCAGTTTTTCCATCAGGAATTTGATGGTTTAGTCGATGGCAATAGGCTTGCCCCCTATCAAATGGGACCTCAACATAACTGGTGAAATGTGGGTAACCGTTCTGACCAACCCTTCGTGGATTACAGGCGTGATGTTATGTTATGGTTTTTTTTTGTCTAGCTAGGACTTACCCTCATCATGCTGAAGTTAATTAAGTCATATTTTAGCATTTTTGTCTGAACTCATATTTTATTTTCAATCGTCGTAAGATTTTAATTACTTAGGTTATAAATTACACCAAAAATGATCATCATCTGCAGTCTTTTCCCAACCATGTTGGGGTCGGCTTCCAGTCTAACCGGGTGCAGCTGAATACCAGTCCATGGAGCGACTAAATGACCACAGACTGAAAAAGCGACATTGATCTCTTAGCAGCTTTACAGTTGCCAGTAGCGAAAGGTCAATTTTTGTATGAGGTAAGCCGGAGTACATATCTTTAATATGATTATAATATTTGTCTCTAGAATACTAACTATGTCAATTTTCAAAGACAATCCGGTAGGAATCTGAAATGTGATTATATTATTTGTCTATAGAATACTGACAGTGCCATTTTTCAAAGGGAATCAAGTAGGAATCGAGTTATATGGAATCTTCGACACTCATAGTTGCCATATCCTAATAACATCACAATTCTAGCGAAAGTATCTCGCAAATGCGTCGATTATACTAGGCCAGTAACTGCCCCATTTTGCGGTGAAGCTAAAAGCTAAAAGATACCACAGAGCATTAAAGAACATCATCTTGTCAGAACGTAGCTTACAAATTGTTGTGTCCCACATTATTACCGCAAACGCATTGCGTGTATTTTTTTAAAATCCGTTTAAGTGTTTAAAGTAGTCAAAAGCAACAGTCATCTTCTAATTTTCGTAGCGTAAGCCACACGCGCTTGAGAAGGGCTACCAGCATAAAAATAGCAAAAATTGCGGTCAACTGAACGGAGATAAGGAGAATTTATTTAAACGATTTAAAAGAAGCATTGTGCGTAAAAAAAATATAGAAACAGTTTGTTGTGTGGTCTTCATTTAGACTTAATAAATTGGCGAAAATTCATAAAACTCATAAAATTATGAACAATAGTAGGTAAGATAGGGTTATCTTACCTACTGTTGTTTAGGATACACGGCTAGTATTGCTGAACGGCAAGATGATGTACAATTACATTAACCACCATCTTGTGCACCTGGGTAGAGCTTAAGGTTAAGCCACGCTTGCCAAGGTCTGTCCGTGGATGGGAAATAATAATCCTTGATTTTGAAAGCCGATGTTTGAATAGTAGAGAGCTGGATTTCGACAAGCCTATCATCGATAAAAAAAAGGCATTTGTTTAAGATCTTAGAGGCTTTGCTATAAGTCTCAGCAGTGTCCATTATGTCACAGAGCTACAATTAGTATAGGTTACACGTGTTATGTGGTAAAGTCAAGTAAATGCCCATACTTCTCTATTACATCAGACACCTCCTGTCTTGCTATATCATCCTTCACACAATCCACCCATCGGTTCTTTGGTCTTCCTCTACTCTTGTAGCCAAGTTTTGTTCTTGTTTTCTAAATATGAATATGGTAGTGTAATTGAAGAAGCAAGGAAATTATTTAAATATTAATTCAACCTCATCGTTATCAATTGGCTCACCTTCTCCCATTCTTCTCTTCTCCCTTGGCAAGAAAAAAGGCCTTCATGAGGTGCGAATGTAGTCATTTTAATGGAAACTAAAAGTGACTTTTTCAAGGGCCCATTTTAGAAAAAAAAAAAAGATTTTAAAACTGTATGATTACAATATTTCGATAGCTAAGTTACCTTGAATGAAATCCCTTCCCCTAAAATTATACGATCTAGTATTAATTTGATCTCCGTGACTACCGTTCAATTTACCAGCAATAAATTACTCAAAAGTTAATTAACTCAATAATATTGATTGGTTTTATCAGAATCTTCCGGTTCCACGATAACGAGATGCGCCTTAAATAATTGACATGTCATGAATTTTGACGTTTGGTAACCCTGTTGCCGGCCATGTTTAAAGTTGCGTAGCGTTGGCACAAAATTGTCCAATTTACACGTACTGCGCGATGATCAGTGCCTCAGTGGTTAGTTATGAAAGCCTCGTACTCGTAACCGGTTGGTACACAAAAAATGTGAGAACAACCATAATGTTTTGATAATCGAGATGCGTTTTTTTAGGTTATGATGTTTGGTAAATAAATTTGTATAGCTGAAGATTTACATTACACACTTGATGATTTATAAAATACACAGTTTTTAAGTACATAAAAACTTAGAATTAGAGATATTTTTCTATGTTCTGGAACACAATGTTCACTTACAAATTTTTATTTTCGTCTCACTAGTGACACATTTCCTTAGCACATGTTCTCTATTTCCTTTTCTATCTCTCTCTCCTCCCTTATTTAATTTTTTTTCACCAGGCAACATGTTTTTATGCCAGTGTAAACGCACACTTACGTAGGTACACTTTTTACGAGACTGGTAAGTTGGTTGCGTTTAAAAGCTCTAAAAGAAAAATAAAACTCCTTTAAAGCAACCTTAATTTTTAGACAAAAATAATAAAAAATAACCTACGCACAATAGCAACTAAAAATACAATATTTTGTCATTATTAGCCAGTGTGGTCTCAGAAAAATACAGATAATGGTGAGACCAGCGAAATTGCGACAGCCTTCAATCACGGCAATGACAGTCATGCACAAATTTTTGGTAAATGACAACCTGTTCCCAAGCATTGTACCTATCAAAATGATTGTTTCGCAAAAAATGTACGAAAATTATTTAAATTATTATATTTTTAATCGTGTTTTGAGAAGATTATAATTTTATAACTGCAGCTACTTTAAAATGCGTGCAATTTAACCAAACTAAAATTAGGTTGTACAATTGCAAAAGTAACTTTGACTGTCTGCCTGTTTTACGCCATAACGGCTAAAGGGATTTCAACGAAATTCGGCCCACAGGTAGATACGACTTTCACTTTCGACTTTCTTTTCTTTATTGGGTCATACGACTTTTTTCTATCCAGGTGCAATAATTTCAGATATCCACGTGGACCAAACCTCGAGCTAAAGTGACTAGATCATATTGCCAAAGATGATGGGTAGGTACAGACGCCAGCACATCAAGTTACCCGAAGTTGTCAAATTTTACCAATCAACTTGAACCTAATGATATAACTATAAAGTTGAAAATTTACTAAAAAAAATTGACAGCTTGTAGTAGCTTGATGTGCTGGCGTCTGTACGTCAGATATTTCTCGAATAAAATATTTTATGTGACTATAACTGTCAAGGAAGGTTATAAGGTTAATAATACAATTATGATTTAAGTATAGGTAGGTATACTTAAGTATCGGCTACATAATTGTGTCTACATTATGTATGATATGAGGCGCCAAGGGACTGATGAGATTCTGGGCTAAATAATGATATCCGTACATACAGATCGATTCCCAAGGTTAAACAACGCTGGTCGAGGCAATGGGAGACTATCTATTCCATACCAAATTCCTCCATGCTTCGAAAAGCATTATTGGTCCTGGCTATCATCTGTAGATATTTGACAGTTATTAGTAGTTATTATATAGTAGATACAGGTAGTCAGTAGCCCGAAAATCTGACCACCAGTCTAGTCAAGGGGTATCGTGTCACCCAGTCTGGATTGTGGAAGTCAGATAGTCAATCGTTTCTGCCGATAATGAATTGATACTGGTATTCAAACAGTTGTAAGAAGCCGACTCCAGCGTAGGTGAGAAAAGGCTAAGCAGATGAAGAGACTGAGTGCATCAAGAAGCTGTACTGTTATTCAACCAACCTTATTAAATAAAATGCCATATCCAGAATTTTCTAGTTCATTGTTCTTCGAATGACGCAATTCCCGCTCAATCCAACCCACCAGTTCTAATTTCAAACTGTGTCGGGACGCTTGGCCAATCAGAGCGCGATACGATTAGGCATGCATACGATTAACCAATCAGATTGCAGTGATTGTGAACGATAACATGGCCGTTTTTGATTCTCTACGACGGCGACGTGCTAAAAAATGGATAAGTATGTCCTACAATTTTAATCAGGGCATTAAAGAAGTATTTTCATAACTATCGTAATTATGTTTGTATTGTTCATTAATTAGTCTATTTTTAAATTATTTCTGCATAGATAAAGCTCTTAGTAATCTGGCTTTGGTTTTACTTTTTTATACAAAAGTACTTATACAGAAAACGACCTTACATACTTTTCGTAAAAAAGGCGTAAAAATATTTGTAAAAACCATTTATCAGAATTAAAACGATTTCAAAATGTTTGTTTCATTAATTTTAATCATCCTTCTCCGCTAATTATCACAAAAATTAAGCAACTCTGTGATTCTCTTGAATTTCATTGTGTCAAAATCCTAGCTTGTATGTTTGTAAGCAATTTTTTCTACATTGTATGTAAAACGTAGGTCGCGACACGCATTGCGCATGCGTGGGTCAAATGTCACAGCTACAATGGCGGGAACCGGGGCTGCGAGACGATAAAACAGTATATGAACGGATGTTGGCGTACAGGTTCGTTTTTGAATGAAATTTAAATAATTATAGCGTTCTGGGAATTAATTTCGGAGTTTTATTAAAAGGTAGGATATTTTTTTAAAGATGCGTTGGGATTAAAAAAAATGGATGACAATAGAACCTTGAGAACCTTCCAATGTGTGCTAATTCTGTCAATTGTTCAAGGATGACAGAGAGGGAATGATGTATTTAGTTCTATAAACGTATAGCGTTAATTAAAGGTATTGTATCTATCTGATGGTAGTTATATATAATTTTAAAGGGGCAACCCTATCTTATAGTTAGAAACATAATTAAGCTTACAAACAAATAGTAAATAAATGGAAACTTTTGGTTTCTATTACTGAAACTTGTTAACTTTGTTTGGTAGGTAACATAAGTAGTTATAAACAACTATATGTATAACTGGCAGAATATTAAAATTGTAGCAATAGAAGGTTTATTTGTATTGAGTTATTGGCATGTTGATGGAGTTTATTAAGTGCTTCCCAGTACATTAAATCCTAACTAATATCCTAATCCTAACTAGTATTATAAATGGGAAAGTAAGTTTGTTTGTTACATTTTCATGCCTAAACCACTGAACCAAACATTATGTTCAGACGCCAGCAGATTATATATTTTTATTGAACTCCTTTTACGAGCCACCAACTAATAACCTTTTAATTATCTAAATAAATACCTAAATAAACATGACAAAATGGATATATCGTGCAAAAATTGGCAAGCAAGTGCTGAATGAAATTAATATAACGTAGGAGTGTCAATACTGATGCAGTCATAACGCAAATCATTATACATGATCTAAATGTTGCGAGCACAAAAAATGATCTAGATGTTACTGTTTTTTGAGTTCTCAAATAAATACTAAAATTGTTAGTGTTAGTAGACTTGGTAATTTATGTAGTAGGTAGGTAATACATTTTTTTTCGCTTATAGAAACCGATCTGACCCATTAATTATTATGTACTAGCGACCCGCCCCGGTTTCGCACGGGTGCAATGTAGATATAAACCTTCCTCTTGAATCACTCTATCCATTAAAAAAACCCGCATCATAATCCATTGCCTAGTTTTAAAGATCTAAGCATACATAGGAACAGACAGCGGGAATCGACTTTGTTTTATACTTAAAGTAAGTATATTAGGCTAAATAGGAGGAGCTCGTGGCTAAATAATAACAGCCACTGGGGTCGATCTTATTTTAAGTCGCGCTTACCTAGGTTGGTCCCAAAATGGGTGACTATCCATTACATACCGAGTTTCCTCCGTGCCCTGGAAAATTTGCTAAGCCTAGATCTTTGACAGTAGTTACAAGTAGTCAGTGGCCCGAAAGTTTGACATCCAGTCTTACCAAGGGGTATCGTTACTTACTACTAACTGGCCGTGGAGGTCAGATAGGCAGCCGTTCCATGTAAAATACTATTATTCAGTTGCATCCGGTTGGACTGAAACGACCCTAAAGTGGTTGGGAAAAGGCTAGGCAGAAGAATATTCTAGGTACAGTCGAACAAGCTATTTGGTAATATGGGAAATATTCACAATCCAATGCCGAAGCGTGTACTTTTTCAAATTTTATTTTATAAAGCTTTTGTCATTAAGAGACTGACTCCTAAAGACAAAAGCTTCATAAAATATAATTACAAACAATATTGTCAGTGTACTAGGATTGTGAATATTTCTGCGTGTATACCGAACAGTTTGTTCGACCGTACGACAATTGTAGCCCATCAGGTAAAACTTTTAACAACTAAGCTAGTAAAACTTTTAACAACTAGTGATTAGTAGTTAAAATCTTAGTGAAGCGATTTTCGAAAAATCACTTAGAGTTGTGGTGACAGTTTTAAGGTCAATAAGATTTTTTGTAGAAAATCGAAGTATTCATAAAGTTTCTTTGTCAACCGTACCAGGACAGCATAGGCACACTAGGATTAGATTGTCTCGTTCCACTATCATTACGGAGAGTCAAGGCTTGCACCCGTCCTCTACTCATGTCACCCTAGTACTTATAATTAATTATACAGCATTAGTACTAAGTGCGGTATTACAATGAACCAGCTTTGTCCATGACTTTACTTGCACTTCTGGTTGTTTTTAAACCTTGTCTACTTAATGATTTGTAAGATTCTCTAAGTCTCTAATTTTCTCTTTTGCACTATTTTCTTTTATCTAAACTATCTATACTAATATTATAAAAAGGAAAGATTTGTATTTTTGCATGTAACGAATAAACTTAAGAACTACTGGACCGATTTGAAAAATTCTTTCAGCAATAGATAGCTACATTATAAGCGAGTAACATAGGCTATATTTTATCTCCGCACTCCCACGGGAACGGGAACTATGCGGGTGAAACCGCGTGACGTCCGCTAGTCTTCCTTAGCATTTTTATAATTCATAACTAGGTAAGTATTTAAAATACGAAAGTAACTTTGTCCTACCTTTTAACGCCTAAACAGCTGAACGGATTGCGATGTGGCACTAAATACATGGTTAATGTCTTAGGATACTTTTTATCCTGGTCGTATCCGTGGGGTAATTTACGAGAACCACGCGGGCCTTGTCGCGGGCCAACGCTAGTAACCATTAAAAAAAAATGTTGCCAATTAAAATATATTTGCATAAATCTTGCGAGATCGCTAAATGAAAGTCATGCACATACTGTTATAATTACAACTATATAACAGATCTAAGCCATTTCAAAATAATTTTCATATTAGGCTGTTAAATTGCTGCAATATTTCATATTTAAATGAAGTGTCAAAATTAAATATCTTACACTAATGGGTCTTATGCATAATAAATTCATTTTTTTGTTTATAAATAAAGTCGGTATAGTTTTTGCCTAAAAGAGTTTGCTCTTTAAGACAAGCCATGACAGGCTCATGGCTAAATAATAACAGCCGCTCGGGTGGTCTTTAAGTTAAGCCGTACTTGCCTAAGTTGGTTCCATCACCCATTACATACCGAGTTTCCTTCGTGCCACGGAAAGCACGTTAAGCTGTTGGTCCCGGCATGTCATTTGTAGATCTTTAACAGTCGTTAGGTAGTCAGTGGCCCAAAAAGTCTGACAACTACCTAGTCTTACCAAGGGGTATCGTATTACCCAGTACTAACTGGGTTGTGGAGGTCAGATAGGCAGTCGCTCCATGTAAAATACTGGTATTCAGCTGCATCCGGTTAGACTGGAAGCCGACCCCAACGTAGTTGGGAAAAGGCTAGGCAGATCATGATCCTTGTGCCCGATTTCCAGTCGATAAAACGAGGAATTTCCACACCGAATGTTTAATTTTCAAAAATCATTCCTTAGTGATCACATAACATTACATCACGCCTGCAATCCTCAAAGAATTAGGCAGAGGTGTATCTAATAATACGAGTACACTCACATTTCACCAGTTAGGATAAAGTCTGATATAGTAGGGAGCACGCCTATTGCCATAAATCGGGTGGAAATCCAGACTGCCACTAAGAAGTTTCTGCTAGCTCCCTTGATTTTTCCGACAATCCTTAATACTGACGTTCGTTTTAAAAGAAACGACTGTGCAGAATTTCATACGCTGTCAGTCAATGCATATTTTTTGAGTTGAAGAATAATTTAAGTCAATAAAAAAATGAAAATACAGATCGAGACTCAAAGGGCCGTGGATGTAGCCCAAAATAATGGTCAAGCTAAAAGTTAAAGACAAAAAATGGAGAAACGGGGTATTCCTCATAGCGCAACTATTTTTGAGTGCAACCTACTAAGCCCAACTAAATTATTCCTCGAACCGCAACCATTAAAAAAAATTCAAATTGTTCAAATGGTTGCGCTTCGAGGAATAATTTAGTTGCGCTTAGTTGGTTACGATTTGAGGAATACCCTGGAGAAACAAATGGACGTAACAACTGAAGATCCATACCTGCTAGAAACAGTGGATGAAGGGTGTGTGTTTTGGAATCAAAATCAGGTAGCTAAGATCTTTATAGATAATCCATAAATTGACGCCTTCATTAAGTCCTTCCTATAAATTGCCTCGAAGCTTATCAGAGCAACAGTCATTATTAGGGACAGCTAATCATTTTAATAGTCAATTAGCACTTTTTCTTTCAATCCTTATACAACTAATTTAAGTGCACGTACACGTATTTTCATATTTTTTGCTAATTAATTCTAAAAAACGGTCGATAATTTAAGCTTGCGGCTTTGAGGGGCTCTTCCGGCATGATTTATTAATATAATATTAATATTTAACCTTTTTTAAAGAATATAAATCGTAACTAAGGCTAATTATACTCAAATACCTTTTAACAAAAAATCGGCATCTTGTTTGACCTAGAGAACTTTATATTTGAAACTTGCTATTTTATTTAATCATGGATTAAATAATAAGCACACAAAATATTGAGGATGTTGTTTAAAGCGTAGGCCACACCGCCAGCGGGCAGGCGGGCGAGCAACGCGGACAACGCCCTTTTCATACGTCGTTCGGCTCTTTCGATAGTTCGCGATATTAACCAAGTATGAAAAGAGGTGAAACGATGCATCGTTCGCCTGCTCGCCCGCTCGTCAGCTGGCGGTGTCGCCTGCGCTTAACAGTCTCACTAAAAATATTCTATTTTGCTCACTAAGGGCGAATTCGACTAACCATAACATTAATACGTAAGTCGTAAAAGCTTTATACTGTAAAATACAAAATTTTTGTCAATATAAATCACAACCTTATTAATTCAACTTCACTCTCCAACTCTCTTTACTGTTCAAACATTCAAATATCGGACAGTAATATCAAAAACCACAACTAACAACATAAAAAATATAACTGTCAAATAAAGATGCCAGCCAATATTTCGACCAGCACTTCACTTTACTTTCTCATCGACCGATTCGCCTTGATACTACATTTCTTCTCTTGACATATATAAAACCACACTGTCATGTCGTATAGAAGCTTTGACCTTCTTTAACAGGTTGTATTGATTATGGGGCTTCGTTTGACCTCATTTTATGACTTTCCGAATATTGCAAATTGGCAATATGTCGCTATATTTTCTGCCCATAACAATGCAGATGTAGCGGCACTACAAAAAGCACTACAGTTAACATCTAAATATGATTCTATGCCACAAATGAAAATTAACATCAAATTCCTAAATAACACGTCACCCGTCTGGTCCAAGGATCATCCGGGTTTCTATGGAGGATGAAGAGCTTTACACCCTGTTTACCACACCCCTACTGCTTTAACAACCTACAAAGTTATTTTGGGATTAAATTAGGTGGCTTTGGTTAGCAGCTGGATGTCAACCCTTTATTCTTCACACCATGTCTTTTTGTTCACTTCCGTATTGGCCTTCATCTCAGTAGTCACCCCCTGCGTACCCATATCATTTTTCACACACATCATCCATCGTTTCTTTGGTCTTCCTACTCTTATAGCCAGCAAGTGAATAGGACCTTGCTGAGTATTCCGGACCTACACCCAGCCTCAGGTGTACTAGGTATAGCCAGTCAATAAAGAAATAATGTAGGTATTGCCACTTTCCTCTGTCACCATTGATCGTTTCAGCAACGCTGATAGCGGAACCGATTGCCAAATATATAATAATAATATAATTTGACAGATTGTCGTAGCTTCATGTGCTGGCGTCTGTACCAACTTTAGAAACGACATAATTTGAACAACAATCTTGACCATACCCATCACATCATTTCTTAACATAGTCTTCGTCAAAACCCCATAATGTTTTAGTCAAACGTTATAAGTTTAAAGAAGTAAACAGTAAGTGTACTTAATGGTGCAAAGTGAAGGCGATAATTATTTGATAGGACGTTTTCATTAAGGTTTGGGATAACCATGGCTTAATGATGACGTGATTCCTGATGTGCGGTCTAAGAATAGGATGAGTTTAGTTGTCTATGTCGTAATCTTGAGAAAAGGTTTATTTTGACAGATGTCATAAGCCACATGACATCACAGATGTTTTACGTACAGTTCGTTCACAGTTATTTTACCTCTAGCTATTAAGTTGGCTAAGCAGAGGCTTAAAAATAATGGGTGTAGTATACCCTTAACGAAGCCGAAAGACACTTGTTCTCCCCGTCATTTCGATAGTATTTTTGATCTAGATAATATTTTTTTTAAGTAAATCTTCTTTACGCACGCTTGACTTGGGGAGTATATGCGTTACGAAAACCTGATTATTGACGCAACCCAAAAAAGAAGTCGTTTCTTAGCAATCACTTTTGCGTGGAGTTACTTAGTTTGATGCAATGCAATTGACGGCTCCGTCATTTACACCTTATATGTTCTTCAGGGGAATCATTCAAACCTCAGGTTAGCCAACTTAATAGCTACCAGCAAAATAAGCATGAACGGACTGTAACTGGAACATCATTGTAACATTTTCAATACATTCTGTCAAAATGACATGTGTCATAACCAAACCGCACTACTAGAGGCCGAGTGATGGAATATGGTCCGCTCTCTCTCTTAGGCTTTAGAAGCCGGAGATGATTTATAATAATATGGTGTCTTACTCAACAGTTACGTTGCTTTTAGTGCCGATGAACATACCTGCGGAAACAAAAAAAGGTTTTATTAATTGATTTCATTAAATATCTGGACTGTAACAAAACTGGTGTACGGGTTTACATCTTGGAAAGATCTTTCCACCTTTGAATGACAAATTTTCTGGGGCTTCTGTTGCTACAGACGCGACATATCAAGCTATCCGAAACTATTGCTTTAGCGATAAAGTTGAAAATCTATTAAAGAATTTTCTCAGATTGTAGAAGCTTGATGTGCTGCTGTCTGGACATTTCATTTATCAAAGTGTCTGTGGATATTGTATTAAAAAGCAAAATGGCGGCGTTATGGTTCGATTATGACGGCTCACCAGAAAATCTTATAAAGGTGTAGGTACCTACGCAAAACTGACATAAGTAGGTAGGTTACGTATCGCGCAGAAGGATCTATTCTACGTTGAAGGTTCTATTTAGATACTCCTTACAAAGCTACAAAAACAAATCTAACATAAGCAAGCACTAGAACTATTGATATTCCATCATCTCTGTAACTACTTGGGCTCGTAGGGATTCAAGTATTTGTTCAATTGATAGTGTTGTTACAAACTCGCGGAGGTCCGTATTGACAGTTGTCACTGAGTTGAAACGACAGGTCCGTATTGACAGTGACGCCAAGTGGAAACGTAATTACGTGTTTTATGTTGGTTTTATGCTTTTACTTGCCATTTGTATGGATTTCAAATACTGTTTTTAGCAGGTTTTAGGTTATTTATAGAATGTTATGTCGGGATTTATGTGAAAATATGTATCTTGCTTCAAATATAACAATTTTAAGTAATTCCTGTACCCTAATTACGTAGTTACTCTTTTCATTGCTTTCTGAAGGATTTTGAAGGAAATCCGTATTACATGGCTTCAAATGTTGGAAAATTCTTCAGGTCAACAACGCAAAACACGCAATTCATGTTGGGGAAATGTAAAAATAATAGCAATCCGAATCCGAGTACCAACCTAAGAAAATTTTATTATTTTTCAGAGCTTTCCACATGGAACAATTCATGTCAAAAGATAATTCATATTGAAGTCTTGAAGTAACATTACTGAAGTGATCAAGTCACTGTGGACTGTAATGAGAGACCACTTACAATAAAATAACTTAATCATCTTAGGATAATAGTGGGTTATAAAATAAAGCCTTCATATCCTATTTCCTATTCGATCTTTACCCTTTTGGCCTGCAATTGAAATTAAACTACTTCTTGTTAAAGGACAGTTGTAAAATACAATGTTTTTCACACGCAAACAAAAAAAAATCCTTTCAGTCTTACTTTGTACATACTTATTTATTAGTTACATACATTCATCTTGTCTCTGATTGCATCACTATCAAGGTTAAGTGAATTTATTTTCGTAATAATAAATTTGCTGTTTGTGTTGGTGGAGTCAGAGGTAAAATAGCTTTGAAAAGACTGTAACTTATGCATGACACTTCGCACTTGCAGCGCCTGGTACCTCAGAAAACTGTCAAACATACTGTCAAATTCAGTACTTTTTAATTTAGTTTCATATTTCACTACTCGCAATGTGTATAAGGCAGCGTTCAATTTGAAAATCGAACGGAATGTGGCAGTGACGCAGAATGAAAAAAACAATAAATTGAAATTGAAATGGATGTGTTTACGCAAGAAACTGGTTGTTTTGGTCGGTTAAAAAAGTAGTTATTGTAGTAATTTGAAGGAAAAACATTAAGTTTGACGCACATGTCTAACGTTAACTTTATTTACGACTTTCTGCTTAAGTTTGTCAAAATTTTAGGAATTAGGTTGGTACCTAAGCCTGAAGATGCGAGCGAAGCCGCGGGCATAAACTAGTCCTAACTCTAATAGTTTGTTTGTTACCTTTTCTTGTCTAATCCACAGATCCTAAAATTAAGCATGTGCGGTGTCCCAACGAGCTCTTCATATGGTACGTTCACGCCAAAAGATAATTCATAATGAAATCTTGAAGTAACATGACACTTCCAATTAGCCAGCTAATTACAGGAGTTATCAATTTACAGTGGACCGTAATGAGAGTCAACTTACAATAACAAAAGAATAACTCAATAATCTTAAGTTAATGGTGGGTTATAAAATAAATAAAGCCTTCATATTCTATTTCCTATTCGACCTTGCTCTTGTGGCCTGCAATTGAAATTAAACTACATGATGTTAATGGACAGTTATAAAATACAATGTTTTTCACACGCAAACAAAAAGTAATCCTTTCTCAGTCTTATTTTGTACTTATTTATTAGTTCCATTTTATCTCTGACTGCATCATTGATTGTCAAGATTACAGTCAATTTATTTTCGTTAAAATAACGTAGCTGCCACTAACAAGCATTTCAACATAACTTGTAATCTTAATTCTCGTAACAATAAGGTTGCTACTTCTGTTGGTGGAATCAGAAGTAAAATAGCTTTGAAAATACTGCAACTTCTTCGAACTTCATTTTGGCGCGCGGCGCTAGTAGCTTAGAAAACTGTCAAACATGCTGTCAAATTCAGTACTTTTTAATTTAGTTCCATAATTCACCACCCGCAATGTGTATTAGCATGTGTTACATTTGAAAATCGAACGTCATGACGCCAATGACGCAGAATGAAAAAATCAATAAATTTAATCCTGTTACAAGCGAGTTTTTTATATAAACATGGACTTGTTCGCGTTGTTCGTTTATTGAAGGTGAAATGTCAATGCGTGTACGCAAGAGACAGGTAGTTTTGGTCGGTTGAAAAAGTAGTTATTGCAGTAATTTGAAGAAAAACATTGTTTGACGCACAGGTCTGACGTCAAATTTATTTACGACTTTTTGCTTCAGTTTGTCAAAATTTTAGGAAAATTAGGTTGGTACACACGGCGGCACATCAAGCTTTACAATTCCAGTATAACATGGCCTCGCTTTGTATATATTTCCTGTACAATGAGAGATCCGCATAAACTAGTTTTATATAGCTTGATCAGCCGTCGTGCGTACCTACTTAAGCTTGAAGCCAAGAAATATGTAAGTATGTCAACTGCACTTAACAGGGAAGCATAAATAACCTCTGATATTCCATTTTTGTCATCTAGGGATTTGAGGATTCTAGAGACATTTAATTATAGATGTTGGTTTAATTTTATGACATTAAATGGACGCGAGATTACACTAAAATTAGGATCATGCACATTTCCGTTCGATTCCATTCGTTATCGAAAAATTCAGAATCAGGGTCACATGACGCCAAAATAGGTAAGTATCTAATTGACCCAGAGGTACCTACTGGTATCTATCTTTATAATGGCCCAATTACTGTTAAATACGTTTTTTATATTATTACTAGCTTATGACCGCGGTTTAGCTCTTAACACATGATTCGAAAGACACGTGGCGCTATCTATAATTATCATAAGAACGTTTTTTTTATTTTCCTCGGGAACAGTACTTTTATCGGGATGAAATATGCCCTATGTCCGTTTCTGTACACCTGACAACATATATGCAAAATTGCAGGATGATCGGTTCAGTGGGTTAGGCGTGAAAGGGTAACAAACAAACAAACTTACTTTTGCATTTATAATTAGGATTTTAATTTATAGTTAGGATTATGATAGGATTTCTTACTTTTTTTAGCCGACCGGATATAATTTAGCGTGACCCGTACTTATTCTAAACCTTGGACATTTGCTGTAATAATATGTCAATATTGCCAGGAAATATAAATTCAATTATAATTTAATTGGCAACACAATTCACATACCATATTTCATGTCCCTATTTAATGCATCCTGCGCAAAACAAGTTAGTTATTATATCAAAAGTAAACTACATTTGAAAATTGATATCTTATTGGCAAATAGTAACAGATTAAAAACTGCTGGATTTACTAGTTTATTTTTCAATATTTTTGAAGTAAAACTTCTTTAGGCGCGACTAGGGAGTAACTCAGATTTTTTTTCTGACGGAAGTAACGCTTACTATATTTAAAAATAGAACGATCTTATACTCAAAAGCATGGCAACCAAGGAGCCAACTTATCAAAGGTTTTATTTAAATATCGAATTGGCTTGCAAATAGAAAGCAGTTTATTGAAAAAAAACAAATGAACTCATCAACGCGAGAAAAAATATTGTTGTTTGTGTGCATCATTGATTTTGAAAATTTTAATTCATTTCCTCGCATTATTTGCATGCCGTTTTTAGTAGGCGAAAGAACTATGTTTGTGTTATAAAATCTGTAAAACACCATATTTCAGAATAAAGTCAAAGTCAAAGTCAAAGTTTTTGAAGTAAAACTTCTTTAGGCGCGACTAGGGAGTAACTCAGATTTTTTTCAAAATCTCTAAATATAATTTTCTGACGATTGCGACATTCTATAATATTCAATAACAAGATTATATTGACATGTGCTGATCTAACCTTCAATTTGCTACTCTCAATTATTTTATAAGAAGTTTTACTTCAATCGCGCGTAAAGGTTACACGCACACATTTGTTTTTTTTTTGTTTTTAAACTAAACTAAGTGTTTAGTATTTCTTTGGTATGTACATTAGTGTTTGTTAGCTGAAATGCGGCAAATGATTGAATTTAATCGACAAGGGAATCGTTCCAACCTCAAATGGCAACACAAACCTCAGGTTAGCCAACATAATATTGTACGGTAAGAGTTTTTCGCGAAATTCAAATTAAACGTTTTTTTGCAATTTGCAGGTCAGTGTCAGGTTGTATGTTGATTAAAATGTGATTCGCGACCTTAACAAATATGGCTTTATAGAGTTATAATCATTAAATTATCAATATAACCGTCTAAGTTCATTTGATCCCATGTAAAACCTATCTTTTACTTATTCATGAAATAATATTTCAATTGTATACCCTGGCGCTTCCACCTAAGTTCTTAGTGTGAACTATTTACAAATCTAACTAAAAATGAGGTTTAACAGTTTCCGCAAAAGAACGACATAACCTACAAACCTAGTGTCATAAAAATTAAAAAACAACTTTTCTTTATTTATGACAAACAAGAGGTTATATACCTACATGGTTACGAAATAATTATTATTTTACTAACTGCAAGTCATTATGACTCTCATTTTCCTCAAGAATAATGTTTGACATACACGGTCACTTGTCGCACATTATGTTAAATGGACACACTCCACCTAGATAAATTATTTCTGTTGGATTTTATATATTTAAGTATTTATTTCATATTTTATTTACATTCGTGTAGTACAGACTGGGCACATCAAGCTACTACAATCTGTCATTTATTTAATTAGATTTTCAACTTTATCGCTAAAGCATTAGATTCAAGGTTCGATTGGGAAAATCTGACAGTAAGCTGACGGGTAGCTTGATGTGCTGGCGTCTGTACATCACCTCTCATATACGCACATCAGTGGTCCTGGTCATACTTGCACTTCCGAAAAGTGTACACACAAGCGACACATCAAACTATACATTCCAGTATAACATGGCCTGGCTTTTTATAGATTTCCCGTACAATGAGAGATCCGCTTGGTTTTGTATAGCTAGATTGGTCGAGCCGCTGTCAGTGTCAATGTCAAATACAATCAACGAATGAGCACTCCATTATACGCATGTAATTTAAAAAACACATTGTCAGGATAGCTTCACACAGTCCATCCATCGTTTCTTAGCTCTTCCTGTACTCTTATCTACATTAATACTTAACATTTTCCCCACTACATTTTCTTCAATTCGTTTATCCCCCAACCCAGTAGCGAAAACTGACCCACGAAATGCCAAGATAAGAAGTGAAAACTCAAAAAAAAAATAGACAACAAGAAATTAATCAAGTGGTCACTAGTGTACCTACTGACTAAAGGTTGTCAATAATTACAACGTCACACGGAGGGTTAAAGCAATCACTCACTATTATGTACTAACAATGAATAATAATGATTTTGATCTTTAATCCCTTGCGTGCGACTGGCGCTAGAGTTCATGATGATATGGCTTTATTTGTAACAGATAGGATAGCTAATAGATCTTCAAGGATTGGTTACGCTTGCCAAGGTCATTCCATAGATGGTTTACTTGAAAGTCTGAGAACCAGTCTTACCAAAGGGTATCGTGTTTCCCAGTTACAGGGATGTGGAGGTCAGACAGGGAGTCGCTCCATGTTAAATTCTAGTCTTCAGCTCTGGTTAGACTGGAAACCTTTGAAAAGGCTAGGCTGATGATAACAGCTTTACTTGTAGCAGATAGGGCGGCACAATTTTTTCCCAGTATCTATACTTCAGCAACCGGACGCAAAATACGCGCTTTGAACGTGAAGTTGCAGACACCAGCCCTTTTTTTGTTTGTAGAAAATTTTCACGCCTGTCCCGCCACTCCGCCACCAGGACATCGTGGAGCTGAGACCGATGAAGATCGATCTCTCGCTGCCTCGGTTCACCGCCCTGCAACCGCGCCACCTAACCTAACCTAACCCATCGTTTACAAAGGTTATCATTGCAGCTTATAGAGGTATGAGAACCAAGATTAAGAGGACCTCATTCTCAATTGAAAAGATAGAATTCTCCGACCAGACAGTTTTTGTGTCTGGTATGCGATGTAGAATAAAGTTTCCGTGACATTAGACCCTGATGAGTATTTCGTAGCTATGTTAGATGCCATCTACCGCATGCTCATTAATTCAGTCTGCTTTATCCTCCTGCTTTATAACTTGTATCATTTATATCTCTCTAAAGCTGTTATTTCAGCGTTAACTTCCATTCATGCGATATCACTTTCCTTGTCTTATCTTTCTTTATCCACACAAATTACCTTACAGTTATCTTTTCCGAATTCAAAAAATAGAGGCTGTAAAATAATTTTGTAAGATTTTTTGCTAATCTAACGATGTAGATAGGTAGGTAGGTATACGATACGGAACTCTAAAATAATCAAAAGTATCGTATGTATGCCTAAAAAAAATACGGAGGTCACACCATCGAGTTATGTAGTTATCTTCCTTAAGCTGAAAGTAATTCCCCTCTTAAACACTTAACTGTTTTACCTCAACTTTACCTTAAAATGTTTGCGTGCTTTATAATGCTGAATAAAATTGTCTATTGCTCAAGAAACACAATAAAGCTGCGGTCACATTACTGTGTCGTGGCGCGGGATAGGCAAATCAAAACTCATGATTTAACGATACAATTATTATTATTTCCTTTATACAATTATTTTTCTACATAAACGTGCAATCGTTGTTAAGCCTTGTAGAAAAGTCTTTTGAAGATAGACAGCAGATATTGTGTTTGCAAAAAAAATTGCAATGTATGTCCATAGTATAATGATTTCATAGAAGAAATAGCGTCTGAAAATAACATTTCTAGGTAGCATAGACAATAAGTGTAGATGAAATTCGCCCTTTCCTGTTATTGAAACTAGAATCTTTGCGTCAAAGTTTATCGATTTATTTTGACGTAACTAGCTGAACTAGCTCTTCTCCAATCTAACCATTGCATCCTTTTCTTTGCGACGTGAACACTGCGATCATCTGGACCGCTATATTTTTTTTACCCGGATCTGTCATGATGATATTTCAATTCAGTATTGCCAACGTTACCTAACAATAGTACCATAATAACATCTTGCTAAGCAGCCGTTTCACAACATCAACGTTTAGTTGATTATCCCATAAAAATAATGGAAATATTAACAGCATGTCATTGTTGTAATAATAGTTTACTGTCGGTAATATGGTTGAACGCTAGAATGGCTAGTTTTGTGTCATTGTCTTAATTTTAGCAAGAAATAAGCGTTGATTTGATAATTGTGTTCGTACGATTATCGATGGGAGGATTTAAATCTTAGGTAGTTATGAGGATTGGTGGTGATTGTGCCAGACAGAACAGTATTTTAATATCAACTAAATCCTAGGGAACTAAAATCCTACGCCACCCCAAAAGTAAACAAATATTTTCAATTTATTTACCCACCCTATAGACAAAAACGCATGGTAGTGGGACCCTGAATTTTCGACTGACTGTCCCTAACAATCTGATTGAGTAATCTGATCTATGTAGGTTCAACTATTAAAATTCTTATATCATAACAAAAATAACTAATGTTCATGTTGATCTGTTTATTCTAGCGTGTATTAATTATCTTCCGAACACTCAATAAGTTGGCAAACCTTTCAAATAACAACAATGTTGCCAACTTAAATTACCGGTTGTAAAACAGGGCAATATTTCGAAGGCAGCCATTAAATCCACAGGTTATGAGCACGGCATGTACCGGGTCTGTAATTAAACATCATTTGTATCTATAATCATGTAATTGAGAGACCCTGGTCCATGGAGCGTGAAGGAAACTTAGAATCAAACCCTTTTTATCGCTCAGTTCTTTCAAAGAACAATTTCTGTTTTAATTTAAGTCTCGGATTTTACTTTTTAATCACGCAAGTAATCCTCCTTCATACTGGTATTTATCAAAGCTATGGGTACTCGATCCAGAAGCAAAAACTGCAAAGCTTGCAGAGTTGACAAGTCGAACCTGCAGTCTATGGCTAGGCTATGACTGTCAAAAAACCGTCAGTCTATCGGCGATAGACTGTGAGACAACAAGCGTAGGAGTCGCCCCCAGCCAGATGGAATAGCGACATTTATAAGGTGACTGGATGTAGGAGGCGAAGACCAGGAACCTGAGAGAGGCTATGTCAAGTAATGGAGAATGAAAGGCTTAGTTGAATTATCTTTAATATTCAGCTGTAAAGTTTCTAGGCAAAGACTCCTAATAAGCCAAAAAGTAACGCAATGTAACCTAACAGTACAGGATTCCGCCTTGTGCGTTGATAAACATTACATCTCGAAATAAATTACAGCTGTTAATACATAATTAAAAGAGCAACAATGATGTCTCTTATAATTAACCTAGCATATTAATAGAAAGACAACTTAATTACTTTGCTCTGCTAATTCTCTAGCAACAGGATAACAATAAATTGCCAGCTGAAAAAAATGATGAAATTAATCATCGGCAGTCAATGTTGCAAGTGTAAATTATTTATTGCTTTACACTATTGTTTTGAGGAAGTCATTCTAGATTTTCTTGATGGTGTAAAATGTCATAATATCTTATGTTGACAGCTAGGAAGCGGATGGTGCATTGACGGACGTGATGATGTCATCAACCCGCCATATTGTTATATTTTCCGCGATCTAGACTAAAAGGAGATTAGTCTTGGTGTATTAGATACCTACATAATATTACCTATTATATGACGTGGAAGTTGGGAGTAATTACGTCGATGTGTCTGTCACATCCGTGGGATGAACCTGTCCTATCTCCGTTTGTGATACAATACAACGGAAACAGTTTTCAATTATGTAGGTATGATGTATGTATGTTAGAGTTCACTTATGTTAAAACATAAGTGAACTCTAAATGCGTTTCCCGGATTGCATGAGGCCTTGAGGCGTTGTCATTCTTCTTTTCTGAATGTGATACGCCAGAAACTTTAAGAACCATATATTATCCTACTTTGTAACAATTATTATCTAATAGCTATTGAAAGAAACAAAAAGTAGGTATTTGTCTGGCACAGGATAAAACAAAATGATTAAATTAACAATAAAACAAAAACATAAAAAAATAACAAGACAAAAATCAAAATAAGACATAGTACAAAATAAGAAATAGTACAAAATAAGATATAGTACCAAATAAGACATAGTACAAAATAAGACAGTACATTAGGCTAAATTGGTTCTTAGGTTCTTAACGAGGCCAAAAGCCCTATCTCAGCATGGTGGTGCCGCTATTGAAGCTCAGTCCTTCATTATATTAATAAGAGTTGCCCTTTCAAGTGTATATTCAGCTAGCTATACACGAGTGCTAGTCAATAATTAAGTACTAAACGCATTTAAGTTGATTGTGGGCAAAGATCGGGAGCAACGGTCATTGTCATAAAAGACCTGAAGTGCCATTTAAACTGACGTTGGGATATAAGTGCTAGTAGAATTGTGTATATTTCATGCCATTAAGCCAGGTTTATTACTTATGAAATTAATTATCTTTCGTGGGACGATTGATTTATCGTTAATAATTATGGAAAGTTGCATTTTATTCACTTGCCCATTGTAAAGGAGGTATAGAAGTGGGTCATCATGTTTACCAGAAGACAATAGTACTTATGTAATCCAATATGCCTTTTGGCCTCGTACAGGACCAATTTCGTTTGGTTTTTTCTAATGTTTACTTTTTTATATAATTTTGTTCTGTGCGGACTAATAAATACTTTTTCTTTCTTAATATATTTTTGTTTGCAAAAGATATAGCAGAATATTTATCTTTTGCAGAATATTTCAATTTCGTTTCTAATTGTCCTCAGGTGCAACACTATCTTATCTTTCAAGCTTAAACTAATCGTACATATTCGCAAGATTTTATTTATATCGGTTTTGTAATTTCTGAGATTAGCGAGTACGAACCTAGTGCACAGTATTATAAAATCTAATTGCGAGACCTTAATTTATTTTCTTAGTGTTTACACTAGTTATTTTACCAATGGAAGGTTCTAGCATGCTACCGGAAAACGCATTCCAACCACAGATATCGTGCGAAACGCTACTATAAAAAATCGTGTAAAAGAGGTCTTAACCAGTCGGCTACGCGGTAAAATCATGAGCCAATAAGCTAATCACTGGATTGCGTGGACAATCCGCCTCCTGTCCGGCCAATTTGCATACAAAACAGTTCTCAGAATCCTAGGTCTGAATCACGCTGATAATTTACTAATCTGAGGTATTGCTGAGTCCTGACAACGCATCTTATAATAGTTTACCAAGGATATTATGGTATAATAGCCGCCATCTTGTCTTGTTTAACAAGGCCGCCCCTGTCAATGTCATTCACACGCCAAAATATCCCTGTAACAGTAAACTTAGGAGGCAACTTTTAAATAAAGAAGCTGTGTAGTAGTCGCCTAATGGATGAGTAAGGCATTGGACGCCATATTATGGTTTTTGGCGGAATTTAAGAAACATATGCTTAACTTTAGCACCATATTAGTGCAATTAATTTAAAAAATCTTTGCATGTCTAGCTGCAATGCAATGCGAGGCTAGATATTGTACCAAGACATTTCGATTACCCATGTGTCAAAGTGAATCAGAGCCGGGTTGTAAATCATGACAGTAAGCATTATTACCAGGGGGCGTATTCTGGCGTCCATCTTGCTCGTTCGTCACTTCCTATGGCCGCCATCTTGAATCCTAACTCCACTGTCATTGATTGTAGATTGTGATTTTGTTGTTATCAATCATTGAATAGTTTTCTTTATTCATTATTTTTAACATAGTATTAAATGATAGGTAGTTTATTAAAAATACGCTTAAATGACATTATCCGGAGAGTACTGTCGGTAAACATTTGTAAAATTGTCTTGAAAAATAAGATCGCTAGTTCCGACTATGGTCATACGCCAATAGGACCATGCAACACTTAAGTTACATTTTCGATGTATTGGAAAATTCGGAACGCTCAGCGTTGGAAGTCCTGTCACAAGGTGTACCGAAGACCTGGTGAAGGCCGTGGGAATTAGCTGGATGGAGAAGCACCAGCACCAAAACAGGCTGGACAGGTAGACATCGCGACGCTTTGTTGAGCCTATGTCCAGCAGTGGACGTCTTTGGGTTGATATGATGATGATGCCTGCCTGGTTGGTCTAATGGCCGTGCGTGGTCAAGCGCAACTGCTGAGCATGCGGTCCTCCCAGTTCGATTCCTGGTCCGGACAAAGTGTTATTGGGTTTTACATCAGAAATTTCTCAGTAGCAGCCACGGAGTCTGGCTTTGTGCATGATTGATGGCAATAGGCTAGCCCCTTATTACATTGCAACTTAAACTAACTAGCGAAATGTAGGTGTACTACAGATGTGATGTTATGTATTTTATGTATGACGCTGATGATTGAAAAATGTATTACAGTTTTCATGATTATTCTAAAACAATAAACATGGAAGCTTATCTAGGCACTAATATTTTTAATATTTATATTAAATTTATAAGTTTATATGTAGGGAGGGTAATCTCCGGTACCTACTAATGATACAATTTTAAAAATTCGTTCACTGGCAGAAAGCTACGCTATTCGTGAGCTATTATTATATTACACCGTGTTACTCACGTTATCCATAAACTTTAGCAAAAGCTTCTATAGCTTTAACAAATCAAATCTAACAAAGGCAGTCTAACTTAAAAAGGCTTCGTTAGAATGTTATTTGTAATTTAATTTAATTGAGCTATGCAGTGTGAAAGGGTCTTAATTTGGCCCATGTTGCCGCTTAGTGCAATAAAATTTAAATGATAAATCTATCAAATGCCATTTGCAATTCGGATTTCGGATAAAACGGCATGCTTATCGGGCGATTAACGTCAAGGTAAGTATATTTAGTTTGTATGAAAATAAACAAAAAATAACTATTCGTTAATGTGTCCATAATGAAAAATGTTTATTTTCATGGTCTGAACATCTGGTCGAAGTTTATGTATATCGTACGGAACACGGTGTATATATATATTATATAAATAAGTTATAAATTTTATTTATATCGTGCGTATTAGCCGAGCAGTCACAATTTTTGCGGACGAAGTCGCGGTCGCTATATAATAATAGATAACAGTACAATCTAAATGTCGATAAAACAAAATTGCGTGTTTCTAACAGGTTTCTCGTTTTTATTGGCCTTTTGTTTGTTAATTATAGATTTGTAGACTAGACTAGATTTAGATCTTTGTTAGATCTAGATCTAGTTAATTCAGTCTTTATGATGAAGCGGTTTACTGCGCAGTGACCCACCCGTCCATTGCCATGCGTTGGTAACTTGCACTGTGTTATGTCAATTACAATACCAGTTAGCCCAGGAAATTAAAATTTTCAGTTTTGTAACGTTTTTTGTTGATTAAAATATGATTAGCGATTTCATTTAACCCTACTGAATGGCTTTTTCATGAAATAGTCAGTCGGTCAATCAGTAGCAGTGGAGTATTCTTTGTTACTATTTCACACAAAAACTACTGAACAGATTTTGATAAAACTCTACAGTAATATAGCTTATACATCAGAATAACACATAGGGGACACACACACACAAAGATACACACACAAACACAAACATACACAACACATACAAAGACACACACACATAAAGAACAACAAACACACACACACACATAACCACACACGTAAATTTACAAAGATGCGGGCGGACCCTAGTCTCCTTATTTATACTTTTCTTCACGTTCACAGGTGGATGACAAGCCAGTGATTGATACCCGAAGATCTTAAGGAAGACGTTAATGCATCAGTGCATATTTAATGACAATGTGAGAAACTATAAAATTTGCTGGTAGGATTTTATTAAAACTAACGAGATGGTTACAATAGCATATAAAAATGATGTGGCCCTAAAATATTCTCAAAATAAACGTACTTGCTCAATGTTATGGCATCGAGAAGTGTTCGTATGTCTTGTGAACGTGCACACATCAAAAAAAGTTTGCGATCGCATTGAAAAATCGAAATCTTTTTTGTTATGGTAGATTATAGCATGATTTCTTCTTTTCTCTGTAATTTCAAACATGGTATTTCTATTTAAAGAAAACACGCAACAAAGAATTTTTCTTGATAAAGTTCAATTTAAAAAATTATATCAACTTATACAGGGTGTAAACAGACTCTTCACGACGCCGTCAACCAAGCATTAGGTACATCAAACTAAGTAACTTTACGCAAAAATTACTGCTGGGTGGGAAACGACTTATTTTTTTGGGTTGAAAAATCACGTTTTACAGTAGGACTCAATGAAACACACTCAAAACATTGTGCTGATGGATGGATTTAATAGTAAGGTGGTCCTGGAGATGTTTAAAGTAAAAATCTGACATTAAAAACATGTATTTAAAAAAAAACTTGTGAAATAGTTGGAACTTTGACCCCCAATATCTCCGTAACTATAAGGTTCCCAGGTATGGTCTAGAACAAAAAAATGATCGCAATGACGGAGAGAACCAGTGCCTTTCAGCTTCGTTAAGAGTCTGTTTACACCCTTTATATGCTAGTGATCGCAAACTTTTTTTGATGTGTGTATGCATACCTGCTAACCTGTGCCTACTGCCAATTTTTTCAAATTTCAATATCAGTTGCTAAAGTTGCATAAAAATAAAAATAACTTTTCTTAAAGCCTGAGTACTGGTTTTTTTATGTTGTATAAGCTTCAAAGCGTCTTGCAGAAATTTCCGTCAGCGGGAAGTGTCAGGTAGTGTTAATTATTTTTTAACAATATTTTTTGCAACAAAATATAAAAAATAGCTTCCCGATCACTGAGATATCAGCTTATAGGTACTGGTTTTGTATACCTTGAAGTGTCGCTGTGTGTACAAAACGTGTATCAGAAACGGTTGGCATATTATTTAACGGTGTACATCAAACTGAACAAGTTGCTACTTGGGACCAACATTATCAATGTTGGTCCCAAGTTAAGAAAAAATAATTAATCAACTGTCCTATACATTTGCGTCGAGTAGGTATTGAAGTTTTGTATGGCAAAGCATTAAGCATTTCTGATACACGCTGTATAGTCGAATCTTGACTTCCACGTTGGACGTGTGCAAGCGCGAGTACTGAGCATGACGTCCTGGGTTCGGTTCCCGGGTCGGGCAAAATGTTATTGGGTTTTTCCATAAAGAATTTCTCTGTAGCATCAACAGAATCTGGATTTGTGCCTGATTGATGGCAATAGGCTCGCCCGCTATTACATGGGACTTAAAAAAAACACACCTCTGCCTAACCCTTCGGGTATTACAGGCGTGATGTTATGTAGTAAATCTTCTATTCAAAATCTAGGGAAGCACTAATAAAATTCAGTTAAAGATTCAAATACTTTTCATTTTGACGTATTTTCACGACCAAAATAGCCAATGAAAATAAGACCTGAAAAAAAACTGCAACTGAAAGACACAGTAAATAGGGCAGTACATAAGTAGTATACATATAATTATGTGTTCGTGTGTGTTCGGATCGCGTGCCAGCCGTTGAATCTAAGCTATGCATTATACTTGAACTATTAAGACTGCTATTATCAGTCCAACTATATTGAAAACGGGCAGAAGTTCCGTTTCCTACAACAATTAGGAATACGCTCGAAAAACAAAAAAATGTTGCAATCAACCAAAGGACAGCACTGCAGCAGTGGTGTCGGCACCAACTTAGGAATCATTAGAGCATTAGTTCGAACGTTAGTCAACATGAATGATGTAACCAAGATTTTGTAGCAATATTTTTATTGAAAAGAGTGTCCATGGAGTTCCTTGCCCATTCTTCTCCATAGAGATCTACGCTTTGGAATGGGAAACAGCAGTAGTTTCACAAGTTATTATGCCTTGTGTCTGTGACTGTAGCTTAGCTTTCTTTGTTTTTAGTGCCTGTAATGGTCTATTTGAAATAAAAGCTTTCGAGTTTGAGAAGGACTGATAGGGAACACCAAAGACACGATGGATGGGTTGTGTATGATATAGTTAGAAAGGGGATGACATTTGAGATGACAACCTGGTCCTGGGTTCAATTCCTAGGTCGGGCAAAGTGTTATTGGGTTATTCTATCAGGAATTTGTCAGTAGTAGCCACGGAGTCTGGATTTGCGCCCGGTCAATGGCAATAGGCTTGTCCCCTATTACATGGGACTTAAACATAAAATGTGAGTGTACCTTTGGTTACACCTCTGCCTTACCCTTCGAGGATTACAGGCGTGATTTTATGACAAGCTGCGTCGACCCCAAATAAATTGGAAGTCGATTTTGGTTTCGCGGTTAAATAATTACACCACAAATGTTCTAAAAACCTTGTTAGCGAACATAATCGCTAGATTAGCTAGCTGTTAATAAACTGTGCAAAGACTGTTTGTGCTATTCGCTATTAAACCTTTTGTTCTTCCATTACATTGTACAAAAACTTTAATTCATAGACAAGCAAGCGCAACCACCAACCTGCTTTGCGAAAACAACTTGAATTGCTCACTCATTTAAAAGTATGATGTTTCCTGAAATTGTAATAGATATTGTAATTGCTTTAACGCTACATGGTTGCCTAATCATCGCATAGGTGACTGGAACAGGGCGTGGTATAGGTACACCGTATACAGCATTTGGTAATAAAATCACAAAGAGGATGCGTTCTGTAAGCTGGCACCTGCAAGAGTCTGTTGTGTCCCACTGCAGGGCAAAGGTCTCCTTTCTTTTTTCCTTCTTCCCTCTCTAGAGCTATTTTAACCCAATCCTTTAAGTAGCAATCTAGCACATCACGCCATCTCCTTCTAGGCCTGCCGCATCGCCGATTCCTGTTGTTCGGAACTAAATCCGTAGATATTTTCGCCCAATTCCGATGCGACATGCGGCGTATATGGCCTGCACAGACCCATTTTAATTTGACAACTGTGTTGTCGTGGTAGGTAAATAGATAGCTGTCAAATATTTTGAGGTTCTTCAGAAAGGTCAGGTGCGTAGTACTTGCAAATGGCGTGCTTGTATGACCAAATGTATGAATGTAGACAAGGCAAAAGGAGTATGTAAGGATCGTAGCAGATGCCTTTCTGTAGTTTTGGCCTACCCCCATGAGAATATAGGGGTATGAACAACAGGGTGTAAAGTTCTTCATTCTCCATAGAAAAGGGAACATCGTACGATGAGGTAAAACAACCGAATTGTGAACACCAATTAGAAAACATTTAAAAATTAAAGTGGTAGAACAGCTGTAAAAACTCCGCCATTTTGCGCACAACTGTCAAAACACTGACATACATTCATCACACAATAAGTTTAAATTGGTCAATTTCATTAAGCACGGCAGAATGAGGATTTAGTTATTCCAGACATTTTGGAAATTCAAAAGAATTTTTCATTTCCTCTCTAGTCCTGTTCTGATTCCCTAAAATCGAACCGCCATGTCTTAGAATCAAAAATTCAAAGGCATTTGACACATGACAATCAACATTATGCACTGTTCCCGCTTGGTGGATTAGGCACAGCCTACCCTGTTATACCTGTGGAGACCTGCTGTGTCCCAGCTGTGGGAAGAGCCCACTATCTATATGGGTTCCTACAGAGTAAATATAATGGAAATAAGTAGTCTTTCACAAACACTTGAAAGAAGTTAGTTACATTTGCTTACAAACAATCCATACTGTGTTTTTTTTTTCTAAGAAGTAAGGTTAGAGGCTTTTGATCCAACCTTCGTGCCGAATATACATTATAATTAATGTGTAAGCATTTGTCTAGATTCTGTGAAAGTTTAATTTACTAAAGCTTTATTGCGTGGTATTATGATGTATCAATAGATTATTTGTGTAATTATAATAGATACTATAAAGCCCTACGTCCGTTGCTCTTAATTTCAGAATATAGCTTACTCTTATAGGTTATAACTCATCATGAAAAATCATTTTCTAATTTGATTTTAACAAAGGAAATCACTAAGACCTAAATTACTCCTACTTAAATCTAGCAACAACTGAAACAATAGACATGGAAACTAAGTATTCTCATATTTACAGTAAGTAATTTATGAAGTGGCAACACCGTCCATTATGTTAACATTGTGTCACTTTCTCTTTTATTACTTTTTTGCCAAGGGGCAGTGTGACAGTGTTGTTTTTTTTAATAATTAAGTCATCCACAGATGAACTGTCGGGTTTTTTAGTTTTTGTACTTTAATTACTTTTTTACTAGAGCTATTGTACCGATTATTCGCCGACTGTAGTCGGTACTCCATCTCCAAAATAAAAAGTACTGGGTGTCTTGAGAATCAGAATGTAAATATGGACAGACAGACGCCAGCACATCAAGCTACTACAATCTGTCAAATTTCTTTAATGGATTTTTAACTTTATCGCTGAAGCATTAGTTTCAAGGTTGAATAGGAAAATTTGACAGTTTCCGGTAGCTTGATGTGCTGGCGTCTGTACGTATAATATGAGCACACTTAATCAACAGAATGATTATGTATTTTTTGCGACTGTTCAGTCTATTTACTATTTAACACGTACGAATGCATTTTGTAAGTAAATATTTACTTTACCAACTTAAACATATACCCTACATAGTTTTCGTGTAACTTCCTCGTTATTAAAATCATGTAAAAAAGTCAAGGGCGCTATAGCAAGTTTCTTCTTGGCCTGACGACATTCAAGCAATCGCGGGTTAAACCTGGATGAGGCTGAGCCATAAGCGTAGACATTGGCAGTTTACCCAGGAATGGGTGAAGTCGGGTTGTGGATACCTAATGATGATGAAGTATCTTCCTAATTTATACCTAGGTTATTTTGTTGTTAAAGTATTATTAACGTGAAAACGTCTAATAAATCGATGAACGCCCGCTGCATTCACGAAAAAGTGTCCCGTTACGCTCATTGTACGCAAGCGCCACTTTCGTAGTGTCAGATAATGGTGCCGATTCCCTTGTTCACAAACTAAACTAAATTTAAGTTGAATGCATCTTTTTCTTTCTATTTCATTATGAAAAGGACAGAAGATAAATATTAGTTTAGTCCTGCCCAATTAGTCACCTGACGTCATTTGATGTAATTTTAGTAGTCAACTTTTTAATCACGTCTAACTTGTGTGAGGCGCTGGTTAATTTGACAGGACTGAACTAAAATTTATCTTCTGTCCTTTTCCTAATGAAATAGAAAGAAAAAGATGCACTGAACTTAAATTTGGTTTAGTTTGCAAACAAGGGAATCGGCACCATTGACAAGCCTAGGTTATTATTTTTAATCTACTGCTGGAGCTAGGAGGTTAGGTTGTATAGGTAATTTCTCTCTTCCACTCGATTTTATGACGTTGTCACTTTAAACTATCGTCCATAAACCAACTTTACAGACAACCAATTTTTTTCCATAATTTATTAATTATCTAGTGTGATTTATTGTAATAGGCTCGCTTTAGAGCCTTCTAACTTATAAGTTAGAATTCATTACTTTCTAAGACTGACATAAAAAAACACCACGTTTGAATCGTCCATGAAACCAGTTTTCTAAGCTAGTGGAACTATACAAATAACAATCAGTAAAGCAACTCAATGGATTACTTTTAATTATTAATCAATCTGACCGAATTTCATGAACAAAATTTGAATGACAGAGGAAAAAGATTTCCCGTAAAAAACTAGCGCAATCAATCATGTCCAAAATTTACCTATAATTATTTCATGTGAACCGAAATAATGATTATCTTCTTAACAACAATTTGGGAACCTATTATTGGACAAGGTCGTCTTTTCCACTGGCCTCTTTGACCCTGTGACCAGAGCAAGAAGTCCTGGATATCGGATCGATAGATCTCTTATTTTTTGGCATTTTAGCCTTGATTCGACTCGTACAACTTGTCTAGACAAGGTCAATTAACTATATTCTAGAAGTAACACTTTAGTAGTAATCAAAATATTATGATCAGAGTGCAAACTTTAACACTAATGATTAGTTAAGTTATTTTTTTTTAAACAAAAAATATGAATCTTCTCAGCAAAGAGTTTCTTGACGATAATCAAACAAATTATTATGTGCAAGTATTGATTTTTAGTACGATTTATGATCTCATAGCATAGTCAATATTTTGTTGTCACATCTAGAGTACTAGAGGAAAAACTTACTTAGGTATTACATCATTGCGAAAAAAAAGTCATTCATAAGAATATGATTTATGATTATCAATATTTGTGCGACTTGAAGTATGTATCTGATTTTATAGGATTGCATAAAATAATATAAAGATTTCCGTGCTGTTTTAGATTGAAACATGTCAATATAACCCCAAGCTAGGAAAATGCGACGTTGTCATATTTCACGTATTGTTTACATTAATAATCTTAACTTTGTCGAGTTATTTTGTATAATAAATAAAAACAAAAAAAAATGATAACTGGAAAATATTTCATATTGGCAGTTAATTCTTTGACATGGTCTCATTCATACCCTACGGCCTAGAGTTATGTATGGGATACCGAATAAAACACCTTGAATAATAATATAAGTATTTCTTGGTAACACTGAATCTCAACTTTACATTGACACAAATAAACTAGCGCCAAACGCCAGAGAAGTTTATTCAATTATACAAACTCGGCGTTGCTTCAAATAACAACACAAACTAATGTTTTTTCTCAAACATCCTTATAAATAAACAAACTAGACGAAGAAAAAACAGATCCGCATAGGTATGAGCTTTGGGAGCTTTTAGCGCGAAACAGATAAAAGTTTCATAATGTTTTTACACTTTGATAAAAACTTATGCGATGCATTCGTGTGGCAAGCTAGAAATAGGTTATTTTGTTGTTATTGGCTATCAACGAGTTTGAACAGGCAGAATGTTTTAAATTAATTAGTGCTCTAAGACCATCAGCAATATCAGGCATTTGTCAGTTGTAGAACAACTACAACTAGAGTCTATATTTGTGCTCGGTTGATGGCAGTAGGACTGCCTTATTACATAGGACTTCGGTCGATCATCGATCGAGGCCATCGATCGATGGTAGAACGCATAAGTCGACGTCGATCGACAGTTTCTACTACACCAATCGATCGACCGTCGTCATTTCTACCATTGATCGATTGGTGATCGACGATCGATCGACCCACTCTTAAACATAACTGGTGCCATTCGCATTTTTCCCGAAGGATTAAACAGAGGTCTTCTTAACCCATCAGGGATTACACTCCTGATGATTATCATTAGCTTTAGTGTCACAAAGCTCGGCATAAATTAGGCATATCATACTTACGGTATTCGAAGATTTAACATTATTCTCATCATCTTTCTGCAACTATAGTGCATTTATGCTGAAAAGATCTGGCGTTGTCTGCCAATAGATGATTTTTATATTATTTTTAAGAAGATGGGTTTGTTACACAGTCTACTCAAGCCTTTCAAATCGTAGGGAGAAACAAAATTGATTTGGGTAGGTAACATAGCGATCGTTTAATTTCTATATCTTTCAACCAAAGTGAACCCATTTGTCGAACCATGCAACATAGTCATAGGGTGAGGCCCTATGACTATGTTGCATGGTTTGATTTTTTGATTTCTCTCAAATAACTTCAAAATCCCGTAACTTTTAATTTACCGTATTTAAAAATTGATTTACGATCTACATCCGTTATGTATAATTTATAATATTAATTTAGTGTAGTTTAATGCGCCGGTAGCGGCGTCGATAACGAACTAATGCCTTGAACTAGTCGTCCGCTTGTCTCAAAAAACCTCGGATTCAAAAAGCTGTCATAACTCGTTGGTATCATGGCTTCCTTTTACCATGTCCATAAAAACAAGATTTATTTTAATTATAATATCAGTAGTTAATTACTATGACCGCAATGTATGATTCGGAAAAAAATCTTTAAATACTTTTTTTTTTTGACGTTAGACGTAGTCCGTGAGAACTGGAAACATAATGAGAGGTTTTTGTCCAGCACTAGGATGATGCAGGCACTCAGTAAACAGAACTTTTAAGCCCCATTGCCACTCAACAAAAACATGTTAAAGATCGTTGTGAGTTGATAAGGTTTGTACTGTTTGTGGTTTCTAGATATCTGCGAAGCTTTTCCGCTGGCTACCAATCTTCTCATCATCATCTGCCTCGCCTTTTCCCAACTATGTTGGGGTGGGCTTCCAGTCTAACCGGATGCAGCTGAATACTAGTATTTTTCATGGAGCGACTGCCTATGTGACCTCCACAACCTAGTTAGTATTGGGTAATACGATACCTCTTGGTAAGACTGGTTGTCAGACTTTTTGGGCCACTGACTACCAGTAACGACTGTCAAAGATCTACAAATGACAGCCGGGGCTTAACGTGCTTTCCGAGGCACCGTGGAAACCCGGTATGTAAGGGGTGGTCACCCATCCAGAGCCCAACCTAGACAAGCTCTGCTTAACCTAAAGATCGACCCCGAGCGGCTGTTATTATTTAGCCACGAGCTCCTCCAATCAATCTCCTAATCCTAGAGAATAGGCAACACCGCCCGCGTTTTGCAACCTGCTATTAACAACCGACTGTCTTCCATTGTGCAGACGCCAGCACATCAAGCTACCCGAAACTGACAAATTTTCCCAATCAACCTTGAACCTAATGCCATGCTATCGATAAAGTTGAAAATCTTTTAAAGAAATTTGACAGATTGTAGTAGCTTGATGTGCTAGCGTCTGTACGTACCAGTATAGTGCTACAGGGGTCTTTTGAAATTAAATTTTGTTCGAAATGTATTGAAAAACAAAATGGTTGCGTTAGTTCTAATTTTGTCGTACCCAAAGATCCTCGAACAGATATAGGTATTCGTCAAATCTTGATACCAATCATGAATAACAAAATTAAGTCCAATATGACAGCGTCATCGATTGGCGCGAATCCTGACCACAATGTTTTTGCCACAGATTACTTATTATATAATTATTAAGATATTTACGTGTTTCATCGAGACAACACAATTAAGTCTAATAATGTAGCTTCACGACTTTGTAATTTAATATATTCTTCGTTCGTATTGTCATGTTATTATATTACATTTGGTTCGTTATTTGTTTCGTGTTTACCTATAATTTGTTCATTTTTTGTGCTAGGAAACAAAATTGTAAATAATAGAATCTTTTCGTTTAAAATTGATAAGCAGCATTTGGGAACCTATATTAAGAACCAACAAAATTAAACGTAGATACAAACTCTGCACGATTATTATTTTGTCTGTACTTACCTTAAGTGTAATTTAGGTTTAAGTAAGTACCATTCATCCTGATTGATCCGGTCCTATCATGTGAATCAAAAAAACTATGCCATTCGATAGTAAAAAGTCCGCAGTTATTTCAAATGCACGGCTTTTTAGTATTCACAAATTTTGAAATAGTATCGGCATCGCTAGGCGTAACCATAGCGGGATTGTATTTTAGAGTGCACTAAGTACTACTTAGTGCACTACTTAGTGTACTTAGTAAGTAGTACTATGAGTACTAAGTATGACGACAAAACACTGTAATTGTATGTTTCTTCTTAGTAGTTACAGTACTATAATTGTCATCGCAGTATAAAATACTATCGCTCAGAAGTAAAGATAAATTGTACGTACCCAATCGAAGCCTTGTCGTTTGCCAACTAAACTGATTTAGATAGTTTATACATTCTAAAATAATTGTGACCATATCTCTTAAAAACTAGATAGATCTGACTGGAATCAATGAAATAATTTGTTTTCAATTTTAATTTATCTTAAATTTGATTAAACTATTTTAGTGCCTAGCTTAATTTAATAACTAAGCATTAAAAAATAAAAAAAGAACTGATATAAGTAAGAAAGTAAGATAAATTGTGTTTTATTTTATTTCCTTTTTAAATATTTTTGTAATTGTATATATGTAGGTACTTACTTTTAGTCTTCCCTTTTTAGCATTATTTTAACAAAAAGAACATTTTAAATATAAAAAATAGTAGCCCACCAGCATTGGGAACAGGGTCCGAGCTACCGCTGGTCAGGGCTCTTGAGAGACGAACCTCCTAACAATACGCGCTGGGTCCAGAAGTACTGCTTTCTGAATCAAGCCCTTGATCCAGCCGCCAAGCGAGAGCCCCCTCAAATGTTGTTCGAGGCTATTTCCTATTAAAACATTGGCCAACATGACTATCGGCACAATGACTGCTGTACTCACTTATTTTATTTATTATTTTTCTCTTTATTTATTTTAACTTTATGCACAAGTAAAAACTGTACAAAGGTGGATTTAATGCCTTGAGCATTTTTTATTAGTATACCTTAGGGTGATGCAGATACAGTACAGTAGGTGCAATAACAGAAAAAAGACTAGAAAATATTTACAACCAAAACATATAAGGATAAATACATATACAACAGTTTCCTGGTGATTACCCGCATACGATACGAATTTTCTATTCTTAAGCACAATTAAAACAAAAATATTTAATTCATCTAATCTTGTTTTACAAACGTTTTAAACATATTTGCGATTACCGGAAATACCCATCAAAATTGATACTAGAAGCAATTATTTTAATTCACAAAAACGTAGAAATAATTCAGTCATCATTATTTTTGACACGATTTCCTTTAAAATTATTATAAAAAAAAAAATAATTTGAATGGTTTGAAGTTCACATAGTATTAACATGGGTCGATGAATGCAATCATGGAGTGAAAAGATATTTTATCTGATAACGCAATGAAGGTTACCTGTCAAAAATATTTAAATGTATAATTTCATATTAAAATTATTATAATTACCTAGGTAGGTACACGTTTTTGAAAAAATACATTGTTCAAGATGTTGGTAACAATGTATTTTTTTCAAAAACGTGTACAAAAAAATGTATAATAATTTTGGGAATTTCGTATGGCAACCTTTTAAAAAAGGAATTTATTTTTGTTACACGGATGTGGCCAGATTATTAAAATCTGATAACATTATTATAGGTAGCTATGTAGGTATACCTAAAAAGCTACTTATCTGCGTATCTGCTCCGGGAATCGAATCCAATACCTATGGATTCGATTCCCGGCCCAGAGATTTTTCCATTAGGAATTATTCTCGGGTGATGGCAATAGGCTGACCCTGTATTCAAGTCTGTGTTCAAGTCTCGTCTACGAGACTTGAACACAGACTTTAATCCTATATACCTACCAGACTAAAATTAAATCCGAGACCAAAAAGACTGTTACACTCCACAGAGTTTGACCTAAAGATTATTATCAGATTGATTCATTACAGATAACGAATTATTTAAATATTATTCATAAATCTGACGCAACTTACTAAATTAATGAAACCATTTTAAAAAATAACTCTCTTAAAATGCTACAAATGTCTCTTGTTTCGATTGTAAAATAAATTGCAGTAAAGTTGACCTCGTAATTGCTTAACCACACTTAGATTGATTGTCACTTGCACTTCACAAAACGACCTGAAAAAAGTGACAATTAGGCAGGTCCAATTTTCTGGATAGATAGGACCTAATCGACCCATCTCGAACACAATGTCAGTGTGGATCCCCAACATGATATGCCGCACCTTCTCTCCTGTCCGTTGTGCACAACTAACTTCACTCTTTAGCAGTAGCGAAGGGTCATATTTTGTAAAAGGTTAGCCAGAGTATATAACTTTAATGTGATTATATCATTTGTCTATAGAATACTGACTGTGCCATTTTTCAAAGGGAAGCCGGTAGGAATCGAGTTCTATGGAACCTTCGCCACTGCTCTTTAAACTTATACGAGGAAAATGACAGAGCTGTTCAGGTCGCTACGTAGCGGTCGGATAGAATTAGATACGTTGATTCCAGAAGAAGAAGCAGCTTTATGAATGATGGAGAAGTCAGAAACGAGGACCGTGGACTGTTGAGAGTCCTTCTAAAAATAAGAAACACTTTGAAAGCCCTAAGCCCTCTGATGGATTTGTTTTTAATGGAATAAAACGGAAAACTTAACATCATTGGCGCCAGAAATGCGCCGAGCCAATGAAACTGCGTGAGTCACGGAGAAAAATTTCAACTTAGAAAATAACACAGCGTCAAACTTAGTGATAGTATATAGTAGACCACCTTAAATGTGCAGTTCAAGGGTGGCGTTGCTTGCCAAGAAAATTTGCATCCATATGTCAAACTTGGTACATTTACTTTAGTTCTGTGTAGGGGTCACAAAACCTCAGGTATATTAAAAAAACCGGTTTAACGATTCTTATTTCGTCAATAAATCGGTTAACCGGGATTTTCGGTTATTTCGTTTTTTTTTAAATAAAACCTATTTTAATAGTTAGTATAGTAGATATAGTAACCAGTATTTATAATCAGCCTTAGTGCTAAATTAGAAAACACATTTTAAGACCTAATTACTAATATTAATTTGCCTTTATTAATAAAACCTAAAACTCCTTTTTGATTTTGAGTAAATAAACTAAAGAAACAACAACAATTACTGAGTCTGACAATCAACAAAACATTTCTTTTAAAATGCAACGGTAAATTAAATTCCGATTTTATTTTTGATGTCTTGGTTAAGCGACCATATAATAAAAAGAATGTCTGTAGTGTCATCAATGTCGTAAATCATTCAGCGAGATTCTGAATTAGTTACAAGTCAGTAATAAACTAGCGATCAACGACGACACTCGTTTCATTATCTCCGCACTCCTACCCACGACGTATAAACATATCAGTTTTTACTTTTTATGCCTCCATTTTCATAAAGGGCCATCTCTACTCTGATGACGGCGGTAAAATCATTCTAAATTCCGTATCCAATGCGGTGGACGTCCTGTTAGGCCGAGACTACTGTGTTTTCCCGCTTGCACAGATAAGTTATTTATTAGGGCTTTTTGGTAAAATTGCAAGCAATTACGAGGTCAAATATATTTGCCTACCTACTCTTTAATTACCCACTAGTCAAAATAAATCATTGTAGGGAAATACATGACGAACTTTGTAGTCTGATTCATGATGACTTTGCGAATTCATAATCTAAATAAGTATGGATAGTCGATCATGGAAATTAATCTAATCGTACCTATATACATACATAACAGTATGCGCAGCCTTGCTAAAAATAAAATATAATCAGACTTTGATACCTACTACATCAAGGAAATACATCAATATTTTTGAAGTGAAAACTTCTTTAACATCGTTGTGATTTGAAAGTCAATGAAACGAAAAAGCAAGATAAAGAGACAGACACATAATTTCATAAATTGAACGTGGGAGAAAATGAGATAGAAAGCATTATACAGTGTTTATCTTGAAACCAACATTCTTCCACGTGTGAATTGCATACATGTTCATTTTTTTAACATTAGTGCAGACAAATAGTTCATTTTCTGCCTAAGCTCTTCTGCATGCACCTGTATACCTGGAGCACCGGGATCTAACCTCCACAAAGAACATGAAGATTGCTGTGATTTTGAAAGCGATACAAAGGATGGAGGTGAAATAACTATGAAATTACTATAGTTGTGTGGTATATTCCATCTAATTATTAAGTATCGACAAATAGCCGCACTTGGCCATAGATTCTTTAAGTTAAGTAAATCTCTTTTACCCTTTTATGGAATCTTGTCGAGCATTAGTTGTAATTGGTTTTATTCATCACCTCATAGATTAAATTATAGAAGAATGTGCAGAAATAGACTAGTTTATTATGAGACCGTTGTTAGCAACGAGCATGATTCTGATTATGATCAGGTAATATGTAGATCTCATTCAGTTCATCATCATCTGCTAAGTCATGCTGCAACAGTTGGAGTCGGCTTCCAGGTCTAATTCAGTTCATAGCCAAGAGAACTTTTATAACAGTGCTTTACTCATTGCATTGCCTAATCCTCCCCCATAGTCTTTGATGTCTCTCTCCGTCGCTTTCACTGAGTAACTACGTTCTATAAATACCTACATAGTTTTTATTTTTAACAGTAACTTTCTTCTGTTAAGATATCAGGTTTCATCATCATCCTACTACCAATTAATTTGGGGTTGGCGCCGCGGCAGCATGTCTTTTTAAATCGTATTTGTCTATTATAACTCGCCATCTCAGTATTCACCTCCTTTTTAGTTATATCACACATCAGACATCACACACTCCAAATCCATCGTTTCTAAATATAAATATTTAATTGCCATGAAATCGTCACTCAGCGGGACATGGTGTTTTTTCTTTAAAATTATTTCAAACATGATAAATTATAACATGCAATATAAATAAAATAGTAAGAAAAACTAAGTTGGTAAATAAACATGACAATTATTATACAGCAATAAATATTTTTTTGTCAATGTAATGCTTCCGTACCTCGGGTCACAAATAAATGAATTGCGAAGGTCACGTCAATATTTTTCCCTTTCATTAAATCAAAGTAAACCCTTCGACACCCTCATACAAAAAAATCACTCTGGTAGGTTATGTTTACAGCTTTAGTATTAGCTGGATTTATAAAACAGAACTTTAATACGTCGTCAAAGAATCTAAAATCAGTTATACTGCTTTTAGGCATGTTAATGTAGTGAAAAACTGCAAAGACTACCGCAAGGGTTGATACTTTGCCCTTTGCTGTGGTGAAAAGAGAAATAGTAACTAGGCTAGCAGCAGAAATTTACAGTTATATAATATGTATTCTTAATTCCTCATAACCATCATGATCATTTTGTAAGGCTTAGTGTTATCCAATAGTTGGTGCGGATTAAAATGTTAGAGAAACGTAATCTATAAAACTTATCGATGAAGTTCACTTGTTACGTGATACTAATTAAGAACGGTAGGTCGCACATCAAAAGTAACAAAACCAGTATATTAGCTGGCCTCTTACTTTATTGAAACTCCGCAATACTATACTAGTGATAGTCTAGTGATATGACCGTCGGACTGCCAAATAAAGGTATCAAGTTCGAACCCAAGACACGCTCCTCAAATTTTTTGGATTCATGTGCGTATTGTATAATGATCACTTGCTTCGGCGAAGGAAAACATCGTGAGGAAACCTGAGCGATATTTTTCGACGGCATGTAAAGCCAAATCAGAGGCCCATGGGCGGCATAAAAACCGTGACACCAAGTTGCGCATTAACCACACGAAAACGAAGATTCTAGGCTAGGTCAAGGCCCGTACCCGTATAATTTTATTTTCTGAAAGCTTGGTGTTGAACTGTTGACTAGTGTTCCATGGATAAAAAAGATTTTGTCAAGGCTAGTATAACTAGCACAGTGGTGCCGATTCCCTTTTTCACAAACTAAACTAAATTTAAGTTGAGTGCATCTTTTTCTTTCTATTTCATTATGAAAAGGACCGAAGATAAATATTAGTTTAGTCCTGTCAAATTAGTCAGCACCTGACGTAATTTAATGTAATTTTAGTAGTCAACTTTTTAATCACGTCTAAACTTGTGTCAGGCGCTGGTTAATTTGACAGGACTAAACTAAAATTATCTTCTGTCCTTTTCTTAATGAAATAGAAAGAAAAAGATGCACTCAACTTAAATTTGGTTTAGTTTGTAAACAAGGGAATCGGCATCAGTACCAACTATAATCACTTTAAATAATAAAATATGCAATTAACAAAAATATTTCACAAGCTTGTCATATTTAGCGGGCAATAAAACAGTGATACGGTATCACAGGTTAGATGATAGTGCGATAACATTATCTGTGCACACATGTACTCGCTATCTAGTATTTACAACACGTTTTTTATGCTTTGACATCTTCATTCTCATAGTTTTTGGTGGTGGAAAATGAGCCTTTCTAGAAAGGCTCATTTTCATCTAGATGCGTCTTTTTGTTTATTATGTTTTATGTCTATGGTCGAAATTGGGAAAAGACTAAGCACAAGCAGATCATGTTGATTTACATCACCATTCTCCTGCCCTTATCCCAATTTATTTGGAGTCGGCGCAGCATGTCTTCTTCTTCCAAACTTCACTATTACTCGTCAAATCATCCTTTAAACAGTCCATGCATCGTTTCTTTGGTCTTATTTTACGCTTATACCTATCCACATTCATACTCGAAACTTTCCTCACGACATTTTGATATACAAAAGAAGCAATATTTAAAAACACGTTTAAATCCTGGCGAGAATCACGAGCCAACTTATTAGCAGTTGGAGTCGGAAGCAACGCACTCTATCACTCAACTGCAAGTGTGTTACGCAAATAGGGTGCCAATATGGTAATAGGGAAAGTTCATAAAACTGCGGATAGCGTCACGGCCGGATTCTTTAATGGCTAGGGGAAATAAAATCACTGTCAATAGCCGGCTCAATACTTGTGTGGACGACTAGCACAATTCCCGTTTGATTTTCGAATATAAATAGGTATTCAACTCTCCGCTTTCAAATAAATTCCTGGATATAATTAATTCATTCATCATTACAGTCGTCAACAATACAATATTCTGGTGACTCAAGTGACTCTGCATAATTCTTCTTCTTGAACCGTTGGTTATCCAATGCTGAGTGTAGGTGTCTTCAAAATCTCTCCACTTTTGGCGTCTCTCCATAATTGTATGCCACTAAATTCTAAACTTTTTGACGTGATAACGTCTTATAATCGATGAACCGGCTGCACAAACGAATAAGTGTCACGTTCCGCCTGAGCCGAGTGTGCAAGCGAGAGCGCGGAACAAGCGATAGAGAGGCACGATCGGCCTAAGCGTTCGGCTAGTGATGCATCTATGTATTATACAAAATAATGATAATCCATTGATAATAATTTAATTCAATTCATGAAAGTATGAAATTTTTCATCAATGTTTTCTTATGACGTTATCACTTAAAATTATCGTCCGTAAACCGACTGTACAGGCAACCATTTTTGGCTCATTTCATCCATCTGCATATAATTATCCAGTCGTCATGTGAATATCGTTGTTTGATCAAGCTTGGGGGTCCTCACACCTTTACCTCCATTTCGTCATCTTTCTGCCCTTGTCCCATGTTACTTGGGGTCGGTGTAACACGTTTTATTCTTCCATTCTCCTCCGTCAACCGTCACGCTATCATTGAGTTCTATTTCTTTCATACAACTTTACCTTCCTTTGTTGATTAATTTTAATCATACCGGACTATTTTATTTAGTTCTATTATTATTCCACTGTGTATGAGTGCATCTTCCTAGTTGACTAATCTGACGTCTATAACACAATTACTTCAAACTACTTACACTGCTCACAATTTTCCTTCTTCACTAATAACATTTCTCAAATACATACGAGTATATTCGACTACATATTTTATGTTTATAATCCAACTTCATTCTTTAGGAGTGGCTCCGTGAGTTCAAGCTGCTCATAATCTAATAGCGTCACGCTTCATGATCACAAAGACTATGCAGTAATTAAAATTATCTCATTAAATTGTACTCAGTCTTATTAACCGGCTCTAAAACGAGATTTAAAATAATTTGACGTTGATTTCATTTGGCTCTATTACCTAGTGATATCTTTGCGTCGATTTTCTTTTAGTTTTGTTGGTTACTCTCTGTTTGTCTTTGGTAAGACGTTTCTTATTTTTTTTATAAGTGTGGCTTCTCTTTTTTTTTTTTCGTCGGTCTTATTCTTCAATGTAAATTCAAATGCAACGATTTGCTTTACTTCGATCTTTTCCGTGTATTTTCTTTTTTTTACTCTTTTTTATAGTCTTTTAGGTAATTTTATCAAGGTTCTTTCTCGACTGTATTTTTCTGAATGGTAATATGATGATTAAGTAAGAATTATATTTTTAGTAAGTTATTTGAAAATAGAAAACAAAGCGAGCCGCGTTCGTCACTAGCCAGTGACTAGAGCGAGTAAATAAGCAGAGTGCAGTGTTTACTAACTACATAGTTGTGTTTAACTGTACTCGGGGCTTTGTTTCTAAGGTCTCGCAATGAAAAGCATACAGTGCATTGGCTGGGTTACTTACTTGCAGTGTTTTCTTACACAGAAAACGGCTAAGTATAATATTTAATCTTTGAACATCGTTATGGTCATGTTAGTTGACTTGACAAGCTTGACTTTGATTTTATATTGATAAATGGAGTCGCAACTATCCTCCTATTACTGTAATTGAAATAGATTTTTTCTTCAAATCATCATCATCCTCTCCTTACTAAAACGTAATTTTGGTCAATCTTATCATCTCCTTCCTTACATTTCAACATATTAGGTACCTGTCATCTCAGTATTTTACTCCATTTAATTTTGTAGCAATAATTCACTCAATCCATTCATCCCATGGTTTGCTTGAAAAATCAAAACTGTTTCTTTACAAAAGTTGCAAAAACCTCACAACTTATTAAGAGAGTATGAGTTCCCGGTATCCGATGTTATCTGCCGCAATCGGGCATCATGATTGCCAGTGCAGATAGGCTGGATAAAGTAACTGGGAACGGGACGACATCGACAGTACAGTTATAATAAACAGTAAACGAGGCATATTTCTTATAATGGAACTCTCTTTTTGAATGTACATGTTTAAAAGTAGGATTTTGTCTATGGTAAATTCTTTATTCAAAGAACTGTGTGCATAGACAAGTAGATATTTGGATATTTTCTCCTTTTCAAAATCATTTCTGGTTGCAAAAAGACAATTAAATAATCGAAGTAGGTTACCTATCTATTTAGAACGATTGCTTATTATTGTTGATTATGTCAAACTCATGAGAATTACGATCCCATATAGGTACATGGTACATCTACGTGGCTATAGTCTTGACAATATAAATAACTATGTTAAGTGCCATGTATTTAAGCTTCTATGGCAATCGAAAATTAATACCTACTCGCGTAAAACCATAGGTAACTGTTTATCTTTGGTTAGTATTGCCATGCTAATTAGTAGTCACTGGGCCGTGGATGGATGACGAACCTTGTAGATTTATTATCCTTATAGAAATGACGTATTCCGCGTTGTTTACTTCAGGAAGTACCTACCTACCTATCTCAATAGAATTTCAGCTACATTTCTTACCTAATTATTTTATCTGTGGCTTTCCATCACTGTCAAAATCAGTGATATTTATACCTATTGTTATAAGGTTGCTTTTGGGTCAGAGAATAACTGTAACAGGACTGTAGGTTGTTCTTAAACTGGACACCATAGACTGAAAAAGATTTATACTTATTTTCTCTTTTGTTCTAAGCAAAAGCTGCTCTATTCCAGCCAGATACGTATAAACATAAATATTTAATTGAAGCATTTATATTAGGACATAGTAACAGTTTGAGGGACAGACATACAGACACGTAAAAGGCATTACCCTCCTTTTGGTTGCCAAAGTCGAGTAAATAATGTGTATCACTTTCACACCTTACGTGGTTGAGAGCCTTGTAAACATATTTATTACATAGTTTAATGGCGGCACTAGCTTATGATTGTTAGGCCTATATTCTCGCTTTAATAAATAATGAATGAGAGTGTTGAAGTTCCGATGTCTGTTACACAATCAGTCAAGCTAGGTATCGAGTTCACTGACGGTCGACCACTTTCAACCTTATTGTTTGGGGCATAAGGGTGAGGATGACCCTCACAGTGAAGAGTGAACAGCAGTTCGTCAGACAAATAAATTGTTAAACAAATACTTTACGTCAATTTTTCGTGTGTTATACCATTTAATTCAACTGTCAAAGTTTAATTCAAAACTATGAAATTGTAGTATTACCCAAGTTTCTTGATACTTAAGTACTTATTTTCGACCTTTTTCTATAATCTATCTTAAATGAATGTGTTGTGTTTTTGAGTTCGAAAATTGTGTGCCGCTCACTCAGTCTTGATAGATGATTAAATATTGCTATATTCCTAAAAAAGAATTCCTAATTACATCATTTACAAGTTATATTAAAGAAATAAAAAAACAGGTTAGATTTTTTTTCCTTTTCGCTTATGCCGTGGTCCGGGCAGAACACAAGCAGACACGTCATTTTCCGTAGGCGTCGAGAAGCTACTTAAGATTATAAAAGCGGCATCTTCATTGGACTGAACTTATATTGAATATTAGAATAATAAAAATCGGTTAGTGCGTAGAGCAAAGGCCTCTTCTCTTACGGAAAATAAATGATCCGCTTAATTAGATCCTTAGGAGGATCCTTCTACCATTTATAAAGATTTTGGATAGTACCTAAACTTCATCTTCTAGCCTTTTCCCAACTATGTTGGGGTCGGCTTCCAGTCTGACCGGATACAGCTGAATACCGGTATTTTACAAGGAGCGACTGCCTATCCAACCTCCATACACAACCCAGTTAGTACTGGGTAATACGATACCCCTTGATAAGACAGGTTGTCAGACTTTTGGGCCACTGCAACCTGTAACGAATGTCAAAGATCTACAAATGACAGCCGGGAGCAACGACTCAACGTGCTTTCCGAAGCACGGAGGAAACTCGGGCCACCCTAGGCAAGCGCGGCTTTAACCTGGAGATTGATGTGAGTGGCTGTTATTATTTAGCCACGAGCTCCTCCAAATTATTTGGACACTAAATGCTGATTAATTTTATATCTGTTCTTAGCATGCATTTTAGATTTAGCTAAATACGTAGAAGGTTGATGTTACTGAATAGTAATACACCACAAAACATTGAGAATGTTAGATTTGTTTGATGTCTTTTACTGAATAATTATGAGATTAAGTGTTAGCTCATGCGGTTCATCGGTGTTTAATAATAACATTCAAAAGCCTTTTGTGAATTCTTCTCTTCGGTTTGGATGTCAATTTCCGAACTGGATCTTATAGTCCTTGATATAATACTTACTTAGTTTCATTGAATTTTAATCAATGTTTGTGTGTTGATGTCTTTGTGGAGATAATTAAATTAATTCTAATTGATCTGGAATGTAAAATTATATTATGTTATTAAATGTGTCTTTGAGAATCCATTTATATTGGAGATCAGTTCATAGTTTAATAAATAGTTATTCTTCTTAACTGAGTAACGGATTTCGACGTGTTTTGTATGTACCATAGTTTAGATAATTTATTTCGGACGGATTATATAACACGTATATAACATAGCATCACGCCTGTAATCCCCTAAAGGCTAGGCAGAGGAGTACCTAACAGTATACCCACATTTCGCCCATTATGTTTAAGTCCCATGTAATAGAGGGCGAGCCTATTGTCATCATCAAGGTTTATATGTATGGTATAAATAGATTAAATTAACATACGTTTAATATATTTTCATATTTTTCAGGTCATAAAAGCCGTGCGAAGCAGATGCGTTCGTTGTCATAAATAAGGCTTTGAACTGATCTTGTTGTGTTCAAACTTTACTATTTTGTCACATAAGAGTTAGAATATATAACTATAATACTTAGTTATAAGCACGTCACATTAAATGTTTTATTTTTTGTATACATTAAGACTTTTCTATTTTTTTTATGTAAGTCGATAAATAAAAACCTAGATCATCAATCTTACCTGTCAACTCAAGCGTATGCCCAAAAGTAAATCATTACAAATTCATAAATTATTCAAATTAAACATTTCTATCTTTATCTACATGAAAAATTAAAATACTAGAAAAGGACAAAAGTAAGTAAATATTCAACGCTGTACTTGTTGTTTAAATATTCAGGGAATATTCATGTTTAAAAAACGTGATCACAATACACTATTTCATATATAAAATTCGTGTGTTAAATAGGAATATTTAGTATTAAATACAAAATCAATACGGCGATCGCCTTTGACGTAAAATTAGTAATTCTATGAAGGAATAAACCTTCGATTTCTAATTCTATGTAAGTTTTATTAAAATTTTCTTTACGTGTCTTGTGTTTGTGAAATATAATACCTAAGCTTATGTGAAAGTGTCGTAAGCAGGGGCCAAAGGTGGTATTGGGATGGTTTAGAATTAACAAACGATGAGAAACTGAGTTTGACGAAACGTTTGCTTTGTGATTTGTGGTGTGGTCGCATGATTATCATTTTTGTCGATGATGTGCTACATAGTAGTAGGTATATGACAAAATTAAAGGCAGTTCAGTCTCTTACGGTTAGAATTATATTACCGTAATAAATAAATTAAAATTTCTTAATTAATCGCATCATTACGACCTCGACGGTGAAAAGCAAATGACGTCATCGAAACTATTTAAATTGAAACACCTTTACATTTTAATTGCAAATTTAGTGCACTACTTTAGTAGATTATTCTTGAGTCTAAACTCAATTAAAATTTAATATTTTTACCCGACTTTCTTCGACTGCTTATTACTATTTAAACATAAAATAGTTATTTTTGCTGTTGAAATATGTTCTTAATTAAATAGCTTGAAAAATTATGTTGTGTTTATGAACAAGCCAGAAACCTCACATTACCCAATATTTTGAAATCTGCATTAAAGCAAAAACATTTGCAGGTGCTTCAAAGTGACATGAAGTCTAAGTCTTAATTCAACAAAATATCTCTGTCTATTCCTTCCTGGATTTATTCAATCATTTCTTCACGACAATTCCAAATGTATGCAATGAACTAAATTTTCTTTAAATTACTTTCGTTGTAGTCAATGACTATCTGAACTACATCCCTCATTATTTCAAAAACACCAAAAGTTGCCGAATTTAATAAATTGCTGTACCTACTAGTACATATCTACCTGCGCAGCATTTTGCTATTCTATTATCTTTAGAAGTTATGTAAATCAATAAGAATTAAGTTTAACTGCAAAATTAAATATGTAAACAACAAGAAACCAACACTTCAATTAAAAAAGAACACTACATCCTGGTTATAAAGTTAGAAACTAAGTTTACAATGGGAATATAAATCAGTATCACTATTTTTACTGCCGACCCTCCGTTGACAAAGAGTTAGCATTCTCTTAACCTTTACAATGTAGGAACTATATATTTTAAAATTATATTTTTTAATTGCCTGACAGTTTACCGAAGTATCACTGTCGTAGGAATAGTATCAAGAATGTCCGGTCCTTGATTTTGACAAACCGGCGTTTTTTTTGTTTTTGTAACGTCGAACAGATTTTACAATATTTTTAAAGTTATTAAAGCTGAAAGCAAAGACTATGCTCCAAGAAGTTTTGCTGATTCTAGGTTACTCAGATCATTTTGTTGTTTTGTATGCTTTTTTATTTATTTATTTAAACTTCATCAGTACAAGAGGATTTACATAGGTGAACTTAATGCCACAAGGCATTCCCTACGAGTCAACCTTTTCAATCTTTGTTAAATAACACTCATCCCAAAACAAAAATGAAGGGCCTTTAACCAAATTCAGCTCTGCAAACCACACAGGTTACACGCTATTTCCTATCATTTTCCTCATTGATGACGTGAATTTCCGCACAAACCGCTCGATAATCTTGCGGAGTAAGAAGTCAATCAAGCGTCAGTAATACGACGTAGGAATTCTAGGAACTTAGCTCTGATAGGCTAGTCTATGTAACATGACAGCTTGTCCCGTTTAGACGTAGAGGGCTATTCCAACAAATTGGCGAGGCTTTAGCGCGAACGCGCGGAGTAAAAACGAAACGTATTTGGAACGATTTTTGAATCGAAAATGCAACTTTCAAATAGCATTTCGGTTAAAATCTTACGACAAGCACATTTAAGGAGCGAAAAGATGCGTATACGGTGTCCCATACTGTGTATTATTACTTATTTTTTAATTGACCAACTGAGATAATAATAAAACCAGTAATAGAGAAATATGGAAGAAGAAGACATGCTGCGCCGACCCCAAATAAATTGGGATAAGGGCATGACAATGATGAGGAAACATAGAATGCCGTCGACAAATGTGTAGTAACCCTTAATGTCATCCATATAAACAAAATAAAGTCTAATAAAAACGAAGGAAGTACTACGTGTTTGAAGCGTTTACTCCGCGCGTTCGTGTTAGGCCCTCCGTTCATAAGACAGCCTCGATGGAATGTTAGGTTGCAGGTATATTTCTCTTGAGTAATCGTGTGAGTTTTCTATACTGACATAGAAAAGGTTGTATTCAAATTAAGTTTGGAAAAAAATGTTAACATTTGAAGTAGCACAATTGTACATACAACAAAATATCCTCATGTATTAAAAAGTATAGGTACTCATTCAATGCATTTAAAACTTTATTAGCTGACTATTTGATCACAAATAACACCTTTCTGAATTCATTGGATGAGTGTATCATAATATAAATATTGCTACCGTGACTTCTGTGACGAACTTTAAATATAATCAATAATAAATATATTGTACTCATGCAAGACTTTGTGTCTTTTTTGAGAATAAATAAATATCTTTAAACCTTATTCCTCTAAAATACTCTTTTTTGTGTGGTGATCGATTGTCAGTATGGGTACGGAGGAATAAGAAAAATACGGAGAGAAAAGTTTTGATTATGAATGTGGATAGGAGTAGAGGAACACCAAAGGAACGATGGATGGAATGTGTGAAGAATGTTTTGGCAAGTTAAGAGGTGACTGCTGAGATGACGAGCAATAGAGAAGTATGGAAAAAGAAGACATGCTGCACCGATCCCAAATAAATCGGGATAAGGGCAGTAGAATGTTGTATTGATGATGAAGATGACTTTTATTTGTAAATTTTCTGTGCTAGTTATTTTTTGTGTCCAGCATACGTCAACAAAAATACTGGTATTCAGCTGTATCCCGTTAGACTGGAAGCCGACCCTAACATAGTAGGCAGATGATGATGATACGTCATCAAAACCGTAAAAATAGAAGACAAGATGACAGATAAAAAGATTCCTCAACCTCCTTACTCATAAAAGAAAATGTGAAGTCTCTGTTAAAACGGACATTCGTTTTCATTAGCACTGGACAAAAAACTGACAGTGGTGCCGATTCCCTTGTTCACAAACTAAACTAAATTTAAGTTGAGTGCATCTTTTTCTTTCTATTTCATTATGAAAAGGACAGAAGATAAATATATTAGTTTAGTCCTGTCAAATTAGTCAGCACCTGACGTAATTTGAGGCAATTTTAGCAGTCAACTTTTTAATTACGTCTAAACTTGTGTCAGGCGCTGGTTAATTTGACATTACTAAACTAAAATGTATCTTCCGTCCTTTTCTTAATGAAATAGAAAGAAAAAGATGCACTGAACTTAAACTTGGTTTAGTTTGTAAACAAGGTAATCGGCACCACTGTCGATTTTTTATGCTCGGCACGAGAAACCGAGGTTTCCTCTAGTAGTGCAATAAATTTTCAAACACGGAAAGCAGACAAAGGTTACTTTGTATGATAAAAGATGATTGTCATTTTAATCTTAGAATACAGATGGTAGTGGTCATGCTATTTTTGTTCTTCTTAAAACCAGTCTCCGATCTTGCGTGGGCGCACGAGCCCATCACGTGGGTGACGCGGGCCCTTCGAGTGAATGTAATCGAACGGCACTTCCGGGTTGGTGTTTTAAAGAGACTTCCAGATTCTTTCTCTTTGGGATCGGCACGAACGAATGCAATGGGGGTTATCGTTTTTAAGCTCACCAGATGGCGCCGCTATCGAGTAAGGTCCTGTCATTAATTCTATTTTATACTTTAAAGTATAAAAAACTTCATAAAAAGTTTATTTCATTTCGTATATCAACATAGTGTAAACTTCAGATACATATTTACAAATATTCTCCCTAACATTAACAAGCATGAAACATTTAAAAATCATTCTACCTCCAAGTACTAACAAATAAGATCCTAAGTTGCTACTTAAAATCTTCAAGTCATAATTAATCAGGAATGGCTCAATCTAGACCAGAATCATCAATATTAGTTAAAATACGCGATAAAAAAGCACGCAACGTGCGAAAACTCTATGACATCTGACATTTCGGAAGACCTTACTCTACACGAACGCCTCTAGGGGCGAATTCATGCGCGATAGCCTCCATTGTATTGGAAGCTCGTCATATCTTCCTGCCTTTGTCCCATGTAACTTGTGGCCGGCGCAACACGTTTATTTCTCCCATTCTCCCCTGTAAGCCGCATGTCATCACGGTATCATATTCTTCATCATTTATGTAGCTCACGCATTGGTAAAAATATAACAACGAGATAGCAGTGCAGAAAATAGTTCAAATACGAATGGGCATGGAGAATACACTTCTACCAACATATCTGTGCACGCGGGAAACCACAGAACTAAAATAAATGTACGCACGACGGCTGATCAAGCTATACAAAACGAGTTTATGCGGATCTCTCATTGTACAGAAAGTATATGCAAAGCGAGGCCACGTTATACTGGAAATGTAAAGCTTGATGTACCGCGGTATGTGACATGTCGAAGCAAATTTTCTTCAGCCACCTTGAACTGCACACTTAATGTGGTCACACTATACAAGCACTTTCAAAAGCATTGAAATAAATTGTTGGTAGCTTATGTCAGTACAGAACTACAGACGCCAACCTTGAACCTTATGCTTTAACGATAAAAGTCGAAAATCTATTAAAGAAATTGGACAGATTGTAGTAGCTTGATGTGCTGGCGACTGTATAATGCTTCAGTTGTCTATTATAATCATCTATGATCATTATATAATACAGTTTTGTCATTCTTGTCAGAAGTTAGACGGAACATTTCCATTTGTTTTAACAAGTGGTGGACAATTTGGCACATTTTAACATATTTTCGGAAACAGATGCTTGGAACACATTACCTAATTAATTATCATCTGTTTACATTTCATTTCTGTAAAAGAATTATAAAAAAGTGTATTTTTCGGTTATCTCATACCGAAAAAAAATACTGACAATTTAATTTTACTTTTCCTTGCACTAAATCAAGTTTACGGCTTACTTTCATGGAGTACATGCTGCAGGAAAATTCGTGGATAAAGGGCAAAGGAGGAAGTTATCAAGTAAAACGTATCTACTCTTTCCAAAAAAGTAAAGTTTAACATAATAAGGCTAAACCGGGTGATACCGACTTTCTCAATTCCGATAGTCCTAATATTTTATTAAAACAAGAAATTATCAACAGCGCCAATGATAAAAACAAAAAAATCTAATCAAAGAATGAAGATTGTGGTGACAATTGTTTTTATCTGCATTTTATCTTTGTTAGTGATAAGTCTACTGTTTATGACTAAGTAGAGAATTGTAATAAATGTGACAATAACATGTAATGTTATTTAATCTTCAGGAGTACAAGTGATGCAAAACTAAAGCTAAATAACTACATATTTAAAGCAATAGACGACGGTGCTACTAACACAAAAGGAAATGGTGGGACAGCCTGTGAGACACCAAAGCGTGGCAACGAAACTAATAAGTTTTCACATAAAATATAAATTCTAATTCAGCTTTTAGGTTATACTAAAGCAAAAATTGTATTGGTATAAAATCTGACGAAAGAAACGATACACTTAGAGGTGTTAACAAAAATAACAAACCTAAAAAGCTAGAAATAAATGAGATAGATTCAATCATTTGTGAAATCGTGATCATGTTTAGACATTTATAGAAAATTGATATGCTGATGCTGAATAGCTTAAATCCACCGCAAACGTTTAAAGAAGAGTTAACGTTTGGGAAAGGATTATTACATCAAGTTAAGATTTGATTAACTAATGACGTTTTAGTCAAACAGTTAGAGCTGCCTACCTACATTTTAGATTTGACGTCAGAATAATCTAAATGGATTCCATTCAGGGGCTTGCGTTCGTTATTTTTCGTCTTGTCTAGAACAAGTATATTTTTGTCTAGCCTTTCAAACATCAGGTGCTAATCATGATGTCACTGAAGTCTTCATAAAAACTGCAATTGATACAGACAAGTCCTTACATAGTGATAACATAATTATAGCCATTCGTAGACTCATATCTGTCCAACTTACTTTTTATTTGCCTAGCACGAATCTTGATAAACTCGTTTCTCCTTTGACGCAGGTTTTTGGCGTTTTATAGGGAATTCCTTGGTTTTTATCGATTTGTGCCTAGATGTACAAAAACTAGGTGGCAACTTGTTTTTGTCTCTCTGTTAATTTAGCGATTTTTTTTATATCATTACGATTAATAACGAGTTCTCTAATGATCTTCTGTCTTGAGAATATGCTGTAGTATCTTTTTTGATTTGGTGGCAAAACTCAGCGATTCCCATGGGTAACTTTAAGGTGATTGAACGATTGGGTTTGTATAATCTTGGAATCATCCAAATATTTCTAATCTTTATAGTTCCAGTATGTTGTAAAATACTGGTATTCAGCTGCATCCGGTTAGACTGAAAGCCGACCCCAACATAGTTGGGAAAAGGCTAGGCAGATGATGATGATAATTCCAGAATGTTTGCTAAAAAAAATTCATAAAAATATAGGTCCCAATAGAGTGCCTTGCGGTATTCTTCTGTTAATACGTCTTTTAGTTCTTTATATTAAGGATTTCAAGTACTAAACTCTCAGGTAACACTCTTGAAGAGGAAATGACCACAAAAAATACTAAGAAATCTCATTGAGACTGAGTTTTCGCCGACGCTAATCTGTGTTTTTGCATTTCGTGTTTGAATGCCATTACAATTACAAGACTGGCATAATTTGTTTCACTTTTGGAGAACTTAAAAGTGAATAGTTCTACTCATTATTTATGCAAAAACAGCATGATATATACACAGAATGTTATCAAGAAACAACTCGTAAAGTAGAACAGTGATCATGACTTTCCGGATTTGATCAAAAAGACTGAATCGGATTCAGAATATAGACATGTTGTAGGATTGGTTGATGTTGATAACTATCTGTATCAACAAAAGGTTTACCTAATCTGTTATACAATTTACGCCGCTCCTATACTGATATCAAGTTGTATTTGTTAACACTTTGCTTCAACAGTGTCTCTCGAGTTACTAGAGTCGTTTGGACCATCCGTGATTGTTAATTTGTGAAAATTTTAGGTTTTTAGACCTTCTTTTGTTGTATTCTCATACATTATCTTTTTGAATATCCGTTTGGTATCAAAATGTTTGAAGGTTAAAGGACCTTTTTCTATTGTCAAAGTTTGTTCGCTTACCTGATTCGTCAGCACATCAATAACAACATAGGCGAGATACACGATCTCCTCCTCGTCAGAGCCCAGCGCTGCGCCGCCGAGGCCCGCAGTACGCACGTGCAGTGCGCACACCCAGCCCCCGCTGATCATCGCGCCATGCACTGCCACACCACCTCACAACAACACCCTCCTCAAACAACACTACCAACAACACTCAGGTCCAACAACTCATCAACAACAGTCCAAGTCACACACACTTTCTAACGGGACAAGTGGGCGAACCACCGAAAATTCACGTATACGCCGTATGTTCGACTTCGTTCACTTTTTAGAAACCTGACGGTTACTCAACATGAAACAAGAACTAGCGTGCCGCGCGGACGGCGTTTTACCGCTAGCCGTCTACGTAAGCTGTTTCCGCTGTAGGTGAAAATCTAGAATTAACTCACATCACATAGCCATACCAAATCTAAAGAGTCCAGTCGCTAACTCTATGGAAAGAACAAGCTTTTGAACGGTGTCGTTGAACGTTCCTAATTTGAATACCGTGTTCGAGCACAGATTTTAAAGTTTTCACTTCGCGCGCTATTATAACACTACAGTTCTTATTACGAGTCACTGTATAACTTTAACTTTGATATTTGTGGAATATTTTTGATATAAAAATGTAAAGACAGCTCGGGACGAGCGTGTCTGTCGGATCGTTGGATCGACTGGCGTTCGCTCGCTCGCTTGCCCCCCTGTTGACACTGCGCAGGTAGCGCCAGGTGAGCAAAGCGACGTTGCCAAACCGACCATTATCAATGATGATGAGATAGCTGCTGCTTCTACCACGTCATTTCGAAATTCACGCATCGTTGCCAACGTAATAAAATGCTGTTTTTACTCGAAACATTTTCGAAAAGTTGCATTTTAACGCGTCGATGGAATGTGTTGTGTAGCAAGTATCGAGATTGTACGGTCGTTGTTGGCTGACAACAGAATACAATAATTCTTCTTTTGAAAAATTTTCTAGACAGTTTGTCGTGTGAGTGTTGCACGATACATTGCGTGCAAAACAAGGCGACCTGGTTACCGTAATGTTAGAGAAAGTGTAAATAGAAGCTGTGTTATGCGATCGTGTTATTTGAGTTTACACAAATATGGTGTACGCGGCAAGGTCGAGGATTAAGCAATTAATTAAATGTGTTTTTGTAGTTACATATTGTTTTTTTTTCTGTTATGATGAAAAGTTTAGCACGTTATTAAAGTCGGATTTTTAGTCAATCGAGTAAATAAATTATCACCTAAATAAATAAGACACCTGGCTAAAAGTCATCTACGCATTCATACTAAGAATGCATAATTTCAATCCAAGAAAATCAAAAGGCAAATCGATTCAGAATATTTTTAATTTTTAAATCTGGAATCCAACATGGCCGATGCTAATAAATAGACGTTTAATATGCCTAACGATTAAAAGTCACTGCAGGTCAATCGGTAGTCCACTCATTAAAATGCGTTTAGCTTTGTTTTAAATAAATTGTTTTTGTTCGGTTCTGTTGAAGTTTTAATAGTCGTGGATGGACAACCTATTCTAAATAGTTTTTAATAATTAAACTATAGCTATGGCGGAACTTCGATGTGCAAAAAATAAATACACAATTGAAACATAAATTCTTGATCTGAAATGAATGTACGTAAGTTTCTTACAATTAAAACCATAATAATAACCAAAGAAAGCAGATCAGAGGTTCACATTTTGTTTCTCTGATTTCAGAATCTCATTAAAATGACTCCGTGCCTATCCAATGCGGAATACGAGTTGTAATAATTTGGTGACATGCAGGATTCGGGACAACATACACGAATGAGATATTAGAAGAAGATAGCGCATAGCTGCTGCAATAACAGCAGCTCTCCGTTAGAGAGAGATAGAGAGGCAATCGCCCATCTGTCAAAAAGTATCGCTCCAGCTAAGCTAACGCTAAATAAATCTACCTGTAGGATGTGTATATTTACAACAAAAAAAGTTTAGCATTTGTGTTAGGCTAGTTAGTAGTTATAACCACGAATTGGTTTTTGTTTTTTTTTGTGTCGCTAGGTACTTACTTACTTATTTTAAATAGGTATATATAAAACTGTGCAGGCTCCGGGTACCTTTACGCAAAAATTATTGCTGGGAAAATACTTTTTTTTTTGGGTGAAAGGTAATGTTTAACGGTAGGACTCAATGTAACGCATTCAAAAAATTGTGCTGATGGATGGATAGAATAGTATGAGGGTCGTGAAGGTGTCTTAAGTAAAAAAACCTATTTCAAAAAAAACTTGTGTAAAATTTGGAACTTTTACCCCCAATATCTCCGTAACTAGAAGGTTCCCAGGTATGATCTAGAACAAAAAAAAAATGATCGTAATGACGGGGAGAACAAGTGCCTTTTGGCTTCGTTAAGAGTCTTTTTACACCCTTTATAGAACTTACAGCTGTTTTGCAGAAACACAATGCACTTGAATTCTAAGGAGGTTTTATTAAAGTTATGTTTTCACAATCTGGAGAGAAATATCTAATACCTTTTTAAACAAAAGAACGAATGCACTTATCATTCCTTCACTAGGTGTCACCAACCTAGGTAATTATTATTTTGATTTATGAAGGTTAAACAGCAAATAATAATAATGAAGGTTAAAATTAACTAACACATGTTGACAGGCATGTAGTTACTTTTTCAATAGGTAACATTAAAAGTAGGTACTAGTAAGTACCTACTCACTTTCTAATTAGTTTATTTTGTTAACTAAGTAAGTAGATTGTTACAATTTGTACAAAATTAATATAAAATACAAATAATTATTTACAAAGAGTGCCAAATCAGATTAAAAATAAAAACTAAATACTTAAAAAGACAAAATTAAACCTACCCAAATTGGAATCGCCACATCATCGTGAGAACCCGTAGCGACATCTATAACGCCACAAACGAACTACGCTTACCTGAGGCCCCCAAAATCCTACATCGCGCAGATGATGAGATGCGTAAGCAAAGATTCCACCAAAGTGGAGACGAGTACAGCGGAGAGGAGATGTGCAAGATTCAACCAATCACAAGAGAGACGAGAGACACGATATAGATATTAATTAATTTGATTGGCCAGTTTCCGGTTGAGGAGCTCGTGGCTAAATAATAACAGCCGCTCGAATCGAACTTTAGGTTAAGCCGTTCTTGCTCTCACCCATCCACAGACTAACTCTGTGGATGGGTGACCATCCATTACACACCGAGTTTCTTCCGTAACTCCGAAAGCACGCTAAGCCGTTGATCCCGGCTGTCATTTGTAGATCTTTGACAGTCGTTAGGTAGTCAGTGGCCCAAAATAGCCTGACAACCAGTCTTATCAAGAGGTATCGTATTATCCAGTACTAACTGGGTTGTGGAGGTCAGATAGGCAGTCGCTGCATGTAAAATACTGGTATTCAGCTGCATCGGGTTAGACTGGAAGCCGACCCCAACATAGTTGGGAAACGGCTAGACAGATGATGATGGTCGGTTTCCGCACATCTTTCTGCAATGGTCGGACTCCGCTTTGGTGGCGTCCGAACCTTAGTCCGGCTGTAGCCCACCATGCTCAATACCGGTTAGAAGGTTCTCCTTTTTCAATTATGGAGTTATTAATTACTAGCGACCTGTCCCGGCTTCGCACGGGTGCAAAGTAGATATAAACCTTCCTCTAGAATCACTCTATCTATTAAAAAAACCCGCATCAAAATCCGTTGCGTAGTTTTAAAGATCTTAGCATACATAGGGGACAGACAGCGGGAAGCGATTTTGTTCTATACTATGTAATGATACTGATGTTACTGTTCACTAACAGCTTCTGTGTTCTAAATAAAGGGTGTAAACAGACTCTTAACGAAGCCGAAAGGCACTTGTTCTCCCTATCATTGCGATATTTTTTTTGTTCTAGACCATACCTGGGAAACTTTTAGTTATGGAGATATTGAGGGTCAAACTTTCCACTTTTTCACAAGTTTTTTTTTAAACACATATTTATAATGTAAGATTTTTACTTTTAACATGTCCAGGACCCCCTTACTATTCAATCAATCCATCAGCACAATGCTTTGAGTGCGTTAGATCCAGTCCTACTGAAAAACGTGATTTTCACCCCAAAAAAAAAGTCGTTTCCCTGCACTAATTTTTGCGTAAAGTTACTTAATTTGGTGCACATAATGCTTGGTTGACGGCTTCGTGAAGAGTCTGTTTACACCCTGTATGTATATAAGAATGAGGAACTTAGTATCCTGTTCCTCGTATCTCACTCATATGCACATAAACATATATAAAGTCAAGCATGTAATGCCCAAAGCGCTATGCAGGGCTGTACAAAGTACCCACATTTTATGTGTTGTAGACCTACTAATAAAATTAAAATAAAAAAATGTGTCAAACAAAAAATAAAATATTTTAGGGTGGGTCATTTAGGGGTATGAAAAATAGATGTTGGCCGATTCTCAGACCTACCCGATAAGCACACAAAACTTCATGCAAATCAGTTCCGCCGTTTCGGAGGAGTTTGGTAACAAACACCGCGACACGAAAATTTTATATTATTTATATATTTTAATTTTATTAGATAGATAGTTAGGAAGGATTATCTAGCAGCAACACTAGGTACAGTAATTAATTAGCATTTTTCCATGCATAATACCTACTTATTTCCCCGAACCGTTTGAGCATAGTTCAAAGTCACGACATTTTTTGTTCTTAAGTGTCAATTTAATTTCATTTAATTTAAATATTCATGCTCAAAGGCATCATACATAGCGAAGGTTGGGACAAGGACTTTCATGTTCAATCGTTAAAAAAAAAGTGTTGTTTTAGCTGTTGGTACGATTGGGTGGGTGGTGTGCATGTGTATGGTCTATTTGAAAAATGTAACTTCAAAAATGTAAGCGAATTTAGTAATTACATTACACAGTACATTACAGTAATGGCATTTTTGAGATGGGGACAAACAATTGAACCCGCGACACCGTTAAACGACCTCTTTTTCGTTGCAGAGATAGCCGTATTACTGCGTATTACAAGCCCAAAAAAATACAGAGTATAGTCAAATGTTTAAGTAAAAGACTTATGCAAAAATATTTTCTAAAAATAATTCAGAATCTTAAAAAAGAAAGTTTTCACTTCTGTCGGCACTCCCGGAGTAGTTGGGTTTTTTTATGAACGTGAAAGAAATTCTATACAATAGTGAATGCGGCTATCAAGACGAGGAACCCTTTTAGTGAGAATAAGTTTTATTCTGAATATCCTATCTATGATGCTGATGACAAAGATGATTCCTCTAAGAGAAACGAAAAAAAAATAAAAATATCTGACATTGGGAAACAAGTTTTAAGATGTTTAATGTCATACTTATATAACAATAGACTATTATATAATAATAGATACTTACACCATGTGAGTTTTTCATAGTAACTAACTAACTTGCGGATGACGTTGCCCTTGTCGTTAAGCTTATTATAAATAAAAAAATATTTTATTCATCGATCAAAAGAAGGACGAATGCGCGTGGTCGTTGCTTCGTAAAAGTTCTCAAAAAAAAAAAACTTTGGCGCGGGAAATAATGTAAAATTATTTTGTTAAACAGCAAATTACAGTATCAGAAAAGAAAACATATTACCGTGTTTTTAACCTTTCACATTTAACCATTTAAACTAGATTACAAACTCATCGTGAGGAAACTGGCATGGCAGACCAAATGTCCGAAGAAATGTGACATACACCAATCCGCACTGGGTGTGGTGGATTGTATTAACGGTCCACATTACATCCCACCAGTGGGAGAATGTTATAAGCTGATTTTGCTACACACTCACTGTGTGACCCTTAATCCACCGGTTGCGATGCCTAAGTAGGGAAGGCCTAAATGTAAATGTATGTCCTACAGTCATCCTACAGTGGACATTTTCGTCTGAATGATGATGTATTTGATGCTGAACCTCTAAAGTCTCAAAGACCACTGATTGTCCGACTAAACCCATGAAAATCAATTCACCCGCACCAAAATTCCTTCTAGGATTGCAACCATAAATCATTCAGAAATTAGTCCTCGGAAGCACCGCCACCGCTCGCGCCGCCCTCGCTACCGATTGGCGGGCTCATTACAAAAACAAGATGGGCGCCTGCCGCTCAGATTACAGCCACATGTGACGTTTGTTTACAGAATCCCGCCGACGAATGACCTATTTATTAAGCTTATGTAATCGGCTGCTGAGTTACGCCCAGATTTATGTGATGAAGGGATGTGATGCATATGTGAATGGTCCACGCATTTCGCCAGTTCAGGACATAAATTGGCCGAAGCAAGGAAAACCTGTTCAGGTTTCAGATTCATAGATGACTCTGCCCTGGAGCTCAGACCAAATGAAAACCAAGACATAGCACTGCGTACAATAGGTACAGTGAAGCATGCGCAAAACCACGCCTCGCTTTGCGCATACACACTCACACGCACACATTTACATCAAACTACAATTAAATTACGCTCGAAACTAAGCTCACAGTGCACATATATTATGTTTACGAAACCGGTTTCACGACACTGTTGACAGTGCTTGTCTTAGTTTTTTATTTGGTCTGAGCCCTGGAGAGTAAATGTGGTGTTGCCGCACAAACGATAGGACAGTTAATATCGTGTTCTGCCTCTCCTGTGGCTTACGCATCACAGGAGCAGATGGACGCTACAGATTGTGCCAAACTCATCGCAAAATTTTGATCGACACGCTAAGAGAATTTCGCCAGTTATGTTTACGAGCGAGCTATAAGTGCTTGACTAGTACTTATCTGGATTCCACCAGTTACTGAGACATCCTCTTCTTCACATCTTTGCATGATCTGAGAATAAAACACAGACTTCGATGCTCTTCCCCTTCACAGCCACATGAACAACGAGGCATCCTTTAAACGTTTTTCGACATCGACAGTCTAGGCCTAATAAAACAAAATAATTAAAAAAATGTTTATTTCAAGTAACAAGACTCATACCTACATACACACAGTTACATAAAAAGATACAGACAGAATAACAAGCACAGACAAAAACGAACACTCACAAGGTAACAATATGTCTGCTAAAGCATTGCCGGATATAAGGGCAATCCAGTCTGTTGGCGATCATCGTTAGAATGGTGTCATGGCGTTGGCGCTGCCCCGCACTCTGCGCACCAGAGAGGCGCACCGCTTGCGCATCGTCGCGTAAAAACAGTCGGAAATCTCTGCCAATTTGCCTGTAGCCTTTATATTTCGAAGTTAGTCCGTTCGACCAGACCTGTTCTGTTCCTGCCATTTATCATCTAGATTCTAGGCTTCTTTTTAGACCTGTTCTGTTCCTGCCATTTATCATCTAGATTCTAGGCTGTTTATTAGTGTTCGATTAAATTAAAGGCACGATATGAACTGCTCTGCTTACCCCTTCAATCTTGTATTCGAACAACACAAAAACTGCTAACGTAATTCAACATGCTATAATCATTGTGGGACAAGGACAGAGTAGGTAAATGCCTTACAAAAGAAAAGGACGGCAATTAATACATTGTTGCACTAAATGACATGGCAGGTTTTTTGTTACGTTCCACCTGTAATATGCACATTGGTTAGCTAAGCTTGGCACTGTAATTCTGTAATTATATAAGTAAGCAAAAAGAATACTTAGTTTTACCATAATTTTTAAACAGATAGGTATATGATAAACTTACATCCTGGCCTCATTGGGCTAAGTGATAAAAATACTACGTGGCCATCTTCAGGGTAAAACAACGCTTGCCAAGGTAAGTCCATGGATGGGTGATCAATGGCCATCCATTACATACCACGTTCCCTCCGTTCCTCGGAAACTCCCAACTGCCATTTGTAGATCTTTGACAGTCGTTATAGGTAGCCAGAAGGGCGAATATCTAACCACCCCAGTCTTATCAAGGACTCATGGAGGTCAGACAGTCGTTCCATGTAAAATACTGGCATCCATATCAGTTATGTCCAATTAGATTAAAAGCAGACCCCAACATAGTTGGGAAAAAGTTAGGCTGACGCTGCGTGTGTGCATCCTAATAATGAACTACCATTTTTCCGTGGACATTTGCAACTTTGCAAAAGTCCGCGGAAAGTTCAGAACTTCAGAACACTAATAAAATTATATTTATGCTTCAAATAAAAAGAAGTACCTATTGAGTACAGGAGTTAAATTAATCGTTTGACGTCGTGGGGAACTCAAAGTGGGAAACATGGAATATAAAGTCGTTCCATTCCATATTTAAAAATAGGATTACCAGTCATTTTTGCAAATAAGTATATTTTAAACCTAGGTTTTAACGTAACTTGCGTCATAGCTGTTTAACAGATCTAGATTAAAAGCTTTAAAAGCGATTACTTGTAATTATAGCCTCGATCATACGCTCCCCACGACATTCACCCATCCCCAGTTACCCTAGATGGGTGGATAGCATTCACCCTCCAGCATTGCTATTCGCTTCGATTCGATTTCGATTCGATCTCGCTCGCTTTTGTAATGCCAAAAAAAGATGGCATACGACTTGTCGAATCGAAATCGAATCGAAGCGTTTGTGAATAGCTATGCAGGACTTGAATGAAGCAAACGACAGAGCTGTCCAGGTTGCTACGTACTGGTCGGACAGAATCTGACTCATCGATTCGAGAAGAAGATAAAGCATTAATGAATACTAGGACCACCCAGTAAGCATCTAGCGGATATTGATGCCCTGGTGGAGACCGCGGGAATCTGCTGGATGCGAAAAGTACAGGACCAGTAGGTGCAGTAGGCGTCTTTTATTTGCATGAAGATGATACAAAGGATTGAAAGATTTTGTAACTTTATAAGCATTAACTTAGTGCTAATTCCGCGAAAAAGATCCAGGTTTGTATGCAGAATGCAGCCTAGATTTTTTTCCCCGTAGGTAACTACTTGAGTAATTGAAAATCTAAGCAATAACAAACGCCACATCATGCAGAGGGCCTGAACAAGTGATAGCAACTTTCAAACCGTTTCGTATTTTTTACAACGACTTCCATTTTGGCATGTGCCATCATCGTTATCGCAGTTAAAATGTCGCTGTCTCCGTTGTCCGCCTTCGTCGTCTGTTGGTCTTCTGACAGTTAAGGTGGTGATCACTTTGATTGGCAGAAATTGTAGACAAAGTTAAGAAGTAAGAAGTTCTTCTAAACTATAAATTAAAACCTCTTTAGTTTTTATATCTTTAACTCGATGAACTTTTTCCTCCTCTTTTGCCCTTAACTTCCGAATCACATTAGAACGTGAGCTGCATTTAAAAAACTATACATTTCGGTGATGCATGACCTAACCGGTCGGCCGCCCTTCCTAGCTTGATACGCCTCAGGAAATCTACCACGAAACGACTCCACACAAAAAAACCAAACTTTTTAAAATCCATTACGTTGTTTTCATAGGAATTTCCCCAAGTATTGATGGAAAAACTTCAATGGAAAAATACAACGGAGTTTCGTTGGATCATGTTCGCACGCGTTACCTTGTATGGTACAGTTTTTGCTGTAATAAACTATTGCAGTATTGGAAGTCGCGTTCCATAGCACATTGCTGTGCTGGGTAGTTAGCCGCCATTTTACTATTAGAGCCATTTCCCGCCAAATGCACGGTCCTATGACGGGATGTGCAATGCGGGACGGGACGGGACTGCAAGTGGAATGCTTTGTTTTTGGGTGGTATTTAATACTATAACTGTAAATCCCCTTTTTTCCACCAAAAATAATGAATTGCACACTAAATTTGCTCATCAAATAAATTAATTATACTATACTGTTAGATCTTTAAAGCTTAACTGTTTTACTTAATGACTATCTGTTAACTAAAAGTAAATCTAAAACTAACCACCAAATTTAGTAAATGATCACCAAAAATACTAAATGATCACCAAAAATACTAAATGATCACCAAAATTAAATCTTTATTTATTGTGGAAACTCGAAGAAGCTTCTATTTCTGTCTAAAGGGTTTAAAGGAACCTAACTAACCTAACCTCGGGGTGCCCTAAGTTCCCTATCGTCGCAGATCGTTCAACACCGCGACTTCGACTTGCAGTCCGAAACTCGACAAAAATTTGGTGACCAATTCAGTTGTAATATTGAATAATTTGTGTGAAAATCAGTATTTTTGTTTTACACAGTAGGTTCTTAGTGGAGAAATTTTGTTTGCTTAAATTTCTAAATAGAGACCGGACGGCATGTCTTTGTTTCCTTGGAAGATGGGTAGGCCTTTAGTGTGGGACGCAACATGCGTCGATACTCTTGCGCCATCCCATCTTCCAAGCTCATCGTGCTGTGCTGGTGCTGCCGCTGCGGCTGCAGAGAACCTCAAGCGGCGTAAATATAGAAACCTGTGTGGTAACTATATTTTCGAGCCGTTTGGGGTTGAAACTCTAGGGCCGTGGGGTCCGAGTGCTCATAGCCTATTTAAGGAAATTTCGAAACGCCTAGTTGACGCTTCCCGTGACCCAAGGGCTGGCTTTTACTTTGGCCAGAGGCTAAGTGTTGCCATACAACGTGGCAACGCCGCCAGTCTCTTGGGCACATTACCATCTGACAGCGTTGAGGAGGAGTTTTTCGATGCCCTTTTATAGTTTGTTGTTAGTTTATCTATTTTAGTTTAATAGTTTTTAATTATCAATGTATATAGTTAATAAAATAAATATTATCTCAAATTTCTAAATAGAGGTGCAGTTAAAAATTCCCCTTTGTTTTTTATTGATGAATCAATATAGACGACCAGTTGGTGTTGATATCGCACGCATTTTTTAAAGTAAAAATTAATGGCTTATCGTTAAAATCGGGATTGATTCGATCTTCTGCTTTTTCGTGTGGTTAGTGCATAACCTAACCTGGTGTCAAGAGTTTTTATGCCGCTGACTTGGCTTTACATACCGTCGAGAAATATCTCTTACCATGCTGGTGTGGTTTTCTCACGATGTTCTCTTCACCGAAGTAAGTGATAATTTATATAATACTACGCACATGAAACCGAAAAATCAAAGGTGCGTGTCTTGGGTTTACCGATTCAATAAATCTAGTGGACTACCAATACTAGCTTAGAAGAAAACAACACCTACGGAATAACTTCTGCCTTAGACACTTTTTCTGTATAGATCACTAGTAGAGTGTTATAGTGCAGCCGTTCCCCAAGGGTCCGTACTTAACCCCATCTTGAAAATGTCTGCTGAGAACCACTATGAGGATAGGAGTATAGGACCCAGCAAGAGTTGACTTCCATCCGGATACTCTTCCTTATTATTTTACAAGTCACCCAGTTGAGTCGCATCATTGTCATCTTACTATGGAGTAAAACGTCAGCTACCTTGTTTGATGAAACCTCAAATAATTTGCATCAATAAAATAAATCGAAGGCTCGACATGAAAAGCAACAAACAAATCAATAAACATGGCCGTGTAAACATGTTAACTGTACATAATTGGAGGAGAAAGTTGTTTAAGTCAGATGCCATCGTAAAATAATCAATTTCTGAGTACCCGCGTGGTTATTTCGCTTTGGCTTCATGCTTGTGAGATTGACAACTAAAAATTTGTTTGGTACTTATGTTTTTTTATCCTTGATGGCGGCGCGTCTCGCCCCAAAAGATGGCGGGACGAGCTGGTAAAAAAAAATGAATAATAGTTCACATTAGCCCTTGATTGAAAGAGCTGTAAGTCATGGGGTTCCGATGATGCAGGCTGACAGTTTTTCTAGCATACTTGTCAGAAGGTGGTGATGGGGCTGATCAGCTGACTGTCCAAGCGTGCCCAGGGTGCTACACAGGCCCCCACGCTTAGTAGTCGTGCTTGTGATCACGTGACCACCATTTCACAATAAATAATTAGACTTTCAAATGCACCTGAAAAGCACCTGACTCGATGATTTGCTGAGGTGTTCGGCAGCGATGGACAGTTTTGATGATTAAAACATTAGACTTTTAAATAAGTAAGTAGAAATTCATGACTCATGTGTCATCGGTTGACAAACTTCTGGCTTCCGGAATACGGCAATAGGTACAGAACAGCAGGTGAAATAGGTCTGTAATTTGTACACTACATAATATGTATGTACTGACACTGTTAGCCTGCTTCATCCCACAGCTGGGCAAAGGCCTCTCCCCATAACTTTCAGTTGTTTCTATCCAGGGCTAATGTGGGCCACTGGTCGTTGGATTTATCCAGCTCCTCCCGCCATCTTCTACGAGGTCTGCCGCGACGCCTTCTGGCTGTGTCATGGCTCCAGAAAGTGGTTATTTTGGCCAATGTTTGTACTTATGTTAAATTAAATTGATTGACACACACAACTTCGGTAGCATACAAACATAGAAAAACAAAATATAATGAGCAACGTTATAAGAATAGCAAAGCTGAAGTAACCATGGGCCCCAAACTAAGCACAGCCTGTATCTTGGTAGCCCAAGGCCAATATAATAATATGTCCCAAAAAACATGTTCAGTTTCTGTCGTAGCTTTTGAATAAATTATTTAGGGTTGTAGGTACATAGGTAGCAATTATTAGTGTAGCCCACTACTACAGCCCATTTTATAAAAGCACCTTTGGCCATGAATTTGCAATCTTTAGAGATCAGACAATATTCAAAAATATCCTAACATTATAAAATGAAGAAATAAGCAAGCAACTGTATTTTTAGGAGTATTTTTCAAACTAAGTGTCAGCCTTAAGAACATTATAAATTAAACAAAAAATAACTTTGGTCCTAATGGTATTTATGCTAATTAATGCTTTGAAAAATGTCGCCATTTTTGAAGCATAGACAACCTGCTCATATTACCATTCGCGCTGAATTCAACTAACTAGATACTTACTTATAGAAAACTAGCGACCTGCCCCGGCTTCACACAGCTGCAATATTTACATATAAACCTTCCGCTTGAATCACTCTATCTATTGCTGAAAACTGCATTAAAATCCGTTGCGTAAAAGATCTAAGCGTAGGTACAAACAGCGGGGCGACTTTGTGTTAAACTAGTATGATAAAAAACGTTATAGGTACTACTGTTATGTAAGGAGCATACTAGAATCTGCAAGTATTGTATGGAGACCTTTTTATCCAACGTAAATTCTTTAAGTACCTAAATTATAAAACCAAAGCTGACATCGCAAATTACCCGGACTCCTGTCGATACCATAACTTAAATACTCTGTAAGAGAGACGGCAGTTAAATGACATGGTGTTATTGTACGACCTTATACTTAATAATAAATTTGACTGTCCACAATTGCTCGGCAAAATACACTTTAACGTCCCACTCAGACGTACCAGACATACCTCTCTGTTTGCGGTTCCTTCGGCCTCCACTAATTATATGAATATGTCGCCTTTTCAGCGTCTACCCGCATTATACAATGACAAGTTCCCAACACTCGACCTCTTTAATACAACACGGAACCGACTTAAAAAAGTAATCATTACAATCCTGGATCAAACGCGGTATACAGTCAGTAACACCACTTACTCAGTGCCACCACTAGTGCCAGCTAGTCATAAAGTATAGACACACACACATCATCACACACATACACTGACACCCACACCGTACAGATACCCACACGCCCTCAGACACACACTAAAGAGTGACTCGAATTAATTAGCATTAAAAATGGCAATAATAAATTATTTATTATTGCCATTTTTAATGCTAATTAATTCGAGTCACTCTCGCCTAATTTAATGTTTTTGTGTACTTACTTCGTAATTGGCGTATTGTTTGATTTATATATTTTTTGTTATTGTACTGTCAGCTGTGAAGCTACCAATCATAAGATAAATAAATAAATGATCTTAGCACTTATTGTCTAGCTACGTATTAATTTAGGTAACTGTGATTATAGTTATTTATTAATAACTTTAATATTTTCAACTATCATCCTGATCAGACTAAATTATTATTCAAGGGGATATTTTTTGCATGACACATCAAAATAATAATTTTTGGATGTAAGATTAATTTCTCACATCGGTAGTTATCTATTATTTTAATAATTTAACGAGTACTTATTAGTTTAATTTAGTTCCTACTGATAAGCATTACTAATTCATGATCACAAGAAAAAAAAAACAAAATTTAAATGTAGGAAGTAGGTATAGGTCGCGGCACATAAGTTGAAGCAAAATGGCGGTCGTTCGCGCAGGTACAAATATGGACACAAGGACACAAGTGTTAGACGCATGATCTGTGGTTGCACGGGAAATTCAAAAATCTTTAAGGAAAAGCCGTGAATTCGTCGTATTTTTTTTTATGAACTGTACAAATGGAGTGAAGTAATTTAATTAAACGAAAGTTAAACAGAACACCATATTTCATAAGTAATAAAAGGGCAGGAAGGGTAGGAAGGGGGGGGGGGTAGTGTACAAGGGCGGGGACGTAAACGATGTCAATAACTATCGTCCCATATCAGTTCTGCCAGCAATTTCAAAAATTTTAGAAAAAATAATAAACAAGAGACTAATCAACTATTTACAAAAATTCAATATTCTATCAAACGCACAATATGGTTTTAGACAAGGACGTTCAACTCAAGACGCGGTCTCGGCTTTGACATCTGAAATTGTTGATAGGGTGGACAAGGGTCATAAATGCTTAACAGTCTTCTTAGATCTGAAAAAAGCTTTTGACACCGTTTCCGTCCCAATCCTTCTGCGCAGGTTAGAAAACATAGGTATAAGAGGCACGGCTCTATCCCTTTTTGAGAGCTATCTCAAAGGGAGACAGCAAATGGTAAAGATTAGTAACTTGTGTAGTGTTGAGGAGGACGTTTGTTACGGAGTTCCACAGGGGAGCGTTTTGGGTCCGACAATGTTCTTAATTTATATTAACAGCCTTTGCAACATGCAGATCAATGGAGGGAGAATCTTCTCATACGCAGACGACACGGCGGTTGTTTTTTCGGGAAACTCATGGAACCTTGTGAAAACAGTTGCTGAACAGGGTCTGAATAGGATAGCTGACTGGCTTAGAGCAAACCTTTTAACCCTAAATACCAACAAAACTAATTTTATTTGTTTTTCCCCAAGCCAAAGATCACAACCTGGAACTGACTTTGGCATTACCATTCATGTTTGTCCAAATTATTCCCTCTATAACTATACAAGTAACTGTGGCTGCCAGAATATACAACAAGTCAGATCCACAAAATATTTAGGCATACTTGTTGACCAAAGACTGTCGTGGCACCCTCACATTGAGATCCTCATAAAAAGGATCAGGAAGCTCATTTGGGTCTTCAAAACTTTACGTCATGTTATGCCCGCCCAACTTATAAACAAGATCTATATAGCTCTGGCGCAATCCATAATAACCTACTGCATTCCGATATGGGGTGGAGCCTCCAAAATGAAATTCCTCGATCTGGAAAGAGCTCAGCGATCACTTATCAAGGTGATATATTTTAAACCATTTAGGTTCCCCACAACAGACCTCTATAAAGTCAGCAACTTGCTTTCAATTAGAAAACTTTATGTTTTAAATGTGACCTTAACTCTGCATAAATGTCTTCCTTTTGACCCAGCTACTCAGAGCAGAAGGCGCAAAGATATTGTGGCCTACTCTCCAGGGGTTCGATCGGTTTTTGCTAGGCGTCAATATGTTACTCAATCCACCTACATCTATAATAAATTGAACCTTATGTGTGAAATATATCCCATGCGGTTATACGATTGTAAAAGAACAGTTGGTGATTGGTTAAGATCTCTAACATATGAAGAAACAGAAGACATTCTGATCAGGGTAGGCTAACATGCTAGATAATTATACATACACACACGCACGCGCAAATACACACACACACACACACAAATACACACTCACGCACAAAACACACCTATTCACATCACTCCTCACACATCGAGAGCTGCTCAAATAACTATTACTTATTTAGTTTAATTACACATCTTTATTTATTTTGTTTTCGGTTGTAAACTACCATGTATTATTATTTTGTTCTTTAACTTCATTTTCATTGTATTATGATACCACTCACGGGAAGAGCGAGACAGCTCCGACACAAGTACTGTTGTAACTTACTGGGGCTGCCTCAGTTTATGTATGACACAATGTTTAAGAAGTAATAAATATTTTGTATTTTTTTTTTTGTATTTGTAATAATAATCAAAGATTTTCTTTCAAATTATTGTATTTCTCGAACAGCAGTGGCGTGGGAAATGGTCTTTGGCTATTATTAAAAAAGTTGTGGTCGAGTCATTTTCTTGAAATTAAATTATCCAGATTTGAAAGAAATACAAAGAACTGAAAACTTCGTGTGCGATTGTACTCCAGGGCCGCGAGGAGCGTGAGCGGGTAGCGCGGGGCGGAGTGCAGCTAGTGGCCCTCGTGGTGCACCTCATACCCCACTTCGATTGAGACCCGAAAATGTGTTACTGCGCATAGTTCAACTTACGTGCCGCTGACTATACCTACCTTATTTGTATTAAGGTATAACTCAATATCCTCTCACTCAATAGACTAAAGCTGTGGCGAGACAATGTTAACTGCTGACCCTCGACTCATGACAAGACATGACTAAGAACACGGAGACATAAGCTAGGCAGCCGACGCTACTAGTGGACGAAATAGTCCGATTATGGTTAAAAAAAAATAAACATTGAAAAAGCAACCGAATATTTGGAAAATACGGTTTAAACAAATAATGTCGGACGCGTCAGATTCGTTAGAAGACAACCTGTCCAACCTGACAAAGAAAACCTGTTCGGATGGAGTTTATTAGATGACTTCGCCCTGGAGTGCAAAAGTGGTGCTGTACCACAAAAAAACAAAACGATAAGACATTATAATATTATGTCAGCAAGTTGCAGGAACTGATGGCCTTGACTGAAGGCGCCAAACTAGCTAAATTCTGGGGCCAACTCAATTTAAATTACTGACTCGCTAAGAAAACCGTCTGGCTGATTGCCCAAAGTTGATGTCCAACATGTCATTTGTCCAACTATAGCAAACAATCAATCAGAACGATGGAGAAAAGAACTTGATCAATTGAAATAATATTCATCATTAACTCATCAATATTATTAACTATTTGGCAAGGCGCGAATTTAACAAACGAATGTTGCCACTAGTACTTCACTTACCGAATGTATTTTTCAAAGAGTTAAAGTTCAAAAAAATGTATTCCATTTAACTAATTGGTTTATTTGAATTCAGTATGTACATTATTTACAAACTACATATAGATCTAGAATAGTGAGAAAAATGTAGTGACGAAAACTATGAGTTTAACTTTGAGGGTGAAAAGCAATTAGGGCTGCGGGCGGGCTGTTCGAAAGAGATACCTACCGCGGCCCTGGAACACAAAGGGCAAGGAAGAAACATGGATGGGTTTTAGTCAGTACAAGTCTGACACTGGCGACACTCCCTTCCGCTCTGCCCAGAGCGGGAGAAGTAATTTGATGATTTCCCATCCGTAAAAAAAAGGGGTGAAAAGCAATTCAAAAACCATGCTATTTGATTCAGAATTAATGAACTATGGACATGGTAACGTATTGAAGAATTGAAGATTTATAACACTATTTTTTTTGTGCATAGCTTACGAGAACTATGCGTAAACTTATTAGTGATGAATAAAGTATTTACAAAAACGCAAAAATCTACTAAAATTCCCACTTTTACCGTAAATATTTCAAGAAAAATAATAATTAGTATATATTTTAAACTGGCAACACCCCCACATGACAGGTGTTTACGCGCCAAACAACAATGGTTGCTCTTGCTAACGTTTAATAAAAGTTTTTCGACGCACGTTTTTTGTTACAGTTTACGTGTTTTCTGATTTAAAAACCACTGTAACTGCATATGTAACGTTCATTTACCTAAATTGCATGGCAATATGCAGTATCACTGTCGTAAAGTAGGCAAAAACTTGATTGAGTAGTGAGGCTGGGTCATCGAAACGTTGAGAGTGCTATGTCCAATTTCATGTCTTGTTGTTAATTAAGGTCAGATAATCGGTCGTAGACATGGCCGCGATGACTCCTAGACGTTCCTCGCGACTTCCTCATACTCATACGCCAAAGATGTCGGAAAGGAAGAAAGGGTTATTTCAATTTGAGGAGATGCAATCGCGGGAGTCCCTGACGAACCATCGGAAGCTGCCGGTGGTTGATAGTGAGAGTGACAGTGAGGACTGCGATCTGGGCATCATCAGCACGCTGGACTCGAGCTCTGGAGACGAAAACGACCAGAATGTTCCGAAGACACCAGAAAGAAGCCTTTGGCGTGAGTCCTTTTACTTATTTATCGTTCTAATACTATCTTCGAAACCATATTTTACATGTAAACAACGAAAGTACAAGTAGCAACATGTAGTGCATTTCCAATGTGCATGAGAGGATAAGAGGCCTTGAATTTACCTTTAAAAGCACATTCAAGATAACCTTGCTGTTATTTACCTGTTCCTGTCATTGTTGTTTTATATGTATGCTGCACATTCTTTAAAAACCTTTCTAGTCATGTGAATGACTGATTTATTATAGTAAATACTACTGAATGACTAAACTGGCTTCCTAAAAGACAACACCATCATAGAATACATGTACCATTCAAAACACAGACAGAATAATATGTAGAATGTAATTATTTAAGTATGAAAGAACCAAAGAACCTATGCATATTGCATCATAATTTTTATACTACAGCATGGGGATTGAAAGGTAATTAGTATCTCTTAAAATAACAAACTAACTACTTGGTTATCATTCAAACAATAATTAGGTACCCTTATACTCAACCGGCAATTTGAAAGCATACTTTGAAGAAAACAGTCTATTCCAATTAAATCTGTAGCAAGCTGAATGATAATCTCATTAATTATAGCAGCATTGTTGGACCCTATCTCAATATGCAATCATTTATTTATGAGTATTTAGAACAACTAGTAAAATAAAGCATTGTGAGGGCACCTGGATCTATAACTAAAATAAATACCTAAGTCTTGAGCAAGCACAATGAGTAATACTTGTGCATACTATGTATGGGAGGCCTATGGCCAACTGTGGGACAGTAAAAGGCAAAAAAGGTAAAGGTAGTATATTACATATTTCTTGATTTACATACATTTAGAAAGAAAGAAAAACTATTTATCTATACTCTATACTAATATTATAAAGAGGTAAAGTTTGTGAGGTTGTAAGGGGTATCTCTGAATCTACTAAACCGACTATGAAAATTCTTTTACCAATAGAAAACGAGTGAGTGTCATAGGATATATTTAAAAAGTTTGTGAGAGATAATTTCATAACAATAAAACAAAAGTAACATAAGTTAAAAAATAAAAAAAGACAACAAAACAAATTGGTGGTCCTGTATGAGGCTAAAAGCCACCATGCTGATATAGGGGCCTATCCCATGATGCTGTAACATTAGCATTGTGTATAGGTTAGGTATATTTGAGTTAAAAAAAATCTTGAAAGAAGAAAACAAATGGCCTAGTCTTCAACTTACAAAATCTTAAGTTCTAATAAATTCCATCCATAATGTTGCTATCTCAGGGCACCACTGATATGCTATCACAGAAGATATCTAAGTAAAACTAAACCAAGAGCTAATTATGGGCACTATCTGTTACTGATTAGTTTTTATTAGCGTCAGGCTGATATGCTCAGGCAGCCAAGTTTTTCAAATTATAAATGATTTGCGTAATTTCTTTCAATAAAAAAGCTGCCTTTTATTCAAAATGTTTATTGTATCATTATTGAAATGGTTACAGAAATGCATGTTCACATGAAAAAAAAAAACTTTTTGAGTGTCCCACTGCTAGGCTAAGGCCTCCCTTTTCTCCTTCCAAACCTTTCTATCCTGTGCAATATCTGGCCATATTCAACCTAAAATTATAAAGTAATAAAATATTTATGTAAGGTTAAATTGCAGCCTGTCTCACTGTTTTAAGAGTTGCACTGAGCATGAGAGCCTGGGTTTAATTCCCAAGTAGCAGCCCAGGATCTGGATTTTGCTTTGACTTGATGACAATAAGGTCGTCCCCTATTACATAGGTTTAAACATATGCAAAGTGTGAGTCTAGTTTAGGTGTACCTCAGTGGCGTAGCGTGCCTTGGCGGGGCCCCGTATAAAATTTTGTTTGGGGGGCCTTATGAAAGGTAAAGATTTCTCACAAAAGAAAAAAAAAGTTTGCATAAAATTAAAAGAAATATTTATTCATCATAAATATCTATCTGCCGCTTTTTCCAATTTTTTTACAAACAATTCAAATTAAATATACACTATCTTTGCCTTTTTTGACATTTGTCATTTCTGAAAAAAAAAAAAATTGTAAAGTTTTTATTAATTTTTGTTTACGCACGTCGGGGCCCCGTATAATTGATACGGCAGATACGGCGGTAGCTACGCCCCTGGTGTACCTATGCCTAACCCCTTAGGGAAAACACACATAATGTTATGCTAACAGTTATTATTATGTCCAGAAATATTATTAAAACACGAAATTAGGTAACTAGATGTTTATTCAGCTAGGTAGCATGACACAATGTGTAGATTGAAACCTGGGGTAGGTTTCAACTTAGTTCAACTTATTATGTCAACAAGAGAAACAATTACCCTCAATAGTCTAACACATATCCATACTAACAAACTACAATCATGTACATGACAGTTATAATATTAAATACTAGCTCAGGCTATGGCGACCCAAAGTAATCATGAAATTTAGATCCCATTCCTGCAACCCATGGGAAATATCATTATATTTTAGCTAATGTATACAAAAACTTGACAAAATATACACTAAAACCTTTCTCGAGAACCACTCTATCCATTGCTGAAAACAGCATGCAAATTGTTTCACTATTTTTTGAGTTTATCACGAACAGACAGACAGATGCGGTGGAGGACTTTGTTTTATAATATGTAATGATAGTGATTGTATAAGGAAATGTATGACTTAAACCATAATATGTAGATCTTTATCAATATCAAGCTATAAGTCAAAAAAGTTTTATTATTATAAAATAAAGCAGGAAATTAATTCATATCCATCAAAAAATATTCAGCACTGTCATACTACAATTTAAATGTTGACTAAAAGGTTTTTAAGAACTTTAATAAATAAATGCATGTGCATGCAGCATATTGATTGATTGACTATAATATCTTAGTTAGAACATGACACACTTAAAATCTTTTTTTGTTTATTGAACAGCAATTCTGCTGCTGTAAACAAATAAATAAAAAGAAGCCTGAATAAAGTTCCTTGTTTGCATAGTAAGGCTTGTCTTTTCTCCTCAGATACACCTTTTTGCTTAAAGCAGCAGAATTACATTTAGTAGGGCAAATAAAGACAATAGTTTTACTTTATTTTATTAATCTTTTTTATAAATGAGAAGGTTGTGGTTTTTGTTGGTCCGTGGATAGGTCACCAGTGACCACTCATTACACACTGAGTTTGCTCTGTACCTCAGAAAGTATGTTAAGCTGTTGGACCCGGCTGTCATTTCTAGATCTTTGACAGTCGTCACAGGTAGTCATTAACCCGAAAGTCTGACAACCAGTCTTACTAAACTGGGTTATGGAGGTCAGATAGGCAGTCTATACACTTGGGCGGAGCACCGCCGTGTCCTCGTAGCGGCGATCGGCGGCGGCGACCTATCGCGTCCGGCCCTGGTCCAGTTCATGGTCCGGAGCGAAAGGGAATGGGACGCCGTCACCTCCTTCTGCGAAGCAGTCATGCTAGCGAAGGAGGTGGCGGAGCGTGAGAGGGAGAGAACCTCTCGTCCCAGCCGCCGCGGGAGACGCCTCGGGCGTCGGGGGTCACGTGGTGGCTTCCGGCCACCGTAGACGCGAACCTGTGGACGGAGAGTAATGGGCTAGCTCGCCGTCCGTCCGTCTTTTGACGACAGGCCGTGTTGACGGCGCGTTCGTGTTCCACGCGCGCCTCAAAGAGATGTCAGCAAATAGGGAGGGGCCCGCAAGGGCCGATGCCTGCCAGGGCTGCGGGCTGTTCGAAAGAGATACCGCGGCCCTGGAACACAAAGGGCAAGGAAGGAACATGGATGGGTTTTAGTCAGTACAAGTCTGACACTCCCTTCCGCTCTGCCCAGAGCGGGAGAAGTCATTTGACGATTTCCCATCTGTAAAAAAAAAAAAAAAAGGCAATCTATACATGTGAAATAATGGTATTCAGCTGCATATGGTTAGACTAGAAGCTGACCCCAATATAGTTGGGAAAAGGTTAGGCCGATGATGATAATTGCGAAAGTAATTATGGCTGTGTGTCAAGCTGGATTTGTTACTTTTTAAGGCCTTACCTGCTGAAGAGATTTTGATGAAATTTGGCACTCAGGTAGAATAACCTGGGTTAGGAAAGAGGATACTTTTACCACCACGCGAGCGATGCCGCGGACAAATGCTAGCCAAATCATCAAAAAATTAAAAAAAATACAACTTCATGCATTTAGTATAATTTAAGTGTCATTTAACAAAAACAACTACTTACTACCTCAGATCCCATTTAAAAGCATATTTATGTACCACAAAGCACAAACAAGCATTGTATGTTAATTTTAGCATATAAATTACACTAACCACACCAATCAATGTAAGATTTAATAATACTATTCTACTATTATAACGAAGAACATCTATTTCACAGATGATACTAGAAGCCAGACAAGGAAACTCCTAAAAGAATGCAGCGATTTGAAGAACTTCATCAAGTCCCCGTTTACATTAAAGAAGTATCAGACGAGATACTGCCCGGAGACAAAATGCTCTGTGTCTACGCCAGCTACCCCGCACTTAAACAACCACCCTGGGACACCATCATCCTCCCACTCTTGCACAAGTGTCCATACAACTTCGTCTACCTCAAGCCGGGCTCGCAAAAGTCTGGCCAGTCTCATCGCAGACACAGAAAGTTGCAGCAGCTCTCTAAAAGACCTAAACTTTGACACAGATTCTGGAACAGACTCCAAAGAGAATACGCCTACAAAACCACTGAGAAGATCAAGCAGGAGACATAAGTTGACTCCAAAATTCCACAGTTTCAAAGGAGTTTTACTTGAACAAAAGAAAAACCATTCACCAAATAAATACCCTATAGTTTGCTTGACGAAAATTGATATGAATAGTACTATATCTCCTACACAGATGCTTAAGACTCCTCATACGACAGACGCGGGTGCTTCGCCCCCTAAGTTAGGACACAACCGTCGTTCTGTCGTCGAGATAGGTGAGAGTCCAGAGTCTGCTTGTGACAGCGAGAAAAGTCACAAGAGACTTCGGAACGACAGTTTGACAGAACACGGTCCAAATTCGAAGTACCCGAGATTAGAAAACGCCCCCAAAGCTCGCACATCCTTATTTAACAGTGATAGACTCAAAGAAATTCTGTCTACTAAGTCTTTCTATGGTAAAGCAAACCCAGAATTGAATAATACTGTCACTTCGAGAATTGCGCACGCTATTGAAGCCACAACTACTAACAGACGCATGAGACATTCACATTCGCATCGACGCAAGCGAAAGCCTGGTCAGATCAACCTGGGAGTGAGGCACAGGATAAAGAAGCCCAAATACTATAAGAATAAGACTGTGATTACTGTGAAGCACAATAATTCGTCAGCGAATACGGAGCCATCCGTATTGAATAGCACCGTGGTGTCTGCTGTTACTATGACTGACGCTTCGATGCTCAGTCAGAACTCATCACAGGAACTTGAAAATGGTAAGTTATTTAATCATTACCTATTAGGTTTCGTTGGCGAAAAAGCGAAGCTAATGTTTTGGAGATGTACTTGATTTATTAGGCAAAATGAATTAAGTATTAGACATATTCAATACTACATCGAGTTATTCTGAAATACTATCAAATTTAAACTATTAAAAAAACAGCTTTATTATATTATTGACCATATGTCTTTTGTGACAACCTACTGAATTTTGACGAGGATGCAAAACTGCACCTTGTATAAGTACAACTCTGCCGACCCACTTGAGATACATCGGCGTGATGTCATTGTTATGCACGGCTCTGTGAATGTCATTGTAAAGTTTCATAATTAGAATTTGTATGAGCACACATGTTTAATTTGTTTTGTATAATTAATTGCTTTTTCATTGAAAAAGTCATTGTTAGTTGGTCAATATTTACCTAAACTAACTAGCCTTGACGAGGTATTAAAGCGTCAACACTATTCCATCGGACATCACAAAGCTTAGACGTATTGTATAACAGGCTGGTGCCCGCAAGTCCACGTCCAAAGCGCGTATTTTGCGTACAGGTGGGAAAATCGACGGCACGGTTGGCACAGTGGCTGAGCGATTGACTGCTGCGCTGCGTGTCGCGGGTTCGATCCCCGCACGGACCAAATATTTGTATGGCCTACAGATAGTTGTTCCGGGTCTGGCTGTTTGTGTATGTGAGTTTAAATGTTTGTGAACGCACCCACGATACAGGAGAAATTCCTCGAGTGGGCCAAGGTTTTTTTTTTTTTAAATAATAATCATTCGATCCACCCCAATTCCCCAAGAAAGGCCAGCAACGCCTTGGTGTTACTGACGATCTCTCTCTCTCTCTCTCTCTCTCTGAGGATCTGAGGATCTCTGGGGAGTACCTGAGTTACCAAAGTACTTTACCCTGTATGAGGCAACCTCTGGGTAGTGTAGTACACGTGGGCAGTTGTCTCGTCTACCTCCATGCTGGCTCGATCCTTAAGCATAGAGGACATTGAAGAATGGTGTATACTTGTCGACCAAAACCAGGCAGATATGCACTTTGTGGAACTTAGTTCATCATCACTGTTCACAAAAGACCTTTGTGTCCCAATAAGAACATTATGACAGATTATGCTACTTCGAAGTGAAAATCAATTTAAACAAAATATATCTTACGAGGTGTAAACCGACCCTCCAAGAAGCCGTCAACCAAACATTCTGTACATAAACTAAGTAACCTTTTTTTCGGATGGGAAATCTTCAAATGACTTCTCCCGCTCTTGGCATAGCGGAAGGGAGTGTCAGACTTGTACTGACTAAAACCCATCCATGTTCCTTCCTTGCCCTTTGTGTTCTAGGGCCGCGGTATCTCTTTCGAACAGTCCCGCAGCCAACTAAGTACCCATACGCAAAAATTATTGCTACGAAAAAACTTCTTTTTTGGGGTGAAAAATCACGTTTCACGGTAGGACTCAATGTAACGCACTATACATATTATGCTGATAGATACATTGAATAGTATAAGGGTCATAGAGATATTTAAAGTTATAACATTTAAAACTTGTAAAAAATTGGAACTTTGAACTCCGTAACTAGAAGGTTCCCAGGTATGGTCCAGAAAAAAAAAGATCGCCGTGACGGGGAGATCAAATTTCTTTCGGCTTCGTAAAGGATCTTTTCACGCCCATCATAACTCTGCATATTTCAGTATTATAAAGGGTGTAAACAGACTCTTAACGAAGCCGAAAGGCACTTGTTCTACCCGTCATTGCGATCATTTTTTTGTTCTAGACCATGCCTGGGAACCTTCTAGTTACGGAGATATTGGGGGTCAAAGTTCCAACTTTTTCACAGGTTTTTTTTTAAATATATGTTTTTAATGTAAGATTTTTACTTTAAACACCTCCAGGACCCCCTTACTGTTCAATCCATCCATCAGCACAATGTTTCGAGTGCGTTACATTGAGTCCTACTGTAAAACGTGATTTTTCAGCCCAAAAAAAAAAGTCGTTTCCCAGCACTAATTTTTGCGTAAAGTTACTTAGTTTGATGTACATAATGCTTGGTTGACGGCTTCGTGAAGAGTCTGTTTAAACCCTGTATAAAAAATAAAATACAAGCCACTTTGTTTAAAAGACCCGGATATAAAATAAGCATTGAAAATACAACTTAACTTACAAAATATTGAATAGGAAGATTATAATAATATTTTTGAATGTGCTGATTGGTCATGTAAAAACTAAAAATAAGCAAGTCTTTAAATTACTTTTTGTTTACGATTGATTGATTGGTCATTAGTGCTTATTAGAGTATTATAATATTTTTTTCTTAAATCTCATATCCTCATTATTTTCGTGTGTACATGATTGACGTATCTCTTGACTAATCTTTTGAAGTAAAGTTTATTAAATTGCAATAAATCATCGTATTACCTTCAGAAATTTCATATTAAAAAGATCTCGTTGGTCTAGTGATCGTAAGCGCTACTGCTGAGCATGAGGTCCTGGGTTCGATTTCCGGGTCGGGCAAAGTGTTATTGCGATTTTCCATTCGAAATTTCTTATCCACGGAGTCTGGATTTGTGCCGGGGTGACGGCAATAGACTCATCCCTTATTACATGGAACTTAAACATAACTGGCGAAATATTATTTGTATTTGGGTACAGCTCTGCATAACCCTTCAGGGATTACAGGCGTGATGTTATTATAATATAGAAAAGGATTTAATCGGCCCGGTTGGTTGGTTTCGTGGCCGCAAGCGCGAGCGCTGAGCGTGAGGTCCTGGGTTCGATTCCCGGGTTGGACATTTTGATTGGGCTTTTCCAATAAGATTTTTTTCATAGCAACTGAGAAAAGAAAGCGATCTGGTACCCCCGTGTAGCGTTGCCAGGCGTCCGGATAAAGCCGGACATAGTTAGGCTTTTTGTCCGGCGAAAATAAACGGTGACCAGCTTGTCCGGCTTTTGTGAGGCTTATTAATATGTCATTAGAATTTAACAAGATTTATGGTAAAAATTAAAAAAGCTTGATTTTACATACAATTTATTTGTCGTACCTATTAATACTGAGACAAAATCCTCATTAATGTAGGGTGTCCGGCATTTTAACCCAAATTTCCGGCCAAACTGGCAGGTCTGTCCGGCTATTAGGTTTGGCGACCTGGCAACCCTACCCCCGTGTCTCGGCAAGTACGTAAATCAGTTAGTCCTGCGAGTGACCTCTCTTCAGTATCGTATTATTCGTATTGCCGTCCCACCCGAATGAGAGTGACAGAAGAGAGAGCACAATATGAATGATTCCCTCTATGTCGATTCGCGAAACAAATGACATCTATTTTAAAAAGTTCACGCTTGACCTCGAGAAAATCACCGGCGACGATGGTTAGACCCTGCTAAGATTGACGGTTATAGGACTTAATACTTTTTTAACTTGGTAGTAGGTTCCTGTAGGATAATTTTCAACCTTCACGTGAGCGAAAATGCAAACAAAACTAAGACTTTTATAAAAATGTAATTTTTCGCTCACAGACAAAGCTGACCCATTCGACAAAGAGAAACTCACAATAGAAGCATTACTCAACCAATGGAATGAAGAAGACATCCCAGAATCAGAACTATCCATCTCCAAACCCATGCAAGAACTACCATGTTTCAACAGCACAGTTATAGAAGAAACTCAGCAAATATTCCAGCCAGTGACCGCCGTGCCAGTAAACATGGCAACACTACCACAAGATTCCGAAGCTACTTTAATTGAACTGGGTTGCCAGAAGTTAGATATGACGAGGTCAGAGAATGTGGCAAGTCTACCTCCGACGGTAGCATCAACTTTGACGACGTTGCCAGCAGAAGTGGCAGCGACATCACGGCCTATGAGAACGTTGCCAGCACCGGCAACGTATGACGTGGTTATGGCAGACATTGATGGGCATGTAGAACGTCATGGCGAATTACCTAAGAGTGGACAGTTCCTGCCTGTGGAAGGAGGGTATATTCTTGTTGAAGAAAATGTTATGCCAGGTATGTAATGCTTTTTAGAAACGTGTTTTTTTTTTTCGGTTTATGGTACGGGTTTCTTGTATGGGAGCCCCATTTAATTATTAAATAATTTATATTTTTATTATTTGCTGGTGGCAACAGAAATACATCATCTGTGAAAATTTCAACTGTCTAGCTAATTAGCTATTGCGATTTATGAGATACGGCCTGGTGACAGAGCCAGAAACGTGTTTTTTTTTCGGTTTATGGTACGGAACCCTTTGTGCGCGAGTCCCGACTCGCATTTGTTCTATTATTTACTTGGATCAGACTAATGACTGCCGAGCTTAAGGTCCTGGGCTCGATCCCTAGGTAGGACCACCCAGTTACAATAACATCTTTTGATTTAAAATATTTATAGAGTGGACATTGGGGAATATTTTCATACAAAAATTTTGATCCCGAACGTTTTCGGTTTTGACGCACGAATGCTTTCTGGTAAGCGGGCGTATGACGGACCGACTTGTTACTATACAAGTATTGGATTACGATTATGTTCGTCTTCTTCCGTCTATTGCTCGTAAATGTTTGAATGTTATTTGGTTTGGATAGAGGCCATGGTTCGCCCCTCACATATATATGGCAGTTATAAGTATATAGTACTTATAACTGCCGAAATGTGGGTGGCTATAATTGGGAGGGGACTATCTTCAGCTGTAACTTTGAAATACTGACCTCTGAAATATACTTTTTTCCCTGCTTTTTTAATTCTCTCAGTTGTAATATTGGTTTTTTTGTTGTCGCTATTCAACCTATTTAACGCATGTATCTATACAAATAAATAAAATTGAAGTGTCTGTTTGTAATAAAAATAACAGCTTTTTACTGAATGCATATAAAAATATATACGGCACTTAGAACAAAAACACATTTTTTTCCAATTTTTGTCTATGTGTTTGTTCCGGGTAACATCCGAAACGGCTGGACCAATTATTTTATTAGTCGCGGGCCACAGCTAGTTAAACATAAATCGCTGTAATTCAAATGTTCTAACATTCGATATACTAATTCGTATAAATAATAATCGCAACGTACTCAACCCTTACCGGGTAAAAAAAATGGTAAAGTAAAGAAAAAGTTAATATAATACTCTTCATAAAGTAAGAATAATTTCAACACACAGGTGTGTTTCTAAGTTCATTCACTGGGCACCAGACCCCTAGTTGCTTATTATTATTAGTTAGGGGTCAAGTAATATAAGCAGCTGTTGTATTATTATTCTATTCAGTTCAAAGAAACCAGTTTTCTTATAACCAGGGGGTCTGGTCATATCTACTTGCCCTGTTACAAATAATGTTCCTTTTCAAATTAGCATAGTAACGTCTTGTAGTATAAAAAGATAGGGTACGTTAAGAGGTGGACGCAGTTCATCTCAAAAGGTTTTGCTAAACCTTTTTTTTTTCGGATGGGTAATCATCAAATGACTTCTCCCGCTCTGAGCAGAGCGGAAGGGAGTGTCAGACTTGTACTGACTAAAACCCATCCATGTTCCTTCCTTGCCCTTTGTGTTCCAGGGCCGCGGTATCTCTTTCGAACAGTCCCGCAGCTCAAGGTTTTGCTAAATCTTACCGTTTCTCTTGTGTAAACTGCAGAGCGAGATTCGGCGATTCTGTTGTAGCTGCACAAATATTTGTCGACAACAAACTCTACAGGGTGTAAACAGACTCTTCACGAAGCCGTTAACCAAGCATTATGTACATCAAACTAAGTAGCTTTACTATTATTGCTGATTTTATAATATATTATTGATTTTTTATGCAATAAAAATTATTGCTGAGAAAAGACTTTTTGGGGGTGAAAAATCATGTTTTACGGTAAAACTCAATGTAACGCATTCAAAACATTGTGCTGATGGATGGATTGAATAGTACGGGGATCGTGAAAGAGTCTTAAATAAATAAAAAAATACATTAAAAACATGTATTTAGAAAAAAAACTTGTGAAAAAGGGAACTTTGACCCCCAACATCTACGTAACTAGAAGGTTCCCAGATATGGTCTAGAACAAAAAAATAATCGCAATGATGGAGAGAACAAGTGCCTTTCGGCTTCGTTAAGTCTTTTTACTAATAAATCGCGCTTTTTCGATTTTCAACAATTGAGTCAGCGCTGACAGTAGGAATTCATTCAGTTGTCGCTTCTTTTTTAATTAGCCTATTCTGTCGCACTGCTGGGTAAAGGCCTCCCCCATTCCTTCCCAACTTATACTGTATTGCCTTCTCTGGCCATTGAACCAGGAACGAGTACAAATCTTCACGCCAGCGTTTCTTTGGTCTGCCTCTGTGACGACGACCGTCTTCATTTACCCATTGTGTGAAGATTCTGGCCCATCTGTCCTGACCCATTCTAGAAATGTGACACGCCCAGTCCCATTCAGTCCCCATCGGTGATGCCTTCGAGCGTATTGTGGTGTTGCGTATTCAATCGGTGAATTTGATGTTTAAAATGCTACTCCTCGAGCCTCCGTCAAAGACTAAGCCTGGACGCCATAGGTTAGGATAGGCAGGATACATATCTACTTCCCGGTGCAAGTGTGGGAATTGAACACCGGGGTGGTTTTAACCTAGTTAGAGTCTGTCAGACACCTCCGCCCGCCCCAGCGCGGCAGACTACCATGAGGGTTTTCGATCCTGGAACAAAAAAAAAGGCAGGATATATGTCAACAAACTTACGCTTAAGACAGATGGAAGGTTTTAAGGGAGGAAGTCGTCGCTTATGTAGCAAAAACGTCCAGGCGCGTTCTCACCGGGAGCATTCGCCTGTAACGTTAAGATACAAGCTAACATCATCGAATGAGGAGAGCCGAGCAACAGTGCGCAACCTGTAACGATACAATTTGTAACAATCACTCGTTTCTGAACCAAATCATATTGGATTGTTACATTACACGCGAATGCTCCCTGGTATTGTTGCTCTTTTTTCTAAAAGCCACACTTACATTCTTCCCAGCTCAAGACGAAGAACTGACCGACCTGGACGAGATCGAGCGCGAGCTGAAGATGTTAGACGAGCAGATTCTCAAGATGGCGGAGTCCAACAACATTAACGCTGAAGCTGTGCTCGCTTCTACCGAATCTGCCATACCTGCTGTTAATGGTAAGTCATTAATATCTAAATAGTCTATGGAAAAAGGCATGTTGTAGAACCAAAAAAAAAGACACGTAACGTTGTAAAAGTGGAGGCGTATTTGATGATGAATATGTGCAGATATATCCAGGGATGAAGAAAAGTCCGAGGTACAGTCAGCTTCACGATGTGGGTACCCCCCTTGAAAGCACCTACGTTCCCAACTGGGGTACCCAATTGATGCAGCTCACCGTACACAAGAAGAAGGAAGAAAGTTTATTGTAGACACGGGTCACAGTTCCACACACACAAGAGTTGCACTAAAAATAAGGAGTGGTAGAAATAGAATAGATAGCACGGAAATAAGCAAATGAACTGTCAATATTAAGCGCGGCGCAGTTATGTTTTTAAATCGCAATGGTCACCAATTTTGGGGTACAAAGAACAGGGTGTAAAGTTCTTCATCCCCCATAGAAACGGGCAGTAGCCCACCAGACACAACACTCGTCTGGTCGGAGGATCCTCCCTTTCTACGGGGGGTTGAAGAACTTTATACCCTGTTCTTCGTACCCCCAAAACGACAACGACGAAAATCTGACAGTTTCGGGTAGGTTGACCTGCTGGCGTCTGTACATACAACCGAAAGTGGTTACTAAGGTAGGATCTTTGCAAGTTATGTCTCTCGTCTTCCTCCTTTTGTCTCACGTCACTTGGGGTAGACGCAACTCGTTAATTTCTTCCGATCTCCCCTGTCCACCGTCACGCTATCATTTACTCCTGACCAGACCACGGTACGGTACTGAATGGTCATCATCTGCCTAGCTAAAAGCCTTCGGGTTCTGCTTCCAGTCTAACCAGATGCAACTGAATACCATTATTTTACATGCAGCAACTGCCTATTTGACATCCACAACCCAGTTAGTATACTGGGTAATACGATACCCCTCGGTAAGACTGGTTGTCAGATTTTTTGGGTCACTGACTACCTGTAACGACTGTCAAAGATGTACAAATGACAGCCGAGACCAGCGGCTTAACGTGACACGGAGGAAACTCGGAACGGTATGTAATGAGTGATCACCCTTCCACAGACCAACCTAGGCAAGCACGGTTAACCTAAAGATGGACCCGAACAGCTGTTGTTATTTAGCCACGAGCTCCACGGTACTGAATGGTGTCGGGCGTAAAGAATAGCACCACCCATATCTTCCCGTGGATGTCATAAGAGGCGACTAAGGGACTTACCATAGAATGGGCAGCAGCGTTCTCTGTGCTTTTGTAACAACTGTACGGCGATCGCCAACCCGCCTGCTAAGCGTGGCTATTATGGCAAAACCCCCCTTTCGGCTGAAATGATGATAATGATGAACCGAATACGACAAAGCCAGGGTGTAAAGAGGAAAATTGGATGACAGAAGTACTGCAGAATGTTCTCATACAAATTCATACAGCTTATCCAAACATCGCCCAATAGGTTCCAACCCCGACAACCTAAACGTGTCAAAAAGTGCTTAAGACTTGTCAACTTTAAGATAATTTAAATTATTTTTATCAGCCGGAACTACATCTTAATTCAACATCATTAAGACAAGCTAAATGAACAGACAGCTCATTATTCCTCCATAATATAATTCAAAATTAACCAAGACCCAATTAAGCCAAGAAAATTACAATATTATATTAAAATTAAGTATTTTTAGAAAATTCACATTAATGTACCATTGTTTCAAGTTTTTGTTTCGTACAAGGTCGGGAATAATACATGCAGACAATGATATTCTAAAGTAGAAGATAATTTGAGCCACTGACACGATTCTAATCAAGTTGTTGTTTGTAGAAATAATACTATCGTTACGAATGAGAATACGGCCTATGTAACCCTATTCAATGAATATTTCATGAAAAAGTCATTCAATAGGATTAAATGAACGTACAGGGTTATATTGATAATTTTCATGAGCCCGCGAAATTCAAATTTCTTACGTTTTTTGCAATTTGCAGGTCATTGTCAGGTTGTATGTTGATGAAAAATGAGACGCGCCAGTGACACGTATGTAGTTACAGAATTACAATCATGAACATCATCAATACAACCCTCTAAGTTCATGTAACCCTATTCAATGAATATTTCATGAAAAAGTCTATTTTAGGAATTATGTACAATTTATTTACATACCTTTTTCCCATGGCGGTAGGCAGAAACCACAGAACGCCACCTGCTACGATCTTTACATACTCCTTTTGCCTCGTCCACGTTCATACATACCATATGGCCATATACACACGCAGAACTATTATTTATTTAGACTTAAAAAAATGTTTTTCCATTTCCGTTTTCCTGTTAAATAGTCTGGGTATGTCGTACACTAAAGGCGGTTGCGTCAGGGTAGCCCGCGAAATTCAAATTTTCTTACGTTTTTTGCAATTTGCAGGTCAGTGTCAGGTTGTACGTTGATGAAAAATGAGTCGCGCCAGTAACGCGTATGTAGTTACAGAATTACAATCGTGAAAATCATCAATACAACCCTCTAAGTTCATGTAATCCTATTCAATGAATATTTCATGAAAAAGTCATTCAATAGGATTAAATGGACTTACAGGGTTATATTGATGATTTTCATGATTGTGATTCTGTAACTACATACGTGTTACTGGGCGCGACTCATTTTTCATCAACATACAACCTGACAATGACCTACAAATTGCAAAAAATTGTAAGAAAATTTGAATTTCGCGGGCTACCCTGACGCAACCTTAAATAAAACAAAGAAAGAATAATTGTTCTACACAAATAAGACGCATATTATAAAATACACACTTAAAATGTTGTTTTGTAATTACAGAAGTTCCCAGCGCATCATCGTCTGAGAATGCAGTACAGGGTGAGAAACCTAAGCTGTTCCCCATTTTCGACAAACCTAACCCTGGGATAGTCATGCCTGGCAGCACCAAAGGTAAATATCATCAGATTCTGTTTAATTATACTTCTAATAATGATGTGTTATATTTCAAATCAAGTATCTTGACTTAGCTCGTGAGGTTGTCGACATGTGGGATGTGAGCTCAGCGATCATTTTGCCGATAGTCGTTTCAGCCAATGGCTTAATTGCCAAGAGCCTAACACCTGAGGAGGCTCTCGTTAGGCAGCTAGATCAGGGGTTTGATTCAGAAAGCGTTACTCCTGGACGCGGCTCGTATTGTTAGGAGATTCCGCTCTCTGGAGCCCGGACCACCGGTAGCTTAGACCCTGTTCCCGATACCGGTGGGCTACTATTTTCTAATATTTTAAAATGTTTTTTTGTTAATATTTTTTAAGAAATGTGTAAAAATATAGAAAAATGTGTATACAAAATGGATAAACGAATAATGTGTTATATTTTAAGTAATGGTTTGATGACCTATGATTCGCCAACCGAACATACAATTCCTTCACACTTATTTTACCTCTAAATTTTTGCTTCCATGTTTTTAGGTGTATTACACTACCCTCACTTTGTATTTAATTGAAAGCTAAAGGATGATAAAGTCATATTTTTCAAAGATCTTTTGTGGAGGGTTATATCATACTTATCGTACTTAACATGACAGTAATCTGTATAGCAGTGATAACCTAGTTGTGTGACCGTCAGACTGCTAACTCATAGGTCTCAAGTTCCAACCCAAGACACGCACCTCTGATTTTTCGGATTCATGTGCATAAGTGTAATTATTACTTGTTTCGATGAAGGAAACCATCGTAAAGAAACCAGCATGCCTGACGACATGTAAAGCCAAGTCAGAGACCGGTGAGACAAGGTGGCATAAAAATTCTGACACCAGGTTAGAAGGTCTTTTTTATCGTGATAAAGAAGACTTAATCTAAATTATTGGGTTTTTCGGTCTAGAATTCCTTCTGGCAGCCAGGAGTCTGGATTTGCGCCCAGTTGTTATCAAAAGGGTCGTTTCCTAATACATGGGACTAAAACATTTCTGTCGACATGTGGATGTACGGTGGGCTGCATCAATTGGGTACCCCAGTTGGGAACGTAGGTGTTTTCAAGGGACCCACATCGTGAAGCTGACTGTACTATGAGTAGGTACACCTCTGCCTAACCATCCTAGGATAACAGCCGTAATTGTTATTATCTAATACATCAGATGGTGCAGAGAAGAGCAGCAAGCGGTCCTTGATCAAGACGGGAGACGACCAGTACGTGATAGATGCTGGACAGAAGAAGTTCGGAGCCACGCAGTGTACTGAGTGTGGCACTATTTATCAGGTAAAAACTATATTATTTTCTATATTTTATATTTAAACTTAATTTATTCATACAATTACATACTTGACTACTACACACATTTACACTTACACACACTCATGCACAACACTCTCGCGCAAGCACACGCACACTTTCACATACACACACACACACCTACACCATGAAATTATTCTAATTTGTTTTGTTTTTATATTTCTTTTTCATTATTTCTCTAATGTTACTTTTGTTTCCTTTAATTTGCTAATAAACCTTTAATATTGGTACCTAACAATATAATTGTAAAATGTTTTTGAGTGGAAACCTGGTGACCTGTAATACAGGTGTTTTACTACCTACCACAATTTCGCGAGTAATAATAACAGCCGCTCGGGTCGATCTTTAGGTTAAGCTGTGCTTGCCTAGGTTGGTCTGTGGATGGGTGACCACCCATTACATACTGAATTTCCTCCGTGCCTCGGAAAGCACGTTAAGCCGTTGGTCCCGGCTGTCATTTGAAGATTTTTGACTGTCGTTAGGTAGTCAGTGGCCCAAAAAAGTCTGACAACCAGTCTAACCAAAGGGTATCGTATTACCCAGTACTAAAGGGTTGTGGAGATCAGATAGGCAGTCGCTCCATGTAAAATACTGGTATTCAGCTGCATCCGGTTAGACTGGAAGCCGACTCCAACGTAGTTGGGAAAAGGCTAGGCAGATGATGACTAAGATTTCGCGAGCTGTGCGCGCAAGCGGTGACAACTGACTGGCGGAGTGGTCTCGGGGCCACGTGAAAGTGTAGGCATCTATCGCTGTAGGCCGCGTGAAGGATGCCTAGTCTTGATTCTAAATAGAATCAATTCACGATAACGAGGACGTGCGGTCGCATCGGCGAATTGCGGTTTTCCGATCAAATATATTTATATAAGGTCCCATTAAAATAGATGGACAAATTTTAACACAGCGTTCAGTACGCCTAACCAAAAATATCCACGCAAAAAAACACTGAGTGATTTTATTTTGACCCAAAATAATAAATTGTCGGCATTTTTTGTGTATTTTTGTTAACTGTTTTTTTTTTCTTGTAAGTTATCTAATGCGTTTTTATTTGTTTACCATTGTCCTTATTTTGGTGGTCTGAATGATTTCTAAAAGTTTGTCCATCTATTTTAATGGGACCTTATATAAGAACGCTACCGATCGCGTTGATTAGGAAGCGGTAGTAGTAGACTTTATTTATAACGCTAGTTTCTTTTCGTAAACAGATCGGCGATCCACAAGACGAGCATGATCATATGGTGCATCATAACGCTACAGATGTACTTAAATTCAACGTAAGTACTACATCCACTTTATACAGGGTGTAAACAGATTCTTCACGAAGCCGTCAACCAAGCATTATGTACATCAAATTAAGTAACTTACCGCTGAAATTATTGAAATTATTGAAACGACTTTATTTGGGGTGCAAAATCACGTTTTACAGTAGGACTCAATGTAAGGCATTCAAAACATTGTGCTGATGAATGGATTGAATAGTACGGGGGTCGTGAAGGTGTCTTACGTAAAAAAATTACATTAAAACATGTATTTCAAAAAAAAAAAACTTGTAAAAGGTTGGAACTTTGACCCCCAATATCTGCGTAACTAGCAGGTTCCCAGTTATGGTCTAAAACAAAAAAAAATGATCGTAATGACGGGGAGAACAAGTGCCTTTCGGCTTCGTTAAGAGTCTTTTTACATCCTTTATGTGCATCCTTTCAATCCGCCGATCCGTTCATCAATAGTGATAGCATTACATAGTTTCTTACTGTATATTACTGCCATTCAAATATTGAAAGAATAAACGTGAAAACTAGCACTAAAATGGAATAAAAATACTTGTACATATATGTCCAGTGTCACCAACCTTCCTTTTTACGCGACTACGGCGAAGCCTAAAGAAAGGGTTATGATTTTGGCAGTCTATGTATGTATGTATTTACGTATGTTTCTCCGTAGCGCCTAAACTATTCATCCGATTTTGATGAATAAGGAGTCAATCGATTCGTTATTATGCTACATAGGCTACATTTTAACCGACTTCAACAATAGTCGATTTCAACTAGTAAACCCCGAATTTAATTAGTGCGTGATTTTTCAGTAGTTGGGTTTATTTGTAGTACACCACACAAATTCTTGTTAAACTAAAAAACTCCGTACATAATGTTCTAGGGTTTCAAAGACGAGTGCATAGTGGACCGCTCCGGTAACGCACGCTGCATCCGCATACGAGGCGGCGAGACTGGCTGGAGGAAGGTGGAACAGCTGCTCAACCGGGTCGTGCACCCACACCTCGGGTACGGCAATGAGCTGCCTAAAGAACACATACATGTTTATACAGTAAGTGACTTTGTTTTGAATGCTACAAGACCGAAAATCCACCCACACAAAAAGATATTCACTCTACTGGGTAAATAAACCTCCCCTCTTATCCTTGCAGTGGTCACGGATCTGCGCTATTTCATTCCAATTCTCCAATTCGTGGTTTGCCGTGGCCTTGTGTCGCTGTTTTCGAGGGCTCCAATAACTACGTTGTGGAACTTTAAACTTGTCATGGTAATAGGGCTTTCTGCCGAGGGTGCAGGCAATAGTAGCTCAGTTTTTACCCGACTACGGCGAAGCAAAAAGAAGGGTTATGATTCTTAAGTTAGTACTAAGAAAACTAATATAGCATTGAAATATACTCCTAGTAACAGATTAGAGTCCAGTTAAATATTGTGTTCACTTAGCATCGATCGAAAAAAGTGATTTTTATGATAACAGCTTCCAGCAGCTAATTGTAGGGAGAATGGACATGGGGTGTTCCCTAATGGAACATTGGACAAAACTACATCTATGTGTAGTGCGGTCTTGATCCAATGTTTCCATTGTTTTTTATATAATTCTATTTGTTGTATTCCTATTATATTGTTTAAAAAAAACACATGTATGTTATCTATCTGAAATAAAATGAATTCGCCTCTGTCAAGTTTTATCAACAAAATAAAGCAGATAAAAAAGCCATTTTTTTCTATCTTGATTATAGATCCATATAGTAATACAGTAATTATTTCTATTGCGTTTCAGGCGTACTTATACGTTGAAAAGAAGCAAATAGTAGGTTGTCTGATCGTGGAGCCCAAAGTGCGCGCCTACAAGCTCATCCCCGGCGACCCAGACTGCTGCAGTGTGGAGGCTTACCCTGTCAAGTGAGTACCATAAAAATGCCATACTCTGGGAAGAAGTCACTTCAAGCACCGCGAAGAGTGAGGCAGACCACAGTGACCGACAAAAGAGTTTTTTGTTAGTCACTGAGAAAAGATCTTGAGTTCGATTCCCAAGTCGGTCCAAATCCTAAGTAGCAACCAGTGCAGTCTGGCTTTGCGCTGGGTTGATGGCAATAGGCATTGGACTTACATGTCACTAAAAATATAACTGGCGAAACTTGTGGACATAATATAAGTTGAAAATGGTCGACCGTTTGTGAATGCGGTAGTACAACTCTGCCTTACCCTTTAGGCGTTACAGGTGTGATGTTATGTTTAAGTAGTATCTTCAATAGCTGTCTTTACTTATACTTGGCTTGACCATAATCATAATTATTTCCTTTCCATTTTCAGATGCGGCGTCTCACGAATATGGACACACATAAACTACCGTCGGCGCGGCATAGCGGCTCGCTTGCTAGCGTGCGCACGAGCCTCCTTCCTTTACGGCGAAGCCCTACGGGTCTCCGACATCGCCTTCAGCGCCCCCACGGCCGCTGGCAAGGCCTTTGCCACCAAATACTGTGGGACGCCCTACTTCTATGTGTATTTGGACTGAGAAAAAGGTCAAGAAATTAATATGAACTAAGATTGAGAAAATGTTGTTTTCTAAGCTTTTGGGCTGGAAAAGTGTAGATTAGTACCCAAAAGTGTGAAAAATTGGGTATTTCCTGTGTTCAGTTTAGTGTTTCAAGGACTTGTGTGTGTAAATATGAAATGAAATGTTTTTGAAAATATTGCTCATGACTCATGACATAGGATTAGTGTTTAGCAACTTGTGGCGTGTTTTGCTTTTGTTTCTAAAACGCCAAAATAGCGTAATAGTGCCAAAAAACTTAATGTTTTACTACAAAGCACCTATAATGTGTGTGATTCGGGAATATATGTGGGAAAAAACGGTAACCTACCTCAGTGTAAAAGAAACTGCAGTGTATTTGTGACTTCTTACATTTTTTTTTTTTTTTTTTCAATTAAATCACTGAGTTTTTGAAAGGAATAAGGCTGCCTGTCCACTGGAACGGTGAAGGAGCAAGCTGTGCAAATTTGACCATTAACGATTCAGTGCCCAGCACCCAGCATAATATGAGTCGAACAATAATTCCTTCGTTCACACAAGCCGTATCCGTAGCTATGGACTCGCTAGTTGGGTTCAGGGCATGAATACAAGTCATCTATAGTTAATTATAACGACGACTCGGATTCGGATTGTGGGCACGCGAACGAAATTCGCGAAGTACTGGGCAGTGAATGGGTTAAGAATTGCATAGAATGAGCAGAGTGGGGATTTTATGAAAATCTATTTATTCAAATTTGCCCAGCTCCGCTCAGCTTCTCTGTTCCAGTGGACGGGCTGCCTAACAGCACAAAAATAACTGCCATCAGCTGTCTATATAGTTTGACAGCCTGCTAATTATTTCTAAACGAATTTGAGAGTATTTACTGAATTTTTGTGTTGTACCTGTCAGATTCCAGTTTTATACATAGTTACTGCCAGTAAGTATTGGATGCATGCTACCTAGTTTTTATTACAGATGTGAAAATTGTATTTTTATTACCTGAAAGTTATTTCTGAAACTTTAAAGTTGATGAAAAACTAAGTTTGTAGTGAAAAGACAATATTATTATGACAAATGTAATTTATTGTCGTCTTTAAATGATGGTTTTATTTTTTAATACAGGAATCTGTGTTACGGGTTTCTCTATTTTTGAAAAGGTTTTAAATACTAAAAAAAGCTGTTTTTTGATAAAAAGTTTTACTTATTGAAGGTGAAAATAATAATGTCATTTCAATTTTTTGAAATATTTTATTGCAACTATTTTTGATACTAATACTTTCTTGAAAGACATGGACGATTATTCAAAGTGTCACTTTGGGACCAATTAGGTATACTGCATTTCTAACTTTAAGAAGTACTGAGTAAACTAACAAAAAGACATGCTAAGCAGTTCTTAGTAATAATAATTAAGCATGATTTCCGATTTACATTATTAAGGCATCGACTTTGTCTTGTTCGCACGACAACCAATCAAGCCATACAAAACCAAATTAAGCTGATCTGACATCGTACGGATAGCTCATACAAAGCGGGGTCTATGGATAAACTGGTTATGTATAGCCCGATGTGTCGCCGTATCTGATTAATACTGATTTATGACTACTGAAATAAAAATATATAAGGTCCCATTAAAATAGATGGACAAATTTTAACACAGGGTTCAGTATGTCTAACCAAAGATATCCAAGCAATAAAAACACTGATTAAAGTGACTTTACTTTGACCTAAAATTGTTAGCTGATTTTTGAAGTGAAATCTTCAAAAAACAAATTCTTCTTTAGTATTGTTGTGATTTGAAAGTCTATGAAACGAAAAAGGGACAGTAAAAAAAGACAACCACATAAATTCATTCAAAGGAGATAGGAATAATATATAGTGTTTATCTTGAAGCCAACATTTTTGAACGTTTCCCTTCTACCATGTGTGAATTGCACACTTTTTTTTTTCTTATAAGTATCTAATGCGTTTTTCTTTTTACCATTGTCCTTATTTTGGTGGTCTGAATTATTTCTAAAAGTTTGTCCATCTTTTGTAATGGGATCTACCTATTTCAACTTCGTATTGTTAAACGTTGTTCCATTATAAATATACTTGCTTCTCAGTCATTGCTCCATGAGAGTCGGGGCCATTTTTTTAGTCAAATTTTCCTAAAAAAATAAAATACTAGACTTTGTTTAGAATGTGTCTTGACAAGTATGTACAGACGCCAGCACATCAAGCTACTACAAATCTGTCAAATTTCTTTATTAGATTTTCAACTTTATCGCTAAAGCATTAGGTTCAAGGTTGATTGGGAACATTTGACAGTTTAGGGGTCCAAGAGAATTAATGTATCTTGGTTACTTCAGTTTATTGATTCGGAGCATCAGAAAAACTAGTAATAAGTTAGAAAATTAGAAATGTTTTACCTAAATTCGAACATTTATCTCTAATTTTTAGGAGTGCCAATTTCGTTTTTAAAGTCCTTATTTTAGTTTAATTATAATTTGCCTCAAAATAGGATAAGTTCTAGTTTTAAATAATTTTAAAGTTTTTGAAGGCTTTTTAAGCATTTGAAGTTTTTTTCTGGATGGATTCAGTTTAAAATTATGGCTATTTGAAAGATTATTTTCAAATATTTTTTGAGATTTTATTTTTTTGATATGGCTAAGTATGAATGTTATGTCTTAGTAAGACTTTTCATTCTTGTCTGGCCATTTTTATAGTATTTCGGAGCATCTGATATTAACAGTATTTTTTAAACTATAACTCTCTTAAAACTACAGAATACAAGAAAAGATCTAAAGTCCTGGAAACTCATGACAAGCTAGAATAGTTTTGATTTAAATACGTACAACGATTCGTAATTGCATTTGATTTGCAAAATAGTCTGATATTAATGATTTTAGAACAAATAGTTACTATTTCTTGTACTCATAGATCGAGATCTATAAACGCTACTCAGCACAAACTGGCCAAGCATTACTTCTATCACTGTCGTACAAGAGCCAAATTACATGCTCTTATGTAATGTTTATAGATTTTGACCTAAGACCATAGACTATACCCAAAACAAACGCTTATTTTCAATATTCTAACACATACCTCATTAAAGTTTTGTTTAAACACGGTATTTTAAGCCTTTAACTATTGTCGTAATATCAGGTCAGTACGCTTATATTTAAAGTAAATTAGTATAGTATTGTTAGCTTCCCGACTGGGCAGATTTGCAGAAGGACTTAATACTCTAATTACTTATTAAATATTATTATGTGAAATTGTGTCATCGAACTTTGTCCCGTCTTAAGCTTAGCGCAGATCCCTTTCTAAAAAAAAGTATAAAATTAATAAAACTATGTAAAATTAATTAAATAATAGACCATTACAAATAGTTGCTACAAAACTGTTCGAGTATGATTAGGCACAGTCGGACAGCAATATGTGGGAAAAAGCCGCTACGCCTTGAATTAATCGATGGTAGATGTTGAATGGAGTTTCCGTTAGGAAGCTGAATATTGATATTGCTGAATATATATAAAGTGTTAAAAAATTAACTTCAAGAATTTCGTGTACTCTTCATTATCAAGAACTTTTACTATGGGACGAACGATGAAATCGCAAAAAAATATCTTCTGTTCCATATATTTATGCACACGTAACTCAATAAAATGTATGGAACCGCATTCCATACATTTTTATCGATTATTTTTATTTTTTTAATATACATGTTCAGTATATGATACTGAACCCCTTTTCCACTCACCGGTTCCATGCATTTTAATCGTGTTGGTATTGCACTTTTGTAGGAAAAAACAAATTAAAAAAAACAGCTGGTTCCTACATAAGTGTAGAAAGTTAAAAAAAAAATACCGATAAATAAATTCTTTATGGCGAGTTCAGAATGATGTTCTGAATACGTGGACACCGTTTGTGCGTTGGTGTCCTTTCTACCCTGTCCGAACAGAATACGGCTCTCAAACAAGTATGTAGCATAAATAAGGTGGGCCGTCCGCTTTTAAAAACTGCTACATATAGGGTGACTGATAATTAGTGACCGATACCTAAACACGTGATTGTACTCATGATAACAAACAACTTTTACTAGGGGACCAAACCTGAAATCGCTATACAATCACTAATTACCAGTAATTCTATAAAGAGCATTTCATCTCAAAACTGCGCTTAGCTTGTTAATATAAAATTGTTTACTTTCACGTGTCATGGAAAACTAGTCTCTTTGTTAATTTATATTATGATCTGAACATGTCAGCCTTCTTCTTATTGTGGAAACTATCTCTGTTCCCTTTTTAACTATAAATAATGTTTCTTCTGTGGGCTTAGTGCGAGTTTTGTCCCTGAAAAAACCTAGAATGGCTAGTTCCTAACGTAGTCTTTGGTTGAAAATCTGTGTGGAATCGCCAGACTAGCCAATGAAATTTAATTTTCTTACGTTTTTTTGCAATTTGCGAAATCTGTGGTTATGATATGATTTGCAACCGTAACAAATATGGCTTTATTTAACTGTATTTGTTTGAATGGGGTTAAATGAACTTAAGGTGGTTGTATTGATGATTTTAATGATTATAATTCTGTAACTACATACGTCTTACTTGCGCGATTCATATTTTTTCATCAACAAACAACCTGCCACTGATCTGCAAATTGCAAAAAAGTTGAATTTCGCGAGGTACCCTGGCGCATTTACTGGTCAGATTAGGATTTCGCTTTGGACGCGCCATCTACGAGCTTTGAAAGATCTTCCTAGTTTTTATGGGACAGTTGTGTTTCCATCTTTGTGTCACTGGACAGACGGCTCTAGTTCAGTTTCAGACCAAACATTCTAACTAGGCTCACTAAACTCTTTCGACATTTTATTTGCTAAGGGGCAAGCCCAAAGATGTCTCGTACCTTATGTATTGCCATAGTCGTGTAAATAATATTTATTTATAATTTGTTTCTCTATGTTTCAACTTTTAGTTTGACAAAATTCTCGTTACTTTTCGAAGTGCTCTTTTTAAAATACACAGGAAGTGTGAAGTTTGGTTTTTTAATAATAAAATTGATTTTTATTAAACTGGTGTTTTATTTGTGTGATGATTATAGTTCTCATCTAAATTACTTATATTGTACCTACAGCTACATAGTGTGGTAGTTAGAACCCATTTACTGGGCTGTGAAGGTCGGACAGAGAGTTGCTCCATGTAAAATACTGGTATTCAGCTGCAACCATATAAGACTGGAAGCCGACCCCAACATAGTTGGGAAAAGGCTAGGCTGACGATAGTAGCTCAATAATAGCAGCGGCACGGGTCGATCTTCTGAGAGCTTGGTGAAGTTTATATATCTATATTTTAAAAACGAATTTCCGTTTCAACCGCAAGGCCACCTAACGGTATTAGGTATAAAAAAATATCTCCCTCTTTTTCCCCTCGGGAATGTTACTTTACCTGTCCGCAGCTCCTCGGACCGAAGCTTTGACCCCTGCTCGTGTCGGATTGCCGTCCCATTGGACTAGAAGTGCGAAGAAAGGAGAGAACCTGTCTTTGCGCACTACAATATCTCCTGCGGCTTAGTTAGTGTCTGGTGAGGTTGACCGCCGTGTGGTTAAGGTGCGCAATATTATGAGCCAGGGTAGCCCTTTAACTAATTTAATTTTTGTGCTATTGCAGTGGGTCTGTTCGTAGTAAAACTATGATTAATTTGTATGCTGACTAAAGCTTACCATTCTTCTATGAAATTACATACTGCAGAGCACGACAGCAACAAGGATTGGAATCAGCTGGTAAGAATTATGTGAGGTTGTGTATACGTGTGCTATGCTAGCTTCATTTCGACTTGCCACTTAGTCATATGGATTAATAAATAGAGCGTTTGAATATTAGTACTTTAATAAAAGGTTATGTAAAGGATGCGGGGTGACAAATGAAATACGACCATTTTAAAACAACATTTATTTTTACATACATTAAGTCGGATTCAAAATGCCTGAAACATACTGATTTTTGTACACATCAGTTATAGATTATTAATTTCATGGACAGTAAATAATATATTCTCTTTGCACGAATCTGTGGAGACAAAACTTATAAGCGTTTGTTATTTATAATCACCTCGCAAGTACACACTACTATACACATAAATATTAAAAATTTCATTTTTATCTTTAGGAATTTCATTAATTAGGTATATTTTTAAATTAAATTTGTTAAAAATATAGATTTTCAGTATATCATTAAACGTAGGTATTAAGATTAAATACACCATGATCCGCAGTCCGTGTGAAACGAACACAATGTTACGTGCTGATCTCAAATACCGAATCTAAACAAGGTGAGTTTGAGCTAAGCTATAAAATACCTATTAAAAAAATTAACTACCCAAAATTGAGAGAAAAATACGTTTTTTATTATTTTATTTTTGTGCTACAATGGAAAGAAATCTATGAGCACTAATTAAATGCGTTCATTCATCAGCGCGAGTAATGCGACAAGGTAAAGGTATACATTACCAAAAATATTTGCAGTCGACGCCTGCACTTTGTGTAAACAAAACGGTACTCGACACATCTTCACAGTCACATACATTGTGCGCAAGTACATCCACTTATCACTACTATGAAGATATATTAAAAAAGGAGGAATTTTTCAATACTATTTGGTTATTGGCAACGGACGTTACGATCTACGAGTGAAGAACGCGAGCACGCGAAACGAACGTATTAAACCTACGTACTGTTTGCGCAACGTGAAATTGAAAAATATTGAAATGAAATATGCCCCCGAGAGCAAAATACGGAACCCAAAGCCCTACTCTCCGACATAGCACAGCGACACTGCCAGTATTTCATCTAAATATTGAAAAACATAGAAAATTATGTTCTAAGCTACCTTTATACATTTTACTTGACTCACATGTTATTGCGTTTACTTAAATCGTAAAGGGATGAGGGTAGGACAGCAATATACAATGTTTACATACTTGTATTACGTTGACATTTGTTAGGGGATCATCCTCTCTGTCTTGTATCGTGTGATACTTAAGACTGATGTTATACTCCACCACAATTCTCAAGTTTTTTTTTAATCAACTTGTCTTATTACCATCTAGTCTTTAGTTTAAAAACACCTAGTTCAAAAACTCATTTAAATGGACGAAATACCCCTAAAAATGCGCTAACGCCATATATACAATTTGTGAGAAAATTAAGCATCGATGAGCCGACTATAGATCTGTACTGCATACAATATATAAAAAATTGGAACTAAATTTGTTTACGTATAATTTTAAGTCTTTGAAGTTTAAACAACCGAAAACATTGTGAGCTTAAAACTGGCATTTATTATAAATTAATATGTAAATCTCCCGTTTCACTAACACCACAGGCTACATCTAACCAATGCCTAAAAAAATGCGTTGAAATTCCAACAGCGTGCTTTCATTTAGGCTTTAACTTAGTTGTCGCCTAGTCTTAACGAAAACGGGCATTAATATTAGTGAACTAAACAACTATAGTCAACAACTGAAGCGCAACTATAACAATAAGAAAATTGTTTTAGAATTCAAAGTGCTTTTCTATGAAATCGTGATTTTTCTCTAAGTCGTGTACTTTTATATCAAAAGCTTAGCCAGACGCTGCTTACGAGTGCTATAGTTTATATAACTAGATTGTAAATAAAATCGTATAAAGATATTTCTTTTGCATTGCATAAATATAAAAAAAAACAGTTAATTTTAACAATTAACTCCTCTCATGAATATTTACATATGCAGCGATTCCAATATCCGTTTAGGTAGATTTTATTCCCTTTCAATAACAAATATATTCTGCTGACAGCCAGTCTCACTGATGTGTAGTGTGTTGTTTTGTAACCCAGTACTAAGGCTGGATCAGGGTATAGCCCACATGATAGAAAAAACACAACGCAGATTTAATTTAAAATTATGTCTAACTAATTCAAATCGAGTTTAATTTTCATTGCTTCCTACATAACTAGTTATATAAACTCACACTTAGCTCCTGGCCTACATTTGAAGTCAGTTCAAACTAAACATGGTGCTTACTTAGATGAAGAGACAGTATGTTCCTTTTACTGAGTCACGGCTTTTACGACCTTACTTTAATAAAATATAAAAAGTTAAATTGACAAATAAAATAACAAGATATTGTGTCAATCAATGTAATGTGGCAAGGGTATGTGTTTCTCCCTAACCCTTCGGGGATGATAATGATAATGATTAGAAAATCACGGGTAAAATCTGTTTAAGACTCGCACAGACTATATAAGGAAGCATAAACACCACAGCAGAAGCTTCTCACGCCTCGTCACCTTCTCTCTCTTATTCCTTTTTTCTCTTGATCTGCCTTCATTATTGTATGTTAACGGTCATGGCAAAAAGATCCTGAATTTTGCAAAATATTCGATGACTTTTAGTAGGGTATACTAAAATGCATTGAATTTCCAAAATAGATGTACAGACACGTACTGCAGTATAATTTATTATTTGCAAATCCTCAAGTTCTTTAAGGATGTCTGTAATTACTTCGAAAACTTGTTTTTAACTGTACATATGCAGAGTTTGCCGTCACTAAAATCTTAGTTTTCATCGAAAAGTCTCAAGTAAAAAGGGGGCGGTCGAGTTTTGGTCGAAAAGCAAAGGACGATGGATGAATTTCGGCCACCCCGACCCTTGAACGAGCCAGCCCGCGATGCTAACCCAGTAATTCTAAATCAGCCCCTAAATAATGATCTCACTCAGCTCCAGCCTGTCCTTTTCCTGCCCTACCCAGCGACGCTCTAAGTCGAGACCCGTACCCTACAGGGGGTGCCCTTAGCGTGTTGTCGCTTAGTTCGTTCGTTTTTGCCCCTGGTTGGAGGTCTTACACTTAAGGCACCCACAGAATGCTCCGGTTAAGCAAAAGCTAGCCTCAAAGGTTGAGCTGCGAGATGCCATTCACCAAAAAAAAGGTGAGTTTTGATCGAAAAGCAAAGGACGATGGACTAACTGTGGTCGTAAAGTCATAAAAGTCGCGACTCAGTCCGAACAATCCGACTTCCACGTAGCACTGCAAGACAGAAATTACCCCAAACTTTAGCAGTCTACAATATATTATTATACCTTTTTTTGTTACTTTTTGTTACTTTTGCAATCCACTTTATTTTGCGTTACGCTATTACTTACTTAAATAGCTACCAAATAGTACTTTTTTTTAAATTACATATATAATAAAGAATGCCATGTTAATTTTTAATTACACAATGATTCTATAGTGATGTTGTTGGTACGGAGGTCGCCTTATTGCACGATTGTACGAGCGCGGGTGACATTGGCGGGAAAACCCTTTTTATTTACCAGAAATTTGAAATTTTTGAGAAAAATTCCTAAAATATTAGTCCGGGACGTTTATTTAGCCTAGTTTAGTTAAATTTAGTTTTTTTTGTGAGTTCCAATGCAGCCACGCCCGTCCGACACTATTAGTCGTATATAATTGACAGGCAGTCAAAACCTGTGGTAACCCCCGTCCAACATTATGAATTAACATATACTTTCATTTAATATTTTAAATGTACGTTATATTCTCTTCTACTTACATTTAAAGTGAAACTTATATAACACAAAAAGAAAAAAAAATACAATTTCAATATAGTTATATTTAAAAAAAAAATAACGATAGTGTTACGTTAGAAAGCAAAAAATAGCGAATTTTTGTTACTTTACATACGATACGAAGGAAGGAATTATTCAGTTTCTTTAGTATGGTAACATAGGATATGGTGTTTCCGCTGGCAACACTACATTATGGCACATAACACAAACTCCAGCTTAACTTTCTTATATTAAGGACCATTTTCTAACTAATTATATATTAACAATTTTTATTATTTTTCCGCTTAAGGTATTTTAGGATACAGAACCATGAAAATTTTATCTAAAAAGTAACCAACGAAAAAGAAGTCACTTTTAATAAAACAGTGATAAAATTAGTTAATAAGTTACGAATCAACTGTTGGGCCACAGTGGTGCAACTCTCCATCGCAATTACTATGAAAATCGTCTTGATAATTTACAATGTTTCAGTGGAATGATAGCAGAGCGATAGTTGCTGCCAACCTTTTAGGCTTTATAGCGTAAATTGCCCAACAGTTGCCCAACAATACCTTAAACGGTAAAAAAAGTTCACTAAATAAAAAATATATTAAGATTCATAACGATAGAATAGATCAATTTGTATTTTAAAAATATTTTCTTAAAATAGCACAATGTGTAAGTACATAAACCAATTTTTAACTTTTTTAAATATAAATAATAATGATAAAATAATTATATTTAGTAAATTAATGTTAGGGTAGGTTAGTAATCTTTGTACTTAGAGGCTAAAATTGTGTCCATCTTATAACGAAAAAAAAAATAGTAATAATCTTTGAAAATATTTTTTTTACTCAAATACTGCTATATGATATTCGGCCAACCGCATTAAATACGATCTGGATCTTTGGATCTTAAGTTCCTAAAAGCTCAACATTACAAAAAATATTTAAAACTAAGTTAAAATCTACGAAAGCACTTTTATTTTGTTACATTTTAGTCAAAAATTGTGCAATGAACGATGAACGTTAGACAAAACGAAATAAAAATTAAAAACCTATAGACAACATTGGAAGACGTACATTTTGATAAACAATTAAAAATAAAACTATTTTGTAAAAACTAAATAAAGGTGAGCACTGATGTGTTAGAGTCTATCGCCATTTTTTATTTTGAATTGCTCTTACATTTTCTGAAAACAATATTTCTTTAGTTTCCATAATCTCATAGGTATTAACACTTTAAATCGTTAATAAATTACCGTTTTAAAATACAGGATATTTTTTCCCAATCACCTAATTAGTTGCGAGTTGTTTACAGCCACAAAACTTTAAGTATAACCTCTTTCCATATTAGGAGTCGGTTAAAAAAATAGACTATTGTTAGTATATTGTAACTTTCATAAAGAAACCAAAACATCAATGCCCACCTTAAAAATATAACTTCAAAGGAAATCAAAAATATACAGATATTTCAAATATTCCTCTTTAATTTGATCTAGAAAAAACATGGCTATACTTTGATTGTATAATTTCACTACAAAATTAATATTTTTATTCAGGTTTATTTATTAAATAAATTAAATAAAAATTTGGCCTAGTTTGAGCATAAAAATGATTGCGCTCGGTAATTTTTGGTTAAGGAAGTGGACTGTACATTAAAAAATATGTAAAAAAAAAACTTGTGCATGCAAGCCAATTGCTACAGGCAACAGAAATTGGTTTGGTTAAAGCCAGTTACTTATTTCCACTTAAAATTCACAATCACTTTGTTTCATTTTTGGAAAAATCAATCTGAAGTGTTGAAGCCTTCATTATTCTAATGCGAAATAAAGATAGAACTAATAGCACTATATTCTTTCGCACCAAAATAACGGCCATACAACTTGACAATACAGTTAATTTTGCTGTGCATAGTCCAAACCTTTTCCCATTTAAAAGCTTAAAATCTATAAAGCTTGTGTTGTCGAAAATGAAGTGAAATACTATTTGAACTAGCCTCGAGGCGCTAAAATCGATGATCCTTAATATAAAACCGTTTAGATCAGCTGCGAAGCGGCGCGGACGACGGTATCGTGTGTGGTGTCTTTAACAGCTTAAATTGAATATGTACTATTTGATTTTCATATTTCGTTTAGTTTTTTATGTGATTTTAGATGTAATTCTTGATCTACGGCTATATTTCTGAGAAAGTTCTAGAAAATCGTAATCATTCCCAGATTTTCGCAGAAAAATACCTATAGGCATTAAAGAAAAAGGGTCACGACCCATAGGAAATTTACCCAGGCCCGTCACAAAAGGAACGTATTTCAGTTATTTTGTAATATTAAATATAACAGAAATAAATTAACACCATTCTGAATATCACTGGCTAACACCTCCAGTCCTCCATATTGCCGTTTGATTTTGTTCAGGCTAAATATTTTAAAATATATATTTTTTAATGAATAGGAATTATATATATTTAAAATGACGCCAATTTAGATAAAACACAAAAATAGACAGTCATCAACGTTTTAGCTCCATTTTAGCTAAAATATTTCTAGTGGAACACTATACAGGGTGATTTTTTAAGTGGGCGTAAATGACCAAATCCGAAACTATGAGGAATATAGTAAAATACTCAAAGGAGTCTCGAGCCCGATTTTGATAAAAACTAGAACTGCATCATTCGATTTTTGAAAGAGGGGTATTAAAAAAAATCCCCTGAACAAAAACATAAGGAAAAGTTTTGGTGTTAGCCATTAATTTTGAATATAAAAAATATATATTTTAGCTATATTTTAAATAACAAAAAAACTGAGATATGTCTCTTTCGTGTCGAGCCTGGGTCACAAATGACCGTTCTCCTTTGTCGAATAGGTGTCGCACCGTCGTGGTATCGCCACCGCCTCACACACGGGTCTCTCGCTCCTCCAAACGACATTCTCAATTCTAAATAGTCCGCTATCTAGACTCATACTAACTTCAAATCGACAAATATACCCTTCACATCACTAAATAGTCTGTTTTGGCGATTTTCAACATAATGTTACAAATAAAGTTAATAGAATTTAGTCGATTCTCCGTTCCCAAACAATTTTAGTCGATTAAAACATTTTATAAAATGTTCTCGACTACCTTCTGTCCTAAATCCAGCACTTACTGTGAATATCGCAATGATTTTTTTTAATTTTATGTATAAGTTACAATTAAAAATAAACGTTTTTAAAATCAACAATTATCAATTTATAATAGAATCTTGAAGCAAATAATTAATATAATAATAAGAATTAAGAACAACTTATAAGTACCATTTTTGTGTCAACTGAATTAAATATACGTAAATGTATCGATTTTTTTATCGATTCAGTAAAACATAACTGGCGAATATTCGAAAACTCCACGCTGCTAATCGAGCAGTCGAATTTAGTCGAATTGCGTCACAACCCAATAGACCCGACAACGTCACATCACTACGTATTCGAATTTGGAACGTAGTGATGTGCGTTCAAAAAATCGACTAAGGTGACAACTTACTAAAGATGAACTTAAATAAAATATGTACTTTATAATAATGCCATTTTATTGTAGTACTTTAGTGATTTTCTGTTACACTATACTATAGTGACTATAGTGTAACAAGGAAAAAGATTTTCAGAATAGAATTAGATACATCATTGCATATGGCTTCTCACAAGTACATACAGAAACAAATGGCATTACTCTACAGAACACAACTCATGAAGAAATTCACAATAATGTTGGAATTTTTACTCTATACATATTTAGTAAATTCTCACATAAAATCGACTAAAGTTGCCAGCTTTTTGGGAACTCTGACGTTCGGAAACACCATGGGAGCATCGCTAGCCGCGATATATCGATAAACGCTTCGTAATCGATTCAGAATCGTCTAGAATATAATCGCCACCGAAAGTGATCATACATTTCGTCTCGTTTTTGTGGTAAAATAACTAAATGTCGAGAAATAAGTTGCTAAAACCCTCGAAAACATTCAAGTAACCAGAACCCGATTTATATTTAATTTTAACTTAATTCCATTACACTTCCTCACAAAAAATGGCGATTACATCCATCAACTCAACGTCAAATGGACAACATTTCTCAGCGATATAACGATAGAATCGTCACGAAGCGCTATCGCTAAAGCGGTAAACAACGAGGGGACTCACGGCTGCGCTTTGTATGTATTGCTGATCGGGACATTTGCGTTGCGGGCCCACCGAGTCGAGCACGAACTTTATCTGAGGAACAAAACGTTGCTGATTAATTTTTGTTAGGAAATGGTCTTGATTTTGACTACATTTTGGCCATAACTAACCTAGAAAATCGTCGTTTCGACTATGATCCAAAAAATAATTAGCCACGAAGGGCTCTCGATAGTAACTAATGAATAAAAAAAAACGGGTTGCACTCCGGGAGTACCAGCAGAAGTGAAAACTTGAAACAACGGCATCTAGCTTAAATATCAGAAATTTCAATAGCTTTCTGCAAGAACGAAAGATATCGCTGTCGTAGAAAAAAAAAACTTGAAACAACGCCATCTGGCTTAAACTACAAGCACACTCGCGCAAGCGTCCTGCGCCGCCGATTCAATCTGACGATCTGACGCCAGTTTATCAGTTTTTACCCATCCCAAAAAGTGCACAACGCCGCTAAAGATTTCACTTCAAAATAAAATTATATTGTCAAAACACTGATTCCTGAGGACCCCTCTGTGCCTTGGAAAGTACGTTAAGCCATTGGTCCCTGCTGTCACTCTTAGTCGTAATTCTTTGACAATCATTACTGTTAACTGGCTCTTTGTAAAATACTAGTTTTGAACTGTATCCGATTAGCCGGGACGCTAAATTACTTGGCTAAGGGCCTAGCTTATCGATGCGAAAACGGCTTGAGCTGGTCAAAAAGAGCTTTAATTGTAAGCAATAAGCCTGTAATACCTATTCGCTGTACGTCGGTTAGAGCAGCTCGTACTGCCGGAGGTGCATGCGCTGTATGATGTCGCGGCAGTAGAGCATATGACGTCGCACTATGTAGTACAGTGACACGTTACCTATTCGCTGTACGTCGGTTAGAGCAGCTCGTACTGCCGGAGGTGCATGCGCTGTATGATGTCGCGGCAGTAGAGCATATGACGTCGCACTATGTAGTACAGTGACACGTTACCTATTCGCTGTACGTCGGTTAGAGCAGCTCGTACTGCCGGAGGTGCATGCGCTGTATGATGTCGCGGCAGTAGAGCATATGACGTCGCACTATGTAGTACAGTGACACGTTACCTATTCGCTGTACGTCGGTTAGAGCAGCTCGTACTGCCGGAGGTGCATGCGCTGTATGATGTCGCGGCAGTAGAGCATATGACGTCGCACTATGTAGTACAGTGACACGTTACCTATTCGCTGTACGTCGGTTAGAGCAGCTCGTACTGCCGGAGGTGCATGCGCTGTATGATGTCGCGGCAGTAGAGCATATGACGTCGCACTATGTAGTACAGTGACACGTTACCTATTCGCTGTACGTCGGTTAGAGCAGCTCGTACTGCCGGAGGTGCATGCGCTGTATGATGTCGCGGCAGTAGAGCATATGACGTCGCACTATGTAGTACAGTGACACGTTACCTATTCGCTGTACGTCGGTTAGAGCAGCTCGTACTGCCGGAGGTGCATGCGCTGTATGATGTCGCGGCAGTAGAGCATATGACGTCGCACTATGTAGTACAGTGACACGTTACCTATTCGCTGTACGTCGGTTAGAGCAGCTCGTACTGCCGGAGGTGCATGCGCTGTATGATGTCGCGGCAGTAGAGCATATGACGTCGCACTATGTAGTACAGTGACACGTTACCTATTCGCTGTACGTCGGTTAGAGCAGCTCGTACTGCCGGAGGTGCATGCGCTGTATGATGTCGCGGCAGTAGAGCATATGACGTCGCACTATGTAGTACAGTGACACGTTACCTATTCGCTGTACGTCGGTTAGAGCAGCTCGTACTGCCGGAGGTGCATGCGCTGTATGATGTCGCGGCAGTAGAGCATATGACGTCGCACTATGTAGTACAGTGACACGTTACCTATTCGCTGTACGTCGGTTAGAGCAGCTCGTACTGCCGGAGGTGCATGCGCTGTATGATGTCGCGGCAGTAGAGCATATGACGTCGCACTATGTAGTACAGTGACACGTTACCTATTCGCTGTACGTCGGTTAGAGCAGCTCGTACTGCCGGAGGTGCATGCGCTGTATGATGTCGCGGCAGTAGAGCATATGACGTCGCACTATGTAGTACAGTGACACGTTACCTATTCGCTGTACGTCGGTTAGAGCAGCTCGTACTGCCGGAGGTGCATGCGCTGTATGATGTCGCGGCAGTCGTTGAACACACGCTTGATGTTCTCGGTGTCGACAGCGCACGTGAAGTGCGGGTAGCAGTAGTGCTTGCCGTCGCCGCTTGCCGTACTTATGCGCTGGAAACAAAACGAAGAATAAATTAGTTTTGGTTAAAGAATGTTGCGTTTTCGTCGTCGGTTTACTTTGAAAGGTAGAGACGAAGGTGTAACGGGAATTTCTGACCTCCGTGGACTAAAGTTCCTTCTGTTCGCAACACTGAATGTAGTAGTACTCACAAGAAACTCGTCCCGTATGAAGTACTTGGCGCGCGCGACGTCGGGATGGTCCCTCGCGTCGGGCGCGGCGTCGGGCGGGGTGGCGTAGCGCGCGAAGTCCCCGAAGTACTCCTCCAGCCGCGACTTGCCCGCCAGCACCTTCTCCGCCAGCAGGTCCTGCTTGTTCAGGAACAGGATCACGGATATCGTGCGCAGCCATCTGGGGAGGGGGCACGGGTTAGTACCTTCGTTCGACCACAAAAGCTTGGCTTGTACTTGTAGCGAACATAATCAAGTTGACAAAAAGAACGCCAGCGACATCTATGCCTCAAATTAGGAACTAAAATCCTTCATCACACTTCAAAGTTATCCGCGAGTTAAGTATATAATTACAATCAAGTGTCGGGCAGTGGTCCACCAGATACAACACCCATCTGTGCACTTTTCTCAGAAGATAAACTAAATTATGTCTTCCTGATTGAATTTCGGTCAGAAAAGCGGCCGATCGTAGCGGATACTAACCATCGGCGCGAGAGATATTTTAGTGCACATGCGTGTGGAGAAATTGGTGCACTCTTTTTTACCACACTTTCATAGATTGGTAAATTTTATTCGGCATCTCGATGAATATAGACAAGCTACAAGTCGAACCCACACGTACTCCATTTTCTCCCCTGTTTCAGCCAAATCATACCAACGGAAACCTGTGTTTGACCTGAAGATTTTTGGTGGCAGCACATGAAATAAAACATGGCTTATGTCCAGCAGTGGACAAACTGATGGTGATGAAAATGCCATAAGCCTACCTGTTGTTCCATATGCTCTTGAAGAGGTCGAGCGACTCCCGCAGCCGATTCTGCGTGGGATCCTCGCGCAGCACCATGTTGTACGAGGAGCAGGCCGTCACGAAGATGATGGCTGTGACGTCGTTGAAGCACTGGATCCACTTGCGTCGCTCGTCGCGTTGACCGCCTACGTCGAACATGCTGGAAAAGTAAAGAACCGTTAAGTGAATCATTTTAAGTGTATCACGGTTAGGAGCTAATACATTCCACCTAGAGGCGGTACTTTCATCGAAACCTAAAATCTGGGCTTGCCCTTATAACCTACTACTATTAATGTTGTTAGGAGTTTCTGAAAAGCCTGCTTGCCTTAAGGACTTGATTGTTGGCCCCTAGGCACGTCACTAGTACTACACTAGGTAAGTATTATTTTATTTTGTTATTATACTACATATTTACAGTTTCCAGATTTCTTTCTCTACTTCATTGTGCTGTAAGACATTGCTTCTTGCTAAAGTTCATGATTCTAGGTTAACGGGAAGTACCCTATAGGTTTTGACTCCTGTTAGGTATGAGGATGGGTCATTGACACGTACGGACAAGTGAAACGATCGCTGGTTAGCAACGCACTGATTTATTGTTAGATGTCGCACATGCATCGCGCGCGGGGTGGCGCGCGGGAAGGGTACACGTATACATTACAACTCCCTTGTGAAATCTTTTGATCTTCTATCTTTTGATCGCATTGACTTAAAAGTTTGATTTCTGCTCCAAGGGGTAGCAGACCTGGGTTGCGGGACTGTTCGAGTGGAACACAAAGGGCAAGGAAGGAACATGGATGGGTTTTAGTCAGTACAAGTCTGACACTCCCTTCCGCTCTACCCAGAGCGGGAGAAGTCATTTGATGATTTCCCATCGGAAAGAAAAAAGGTGTAGCAGACCTGAGTATCTGATATTAATTTCAGCTTGATAGCCCCCACGCATGCCTGAGGAAAAGGGACTTGACAGACGGACAACAAGTACAAAGTAATCCTATAAGGGTTCCGTTTTTGCCGATTGAGGTACGGAACACCAAAAAAGCCTTTAAAAAAATGTGCTTGACTCACTGGAAATTGACTTTGTCGACGACGAACTGCGTCTCGAAGATGCCGGACGTGAGCACTCGGCAGCGCAGGATGTCCTGCTCCGTCGGCGTGTAGTTCGGCTGCTTTATTATGTGCACCTGGTCCAGGAAACTGGAAATAACATTAGAAAATTACAACATATTACACGACATCATGTCCATATTTTTTAAAGGGGTAGGTAATAAACCCTGAGACCTCGAGATTCAGAATTTCCCGTTTTTTTTTGGTGTCTCACAAAGATCTTACGTTTCCGACGACTTTTTATCAATTCTTATTCAGAATTATTTTTTGTTAACAAAATGGTAATTTTCTTCTTAATTTTATTGTACTCTTTAACAATGCTCATTTGACCCAAAGGTTGACTGGTAGAGAATGCCTTGTAGCATTATGTCCGCCTATGTACCACTCTTGTACATGACGTCAAAATTTCTTTAGCATCGTTGTGATTTGAAAGTCGATGAAACGAAAAAGCGACAGTAAAAAGAGACAGACACATAAATTCATAAGATTTAACGTGGGAGAAAATGAGATAAGAAGCATTATACAGTGTTTATCTTGAAGCCAACATTTTTGAAGATTTCACTTCTACCACGTGTGAATTGCACACATGTTTGTTTTTTATGTGTTAGTCACATAATTGCTGATCACATGGTATACGTACTACTTGGCACAGTCGATGAGCTGGTACTCGTTGCTACGCTCATAGGTGCGCTGGACGCCCAGGTCCTTCCAGAGCGCTTCTGTGTGCTCGTAGAATTCCATAGGGTAGTCGAAGTCAGGTTGAGACGCTACGTCCTGGAATTTGACAAATGGAACAATATTTAGATACTGTTAGAAGAATAGTGACCCTTTGTGTTCCAGGGTCGCGGTAACTCTTTCGAACAGTCCCGCAGCCCTGGCAGACTTTCTTTGGAGCCTTACAAACACATTAGAAACGTGGCTAGTAACAAGAATTTTGATAAATTAACACATGGTTCAACAGTGGAGTCCTAGTTTAACCTTTTGACCTCCAGAGCAAAAACGCACGCGCGTGCCCTCCACGCTAAGCCACATTTCACCTACCATTTGTCACATATTTGTGTCGTTTGGCGTCCAGGGCACGCTTGCTTGTCACGTATATGTGACTATGGCTGTCAAAATGTTTAAGGCTTTTTTTATGAAACTTGCTAAAGCGACCACTTTGGACCATGGTATTTATTAAGTATTTTATCATAGTTCTTCTTTATTATGTGGTTAGTGCCTAACCTTAACCTGGTGTCAGTTTTTATGCCGCCCATGGGCCTCGGACTTGGCTTTACATGCCGTCGAGAAATATCTCTGAGGCATGCTGGTTTTTTCACGCTAGCCCTGAGATGACTGTCTTAACTAAGTTAAAAGCCAAAGTAAAGAAAGTTAATTCCTGATCTATCTACAAGTTTTCATACACACACCTGAAGTAATTATAAAAATAAAATCTTACCTGTATATAATCGACGCGCGCCTTATTCTCAGGCTTTTCAAGCGGTATGGGCGGCGTCAGGGTGCTCATAGCGCCTGTGATTGTCTGGAACATCATGCAAATAGCTTTAATAACATTTTACGCAAATCAAAATGTATTTATAGTGTTCGAAATATTGAAGAGACTATGTTCTATGCCTTGGGTAAGTTATTAAACATTTAAATCTCCTGTCTAAGGTACAGTCAGCTTTTAGATGTGGATGTGATGGACCATAAAAGCAGCTAAGTTACTGGGGTACCTAATTGCTGCAGCCCACCATACGCATTTCTAGTTTTTTTGACCCTCACTAAAGATAAACACTTCTACGGGTTTTCAGGGTGAAAAATAGCAGTTATTCGATCTGAAAATGTCAGTGTCTATGGCTATCTGCATTACCCCAAGCACCGCAGTTGGGTTGACTCTCCAGATTCGAAATTTCAGCAGTTCCTGTACCAAACTACTGTCACTTACGGGACATCTTCCGGGATTGTTTATTATTTTGAGCTACCGATATTTCGACGCTGTTGTAAGCGCCATGATCACGGGATGACTGGAGAATGCGGGTAGATGAAAATAATTGTTAGCTGTAAACAAATCAGTCTACCCTCTGGAACTCGACATTAAGTCACGGCAAAACACACTCACAGTCATCATCATCATCATAATTTCAGCCGAAACACGTCCACTGCTGGACATAGGCCTCCCCCAAGTGTCGCCACATTGACCGATCCCGTGCGACTCGCATCCAGCAGATCCCCGCAACCTTCACCAAGTCATCGGTCCACCTAGTGGGAGGCCTTCCAACGCAACGTCTTCCGGTTCGCGGTCGCCACTACATAACTTTACGGCCCCATCGGCCATCCGTTCTACGAGCAATGTGCCCTGCCCACTGCCACTTAAGTTTGCCAATTCTTCGAGCTTCGTCGATCTACACTCACAGTATCACCAGGTTTTGTGGAGTCCTTAGTACGATGCCGGCTGCTACTTTGAAGCATACTCAAAACTAGATTCCACGTACTTGACAATTTAAAAATTAAAACCATCCTCTCGATTGAAATTTTTGTGTTTTCTTATTTCAATTGCTTCTCTTGTCAGCCTTGATAAGTAACAGAGAACGGGTGATAACCCGTAAGTGACAGTATACTTTTAGTTTTAAACCGTGGAAACTTAAAACAGAGTTCCTGTGCCCTTTAAATCGGAACACTGCAACGCTTTTTGGACCCAGAAATAGGTGTGGCCGTAATAGGTATGTCTTGTCAAGTTACTGAGGCCCAAAAGGCCAGGTTTATCGCAGTATTAAAGTCGTTTTTAAGTCCTCCAAATTGTAGAGGCAAACTCGAGTAAGTTTTGGTCTGGGGCGGGAGCGCTGAATTCACACGGGTTTTGGAAGGATCTTTAATTTCAAATTGCGTTTGCAGAAGCGTACATGGTAAAATTAACCCTAAGTCCCACTCACAAGTATCGCGTCTCGAATGTTCTTCTTGATATCCTCGATCTTCTCACGGCGCTCCTTGTCGGAGAAGCCGTTCACGTGGAGGATGCGCATCTGTTTGACTATGGTCGACTTCCCGGACTCTCCCGCGCCCAGTAGGAGGAGCCGGTGCGTCGCGCGGTATAGCTGAAAAATTAATACAGAATATTAGGCAAATATTATTTATTGATTATTTACTGTTTTTTTGTACTCATCACCTTCTAGCAGGCTTGAAGGTACCTAAGAAGCCGATTCCTGCGAACAAGGCACTCTACGTGCTGTCTAGGCTTCTAGTCTTCTCTGGAGATGATTAAGGAAGATCCATTTGTTAAAGGCAAAGATTTAAGCATGAATACTTCTGTGTCCAATTTTGGCTCGTCCTGGAAAGCCCTAAAGCTCTGAACGAGGTGACATGGGTAGAATTACTATTATACTTTACACCTGTGCCTAGACCTTCGGGCCATACAGGCGAGGATGGGGTGCCAGATATGTAGTAAGTTCCATGTTATGAGTGTTTTGTCATTGCCTAGGAACAATCCTTTTGGACCTGTAGATGGCAAACCACCGACACAACAAAGTGTTGTGCTTGTGATCGGTAGACTAGCAAGGCAATCGTTTAGGTGGACCCGCTAGGTCAGCCCGCGATTTTAAAATTTTATTATTTCATGAAAATGTTATAAAATCAACTTAAAGGGGTTGTAATGATGATTTTAATTCTGTAAAGGCATATTTGTGACAGTCCCGAATCATACTTTAATCAATATACAACCTGACACTGACCTACAAATTGCAAAGAAGTTAGTTGAGTTTTGCGGGCTACCCTGAAGCTTCCACCTTTGAAGTTGTGATATGATTACCAGTGGCACCGCGTTCATACAAGCCAGTGATATCTGGACAGTGTGCTGGCCGCATGGGCTTAGCCTACAATTTGCTGTAATGTTGACGCCACTGATAATCACCTGTTTATCCTTCTGCAGCTGCTTGGTGATGGCATCGCTGCGTCGTTTCTGTTTCTTGGCATCGTCTTCGCTGCTCTTGCCGCCCGGCGAGCCGAAGCATCCCATTGCCGACCACGCCGCCCACCTGGAGGCAAGGAGATAGCATGTTGATTGAAATGTCCATGGAGAAAAATACGAAGAAGCAGCTCTTCCACCATTAAAATGTACACATTTATTCTGAACGGTGTAACAGGCAAAATATAACCTCTTTTGGTTTACCATCAGATTAATAAGCGTGATTATTTATGCATTTGTTATTTTGCCATATCGTGGCAGTATGGTCTGGATAAACGAGAAATCTGAGGAGGCAAAATTCCTAGTCGTTTTCTAAATATCAGCCACTTATGAATAAGCTATAATCCCATGTTCAACAGAAAACTTTTGGAGTGAAAACTTCTTTAGGCGCGTTGGGCATTTTTGGGAAAAACAATACAACTCGCGACACCGTTAAACGACCACATTTTCGTTGCATTAGCCGTATTGCTACATATTACAAGCCCAAAAAAAAAGTGTATAGTCAAATGTATAAGTAAAAGACTTATGCAAAAATATATTTTAAAAATAATTAATATAAATTTCACTTCTGTCGGCACTCCCGGAGTGCTTTTTTTATTAGCCTGTACTGTCCCACTGTTGGGCAAAGACCTCCCCCAATTCTTCAATAAGCTCTTGAGATGGTGAGACATGCGCGTACCGCGAGGGCTGGTTCGAGGTGGTACGGGAAAAGAGCTCTTGGAAGGCTCTTCTTTATTATAAAAAAGTCGTCCGCCGCTTCTGTCTCTGTCTGTTCGCGATAACCCAAAAACTACTGCACCGATTTACGTGCTGTGTTCACCAATGGATGGAGTGGTTCTCGAGGAAGGTGTGTAAAATTTGTATACATTAGCTAAAATGTAATGATATTTGTAGGAGGTGTCGGAAAAAAATAAGCCGTCTGGGAGCTTTCAACTAAAAGGCTGCCTACACCCTTTGAGATATAACAAAATGATGTTTCCCATGGTTCCCATGGGTTGCGGGAAAGGGATCAAAATTTCATGATTACTTTTGGTCGCGATAACCGACATTCATGCGGGCGAAGCCGCGGGCATCAGCTAGTAAATATTATTAATTCACAAAACTCATTCCATTATTGTAGCTTCAATACTTTCACCGAACCGTATCGACTATCGACACATTGAAAGGCTAGATTTTATCGAATCGAAGCGGAAAAGTATCAACATTGGCACTATACTCAGATTAAGCTCTTTCAAGGACATGTTCAATCGGATAAACCATGTAACAATGAATGAATACATTCCAAAATAAAAGAGACTGCCAGAATGAGGGTAATTTTGTATGTTCTATCCTGTAATCTATGATGACTGTTTTTTAATAGCGCATAGAGCTCGTGGCTAAATAATAATAGCCGCTTGCGTCGATCTTTGGGTAAAGCGGCGCTTGCCTAGATAGGTCCGTGGATGGGATGACCACCGAACTTCCTCCGTGCCTCGGAAAGCACGTTAAGCCATTGGTTGTCATTTTGTAGATCTTGGACTGTCGTTACAAGTAGTCAGTGGGCCCGTAAGTCTGACAACCAGTCTTACTACGGAGTATCGTATAACCCTGTACTAACTGGGTTGTGAAGATCCGATAGGCAGTCGCTCCATGTAAAATACTAATTTCTGAGGCACGTAGGAGACTCGGTATGTAATGGGTGGTCACCCATCCACGAACCAACCTAGGCAAGCGTGGTTTAACCAGGAGATCGATCCGAGTGGCTGTTATTATTTAGCCACGAGCTCCTCTTTTAACTATGGCATGTGTACCCCTAAGAAGACTTGCACAAGACTGATTAAGTCCGAATTACAATTGGCCTAGCATCTAGAACCGAGCTCTTTGCGGTACATTTATAAGCAGAACCTAAAGTATGGCTAAGCTAAATGAGGTACTAAATAATTTTGCCGCGTATCGACGTTAGCGCCTAAAATATTAGTCGTGTTCCTATTTCGGCACGGCCCGAGCACCTGATTTTGGAGGCTAGTGCCGCGGACGGTTATAGATGGCATGCAAACTGGAATGAGAGAATATTTCTAGAAAATCATGGTAGTTTCACATTATAAATGCGTAGCACTTCGCCCGCAACTTCATCCTGTTAATTTGCATGATATAAATATAATTTATAGCCTATGTTACTTCCCGATAATTTAGCTGTCTATTTGTGAAAAATGGTTAAAATCGGTCCAGTAGTTTTTGAGTTTATTCGTTACAAACATGCAAAAATACAAATCTTTCCTCTTTATATCATTACTAGCGGACGTCACGCGGTTTCACCCGCGTAGTTCCCGTTCCAGTGGAGATAAAATATAGCCTATGTTACTCGCTGATAATGTAGCTATCCATTGCTGAAAGAATTTTTCATATCGGTCCAGTAGTTTTTAAGTTTATTCGTTACATACAAAAATACAAATCTTTCCGCTTTATAATATTATAGTATAAAAGAAGTATAGATTAGTAAAATGTGTAAAAGGAAATTTTAATCGAACTCTATCATAATAATATGCCCACGACTTCAGCGGCGTGAAATTATTTCCCTATTTGAATCGGTTTTTGTTAAGAATTTAATGGTTTTTGTATTTTGCACAGGACCCTAATTCTTTTTCTAAAATAAAAGTTACTCCATATAACATCAGCTATCTGCCAGTAAAAGTCCCGTCAAAATAGGTACAGTCGTTTCGGAGATTAGCCGGAACAAACAGACAGACAAGTACCGCTAAAACTAAAGCTATCATAATTATGCATTCGGTAAAAAAGTTGTAACTTTGAAATTACAAACGGCCACTATTTTATTTTTTGTTATAGATTGTTTAGATGGCCTGGACGGGCACTGCGGTGGTTCTAGGTGGCGCACGAAAATAGAAAGATAGATATAGAGATAGATTATGGAAAGATATGGGGGTAGCATTTGCCAGCTGTGCAACAGGGCTATTAAAAATATAGTATTATGTGTGTTTCTAACACACAGCATCGATTGAAGAGGCATCATAAATAATACCTTTGGACGTCTTATGATAATGCATTTATATCTCTTACCTTGTTCCTTTTTGTGTTACCTCTGTCTTTCACCCTTATGCAGAATGGCGCCCACTTTCGAAACTGGAGCGCATCTGTCACTTGCTTGTCATAGCATCTAAATTTTGCCGCGAAATGGACGCAAAATTTTTTCTCTCTTTAATTTTCCTATAAAATTATAACATCTTTCTGAAAACTTTACAGAAAGTGAATATTGGTGCTCGTGGTAGTGTTTTAGTGTTCACCCTGATTGTGGGTTAACGTCTCACCGAGAGGGAGATCGATAGTTTTCTCAGAGATCACGATTCTGAGAGCAAACCAAGTCTACCTAAGTGCTAGAGTGCGATCCTCGGAGGATATGTTTAGAGCACTTCTAGTATGACTATGGATATGTTTTTTTCCCCTCCGCCGAACAAGAGTCTAACCTCTTGTTATCGAGAAGTTTCTTTTACATAAACTACACACTAATAATGTGTGAGTCGCAAGTAAGTGTTGAATCTTTTTACATGACACAACTCGGAAACAGAAACTGCTTCTAACTTATTATAAGTTAGCTAATCAAGTGTTTATATTGCGTCTTTCAGAAGCGCATTGCAGTTTTCCTTAACAACCCTTTTCTTGTCGCAAGAGACAGAAATACTACACAACTATAATATTTCAGTGTAAGATATGATGAATTTAGGGAGTTATTCCTAAAGTAAACTTAGCAGAAATTCTAACATGGAATAGAATCTGTTAGAAACCTGGGGAAACCTTACAGTTAATCTCAGTCTTCCTAGATAGCACACGGTATAGGTAGACGAGTTGTTATAATACTAAACCAAACTATGAACTATTAAACCCTGATGGAGGGATTTTTTTTTGTCTGTGATCTCTAATGTTAGTCCCTATCAGAAAGAGCGGACTGCTAAAGAGCAGCTGAAGGCTATGGCATGCATTGAGTTTTTAACCGTGCAACGAACACTTATTTTGAATTTTATTTTGAAAGCAAGCCTGACTAGTCCTGTACAAGAAGTACTTTAGATGGATTGTACATACAATTCAAATCTGTGTACTGAACAATGTGTCTCTGGGTACAATGAGGACATTTGAAATCAGGGTCAATAAATAAATATATTTATTTTAATTAAATTTTATGTTCAAAATTACTTATAAATAAAAATGACTAGTTCATTATAACATTAAGGTTATAGAGCTAATTAAAAGAAATTGAACTAACAGGATAATATATTTCTATTGTTTTGGTTTACGAAGATTTTTTTTTTTTTTTTTGTAAATATCACCATTGATTACTCTAAGAAAGGAAAGAAAATAAATGTACAGATTGAGGATAGAATATAAAACAACAACTAATCAGTTTGATACTGAAAATACTAATAAGATCTAGTTATTGAAATAACACCATACATTATTGTTTTTAAGCCACACTAGCGGTTTTTTCAAATGTATTACTGTAAGGGAAGAGTGCTCTTGTCTGAGATATGAATTTTTCTAGTTTTAGACATGTTTATTGAACATAGCCTGTAATTATAATCATAGAGATTTGTTATAAAGTATATGAAACATAGATTATGGTCTTGCATTATATCACTGACAGCGGTGTCCATATAGTGCATGAACAAATCATTTATGGAAATTATTTTTTTTTTTGTTAGAAAATCCAAAGTTTTTTATAGCAGAATGAGGATCAGGGATTGAAATAACTCTGCCAAGCTTCAGAATTTTTAGGAGGACACCCTAAATAACTAAGAAAAGCTGTAGAATTAATTAATACAAACCTGATTTTGTTAACACTGAAGGTAATGACAGAAAGCTAAACCTCCTTCATAATAGTTTTCTCTTTAAACCATATTAATCCAAGATTATGACAATAGAATCAAAGAGCATATTGTTTACACTCTTAATTACTAAGGAGTAAAACAGAAGCAATGTTATATGCAGTTAATGACATTGGTCACATCAATAACTACTGAGAAACAACTAAAAGTATGAAATTTGACAGTTCTCTGAATATTTGCAGCAGTAACCAATTGGCAAAGACTTTGCCTGCCTTGAGCTTTGAGGCTGTGGTTTCTGCATTATTGTTTGTTACTTAAGATTATGTTTTGCTGTCCTATGACCACAAGTCATCATAATCCTATGTCTCGGAGACTGGAATTTCTAACAAAGCAAACATGTGAACAGCTGACGTGTAATAAGTTCAGAAGTCTGCCTGTAAGGTTATGCCTATGTTGTCATGAGACAATCAGAATTTGTTTTTGACCATAAGTAACGAAAGAGGTGGCGCTGGTTTTGCCAAGAGTTTATTTTTTGTTTTTGGTGGTGCCATAAAACTATTATAGACCACTCAGTTTCCTCTAGACATGGTTGAGGTTAAATCTACTTCCTTGTCCACACAGGCTGTGGGGGAAGGTTAAGATCCCAAGTGAAAAACTCTCATCATGAGGAACTTGTTAACTAAGCCAGATCAGACTGGTATTCTAACTTAAGAGTTGTTTTTTGCCATATACACAGAGTTTGTTTTGCCATCTACTCAGAGTTTGTTTTCCAGAGTCAACCTTCCTTGAATATGTGCATATTATTTAGTTTCATCATCAGCCCATGGCAGTCTACTGCTGGACATAGGCTCTCCAATAGCACGCCACCCTGCTCGGACACGATCCCTAGCGCTCCATAAGTGAACCCGAAAAGTGTCAAGGCTAGCAGATTAGCTGAATATTACTCTATCAGCGGTTTACCTCCCGGGGAGTTGTTAAATTGATATACCGGCTTAGCCGACCGCTTAACTAGGAACAGACTAGCCAGATTGGCCTCTGTTGCCCCAAACCCCAGGCCTCGGAGGTCATGTTTTTGAAAGTGGGGTGTCCCAACGTGAAATGTTTTTTCATGTCAGTTTAGTCGGCCTGTGAGCGACTGTACGTTACATGGGACTCAAACGACGGCTTGGCAAGCTTCTGCAATGTTTACATTCGGAGATGAAGTTATGGACTGGCATGCTTTTCTCTTCCCTATTTAACAACGAGTGCTCAATCACCTAAACTCAGAAGTGGGTACGTACTATGTATAATATGGTTCCCAGCCTTCGAGACGAGAGCTATCAGAGCCAGAGTCCGAACTCCTGATATCTAACAAGCTGCAAAATAGATTCATTCTTAGCTTGTAAAATTTAGGGGGGGGGGGGCAGCCATGTTGCAAAGGAAGGTTGTCAGCAGAAGAAAGAGGCTTGTTATATGGTGATTGGAGTAGATCCATAATAACCTAAAGAGTTATCTTCTCTAAGATTTGTCATGGTGTAGATTTCATGACATTCAGCCTAAATAATGGGATGCGAATAGTAATGCTTAAAACACTATCTGTTGACACAGATTTGCAAATTGTACACTTATAGTGCACAATATACGAATTTTATTTTTTGACCTAATGTTAATTTCAAAATTATTGAGGATCTACTTAGTTAAACCACTGCCTGAAAGACCAATTGTTGGGGATACGGAACTACCCCTTGATTTGATTCGCAGAGAATTGAAATGACCAAATATTTGTGTATGTTGAATAACGTAACATTGCAATGTATGACTCATAGACCTCGGTAGACAGGGTTGCTTACTTATTTTGTTTACAGGAGCTAGTATGTCTAAGCCTGCTTAAAATTATAATTAGGTATATAAATTAAATATTGTCTCTCTTATGAATGGACTAAATCCATATTCAAATAGACCGAGATTTAGGAGCTTGCCTGCTTGTAGCAGGAAGCGTGTGGTCCGTGCTACTAGCCTTCGGGAGGCTGACTGAAGAATAGACCACTGGTTGAAATTTGATTGGAGGATCAGAGAGTCTTCCAAGGGTGCTACTAATGTAGGTACAGTCATAGGAGTGAGAACTCTCTCAAGAGAATTTAGATTTGTAAATTTTCTTATTTTCCACTCTTGGGCCACAGGTCTCTTCTCTGTGAGCGAGAGGATATTTTTTGCCATCAAAACATTATGTGCATTTACAAGATCTCTTGGCGTGTCAATGGCAATCTAGATTGTTTCGGGCCAGAACTGAGCTACTAGTTTGGCGCTTTCGGTAGCGCCCATCAGAAACACAAGGATGCACAGGGTACAAGTAGTAGACTTGAATACTCATGTTAGATCATTTATATGCATTGCTACCTAATCATACACTTCGTGTTTGAAGTTGATTGTTAATTGAAGTTGTTCTTTATTTAGTATTCCCACACCTTGATATTTTCGAAGGGATTCAAGAATATTTAATCATTCGTGTATATTTCCTAGCTGGTTGTCAGTTAAATACATGTGTGAATTCCTTAAATAACAAGGAGTTTAATATTTTATTTCAGCTTAAGTCTCACTGAATTTCAATTATCAGTTGTTAAAGTATTTTATATTTTATGTGTACCTTATAAATAAGGCATAAGTATATTCATTTGCCATGATATTATTTATAACATGTTATGGAAAACATGTTCATTTTAACATTTTCTAGGATCACTAGATTGAGAACTTTTAATGTTTTATTGTTTTTAGTATCAGCATTAAACAGATATACAACGAAATATTCGTTTATACTATATATAATTCACATAGCATCTAAATCCTTCAGATATTCTTTCACCAGCAGAGAGCAAACAGGTCTTCAATCGATGCTGTGTGTTAGAAACACACATAATAGGTCTGTTTTGCATTAAAACAAAACAGTTATTATGTGTGTGGAGAACACACAGCATCGAAGCAAGGTGCTTGCTGGTGTTTGAAGACTATGACAAGCAAGTGACAGATGCGCTCCAGTTTCGAAAGTGGGCGCCATTCTGCATAAGGGTGAAAGACAGAGGTAACACAAAAAGGAACAAGGTAAGAGATATAAATGCATTATCATAAGACGTCCAAAGGTATTATTTATGATGCCTCTTCAATCGATGCTGTGTGTTCTCCACACACATAATAACTGTTTTGTTTTAATGCAAAACAGACCTATTTTTGTGATCCTCATATAATGCCCATTTTGGTTTACTAAAAACACTTAATTGATACGCTAAGCCAGTCTACTAGATCTTTTTTGTAACCTAGTAATAGACCCCATCTTGAATATAGCGTTCGCTATAGGCTCATTAATTACTCATTAAAAATATCAATAAACTTTTCAAAGACCAAAAAAAAATCCCTTTAGAAAAAATTAGACAGCTGCTATGATTGTGCAAGCCGCACATTGAGGGGCACAGTGTCTCATTGTTTTAAGTTCCGATGAAATCTTTACAAATAAAATCAACGAAGGAGCCGTGTTGGCCTCGTGACAAGCCCAACCCTCTCCATTGCCACGTTTTTATATAACAAATCAGTTAACAACAAAAGAAGTAAGTTATTTTTATGCCAAAAGAAGTCGTACAAACTCCTACCCACCCTCAACAGGTCGTGGGTCTGTTTTCCTTTGCTATAAAGCCTCGTTTACATGAGGAGAGCTACTCGACTCGAATAGGCGATCCGAAAGCAAGTAAAAAACAGTGAGTTTCAGTAACGGTCCAGTGTCTGGATTTGTGTTCAGTTGACAGCATTTGACTCGCCTTCTATAACAAGGGGTTTCTGGTGATATGTGGGTGAACTGTTCACCTATGAAATAGGTTTAGTCCTGATGTTGTGTTAGTAGTTCGTATGAAATCTACTCTCGCAACCCGAAAGGCTATCATCGCCTCGCCTTATAAACCGGACAGGACAGGCAGGACACAACAACAACACAAAACAGATGCCAGGATCTACGTATAATCATCATCAGCGTAGCTTGTTCCCAACTTTGTATGGAACAGTTTCCAGTCTAAGTAGAAACCGCTCAATATCAGTATTTTCCAGAATTTTGGGCTTCTGACAACCCGTAACGACTGTCAAATATCTACAAAAAATGCCAGTCGAGATTAACAGCCTTTTAAAATCACACGTGCAAACAAAAATCGAATTTCTCATCGTCAAATTGGCTGACAAGGACTCGCCACTCAACAGTCGAGTTACTCTCTCACGTAAACGTGGCTGAAAGGTTCTCGATTGCGCGAACGAAGCGTAAACCGAAGCGTGGGCGACCCTCTCTAGATGAGTTGTTTCTCTTTTTACAAATAAATACATATTTTTATAGTTGCCACGGTAAACTGTTCAGGTCAAGTTCGCCGATATTTTACAAAGTTTCTGTTGACGTACATTTGTTGTGTTTATTTATGGGCGAGTTAAAAAGGGATAGAAATGGGTCTTCTAAGTTGGTGGCATCACCTAGTACGACTGTTGTCCCTAATACTTACGAGTAGTATTACTGAAATTTATTAGGTGGCCGAGGGGGGAGAGTGCCTAACCTTTTCCTAACTATGTTGGGGTCGGCTTCCAGTCTAACTGGATGCAGCTGAATGCCAGTATTTTCATTGGAGCAATCGCCTAGCTGACCTCCATAACCTAGTTAGTACTGGCTAATACGATACCCTTACTACCTGTGATACCCACTGACTACCTGTAACGACTGTCAAAAATCTACAAATGACAGCCGGGACCAACGGCTTAACGTGCTTTCCGAGGCACGGAGGAAAATCGGTATGTAATGGGAGGTCATCCATCCACGGACCAACCTTGGACGGCTTAACCTGAAGAGCGACCCGAGCGGTTGTTACAATTTCGCCACGATCTCATTCATAGCCCTTCCTATTATCAGATCTAAAAAGTGATAGTAAAATATTATTGTTCAAAACGTTAGGTGCTTACGGGGTTAAAAAATTTGCAAAGTAAGATCCGTTCATCTAAATCAGATAGCAGAAGTCCGGTTGTCAAATAAATATTAAGGGTTAGCGCAAAAAACTCCACAAAACAAAAACAGAATCTTGAACCAAAGTTAAGATTTTACTTCCACCATTCCGTTAAAATTGAGGCAAAGCAAACACAACATTAAACCAATCAGAAAAGCCCGCATTTCCTTGAGACCTACATTCTCCCTTCGCGTTACCATCAATAATAAAACCACGCAATTTGGTGAACAGACTTCTAATTCATAGTCTGAGCCTAAATTCTAAAAATAACTCGTAACGCTGTGTCAAGGCTGAGGGAAAACTATTTGAGTATGCGGTTAAGGCTATCAGTCTTATTGGGGTTACCCTGTTTAATATTTTAAGGGTTCAGAGAAACAACATACATCTACAGGCCTACCGTTTGACTGAGAAGGTGTATGAGATAAGCTGCTCGGTATTTGTAAATAAGTTCTTGAGGTCCTTGATTCGAGAGGTCCTTGAGTTTTAGGTCGAGCTACACGATAACTGACAAATGCTTGCACTGACTGGACTGGTCCACTCAAATTTGTGTGGTTCGTTTGATGAAAGAACCCGAATCTTGACACATCTGCATAGTCCTCATTTGAGTTGACCAAGATTATGAAAACACACATCTTTTTTTATGAAAAATGTCTAACGGATATGTGATATGTGGATCACGATATGCGATCAACGCGACCTAATGGATCCCTGCTACAAAGTACATCACAGGTGCGTTGGTATCCTAGAAACCGCTTGAGGCCCAGAGTCCACCAAAGCGGAGAAGAGCATAGCTGAGAGGAGTCGTCTGGAAACCCACCAATCACATCCGTTGAAATGCACATAGCGCCTCTCGTCTCTCCTGTGATTAGTCGAATCTTGGACATCTCCTCTCCACTCCGCCCCTGTCCGCTTTGGTAGAGTTCGGGCCTTATGAGCCTGATATTATACCAGTACAATTTCCTTCCTTTTCCTTCAAACGGAACACAACAGCGATTGTTATGGTGGTAGTATGGTGTTATTAAGCAGTTTTTAAATTAAATAAATCAAATGTTTCTTACCCCTGGTTTCTGGAAGTCTGATCGATTCCCTGATCACTAATTCTGCTGAAATAACGAAAGACAATCAAATAAGATGAGATTTCAGAAGGTTCCAACGGCTTTCAGAAACCGTAGGTAAGTTTTTTAGGCGTGAAAACATAGGCCTCTGAATGATCACCAGAATTAACGGACAAACAGCGTGTAAACAGACTCTTCACGAAGCCGTCAACCAAGCATTATGTACATCAAACTAAGTAACTTTACGCAAAAATTAGTGCTGGGAAACGACTTTTTTTTTGGGCTGAAAAATCACATTTTACATTAGGACTCAATGTAAAGATCTCAAAACATTGTGGTGGACGGATGGCATCTTACTAAGCCATCCGTCCACCAGCACAATGTTTGCTGCACAATGGGTGCTGGAGGTGTCTAAAGTAAAAATCTTTCATTAAAAACACTTATTTAAAAAAAAAACTTGTGAAAAAGCTGGAACTTTGACCCCCAATATCTCCGTAACTAGAAGCTTCCCAGGTATGGTCTAGAACAAAAAAATGATCGCAATGACGGGGAGAACAAGTGCCTTTCGGCTTCGTTAAGAGTCTTTTTCACCCTTTTTTACTGCATAGCCAAAGATTTTGTCAAAAAGTAATACATTATAAAACCAATATTTGAAAAATTGTGTCGAATACTCTGGTATCATAGTGCCAAGCAATTTTCATAATGTGCAGTGCAACTGATACGGTCACTTTGACCTCCTCTAACTTAAACTTCCCTGCCAACGATTTGAATAGTAAGTTCACTGGAGAATATCTGGAAGTCTCGGGCAGTCAAAGTGAGTATAATTATAGTAAAATATTTCAGACCTATATAAATATATCCTTAAGATGTGCGGTGCAATTAATACGGTCATATTGACCTGCTTTGACTTAAACTTCTCCACAAACGATTATGGTTAAACAAAGAATTTTGATGGAGAAAGAAAGCGATTGGCTTACTAAAGAAAATCTGTGAGTTTTGGACAATCATAGTTAGTACTAAATGATGTCAGACCTAGTTTTATCCACAAAGCAGATTTTTACATAGTTGCAAGGAGGCTAGGCAAGTGACGATGACCTTTATCCACAAATTACCAAATTAATACACAAATATCGCTTATAAAACATTATTTTTAAAGCCAACAACAATTCGCCACAGCCCAGCAATAAGCAGCCATGGAAAAATCGTCCTCGGCCTTACATGTCCATCGTTCGGATCATTCATGCTACCAATTGTCCGACTATAATGCAGTAAATATGCTAATTCAGCTCATTATGTCCTAACGCCTTTGACGACGCGTGTGCGACTATGCTAAACGATTTTGGTAACCGATTTGATCTCTTAATATTAGGAGCAGTTATGTTGTACTGGATTTTTTATTGGGGCTGTGCTGTGTTGGGTTGACGTCATTGATGTGGAGTTAGAGATACGGGTTTTGAAATAGAAGGTGGCTTTGAAGCTTAGAGCTTGTTAGAACTTGAAGCCTTGCTAACAGAACGATATGAAAAATTAAGTTATTAAAGATTGTTCAAGTATGTTTAAGAATATTACTGACTACCCAAAATTATAGCAGAAGAATGACAAAGGTTTTTGCTATGCTTGGGGGCTTGGGAAGTCTTCTGCTAAATAACAAAGATCAGAAAGCAGGTCACGAACAGACCAGGAGGGCTATAACGCTCAGGGCTGCGGGACTGTTCGAAAGAGATACTGCGGCCCTGGAATACAAAGGGCAAAGAAGGAAAATGCATGGGTTTTAGTCAGTACAAGTATGACACTCCCGTCTGCTCCGCCCAGAGCGGGAGAGGTCATTTGATGATTACCCATCCTAAAAAAAAAAGAGCTATTACGCTGGGCTTGTCAATCACAAGAGTCAACAAGTTTAGTATCAGGTAAAAACTATTTTATACATTTTTTGAATCAGTTAAAATGTCTTTTGTAAACCGTCTAAAGTGTTGACATTATAAGCAGCCCAGTTACTCCCGTGAAGTAAGTCTTGCCTTCGTACCGTTTTTGACTAGGTACTCATGGTGAAATTCTGGGCCGACTCTATGGGGATAGTATCTAAGGCTTGTTTCACACGTACCACAACCACAACCACACGACGCGGGTGGGCACAATTTTGTATTGAAAATGAATAGTACAATTCACACGGACCACATTTTGCCGCCATTATCGACCACATGAGTGATACAGACCACAACGAAACCACCTTTTGTCGCTGCGATGTTGTGTGGTTGTGGTACGTGTGAAACAACCCTAACATAGTTCCAAGGGTCGCCATTGGTCGCAAATCTGTTAATATCATTTCTATTTCAAAATAGCTTGACCTCGCTGGCCAGAATGGGACTAAGCTATGGTCACGCCATCTATAATGAGGTTTGACAGGCCATCCACATTTAGATGCCGTCAACACGCTAAGACGCAGAACCTTTAATAGGCCAAACTCCATAATTGATTCACACAGATACAGTACAACTGCCGCCTAGCTCTACTAGTCGTAAGCGTTACTACTAGCTGGGTTTGATTTCCGGGTCAATAGCAACCACGGAGTCTGAATTTGTGGCCGGTTGATAGGAATAGGCTCGTACCCCATTAAAGACTTAAAAATAACTGGCGAAATGTGGGTGTACTATTAGGTACACTTCTGTCTAACCCTTCGTGGATTACAGGCGTGATGTTATGTTAGATACAGTACAACATATCCTTTCTGTGCTTTCAGTCCTAATTAAAAGCCAGTGTCCACTACAGCCCACTTAATTAAGTTTCCAATCCTGACTAACACCATACTAATTGCAAAAAGGCTCAAATTTGGCAGCATTTGCAAACCAAATGCAAGGTGAGTATGCAGAATTAATTTTATGTAGGCCACGCCATTATGTGCCCTAAAAGGATATCCTTTGGTGATAAAAAATTGAAGCCTTTTGATTTGAGTATTGAATTAATGTAGATTAGATTAACTTCCTGTCGTGTTAGATTTGGACTTAATTATTTCGAAAGCTCAGCTTGACATGTTGTCTACTAATAATTCAAAAAACATAAAAAAGCCGGCCAAGTGCGACTTGGACTCGCGCGCCGAGGTACTTAATAGGGCCTATAGACCTCAGTATCTGGTTCAACTTGCTAGGTCCATGTTCCTAAGAAAATCGGTGGTGACACACGGAAAGACAGACCGACCGACAGACAGACAGACGGACGGACAGACGGACGAGAGTGATCTTATAAGGGTTCCTTTTTTAACTTTTGAGGTGCGGAACCCTAAAAACATTGACTCATCGACACTGAAGTATCCTCTGTGTTTTAGCAAGAACTTCATTGAAGATAATGATGGCTATGTTTGACAGGTCATCATCATCTGCCCTTATTCCAATTTATTTGTGGTCGGCGCAGCATGTCTACTTCTTCCATACTTCTCTGTGACTCGTCATCTCATCAGACACCTCCTTTCCTGACATATCATCCTTCACACAGTCCACAGTCCATCTATCGTTTCTTTGTCCTTCCTCTACAGTTTAGTAGTAGTCTAGTATCAAGGTACAGAAGCTTAATAAAAGATATTGTATTTGGTGAAGAAAACACTACTTGTAAGTTTGTTCCGTCGGTTGTTCTCCAAAGCTAAAACACTAAGAAGTGGAGAAGAGTGGGTTTTTTATTTTAAGAACTGTCTAATGTAATTCAAATGTATATGGCATACCATTAAGCCTGAAATACCCAAAGGGTTACGCACATTCCACCAGTTATGTTTTATTTAATAAGGGGCGAGCCTATTGCCATTAACCGTGCACAAATCCTAACTCCGAAGAACCTGAGAGCCTAATTTGAATAAATGACTTCTGATGTTGACAAAACAATCAGGCCCAAAACATCCGATCCTTTTCTTAAGTGGTAAGTCATCTTCACACAACCCATTTAACCCAAACTCGGTACTTAATACCCAAACTACCCTCATTCACCTTACATAACCTCAGATAAAATCACTAGGCAGAGAAGGTCAAGAGCATTGCAACACCTCTCAATAAGACAATAAACAATGGCTCCGTTTACAAACGCCCACCGAACGCGTATCAATGGTGGAGCTATTTATGTACAGGATAATACAACGGTTTCATGACAAAGGATATTTTGGAGATGAACGTTTACCTTGACATCTATTCTTCTGCGCCATCTTTGAGGTTTTAGCTAGACGAATTTCCGGCGTCTGGGCGGTAATTTTTGATGGGATTTGTAACAACATGGGAGTTTAGTATTTGAAGTCAATAGTTCTTTTGGGACAAGTTAAAGGCGTTTCTGGAAGTTTGAAGAGTGGCCAAATAGGACACAGTGGAAGGCTAAGGGAAGAGACCTTTGCCCAGCAGTGAACACTGAAAACATAGGTTGAACAAAAAAAAAAAGGAAATTAAAGGGGTATCGTATTATCCAATTTAAGATACAAGTAAAAAATTAGGTCCTTACGGGGCAGAAGCCCGAAATTCTGACAACCAGTCTTACTAAGGGGTGTCGTGTTATCCAGGAAGTGGGTTGTGGAGGTCAGATAGAAGATCGCTGTACGAAGAATACTGGTACCGGCAAACTAATTGATTACCATGTGAAATTATTGTGGAAGCTGCAGAAAATTGTAAAAATATCTTTGCATTGTATAGAGCCAATTTCTTAGTATCATTTAATTGCATAGCACATGTGTGAGTACATAATCTCAACATGAATGATGTAACCAAGATCTTGTAAAATTATTTTGATTGAAAAGAGTGTCCATGGAGTTTCTTACCCCTTCTTCTCCATAGAGATTTACGCTTTGGAATGGGCAACTGCAGTACTTTCACAAGTTATTATGCCCTGTGTCTGTGACTGTAGCTTCATTGTTTTTTTTTTCTGAGGACGGCTGGAGCTAGGAGGTTAGGTTGTATAGGTTTTACCTATACAACCTAACCTCCTAGCTCCAGCAGTAGATTAAAAATAATAACGTAGGCTTGTCAATATCTGACACTACGTGTTAGGCACTAGGTTTTAGGTTATTTTCGTTACGGAATTTCTGGATTCGGTCTCCACGCTCAAGGCCCGCAATAGCTTAAAAAAATTCGTAGGCTACCCTGGTACTTCCATCTTAAGTCCCATATTAGAGTATAGGGGCTAGTGTACTGTCATTAACCGGGCGCAATTTAATGTCGGGTACACATTGATGTAACGTAACGTGAAATGTAACACGAATGAGCCGTCCAGACTTATGCAATGCAACATGAAATGTAACACAACAACAAGGTGAATTTGTTTCATTGCGTATTACATTGCATGTTACATTTCGTAAGTCTGTACATGGCTTTAGACTCCGAACTCTATACCCGATAGAATACCACGTATTAATTAATCGCCAATGGTGTATTCGAGCCTTTTGGTTATAAATTAAGACAAAATACTGTCGGCAAGATACAATATCCGCATAAATTTGGGAAATAGTTTAAATTTAATCGTCTGAATTATTTATTTATTATAGTTTAAATCTAAAAACGTGACGGATCGACCACAAAATTAGCATTTTCGAACATATTTCGTACCTTGACTGTTCATAAAATTAACCACAAACCACACAGTATACTAAAAATAATCGTTAACCTATAAATAAATGATTTGTTGACTATTATTATTACAAAATAAATTCCGAATAGTATTATTGTTGTTGTTTATATAATTTCCAGTTAATCGACCTGAAATAAAGTTATGTAAATCAAATTGATTCAGAATGACTAATACCTACTATTGAAAAACCATATTATTGTTGGAAGTTGTAGGGCAAACTGAACTTGATTTTCCAATACTTAACACATAATTTGTTAGCATGATTGGAAACTAGAACGCAGTTACTGAAACCAACTCATCATTTGCCTAGCTAGCTAGCCCTTTTCTAACTATGTTGGGGTCGGCTTCCAGTCTAACCGGATTCAGCCGAATACAATCATTTTGGAACTATGTTGGGGTCGGCTTCCAGTCAAACCGGATTCAGCCGAATTGCAATTGAATTGCATTTTGGAGCGACTGCTTATCTGACCTCCACAATCCATATTTAAAAATGACAATCGGGACCAACAGTTTAACATTCTTTCAAAGTCACGGAGGAAACTTGGAATGTAATGTCACCCATCCATGAACCGCCTTTGGCAAGTGGTGCTTAGCCAGAAGATTGACCCCGAGCGGGGATTTATTCACGAGCTCAACTTCCTCTATCAAAATCATGCCTATAACATTATTTAAAGGCGTGAACTCAACAAATTACATAAGTTTGAGCTTAACATAACAAATGTATAGTAACTGATTTAAATTCCTTGTTGCCGGCAACTGACCATGGTGGCTGTGACGAAACAGTCGTGGAGAGATATAAGAACGGCATTCTTTATTCGGGAAAGTCGTTTTTGAGTCCGTTTGGGTTTCAAGTTTTTGGGTACTTTGGGATATGTATGGTGTTGACATTGTGATGACGGAAGAAGAATAGGAATTTCACTTAAGATGGAAGCAGACGGGTAGCCCGCGAAATTCAAATGTTCTTACGTTTTTTGCAATTTCCAGGTCAGTGTCAGGTTGTATGTTGATTAAAAATGAATTGCGCCAGTAACACGTGTGCAGTTACAGAATTACAATCATGAAAATCATCAATACAACCCTCTAAGTTCATGTAACCCCATTGAATGACTTTTTCATGAAATATTCATTGAATAGGGTTACAATTCTCTAACCACTGACCTGCAAATTACAAAAAACGTAAGAAAATTTGAATTTCGCGCGCTACCCGTACGCTATAATTGAAACGCATGTGAGTAAAAGAGTGTTGGACATGAATGTTGATGGATGGAGATGGAGAGGAAGGTCAAAGAAAAGATGGATGGATTGTGTAAGGAATGATATGAAAGAGAAATGAGTAAATAATGCCGTGACATGTTGCGCCAACCCCAAATAGAATGTCACAAGGGCAGAAAGATGGTGATAATTGGGCAGAATTATAGCATTCTTAAAAGGCTTTATGGTCGAAAATATTGCATAAACATGGATTTAAAAAATCGACAAGATTTTCTCAACTAAGTTGGGCATTGCTTGTGTTATAAAAAAACAATAGATTGCTGACCCAAGCCCTATTTTAAAGAGAAACATAGTGTTGATTGATGCTATGAATAATGTTCTTTTCACCAGTCATCACCCTCTGCCAAACCTTTTCCCAACTACGTTGGGGGTCGACTTCCTGTCTAACCGGATGCAGCTGAATACCAGTTCCTACTTTAGTACTGGGTCAACTGGGGTAACTTTTCGGTCCTAGGCTCAAAATGGGCCCAGAATAAAAGCATAGAAAGTTTCTCAAAGGGACTAATAAAATCGTTATGTAAAGCCCTCTGTACAAAAAGCCTGACTAAAAATGCTCATTTTTGCTTGCACTCACGCGTGCGAAGCACTCTCTAGCCGGGCGAGGAGCCTCCGCATGATTCAAGCGATTTTATAACTGATCAGGCGGAAAAGGCCGCGACTGTACATAACTATAAATAGGTATAGGACCTTCAATTTGACCGGAACACCCAAAAATAGAAGAACGTGCTATTTTTGTACTTGACATTTAAGCATAGGAACAGGGCGAAAAGTTCCTCAATATCAACAGACATGGGAGGGTTCTCCAACGAGACGGTGTTATGTATGGTGGGAGGCCCGCCGAAAGCATCAGGGTCACCCGCGAAATTTAAATTTTCTTACGTTTTTTGCCATTTGCAGGTCTGTGTCAGGTTTTATGTTGATTAAAATATGATTCGCGCCCGTATAACGTATGAATTTACAGAATTGTAGTCATAAAAATCAACAATAAAACCTCTTTAAGTTCATTTAATCCCATTAAATGACGATTTCATGAATTTCGCGGGCTACCCTGGCGGGACCTTACTGTTAGGCCAATTTAGTCAAACAAACTGATCGCGGTCAGAACCACCTAACCTCTATGTACGGTGGGCTGCATAAATTGGGTACCCCAATTGGAAACGTAGGTGAGGTTTCAAGAGCGGTACCCACATCGTGACGCTGACTGTACTTGTACAGTCAGTCAAATCTAAACCGCCTTCAATAGCTGTCATTCGTTGAACGCTGTTAAAGATATGGTAATCAGGTTCAGTTCCAATGGTGAAATCAGCTCTTGATCGTGTGGATAACATTGCTTGTTAATGACGTCAGATATCATGTGTAATTCGTATTTAGTAGAGGCCGCCCCAGTATTGATTTTAAAAGCACCAGATAAAAAAGGTGTGTGAGTAAATATTAAATGAAAGGACGAATATGGCAACCCTGTTGTTCCCAAGGGTGTCGTTAAAGTCGATTGAGAGTTAGTCCAGACGAAACAGTTAATAAGTAAAATGGCGCGAGCCAAAATACAGGCATGTTATGTCAACACTGTTTTGTAAAATCATTTATGATATATTCGAAATTTTGAATAGCGTCGTACGCAATTTAGACCAGACAGCCTTTACCTACAGGGTGTAAACGGACTCTTCACGAAGCCTTCAACCAAGCATTATGTACAGACGCCAGCACATCAAGCTACTACAATTTGTCAGATTTCTTTACTAGGTTTTCAACTTTATCGCTAAAGCATTAGGTTCAAGGTTGATTGGGTAAATCTGTCAGTTTTGGGTAGCTTGATCTGCTGGCGTCTGTACATCAAACTAAGTAACTTTACTCGAAAATTATTGCTGGGAAACGGCTTTTTTTTTGTTGGGGTGAAAAATCACGGTACGTCATATGCAGATTAATGTCTGAGGTAGTTTTTTAAAGAAATAACCACACAGATTTGAGTGGACCTGTCCAGTCAGTGCAAGCATTAGTCAGTGATCGTGTAGCTCGACTCGTAACCCAAGCAGCTCAACGCATTAACAACAAACACAAACTTTCGATAACATAAAAACAGCCAAAAAACTTATAACCACAATCTATTAATAGGCAAATTCACAGTTTTTCCATCTGATCGGTTCACTGACTCAGTATTTTATTGTGGAACAAAAACCTCCATGTTTTTCTAAAGGTACAATCAGGTTTTTGACGTGCTGATGATCACTGTAATACCTTTTTGACCCTGTGGCTGTTGTACTTAAGTAATTTGATTAGGAAATTGATTTCCTTATGCTGTGGAAGTCTTACCTGTTGTTTTTTGAGGAAGAGGGAATATTGGAGACTAGAGAAACGAAGGATGGGTGGTAGGATGACATGTCTAGAACGGGGATGAATCCAAATATAATGGCTATAAATGGGTATGGAAGAAGAGAAGATGACATTATGCCGAACTCAAGTGGGGTCATCATCGTCTGGCTAGCCTTTTCCCAACTACCGGATGCAGCTGAATACCAGTATTTTACACGGAGCGACTGTCTGTCTATCTTACCTCCACAATCCAGTTAGTACTGGGTAATACGATACCCCTTGGTAAGACTCGTTGTCAGACTTTTGGGCTACTTAGTCAAATACGAGATGAATGCTGGCGGGAAATCCCTCCGGCCACACGACATTTACTAAAATAAAACATAGCAATGTTGATATCAAACTGTATGATTCATTCTCATTTCAAACAGCCATTTGGTAACTTAAATATCTGCTTATTCTGTTTGTAAGCCTTGATTAAGTAAGCGAAAGCATAACTTGTTTAAAAATGTCTGGCAATAGCATTTACGTCATCGCGGGAAACCCCGTAAGATTCTTCATGTTTTTATATAGTGGTTTATTTTTGGCATAATTATATTAATAGTTATAACCTTCAATTCAGAGTACTGTAAAGGGAATAAGGTGGACATACTCATGATCTGCTTAGCCTTTTCCCAACTATGTTGGGGTCGGTTTCCAGTCTAACCGGATGCAGCTGAATACCATTACTTTACATGGAGCGACTGCCTATATGACCTCCACAACCCAGTTAGTACTGGGTAATACGATACCTCTTGGTAAGACTGGTTGTCGAATTGTCGGGCCACTGACTACTTAACGATTGTCAAAATTCAACAATTAAGCCGGGACCAACGTGCTTTTCGAGACACAGAAGAAACTCGGTTTGCAATGGCTCGTCCTTGCCAAGCGCAGCTTAACCTTGAAAATCAACCCGTGCAGCTGTTATTATGTAGCCACGAGCTCCTCATAGTATATAGTATGGGTGTGTAATGTAGAGCAATGATGGACATGTCTTAAAGAAAGCCACCGGTGACTGGCGACAAGCTGTTTACATGATTTTCAAACGTTTTGTATGGAATCGCCGCACACGTGTAGCGAGTGGCGACCACTCGCGACACAGTGGCCGCGACGTCAGGTTAGATGATGATTCATCCCCTATTTGACTCCTTTAAAGGAACAATTTGCAAAAGTCTTCCTTAGCGGCCGTTCACGGTGCTGCCCTGCAAAAACACGTTTCTTGTATGGTAAAGGGGGCTCCCCCTTTAATTATTTAATCATTTCTATTTTTATTATTTGTTGTTATAGCGGCCTCAAAAATACATCATCTGTGAAAATTTCAACTGTCTAGCTATCACGGTTCATGAGATACAGCCTGGTGACAGACAGCCAGACAGACGGACAGCGGAGTCTTAGTAGTAGGGTCTCATTTTTACCCCTTGGGTACGGAACCCTAAAAAAAGTTACTGGTGGAAGTTGGTTACAAATCTTAGTTTGGCGCCATGTCATAGATTTATGCTCATCGAAGCAAAATGTCATACATCGATGAATATATATTTTTAACAAGCAAATGTACTAAAACAGAACGTCTCATTCTTAAAAGGGGGTCGACTGACAGTCTGCCATCTCTTAGCTGTCATCTCACTCTGTCATCCAGACATTGCTTCCAAGGTTTGCCATCATAAATACCAAAGCATCTTACAATCTTACATGAATTACCCAACAGTAACGCAGATTTTAAAAATAAACAAGGAAAAAGGTACTCTTACAAAATTGTATCAATGAGAATCCACAGCAGCGCTTATCATCATTATTATCTGCCTAACTATATAGATATGTGTTCTCTTCACTATGTTAAGGACGGCTCCGAGTCTAACCGGATACATATCATCAGCTGCCCGCATTTTCCCAACTATGTTGGGGTCGGCTTCCAGTCTAATCGGATGCATCTGAATACCAGTATATTACATGAAGCGACTGCCTATCTAAACTCCACAACCCAGTTAGTACTGGATACCTACTCCTTGGTAAGACTGATTGTCAGACTTTCACGCCACTGACTACCCTAAGCTAACCTAACGACTGTCAAAGATTTACAAATGACAGCCATGACTTAACGTGCTTTCTGAGGCACGGAGGAAACTCGCCTTGAAATGGGTGGTTACCCATCCACGGACCAACCTAGGCAAGCACGGCTTGACCTAAAGATCTTCAAACGACATCCGGGACCAACAGCTTTATGTGCTGTACGAAGCACACAAGTACTTCGGTATGTTAGGGATGGACATCTACGAACCGCCTTCGACAAACGTTGGTTAATCTTGTCGTCCCCTACGGCTGTTATCATGTAGTCACAAGCTTCTAATAATAAATGGCGAATTAATATGATACGACAACATTACAAATAACACAGTAAAACAAGCATTTATACAGAGCATGTTTACAACAGCTCCGGGTTTCCCTGTCATATGTCAATTTTATATGAGAGAGTTTTATGAATGAATGATAATACCAACATTGCAACGTTAACAAATAACTGACTCATCCTGTGGGTAGTTAATGATATCTGGAGCATGTGGTTGATCGTCATTTGTTTTTTGTACAACTAATTGTATGTATAAATAAAGAGCATTCGTTTTTTTGTTTTTGTCAGTGTATCTGCCAATAACTCATCATTATTTACTTGCATGTTGAATAAATTACTATTTTATGAAAAAGTTATTTAATGGGATTAGATTATTTATTTATTTAAGGAAAAACCAACAGTAGCACAATAACTATTAGTCATAATATCTTAAATATTACATCTTAAAACAATTATGCTACCCACTACGTTCTAGATTAACTTGGAGGATTGTATTGATGATTTTAATGAATAAAGATAACTCTGTTAAGCCATGTTTGTTACGGCCGTGAATCATAATTTAATCAACATACAACCTGACACTGGAATCCACTCGCAAAAAAGAAGATTGCTGTCTCGCAGCTTCTCTCCGAAGATCTTTAACAGATTCCACTAAGTTTATATATGGGTTCAAAAAGACTGCAAACCTTAAAGACTAAAAAACAGATAATCGGCCTACAATGTTCCTAGTTTGTTAGGAATCAGGCCTCATGAGCCTGACTATGTAAGGATGAGTGTACCGTACGCCGAATACTCCCATAACTTTCCCATATTCTAAATTTCCAACCTTCCAATTGTCATTTTGACTTCCCTTGCAGACGCTTCCGTGACATTTGCAAAATTTTCATCGATAGAAAAACATATAGACATCATACCATCCTGGATATCGTTTCGTATTCTACTATTACGGTTCTCTTTGGGATGTTTCATTAAAAAACTCCATTTTTTGAGACCGAGAATTCGTATTCTGAAAAACAGACTAAAAAAAGCAATTGTACTCAAGTGTGCAGGCTAAAATTACTAAAATTTAAAAACTAATAGATATGGCTATGATATATACATCTAACTTCAATTCCGGATACACGCGGTAATAAGTACCTTCTAGTCCGATTTATACAGAAAATCATCAAAAAATAACAAAATTATTTAAACTCGAGGTAATAAAAAAAAGTGCGGCTAAAGTATATCCATTTACTAATTTAAAAGTACATAACATTGACTTGAAGAACCATCACTAATATTTTTCATAAAACTTAAGTTCACTGACATATAATAAATACTGTTACATGTATAATGTTACTTCGGTAAGCGCAAAAATTTATTAAACAAGTAATTTTTTAACCCTTTCTTTTTAGACTGCCCTCATTACCTTACCAGTAGTCGACATTAGAGCAAAACAATTCTTGGAATTAGCACAAATGGGGGTAAGTAATAATAAATTCCAGGAAATTTAACAGTGACTTTTGTCCAGCTAGCATCTTAACAACGAATTACAGTGCGCTGGGCAAGTGTGGGTAGTACTCAGTAATACAACAATTCATTAAACCCTATACAACATTCAATCATCATCCCTATATCTTCATTCATTCATCATTTCATTCAATAGGGTTAAATGTACTTAGACTAGAGTATTGATGATTTTCATGATTATAATTCTGTAACTGCACACGTGTTACTGACGCGACTCATTTTTCATCAACATACAACTGACACTGACCTGCAAATTGGAAAAAACCTAAGAAGATATGAATTTCGCGGGCTAACCTGACGCAACCACCTTAAAGAAAACCATTACAAAAAGCCAGAAAAAAAAACGACAACACAAAGATTGAAGCGCCACGCCATCAAAGTTATCAACGCCACATTTCCAACTACCATGCTTATTATGAACTAATTACTGTGCAAAATTAACCCATCTATTTATAACATTGTTGGACATGCTCTCACGGCACCCATTATCAGGTTTTTTCCTAGTTAATCGGTTCAATTCAATGGGATTATACTATAATGCTACCGATTACCTCGATGCGAGCAGGCAAGCTTCTTGATTGGATTAATTAGCTAAGGGGTCCCGTGGCAGCACAGATTTGTTACAAAGGGATTTGTGACTTTCCATGGTATGGGATGCTTAAGCTGAGTTTAAGGGAAGATTATGCATTTGAGGGCTGAAGATAACAGTCATTTAAAGTAGTAAGAATATAGCGTTGGATTGATAAATTGACATGTTACCAAGTACCAAAGTAAGATCAAAGAAACGATAGATGGACTGTGTGATATGGTTGAAAGGAGCGACTTCTAGAGAAGTATGGAAGAAGACCAGTTCCGACCCCAGATAAATTGGGATTAGGGTAGAAGAATGAACAAGAACTACTTTTTTAAAGTCTGAAATGCCGTTCAAGAGTGGCTATACTGGCTGCAGAACTGTTCGAAAGAAATACCGCAGCCCTGGAACACAAAGGGCAAGGAAGGAACATGGATGGATTTTAGTCAGTACAAGTCTGACACTCCCTTCCGCTCTGCCCGGAGCGGGAGAAGTCATTTGGTGATTTCCCATCCGAAACTGTCATGATAAGTGGCTATACTGTCATGAAGAGCATCACCTCGATACCAGCACTTCTACTAGCTTAGCATAATCTATACTGGGACACAAATCAGGTGCTAGTTGCTCGATGTGATGTATTTGTTTTTTTGTTTTGGGACATGCCGGTTTCTTCGCGATATTATCCTTCACCGGTCACCGCAGTGATGATGAATAACTTCTCAGGAAGTGTACCTGCTTAGGTTCGAACCTACGACCTACAAACGCGTAATTTCTTGGCCAGCACTACTCGCGCTACTACAGGATTCGATGGCAAGAGAAGTTAGGATGACAATGATGACGTATCAGAGGAAATTAATCAGATTAAACCAGAATGCCGATAGATTACTTGAAGACTAGTTATGCCGGTAATCTCCCCATTAGTTTTCTTCCAAAAAATCGCGAAGAGCGTGATCATCATCATTTCATCCGAAAGACGTCCACTGCTGGACATAGACCTCCTCCAAGTGTCGCCACATTGACCGGTCCCGTGCGTCTCGATCCATCCAGCGGATCCCCGCAACCTTCACCATGTCATCGGACTACCTAGTGCGAGGCCTTCCAACGCAACGTCTTTCAGTTCGCAGTCCAGAACTATTCGCCTCATCGGCCATCCGTTTTGCAAGCAATGTGCCCTGCCCACTGTGTAAACAAGAATATAGCAGTAAAACTATTTTGGATTAACATATTACATATCACCGCAGGTCAATCAATATGAATCATCATTAGATAAGATACTTATCCGATTGCCTGACTCACCACTGTCCGTTTTGGAGAAATCTTTTTCGGGCAGAATGCATGACTGGATCGTTATAAATCTTCCTCATAAAAAGTATCCTATGTGTTAATCAAGGTTATAAACTATCTATGTGGCAAATTTCATTCAAATCTAGTCAGTAGTTTTTCCGAGACAGTAATTAACATCAATCAATCCTTACAAAGTTTCACAAAGAAGTAAATAAAGTAGAACTCATGAACGACCTCACTAAACAAGCAAACTCAGAGCCACAACTGTATTGACCAGAAACCTACCCCAACACACTTTGTATAAGGCTAAACCAATAATGATACACCCACCATTACATCATTAAAGAAACGAAAAAGAGATACAAAAAACTCTATTGAACGAAATGAACGTAACTAAGTAAAAGCCGAGTTGCCGATGTACTTAGTCAAATGAGTTTGTTTCAACAACTTTGGGAATAGTTACGATAACGGAAAGTGCTAGCATGTTTCGAATATTTATTAAGTAAAGGGACACTTTCTGGGTTTATTATTACACTAGCTGTTGCCCGCGGTTTCGCCCGCGTGGATGTCGGTTATCGCGACCAAAAGTAATCATTTTCGTTTAAAGCTCCCAGACGGCTTATTTTTTTCCGACACCTCCAACAAATGTATTTTAGCCAATGTATACAAAAACTTGACAAATTATATACTAAAACCTTCCTCGAGAACCACTCTATTAATTGGTGAAAACAGCATGAAAATCGGTGCAGTAGTTTTTGAGTTTATCGCGAACAGACAGACAGACGCGGCGGAGGACTTTGTTTTATAAAATGGAGTAATAGTGACTATGGTATAAATTAGAAAAGGCTTAGTAGTTTGACTTTAACTGAGCTCCATGTAAAATACTGGTATTCAGCTGCATCTGGTTAGACTGGAAGCCGACCCCAACATAGTTGGGAAAAGGCTAGGCAGATGATGAGTGTCAATTAAACTGAAGATGAACTGGACTAATATCTGAAGGATTGGAACAAGTGGCATAGTCAGGACAAGCAGGAGGGAAAATAGGCTTTTGTCCTGCACTGAGAACAAGCTTATAGTAAAAAGTATTTACAAACTTTTTAACCTCATAGGTGTGACGTAATTTTTGAAGTGAAGGCTTCTATATTCTATAGGCGCGTTGGGCAATTTTGAAATAGGGAATAGCAATTGAACTCGCGTCACCGTTAAACGACCTCTTGTTCGTTGCAGAGTTAGCCGTATTGCTACATATAACAAGCCCAAATAAAATACAGTGTATAGTCAAATGTATAAGTAAAAGACTTCTGCAAAAATATTTTCTAAAAATAATCCAGAATATTGAAAAAAAAAAAGTTTTCACTTCTGTCGGCACTCCCGGAGTGGTTGGGTTTTCTTCCGTTGTCTTCTTAGCAAACCTTTTTAATTGATACCCATATCTTGGGAGTCCGCCATATTGAATTTAGAATGACGTCACTTAGCTAACCATGCATTGTCATCGAAACTAAACAACGTGTATGCAAAATAGCTTAATCGTTTGGGGATGACTGTTTCAAAATTCAGTTGCAAGATTTGTCCTAAACAAACATACAAACATTGCTAGTTACATAAAAAAAGCTTGTAAAAAACAGGTTAAATAGTAATTAGGATAGGACTCCTAAAAAATGCATAAGCACCTAGCGAGAACTTTGATGTCTCCTTTCGAATTGAATAATTAAATGTCTTGGATTTTCCACGAGTACAACACGAAGGGGGCGCGTACTCTGTCGGTCACTGACCTTATCGGGGATGTCCTTCGAAGAATTCAGTTGATTACTTTACTTAGTATGTACTTGTTACCAGTGTATTTGATAAGACTAGATTTTGAAATTAATTTGATTGAAGCAAAATAAATAAGGTAAAAAAACTGGCCAAGTGCGAGTCGGACTCGTGCACGAACGGTTCCGTACCATAAACCGAAGAAAAAAAAAACACGTTTTTTGTATGGGAGTTCCCTTTAGTTATTAAATAATTTATAGTTTTATTATTTGTTGTTTTTATAGCGGCAACAGAAATACATTATCTGTGAAAATTTCAATTGTCTAGCTATCACGGTTCATGAGATACAGCCTGGTGACAGACAGCCAAACAGACAGACGGACAGTGGAGTCTTAGTAATAGGGTCCCGTTTTTTCACTTTGGGTACAGAACCCTAAAATCATAGCAGGTGGGGTTCCGTGGTTTGCTCTCAGTATTGAGAATTTGATACATAAGAAGTTGTAGCTGGTAACGATTGAATGAGACTTCTTAGATTACTGGTGGTCTCAAAAAACGTTACGTCTGATCATGGCTTCCTGGGCTCATCACCGATTCCACCATGAGCAAATTCCCAGCAGCGGTTTTGACATTCTTTATTATTGACTCGCTTGCTCTCTAATACAAGGAACTTATAATTGGCGATAGGGTGTAATAAACACTTCTGTGTACCACTACACGAGCAAGCGTGATGTTACATCAGTAACAAAGATAAATCAATACCAATAGACTACCTACCTGCAATTGGCCGTTAACAAGCCCCTAGTTGCAATCCAACCCCGACACGGTTCTATTTTTAGAGGGGGTGCAGTAAATATACCCCCTGTAGCAACACGTGACTGGGGAAAAACCCCTAAGTGCCTGTTATGTACTTCACGTTGAATGCGAGCTATGATGATTTAAAAAAAAAGTGTGTGTGTACTTATTACGCACGTAAGAAGTTATACTTCTTTGGCGTATAAAACTAAAATGTTGACTAGCTAACTTCAGGGTGTATGTTGACTAGTTAACTTCAGGGTATCGGTTTTTCGTGACGGTGTGCCCGCGCATCGTAAAAATTTTCTCTCATAATTTTTCCCTAACGCGCCAAAAGAATTATAACTTCAAAATGGGGAATATGAAGTTATTTTGGAATTAAAGGTTGAGTAGTCGCCAAAAGCGCTCAATTTGGGAAGCGCCGATGTGACTCGATTTACAAAAAATGTGATCTTAGTATCCTTGAAACCAGCAACAAATCTAACATCAAACTTTCTGGGGAAACTCAACTTTAATAGATCTTTAAACCGTTTTTTCGGTATAGTAATGCTTGTAATTAGTTAGTGAGATAGATCACATAAGAATTAGCATAAAATTTAATTAAAATGATAATCTCTAGATACTAAACTATATTATAAAAATATTCAGACCCTGCGACGCATGTATCTCACACTCACAGTGTTACACACATTCTTTCTACTTCTATAGGGGTTACAAGAGACGAAAAAGAGAAGAAGCAGTCAGGACTCCTGGCACGTTTTTGCATTGGACCAACGAAGACATAAGCACTTCCCTATACAGTCACAAATAAAAAAAAAACCGTTCCCTATTCAAATTCCAAAGAATAGTATTCCGAAGCGTTCGGCTACCTTTCGGAAAGGTTCGGCGGTCAAAAACAGGAGCCGATCGTAACATATCGGTCGGTTAGAAAGGTAAGCATGTAAAGTAAACTAGTGAACGTAACTTTCTCTGTAAGTTCGTGTGACACATTACGAGCAAAGCTGAGCTATGTGCTAATGACTTTGACAATGGAATGTGTTAACAGTCGCTTTTTGGTTGTAGGAAGCCCGTTTATAGGTACTGCATTTAAAACAATATTACTTACTTAGGCATCGTGTCTAAACAGAGCTGTTTCATTTAATTTGTATAGAATGCCATGCTTGCAGGCTTTTTGATTGTTCAATATAAATAACTGTATGTCTTTCTACCAGTGGAGACTAAATCAAAAATCCCTTTGCTAAGTCCAAGGTCCTTCGAGCCGGATCACTCAACCTCCAGAATAAACCATGAAGATGCCAAATAGTTATCCATATCTGTTTGCTCATGCTCTGTTGCTAATTTGGTTCACCGATCTCAACAGTTAACATGAGATTTGATGGCAGATTCACAAATTGGAAATTGCCATTTTGGCAGAAATCCTAAGGTCCTTGGACATCTGGACCTCAGGACGAGATCTTTAAAGACCCCGTAAAGAAGTAAGAAGATACTCGATACAGTTGGCAACAAATTCGCACAGCTAAAGATAAGAAGTAACATTCTATTAATCTTGAAGTGATTTCATCAAATTTTTAAACGGAACACCAAATATTGGTTTATCTTGTGTGTTTAGTGATTTTAAAACAATATTAATTTAAAATGATTACGTCTAGGACTGCAGACTTGACTCATACTGGTGATTTCCACCACCTTCTGTCGGTACTTCTGCACTCCTAGTGACTTGTGAGTTTGTGACATATGGTGTCCACCAGTGACGAAGGTTCCATAGAACTCGATTTCAACCGGCTTCCCTTTGAAAAATGGCACAGTCAGGATTCTATAGAGAAATAATACAATCACACTAAAGATATATATTCCGGCTTACCTCTTACAAAAATTGACCCTTCACTACTGGTGTCCACAACATTAGTCTAATTCAATTTATATTTCAGAGCCACAGAATTAGGCAACTAATCACATCACCTGGCATGAGATCAATTTTTCAGAATTTGCGGGTAAAATCTCATTCATTGACGCCACTCTTTATAGTTTTTAGGAACATAACATAAACGCCTGTAATTCACGAAGGGTTCGGCAGAGGTGTACTTAATAGTACACCCATATTTAGACAGTTATGGTTAAGAGGAAATGCGGTAGGTATTTGAAGAAACTGTCGCTGTAGCTCTGCGAGCGCGATTTCGACAGTAGTACACCCATATTTAGACAGTTATGGTTAAGAGGAAATGCGGTAGGTATTTGAAGAAACTGTCGCTGTAGCTCTGCGAGCGCGATTTCGACATTGGTGCGATAAGGACAACTATAGTAAAAAGTCATAATTCGAGGTTTGGCTCTCGACTATTTCCTCCTCCAATAATCGACCCATTTAAAAGATATTTCATAGACTGAATAAGAAGGATATAAACATGTCCCTATGTTTTTCATTTTTCAGGCGATCTAAATAGGCAATTTTCGGCATTTTGCAAAGTTTCTAGTGCTTACACAGATTTATGTATCATCAAAAAGGAAAACATAGAAGAGATAGATAGATATTAAACTGTAAAAAATCGTAGCTTTAAAGTCATAAACCAGAAAGAGAACAGGCGAGAACATTTGTATGGAGAAAAGACCACCCGGATTTCCTCTTAAGGTCCATGTAATAAGGGGCGAGCCTATTGTCATCAACCGCAATGGCAAGCTCAGCAGTTGCGCTTGCGACCACTAGACCAACGAGGCAGTCTCAGTCAGTTTCTAAGAACATTCTACCAATATCAATCAGCTTCAGTAGGTAGCATAAGATCTTTCTTTAATTTTGTCTCCCATAATCTGCCAAGCCATTTCCCAACTAAGTTGGGGTCGGCTTCCAGTCTAACCAGATGCAGCTGAATACCAGTGTTTTACATGGAGCGACTGCCTATCTGACCTCCACAACCCCGTTAGTACTGGGTAATACGATACCCCTTGGTAAGACTGGTTGTCAGACTTTTTAGGGCCACTGATTACCTAACGACTGTCAAAGATGTACAAATGACAGCCGGGACCAACGGCTTAACGTGCTGTCCGAGGCACGGAGGAAACTCGGTATGTAATGGGTGGTCACCCATCTATAGACCAAACTAGGCAAGCACGGCTAGCAAGGTTTAACCTAAAGATCGACCCAAGCGGCTGTTATTATTTAGCCGCGAGCTCCTCTTCCTCCTCACGAGCTTCTTTATTTTTTTCTCCTGAATAGAAATTCACCATCCGATCCATCCCACTGCACTAGAATTACATAAAACTATTGTTTGTTTGTACTCTACCTTAGCAAAGCTTCATCTTGAAAACTGCTTGGGTTCAGTTTCAGTGCAAATTCAAAGACGTTCACGCTAATATAACAGCTGATTTACAAAATTACTCTTCCTCGGAAATTACTTCAGAGCTAACGTGATTTGAGTGAAATAGCTTATCGTCGGGGATAATGCAAAGCCGCGAATCTACCATAGGTAAAGGCCGCGTATCTGCATTTGATCTAATTTTACAGGGGCAGGTTAAAACTGTTTAATATCGTTATTTTAAGGGCAAATGGCCTCATTTTTACGTAGATAGTAATAATTGATGTTTTCTTTATATTTTTACCAGAGATCATCCGTTACAATGATTAATTTAACCGCCACGTTACGCGGAATTATCCAAAGCTAGATACGCGGAATTATCCAATGCTAGATACGCGGATTTGCACTATCCCCGACGTTATGGTAAGCAACATCATAGCAGGGCAAGATGGATATAGCGGCATAAGTTGGACTCCTTTGACAAAAACTGGTGCAGCTCTAGACAAAGAGATTAGGGAGGACTTTGTCCTGCAGTGGGAATATACTGGCTTGCATGTGACGCGTAATCATGTTCAAATTTTCAATATTTAGCACAATAGTGCGTTAAACAGGAACTATTCTCAAGATTAAGGTGGAAGCGTCAGGGTACCCCGCGAAATTTATTGTACCGGGTTGTATTGATGATTTTCATGACTGTAATTGTATAACTACATATGAGCTACTGGCGTGACTCATTTTTCATCAACATACACACATACTGACCTGCAATTTGAAAAAAAACGTAAGAAAATTTGAATTTCGCGGGCTACCCTGACGCTTCAACCTTAAATGCGTCGAGAGCTTAAAGTTAACAAAATCCTCCAATGTGTCAAAAACAGTATAAAATTCACTGATACTGACGCTGAATTGTCATTGCAAAAATATATTAACTTTTCAAAGTATTTATAGTAACGAGATAACGATCGATTGAGGATTTCGTCCCGCTTATCAATTTAATACATAATTGTGAGTATCATACAGTTCTATTTGTGAGACGGCCGGTGTTATTTTTGGAATTATTATTTCCCCTTGTATTATGTATTTATCTGATAAGGCTATGTTTCTATACGTACGTCATTGTATTGTGTAGCGAGATCAGTTTGTGCATTTCTCTTTACTGTCAAGCACACAAGAAAATGAGTGGGTTTAATTTTGCTGTTTTTAGTCTTTAAGGACCAGATTTCTAAGGGATACAATTTGTAGTATCCATATAAAAACGGCAACTTAAGGCCATAGACACACGGTAGAGAAAAACATCGTGGCTCATGGGGAAAACTGGTCTTAAAAATATTAGTCTTAAAATGAGAACATGCATTGCACATTATTTCTATGAAACATCTATATCTATACGCCATCGCCACAAAATACGTTTTTCACATATTTTCCGCGTCCAAGAAAAGCCAGGGCAGTGGCCGAATGACCGCTAGACTTGCACATGCCTACTTGACGACAACCTCAAGCTATAATTTGCTAAAATGCAACACACATCAATGGCCTACCGCACAAACTTAAACAGCCTTTTTTTTCGCATGGAAATTCATCAAATAAGGGTCCCGCTCTTCCGACCTATCGCGTCCGGCCCTGGCCCAAGCCATGGTCCGGAGCGAGAGGGAATAGGACGCCGTCACCCCCTTCTGCGAAGCAGTTATGCTAGCGAAGGAGGTGGCGGAGCGTGAGAGGGAGAGAACCTCTCGTCCCAGCCGCCGCGGGAGACGCCTCGGGCGTCGGGGGTCACGTGGTGGCTTCCGGCCACCGTAGACGCGGACCTGTGGACGGTGAGTGATGGGCTAGCTCACCGTCCGTCCGTCTTTTGACGACAGGCCGTGTTGACGGCGCGTTCGTGTTCCACGCGCGCCTCAAAGAGATGTCAGTAAACAGGGAGGGGCCCGCAAAGGCCGATGCGTGCCAGGGCTGCGGGCTGTTAGAAAGAGATACCGCGACCCTGGAACACAAAGGGCAAGGAAGGAACATGGATGGGTTTTAGTCAGTTCAAGTCTGACTTAAACCCATCCATGTACATTCCTACCCTTTTGTGTTCCAGGTCCGCGGGATCTCTTTCGAACAGTCCCACAGCCCCGGCAGGCTTCGGACCTTGCGCCTCAAAGAGATGTCGGCAAATGGAAGGGGTCCCATTTGCCGACATCTCTTTGAGGCGCGTGTGGAACACGAACGCGCCGTCGACACGGCCTGTAGTCATAAGACGGATGGACGGTGAGCTAGAAAAATCGGCCTAAAGTAACGTTTCTGATACGTCTGGGACACAGGCACCCTTTTTGTGACGGCCGCTATCTACTACGCAAGTATACTGTGGGTTAGTAGATGTCAAATGCTTTCGAATTTTTGCTTCTAGGAAATGTCAGCGTCTCTAGGAAGTTCTACAAATGGCCTATGATTCTATGAACTGTCGAAAGTGTTAAGCAGACGTACCAACCGAAACAAAAACATCTTACAACTACATTTGGCATAAATCCACGGCCATAAACACTGTTCAAATTGCAGTGAACGGTGCTTGACAGGCTGCCAAGCTATCGGCCAGCTATTAGTACAATTATTACGCACAAAAACCACTTCCCACGTAATACTTAAGCATGGAGTCGTAATTTGCGTATTTACATTGGCTAAAGGTGAAAGAACATGTCTTAGTGAGTGTTTTCGCACAACCTGAATTTCTGAAGCCAGAGTCTTGAAATGCTAACGGATAGGTGCACTTAAAGAAAATTTTGACAGCCCTTAAAAAAGCGGCTGGGGCATGCGCGATGTGGAAAACAGAGAACCGCCGCCGGGTGCTAGTCAAAAGCATGATGAAGAAGATTTGCACAAGTTTGGAAAAAGGTGTACTAAGAGACGATGCGTACTTGTCATAATACAACCCCTTAAAAACGGTGCGTGTAACATCCCGTAACCCGGATTGGGCCCGTATCGAAGAGGACATTGTTTATGTTGATTAATACGCAAAACGTATGTGAAAGTTAAGAAGAAACTTATGCTTGCGCGATGGTTTGTAAGGATTGCGAAGGTTTGCGAGACTGTAGGCTACCCAGGGACGGCCGGAAACACATATGAACCAACAAAATGCTGTGCTTTTTTGGGCTATTACAATGGACTCTTGAGGGAGGACATCCCCGTCGATATCGACGAGGGTGGCGTGACGATCTGCTCTGGCACAAAATAGGTTTGGACGGAAAAAAGGGAAGCTTTTGCCTAGTAACTGAACACAAAGTAAGCTACAAAAAACTTCTTGATCTACCTAATTACATAATAGAATTCCTATGATTCACGGCAGGATAAAAAGTAACAATGGAACAGGAAAAAATTAAGGTAAAAGCATACCGTTTTGCAAAACGGGTTATCAACGCTGATTTAGGGAAACTATGCGTCCAATGGCGTCATTGATAGGCAAAAGACGATGTGTGAGGTCACTAATCCGTCCAGTTTGCGTCTATGGATGGCAATGACGACAACCATGGACGTTTGAAGGAGAAATTGACGTAATAATGAACGGTGTTATCAAGACTCATGGCAAGAGGAAAAGAGCATATTTTTTAGAAATCCGGAGTCCGGTTTTGTGCCCAATTAGTGGCAATAGGTTTACCTCCTATTAATTGGGAGCATAACTAGCCAAATGTGGATGTACGAGTACCTCTGCCTGAGGAGCTCGTGGCTAAACAATAACAGCCGCTCGGGTCGATCTTTAGGTTAAGCCGTGCTTGCCTAGGTTGGTCTGTGGATGGGTGACCACCCATTACATACCGAGTTTCCTCCGTGCCTCGGAAAGCACGTTAAGCCGTTGGTCCCGGCTGTCATTTGAAGATCTTTGACAGTCGTTAAAGTAGTCAGTGTCCCAAAAAGTCTGACAACCAGTCTTACCAAGGGGTATCGTATTTCCCAGTAGTAACTGGGTTGTGGAGGTCAGATAGGCAGTCGCTCCATGTAAAATACTGGTATTCAGCTGCATCCGGTTAGACTGGAAGCCGACCCCAACATAGTTGGGAAAAGGCTAGGCAGATGATGATGAGTACCTCTGCCTCCCTCTCTGAAGAATAAGGCATGATAGCTTAGCAGAATCAGCCGATAATGTTTCTACTGCTGGGACGCAGGGTTTCTCTCTGAGAACCCTCTCTTAGATATATGCACACGGCTGTATGGTGGATGATGTCTTCGAATTTTTCGTTCTAGAAAATGCCGCTGGTTTCTTCACGATGTTTTCCTTGCTTTGAGAGTGGTGATGAAATATTTTACACAAAGTACAGCCAGGGTCGAACCCACGTCAGTTCCCGTAAGTCGAAGCCGTTATCACTTCTTGACCACCGGTGTTCTGATGTAATGTTAGGTAATAACCACAGTGAGTAAGAATGCGGTTTTTTTTTGATAAATAGAACGATCATGACTATGTCTGCTTTCTCGGGTACTCCCCTAATAACCTTTTAGTAAAGTTTGGTTGTTGGAAACCACGGAAGGGTTACGCAGAAGTTTACCTACAAGTACAGTCATGAACACCAATAAAGGGTGTAAAAAGACTTAACGAAGCCGAAAAGCACTTGTTCTCCTCGTCATTGCGATCATTTTTATGTTTTCGAACATACCTGGGAACCTTCTAATTACGGAGATCTTGGGGGTCAAAGTTTATTTATTTAAGTACACACAAAATACTGTTTCAGTTTCAACTTTTTTCACAAGTTTTTTTTTTTTATACATTAATTTAATGTATTTTTTTCACTTAAGACACCTTCACAACCCTCGTACTATTCAATCCATCCATCAACACAATGTTTTGAATGCATTACATTGAGTCCTACCGTAAAACGTGATGATTTTTCACCCCAAACATAAAAGTCGTTTCCCACCCAGCAATAATTTTTGCGTATAGTTACTTAGTTTGATGTATAGAATGCTTGGTGTACGGCTTTGTCAAGAGTCCGTTTAGTGTATTATTCACTTTTTTAATTTAAAAGCAATTTTCGCGAGAAATAACAATTGCAACTTGAGATAAAATCTTTTACATAAAAATCGTTTTTGGTTTGACAGAAGAAGTAAGTCTGAGTGTGTTTTTGAGTACTAACACCATCGTTTGATTAAGAAAAACTTCGAAACATAAAAAAACCTGCTTTATACCAGGGCAGGAAGTGCACCCATATTTCGCCAGAGTTTAAGACAAGCGGGTTTTTTTTTTGCGATTGATTCAAGAATATTAATCAATATCTGGCGATGTACAGACGCCAGCACATCAAGCTACTTCAATCTGATAGATTTCTTTCATAGATTTTCGACTTTATTGGGTTCAAGGTTGATTGGGAAAATCTGACAGTTTCGGGTAGCTTGACCTGCTGGCGTCTGTACCATTTTTTACACAGGATGCACGTAAGCTGAGCCTGAGAGCAGTTAAGATTTTAAATATGATTTGATGGCCGTGAATAAAAATAGCTACAACAAATAATAGCTTTTGCTATACTTAATAACTTTTCTCGTTGTCAATTATAACGCCGTAAACAACATTCCTTAGTAACTATGTTAATTACTTTGGTTTGTAATTAAGTAGCCTTCAACAAATTGACTTATTTATTGTCAAATGCTGGTCTTGTGACACACGACTTCGCTCAATTTTTTGTCATTACAGTAGAGAGGTGGGGTATTCCCTTAAAAGTAACAGAAAGATATCAGAATAACGGGGCTGTGACATTTTTTTTTTTCAATTTTTACAGCGCTATGCTGGGATATCTTTTTGGCCTCTTTACTAGGTAAGATATGTTGTCGAACTTTCAGGCTTTACAATACTTTGAACGTTGCGAAGTCGGGGTCTTCGCGTGTAGTGTACTACACTCAGTATTCGCGTTTGCGACGACCAGACCAACGAGGTTCTTACACCGTAAATACTCCTCATCATCAACATCTTCTTGCTCTGTTCCCATTCTACTTGGGGTCGGTGCAACACATTTTCTCCTTCCATTCTCCCCTGTCGGACGTCAGGGCATCATATACCGTAATTCGGTGCTTAAGCCTCAAAATTTTCAAGTAGTTATATTATATGTTTTTATTATTTTCTGTATTTTATTTTTTTTGCAAATTGAATATTAATATTCTTACATATTACTTTGATGAAAGCGGTGTGTTTTCTGTTTTTGTGCACAAACCATGATTTTTTATTATAATAAGTCTATACATGAGGATTTGTAATTGGCTTTCTGGAAACTATGGTTTCCTTTTTTATTTTTTTTTATTAGCTTTAAGTCCTCCATGTCCTAAATAAATAAATAAATACTCCTAAAAACCTATGCCCAGCAGTGGACGTCTTTCGGCTGAAATAATGATGATGATGACTCCTAAAAATATGAATTTTAGTTACTAAAGTTATTAACAACCTACTTAGTGAAGTTTTGTACTTTTTCTGATTAAACCTTGAGTGATTGGAGTGACAGGATACTTTATTTTGTTGTTATATTGATACTGATCTAAAAGCTATCTGATAGCGTATTGTATATTTGATAATAACTGAGTGAAATGTCTTGTTTTCGCGTGGGCCAGCCCCACATTAGTAACGGGAAAAGTTTTGTTAAATATAAAAATAGTATACAACTAGTTGCACATAATTATGTACTTACATGCATAATATAATATGCTTTATATTGAACAAAATATGATTCGTAATACATATGTATTTACAGAATAATCTTACATATAATATTATAAATGTGAAAGTTTATGAGGTTGGATGGATGGATGATTGTTATTCTTTCACGCGAAAACTACTGAATGGATTTGGATGAAATTTAACACATAGATTATTTATAACCTGGATTAACATATTGGAAACTTTTTATCTCGGTATGATCCTGTGGGACAATTACCGAACTTCACGCGGGCGAAGCCGCGGGCATAACCTAGCAGTAGTGAAGGGTCAATTTTTGTATGAGGTAAGCCGGAGTACATAATATCTTTAATGTGATTATATTATTTGTGTAAAGAATACTGACTGTGCCAATTTGAAAAGAGAATCCGGTAGGAATCGAGTTGTATGGAACCTTCGCCACTGTAAGCTAATAAAAGTCAATCATCAATACAACCCTTCTTTTTTTTTTCGGTTGGGAAATCATCAAATGACTTCTCCCGCTCTGGGCGGAGCGGAAGGGAGTGTCAGACTTGTACTGACTAAAACCCATCCATGTTTCTTCCTTGCCCTTTGTGTTCCAGGGCCGCGGTATCTCTTTCGAACAGTCCAGCAGCCATCAATACAACCCTCTAAGTACATTTAAACCCATTGAATGACTATTTCATGAAAAAGTCATTTAACTAGCTTACATTCGGCTACTTTAGAGCATCCTCCATAAAGTTAAAGTATTTTATTTATTTTTCAAATTGATTTCCATTATTTCTCGTCCATATTTTACTTGTGGTTAAAATACAATGATTTTTTTTTAATTTAGTAAGAATTTACACGCTATAAATATAAAAAAGTATTTCAAACGTCTTTATCTATTTTAATTCAAGTTAAAATAAATTTCTTATCATATAGCCAATAAATGCCACAATATACAGTTACAAGTTATAATGATGGCCATGAATGTGTGGGAGTGAAAACAGCTGATATTGATACTTAGTTATTTATAGTTTAATGCCGCTATGTTGTAGTAAACAGAGTAGTAAGTTGCTAAATTCTTTTAAGGGTTCCGTACCCAAAGGGTAAAAACGGGACCCTATTACTAAGATTTCGCTGTCTGTACGTCCGTCTGTCTGTCACCAGGCTGTATCTCATGAACCGTGATAGCTAGACAGTTGAAATTTTCACAGATGATGTATTTCTGTAACCGCTATAACAACAAATAATAAAAATCTAAATTATTTAATATTTAAAGGGGGCACCTATACAAGAAACGTGTTTTTTTTCGGTTGATGGTACGGAACCCTTCGTGCGCGAGTCCGACTCGCACTTGGCCAGTTTTTGATGTTCTTTGATTGGTTGTATATCTACCAGTACCTACCTATATTTCATACTACCTTATGCTCGCAGGTTCGCCCGGTGGAGTTTGGTAATCGTCTCAAAGAATCGAACTACGGCGATAAAAAGTATCTTATGTGTTAATCCAGGTTATAAACTATCTGTGTGCCAAATTTCGGTCAGTAGTTTTTGCGTGAAAGAGTTTCAAACATTCATCTATCCTCAAACTTTCGCATTTATAATATTATATATAGTAGGATACGTAGGAAGGAATGGGATTCAAATGTTTCCAACTGCTATTATTTCGATTTACACAAATGTCAACTGTATGTTGGAGTTAATTAAGTTGGTTTCAGAATTATTAGTACCATTAGAGAGAGAGTCATATATTCGTTTTTAAGTATATAGCAAACTGTATTTTTAAATGTAATAAAATAATTATTAATTTTTTTTTTTCGAAAAATTACAATTTTTTACATTTTTGGAACTTTAATTGCATTTACACAGTCATTAGTATTTATTATACAGTCAACCTACCGTCAACCACACATCAGTAGGTTCAAAAACTGTGAAAGGACTGTGGATGGCCATAGAGAAATACTATTTTTTTTATTGATGGCCTAAAAGATTTTATTTATTGAGTGTTATAAGTGATAATGGTTTTATTGATGCATTACGTTGACATGACAGGCCTAGGTTCAATTAATGGAAAATTACTGCTCATAGGCAGCATGTAACTGCAATAATTGACAGTTCAAATGAAAAAAAAAAGAAACTGCAATGGCCAGTATGAGGAAGCAGAGGAACAGTACTTGAAAGAACTAGGGGATAGCCTTTAGCCAAATTCAGACAGAAAAAATAGGACTGGCAACACCAAGGTGTGAATATCCTCTGACAGCTCTAGAATTTAGAATAATATCTATTTATGTTGAAACTAAGCTGTTTTGTTGGAATTTCTACTCTCAATGTTGACCCTAATGATGAAAAGAGATGTAACATAATGTTAATGAAAATTAGCATTATAATATGTTTATTCTCCTAGTAATATGTGGCATCATCATCATCATCAGCCTATAATGTTCCCACTGCTGGGACACAGGCCTCTATGTTGACCTCAAAATAGCTCATACTGTGGCAAAAATATGAGCAAAATGGTAGCAAGCTAAATGGATAGATCTTTTAAGCCATATGCAATCGAAAAAGGTGATCTCACAAATAGAAGGGTCTAGGGATCAGGCTCTCCTTGTAAAATGCTGAATGCCAGGCATTCAGCTGCAACTGGGTAGGCTGGAAGCCGACCCCAACATAGATGGGAAAAGGCTAGACAGATGAAAAGGGCATAGAGAAGTGCAACAATACAACCAAAAAAAAGCAGTCACACCTGTTCTACATTTAAATTCCACTAAAAGAATTTAAAAATAAAAATGCAAAATGGTATGCTACTGAATTATTTTGGCTTTAAACACTGCAATGTCAATTTGGTTGACATTAAATAAATAGTGATTGCATGTTATGTTTACATTACTATAAGACCTTGGTTTTTAGTGTTTGGAGACATTTTTATAACATATGCTTTCAAAATGTAATAAGTGATAACAAAAGAAAAAAGATATATGGGACATCCCTATTTTGCTAACTAAATTGTGATCAGGAGTCAATTAATTGTTCACTATAAAATAATATTACATTATCATTTTATCAATGTAAACCAATTAATTAATTACTGTTAATTTATATTGATTAAATTATACCTGATCTGATTAGCTATTTTAATTTATTGGCTGAACGTAATTAAGTATTGTACTAAATTATGATAAAATATTGATTTGTATTGAATTTGTGTTTGCATTACTCACAAGTTACAAGCTTCATTAATAATTTTTGCCTAATTTTTGGAGCCACTTTCAAGCCAAGCTGGCTAAAGGCTGTGATATTTGACAGCTATTTGCAACATTCTCAGAATACACTCTTTTAGTAAGAAATGAAATCCTACATTATTAAAAAAGTAATAGAAATAGAATTGTGTGTGCAATGTCACATTTTACGGCTTACAGTGCCCAGTTTAGGCAAAAACTACAGGAAATTCATAGAATAATAAAATTTTGTATGTGGCTGAAAGTTCTTTTAACCAATATTTTGCACAAGATATTCATTAATGAAGATATTAAAGGCCTCATTGGTTCGCCAGTTTTCAATTCTAGAATAGGTTAATGTTCTGCCTAATACGTTGTCAGTTACAATATGACAATTGGATCATTTAACATTCAAAGTACCAATGCTGATTTAAGTACCGCCTCACAGTTATTATTCATTGTCAATGTAAAGGTTATAATTTATTACACCATACCATAGATATAAGTTATTGTAATTGGTTTTTCCATTAGCTTAAAGACGATGAGATTGAGAGGAAAAATAAGCATTTAAATTGGGGAAATTTTGTGGTTGACTGGGAATTGGGTTTTGAAATATAACTAGGATCTAAAATGGGTATTTTAGTAAGGAGATTTTGAGGAAAAGTTAGTGTTGAAATTAGGGAAAATTGTGACATTAACTGCCTGTGCAGTGAGAATTATCACTAAGCTTTGCTATTGTTTATCTTTTTGCCTTGATAGTAATTACAGGAGTATCTATTTGAATTTGGAGTGCGACAGAATGAATGAATGACATTAGATCACTTGACTGCCAAGGAGTTGGAGTACCAAGACTTTAAGGTGCAGGACCTTTTTGGTGGGACAATAGACAAGGGGGACTTACCAGCAGGTGGGAGTGGCGTTGTCCACCGTGTCTTGATTGGGCTGCGAAGGAGACTCGGCTCCCCGCGCGCCGCCCGCCACAGAAGAAGCCGTGGTGTTGCTCTGCCCCCTCACTGCGACCGCATCATCACGTCACCACGACCACAACACGCACTGCTATTATCTCGAGCTCACTGACACTAGTTGCATCTCAACCTGAAAATCACCACACCACAAACTCGTATCACAGTCTCGTAGCAAGTTCCTAGCACCCGCGGCCACCGGAACACCACAGACGTGCACTCACACTGCCCTGGATTCGGACTCAAACCAACTCCGAGCACTGAGATCACGCCCTGATATCACCACACACGATTTATCCCACTAAAAAATGGCAACCTTTGCCACTAATAACGGAGTCGACTCACTACTTCACCATGGAATACTGTAATATTTATAAACTTTCACAAGTTAATTATAGATCAGACGTTACTATTAACGTTTGAACATAAGTAAAAGCTGAGAAAATAATATTTATAAATAGCTTCGGATTATTTTGATACAAATCTATATCGGTGTATCACTCAATACACACCCCTGATTCGAGCGGAGTGGATCCTCTTCTTTCTCTTTACGAGACGTTTAACATATGAAAATTAGCACGGATTAGTTAATATTACTACAATTATATGACCTACACCCTGATAACTACAAAGACATTTTGTAGCAATGACAGCGATCCGTATCGGCTTCACAGAACCTATAGAAAAAAATCAACATGTCGCCTCCTGTGATATTGCAAGGTGTTTTATCATTGAAACTTCAGTCAAAATCGAGATAAAGGGGCGTGGTCATCGAGAATCGAGAATATTTTCCAACCATGAACGACAGAGATAAATAATGTCATGTTGTGCATTTTTGCAAAAAAGATATATTATCTTTTAGTCTATCAATAAAACATATTTTTAACTTTGATTCTGTGCAGATTTTTGCAATTTTGTAGTAAAATACTCGTAAAATAAAATATAATTGCTGGAAATTATTTTATTCGACTAAAACAAGGACGATCCTATTCTGTCATTTTCTAATTAGTATTAAATTGTAAGCAATTAATGTGATAATCTACGATACTCTGATGGTCATTCATTTATTTTGTTTATATAATAGCATTATATCAATAAAGAGACCCCAATTTAATCGACAATATAATTTTTGGGACACAATTCTGGATTTGGCATTTTCTCGTAAATCTCTTTTGTCTATGCCTAGTTGGAACGAATGACTTAATTGAATGACAAAACGTGACAGCTGACTGAATGACAAATGTCACAGAGTCGTTCAAATGGCGCGATTTGCTTGTGACTTGTGGATGTTGAATTTATTATTTCTAGACGTTTTGCTGTAATAAAATAGATATTTTAAAGTGTGAAACATACTAAAACCTTAAAATGGCAACGAATAACAAAACTTTGCACCTGATAGCGTCCAAACTTGGACTTGGCGAAGAAGATAAAGTTCTAAAGTACGTAAACAAAACATGTTTCTTAAAAACTTGTATTTTTACTAATTTAATAACACGCTAACGCATTTATTACTATCTACTCACACTCTTTACTATCATAATAAATACTTGTGATATGTATTGGATGATTTGATTAACTGTACAGGTCACTAAATTATTACAAAAAAATTATAACCTTAAAAACTAACTTGTCTTGGTAATTCAATACAATGGTTATTACTGCTTATATACTGGATGTACCTATAAAAAGGTGTTTGCCACTCTGATCATAACGTTATTCCTAAGACAAACCTCTTTCCAATTCTAACTAGAATGCTAATAATGCTAGGAGTAAAGTTTCTAGGAGACTTATGTTTTATGTTCATAGACCTTGGATATTGCCAACTATGTTGGGGGAATACCATAATTTTACATGAAGTGACTGTCTATCTGACCTCCACAACCTAGCTAATACTGGGTAATACAATACCTGATACCCTTTGGCAAGACTGGTTGTCAGACTTTCAGACCACTGGCTACCTGTAACAACTGTCAAAGATCTAACAATAACAGCCGGGACCAATGGCTTAACATGCTTTCTAATGCACGGAGGAAATTCAATATGTAATGGGTGATCACCCATCCCCAGACCAACCTAGGCAAGTGCAGCTCAACCTGAAGATTGATTCGAGTGGCTGTTATTATTTAGCTACGAGCCAACCACTAATCCATTATAGTCTCTATGCTAACTTTCAGTAAAGCAGCAGAGCTGGAGCGTCTGCTGCAGACAAAGAGCATGGCAGGCAGCAACATGACTGACACCAGCAAAGTTGTCATATGCTTGGATTTGGCAGCTTCTATGTTGGGGGCAGATTTGGACATAGTAAGTTGTTTTTACAGAATATTGGTAGAGTAGATGCAAAGAGGGAACAGTCATCTGCCATTCTATTGGACATATTACTCCGTACCTCTTCCCAGTCTCATGTAATAGGGGGTGAGCCTATTGATAAGATATTGTTTTAATTTTGTTTTTTATTTTAATTTTGATTTCCACTTTGATTTTGTATTTTATTTTTATTTTAATTTGAATTGTGATTATAAATTTATAATCTTTTATCTATTATAAATTTAATTTTTAAATTAATCAATTTTCAAGTTAAATGTAATATTTTAATTGTTATTAATAATTATTTTTTGGACTGCCTCTTTAGTGAGTTTTAGTGGTCCCAAGGGCGACTGCTGAGCATGAGGTCCAGGGTTCGATTCCCAGGTTGGACAAAGTGCTATTGGGTTTTTCCATCAGGAATTTGTCAGTAGCAGCCACGGAGTCTGGATTTGTGCTGACTCGACCAACAAAGCAACTTCAAGTATGAATGGAAACCTAATCTCAAATTAATGATTACGACGTAAAATAAGCGCTTTAGATTTGGAGTTGAGGCACTAGCCCGCTACACCAATGAAGCAGGCAGTAAACTCACTCTTTCATATTACACAATAATGTAAAGGAATAATTATTCCTCTTAACACTTTACTTACAAATTAAGCTCATAAATGTTTACCTCAAAATTACAGAAAACAGCAATAAAATACTCCGGCCTCAAGCCCTCGGCTTACACAAACACTAAGAAGGTGGTGCAGAACCTCCTAGAACTGAACAGTGACAAGCTGACCACCAACATGCTGTGTCTGACGCTCCAATGTTCAGGGGTGCAGGAGCTCGCTGATAGGATCCTTGAGGAGTACCAGCGGTTGGCTAAAGTGGTGAGCTTATTTTGTACACAGTTTAATAAACCTATACAAAAGGTAGGCGAGCCCTTTACCTTACTACTCCTTCCTACTTTGCAGAAAAATGATAATAATAATTAGGAGCCTGTAATGTTCCCCTTGGACCTTGCTGGGACATAATTCTGCTCTCCGTGTGAAGGGGTGCGCCATTATCTACTAGGCCTTGTTTTGCCTATTCAGGTTATACAAATCACCATAGAACACGACTCTTTGATGTTGTACTGTTAGCATTGACCCGAGGCCTACTTATAGCAGTCTGTGATATGATATTATGTTCAAATAAATCACTTTGTATTAAATAGCCAAAGGGGAGGATGGCTATTGCTTTACTTACAGAGGGACACTACAATATAGTATGGGAGCTGGTGTTAGTTTGAAAAAGTAATTTCATACTGGCTGAAAATGATATCAATAATAATTTTCCTTTAGTAAATGGACCTGGCATCTGCTGCTCCAGTAGTTCCAGGGGTTCACGGATAAAAAGTAATCTCATGACGCATCAAAACCTCATGGAATATTTTTTGGGATATAAACAATAAACCCAAAAAAAAAACAAAATAGGCTACTGATACTGGTATCTCTCAAGCTTTTTAAACTTACTTGTCTTTGGTTTCAGGAAGTTGATTTGAATCTCCCTCACTATGTCTGTATGGCAGTGTACCAAGCATGCAGGTAATATTTGTATTTTAAATTTAAATCAATATTTCTTTCTTTATCTTTGAAAAACTGAATCTGAAACTTCCGAATGCACACATATGTATGTAGCTCTTATTTATGAATAGAAAAAATCATAACAAAAAAAACTGGCCAAGTGCGAGTCGGACTCGCGCACGAAGGTTCCGTAGCATAAACCGAAAAAAACACGTTTCTGGCTATCTGTCACCAGGCTGTATCTCATGAACCGTATGTTCGTCTGTCTGGGTGTGACAGACACCCAGACAGACGAACAGCGGAGTCTTAAGAATAGAACCCGTTTTTACCCTTTGGGTACGGAACCCTAAAAAAAGGACTAATGCACATGAAAAGTGTCTTTTGTGAACGCTTCTAAATTCCAGAGTGCGAGACATTTCCGGCACTCTGAAATTTAGGAGCTGCAAATGCTATCTTCTTACTGAAATACTTTTACCGTTTATGGGGCTGGTGTCTGTAACTCCAAATCCAAAGCGCTTAATTTGTGACCAGCAATTAATCATTAATTTGAGATAAAGATGCCATTCAAACTTGAGTTTGCACTGTTGGGTCAGGCAAAGTGTTATTGGGTTCTTTCATCAGGAATCAGTAGCAGACACGGAGTCTTTGTGGCTGATTGATGGCAGTAGGCTCGCCCTATTACATGGGACTTAAAGATAACTGGCGAAATGTGGGCGTAGTATAATTGGCTACACCTCTGCCTAACCCTTTGTGGATTACAGGCATGATGTCATGTCAAACTTAATATTTATTTAATCAGAACCCATTTTAATTCATTGTTAAACCTTTTACAGAGTCAACAAAGTAAAAGTACCAAAGAGTAAGGTAATAGAGAAATCGAGACTTAAGCCTGCACAGTGGACCAAGCTGGACGCAGACTGGAGTAAGTTCACTGATCTACACTTCGCTACTGCAAAGAAGAAAAAGGGACGGGCTCCTAAGAATGCTGTGGAAAATGGTAAATTGCATTATATGCCTTTTTGAAGTGAAAACTTCTCTTCACTGTGATTTGAAAGTCGATGAAACGTAAAAGCGGCAGCAAAAAGAGACAGACACATAAATTCATAAGATTGAACGTGGGAGAAAATGAGATAGGAAGCATTATACAGTGTTTATCTTGAAGCCAACATTTTTGGTTTCACTGTGCAATTCACACGTGGTAGACCACGTGTGAATTGCACACGTTTTATTTTTATTTTTTTAGTATGGTAAATCATCAAATGACCCCTCCCGGTCTGGGCGGAGCGGAATGGAGTGTCAAACTTATACTGACTAAAACCCATCTATGTTCCTTCCTTGCCCTTTGTGTGCCAGGGCCGCGGTATCTCTTTCGAACAGTCCCGCAGCCCTGCATTACATGCCTTACTTACATACTGCCAAATGCAATGTCTATCTGTCTCCTACTGCTAATGTTAGACCATTTAATTTTAGTAACCCAAGAATCATAACTTTCGTTTACAGTTATCCGATTTACGAAATTTTGACTTTATTATTATGTAAAGACTAGCTGTTGCCCGCGACCTTCACCCGACAGAAATTATAAAAAAAAAAAATACTATATATTATAAAAATATTACTTCTCTGTTTGAATCGGATTTTGTTAAGAATTTCAAGATTTCATTTTTTTGCATGGAAACATAATCATTTTTCTAAAATAAAAGTAGCCCTATCTATCTGCCAGTAAAATTCCTGTCAAAATCGGTCCCGCCGTTTTGGATATTAGCCGGAGCAAACAGAGTGACAGACAAAAATAAAAGTTATGTATTTTGTTATATATAAGTATCGTATGTATATAACTATATACTTTCATATGCATTCAGTAATAAACTGTTATTTTGATATCACAAACACATATCAATTTTATTTATTTGTATACAAGGTGTAAACAGACTCTTCACGAAGCCGCCAACCAAGCATTATGCACATCAAACTAAGTAACTTTACGCAAAAATTAGTGCTGGAAAATGACTTTTTTTTTGTGCTGAAAAATCACGTTTAGCAGTTGGACTCCAAGTAACGCACTCAAAACATTGTTCTGATGGATGGATTGAATAGTAAGGGGGTCCTAGAGATGTTTAAAGTAAAAGACTTACATAAACAACATGTATCTTAAAAAAAAAACTTGGGAAAAAGTTGGAACTTTGACCTCCAATATCTCCGTAACTAGAAGGTTCCCAGGTATGGTCTTGAACCAAAAAATGATCGCAATGACGGGCAAAACGTGCCTTTCGGCTTCGTTAAGAGTTTGTTTAAACCCTTTAGATATAATGTTCTGTGGAGTTTTAAGGTCTTCGCACATTATACTGACTCGACTCCGATTCTATTCACAGTAAAGCATTGAAATGTGAACTTTATGTCATGGAACTTACAGTAAAATTTTCAACATTTAATTAAAAGAGGTTATACACATATGGCCGTTTTGAAAATTTTGATTTAGATGTGCGTGAACCTTTAGCCCTCACAAGTGTACCCGGAGTATTATAAAAAAAAAAATACATTTTCATTGATGAGTCGGTGTAAGAAAATAGTATGGTATAAAAATGTACAATTAAAATTTTCAACCATTATATTTCTAAGATATTTTTAAGTTTTTTATCCCTGACTAATTAATTAATTACAGAATTTAAGTGTTAGTTATGCCTACTTACAAATTATCGACTAAATTCGACGCGTGACTATGTAGGCAGCGTGGCCGAGTGGTCTAAGGCGCTGGTTTTAGGCACCAGTCCGAAAGGGCGTGGGTTCGAATCCCACCGCTGTCAAAATTTTTTACTTCCACATTTACCTAATTTCTCAATAAAATATTCATCCCACAACTCCCTGTTCAAATTCAGCGAAAAATGTCGTATTATTCATTTAAATAAACATTTCTTTTTGCAGTCGTTGTTAATGAAGAAAACATGGATGTAGTTATGCCAAAGCAAGAAGAGCCTCAACAAGAACGTATAGAGCCTTACGAAGACTGGAAGAAACGTATGCTAGAAGCGGCATATAAGGAACTTAAGGAATTAAAGAAAATCGAGGCTAGAAAGAGTGTCACACCTCGAAAATCTCCTAGGAAGACACCACAGAAATTTTCACCTTACAAAAGTCCTACAAAAACAAAGGGTGTGAGACTTCTGTTTCCTATAAATTTATGATTGTAGTTTTATTTATTATTTAGCAATGTAATTTTATTTTAATTATGGATTTGACATTTTATTTTTAGTATTTTTTTTTTATTAATTAAAATCGTAAGTATGGTGAATTTTGTGTTGCTTTTTTTTGTTATTATTTAAATGCTTAGTAGAATAATGTAAACTACATTTTTAATGCAAATAATTCATTATTTTACTAGATCGACCCCAAGACACACAACTCTGATTATTCGAGTGCGTATTGTATAATTGTCACTTTTTTCAGTGAAGGAAAACGTCGTAAGGAAACCACCATGCCTGAGAGATATTTCTCGACGGCATGTAAAGCCAAGTCAGAGGCCCATGGGCGGCATAAAAACTCTGACACCAGGTTAGGCACTAACCACACGATAAAGAAACAAAAAAACTCCGGGCTGTAATAATGATGATTTGTAACTCAATTATTTCTAAAAACGTTTTCAAACGAATCAAAATGCGCCTAAAAACTTCTTCACTCAAAAAATCGAAACCAGCTAAAACCATTAGGCCATGAAACGTGTCTATTACAGCATTTACTATATCTTGCAATAGTAACAATATTTGAAAAAAACTATGGAATCATTAGCAGACAGCAGTTATATAATAAACTCGACAAATGAAGCCATCCAGTTCAACGACCAAAGCAGGCCCTCAATAGCCTACCCAACGTATTTGGGGTTCCTCTTCGTATTTACAACGCTCCTAGTTGGTGTGATTGTAAGGGCTATAATGCTCTGGATCGGAATGTGCATTCCTTACCGAGTTATCATGTTTACCCTTGGAGGCTTCGCGGGATTTTGTGCCAACCGGTTCCCTATAGTAAAGCCGATTGTTCATATATGTTTTATGGATGTTGATGTGTTGTTGATAACGTTTCTACCGCTGCTGATTTTTCGGACGTCCTACAGTGTTGATGCTCATTCGTTTTGGAGAAGTTTTTCCCAGATTTTGTTGGTTGGCGTACCAGGAGCTTTGCTGACAGCCTTAATGGCAGCTTTTATGGCATTTTACCTGATTGAAAGTTCATGGGATTTCTCTACAGCCTTACTCTTTGGGGTTGTGTGTTCTCCTATATATCCTTTAGAAGTTGTAAAGCAATTGAAGTCTATGTCAAAAGGGAAATATATCAGCGTACTCTTACTTGGTGAAGGTTTACTGGGAGATGTGACTGTCATGATAGAATTCACAGCAGTTTTTGGTTATATAGCAGGTGCTATAACTGAAGTTGGTGATATAGCGTTATTTTTAATGCGGTACGCTGGAGGGGGCCTACTGCTAGGCATAGTGATGGGAAAGATAACCGATACGTTATTATCGATAACATATTATGATCTACTTTGTGCTGTGATTGTAACGTTGGCTGGGGCGTATCTAACATACTATATTGGTGAAAAGTTTTTATATGTATCAGGGTTGTTAGGGACAGTAATCACTGGCGTGTTAGTCAGTAATAAGAAGTCGACCATTGCTGGCGATGTGGAACAAGTGGTGTCATATTTCTGGATGATACTGGGCCATGTGGCCAATACACTGATTTTCACCATGATTGGGGTTGTCATCTTTGAGAAAGCGAGTGATGTAATCAGTGTTCGGCAAGTTTCGTTGATCTTCGTGACTTATACTACGGTTTATTGTTCAAGGTAAGTTGCTTTTTACGATTCCGTACCCTAATGGTACCCAACGGGACCCTATTACTAATCCTCCGCTGCACTCTCATGATCCGGAATAGCTAGACAGTTGACATTTTCACAGAATGTGTAATTCTGTTGCCGCTATAACCACAAATAATAAAAATAAATTAAAAATTAAAGAGGGCTCCCCTACTAAGATGGTATGGAACCCTTCATGCGCGAGTCCGACTAGAACTTGGCCGGTTTTAATGTAGATTGAAGAAATGTATTTACAAATGCTGTACATTGGTATGGCGTGTGTGTGGCACTGTATGGCACTGTCTCTCTTATGATAATGTTGTAAGGTTGATGGCGTACGCCGCTGCTGCGTCACATAGGGTATGGCATGATCTGGCAGCACTATGGCGTGTGTGTGGCACTGTATGGCACTGTCTCTCTTATGATAATGTTGTAAGGTTGATGGCGTACGCCGCTGCTGCGTCACATAGGGTATGGCATGATCTGGCAGCACTATGGCGTGTGTGTGGCACTGTATGGCACTGTCTCTCATATGATAATGTTGTAAGGTTGATGGCGTACGCCGCTGCTGCGTCACATAGGGTATGGCATGATCCGGCAGCACTATGGCGTGTATGGCACTGTCTCTCTTATGATAATGTTGTAAGGTTGATGGTGTACGCCGCAATGACGCCGCTGCTGCGCCACATAGGGTATGGCATGACCTGGCAGCACTGTTTGGCGTGTGTGTGGGGCGGGCTGAGGGGACCGCTGTCTCTCTGTTTGGCGTTGATCGTGCTGCAGACGCCGACGGTTTCGAATGCTGGAGAGGCAAGTACCTAACTACTAATTAAAACATTTGTCTAAGCTTACCTTTGATCAATGCTCAAAAGGTCCGTTAACGCTAGGCGAGCCGAACACGATTCGAGCACGAATTCGCTTAGCGTAGACGGACTAAGAAGCCACGACTGAGCACTCCCGCCAAGGGAATTTGTGCTCCGTTTGTGTTCTGCTCGTGTTCGGCTTGCCTAGCATAGACCCAGCTTAAGAACTTGAGAAATGTCACTCGAGGTTTTAGTAATAGCTTCGGGAAAAATAACGCCTTTTGGAAATGAAATTAAGAGCATCTTACGCTTGACGTTTTAAACGCCATTGTCACATTTACGTGACAAGCCAGCACGTGCCCTGTACGCCAACGACACAAATATATAAGGTCCCATTAAAATAGATGGACAAATTTTAACACAGCGTTCAGAACGTCTAACCAAAGATACCCAAGCAAAAAAAACACTGATTAAATTGATTTTATTTTGACCTAAAATAATAAACTGCCATTTTTAGTGTATTTTCGTTAGCTAATTTTATTTCTTGTAAGTATCTAATGGTTTTTTTATTTTTTTTACCATTGTCCTAATGTTGGTGGTCTGAATGATTTCTAAAAGTTTGCCATCTATTTTAATGGGACCTTATATATGATACAAAATGCGGTGCACTCTAACACGAAACAAATTAGTATTAATTAGGGCGAAGTTAAATAAAATTTCAGAAAATTCCAGAAAAAAATGTTATAATAATATTGTTTATCGAAAATTTTTGGAATCCCTATTTTTTTTGTAGGTATTTGTGGTGAATTTGTGGTTTGGCGTGGAAGGCACGCGCGTGCATTTACGCTCTGGTGTTCATAAAGAGGTTAAGTAGTTTCCAACCTGGAATCGATTTCCAGGTCCGGCAAAATTTTAATGTATCACACACAGTTCTGCTTACGCCTTGGGCTCAGACACGCGTGATGCTACGTACACTTCTTTCTTCTAGATCTTCATAATCCAAACAGCAGGCCTAGTTATCCTCTCCCTCCTAATAAACGCGACGAGCATGACGAAGGTCCTGAAGATCTTGGGTCTGGCAGAGATCTCGTTGGCCAAGAAGGCTAACATGACGAACTGTGTCAAACGCATCATGATGACGAGGGATCGCTGCATCTCTATGCTGAAGATGGACAAGTTCCTCACTGATGCTAACTGGGATCTGGTGGCGGCAGGTAGATAGTATACTTAAATATGTCAGTTTTATAGGTGTTCTAGGTGGTCTCCTGAAGAAAGTCCTATTAGTGTTGCTGTTTTCCAACTTGAATGGTAGGTATGACTGCTGGTCTGAATTTACACCAGCCTGGACAATACTTATTTCAGATTATTCTCTGAGAAGGTAACGCATCTCCAATGCTTCTAATATTGCAGGTTTGCATAAGAAGTGGTGCATGGCTACCACCTGGTCGGCCGTCAATCAAGCTGCCTGTTTTAGCACGACTTAGAATAGCATGAGTTCAGTTGTGGACTGCGACGCCACAGTACACTAGATGATGGGGTCTGGCAAAGATCAAACGACGAGCCGCCTTAAAAAAAAACATCTTGACTTTTACACAGCTTTTTCACATTATTTACTACTATATTACTCGAAAACTATCAAGAATCGTGGAACATACATCATAAGTAATCTAGTTTTTATAATGGCACTTTTTGGACCACTCTGATAAGGGTAGCAGGATGAAGATGAAGAGGCTAGATGGACCAATGCTCTTCCAAAATTACACCTTAATATAAATGGATTTATATGAAGGTGTAATTTTGGAAAAGCAGATGCCTGTCTTTCAACCTCATCTGTCCCTTCCACCAGGCACTACAATAAAGCACCCCTACCAGCTCCAAATGTCTGGTCGCGACGAGGACGATGAGGACGACACGTACATGGGCTACCACTACACCACCTGCCCCGACTGCGAGAGGGAGATACCCAACGAGCCCACCAAGAAGGAGTTCGCGGAGATGACCAAGTAACCCCTCCTAAGTTCCTGGTCATAAATACTGTTCCATCAATCATTGTTTTCTTTGACAGGCACTACGCATAGAGGTTTTGACCATCATTCCATCATCTTACAGAACACCAGACAAGACACCAGACACTACAGACCAGACATACTGTTCTGATACGATCGTCTCGGATAGCGTCCCAATGAGCGGAGAGTGCGAGGATCAGGGGACTGTAGTCGCGCAACGGTGTGATTCAAAGGCACGGCGAAAACCCTATATCCAAATCATTATCGTCTTGTCCCATTCTACTGGGGTCGGTGCAACACGTTTTCTTCTTCCATTCTCCCCTGTCAGACGTCTCCAAAAGTTCAAATGCGGTTATAATTTACTGGACCACAATGTTGGGACCTGTGTTTGGAACACATGCATACTCACACTTACGATAGACAAAAATGCTACCATACTTAGCACAACTACCCTGAAAAACTATTTTAACGCCAAAATATTCCCCACAAACCAGGGAAGCCAACCAACGCGTCTTAAAAGCCTTAAAGATATCCTACTGGCGGCAGTACGAACATGGCAAGATCAGTAAGGATGGGGTCAAATTACTGGTACAGGCAGTGGAGGTAGCTGCCGACTCTGCCGACGGCAGGGTCAATTTGGACCAGCTAGGGTCGCTCTGGAAGCCTAAGGTAACAGTGCATACAGCTGGGTCTTATGTAAGTAGAGTAGTGTGAGACAAAAAGGTTTTTTTTGTGATCAATAACTATTGTTATATGCGTGAACCTAGTTGAAGGTACTTCAACTTACACAGCTTTTTCACATTATTTACTACTAGGTATATTACTCGAAAACTATCAAGAATCGTGGTTATAACTTGAAGTACCTAGTACGTTGAAGTACACAGACAGAAGCACGATAATACGAAGTACCTATCTTTACAAGTACGGAGATTGTCAGAAATCCCGGATGACGCCGAGACTGTGACAAGGTGGGCAGGGACCCTATCAATTCTAGTCTCGATACGGTTACTGTGAAACATTTAAGGGTCAAAAAAAAATGCCAGAAGACCCTAACCATAGATTGAAGGAATGCTCATTTTAGGAGGTTTTTACGGTTAAATAGTGCTGTACAAAAATTAGAAGTCTAATTTAGCTTTTCTCTTCCCAAAGACGCACGCAATATGGCTACGTCGCAAACTAGTGAACATGATGACACCCGAAGCGGCGAACGCGCAAGTACCTCGACAAAAATGGCGGCAGCACTGCTACAGAATAGTCACCAACGTGTGGTTCGACTGCTTCATATATTTCGTGATACTGTGTAATACTCCCGTGATACTGTGTGAGGTGGCACTGCCGTCACCCGTGCCGCAATCTATCATGCTAACTATCAGAGCGCTGAACTTGTGAGTATAATTCATACTTCTCAGTCTCATCAGTGTGATTTATGCGAAAGTAACTCTCTCTCTCTTTACCTTTTGACGCCTTACGGTTGAACGAATTTTGAAAAAACTTAGCACAAAAAAAGACCATGAATGCGTTAAAATGTAGGATACTTTTTTGTTACCCGGGTAATAGGTTGAAAACCGTGGGCAAAGACTATTGTACATATAAATTCCGTCTTTTAGCAACGAAACTAGATCTGTAAAACCCCATATACAAGACCCATCCGGACTGTACACTGTGCTTCGTTTGGTACCCACCCGGACTGTACTGTGCTTCGTTTGGTAGGTACCCACTGAGTAGGCCAGGAGATACATTTGTTTCATTATTTCAGTTTCTTCTTCATAATCTACGTGCTGGAGATGATAATAAAGATGTGTGCCTTCGGATTCTGTGGCTACTTCAAGTCGCACTGGAATAAGCTGGACTTCTTCATCATTGTTATGGCTACAGGTGGTATGTCACAGCTTTTACTTAACGTCACAGTGGAGACAAGAGGTGTATAGGACTTTTACATTTCGCTAGATATGTAACTTAGCTAACTCTTCCTTCAGACCTAGTACTAGACGTGATAGATGCCTTCACAACTTGGAATAAGTGGAACAGCGTCAACTCCAGCTTCATCACCGCTACCAAGTTACTGAGGATGCTTCGTTTCCTAAGATTATGCAAGCTGGCCAGGTAACATCTTATTTTTTAGTTAGTTAGCCCGTACTGTTCCAATTCTGAGCAAAGGCCTCTCCCCATTCTCAACTTCAACTTGCGAGAAACCCATCTAAGAAGTCCAGCCATTTTCTCCTCGGTCTGCCGCGACCCCATCTAGCTGTCTCAGGACTCCAGTCTAGCAATATTCAGGCCCACAGCTGTGCCGGATGCTGCCGGCAGACATGGCCTGCCCAGTCCCATTTTAGTCTCGCAGCTTTATAAGCTACGTCGGTAATTTGTGTTCTGGACGTCTTATTTCTCAAAATGGTTTCATGGGGATAATCTTTCAACGATCAAGCTCAAACTGTCACAATCTGATGTCCAATGAGGTCAAGGTATTTCGAAATATGAATGACTTAGACAGATTTTCAACCAATGAAGATGCTTGGGACAAGCTATGCTAGCGCCATTCGTTTCACTGTTGCCATCCTCAATCAATCTTTTGCTTGAATCTTACTTTTAGCTCTTTATAATGCTGCTCGTGTTGTTGAGCTGCTTGCAAATGCGACTGATATCCATCTGCACTGACTACAACATCTCTTTATTATCAGAGATTATGTTCTGCAATTGTACAGACGCCAACACATCAAGCTACTACAATCTGTCAAATTTCTTTAATACATTTTCAAAATCTCCAAAGCATTAGGTTTAAGGTTAATTCGGAAAAGTCAGTTTTTGGAGATCATTCCTACTACACAGTTCTACGATAGAACTACTTGGATTTTTTTCCCACTAGTCTTACGATTTAAGGTGGTACAAAAAAAAAACACGGTGGAGCACACGGTGGAGGTCTACCCCGCTTGGGCGGAGCACCGCCGTGTCCTCGTAGCGGCAATCGGCGGCGGCGACCTATCGCGTCCGGCCCTGGTCCAAGCCATGGTCCGGAGCGAGAGGGAATGGGACGCCGTCACCTCCTTCTGCGAAGCAGTCATGCTAGCGAAGGAGGTGGCGGAGCATGAGAGGGAGAGAACCTCTCGTCCCAGCCGCCGCGGGAGACACCTCGGCCGTCGGGGGTCACGTGGTGGCTTCCGGCCACCGTAGACGCGGACTTGTGGACGGTGAGTAATGGGCTAGCTCGTCGTCCGTCCGTCTTTTGACGACAGGCCGTGTTGACAGCGCGTTCGTGTTCCACGCGCGCCTCAAAGAGATGTCAACAAACAGGGAGGGGCCCGCAAGGGCCGATGCCTGCCAGGGCTGCGGGCTGTTCGAAAGAGATACCGCGGCCCTGGAACACAAAGGGCAAGGAAGGAACATGGAGTCAGTACAAGTCTGACACTCCCTTCCGCTCTGCCCAGAGCGGGAGAAGTCATTTGATGATTTCCCATACGTAAAAAAAAGGTGGTACAAAAACGTAGAACTAATGGGACCAAAATTGCCCGGGAGCTTTATGTACTGGCGTTTGAGAAACACGTTAATATAGTATAATTTAAGAAAAATTACTTGATTGAATACTATGACGAACATGCTTTGTTTCAGGGTATCAGTGCCCAAAATAATGGCTTATATAGACCGCATAATTGACATACAACTAGCCTTTGGTTATGATGTCGGTAAGGTACATACATACATACAAATACATATTATAAATGCGAAGTAATTCTGCCTGTCTTAATTTTTCCCGCCTTATCCGTTGAACGGATTTCTCAAGGCAAGCAAGACATATTCAAATAAAGACCAATATTGTAAAATAGCTGTGTATTTTTGTTTTTGGACATGGCATCTCACAGGCCAACCTATCAGGTTGGCTTCTGCTTAACCGGACTATCCTATGAGTGCCTTGAGTGTAAGACCTCCAGCCAAGGGCATAAAACTTATAAACTAGCAACAGCGCGCTAAGGTCACCCTATGTGGGGTACGAGCCTCGGTTTAGGGCGTCGCTGGGGAGGGCAGCAAAGGTACACGCTGCATCTGAGTGACATCATTATTTAGAGCTGATTAAAAACTACTGGCTCAGCATCGCAGGCTGGCTTGAACAGGGGTCGGGACAATTTAGGTGTACTATAAAGTATATTAGGTATATTCTATTCTCGCATCCAGCGGATCCCCGCAACCTTCACCAGGTCATCGGTCCACCTAGTGGGAGGCCTTCCAACGCAAGGTCCGCTGGATGCAAGTCGCACGGGACCGGTTAATGTGGCGACACTTGGGGGAGACCTATGTCCAGTAGTGGACGTCTTTTGGCTGAAATGATGATGATGATTCTATCCTACCAGGAGGATTCTATCGGTGTCCCAGCAGTGGGAATATTTACAGGCTGAATATTTAACTTTATGACTTTAATTCAGGCATTTTTTTTTCAGTTAATGAGCTCTAGAGACTCCCGTATCTATTATATCTTATATTTTCTAGGGGTTCGTCACCGGTGCCCAAGAAGTATGCACTCTTCTACCACAGTTGGTGGATAACAAACAGATACATGACATGTTGACTACCAAACTGGATAGTGACAGGTAACTTATATTGCAGCTTTAGTTTTAATAGGGCTACGTAGAAGTTTATACCACATTTCGACAGTATAAAGCTAGTCTTACCGAGAGGTATCGCGTTCCGAGGGAGAGAACCTCCCATCCCAACCGCCGCGGGAGACGCCCCGGGCGTCGGGGGTCACGTGGTGGCTGCCGGCCCCCGTAGATGCGGACCTGTGGACGGTGAGTAATGGGCTAGCTCGCCGTCCGTCCGTCTTATGACGACAGGCCGTGTTGACGGCGCGTTCGTGTTCCACGCGCGCCTCAAAGAGATGTCAGCAACAGGGAGGGGCCCGCAAGGGCCGATGCCTGCCAGGGCTGTGGGACTGTTCGAAAGAGATACCGCGGCCCTGGAACACAAAGGGCAAAGAAGGAACATGGATGGGTTTTAGTCAGTATAAGTCTAACACTCCCTTCCGCTCCGCCCAGAACGGGAGAAGTCATTTGATGATATCCCATCCGAAAAAAAAAATTGTGTCGTGTTCTCGCTTGTGGGGGTTAGATAGGCGATCACTCCATGTCAAAACAGTTTGTTTATTGTCATTAACTGGTCACAAATAATGAGAACTTCCATGTAAAAAAATTCAATTACACTTTGCGGGATCCAGAGATCGAAATCAGGACCCAACGGACAACATACGCCCTTGACTTTGACCACTAACCCAACAAAACAGTTGAGTAAATACAAACGGGTCAAATACAGAGCCTTTTTGAAGTCGGTAGGGTAACGCTTCTTCTTCTGACCAGTATGTAGCCACCTGCACATCTCTAAAATTTGCTTCCATTAGATCCTGTAAGGTGCAAGTGGTTGTGCAGGATGGGCAGGACAGGAGGTGGAGCATGTCCTGCAGAGGGGCTCCACACTGGCATTCTGTTTGGGATGGATCAAGGATACCCCATTTGGCCAGATTATATCTACAGCGGCCAACCCGGGCCCGCAATCGACGTAATGCTAATTTAGACATCATTAGGAGATTCGAATTTTATAATTCTACGGCAGTTTAAGAACAGTCAAATGTTAAACCACATTACTTTCCTTTGGATCTTTACTGCAGTCCGATAAAAACAAAAGAAGGAAGAATGTTCTTCACGGTGGTGTTGATATTTTTGGTTATAGATTAGCAGTAACTCGTCAGCTAGGCTTACTGCAACGTGACAGGCCCTGGACCGCCATCACTGTGAAGACCAGACAAGCTACTACATCCACTCTAAATATTATGATCTTAGATGCTATGCAATTGAAGGAAGAAGGTAAGATTCAATTTAAAAAAAAACGGAATCTAATTTTACTTTACTGATTTTTGGTATTTCATCAATATTGCTGTACTCTCCCTTATGGGTGCTGGTAAATACATACAGGGTGTAAACAGACTCTTCACGAAACCGTCAACCAAGCATTATGTACATTAAACTAAGTAACTTTACGCAAAAATTAGGGCTGGGAAACGACTTTTTTTTGGGCTGAAAAATCACGTTTTGCAGTAGGACTCAATGTAACGCACTCAAAACATTGTGCTGATGGATGGATTGAATAGTAAGAGGCTCCTGGAGGTGTTAAAGTAAAAATCTTACAAAAAAAAAACATGTATTTAAAAAAAAAACTTTTGACCCCCAATATCTCCGTAACTAGAAGGTTCCCACTTTCCCAGGTATGGTCTAGAACAAAAAAAATATCGCAATGACGGAGATAACCGGTGCCTTTCGGCTTCGTTAAGAGTCTGTTTACACCCTTTATTTGACATGAAAAGATAACCTTTTTAAGCGTGCCTAAGGCTTGAGTAATTGCGATTGATCGTCATCACAAGGTTTTATCTAACTTGCTTTGTTAGATAGTAGGTATTTATAAGTCAAATCTTGCAACTGAATTTCAAACCAGTTCCTCCCAACCCAGTTCAACTAAACCTTTAGTTCTGGTGACAATACATTTTTATGACAAATTAATATTATTTCTTCTGACAAATTTTTCTCTTATGACAAGTTAATAACACGGACTCGACACTTTGTATACGCGTTCAATGTTGATAGATAAACCTAATTGTCATTTTAATAAAAGCTTGTTTTTCTTTTTTAATAAAAAATATAAATTATCATATAAAAAAATATTTCCAATCTTTCAGGTTTTCTAGACGAAATGGAGTATAGACTACTCCTAAAAGCGATTCAAGAGAAAATCCAACTTTGTCGTCATAAAGGCAGCTTAGTACCGCCATCATCTCCCGAAGTAACTACAGTTCTGTTCAAACTTTATGGCGGCTCGGAAGTTAGATGCGAGTGACGGTCTGCGCATTATACAGTCAAGACGATGCGTCCTCTGCGCCCCGTTGACAGCTAAAACTGCGTTCTGCGCAGGTTTACGTTAGATGTTCCGAGCCGCCATAAAGTTTGAATCGTTATACCTGCGCAGACCGTCACTTGCAGCTAACTTCCGAGCCGCCATAAAGTTTGAACAGAACTAAAATACCCTGTATGATAAAACTAAAACTGTGTCGATCAAGGCAATCATCCAGGGATGTGATGTATCATCCGTTTCAATAATGGCTAAATATTTTCAGACACAACTCCGCGCGGTTTCTTGGTTACAAGGAAACGAAAGGACAGCTGACTACTTTTTAGAACATTCAGAGATTTTAAACTTCAATATCAACGATATATTGATATCTAGAGGTGAAAATCGTTATCCAAAAAGATTAATGCTAAATATTGCTTTAGTTAGAAGCGTATCTCTGGTTTTTGGCATTGAGAGATTTAGAGCGGTTTCAGACGTATAGCATATTATTCTTCACGTATAAGCTCGTATGTCTTACGCGCGTACATGCGCTCCACACTTAAAACTACAAAACAAAGCGCGTGCACGTGCTTCTTGCCGCGTGTTAGCGCGGGGTGAGTTTACACGTGGAGCGGCGTCTTGCGGCTCGCGCTTATAAGCGCGTCAACGCTCATAAAAGTTGAGTGTGTGGCAAAAGCCGCGCGTACACGCTACACGCTTATCTGAAACCGCCCTAACAGGAGCATATTCCTCTTCCTGGTAGGACCTACAGACGCCAGCACATCAAGCTACACGAAACTGTTAAATTTTCCCAGTCAACCTTGAACCAAGTGCTTTAGAGATAAAGTTGAAAATCTATTAAAGAAATTTGACAGATTGTAGTAGCTTGATATGCTGGCGTCTGTACCTTAATAATCGAGAAAATATAAAGTCCTTTCACAGTCATTTTCCGACCGTTTCTTAGGTGACGAGCCCAAAGGCATGTACATCCTAGTGTCAGGTCTCCTAGAAGCGACCTACACGCCCCCAGACGACGACATCGACGAGGCTATACCTAACTATGAGTTCATGGCGGACCTCAAATTCGGGGACCCCTGCCAGGATTATATCGTGTCGGGGAACGCTGTGGGGGTGCTGGGGGTATGTCCCCATTGGGGTCTTTTAAGATTCCGTTCTTGTCTTTAAGGATCTGCAATTGTGTGTTATTAGATTAGCGACGTATTAGAAAGCAATTGAAACAGCTCACAACTTAGGACCCATTAATGATAATATTTATCCGTGGTGCTAGGCAACTGGGCATGGCCCAGTTGTAAACGTCCCTTTGTGCCTATTGTCCTTGTTTCGTTCTGTCTCCTGCTGATATGGAGAGAAGTGGAAATTAAGGTTTTTCAACTCCTGCGCTATACTTTTCTGATTAATTTCGTAGCAGGATCCAAGACAGTTAAATTGTTTCTCTAGGACTTCTTCGAGGTTCAATGTATCAGCGCTTTCCTGGTGGTCACCACTGTTGATTCTGTCTTTCAGAAGTTACAGTGGCTTGGAAATAGCGTGGCGGGCTTGTTGTCCCAAATAAAAAAAAACCAACCACTCCGAGAGTGCCGACAGAAGTGGAAACTTTTGAACGGTGTCGCGAGTTCAATTGTTTTCCCACATCTCAAAAATACCCAACGCGCCTATAGAAGTTTTCACTTCAAAAAAGCAACTACATTTCATATTCACCTAACCTCCTGTATTCCGAAAGAATTTGCCAGTTAACTATTAACGTATACGATAAACGTTTTGACAGGTCACCTCAGGTCAGGCAAAGTGTTATTCGGTTTTTCCGTCAGGGAATTCTCAATGGCAGCCTGGAGTCCAAACTTGTGCCCAGTTGATGGCAAGAGGGTCTACTATCAGTACACCTCCGCTCATCGAACATCTGCATAACAATAGCTGGTTTATGTTAATCATGTCTGTGCTACAGGTGTTAACAAATCGTCCGTACAGCTACACCGTCCGGTGCGACTCTGCAGTGCAAGCGTACTACATCACAATGCCCGTCATCAAGGAGGCTTTCAACCTAGCACCGCATCCTATCATGGGGTAATTACACTGGTATTCCCTGAGGGGGTAGCCAAGGGTGTGTTGATATCTACATTTCGCCAATGGTTTTCTCGCTGTTCATTGGTAGTCATTTTGAGCGAAAAGCGAAAGCAACCAATCGGTGATAAGACTCCTCCATCCATATAATGAAATGTAAAAGCGTTTCGATGGCAATTTAAACTGTGTCGGCCCAAAACTGAGTTACTACTTTGGCGCTTTCGTTAGCGTCCATCAGTTCCTGTAGTCAACAAACAACAGGACACGGTATTAAGTGCTCCATCGTTTGTGGAACAGCACCACATTTACACTCCAGGGCAGAGTCATTGGGCTGCGGGATTGTTCGAAAGAGATACCGCGGCCCTGGAACACAAGGAACATGGATGGGTTTTCGTCAGTACGAGTCTGACACTCCCTTCCGCTCTGCCCAGAGAACGGCCAGAGAATGCCGGGAGAAGATATTTGATGATTACCCATCTGAAATAGAAAAAAAAAGGACAGAGTCATTAATGAATCTCCACCTGAGCAGGTTTTCCTTGCTGCAACGAACCTGGGTCCAGTAATATTATTTCTCCTATGTAACAGCAGAACGGTTCATCGCATTTCGATGAAAAATGGCACACGGCTAGTAGACCATAAAACCTGGGCTAGGAAATAGGATAGCTTTTACCTGTGAGATAATTTCCGACCTCAACGCGGGAGAAACCACGGGCAAAATCTACTCTGGCCACCAATAATCATGTTCCGTCTCCCTAGCCTCGAATCATCAATGTGGCGTGAAATTGGCATCAAGATAAGCATGATGGTGCTTCCCAACGTTCCGGCCTACCACGGCTGGCCCGTCGAGCGCCTCAGCATGAGGCTAGAGCACGCCTTCGTGCCTTGTCTCAGGGCTTTTAAGGTAATGTTCTGACTGTGGCAGCATTTAGATAACACCATACACTTACAAAGCTTTATGGGAACTGGCGTCACGAACTCGGCGACAAAATATGACATCGCGCAAGCAGCGTTATCTACACGGTTAACATACTGTAGTGTGGAAAAGGATCCATCACGAAGCCGTCAACCAAGCATTCTGTACATCAAACCAAGTAACCCTACGCAAAACTTATTGCTGGGAAACATCACGTTTTACGGTAGGGCTCAATGAAAAGCACTTAAAACATTGTGCTGAGGGATGCATTGAATAGTACGGAGTCAGGGTAGGGTATGGGGTGAGGTATTTAAATTAGAGTTATAATATTAAAAACTTGTATTCATGAAAAGGTTGTAACTTTGACCTGTTCCCAGGTATGGTCTAGAACAAAAAAATATCGCAATGACGGGGAGAACAAATGCCTTTCGGCTACGTTAAGGGTACTTTTGTACTCATTATGTACAGAATCCAACAACAACCGTCGGGCAGTAGCCCACCAGACACAACACCTGTCTAGTCTGAATATCAGAGGAAGAGGAACTATACACTCTTCAACTAATACCCCTATAAGGTTAAAAAAAATTCAATAGTCCATGACTTTTAATTGCAGGTTTTTGTCGTAAATGAATTGATGGAAGATATCGTGTTGCTGGACGGAATCTGTCAGGATATGGCAACAAGAGAAGTGTTCCAGCCACCGACTTATATACCCAGGTTAAAAACTGTTATATGAGGGGGTCCTTTTTACTCGTCGTGGAAATTCTCACTTGCGTCGGAAGTAGCGGGATCTAATGCTTGACCTGCGGGCCTCGTCCTGGGGGGAGTGGGGTGTAAAACTCCCCCCGTTACGTCTCGTAAGAGATGCGTGCGTGGAACACTACGTGCCGCCGTCTCGGGTCCAGCGTGATAGCACCGTCCCCGAATCCGTCGGCCCTGGACCTGGTTAAGGGTCGGATGAGGGGTTCCTGCCCGAACTTCGGTCATGGCGACCAATCTCAACGCACGTGTGGGCGAAGACACAGGTGTCATCTGTTCCCCCACAATACTCGTCCAACGAAATGACAATCCATCGCGACTGGAGTGAGATCAGGCGCACACCTCCACCACGATGTATATGTTGTTATCTGGCGGAACGAATTTGCATTCCCTAGCTACTACTGAAAAGTCAAAACACTTTGCCCGAACCGCTATTCGACCACATGCTCAACATTAGTGCTTGCTACCCGAGACCGTCAATCACGTCGACACAACAATTTATTTGGTACCGCCTAAATCACAGCTATAGTGTGTTCCTTACTTCCAGAACCGCCCACCGCCTCATCTTCCCCAAGTCCTCACAGCTGATAGTGTCCGGCAGCTGTCCGGAGACGAAGCTGCTGATCGTGCCCGCCAAGGACACGGACGAGCTGGACATCATGGAAGACGAGCTCGATGATCTGCAGTGTGAACTGGTAACACTTGGATTCAGTCGTCATCTGCCTAGTCTTCAATCACCACCACCAGATCCAGCTAGCTGGATGCCACTAAACACCCGTGTTTTACAGGAGACGATCTGACAACCCAAATATTCGGCAATACGATACCCGTTGGTAAATCTGGTTGTCAAACTTTCAGGCTTTTTACTGTCAAAGATCTACAAATGAAGCCATAGCCGACTTATTGTGCTTTCCGGAGAACGGATAGGTATCGGTATGCAATGAATGGTCACCCATCTGCGGAATGACCGCGGTAAGCGTTGCTTAACCTTGAAGATATACCCCCTACTGCTTTTATTATGTAGCCAGGTATCACGAGTCTAGTGAATTAAAGATATATAATGTGTCCTACGCAGATCTCCAACGTATCGTCCCGCTGCCTGTACCACCGGGTAGCGCGGCGCGTGTCGACGGAGTCCCGCGCGCCGTCCGCGTGGCGCGGGCGCAGCAAGCGGCGCCGCGCGGGCAAGCGGGTCAACTACCGCGAGTCCGTGTGGGGCAAGCAGATCTGTTAGTGGACCAAGTGTTCAACACCAGTATAGAAAAAAATAGACAAATTCCACCAGATAACTGATTCAAATTTATCTGGTGGAATTTGTCTATTTTTCCACTTTGCCCGACCCGGGAATCGAGCCCAGGACCTCATGCTCAGTAGTAGCACTAGCGACCACTGGATAAATGAGACAGCGTCTTATTAAACATGTATACGTTAATTTGTATGTTAATTTGCAGCGTCACAGATCATGGGCGGCACGAGCGAGAGAGAAATGTCTTCCAAGTATTACAAGCCGAGCGTAACGGACATTGTTAGTACCTATTATCTTATAGTTTACGCTTTTTCGAAAGATTTTTTGAGGGTTCCTAACCCTGGGCGGAACACCGCCGTGTTCTCGTAGCGGCGATCGGCGGCGGCGACCTATCGCGTCCGGCTCTGGTTCAATCTATGGTCCGGAGCGAGAGAGAATGGGACGCCGTCACCTCCTTCTGCGAAGCAGTCATGCTAGCGAAGGAGGCGGAACGTGAGAGGGAAATAACCTCTCGTCCCAGCCGCCGCGGGAGACGCCCCGGGCATCGGGGGTCACGTGGTGGCTTCCGGCCACCGTAGACGTGGACCTGTGGACGGAGAGTAATGGGCTAGCTCGCCGTCCGTCCGTCTTTTGACGACCGGCCGTGTAGACGGCGCGTTGGTGTTCCACGCGCGCCTCAAAGAGATGTCAGCAAACAGGGAGGGGCCCGCAAGGGCCGATGCCTGCCAGGGCTGCGGGACTGTTTGAAAGAGATACCGTGGCCCTGGAACACAAAGGGCAAGGAAGGAACATGGATGGGTTTTAGTCAGTACAAGTCTGACTGCCCAGAGCGGGAGAAGTCATTTGATGATTTCACATCCAAAAAAAAAAGAGCTATGCGGTCTGACTGCCTAGGAATGTTTATTTTTCATCTTAACAAATCGCCGCGCCGGTTAAAATCAACCGCATGTGACTAAAAGAGTGATGAATATAAATGTTGATGAATGAAGAGGGAGAGGAAGACCAAGGAAACGATGGATGGATTGTTTGAAGAATGATATGAAAGACAAAGGAGTAAATGATAGCGTGACGGTTGACAGAGGAGAATGGGAGAAAAAACGTGTTGCACCGACCCCAAGTAACATGAGACAATGATGAGGTCGCCAGTTAAAATATTTCAGGAATAATTGATACTCTTCTGCTCTTACAATAGGGATGTTTCCTGAGTAAAAAAAATATGATTCTATTTTGTTCGTCAGTTAGATTATCGAAAAATATTGGATACGTATTTTTTGTCAATAAAAACTGACGAAGATAAAACGCATCAAAGATGAGTCGGGGGCTTGTGACGTTACTTAGCCGGTGAACAGTGTACTCACATTGTGACGTTACACGAGTTTTCGACGCACTGTATCGTCTTCATTTTTTGTTTATGTGAAAAAAGAAAAAATACGTTTCCAAAATTTTTTGGAAATCTTTACTGACAGACTAATTCGATTTTTTTTGTATACTTCCCTATTTATTTACCTACCTAGATAGACCTAGGTAGGGCGCGAAGCATGTCTTTACATACTACCTGCAGTATTATATCTCCCTCTTCCTGTAATCCATCCAAGGGTTGTCTTGATTAAAGCGCTTAAAGCGATAAGACCGCCCATTGGTGTCACCTTGAAATGTTTTCTGTCATGTAAATTGTGTATAGTGTACATAACAGTAGAAGGGTAAATTTTGTAAGAGGTAAGCCGGAGTACAAATCTTTAATGTGATTCTATTATTTGTCTATATAAAATACTGACTGTGACATTTTTCAAAGAGAATCCGTTAGGAATCGAGTTGCATGGAACCTTCGCCACTGGTACATAATAAAGAATATTCCGTCTATCTTCTTTTATACTCCGCTTAGTCCTCATCTCCGTAAAGACCCTCTTTCTAGCCATATCATCTTTCACACAGCCCATCCATCGTTTCTTTGAGGGAAAAACCTAATCACTAAGTTTTTTATTGCAGCCTGAAAAACTGGAATCCACGAAACCGAGAGGTGAGATATAATGTATTAATAGGTACCTATGTTAATTTTTTTAAACAGTTTTGAATCGTGATCTTTTGATTTTCGATGACAAACCGGGACAGTGCCAAAACGGGCATAACTCAATTTTATTAGGTACACGAGGCTAGTTGACATGGTCAAAAATAAAATATAAAAATACGTAGAAATAAGGCCACTCATCTTAAAAACTACCATCACCGTACAGAAATTAAATATTGGGGGACAATATAATTGTAAAATTGGATTTACTGATAATAATTATTACATTTGATCCCAAATAAGTATGACGTCACAACGTGCTATTTCATACAAATCACGTACACATTTTGCGTTTTGACAGTTCATAAAAAAGTAACTATTTTGACTTCCTGTCACATACCCTATTACGGCTGTGAAATTGGCATTTACGAGTCATGGGTTCGAAATTTCGAATAAAGAATTGATAAAATAATAAGTAGCTCCTTATACCTACCTAGATTTACACCACCTAGATTTTTCACCTAGATTTTTTTAAAGTTTATTGTGAATGTGAGATTTGTCCTAGTAAAGCGTAATAGCAACATCTATGCTTGTCGCGAAACATAGTTTAATCAAAATACAACAACTTGACCCTGATTTGCAAAAACGAAAAATTGAATTCCGCTGAAATTGAAGACTGACAGATATTGTTAAAGCAGTATTTTGGGTACTTAAACCTTAAATAGGCCACAATACCATAACATTAGGCCAGAATATAATTATTTTGCACAGAAATGATGAAAGTGCCCTCATCTATCATTCCTGCGCTCACAGGGCCTGCCGTCGCACAAGCGCACGGCGCGGCTGGCCCGGCTTCTGCGCAACTTTCAGAAGAAGAGGTGAGCATTTATAAGCATAATCAGCCTATAATGTTCCCACTGTTGGGACACAGGCCTCCTTGAGAGGGAATAGGCTATAATCCACCACGCGGGCCCAGTGGGGCTTGGTAGATTTCACATGTCTTCGATTCTTTGGTACTAGGACATGCCGCACAGTGGAACGAATGTATGGGAGCGGTTGGACGTAGACATGTCCGAAAAAAAAGAGTAAAATTATGCCAAACTAATGATGCCATCTTATTCGATTACTTAATGCCTTCATAACTTGTGGTGATGAATTTCTTCATAACTCCCATATTTCGGGAGTAATTTGAGAAAATGTGAAATTTTACTATGAAAATGAGTGTATCGAGCTCTCTCCCTCCTGATTCCGGGCTTGTTTCAAGTAGCGGTCTCTAATATCATAATGCTAATACTAAGAGCTATATTTAATACTAAGACACATAGTGCGCCAAATGTGCACTTTCTGGGATAAAGAGTGATGTTTATTTTATAACACAATTTTTTTATTTTTTGTTTATTTTGTTGATTAAAACCGTTTTTCTAAAGGTTTACCTTATTACAATAACATTTCTGAGCAGCCAATTAGAGAAGATATAAGCTAATTAGGATATATAATTAGGGACTTAAGGTTTACATATAAAACTGATGCACTAATGATTACTGATAAGAACATTGCTATTATTTAATTACTAAATGGCTCTTAATACACTAATTTAGCATGCATCATTTACTAATTATCACAATAACTAATTACCTTGCAATATTTAACAAAGGATACCTGGGATACCTGGATTTTATATAAATAGGTCACTATTAGTAACTTTAAAATCAGTGTTGATTTACACCTCGTTGTATCCAAGCTAATCTCGCAATGTATTTTCCAAATTTTAATACAAATCTTGATATTCACGTTGCTTTATGCGCACGCGCACATAAAGATTTACGCGACTTTAACTATTTGTTCAGTGTTTTAAAAGATAACAGTTGTGTTCAGTTATGTGAAAGTGCTGAAACAAGTTTAAAAGACTGGTGTCGTCGATTTTGCTACCGCATTTATGCAAAATGGACACAGTCTGGAAGAAGCACAGATAAGTTTCGGAAGAAACATGAGATTTGGCTACAGGCTGCAATTCAATGGCCGGAATTACAGAATGAAAATATGGAACCTTCTACAGAAAATATAAGTGACGTCATCGAGCCCATAATTTCTCCTGCTAAATCTGATGCTTCAACTTGTACACATCCTAGTCCTCGTAAATCTTTTGAGGACCTTAGTAACCGGCAAAAAAGAAGACGCACTGAAGATAGTCTTTCATGCAGCAGTAGCAGCGCTGAAATTATGTTTTCGGCCGAAAGGGCGCTTCAAAAGGCAGGACAAAGCGATACAGCTTATGTTATGAAATACTTGACGGAGAATCCAGAAGAGGCCTCAAAAATCAAAGCCTTCATTGAAGGTAAATCAATTCAGGTACGGGAAATATCCCCTTTGAAGGCATTGGCTCTTTATGTATCGATGAACTTATCGAAATGGCGCTATAACACTCTTCGGGATTTCAACACTCAAGAAGGAGCTCTTCAATACCCGAGTTACTACATGTTGGTTAAAGAAAAAATTAAGTGCTATCCGGCCAAAGAAGATCTCACAGTTACAGAGAGCTCTGCAAAAATCAAATTACAAGCCTTGATGGATTTAACCTCAAGAAGACTTATTAGGTCGTTAGAAACCCCTGTTGATCCCAATCAACAGCTCGTATTGACCAGCAAATGGGGTTTTGACGGATCATCTAGCCAAAGCATTTATCATCAAAGGACGAGTGAAGATGAGCAAATCGATCTTGCTAGTAATTTTATGATTAGTCTTGTACCACTGCGGCTCGTCTCAAAAGGTGTAACAATTTGGGAAAACGAGCGACCATCTTCCACTTCATTTTGCCGGCCAATATTGTTTAAGTTTATAAAGGAAACCAAAGAAAATGTGCAGAGAGAGATGGCTGAAATCGAAGCAGAGATTGAAGCCTTAACTCCATCCACCATCACTGATGGAATTAGTGTCAAACACCAACTGCTGTTGACAATGATTGATGGTAAAATTCATTCCATTATATCCGATACAGCAGCTTCAGTGTGTGACATATGCAAGGCTTGTCCTAAAGAAATGAATAATTTAGAGTTAATCAAAGATAAACACGCAAACGAGGACATGTATAAATATAGCTTAAGCACCCTTCACGCTTGGATTCGCTCAATGGAATGCTTATTACACATTTCCTACAAATTAGACATAAAATCATGGCAAGTAAGGGGTGATATAGCAAAAAGGCAAGTTGATGACAGGAAGAAAAGAGTTCAAGAGGCTGTAAGAAGAGAAACGGGCTTACTTCTCGATGTTGTGAAACAAGGCAGTGGATCCACCAACAATGGCAACTCGGCAAGGAGATTTTTTGAAAACTACACTAAATCTGCTGAACTGACCGGAATAGATGCTATGCTTTTAAGAAAAATCTGTGTGATCTTGCAGTGTATTTCATCAGGAGAGAAGATCAACGTAACTAAATTCCGAGAGTTCTGCTTTGATACTGCTAAGCTTTACGTGGAGTTATACCCATGGTATTATATGCCTTCTTCACTTCATAAAATTTTAATGCATGGGCCAGACATAGTTCAGAACATGTCAATTGTGCCCATTGGTTTTCTATCCGAAGAGGCATCTGAGGCTAGAAATAAAGATTTTAGAAAATATAGAGAGGGGCATTCTCGAAAGCATAGCAGTATCTCATGCAATGAAGATATTATGCACAATCTTTTACTGTCTTCTGATCCACTTGTTACAAGTATCCGTCCAAAAGGAAATAAGTTTGTAAAAAAATCTTCTTTTAAGGAATTTTATGAGCTTACGGATTCTGAGAAAAGTGATATCGAATTTGTTAACATAAATGATTTAGCGGACATCGATTCTGAATTTGAATTAATTGATGATGATGATGATGACGAAGATAATTAAATGATGTTATTGTTTTAAAATGTGTAACTTAGTAAATTAGAGCTTACATCTTAATTATTTATTGTACTTTTAATGAAACTAGGTAATTTATTATCAACTTACTTAAAAGTCATACTCTCATCAGTTCTTGTGAATATTTTTGTTAATATATATTTCTGTATATATATAATATATTTATAGACCTCTTAATAAGTCTGTCTGCGGTTTAAAGTAAATACAAATGGGGAAAAAACGTTTTTTTTTTTAAATTTTCATTTCCTTTTATCCCAGAAAGTGCACATTTGGCGCACTATGTGTCTTAGTATTAAATATAGCTCTTAGTAATAGCATTACGATATTAGAGACCGGTACTTGAAACAAGCCCGGAATCAGGAGGGAGAGAGCTCGATACACTCATTTTCATAGTAAAATTTCACATTTTCTCAAATTACTCCCGAAATATGGGAGTTATGAAGAAATTCATCACCACAATTTATGAAGGCATTAAGTAATCGAATAAGATGGCATCATTAGTTTGTCATAATTTTACTCTTATTTTTCGGACATGTCTACGTCCAACCGCTCCCATACATTCGTTCCACTGTGTGCCGGTTTCCTCACGATGTTTTCCTTCACCGTTTTGAGAGCAGTGGTGATGAAATAAATTACACAAAGTAATGCGCCTGCCTGGGTTCGAACCCACGGCTCAGTGGCCCAAAAAGTGAGACAACCAGTCTTACCAAGGGGTATTGTATTAGCCAGTACTAACTGGGTTATGGAGGTCAGATAGGCCGTCGCTCCATGTCAAATACTGGTGTTCAGCTGCATCCGGTTACACTGGAAGCCGACCCCAACATAGTTGGGAAAAGGCAGATGATGAGTAGTGACTTTCTTCTGTCTTTACGGGGCTGCTATTAATTTGTTTTTCTTTTTACAGTTATACAATACGATGCTGTCGAAACTGAAAAGATCATCCATAGGGGGCAACAGAAATGCCAAATGAAGACAACTACCATTATTTGTATTTTAAGAGATTTAAAAAAATATTTTTTATATAATAAAACCATGAATTTACTTTGTATGTTATTCGTTTATTGATAGTGTTTGTTAAGTTTTTTAATGTAATGTTAGTTAATAAATATTTATAGAAGTTTTCAAAGATTTGTTTTATTTTTTAACATCATTGGTTTGGATGATTAGAACTCAATTTTAGTAGGCAGTAGCCAATTTTCACACCTGTATGGAATAGCATAGATAGTACCTGGACGACCGAGCGTAAGTCGCGGATAACTTTACTTGCCAGATGTAGGATTTTGTTGTTTAGTTCGTTTACTCTATCATAGATGGCGCTGTGGTACTTTTTGTTCCATGTTGCTTAGTACTTTTTGTAGTGCCGCTAATAATTGTATGGCCAACAGATAGCTGTTCCGGGGCTGGCTGTTTGTGTAATGTGAGTTTAGTTGAAGAAATTAGTTCAACCCTATATTGCAAATTTCATCGAAGTAATTAGTGCCGTTTTCGAGAACGTGATTACAAATATTGCTCATTTGACCTTTTTAACGCCACTGTCACATATACGTGACAAGCAAGCGCGTGCTCTGTACGCCGACAAAAAATATGTGACAAAATGGTAGGTGAAATTGTGGCCAGGCGTGAAGGGCACGCGCGTGCGTTTGTGCTCTGGCGTTAATAAGGCTAGTAATAGTGTAGGATGTAATAAATATAGAATACGATACCGGTCTTCGAATCATTGATGAGCCCAACTGACAGACCGTCAGACCCTGTCTGTCCTTAGTTCCTGAGATTAGAATAGGTAGATTTTATTTCCTTATACTTGAAGAAAGTAAGTAACATATGTGGATAATACTTCCCTATAAAATCCCGAAATTATTTTTAACAACATGACATACCGCCTTGTAATTCCCGGAGAGTGCCGCAGAAGTGTACCTACCTAACAGTACGACGTAATAGGGGGCCCGAGCCTATTGCCATCAACCGGGCACAAGTTCTGGCTCCGTGGCTGCTGTTAAAGAAATTCCTGATTGAAAAACCCGATAACACTTTGCCCGACCTGGGAATCGAAACCAGGACCTCATGCTCGGCAGTCGCGCTTGCGATCAGTAAACCAATGCAGTCTTAAGATTATAATTTTTAAGTTCCGAAATGAAGTTGTTTAAATTAGAGGGAGGTTAGTATCCACCTACCTACTACCTACTTACTTCCTTGATGTTTAGGCAAAATAAACTCAATCTAGGTTTTCAGATTTCTGCTGATGATGGATGGAATGGATGGTTCAAATAAAAACTCATCTTGGCTTTTATACCAATTTATTTTAAAACTAATAAAAAAGAACATTACTTAAAACATGGACCGAATGCAAAACATTTGGACCAACGATTATGAAATGAGAAAATTATAATTAAAATATAAGTTTTTGTTATTTTAACTTTTTTAATCTGTATTGCAATCGTAAACTTACTATTTAGGAATGTGAAGAATGCTTTATTTTATCATTTAATGGTTTAGCACCAAATAAGAATATAAACTGCACTATCTTATTATATTTATAAATTTTATATCCACTTTAATTATTGCTTAAAAAATAAAAAAAAAACGTGAATAAATTAAATGCAATTTTGTCGCAAATCAAGCTATTCAGCAAAATAATATTATTCCCTGTAAACCAATCAGGGCCCTTTTGAAATAAATTAAAACTTTTTCTTGGCCTGCAAAATTATTTTCAAAAACATAAATAAAATCAAAAATATTTGCGAGACCGTTCACCAAAAATCCTTTCATAAAATAGTAAAAAAAAAAAACAAAATTTGTGCAGCACTACTTGTGTGGACATTAAAATTCTTTATAATTATTTAATACAACACTGGATAACTATGTACTGAATTACACTATACATAATATATACTATATTATTCTGTTCTTCATATTTCAAAATACTAATGAAATGGTTTGTGCTCACACCTATTAAAATATAAAGGTGAATGAAATCGTCTTAAATATACAAAACATAAACATCATGTATTTTCCAACATTTTTTTATTCATTTTATTGCCTGTATGATGTTAGTTCCATACAGAAACTTGTTCAGTTTGATGGTCTAACAACAATCTTTCATATGACCACACCTTTAAGATACACATAAGAGGCGGTTCACGTGATATAAGGTTACTGCTATGGACATTAGCGATAATAGAGGACCCAGAATTCAGGCTCTGAATGAGAATGGTCATGCCATTGAAGGGGAGAAAGCTGATACTGAGACACATGAGCCGTTTCAATATATTTCTGAACAGTATACTATGTATCTATGTTTTATGTGGTGTGAGCAGCAACCATTTAGCTCTAAGTACAGTAACACACTTTTAAACAGTCAACAAACGAAGTTATAATGCGTTTTTTACACAACAACAATTAACTCTCATTGTAATAAAGCTACAAATACATAGGACTTGAAAAAAAAAACCTTGGAAATGGGTGTGGCTACCCTAGATATTCAGCCCTGGTTTCAATAATGCTGGCTGGCTATCTTTTGACAAAGGAAAGACAAATTTTTTTTTTGCTTTGTTATGCTGTGTGGTTGATTTTGCACTTTGCGGTAGATAGAATAGATGTTAGTTGTAAGTGCGATGTTCTTATATCAATATCCACATATTATTTATTTATTTTTTACAAATGGCCAACGCCCTGGTATGTCGACATGACATATTTATTTATTTATTAAAAGTCGTTTGTGATAACTGATTCTAATGTATTTGTAGCTTTTTTAGTGCTCGTCATTTAAATATTTATAGACATTTCTAGTAATAACAAGTCAATTGAAATAAGCTCATTTTTTATTCCTAGAAATGACTGAATATTCTATAAACAGGCAATTAAAAAGCCTTATACTGATTAGGTTGCTATAACAAGACAGGGCCGAATATAATAACACGTTATAAATAAATAAAGTGCTTATTTATAATACAAAATATTCTTAATATATCAATCTAACCACTAGGCAGAATACACGATTCTAACTTGGCAACATAAAGAGATAAAAAGCTTTATTTTAAATGCTGGTAACACATTTTGTGTAAGAAGTCTTTATTTCAGAATTGTGCCAAGTTCGAACCTTGTTTATTTTGGTCTTATTTACATTAGGTATTAGAAAGAGAAGGAATAGAATGTCAATTGAATATGAACATGGAATGTTTTATTTGCACAAGTGTTCTATTGTCCTATGATTGAGAAATGAAAATATGGGAGTATAAAAATGCTATGAATCTGAATTCAGACTTAAGAATCTAGTGTTGAAGAGAGGTACATGCAATTCAAGTAATAATGCGCGTTGTCACTAAGACCAAGAAACACTTAAATGTAATGCGTAAGCCACTAGCGCACTTGTGTTAGGCATTACATTTAAGTGTAGCCGTTTTAGAGAAAACGGGCAGAAGTCTTTATTTCTGTGGAAGTTGACTCCAATGACCTTTAAATAGTGCAACGTTATTGTCATGTTTTTGTGTTGCCATCCAGAAAAAACTAGGTTACTCCTTATCAAACTACTGACTACTCTATCACCCCGAAAAGTTATTTATAAATTGTTACAAAATAAAATATTTCCATTCAAAATGCCTAATGTAAACAAGTTTCATGATACAAGTTATCAAGGTAGATAGATAAACTAACAGAAATCATTCAGTTGCGTAACACTAATTTTTAGATATGGTATCACTTTTTGATATTGGCAGTTTTGATGTTATTGCATTGATATTGTTGATGGCAAGACCGATAAGGCTCAGTGGTTATAAAAACATGCCTCTTATTCACATAAAGAAGGCTACTGTTATTAAAATTTCTGAAGAAAGAGACAACAATATGAGCTAAATTTCTCAGTCATAACTTGGCTAGAGAAGTAACGGGCCATGTCATCTTCTATCTCTTTCTTGCATGTTGCATGTCCAGTTCAGGTCACACCATCATAAGGCATTATGTGATTATGTGTTTAGGAGAATGAGATTTAAAATTAACTAAAAACTCTTTCTACTATAACATTGTTTTAATTCTGATATTATCTTCTGTAGATCTACCTAACAACCTCAATATTTTTCCGTGATATGTGCCCTACTTCCTGGGCTGTTGGATATTTGTGGGAGGCTTAAAATTGACATGCGCTGGAGGCTTAGGACTATGTGCCACCTGAGCGGCTTCCGGAGTGAAGTCCGCATTACCTCTGTTTGGTGCTCCCGAGATAGATATGGGGTTTGAAGGCACGGGTGATGGTCCGGCGAGGCCAGTTAAGTCTTCAACCACTGGTTCCTTGCCAGTTTCTTTAGTGTGGCCCGTTTTGTTTTGAGTGATTCTCATACCTCCAGCTTTTACTGTAAATGTAAATGACAAACTATTTAGTAAATGATTTCTTGTCAGTGTGAGTATTTGATTTTTATTACAGTGTGAAAATTGAATTTGTTATGCTTGTGAGTCAGACATAGATGCATCAAGCGTAATCAGAATTTTAGGTTATATATAGATTAGACCATTTTATTTTGACTTAAACCAGTTATTTTGTTGTGTACGTATTTATTCCAATACAGAACCAGAATGGATGCCTATCAATAAAAAACCGAATAAGATTCTAGTTTGAAATAAGTGTACTTTATTTTTATGGAAAAATCTGTTTTTTATTTACAAATTACGTTGAAAAAAAGGTAATATGCGTTACGCTGACCGCCCGGCGACCTTGGAGTTAGTTTCTTTGTTTAACAACACGCAATCAATCGTAACATGGAACATACTGAATATGACGTCATGCTCAAATTCAAGGCCTTTAAACTTGATTGCATTGGAGTTTATAAATAAATCAACTTGTTTACACATTTTTCGTTATGTATTGCGAATATTTTGTTTGTGAGAATTATATTTTAAGCATTTATGTAGTTTTGTAACCTTTTAATGTTTTTTTATTAAGACCGAAAGTCTTTTTTTACACCTGATTATACATAAACAAAGGCATTGGAAACACTTTTATACCTGCCGGGGGATGACCAGCCTTAAGTTGAGTAGTCTCTTCAGTGGACGACATGATGAAAACAGTAATATTTGATTGTAAATAGTTAAAAATGCCAACGTTGCACTACACTGTTTTAGGTAAATTGTACTTCGTCTTCAACGTGTAATTATGATTCGATGACACGGCAGCGGCTTCGATACCGATGGCGAATTGTCAAAATGTTAGTGATGTGCACTACTTGTTCAAAAGTTCTTAGTCGATTACAAACTAGATTACTAAATTATTTCAAGTTTTTAATCTGACATAAATACTACAATTAACACTGAAAAGGGGATATTTACCGATAGTTTTGTTTTTGTTTTTATATCTAGTACTCAAAACAATTATTAAACATGTTAAATATCTAGTCTTCAGTGTTACTGAAAAATCATTTTAATCTTCGGTGTGAGAGAGACTACAGACAGAATGCTTTATGATCCAATTTGAACAAAATGAATTTACAAAATTATATTTTTGTCATTTTGTTTAGACATATTTGGCTAATTTTGTCACAAAATTCCCTCTTGCACATTAAAAGAATAAAATTTTTAGTCGATTTTCAAAATGTATCAATAAATCCTTATCGGCGTCGTACTTTGCAGGTAACGTCAATAGATGACGCTGTTTGTATTTTTATTACGATCTCCACGAGGCGAGGGCTTATGAAACTATTTTATCTAGATTTTCTTTTGTGGAAATTTTATATATACGCACGGGTTATAATTATCTGAACATTCACTACAACCACGTTGGCAGTGCTTAGTTTAGTACCGCAGAATTAGATTCCTACCTGCCTACTCTTAGACTATGTCCACGCGCGTTGCGTCAGTGTTGCGTCGACGAAGCGCTATCGCTGCGTCGTTTTAATAGCGATATTGTACACACGGTGCGCTGTGTCAACGCAACGCACACACGACTGACTGCAGCCCCCGTGACGAAACGGGACGGGTGTACTTATTACCGGAGCGACAGTGCTCAGTTACGTCATAGTAAAGAAGTGTATAGCCTGTGGTCGGCAATGCGTCAAACTATTTGCGTTGCGACTACGCAACGCAATGCAATGCGCCATGTGGACTGGCTCTTACTCAGCAGTACCTAAGCACCGGGACGGGCTCAGGTTTCGCCAGATATGGTATATAATAATGCAATCTTTGGCACGGTCAGTGGCATCGCTACTCCTAATAGGGCTCTGTTAGCCTCATCATCCACAGCCCGACTTCACCCACTGCTGGGTATAGACCTCTCTTTGCTTGTGCCAAGCTCCACGTCCCTGTGCCAATCTCATCCAAGATATTCCCGCAATGGCTACGATGTCGTCTGCTCATCTCGCCGCCGGACGGCCAACACTCCTCCTAGGGTATCAATATTTTTTTGCCCTTTGAACCCAAGTGCGACGGAGCTCAATAAGAAGCTCTTTGACAAAATACAGTTTTGTTTTATATTAGACTGAGTCCATACCATGTCATGTCACCGCTAGAAAGTATGAAACGATATTTTGGAAGCTCTTCTTCTAAAATATCTTAAAGTGCGTCCATTTGACTAAACTTTTGCTATATAACACGTCTAAATAATACAACATTGCTAATCTCTCTATTGAATCATGTTAAATAACCATGTTTTATAACATGCTAGGTTAATAGTGTGGACACACCCTTAGATAAAGTTGTTTACTTTAGCAGATTGTAATTAATGTCCGTTTTCACTTTAACTATAGGCAACACCTAAATAATGGCTAAGTAAAGCGCACTGTTGGATTTTTAGCGGTCGGCTCGTCATCTAATACCGCGTTTTTTTATGGGCATTAATTTCGCTATATTTGATAGGATTCTCGATTAGTGCTAGTGAAACAAGAAAAACATCATTAGAAATTCAAATGAAAACTCCAACATATTATTTCCAAGCCTTTATTCTGAACCTCCTCTGCGGTACCACCACATCGGCGTCGTCCCTGCCAGGCTTCATCATGTCTTTTTGCAGCTCCACTATCATCCGCAGCATGAAGTTTATGACCTGGCTGCTGGTGCCGTCTCGCAGTCTTTCGAAGTCCTGGGGAGCCACAATTAAAATATTTTACAAAATAAATTAAATGACAAAATCTTAGGTTGAGAAATCATAAAATAGTAAATTCGAAATCGTAGATCCGCCCAAAATCATAAAACCCCAAAGATCACCACCTGTTTTTTATCATCAGGATTACAGCCAAAAGACGTAGACGTTCTTTGCTGGATGCTGGCCTCCAAAGACCACGCCAATGCGCTGTCTACTTCCTGATCTGTATCGAGGGGTTCACTTTTTTGTTTAAATGTAATTGTATTTTCCTTGTAATGATATAGTATCGTAAAACAGGGTGAACTGGGGTCGTAGAAGGAATGGTAAAAATAATTTGGTACAATTTCCAACATTTTATGTGGCATATGCACATATGCCAAAATAACTTGGCTAGGAGACACTTTCGCCGGGAAAGTTTTTGGTTGTTGAAATGTACTGTGAGCGGCTAGCGCAATTTTAGTTTTGTACCTTACGTGTAGGAAGACATCGTCCGTTGACGCAGACAGTCTGATGCGTCAGGGAGGCGAGCAGACGCTTCAGTATGTCCACCTTCTTGTTGGCAGCGAGGGGGCGCAGGCGAGTCACGAAGCGGAGGAGGTATTCTAGGAGCATTATGTCTTCCTAAAAGGAAGAAAAGCCTGATGAAAGTTTGAAGTTAGTTTGTAACTTGTTTGTCAACATGGGGCACTTGAGTGTGTTTTCTGCGAAATTTGTGAATGTTTATAGATCGAGTTATGTAAGATGCAGTACGAGACAAACATCCAGGCGGGTCGCACACGGGTCGTTCTGGCTCTCGTTCAAAGTCTCCGTGTTTAGTTTTGTGTATTTCTGGTGACTTTAGCAGGCAATCTGTGCTAAACGTATCCATATGACCGGCTGCAAAATTCCGGGAATGCATTTTTCTACTAATTTGAAATAAAACATCCATAACTATTTTGTTACCATTGTCAAGGCCAGCACACACGACTCCACGTTGTAAGCCCTCCCAACGATGAGCGACAGATCTTCTCTGTCCAGCACTGGCTGCTTCAGACCCTCCAGCCATTCGAATAGTAGCCCTGTCAGAATTGTAGGGTCGTTCTGCAAGCATAGGAGGTATGATGACAAACGATTTTATTGTCCCTTTTCAACACCAACAATAAGAGAATAGGTCGTAATCTGACTTTATGTAGTTGAAAATAGAGCGACTGCCTATCTGTTACCCAGAACCCAGGTAATGGGTAACACGATCCCTTTGGCAGGCTTTATCTGAGAAGAGTTCATGACGTGGGGCAAATCTTAGCTCATTAGAATAAGTGGTGCACCCATGATTCTTCTGATTAGCTGGCGCTGATTAGGTTGACTTGGAGTGTTGCTATTCTTGAGGGTTCTCCCATAAATATGTGGCCTAAATCCTAGCATTGGGAACATTATAGGCTGGTAAGGGTAACCTTCGAATATAGGTAAGAAGGAAAGTGCATAATGGAGGAGTTCGTGGGTAAATAATAACTGCTGCTCTGGTCGATCTTCAGGTTAAACCGCGCTTGCATAGGTTGGTCCGTAGATGGTTCACCCATTACACCACCGAGTTTCCTCCGTGCCTCGGAAAGCATGTTAAGCTCTTGGTCCCGGCTGTCAATTGTAGATCTTTGACAGTCGTTACGTAGCCCGAAAGTCTGTCAAATAGTCTTACTAACGGGTATCGTATGAACCAGTAACTGGGTTGTGAAGGTCAGATAGGCAGCCGCTCCATGTAATATTCAGCTACATACGGTTAGACTGGAAGCCGACCCCAACACAGTTGGCAAAAGACTAGGCAGACGAGGAATCTGCATACCGGTGATAATTACCTCTGTGTTGATTTTGTCAAACGCCTCTCGGTGCTGGTTTATTTCATTGCGAAGTGTCTTTAAGTACTTCTGCCTTTCGTCTGGAAGACTGTGGTGGTCTACTGTAAATGCCTGCAAGATGAAAAAGTCATGAATTGACAGTATAACCTTTATTTTGTATTTTATGAAGACAGGAGAAGATCATCTAATTATACTATCGGAATGGCCCAAGCATGAGATGATGAGATCCCGTAAAAGCTCGTGTAATGACAAAGACTATAATGTTAGCAAGGTTGGAACTGATTGTGGTATGGCATCTTAAGGATATTATTTACAAACGACGCATTACAACTTTTGTGACGTCATGCAAATCCTGCATCGCATGCATTTTTCCATGCATCTATCCTTTTCTGTCACTCAGAACCGTCATTTGCTAGCGCGAGAAACTGAGTGGTAGTATTATCACATATGGCAGCACGATGACTCCACTTGCGCGGTGCAGGATTTGCATAAAGTCATGAAGGAAACGCAAATGTGTTGGCTCGTTGAGAAAGTCTTTTATTTCGCCTCATAAGAGCAAGACACGGATGAGGAAAATGTGACTAAGAATGTGGATAGGTATAAGAGTGGAGTAAGACCAAATAAACGATGGACGGACTGTGTGAAGGAGAATTCTGATGAGATGACAAGTTCGAATAGTGAAGTATGAGAAGGGATGCTGCGCCGACCCCAAATGAATTGCGATAACGGCAGGAGAAAGATGATGATGATGATGAAGAGCAATCCACGTTTCACCGCTAAGCCCCACGACCCTACATGACTTGCGAAGCGACGCGAGGGAAACAAGTAAAGCACGAATCCCATGCAGGGCTTGAAATACCGGTAAAAATATGGTATCGTTACAGCCTTTGTGCAGATATCGTTAACCAATAAATAACGTTATCATATTTAACGTTATATCTGGCACATTTTATCGTTAAAAATATGTATCGTTAAAATCTACGCTATCGAAAAATGTATCGTTATCTGTTAGTTTTGTTACCGTCGCTCTCGTCCAATCGCAAAAGAGTGGCAGACTGCGTCGACGCTAAGACTATGCCCTACGACTATTTGCGTGTTTAATATTCTCTTTGCTATTCTGAGTTGTGCTTGTTCTTGTGTTCTGTAAGCGCGTGCGACTGCCGTGAGAGTTGAGAAGACTACAAACGAAATGGCAACAGCACCGGATAGTTCGTTAGAGGAGCGCGCGCCTCTGCCGCCACGCTTCGAAAGAACGGCAACGTCGCATAAAATAACCAAAACATACCGTTAATAGTTACCACTATTTTTACAGTAACATTAAAAATACCGTTAATTTTTAACGCAATTTTTAATGTTATTATTATGTTAAGCTACTAAGTAACACTACCAAATCGTACCGATATGCCAGGTATCTCTACGGAAATACCGTTACTTAACGTTACTTTTAATGTGAATTAGTATCGTTTTCAAGCCCTGATCCCATGACGTAATCGCATAGCCCTAGGCTCCTAGGTTGTGAACACGGCTACCCTAAGCTTACAGTAATCCTCATCATTTAATTAAAGACACCATAGTTACCTCATAAATCTGAACAGCAGGTATACTGCCGTTGTTCGCCGTGCCTGTGATTTTGCTGACTGACTCCAGGTTGCGCTCGATGTCTTCCTCTACTGGGTCTCGCCATTCCACCATTGGTAGGGGTGCTCTGTTGTGATCTGTAGTCAATGGAAGGAAGTATTGAGAAGAGGCCGATTGTGAGCAGAATTTCATTCTTAAGCTAAACCAGTTCGTTTTCACGGCTTCCAGTCTAACCGTATGCGGCTGAATCTAATATTTTACTTGGAGGGACTGCCTATCTGACTTCCACAACCTTGTTAATACTGGGTAATACGATACCCCTTGGTAAGACTGGTTGTTAGACTTTCGGGCCACTGATTACCTGTAACGACTGTCAAAGATCTACAAATGACAACCGAGACCAACGGCTTAACGACTTAACGTGCTTTTCGAGGCACGGAGGAAACTCGGTATGGTCACCCATCCAGTGTGGTGGGCTTGTCATAAAAAACACAATTACCAAGATCAGTAGCGGCTTCCTCAGGAGTGGTAGGATCGGGAGGCTTGCTCTTTCTTAATTTGTACACCATAAAGGACTTGTAGAAAGGCTTGTTCTTGACGCGGAAGTCCAGACCGACGCTCTGATGGCACCCGCACAGCTTCAGGAGACGTTCGCAGAGGCAGTATACTATCTGAAAGATATGATGAAAGCTGGAATAAGTCTGGTTGGGTCCTTCTTGTAAAGCTGGAAATTTCTGTTGTTCTCTATTGTTTTTAATTCACCTTGGCAGAGATATAAGTTAACTGATCGTAGAAGGACGTTTCTAGAGAGTCTATACAGGGTGATTAGATGTTGTAATTTGCATGAAAAATGTCATACATTAATTTTGAGAAAACTACCTCGTAAAACAAGGAAAGTTAAAAAAACCGGTTCATGGTTCATCGGTATTGCTTTAACATCCTGAACGGCATAGATTTCCCACAATCAGCAGTTTATGGTGTAGAGGTGGAAAATTTCCAAAAAACTTTGATAGTTCGATTTCTCCGAAACAACCCAGTTTGGAGGCCAAGTTGTCGGGGTCAAATTGTTGCAAATTAGGTCTAGTATCACCCATTTCAAGGAATACGCCCAATTATACTAGTGCGTGGGGCTAACAAAAATTACAATCCAATAAAGAGTCTTTTAAAATTCATACCATACAACTCTTGAAAGATTTAGGAGTTTCATCTGGCATTTTTCTCATTCCTACTTGTTTTAAATTGTGCCTCTTCAGTACCCATAGATGATGTACATCCTACAGACCTTTGGCAATTCTCTAAAAGCTCTTTCTTCTAATCCATGAAGAGTTGCTCGCTGACGGTACAGATGCTGTTTTAATGTGAACTCCGACGTTTTTCTATCTTTCGTCAGGTTAAGGGTTTCTCTGAAAGAAGTAAAACAGATTTAGAAAGTCTTGATGAAATCGTTTTATGAAGGTTCATTTGTACTTGGAGCTCATAGCTGTTCGTATATTCAAGGTTCCATGAGACTGAACTAAATATGAAACTGATCAGAAACTCGTAAAGCCTTTATTACTTTTCGAGATCATTCATCATTCTCATCATCAATCTCCTGCTGCCCTTATCTTCATTATATTATTCTTCAAGGTCCAACATAGTGTATTTTCTTCTTCCATATGTTGGAATGGTGGTTACAATGGTCCCAACTTGGATGTGGTGGTCGTCGACCGCTGCCTCGCAACCGCTAATCTTCGGTTCTATCCTAGCCTAATCCATTTAGACGCGGTGCTCTATGGTCGTCCTTTTGTCATGAGCCCTAGTTTGGCCTAGGACAAACTAGTTCAGCCTGAAATCGGGTCTGGCCGGTAACAAATACATCTTTAAGAGTCGTAATCTCAGTAGTCTCCCTCAGTCATAATATCTTTTTCCTCTCTCTTTTTTAACGGTTCTCTAGTCTTTTTCCCCTCTATTATAGTCGCACATTCAAAGCTTTCCTCACGAAATAGCCCTCACCGAAGATCCCCCTCGGTAGTGGCGGTATTTTCATACTACCCTACAAGCTTGACTTGCCCTTATAACTACTTACTACTTACTTAGAACTACTTACTTAGAACTAAACACAATCGTCTGCGGCAGCATGTAATGCTCGAACTGCTGGACGCAGAGGATCTGTCCCGAAGTCTGCACAGACTTGGGCCTCTTCTTGCGCACCAGGCGGATGGCATCGTTGGCCCTGATGCGTAAGGAGTACACCAGGTAGCAGGCTATCAGGACCCCAGTTCGGCCTAGACCTGCGAAATAGAAATGGTTTAGAATTTGCTACAGGAGACGAGCAGTTCGTGAGTAGAACACAAAATATCGATAATTGCTAATACTATGCTACAAAATTGCGATGCACGTTACTGCCAAAGATCGTCTCGGCGAAGCCACTACACGTTACCGCGATAGATCTTCACTGAGCACCTTAAGAGCCCCCGTACATTGAGCCACAAGTTGCGGACGCGTTTATCCATACATTTTTATAGCATCGGCGAACACCGAGCGTTTGAGTGGCCGCGTCCGAGCCACAAGCTGCGTTCTGCGGGAGTCGATCGCGCTTGCTACTTGTGGCCGCGTTTTGTCGTTCGACTCGCGCGCACACACGGCCACAGTCGTCGTCCGCCTCTGTCGAGTACCACTTGAACAACTGCCGCAAGTGGCAGCCACTCAAGGCCGCAACGAGCCACTGGTGGCGGCGTGTAGTGGTCTGACTGAACCACCGGTGTTCGCGTTTAGTAGCGGCGACTGGTGGCCATAATGTGCTGGGGGGCTCTAAGTGCCGAGTTGTTCACGATTACTGACAACTGTGTGCACTGACTGAACAGGTCCACTAGGCAAATAATAGTGATTTTTTTTTATAATAATTAGCAGCAGGTAGTTGTATAATAAAAAGAGTAGTATCATCAGGGTCGTCTCCACAATGTCGTTTCATGTCAATGTCTCGCTATTTACACAGAATTTACCGAAATTAAACTAAACGAAATGGCTACGTATGTAAAATAAGGATAGATTTCGGGGATTATAGGTAGGCGTGATGTTATGTTAGGAATTATGATTGCATTTGTAGTTATTATTAGCCTGTGTCATATATCCCACTGCTGGGCAAAGGCCTGCCCCATGTCTTTCAAATCCTTCGATCCAGGGCCGATGTGGACTACTGGTGGTTGGCTCTGTCCGGCACGTCCCGCCATCTCCTGCGAGGTCTATGGTGTCGCCTTCTCTGGTTGTGTCAGGGCCCAACGTCATGGTTATTTTGGCCCACAGCTCGTCGGGTATACGGCGGATATGGCCAGCCCAGTCCCACTATAGCTTAGCGGCTTTTTGAGTTTGAGTTTTGAAGCGCAGTGTGGTGTTTGCGTACAGTCGCCAACGCATCGAAAGTTACCACAAATTGAACTTAACAGTCAACATTTTATGGTTTTTATTATTTATTTCTTTAATAAAGGAAAATTTATAAAAATCCGTGTGTTCTCACAAAACCGTTTTCACGGTTTGTCTGTGGGAACGGAATAAATAGTATTAGAAATAAGTTTTACTAGTGCGGACACTCATTTGGAGAAAGACAACATAATTCATAATCTCGTTCAAATTATACGAATTTTCTCGAACAACCTCCGGAAATGGCGGCGCTGCTATTGACCAAGGTAAACAAGGACATTATGTTCTTAGGGAAAAAAAACACGCGTGTAAGTAAAGTGAGCAGGTTAAAAACTTAAATACGTGCTTAGAATTTAAGAAGTACTTAGATCAGACGAAAAACACGCAGTTCCCGTGCGACAGTTACTGAATACATAATTATCTTCAGGTGGAAGCGTCAGGGTAGCATAAAAAACATGTTTTTTCATGTCTGTCTGTCCGTTTGTTCCGGCTGATCTCCGAAACGGCTGGACCCATTTTGACGGAACTTTTATTAGCGATAGCAGATGTTATAAGAAGTAACGGGAGAAAAAGGATTAGGGTTCCGTGCAAAGCCTTAAATTTGTTAACAAAATTCGATTCAAATAGGGATGTAATTTTATAATATAATAATCTTCTAAAACTCCTGATGCAAAATCCCAATAACGCTGCCCGAACTACGAATCGAACTCATGACCTCATATTTTCCTGCGAACGGGAACGGAACGCGCCCCGAAACCGCTAAGTTGTGCCCTAAGTAATTTAATTTCGTAAAATTAGTTATCGGCCTTAAAAACTATATTGTTTCCACGGAACCTAATGTAGTGAAGTGTTAACTGCCCAATAATTGTTTGCAGTGTAATACAAACAAAAATAAACGAAAATAAAACACTCGAAAATGTGCCGGTCATAGTGACTAATTCGCGTGTGCACGGAATCCTCGCGGTTGTGCGAACTGGCGAACGGTGAAAGTCCTGTGTACGCGCAGTTTTTGCACGTTGTCAGTGCTACCAACTTTCCGACGATGCAGAACCGTTCCAGCGGCGAATAAAGTGTACAAAGTTGCATTGTGAGTACAAACACAACAATTATATTCACAATTTTGCTGATACTAATTAATAATACCTAGAATGGGGGATGAAAACATAACGCTGAGAAAAAAACAAATCATGTCCACCTCGTTCTCAGAAACGTCACTATTCGATGCTACAGTTATGAGTATGCCAGAAACATCACTGCGAGACGATGAAACCATTGTGACGCTACAGGAGGAGAAAGCTAAAGGATTTAGTTGCAAAGCGCGAATCAGGAAGTTGACAACTTGCTCTGCGAGAATAATAATTTAAAGTCGGATCTAGATAAATGTAATCGTGTCATAGAATTATATAAGCAGGTGGGTACGGGAGAAGCCAAGTGTACCACTCCAGGATCTAAACGAAAGGTGTCAAATATAAAACTCCAAGTCAGTAGCCTAACATCAACCCCAATAAAAAAATCTTTTGGAAATAAATCTACATGTCGAATACAAACTTTGAATAAAGAGACCCAAACTAGTAATATCACGGAATATATGCCACCAAAATTAAAAAGCCAAGCACCAACAACCTGTAGTAATAAATCACTAAGAACGGAAAATACATGCAAACAAATACAAACAGATGTAAACATTTGCAATACCACTTCTATACATCAGGACAGCAAAACTGAAACAACCAATACTGATACAACAAAACAAATTACTAATAATTCAGACCACTGTATTTTAAAACGTGGCAAAATTTGCATCTTAAGCACCGACAACAGGAATAAATTGCTTGACATTGCAGAAAAAACTATAGATAAATGTGAACTTTGTCACTACATCACACCTCATAGAAATGTCCAAGCACTCCTGAAAGGCATCAAAGAAAAACTGGCAAACTTCACCATGCTGGACTATTGCATTATATTAATAGGTGGCGAAGACTTCCAAGTTACATGTAATTATTTTGACAGTATTTTAATAATAAGACTAGTTTTACAAGAAATCACAAACACAAACATAATTATATGCACACCAACGTACAAGTTCTTCACTAATAACTACTTATACAATTCGAGAGTGGAAACCTTCAATAACTTGTTATATCTGGATACAGCTACCCATGGACATGCTTATTTTTCTAAATCAAAAAATCTTGAAAATCAAGGAACTATTGTAGACGTTCTCTGTATAACTGAACATTTTATTGCATCTGGCCACGAAAGTTTGTTGTACCTACCTGGTTTCCACCCCGCTGCTTTCTTTTGTCGCAAAACAAATCGCGGAGGAACCTGTATTCTAGTTAAAACTGGGCATCAATATAAAGAACTGCCAAATATTGCTAAGCACTCTGTGTCAGGCGTTTTTGAGATTTGTGGAATTGAATTGACAACTTCTTCTATTATTGTAATTTGTGTTTATAGAATTCCTAAATACAATTACTCGACATTTTATGATAAGCTTGACATGGTTTTGAGAAATCTATGTTTGTTAAATAGAAAAAAAATTGTTTTATGTGGCGATTTAAATATTGATACGTTAAAAAGGAATAGGATTACTTTGGAACTGGAGAACTTTTTACTGAGTTACAACTTCACATTACAAATAAATCAACCTACCAGGTTTAGTAGTAACACATGTATCGATCACTTCGCGCATAACTTGCGAAGAGGATGTAAGGTTGAAATTATAGATCTTATCCTTTCTGATCACACGTCACAAATACTCAGGGTTCCTATAAATAGAACATGCCGCTTAAAATTCTGGAAAATTGTAAAAAAAGACTACTCCACAGAGAACCTCAAAAAATTCCTAGAATGCATTCGAAATTTAACTTTTACGGATGTATATAAAAGTAACGATGCCAATATAGCTTACAAAAGATTCTACGAAACGTTCTCCCTATTCTACAAGCTTTGCTTTCCTGATAAAATAATAACTTATCATACTAATAAAAACGTAAAATGGGTATCGCGCGGCATAAAAAGCTGTAGTAAAAAACAAAGAAAATTATTGTGGACATACAGACTAAATCCTGTATTAAAAAATAAAAGTAACTTTAAAAAATACTCTTCACAATATAAGAAAATTATAAGACTTACACAAAAAGGTCAAAATGATTACTTTATAAAAACCTCGAAGAATAAGTCAAAAGCTACATGGCAAATTGATAATACACCTAAAAATAACTCTCCTAAAGAACAAATAATGACCATTAATATATGTTACCAGACCTTTTCAAAACCTATTGACATTGCAAATGAATTGAATAATTATTTTATAGACGCAATTGAGAATAATATTAAAACTGACATGGAATTTGACAGTAAATTAGATAATCTGACAAGGCAATCAATGTTTATGCAGCCTGTTCTAACGACCGACATGGTTTCGGCTATAAAATCACTTAGAAATACAAGTACTGTAGGATTTGACGGTATGTCAACAAAGGTGATAAAATTTGTAAATGAACTTATTTCACCCGTGTTAGCGCATATTATGAACCTTGGCATTGTTGACGGAGTTTATCCTGAAGACTTGAAGAAAGTTATTATGAAACCACTTCATAAAAAAGATAAAAAAACTGATATGAAGAACTATAGGCCAATAGCTAAAATTTCTGTATTTTCCAAAATTTTCGAAAAAATTATTAATAAGTCTCTGTATAGCTATCTCAATAAATTTAACTTACTATGCAAGGAACAATATGGCTTTAGAAAGAATACCACGATCAACATGGCTATTTTTCATTTTTTACGTAGCACTATGTTGGCAGTAGACCAAAAAGCTCCTATTTGTGCTATCTACACAGATATGACCAAAGCCTTTGATTACGTAAAGCATGACATTCTATTAGACAAATTGCATAGCTACGGTATCAGAGGTAACATTTTAAAACTACTTGAATCCTATCTCTCCAACAGAATGCATTGTACAGAGATTGCAAGAGTATGCGAAAAAACAAAATTTGAAAAGAGTTCTTTATCTCATTTTAGATCAATAAAGTTTGGTGTCCCACAGGGCAGCGTCCTTGGGCCACCTCTTTTCTTGATCTATATAAATGATCTACCAAAAGTAACTCAACATCAAATGGTGATGTTTGCAGACGACAGTACTGCCATAGTGAAATGCATTGATCGCAATATTTATCAAGATGACATAAATAAAACATTATCGAACATAATTAACTGGCTTAGTAAAAATAATTTAGTTATAAACTTAAAAAAAAAAACAAAAATAATGCACTCTCACCAAAGAACTGAAATACCAAAAGTAAACATCAGATATAGTAATTGTGATATTGAAGAAGTTAAAGAGGCAAAATTCTTAGGTTTGGTCCTTGATAACCAACTTAACTGGAAAGCACATATAGATGACCTAAGTAAGAAAATAAATAAATCAGCATACGCACTTTTCCAAATTGCTAGAAAATTAAATATGGATGCGCTACTAGTTGCATATCACGGCCTAGTGGCCTCAATTTTACGATATGGTATTATTTTTTGGGGCAATTCCACTGATAAAGATATCATTTTTAAGGCACAAAAAAGATGCATAAGATCAATGTGTGGTTTGAAAATTGATGACAGCTGTGTACCATTCTTTAAATCGCTGCAAATACTTACTTTACCATCACTATATATTTTTGAAATTAGTGTTTTCGTCAAAACAAACATGAGGTTGTTCGAAAAAGTGTCGACGTCACGAGATGTCGAGATTCGTAGCCAGTACGCAGGCTGTTTATGCAATCAGCGCTGTAAGACGGCCTTAGTGACGAAGAGTGTTTTAGGCATGGCGCCGCGCATTTATAATAAATTACCAAATGTAATGAAAAATTTGAACAAAACACAATTTAAAAAAAAATTAAAAATGTTTTTGATTGAAAAATGTTATTACACGATTGATCAATTTCTAACTGATAAATTAATGTAGCCTTTTTTTTTTTGTTTATTTATTTGACTAATATTACTCATTGATTATTTTATATTTGTTGACATATTGTATTGTTTATTGCGTCTATTATTGTATAAGATATATTATGATTGATTTTGATTGTGACTAAATAATGCTTAATTTATTGACATAAATATATTCCTTCATTTATTTTTAATTATTTTTATTAGCATTTAAGTTTTGAATTTGAAGTGAATGAATTTGATTTTTTAATAATTTAATAATTTGTAACAATAACGTAATAATGATTTTTTAATGTATTTAATTTAATTTCCAACTAACTATTGTATGCCCTATGGTCGGGACATAGCCGATCACAAATTAATTATTTTAAGACATGTATTATGTACTACCTATGATCCACAATAAACATTGATTGATTGATTGATTGATTGAAGGAAGGTCACGCCGGGCAACAGCTAGTTATACATACATACATATATAAGGTCCCATTAAAATAGATGGACAAACTTTTAGAAATCATTCAGACCACCAAAATAAGGACAACGGTAAAAAATAATAAGAAAAACGCATTAGATACTTAAAAGAAATAAAATCAGCTAACGAAAATACACTAAAAAATTATTATTTTAGGTCAAAATAAAATCACTTTAATCAGTGTTTTTAGGGTTCCGTAGCCAAATGGCAAATAACGGAACCCTTATAGATTCGTCATGTCTGTCTGTCCGTCCGTATGTCACAGCCACTTTTTCCGAAAGTTATACTGTTGAAACTTGGTAAGTAGATGTATTCTGTGAACCGCATTAAGATTTTTTATTTTTTTTTGCTTGGATATCTTTGGTTAGACGTACTGAACGCTGTGTTGAAATTTGTCCATCTATTTTAATGGGACCTTGTATAATACCAAGTAACTGAGGTCCGATAGACAATCAGGGAGGAGGTCAGATAGACAGTCGCTCTATGTAAAATACTGATATTCAGCTGCATCCGGTTAGACTGGAAGCCGACAACAACACAGTTGGGAAAAGGCTAGGCTGATGATGATGAGGGGTACCTAAGGCCAGACTCCGTGGAACAACCCAATTACACTTTGCCCAGCCCGGGAATCGAACCCGAGACCTTATACTAATTAGTCGCACTTGCGGCCACTCGACCAACGACGCAGACATTACTGTACTAGTCTGTATAACTATTATTATATATACTTCTGTATAATGCAAATCACTGATTCACGGTTGATAGCGCCTTTTTTTTTCGGATGGGAAGTCATCAAATGACTTCTCCTGCTCTGGGCGGAGCGGAAGGGAGTGTCAGACTTATACTGACTAAAACCCATCCATGTTCCTTCCTTGCCCTTTGTGTACCAGGGCCGCGGTATCTCTTTCGAACAGTCCCGCAGCCCTGGCCGGCATCGGCCCGTGCGGGTCCCTCCTTGTTTGCTGAAATCTCTTTGAGGCGCGCGTGGAACACGAACGCGTCAAACGGTTGAAAAAAAATAATTCTGTTGATCCCAACCTAAGGTACTAACCTTAGGTTGGGATCAACAGAATAATTTATTTAATTTACATACAGTACATAGGTTAGCTTTTTCAAAAATACATACATATATATTAAACAAAATGTTTATTTATTTAATTACAAAGTTAAATAAGGTAATAACCCCGTACAATCGATGTAAGTATAGATGAATAATTATAATTGTTAATTCTTAGCTTCTCATTAGATGCACGCCAGCCATTTATGGAGTGTTATAACTTAGTTGAAAATATCCTGCAGTTGGACGATCAAACACATATCATCATTCTATCATGAACTGTGTATTCTTACAGTTACAGTGGGAGCGCCAAGGTAGCCCGCGAAATTTAATTTATCTTACGTTATGCAATTTGCAGGTCCATTTCAGGCTGTATGTTAAACAAAATATGATTCGCGACCGTAACCAGTATGGTTTAACGGAGTTATTATCATTGAAGTCATCAATACAACCCTCTCAGTTCATTTAATCCCATTGAATGTTCTTCATTGCAATCAATGCAGTGATACAATTTGAATTTCGCGGGCTACCCTAGCGTTTTCCCCTAAAGGCCAACACACAGTTAACAATATTATATAAGAGCGATAATTA